>CAWUFW010005415.1:0-1340315 GCA_963921515.1 Calotriton arnoldi
GTGTGGGTACTGCCGTCATGTCCATGTACAGCGTAGTGTGCAGTGTGTCAGACATTCAGGAGTCTTGTTGAGTGTCCATGTGTGATGTGTTTCTACACCTTGGTTCCCACCCACCACCCTGGAATAGTCATGGGTGCATGTGCAATGTCACCAGTGCATGTGTACTTCACTGCTGCACATTGTTGGAGGTCGAGGGGTGTGGTCTTGAGTGTGTGCAGATGAGAGTCGTTGCCCAGCTAGTCCCCTGCCTCCATGTTGGCCTTGGCTTACTGGCCATGCTGATTGATTTGTGCTTGTGTAGGTGTGATGGTAGTTTGTTGCTCAGGACACCTGACTGTGGTTCACAGTGTGAACGACATTTAGCTTTGTCATCACAGTGGTATTTTTCTTCAGCCCAGGGTCACCACATTGTGGGGGCCCTGGGGGTGGTGCTGTGGTGTGTCTGTGACTTGCTGTGTCAGTTGTTGTTCCTACGTGCCTGTGTGACATGTGTGTTTTGTGCTCCCTCTCACCTGTCAATGCCTGCTTGCCCACATAGGGGATTTGGATCCATGAGTTACCTTAGTGTGGCAGTGTATGCACATCTGTATGATTGGTATTCAGCTCTCCTCATGTGTTGTGTTGTTGCCTGGGGACACTGGCACCCCCACCCCTCACCTGCTGTGTATGATGACAGTGTTGGTCTGCCTGTTTGTGTTTGTGCATCTGCACCACTGCATTGGCATATCTTGGGTGTGCCATTGGCTGTATGTTGTTTGGTGTGTTCCCCTGCTGTCCCTGGGACTCCTAGGTCATCGGTCAGCACAGTGATCATGGTTTGTGTGTCCCATTGCTGCCATGGTATGGTATCTGTTCACCTCACATCTGCTGTCTCCACAGGGTATCTGCATTTGTGTGCCCATTGGTGCAAATATGTGGGTCTGCATTCTGATGGTCACTTCTGTCATTGTGTCATTGATGACTGTTGACGGTCTCAGCCCCCATGGGTGTTGTTTGTCTGCACATGGCCAAAGGAATGTCTCATTTGCACTGCAGTATTTGGCTCCCCCAATTTATGTTGCAATGGGACACATACACTACTTTGCCATAGATGAGTTTTTGGTTCTGTGACCAGGAATGATCCATGCAGTTTGGCAGTTGCAGCTCTTTCTTTGTCAACAATTACCTTTTGGTCACTGTGATGATGAGGGTGTAGACCCCATTGCCACAATGGTCAAAATGTGCTTCAGCTATGGACCCCACACTTCCCTTTTGGTCACTGTGATGATGGGGGTTTAGACCCCATTGCCACAATGGTCAAAATGTGCTTCAGCTATGGACCCCACACTTGCCTTTTGGTCACTGTGATGATGGGGTTTAGACCCCATTGCCACAATGGTCAAAATGTGCTTCAGCTATGGACCCCACACTTGCCTTTTGGTCACTGTGATGATGGGGGTTTAGGCCCCATTGCCACAATGGTCATGGGCTGCTTGCATTGTGGGTGCCACACACATATATGTGTGGCACATGTGCTAGGGGTCACATTGTATGTTCAATGTCATGTTCGGTGTTGTAGGCATTTGACACAGCCTGCTCACACGCTTGTCATGGTGGTGGGGGGATGTCTTAATCTTGCATTCCCTAGGTTGTGGTGTGCTTGTTGTGTCATGCATTGTCCATCCTATGAGTGGGGGTGGTAGTAGTGGTAGGCATCCAGCCCCCTGGCTAAGGGTGGTAGTAGTGGTAGGCATCCTGCCCCCTGGCTAAGGGTGGTAGTAGTGGTAGGCATCCTGCCCCCTGGTTGAGGGTGGTAGTAGTGGTAGGCATCCTGCCCCCCTGGGTGAGGGTGGTAGTAGTGGTGGGCATCCTGCCCCCTGGCTAAGGGTGGTAGTAGAGGTAGGCATCCTGCCCCCTGGCTAAGGGTGGTAGTAGTGGTAGGCATCCTGCCCCCTGGCTAAGGGTGGTAGTAGTGGTAGGCATCCTGCCCCCCTGGTTGAGGGTGGTAGTAGTGGTAGGCATCCAGCCCCCTGGCTAAGGGTGGTAGTAGTGGTGGGCATCCTGCCCCCCTGGCTAAGGGTGGTAGTAGTGGTAGGCATCCTGCCTCCCTGGCTAAGGGTGGTAGTAGTGGTGGGCATCCTGCCCCCCTGGGTGAGGGTGGTAGTAGTGGTGGGCATCCTGCCCCCTGGCTAAGGGTGGTAGTAGAGGTAGGCATCCTGCCCCCTGGCTAAGGGTGGTAGTAGTGGTAGGCATCCTGCCCCCTGGCTAAGGGTGGTAGTAGTGGTAGGCATCCTGCCCCCCTGGTTGAGGGTGGTAGTAGTGGTAGGCATCCAGCCCCCTGGCTAAGGGTGGTAGTAGTGGTGGGCATCCTGCCCCCTGGCTAAGGGTGGTAGTAGTGGTAGGCATCCTGCCCCCCTGGGTGAGGGTGGTAGTAGTGGTGGGCATCCTGCCCCCTGGCTAAGGGTGGTAGTAGTGGTGGGCATCCTGCCCCCCTGGGTGAGGGTGGTAGTAGTGGTGGGCATCCTGCCCCCCTGGGTGAGGGTGGTAGTAGAGGTAGGCATCCTGCCCCCTGGCTAAGGGTGGTAGTAGTGGTAGGCATCCTGCCCCCCTGGTTGAGGGTGGTAGTAGTGGTAGGCATCCAGCCCCCCTGGCTAAGGGTGGTAGTAGTGGTGGGCATCCTGCCCCCTGGCTAAGGGTGGTAGTAGTGGTAGGCATCCTGCCCCCTGGCTAAGGGTGGTAGTAGTGGTGGGCATCCTGCCCCCCTGGGTGAGGGTGGTAGTAGTGGTGGGCATCCTGCCCCCTGGCTAAGGGTGGTAGTAGAGGTAGGCATCCTGCCCCCTGGCTAAGGGTGGTAGTAGTGGTAGGCATCCTGCCCCCTGGCTAAGGGTGGTTGTAGTGGTAGGCATCCTGCCCCCCTGGTTGAGGGTGGTAGTAGTGGTAGGCATCCAGCCCCCCTGGCTAAGGGTGGTAGTAGTGGTGGGCATCCTGCCCCCTGGCTAAGGGTGGTAGTAGTGGTAGGCATCCTGCCCCCCTGGGTGAGGGTGGTAGTAGTGGTGGGCATCCTGCCCCCTGGCTAAGGGTGGTAGTAGTGGTGGGCATCCTGCCCCCCTGGGTGAGGGTGGTAGTAGTGGTGGGCATCCTGCCCCCCTGGGTGAGAGTGGTAGTAGAGGTAGGCATCCTGCCCCCTGGCTAAGGGTGGTAGTAGTGGTAGGCATCCTGCCCCCCTGGTTGAGGGTGGTAGTAGTGGTAGGCATCCAGCCCCCTGGCTAAGGGTGGTAGTAGTGGTGGGCATCCTGCCCCCTGGCTAAGGGTGGTAGTAGTGGTAGGCATCCTGCCCCCTGGCTAAGGGTGGTAGTAGTGGTGGGCATCCTGCCCCCCTGGGTGAGGGTGGTAGTAGTGGTGGGCATCCTGCCCCCTGGCTAAGGGTGGTAGTAGAGGTAGGCATCCTGCCCCCTGGCTAAGGGTGGTAGTAGTGGTAGGCATCCTGCCCCCTGGCTAAGGGTGGTAGTAGTGGTAGGCATCCTGCCCCCCTGGTTGAGGGTGGTAGTAGTGGTAGGCATCCAGCCCCCTGGCTAAGGGTGGTAGTAGTGGTGGGCATCCTGCCCCCTGGCTAAGGGTGGTAGTAGTGGTAGGCATCCTGCCCCCCTGGGTGAGGGTGGTAGTAGTGGTGGGCATCCTGCCCCCTGGCTAAGGGTGGTAGTGGTGGTGGGCATCCTGCCCCCCTGGGTGAGGGTGGTAGTAGTGGTGGGCATCCTGCCCCCCTGGGTGAGGGTGGTAGTAGAGGTAGGCATCCTGCCCCCTGGCTAAGGGTGGTAGTAGAGGTAGGCATCCTGCCCCCCTGGCTAAGGGTGGTAGTAGTGGTGGGCATCCTGCCCCCCTGGGTGAGGGTGGTAGTAGTGGTGGGCATCCTGCCCCCCTGGGTGAGGGTGGTAGTAGAGGTAGGCATCCTGCCCCCTGGCTAAGGGTGGTAGTAGAGGTAGGCATCCTGCCCCCTGGCTAAGGGTGGTAGTAGTGGTGGGCATCCTGCCCCCCTGGGTGAGGGTGGTAGTAGTGGTGGGCATCCTGCCCCCCTGGGTGAGGGTGGTAGTAGAGGTAGGCATCCTGCCCCCTGGCTAAGGGTGGTAGTAGTGGTAGGCATCCTGCCCCCTGGCTAAGGGTGGTAGTAGTGGTAGGCATCCTGCCCCCCTGGGTGAGGGTGGTAGTAGTGGTGGGCATCCTGCCCCCTGGGTGAGGGTGGTAGTAGTGGTGGGCATCCTGCCCCCTGGCTAAGGGTGGTAGTAGTGGTGGGCATCCTGCCCCCCTGGGTGAGGGTGGTAGTAGTGGTGGGCATCCTGCCCCCTGGCTAATGGTGGTAGTAGAGGTAGGCATCCTGCCCCCTGGCTAAGGGTGGTAGTGGTGGTGGGCATCTGGCACCCCCTGGCTAAGGGTGGTTGTGGTGGTTGGCATCCAGCCCCCCTGGGTTGGGGTGGTGGCGCGCATTCAGGCCCCTGTGTGCATATGTGGCATTGGTGATGGGCATCCCGCCCCTATGGTGCTGCTGGTGTAAGTATATTCAGATTCCCAGTGTATGTGTGTGATGTGTCGTGTACGTGTTGTATGTGTTTTGTGGTTGGTGTCTGACTTACCTTCTGCGCCGTACGCGTCCGTGCCTGTTCCGGTAGTAGATGTAGAATATTGGTATGATCGGGACGAAGGGATTCATGGTTGGTTCGTGTCGTTCGTCCTTCTCGTTGCTTCGCGTCGTCCTCGTCGCTTGGCTTCGTCCTCGTCGCTTCGCTTCGTCCTCGTCGCTTCGCGTCGTCCTCGTCTGTGCTGTGTTCGTCTCGTAGCCGTGGATCGTGTTGTGGCGCGATTCGGAGCTTATGTGCGCCTCTCCCGGATGCTTTGACGTGCCGTGCGTAGCGACGGGTTCGGCGCGTACGGAAAGCGCATCGTACTTGTCCGGCCGGACGGGGCTGCATTTTCCCTTCCGTGCGACTCGATTCGGCGTTTCCGGATTCGCCTCGGTCGGAGAACAGGACCTGGTTTGGGTGAGTACGGCTCGGCCGGATTCTTTGCTGTTGTGCGCATCGTACTTGCTCGTTCGGTGTGCTGTACGGATCGGTCGGGAAACTGGCTTTCGCATGGCTTTTTTCCCGACCGAATAGTATTGGGTGCGCCTCCGACCGAGATCGGAATCGGCCCCTTAGTCTATAATGCTTTGTTACAGTAGAAAAAATAAATTTGTATGACGATCACCTGACATCTTAACTGTCTGTAGCAAGACCTAAAAAGATTTCCTTAATATGAATCTCTGTGCTTCTCGGTGATATCCAGCCAAACTTTGGATTGTGGACAGTGACAACGTTTACATTTTATCACAACTTCAGCCAATCAATGACTTTTGTGAAGAGAAATATTGGAACTAGACTCTAGAGCAGGTGATGTGTAACTATGGTATTTTACAGTTCCTGAGTTACAGTGCCTGATGGCACTAATGGGTATTCAGAAAAGGACCAGAGGGCACTAATCAAACATTCAGCCTACCCATCCTCAACCTCGCATCGGGAACATTTGCCTATACTCATTCAGATGTATGAGAATAACAACAAAGGAGATAGAAGATGGAAAACTCACGAATTCGATTTTGCCATCGATTTCATGCGAAGTTGGCACAATCTGTACAGCCCTAGTTATGTATTCTGTGCCTTCCTTGAGATCACAGAAAAAGTAGCTTTGAGCTTGTCAGCACTTTAAGTGCGGGAAAACAGTTTGATTGTGTTGTGAACATAGGTGGGCTAACTATACCGCTGTAGAGTCGAGATAGTAGTGATTAATGAAGTACGTATACATAAAAAAGAAAATTGAAGCTTTTAAAACTCTTTTTAAGGGCAAAGGAATTCGAAACTGGGGGCTAAAATTAAGTTGGGACCCTTAGCTTAATTTGTGGGAGCAGCCCAAGTACAGCAAACAGAATAGTATGGATGCTTTTTTGCCTGTTTTATAGCACTGGTCTGCCCAAGCAAAATGAGAGGATGCATTAGAAGCAAAAAAGACAGTAAAATGCTAAAGCCTAGCGTATCGCTTTATCTTTTAGAAATAGAAATAGATTTTGAAATGCTTCAACCTTCCCATTTAATTAAAAATTTCGATTTTTGCATATTTTGCATTTGTGAATTAAATGCAATATTTCATAATATATGTTAGTGTTTGATGTATACTTGCTTCTGTAGGTTTGTCTGTTCTGAGGAATGCGGGGATCCCTAGTTTCTTGTAGCGATGGAGTAGGTGTCCACAGATGTCAAAAGGATAAGCCTAAAGATCCTACTGCCCAGGCTCAACGATCATGTTGTTGAGGGTAGACCTTGATATGGATCACAACAAATTTTTCTTTCGCCCTCTATTAGACCTCTTACCTATGGAGTCCCAGAGGTTTCCTTTTCTCGCAGCTCCTTTTCAATTTCTGTATGATTCCATTGGCGTACCTCGTCAACTCTTTCAGCGTTTGCCTTTTTATATACGCAGACAACATTTTGTGAAGAATCTCAGACGATTTTACCAGCAGCACCTCAGATTTTCATGACTTCAAAGTCGAATCCTGGATGTGTTGGAATCAGCTCTGGTTGAATAGTGAGAAGCCCAAGATTCTTAGGCCTGTAAGGCCTTCCCCTTTCTGGAAACTGCTCTTGTAGCCTTCTCGTGGCCAAAAACTGGTCCGCTTCCCTTGTGTGAAAAACTTTTTAGTTTAATTTCATTCTGCCCTATATGAACAGCCAGATACTGTGGTTCGCTCCTACTTTCTTCAAAGTCAAACCTTAAAATGTGTTCTCTATCTTTACTCATTTCCCCACAAGATGCAGTTTTTGAATGCTTGCAAGTCTGAGCACCTGGACTAATGTAGCAGTTTGTCTGCCTCAATGTACTGTGCATAAGCTCCAACGAGTCCACAATTATGCTGCTAGGTTAGTGGTAGGACTCGGAACCCATATTTCTTCATCTACTTTGACCTCTTCACATTGGCCTCCTGTTAGGAAACAGATTTTATTTAAATCTCTCTGTCTAGCGCATTTAGTCTTATAGGTTAAAATACAATTTCCTCTTTTTCAGTGTTTCAAATGTTACAATATTAGTTGCACTTAAATATCTAGACATCAACATCTTTTGGTACCAGGCCTTTGTTTGTTGTTTTTAAAAATTGTTTGGGTTATTTAAAAACCTTTTTCTTAATTAATGATATGTATTACAAGCTTGATATTGCTATTAATCATTTGCTTCTATTAAGGAAAGTAAGAAACTACAAGTATGGTATTTAACTACTATTGCGTGTATATCTTCTGGAAACTTTGTGAAATAAATACATACATACCGAAAATCTTTACTAATGCTGGTCTGGTTTTGCAACAGTGCAGACACCCTTTTCTAAATAATATGCCAAATCTTGTTAATGGTTTATAGTAGGTGGAGAAGAGATCCTTTCCAAAATAAGTTATGATTTCAATGCATTGTTGTTTTACGCAAATATTATCTTGAATTAGTGATTTATGAACTTTTGTTTTGTGTATTTTCTTGAAATTCATCTTGTTTACTTTTCTGAGAACATTTTGCCTATAAAGAATGCGTTCTTTAATAAGAATTGTGTATTTTGTGATATCCTTTGAAAATTTAGTAGCATATGTTTCCTACTAGCACTTGATATTCAATTCCCTTAATATTCTAGTTTGATCTCCTCTGGAATTTGAAGTTTGAAAGTCTGTGCCGGCAGGGATCGAATCAATGACCTTGCCTCCCTCCATGTTCTTTGTATGCATCTCCATCATTGTTTTTGAGTATTTTGCAGAATGGTGTAATACCAAAGTATCATGTTTTTTACACCAGCCTCCAAAATTAATCATGAATCGTACTGCTGTACAGAGCTATGTATATCCACGTTGATGATATAGTAGTTGTCAATATTCTTGAGTTTATATTTTTATAGAACAATATTCGTGACCTCGAAATTCTGGCATACAACTTCCAGTACATTATTTTTTGTTGAGCTGTAACTACCAATTCTAAGTTTTAAATGTAATTTGGGGGTTTCCAAATCAACGAAAGAATTTCCTTGTCTTCTTGCCTATGCCCCATTCTTATAAGAATTTAGGAACTCAATATAATTTCCCAGACTTGCTCTGAGATATTACATTGACATCGCTAAAGTGTACAGTAGGATCGACTGGCTTTTATGGAGGACATACTCACAGTTGGTGTCAGTTTTATGACTGTTTCAGATTAGACTGTATTGGTGTTTGCTGCTTTTACAAGGGAGATTCTTTCTTTTAGGAGGTAATGCTGACTCCAGAAAAGCAAAAGTAGCCTCCGGTTGTAATAGAATCAATTGCATAGTTCTGTGAACCCTTGGGACCTTTTGTATTTGCAGCCCATGTGCATTGCACTAAAATGTGTTTGGGCACAAGTGGGGCTTTTCATTTTGTAATTGCAGCCTTTTGAACCTTCTTGGCCTGATACTTGGTTCACCCTAAACAGTGACTTCCTACTGGTATGCTTGCTTAGTTATTCCGATGACATTAGTATGGAAAACCAGAAATAGGAGACTGTAAAAAGTATTCCTCGGGTACTCTTAATCCAGAGTCTTCTTTCAAGTGCAATTCCACCCAGCCTCTACCTGAACTGAGGTTAGACGTGATCTTCCTGGACAACTTTAGACATTTGGAATGAATGGGTGAGACCACAAGGATAATCTTATATAGGAGAAGGGCTTTACCATGTTAATTACAGGTAGCGTTATCTATGTTCTCACCTATGGTGGTGGTTCTACATCCGTGAGGGAAGAGTTAGTCCAACATATTATCTATGGAAGTCATCCATTTCCATGCAGAGGCTATGCACAAAAAGAGAGGATCAGATAAGTAAATGAGGTTTATCCTAATAAATGATGTTTTCTTGCTAGAAATATCAATTTCTATTAAAAGAGTGTTTGTTTTACTTTTAGAGCAGGGTGCTAGTGCTAAGTCCTGTCTTTGAGGAATTTAAAATCCCTCATTGTACAGCTGTTGAGAAGTCTTGCCTAATGTACATCTCCCCTGCTTAGCTTCCAGGTTTTTGCCCAGTAGTTGTTCTCAGTGAGAGTTAGGCCTAGGTGGAGTGACTCCTGGGAATGATAGCAATACACTAAACTGAAATAAGGGCCTAATTGTGAATCATCCTTGGACTTCTGCATGTAACACATCAGACTAATGAATAAACACAGGACTCTTTTAGGTATCTATGCAGTAATATTACATTGGTGCTGATAAATCACACAGAATGTGCACATTATTCTGCGTTGTAAGTGGCACTTGGAGAAATAGTAATACTTTGAGGGTAGTGCCTAATATTTCCAATGCCTTTTTGTCTTCTAAATTTAAACTTGAATGACTCAGGTGGAAGTGCTGCATAAAGTGTGGGAAAGGGCTTTACAAAAACATGTTCCCATGGTGGGTGTAGATAGGAAGAATTAATTCAGTACATTTTTCCAGGCAGAGAACAAGAAAATCAAATATTTTTAAAATGTAATAATGTACTTAATCCTTTGCATGTGGTTTATCAGCAGCAGTAGACTCCTAACAAGCATCAGGAAGTAATAGGCATACGCAGCGTACACATATTCCATCCATTCCCTGGTATTTAAATCTGCCAGTAGCTATCATAGCTTACTTTCTGTTAGCTGAATTGCAACCAATTTACACTGGCCTCTCAGTTCTTTTTAATGTGGTTTTGAATTCCTTCACCTAACATGTTGTTGTGTGGTGGGTGGAGAGAGAAGGTTTCTCCTGCATCTCTTTGAATCTTTGTTTTCAAAGGTTTGCTTTACCAAATGGTTGTTATATGATTTACTTACGTTGTAGACTCTTAAAGATTGTGCATAGTTTAACTGATACTTGAGCGGACAATATTGTGCATGTTACAGGGACATTATAGGTAAACCCGAATTCAAGTGTGACGTCTTACACTTCTGCAATGCATAAGCATACTTCGCCATAAATCTCTGAAAATGTTATGTTTGTGAATTGATCCCTAGACTTTGGTCTCCTTTATTTCTAAATAAAATCTCTAACAATGAACGGGGTCATCACATCAGTTGTCTTACCTGAGGGTATGTTAGACTAGTCCCCCCATAATTTAAAGTTAGGTAAACACTTGTGGCAAGTTATCTTTAGACCAAAGAAAGAAAGTCAGCAATGATCCCTATTTACATGAACGAAACACATTTGCTTCTAATTTTCATCCTAAAAACACACAGATACACTTGATTTATTGAGAAACAAGTAATTTGTCACACGCTGCCTTCCCTAATTGCACGGTTATTATATTTCGGTCTTGAGATTATCTTATTTCTCTCTTCCTTTCTTTTGCAGAGTTAAGCAACTGACTGATGAAGAAGAGTGCTGCATCTGTATGGATGGACGAGCAGACCTTATCCTCCCATGCGCCCACAGCTTTTGCCAGAAGTGCATTGACAAATGGTGAGATTTAAGACCTGTTTTTAACAAAGTATTATAATTCAAACATTTCATATTTTGTAATTGGATGAAATCTGTTACGCCGCCACTTCGCATCACGTAAAGTCGTGCATCAGTAGCTAGCTGGAAAACAAGACTATGGCACACAGCTAATAATTTTTTTTAATAACAGGAATGTCATTCATTGAATGTTCGTCTGAATTTCAGCTTCCATAGAAACTAAAGTGAAGCAGTTACTACTTATTTTTTTATTTCACACATATTTCTTATCTGTCGTCATAGAGCAAATTGGTCAGTCATTGACAATATAGCGGTTCTACAATTTTTTTCAGATACATCTGTATCAAGAAAACCTTTTTATATACAGCTTTTATTGACTTTTCAACCGCACTTTTTGACAGAAGCTGTCTGCACTGGGATCCCAAGCCGTTTTCTGCATCTTGTAGTGCCTCCGTAATCCTCCGTAATATGGTGTAAAATACTTTTTTGGGGGGTAGGGGGAATCCAGGGTTTGTCTAATTACATTTTTATACAAAATGGCTTAAAACAGGATGTGTGTTAGCACCCATACTATTTTACCTTTATCTTGCTGACTTTCCTGGCCACCTTCATCAAGGAAAACATTATCCCCCAAAGGTGGGCTCTAGGCAATTTCAGCCTCTTCTATATGCAGATGACATTATCCTTCCAGACCAGATATCATCAGGTCTTCAATTTGTTCTGCTGGAGATGAACAGTTATGCACAAAAGCACTTTAAAAAAATTAACACATCAAAATAAAAAAGTATAGAAAGTGTTAACTATACTTATTAGGGTAGAAACTTCTCTGATAATCTAAAGGATGCACTACACTTTACAAATTTATGCAATAAGGCATTAGTCCATGCAAATTCCTTACATACGTTTATTGCTCTATGGGGAACAGACATTTCGATTATCTAATTCAGATTTATAAAACTAAAATTCCACCCACAATAACTTATGCTATAGAGAATCCCCAGCTAAGATCCTTTATATTTGTAAACAACAGTGATGGGAAGATTTTACTGATCTCTACCAATACAATTAGTAAGAGTCGAGCTTTGAATTGTGAGCACATTTGTACCGTCTTTGGCGAATATAATTAGGTGGGGTTATAAAATGTTGCATTTTGCCACTTCTTCTTTGAGATCCCTTCTTATGGCAGAAATGAAGAAAGACTGCTCTGCCTATTTAGTTTTTTAGAGAAATTTTAATAGAGCCTTGGAGTACTTTGAGTGTAATGTTGATTTGTTGAGGAGATGGTCGATAGGGTAGTTACAACTTTTTCTTAGAGCCCAATCTCCCTTACTAAGTTACATACTTGACAAGGCAACTTCCCTGAAAGTCTATAAACATTGTGTAGAGATATATCACTGGGACGGGCTCAGCCCTATTTTCCTTTCTGAATCTCCCATGGTATTGGACATTTTATTATGTGCCTCTGTATAGGATATATGCTTCTAAACAGTGTCTTGGAAAGGAGTAATTAGAATTCTCAAATATCTTCCATTTGTGACCTCTGTCACAAATGAAACCAAAATAATTTCCACATTTTGCACTTAAGTCCAGCACTAAAAGTGGCCAGAAACACATATTTACTACTTCTGATAAAAAGATTTAAGCTGGACTCACATCAGGATCTGATGGACTTGTTACAAAATCCTCCAAATGTTTTTTTTTTTTTTTGATAACCAAGTTTATTGATTTTATAGGAAACCAACAGAAAACAGCAACACCAGCTTTTAGTACACTTGACCGTTCAAGGCAAATACAAGAGAACATCACATCAGTAAAGAGACATTGATAAGCAAGACAGAGATAAAAACGGTGCTGCACCCAATCCCAACCTTGAATGTACATTGAGGGTATTAGTCCTCCACCACTCCGACCCACTTGCCCCACATTCTACGAAATTTCTTTGGACAACCTCTTGCCTCATATAGGGGTGGCTCCTGAGCAGCGCACCAGTCCACCCCTCTGCGCCAGCGCATCATGGTGGGAGCAGTCGATCCCAGCCAGGTGGCCGCAATGTCCCTTTTGGCCACCATCAATGCCGTGTTGAGAAAGAGCTTTTCAGCCCTGGAACCATCCAGCCCCTCGGTGACGCCTAGCAGAACATTCATAGGGTTAAGAGGAACCTCCCAGCCCAGAACCTCAGTGAGTTCCCCCGTTACTGACTCCCAGCAGCACGTAATTGCGGGACAACACCACACCATATGATAAAAGTCAGCCTGCGGATGGGTACAGCGGGGACACGATGCATCAGATCGGAGACCAGCGCGTAAGAGACGCTGCGGCGTAAGATAAGCAGTATGAAGATAATATACTTGAACCAAGCGAAGCCTTGCTGAGGCTGTGACTGTCTTGGGAGCCATCAATGCGTCTCTCCAGTCCGCATCGTCAAAAGACCCAAGCCAACCCGCCCATCTGTCTCTGAGGTGTGAGAGCGTGTTAGGGGTGTTATTGATGAGGGAACGATAAATGCTAGAGATTCCCCCTTTCCCCAAATTACCGGTCATGGTCTGGGCTTCGGACGGACTATATTCGGGTAGGGAGATGCCATCTGAAATGTGGGAATGAAGGGCATGGCGTATCTGAAGGTATCTGTAGAACTGGGAAGCGTGAAGGGAATAGCGTGTTTGTAGTTCTTGAAAGGTGCGGATGTGACTCCCACCCCGGATGTCGCCCAGATGGGAGATACCAATGAGGTCCCACGCTCTAAAGCCCGAGAGGTTAGCAACCTCGCGGAGCCATGTGCCACACCACAGTGGGGTATGTTGGGTCAGTCTATCCGACCATTGGGTGTGGCGCAGAGCCACTCGCCAGGCCAAAAGCACCCCGCGGGTGACCTCAGCCATGGTTTGGGGGATGGTGCTCCCGTAGAGCATACCTTGAAGATTAGACAGGCCCATGGTGTGCAATTCTAAGCGGTATGCCGGGTCAGACCAACCACCATTAAACCAGTCATGTACAGTGAGGAGCCGAGTTGCTAGATAATAAAGGTAGAGGTTCGTCATTCCCAGACCGCCGTCAAATGGCAGGATCCGGCACTGGGCAAGAGCCAATCGTGGCCTCCGACCCCCCCCCCCCACTGGAATTTGATGGCCATGCTGTCCAGCTCTCGAAATCACGACCGCGAGAAGGAAAGGTGTGTATTCTGGAGCACATAAAAGAACCTAGTCAGGACCATCATTTTAAATAAGGCTATCCTACCCATAGGGTTCAGTGGCAGAGTTTGCCACCTGAGGAGGTCAGCCCGGGTCTTCTTCACTAATGGGGTGACGTTAAGCGACCATGCAAGATCAGGGAGGAGGGCCATCCAAATCCCCAGATATTTGAAGGACTGTCGGCGAAGGGGTATTGACGACTGCCAGTCAAAGCATTCCCTTGATAGGTGAAGGGGGACCAGAACGGATTTGGCCGAGTTCAAGCGGAGGCCGGAGGTTTGCTCGAAGAGATTCAGGGCCCGGAGGCATCGGGGTCCTGACCGCGCTGGGTCTGCTAGGAATAGTAGGACGTCATCCGCATAGAGGGCGATCTTATCTTCCTCTAAGTCAGGCCATCTCCAACCCGTGAGGAGCCGGTCAGACCGAACAAGACAGGCAAAGGGCTCCATCGCCAACGCGAATAGAAGGGGTGAGAGGGGGCATCCCTGCCTCGTGCCTCTGCCGATGGGGAAGGGATCCGACAGGGCTCCATTGACCAGCACCTGGGCCCTAGGTTTACAATAGAGAGTCTTGACCAGGCCACGGAAGGGGGCCCCAAAACCCAATTCCATCAAAACCTCTTCCAGATAACGCCAGTCCACCGAGTCGAATGCTTTCTCAAAGTCTATGAGAAGGAGGGATAAATACGGGGATAACTGTTGCCGGTTTGCTAAAGCAAGGTGGAGGCGTCGAAGACAATGCCGGGTTCCCCGGTAGGGCATAAACCTGCACTGGTCGGGGTGGACCAGTTTGGCCAGATGCGGATGTATGCGGTTAGCTAGGACCAAGGCAAAGATTTTGAGCTCCGAATTAATGAGGGAAATAGGACGGTAGTCGGGGCAGTGCCTCGAGGGAGGTTGGGACTTCGGGATCACCACAATAGTGGCAGTGTCCGTTTCCGGACGGAAGGAGCCCAGATCAGATGCCTCCCGGTACACCTCTAGGAGGTGGGGGATCAACACATCCCGGTAGGACGCATAAAACTCCTGCAGGAACCCGTCCGGCCCTGGTGTCTTACCCGCAGCCAGGCGTGAAATGGCATCCCCAACCTCCTCCGGGGTGAGCGGGAGATCGAGGTCCTCCGCCTCCGACTCACTAAGTCGCGGGAGGGAAAGGTGTTCGCGCTGGAGGAGTTCCGGGAGCGAGAGAGTGGGAAGCTGCTCAGAATAAAGAGCAGCGTAGTAAGTGGCAAAGCACTGGGCCACTGCAACAGGGGCTCGGTGGCTCACTCCATCTGAGGCAAGCACCTCAGGGATGATGCGATTGGCCATTGGATAGGTGGCCAGGCGGTGCAGGAGTTTCCCGTTTTTGTCTCCCCACCCATATACCCGCGCCACGGAGGACCTCCACAATAGTTTGCCCGCCTCCAAGGAGGTCTGCCTGATCTCGTCCCTGAGAAACTCAAGTCTCCTGTCTTGGGCCTCGGAGCGTCCCTCCGGAGGCTGAGCCTCAATTAGAGCAGCCTGGGCCTCCAGGAGTGTGAGATGGGAATCCTGCTTCGCACGTTTGAGTTTAAGTTGGCCCTTGGCAAAACCCCTGATGGTGGCCTTACCAGCTTCCCATAGGGCGCCAGGGGAGGGAACCGACCCGTAGTTAGCCGTAAAGTAATGGCGGAGCTCATCCCCCACTTGGTCCCTGAAGTCCTTATCCTGAAGGCACCAGGCGTTCAGCCGGCAAATCGGGCGTGAGGACACGGGAAGACTGCCCAACCGTATTGCTACTGGGGAGTGGTCTGATAAACCCCTGGGGAGGATGGTGACGTCCTGAATCGTTCTACAGTCCGAGGCCGGCACAAGAACATAATCTAGTCGTGCGTGTGTTTGGTGGGAAGCCGACGTGTGGGTGTAGAGTCGAGTGGTCGGGTGCCAGAGCCGCCAGGTGTCCCCTAGACCCAGGGTGGCAGCCCAATTCGACAAGAGGGTAGATTGAGCAACTCTGGAGACGGAAGGTGCTGTGGCAGTGTCAAGGTCAGGGTCCATTACTGCGTTGAAGTCTCCCCCAACGATAATCAGTCCCAGAGGCAAGGCGGCAATTAGAGTGGCAAGACGTTGAAGCGTGGAGTTCAATAGGGAGGGGGGAGCGTATACAGCGAGCAAGTTCAGAGGCCGGTCCCCAAGGTTCCCTTCCAAGAGAACAAAGCAGCCAGTCTGATCATGAGTTGCCCTACTCACTGCGAGTGGAAGGCCACGACGCACCAAGACAGCCACCCCTCGTGATCCCTGGTTGAAGCCGGAATGCCAGATTCCGTCATAGCCATAGCGTGCCAGGAAGGGGCAATGATTGCCCACTAGGTGAGTCTCTTGGAGCATCAGTATATCAATCATGTGGCGCTGGGCATATCGCAGGACCGCTGTGTGCTTGACCTTATCTAGCAGGCCGTTAACATTCCAGGACATTATATGGAGCGACGCTCCATCAGCATGATTGCCAGGCATAGCGGAAACGGGCGCATGACACGACACCTGGCATAGGGGGCCAGCGAGGGCAGAGTGATGCAGGTGCAGGGGATAGTGCGTGCAAATCCACAAGATTGTGCCTTATGCGGTTGTCGTACGGTTGAAAATGTGTGCTGGTACAATAAACAAACGAAACAACAAAAACAAATCGGGACAACAGTCCCCCCTCCCCAACCCCCTCCCTCCCTCCCTATACTTCGGGAACGGAAGCATCTGTCGCCCTAACAGTGAAAACTAAGGGACCAAACTAAAATGTCTGAAAATGGGGAAGCGTGGAGGACCCCTCCTCATAATAGGATGTTCATGACAGTGTCCATCAGGAGAGAAAGTTAGTAGGTGGCGAAGGTGCGGCCCCCATTCGCCAAGGCAGCTGCATCTGGAGTCCAAAGGTGGAATCAAGCAGGGCCCGTGAGAAGCGTCGGGCTGCGAGAAAGATCTGTATCTGGGAGGTCCATCAGCGACGTGCGAGGTGAGGCACCCCCAGGGTCCGAGCGGCCCGAGGAGCCAGAGCGCTGCAGCGCAGGACGATCCCTGGAGTGCGCCCCGGATGCCAACGAGTGAGTGGGGCCCAACGGTGAGTCTGAGCGGGCTCGTCTCTGGCCCCGCCGCCTGCGCGATCGATTACGTTGTGGCCGAGGGGCCGGAGCAGTTCGACTAGCACCACCATCGCCAGCAACAGGAGACATTGCGGACAGTAAGTTTCAAGGGGCGTTCCTCCGTCACCCATGCCCAAGCTGCATCAGGGGAGTCAAAGAAGAGTGTTCTATTTTGAAACACGATTCTCAGGCGAGCCGGGAAGAGGAGCCTGTATTGGATGTTAAGAGCGCGCAGTTTCTGCTTGACATCCCCAAATGAGCGGCGCTGACCCTGTACCTCACGGGTGTAGTCTGGGAAGATCATAATCGTTTGATTTTCACACTTGAGTTGCTGTTGCTTACGAGCTTCATTCAGCACAGAGTCTCTATCTTTAAAATTGAGGATCCGCATTATGATTGGCCGGTGGGGCGCTCCCGGTGGCGGCTTGGGCGCCAGTGAGCGGTGCGCTCGTTCGATCGCAAACCATGAGGAGAGGGAACCCTCGGGCATCCATGAGCGCAACCAGCGCTCCACTAAGTCCGCCGCCCGTCCCTGCTCCGCACCCTCCGGAAATCCCACCAAGCGGAGGTTGTTGCGACGGGACCTGTTCTCAGCATCCTCAGCCCGCCGGTGAAGCTCCTGGGTGCAGGATCGGAGGCGGACGACCTGTTCCTTGAGTTACTGGACCTCGTCTTCCACGGTGGAGATACGGGATTCGGTTTCTTTAATCCGTGGCGTTACGGAGGTCCTGCCGGATGAGGGTCACATCGACCCGGACTTCAGCTATCTTTCCCTCCACGGAAGTCTGGGAGGCCTGGATGGCTTGGAGGATGGTGGGGAAGTCTGCAGAAGGGGGAGCCTCCCTGTCCACGGTTCCCCCAACCGCCCCGGAGTCCGTGTTTGTGAAGCGGTCCATCTTCGTTTGGGTGGCGGGGGTCTTCGGCACCCTGTCTCTCCACATGACCGTTGTCCGGCAAGGCAAGAGTTCCAGGCGGGAGTCAGGCGCACAGGCGGGAGGGGCAAGAGAACGAGCGTGGAGGATGAGAAGAGGGGGGCCCCACCACACAGCGCCCCGCCGTCTGGCCGACGGCCGAACCCTCTACCCGTGGGCCCCTCTCATGTACCCAGGAGGAATACAAGCGTGCCGAGGTGCACAGATGGGCCGGGGTCCGCACCACAGTTCGGAGGCAGGGCCGGTGAAGAAGGGGAACAAGGCACAGCTCACAGGATGTGTAGGAAATGGGGTGAAGAGCGAGGGACCCCCTTACCACCGCGACCCGATACGGCGGCCGATATTCTCTCCAGAGGCTCCGTCCAGCGAATTGACAGCGATTCACCAGAAGGAGGTAAGTCCCTCGCACCACGCCGCCGCCCGACCCAGCGGCCGAGGCTCCTCCACGCACCTCAGGCACATCGGGAACACAAGAACTCAGGGGTGCCTCGGTCAACAGCTGCAGTGCGGGGCACCGTCGCCGGCCAGAGGGGCGGAGCGGCCGAGGCCCCAGGACCCAGAAGGAGAGGGGGGGAGAGGGGGGGGGAAAGCGTTCCCCGCCGCCCGAATGACGGCCGGAGCCCCCTGCCACCCAGGAGCAAAACGGCCTTCAAGCTCCTCACCTCTTCAATGTATGATGGGCTCGCCTCCGGTCCATGCACTCACCTCCGGCGCGCGCAATCACCGCCCGGGAGGGGGGCCTCAATCTCCAAAAGAACCCCCGGTGGCGGCAATCCGGGTCCGATATAGCGGTGCGGGAAGCGGGCGTGCAGGAGTGAAGCACTCGCCCCCTCCACCGCCGTCCGCCCAACAACAAAGGCCGCCGCCCCACCAGACCTCCGGTCGCGGCCCAGGACACAGTTCCGATGGCTCACGGGGGCCCCCACCGGGGCAGGGTAGCGTGGAAGCGTCGGGAGGGCGACACCCTCCTCTCCTTACCGCCGATCAACAGCAGTCGATCGCCCACCGGGCTTCAGCCGCAGCAGCGTCGCGGCTCGGGATCTGGCCCAGGAGGCGCGGCGGGCAGGATCCTGCGGCTCTTTCTGCACCCTTCACCCAGCCGGGAACATCCACCGGTGGGAGGGGAAAGACTGCGCCGCCAACACCAGCCGGAGGAGCAGCAACAGTTCTCCAGGAACTCCTCACTGCAGACACTCTAGGAGGAGTCCCGGGGTGGAGAACAAGCCGGGGAATCAGGAAAGCGGAGCCGCCATCTTGGGGACGCCGCGAGGCCAAGGTCTCTACAGGGGCTGCTCGCGGCGCCCGGGCGCCACACACCGTCTCTAGAGGAGGCACGGGGCTCAGGACAAGCAAGCAAGCTGCGTGGAAAGGTAGGAGCTCTCCGATGGCGAAGGATTCAAGAGCGGATGACGGAGGGGTCCGGAGCACTTCTAAAGTGCGACCGCCATCTTGATGCTCTTGGCAACGCCCCCTTTTTTGGGGGTTTTAAAGTGTATAAATGTTTTAAATGTTTGTTACCTGTTTTTCAATAAATATTACATTGATTTTATGAGTGTTATGGGCTATCTTGGGAATTGGGATTATCTATAACATTGAGATGTGGATTTTATTCTGTTTAATATGTTGATTGTAGACCTCAGTTGAGGTAAAAAAAACAATTGAAAAAAATTAACTTTCAACCTATCTGTCGTCATGATACAAGATTTCCATGATGTGTACAGAGGTTTGAAGAGTGGTATTTATTGCATAAAGTATGTGGTATGAAACAAACGTGTTGGAGGTTGTCAAGCGTCCTAACATTTATCATTGGAAAGTCAAATGTTCAAATTTAGCCTCATTAATTAATAACCAATAAGGCTTGCAACTACTGGCTATTATGTTATTTCCTTGGCGAAGTTTCTGTGTTGCGTTGGTTCAGTGAATAGCAGCATGATTTTATTACTACAGTCAGGCTGGAAATGAAGTATTTAACTTCAATTCATATTTCTAGATTACATGTTAACTTATGTTATGGGAATTTCCTATTAAGACTGATCTGTTTTATATTCTAGAATTGTATCCTTACTTATGACATATGTGATATGTTCAAGATAAGAAACCCATTTCAGTCCCTGCAAATCTTTGTAGAGTTAGTCAAAAACGTGCCAATCCCATTTTCTGTCAGATGGAATATGGTTAAAAATGCAATGTAGTTAAAAAACAGGAGCTATAGGCATTATAAAATGCAGGCCCACTTTTAATGTATCTTTTTAGTTCTGTTTATCTGGTTTGGTAAACAAAAAGGCTCATTTATTGATTTTAAATGTAAATGTGTTTTTAGAATGTTTTATGTACAATTGTCTAAATAAACTTGTTTTCTACCTACCTAAAAAGGTTACAAGGTTAAAAATAATTATTTTAAATTATTTAACAGACATGTTTTACGTTTTAATAATTAAAGAAAAGAATAAACTTTATTAATACTAATTTAATGCTTTCCCATAGTCATATGTCTGCTATGATGACAGAGGTCTCCACTTACGTGTGAACGGTTTCTAGTAGTAACTTTACACCTGTAAATTCAGACTCAGCTGGCTCCACCCCTAGAAGATCACGGACCGGCATACGTGCTGTTTTGATATCAGTCAGCCCATACTAATACATTTAAATCAATATGTCAAAAAGGGCGAAGAGAGGGGCACAACAACAGTATTTATTATCTTCCTCCTTTCCAAAATGTTTTGTTAAAGGAGGAAGATAATAAAGCCTTGCTGTTTGAACATAGGTAATATGCCCCTCTCGTTACTCTTTTTGACATATCAGCTGCCTCCACATGCTGAACTGCGGGCAAAGGAGGAATGGGCACATGCAATTCTACACTTAGGTGTAAATGTGCATTTGGAAATGATAAATAGCACAAAAGTGTAGATTTAGACTGAGGTGCAGGAGTAGATATTACATGTGAGTACATTTACACACATAAATTCACCCTTGATAAAAGACCTCTGTGTTATGTGATCTTACAATCCACATTGGATATAATTATTTTCTTCACAGCCTTTTAAAGAATGCTGCATTAGTTTATGGCTGTTCACCAGGGAGTTCATGTTGGACCTTACACACCCTTTCTAATAGAATATCAAAAAGCAGAAGGGTATAGCAAGAAAGCAATACAATATGCAAGTGGTGTTATTCACATGATGGGACATCCAAATAATTGGAACACGGTCTAGAACCAATTCAATTCTTTGACTTTGAAGCAAAAGGATTCATTGGCCGATTTACAGGCCATTCATTCTTTCCTACTAAGTTAGCAAATGACCAGGGAATAACATTTCAGCTGAGAAAGAGGAAAGTGACTCCCCTCAACGGTGTACTTGTTAAAGCTACTGCTTTTAAACCAGTTCTAGGACATCTGTACATGCTACAAATGGGCATGTAACATCAAGGGCTACCACATATTCTCTTTACAAAAGAGCTTTTTGAACTGGTGAAAAGGTAAAATCTTCCTTCGGTCCTTTGCACAAAGTATAGTTCTTGGATATGCATCATCAAATTTAGGGCTGCTGCACATAGTACCCATCTTTCCATGCCCTGAGCTCTTTTTTTGGCACTTGGAGTTGGTGTGGATTCTAAGGTCTTGGATTTGAATTATAGTGAGTGGAATGTGAGGTGACTCCTACCAGGTATTCTAGGTTTGTATCTTAATCTCGTGCTGCAGTGGTGTTGTGTTTGCTATATAGTAACATATCGTATACCACTGATAAAGGCCATAGGTGTTAGTTTAACATTTCATTACACATTACCATATCTCTCAGATAACTACCTGCGTATCAGTGGTGTCGGCACAGTACCAGGCCCATTAATCCTTTGAATGTTGTGAGGTCTCTATGAAACCTGAGTGGTATGATTGTTAACACTGGATAGTGGAAATTGGTTTTAGAGGTATGGTTGGGACCAGGGTGGTGAACTAGTGACCCAGAATCCCCAACTGTTTAACCACGTCGTTTATTTAGACATTGGATGTGTGTTCCCCTGAGAGAGAGTTCCGAGCAGTGATTGTCTTTTTTTCGTTAATGTGAGTTTTAGCATTCGCTTGTTTTGTACTGTAGGAAATTGCCTATTTTTGTATGATCACACACATCTTTTTGGATTGATACTGCTTGTTTTGTGACTCTGCTAACTAGGCCCCCATGTATTTGCTCTGACCCCTAAAACGTGGACTATACTCCTAATTAGCATATTGGACTTACCTATAAGTCCCTAGTGCATCGTACAAAATGTAACTAGGGCCTGAAAGTTAAATACCAACAGTGGACTTCAACAACCAGTGTGCCGCCCACTACAGTGACATTGCAGACATGACTGCAGACCTACTATTGTAGCCTGCCTGTGCAGTTTTAAAACTACAAATTTGACCTGTCAAAATAACCCCTTTTAAGAGGTCCAACCTCTACTTTAAGATATTAAGTCAGCCCTAGATAGGCCTTAATACTCATAAGGCAGGGTGCATGGGATTTAAAAGTAGGACATGTACAAGTTCAATGTTATACATCACCTTATACTGAAGAGTCTTCAAAAGCTATTCTCATTGTTGCCGGGGTAGCTGTTCTGCCGGAAAGCATTGTTATAAAATGTAATAATGTTATCTCTGTCTAGGAAACGGATACAAAGGTCCTTCTTGGACTTTTAAAAATATTTATTACAGGCCCAATTCACTAGTAAATGCAGATTTGTAATACATATGTTGGGAAAGTTAGCATTTGAAAGTTACTTGTGCCTTTCCTAAAGCCTTTAGAAGCCCATTTGCATGAGCTTCCAACTGTCACCCAGGAGCTGAACAAGTCTGGTCTCTTGATGAGGTGTGAACTTGCTCCCGGAGCTTAGTGTAGGAAGCTGGGTTTCTGTTGCAGTAGCCCCCCACTTTTTGCCAAACTACTGATGCACTTTGACTCGATGTGCCCTGGGTCCCTGCCAATCAGGTTCTCAGGGCCTGTGTTCTTTCCCAAAAACTGTACCTTGTACCCCCAATTGGCACCTCTCTGGCCACATGTCAGTCCCTTATAAAAGGTACCATGGGTGCCAAGGGCACTCTGGCCAGAGAAGGCCTCCAAGGGCTGCAGCACTTATTGTGCCACCCTTAGAGGCCCTGTACCTTTACACACACACACTGCCATTGCAGGCTGCGTGTTTTGGTGCAGAACAAAGTGAGGAGTCGACATGGCACACATCCCTGTGTGCCATGCCTACAACCCACTGCCCTGGAATAGGTCAGCAACCCCTCTAGCTGGGTGCACTATACCAGTGGTGTGGGTACAGGTGCATGAGCCCTGTACCCCTACAGTGTCTAGGCCAATTCTTAGACATTGTAAGTGCAGTAATGCCATTAAGAGTATATGGTGCTGGGACCACAGCACCATAATGGCTTTACTGGAAACTGGGAAGTTTGGTATCAAACTTCTCAGCACATTAAACCCACACTGATGCCAGTGTGGGATTTAATGAAAAATGCACTCAGAGGGCATCTCGGAGATGCCCCCTGAAAAACGACCAGCCTCTGGTGCACACCAGCCTGCCACCACGAGACATGTTTCTGGCCCCCTAGGGTGGGAGCCTTCGCTCCCTGAGCCCAGCAAAAAAGCCTTTCCTGGGCGAGGTGTTCACACCTCCCCCAGGACAGGAAGAGCCATCTGTGGCAGGGGAGCTTCAAAGGCCTTGCAGACTTTGTAATGCGACCCCCAGCCTCTCCTGCTATCGGGAGCAGGCCTCCTTCCTGTCTCCCCTCCTTTTTGGCGGGAAGACAGGTGGGAAAAATTAGCCAGCCCAGAAGGTGTGCCCACCTCTGCCAACTCCACCCCTCAGGTGGGGGAAGCGAGGTGAAGCCCACTCTTCAGTGCCTGCCATCTTGCAGATGGCAGGCACTCCGCAATCAGGATTAGGGCTTGTGCTCACTCCCCGACGTGGGGTGAGCACACCAAGGGTGTAGTCACCCTAAGGTCAGTAGCCCATTGGCTACTGACCTCGAGACCCCTAAAACGCCCCCGAAATACAGTATTTAGGGGGCAGCCCTGAACCAAGAAGTCCGACAAGAAACTACAAGAAGAAAAGAAGAAGGATCGAACAGCCGTGCCGAAGCTAAGAAGAGGAGGACGCCCACTGACTTGGCCCCAGCCGTACCGGCCTGTCCCCACCTCAAACCTGCAGAAGCGAAACTCCGGTGTGTCCTGCAGCCAGCAAGCTCAAGAACCCCGAGGACCTGCCCTGCCTTCCCCGTGAACACCGGATATGTTCACCAACAGACTCCAGTTCAATCCGCGAGTCTGCACCACTCTGCACCTGTCGCCCACGGCCCGAGTTCGAGTGGCCCAACACCACGATGAGGTCTTCCTGGCGCTCCTGACCCGAGATCCAGTGATCCCTGACCTGCCTCAAGCCTCCATCTGACGCCTGCAGCCTCAATCCGGAAGGTCCCCCCAACCGCGACCAGGAGCTGGTAAGAAGATCCGATCCTAAAAGACACCCCTGCACCCGACGCCCCACGGCCTTCGGTGGCCCAACCGACGGTGTCTAACCAACCCCCAGCATCCCAACTTACCTCACCAAGTGGTGGTCGCACCCAGAAGACCTTCGTCCCCGAGCCTGCAGTGTGTTTGCAAACCGGAGACTCCCCATTGAAAGTAACAGGGCACCTGGCGACAAACCAGCACCCGGCCGCCCTAGTGCCGCTGAGGGTGTACCTTTGGTGCTATCCTGAACCCCCATTTGCCCTGAGCGTAAGTCCAGGAGCTTTGCTCCCACAACCTTGGGCCTGCTCGTGAGCAGCCACCAACCGGATGCCCCGTATCCCCCATTGGATAACATTGGGCCTCAGCACTCTGCAACCGGCCGCCCTAGTGCAGCTGAGGGTGTAACAAGAGTGCATCCTTGACCCTGGGGGACCCCTGAGTCTAACCCCAGAAACTCAACTCCCACAACAAAGTACTTACCTCTGAACCAATAATACTATTTTCTCCCATAGGATAACATTGACTGTTTTTCTATGAAAAAGTTTCTAAGTGTGGAGTTGGAAAATCTATAAAAAGTCTTTAAAACTGTAACCAAATAACAAAAACGCTCTTACTTCCCTTTTTACAGGAAATGTCCCAGTGTAGTATCCAGGTATACTACACTGTGTAAGAAAAGTACTCTGTAAAGTAATCTACTTGACATTCTATTGAAAAGCCAATACAAAGTATATGTACAATATTTCAAAGCATTGCATTACCAGTACTTCTACTGTAACCAAAGTATATATACAATTGCAATTCAAACTGTATTATTACTGCAAAGTATCAATCACTTACCTGTGCCCGGCTTGCTTGGTTCTAGGAAAGGACCTGTTTTGAGTGACCACAGATGAGGTGTTGCTAATTTCCCTGGCCACCCCTCTAGGGTGGACACAGAAGCTCTGCACAGGGAAAGAAAAGTCCTTCCATCTTGGCTTTAGGTTAAGAGGGGCACCAAGGGATTGTTTGGAACAGGGGAACCGTTGTAAACGTGGGTAATGTTACCCCTGGGAACTTTTTCCCTCTTGGATAGAGAGGAGTTGGGAGTAATCCACCCATGGGCAAAAGTGGCAGGCAAAAAAGTGGCACCCCGGGGAACCCTCTACAGAATACTACTGGACTTGGGGAAGACAGAAGAATGGTTGCACCTGTGAAGAGACCTGAAAGGCTGGACCTACTCCCACTTGTACCCAGGACAAATAATTGGACTTCAGGGGTCAGTTTGCTGACTTTCTGATAAGTTACAGTAGCACAACAAACTGCTAGAAACCCTTTTCCTAAGGAGCCAGTTCCAACTGGACCAGCCGCGGACTCCTCTCGTGGCTTCTGCTGTAGTGAGTCTTGACTCCCCAACTGCAGTTCCTGTGGCCCTGAAACTGTAGTAAAAGTGTACTCCTCCTACGATCCCGAGAAACCCTGGACTTAGGAATGTTTTGGTTCAAAAGACCTTTGGAGGACCGCGGCAAACCTGCCAAGTCTCTCCGACGAAAGTGTGTTGCCACAGGGCCAAAGATTCAGTTTGCTCACATTCAGAGATTTTCCACAGCAGCAAATCCGTTTTATCAGGATGTCGTGGAGCCCTGTTCGTCTACAGCTTGCAACCTTCCCCCGCTGGAGAAATCCAAGCTCCAATAAAGTGACTAAGTCCAAACAATGAAATGTTCGTTGGGCGAAGGTGCTAAAAATATCTGGCCCTCAAGGGACTTTCCATAGACGTGAATTTTCTCCTAGTTGGAGATTTCCAGCTAAATGTCAACACCTATTCGGCCTCAAGGAGCCCTTCTCTGCAACAGCCTGCTTCCTTTCCCTCTCTGAGGATTTTTGACTTCCATTTAAGAGACCAAATCAGAAGATAAAACATCTGACTGGGACAAACCCGGTTTCTGTATCCAACTAGCGTTCCATTGTGGTCGGACTTAGTACGCACCTCGGTCCCAGTCAAATACAACCAGATAAGTGTGGTTGGTGCTCAACGTTTTTTTGGTGCTATTTCCATTTAAAACTTTAAAACTTCATATCTCTGGTTCCCCTGATTGGACTTTAGTTGTTTAGTGTCATTTTGTCCATTAAATTAGTCTTTGTTTTTATAAACTGGAGTCATTTTTATTGTGTTGTGTTTTCGACTTTTTAACTGTTTTGGTACTTCTAAATGCTTTACACTTAAGATAAGCTTACCTGCTCTGTGCCATAACTACCAGAGGTTGAGCTCGGGTTTAAATTACTGAAACCTTTATTTGACCTGACAAGAATAGCGACTTTATTACTTGTTGTGTACTACCATCCACCCCAACTAATAATCCACTTTCTCACATGTACGATCAGAGCCTCTTAATTTGGAGAGATAATAGGACTTTGCCACACAGAGACAGGTTTAAATTCTATGGAATATATGTAGAGTCCAACCCAGTTGCTTTGAAAATAAGCCATGCTTGTTTTTCATCCAGGATGAAATTCTGCAGTCCCTTGAAGATTCAAATCAACTGAGCGTGCCAGAGTTCTCTATACTATATATATATTTGTCTTTCAAATCTACCGGCAGATTTAATTCTTTTGGCTGTTTACTTATAGAATTTGTTCAGAATGGTGGCAGCTTGGTTGGTTGATGAGTTAGGTAAATTCGCTGATGTCTTTCTGATCCTGTAGCATCCTCTCCACAGAGACAGTAATTTGTTAGAATAGCTACATCAAAACTTGACCCTTAACTTAAACTCCAAAGGCAAGCTCTTTGTTAATATCAATTTTGCTGACTTTGAAACAGGTTCTTGTGGACCAAAACCCTTACTTCACCCTTACTTTCTTGTTTGGTTTACACATAGCTGCTTATTGTGCCTCTGGTTCAGGGTTGTTGCTCTCCTTCCTCATGTACAAGATACTCCTCTTCTATTATAGAGCAAGTTAGATTGGCTTAAAGGGTTGCCAGACCATGACCTAAGCCCAGCACCAGTTTCTTGATTTGGGACTTTAAGGTGTTGAACTTTTCTACCCACTCATCAATTTGGGCATGGTACACCATGGCTTAATGCCTTAATTTCCAACAGGGTCTTTTGAGAGGGTTGACATGAGTGGACTAATTTGGCCACTCAATGCCTATTTGGAAAAGCCCATTAGGATTTGTTGTACAGAGGGGAATGACTTAAGAAAACATCACAAAATAAATGGTTTTTGACAAAAAAATGTAAAGCCTTTTTAGATGGTTCCGTTAGCCTAGCAGTTATTTTGCAATGCAAGGAAAATAGTTTTAGTGCTCATAGTTCTAAAAATAGGTGTAGATGGGACAATACTGTAAGTGTTTTCTCTTTGTCCATGCACATTGAATGGGACACCTTATTTCCTTATATTCTGAAGTTTTGTTAATACTACTAATCTCAAAACAGACCTCATTGTCCTGCAATCACTAGGGTGGTCACTGGCTACCTGACAAACCACCAGAAGTAAGCTGGGTTTAAAGCCCTTCTCAGAGGTTCTCATATTCTCTTTGTATGTGCTAATCTCCACAAAGCTAGCAGTGTGTTCCCTTTATCCAGACTCACATCACTGAGAGATGCTTTCTTTGTTAACAGCATCTCCTATGGAGGTCCCTTACTATTCTTCATCCGTATCTAAACTTTGGGAATCCTAATGGCTCTGTGGGTTTGCTAATTCTTTGCCCCAGCAGACTTGAATGAATCAGTCTTTCTCTCTCAGGAAATCTACTTTGATAATCATAAGCACTGAATATTCCTGCCCCGTGCGGGGACCTCAGAGCAGTTCTTTCAACTGCCTTACTTCAAATAGGCCAGACGGTACATGTAACAAAAAATGTAAAGTTTTGCAGCCCTAAGACGGGCTATTTCGCCAATTCCATTATTTGACTTTAAAAGATGGAATCAAAAAGGTACACAGCCTTAAAAAGTCACTAAAAACAAGTAAAAGTGACCTTCTAAAACGTCCTTCACAAACTCTTTTTACTGTCTTTTAAAGTGAACGATAGGACAGGATAGGACAATGTAATTGTATAGGCTGCAGCATTGAAAACAGTGAGAGTAGAATACTGTGCCTTTAAGGGCTCCTTGACCTCCAGTATCCCATTATGTCCCGCAAGTGGCAGTTTAGCCAGTTCTATATTCCACTTCTGCTGACCGGATCCTAGAGCAGAGCTCTGACTCTGTAAGGCTTTTTCATTGAAAACTTTTCACCAAAAGCATTCCACAAGTTGTTCACTTGACATCCTTTAGGGAGAAGAGTATTGCCTGATATTTTCCTGACAGGAAATATATATTTTTTCCCACAAATTGCCATCCCTTTTTTGCGAAATGCCCAGAGTATGGCAGAAAAATGGCAAAAACAGTCCCACACATGATCTGTATCCTCTGTTTGCCGGATTCACATGACCCCAAGGCATGTTGTCAACACATGACCCTCTCCAGACATATTGTTTGAAATGGGGGTCTCTAGTTGGCAAAGGTAGGTACCTTTGTCCAAATAGGGACCCTTGCGACTGGTCAGGGTAAGTGAGATATACACTTTAGATAACGCCTGCTCACCCCCTGGGTAGCTTGGCACGAGCAGACAGACTTATCCCAAAGGCAATGTGTATAGTATTTGTACTCAAAACACACAGTAATACAGTGATAACACCACAAATGGACACCACACCAGTTTACAAAATTAAAGTATCTTTATCTAAACTCAACAAGACTAAAACGACAAAAATCCAACATACATGTAATAAGAATATGACTTTAGAAAGGTTTCAAACAACTTGGACCACAGAAAACTATGGATGCGTGATTTCTCTCAAAGTACCTGTAGTTGCGACAAAATTCACAAGACCAAACAGCCGCAGAAAAAGTGTTGAAAAACAGAGATGCGTCAGTTCCTGAGACCATGGGGATGCGATGCGACAGTTCTACTGCACGCAGGAGAAGTGATGCGTCGATTCCGAGACGGTTGTGGTCCGCGGGTGATGCGTCGGGAAAACTTGCCTCTCAGGTATGCGGCGGGGATCGATGCGGCGCTGCGTCGGTTTCTTCAGCTTCGATCCCTCAATGTGTCGGTTCTTGCAGTGGCGACAGGCGCTGCGTCGGTTTCGGCAGCGACGCAGTGACGCGTGGAGATTCTTCTCGCACAGCCGTGCTGCATCGGAAAAACAGCGGCAAGAAGACCGATGCGTCGGTTTTCTTGTAGTTGCGTTGCTGTTCCAGCTCCCAACAGCAAGAACAGCCTCCAGAGGTCCAACACAGGCACCTCTTGGCAGGTCAGAACTCCCAGCATGGAAGTTCAGGGTAGCTGGGGGTGAAGTCTTTGTGTCCCTGAGACGTCAGAAAAGGAGGCCAGCTCTACTCAAGCCCTTGGAGATCTTCCTCAAGAAGGGCAAAGTCCTTGTCCTTTTCTTGGCAGAAACAGCTACTGCAGGCAGCACACTGCAAAGGGGCAGTACTCCTCCTCCAGTTTCTCCAGCTGTTCTCCTTGGCAAAGGTTCCTCTTGAGTCCAGAAGTAGTCTAAAGTTCAGGGGTTTTAGGTCTAATACTTAAACCCCAAAATGTCTTTGTTCTCTTTGTGCAAGGGTATCTGAGCCCAGTCCAAACCAGTTCTGTCCTCACTGGTGCAGCTTGACCACAGGGGGTGGAGACAGCATTGTGCAAGGGAGACTGGCCCTATTCAGGTGCAAGGAAATCTCCTCCCACTACTCTAAATTCAGCCAGGGTCTATTCAGCCCAGCTCTGAGTCATCCAGGAAGGGCCAGGCACACCTCAACCTCCCCAGTGGCTGTCTACAGTGAATGCATATCCCCAGCCCCTGTCACTCCAAAACCAGACAGTCAATGCACAAACAGGCAGAGGCACACAGAATGGTTAAACAAGAAAATGCCTACTTTCTAAAAGTAATCCAAAAAGCACGTCTTACGCGCCAATCAGTCTACTTTCTAAAAGTGGCATTTTCAAACACACAATTTAAAAACCATCTTTACTAAAATATGTGTTATTAAATTCTGAGTTCAGGGAGCCTAAACTTTATTTCTCTATCTTGTCCCCATGGGAAGTTATATTTATTATATGTTATAAATAAACTCCCATTCTATCCTTTGGGGCAAGATAACATTTCAATTGTGAAAAACGAAATTGGCAGTATTTCACTATGAGGACATGTCACACACACCAGTGCATGTCCTACCTTTCACATACAGTGTACCCTGCCCAGGGGGGTACCTTGGGCCTACCATAGGGGTGCCTTACATGTAGAAAAAGGGAAGGTTAGGGCCTGGCAAGTGGGTGCACTTGCCAAGTCGACATGGCAGTTAACAAATGCACACAGACACTGCAGTGGCGGGTCTGAGTTACCTCTTCAGAGCTACTCATGTGGGTGGCACAATCAGTGCTGCAGGCCCACTAGTAGCATTTGATTTACAGGCCCTGGCACACTTCAGTGCACTTTACTAGGGACTTACCGGAATTCGAATATGCCAATCAGGTAGAACCAATTGTAACAACAGTTTACACAGGGAGCACTTGCACTTCGACACTGATCAGCAGTGGCAAAGTGCCCAAAGCATCTAAGCCAGCAAAAACGAAATCCAGCACAGTGTCAAAAATACAGGAGGTAGAGGCAAAAAGTCAGGGGAAACCACACCAAAGATGCCAAGTCTAACACATATATTGAGAAAGAGCGGGAGAGAGTGAGAGAAAATTTGCCTGCATGGTGAAGTGGAGCACTGAGGAAGGCAGGATTTCCTGGCAGGAGAGACTTCTGAGAGGCGAGGTGGGGCTGTCCCCTCTTGCAGTGCTCCTAGCTCACCCTCTGAGCACTCTTGCCAGGGGAGATCCAAAAGGAGAAGATCCAGTTAGAAACGACATCCCTGTTCGAGGTAAAGGACATCAACCTAGAGAAGAGGTACAGCACCTTGCTCACCGTCAAGGGCTGGTTCGACGTACAGGACACACACAACATTGAGGGGGAGGCTGTCAACTTCAAGAGGTACTTCAACGTCAAGACACCAGTTTATGACAAGAACATCAACGTCGAGACATCATACCACTTCTCAAGAGAAGATGGTGGAATGGCTTTCAGAGTACTCCATTATCTACTTTCCATCCAGACCAGTCTCCAGTCATCATACTGTATTCTCCATGTCCTGTGCCTTCTATAGTCCCCTCGTGCTCTGGGGACTCTTCCCCTCCTCCTTCTACTATACCTCCTCCTCGTCCATGACCAGTAATTCCAACGGTATCTCCACCACCAAATCCACCAGCCACCACAGGCACTCTAGATCTCGCTCATGTCATATCAGACCTTGCAGAAACAGGTCTAGGTTGAGAACATTGTCAAGATCTCAGTGTTGTCCTTACCATTCAAGATCTCCCAGATGATCACGCTCAAGATGAAGATGTGATGCTCCATCCAAATCAAGGTTTTCAAAGTCATATCACTCGACTTTGTCTTCTGGTCTGTATTCTAAGACATTGTCAGACTCGCCACCAGCGAGGATCTCTTCTGTCGATGATAATTAATACTTTCAAGAAGGTTCTTATCAGGGGGGCCAACAAATGAAATATTGACTTGCCAACTACCACAACCTCCACGTCTGTAATCTATGGGACACAGCACCAACGGTAGGTCTCCAGACCGTTGCTACCTCTGTTTCCAGGTCTCATAGAACCAGCTATGTATTTATTCCTGACTCAGCATTTCTTTAGGCTGCACAAGCCCGCCTACAGAAAAAGTACAGACCTCCAGCTCAGGATTCAACATTTCTTCGTTCAGATCCCACACCGTACTCTGTCATTGTTTCTACTTCCCAAAAACTGCATGCCACAGCCCCTTTTTTTACTATCCCCCCAGGCAAGTAAAGTGAAAAGTTAGATTCTGTGGCCATAAAAGTATGTGGCTGTCAGTTTGAAGGCTGAAAGCATATCTGCCCTTCTTGGAAGATATGACATGTCACTCTGGGACTCTACTCAACAATTCATAGAATCCTTCCAAAATACAGCCGTCCATATTTCCTAGAAATTGTCAACAACGGCATGATAATATCCCATTGGCTCATCAGTGCTGCTGCGATAATTCCATCCTCCTGGCAGCACATGAATACTGTCAGGGTTTAACGCTGCATGTCTTATCTAGGCTCAGACTCACAGGGCTGAAACTTGAAGCTCATTACTGAATCTTAAACCTCCCTTTTTCAGTGAACACTTTATTCAGTTCTCATGGTGATGATGAGATGTCTCGCATGAAGATAGAACTCAATACATTCAGGTGATAGGAGTGGAGAAAAAGGAGTATAGAAGACATTCCTATAGGCCCTACGACCGATGAGAAGAGGGTTCAAACCCCTCATTGGCCTCAAGGGCAAAAACAACAGCCGCAGCAGAGACATCAACAGCAAAGGCATCAGTCAAGGGGCAAAGGTAGTCGGCAACCACCTGTTAAACCACTAAACCATACACAGATGGCAAGCAGTGAGTGTCTTCTTCCCCCTCCTCCATTACCCACTCTGTTAGGGGGAAGCATTTCATCTTACCTTGAAGAAAGGATAAATATAACCAGCGACAAATGGGTTATGAATACTATCGAAGATGGATACTGTTTCAGATTCAAGTATCCTCCACCAGCAATACAACCAAATAAATCATCCCTGTTCCATTGGGAAGAGCTACAGGAAGTCTCTATCTTGCAGTGGAAAAGGTCCCAACTCCTCTCGAAGAAATAGTAATTTTTCCTGCTACTTTTTAGTCAAGAGAAAAGGACCAAAAAACAAGTAAAGACCCATTTTAGACCTGAAAAAAGCAAACAAGTGGGTTTGAAAAGACAAGTTTAGAATGTTGGCTCTCCATCAAATCTCCCCTTAGCTCCATCAGGGGGACTGGGTATGCTCAATTGATCTGCAAGATGTCTGTTTTCACATCCCCATAGCCAAGAAACATTGGAACTTTTGGGGTTCATGGTTGGAAGAGACCACTACCAACACAAAGGTCTTCATTTTGGTCTCGAAGCTGTTACACTGAGCTTTTCCAAATGCATGGTGGTTGTTGCAGCTCACTTCAATAAAATGAGAAATGTTGTCTACCCATATGTAGATAACTGGCTCATCAAGGCATCTTCTTACCAACAAGTGTGCCAACACATCAAATGACTGTCTCAATTGACTAGCTCTGCCTATAAATCATGATAAATCTATCTCTGTGCCATTAAAGACTCTCCACTACCTGTGGGCAGTCTTGGACACAGTGCACACAAAAATGTTTCCTTCGGAGGAGAGGCGAATATGTGTTGCAATCTGAAGACAACAACCCACCCAATGGCAAAGCAAATATCCTCTCTTTGAGGATCAATGGCATCATGTATTTTTCCGGTCCCGAATGAATGTCTGTACATGAGACCGCTGAAACATTGTCTAGAATATCAATGGGATCAACTCTCAGGAAGATAGGACAAAGTGATCCTAGCATCTCACACAAAACAATCACTCAGCTGGTGGTGTCTCTGAGAAAATTCTAAAGTGTATGAATTTCAATCAAGATATCCAAACTCAACCCATAGTGACGGATGCTTGCCATTCGGGTTGGCGTATTACATGGACCACCTTCATATTCACTGCATGTGGTCTCTGAGGGAACAGTGTTATCATATCAACCCACAGGAGTTGAGAGCAGTGTACCAAGCTCTGACTGCGTTCCTCTCTTCCTTGTTGAAACAGACAATACAACAATCATGCATTATCTGACAAGCAGGGAGGGATGAGATCCAGACCTCTGTTCCTCGAGGCGCACACAATCTGGAAATTGTTAATCTCCAGGAATCTCAGGATCACAGCTGTCCATGTACCAGGAATCCAGAATGTACAAGCAGACACACTCAGCAGAGCCATTGAAGAGAATCACAAATGGGTATTAAATGACACCATTCTTCGAGCCATAGACATCTTTTGCGACTGGTGTTTCCCTTAAATAGATCTTTTTGCAGACTGAGTAAATGAGAAATGCCAGAGCTTCCCCTTGAGGTATTACCAGCCAGGCACATTGGGAAATACTTTATGGATCGACTGGTCAGGCACATTTCTTTACACCTCTCCTCCAGTACTAACTTTTCTCAAAACCTCACATCTCCTGCAGAGAGATCACTCCATACTCTCGATGTTTGGAGGGTTTGAACTTCCATCTGGATAAGACTAAACCTTTGAGAAAGTCAAAACAACTCTTTGTAAACTATGGCCCTTTCTGAAAAGTATTTGCCACTTTGAAAAAATCCTTGTCTAGATGGATTGTCTCCTACAAAATCCTGTAATACCAGAAAGCCAACAAAGCCTTATCTGGGAAACCTTATGCTCATTCCACCAGAGGTAAAGTAGCTACTGCTGCATTACTTGGCAACATTCCAATTTCTGAGATTTGCAAAGCTGCAACTTGGAGATCTATTCACACCTTTGCAAGACACTATTGTCTTGAGAGGATGCAAGATCAGATGCCCAAGTAGGGCAAGTCTCTCTAAGAAATCTATTCACTTAAATCTACTGCTTCATTTATTCCTTTCCTCGCTGTATGTTTTGGGGATAAGCTAGCTAATCTAATCAGTGCTTATGATTATCAATTGGGATCTACTGGGAGAGAAGTAATGGTTTCTTACTTGTAATCATAGTTTTACTTCAGAGAATCATCACTGACATGATAAGCAACCCTCCATCCTCCCAAATGGAAGAGAGAAAGTATGGTTAACCCTATCCTTTTACTCACTGTGTTAAAAAAACCTGGCTAAACTGCCACCTGCAGGGTGTGATGAGATATTGGAGATCGAGGAGCCCTTAAAGGCACAGTATTCTACACTCATTGTTTTCAGTGCCACAGTGCCATTGACCTATCCTTCTCAATCATTCACTTTAACAGTAAAGTAAAAAGAGTTTGTGAAGGACGTCACTTTTACTTATTTTTTAGTGACTTTTAAAGACAGCATGCATTTTTCCATCTTTTAACGTAAGTGAACTGGCAAGATAGCCTGTCTTAAGGCTACAAACTTTTAAAAAATGTCATCACATGTACCTCCTGGTCTTTCCAAAGTAAGGTGAAGATGCTGTAAAAATGGGACTTTAAAAGAACTGCATCTGGAGTTTACATCCGTTTTGTAAGCTGCTTGTTCTTGAAAAGGAGGTGCCTCTCCGGTCTGTAGTTATTGTAGGAAACTCTCTGAGTACTGGTTCCACTTCTTAGGAGGCAAACAGATGCAAATGTATATACTCTCTTTCTTTGTTCACAAGCACCACACTTTAATAGGCCTTTTGCACACCTCCTCTCTCCAGTGTTCATGGTATTATCGTAGTAAGGGATGCTCTTTTTCCATGCCGTGTGGTGCAGAAATTCCACCCCCTATTAGGAAATGCCTGCAAAGTCTCCACTCATCTTTTTGAGAGGTCAATAATTGCATCACTTTTGCCCTCGACTGTCAAAGGGTAGTCTAGATTTACTGTCTGTGTCTGCAATGGTTTTCTTGTCTGATTTACTTCTCCAGGTTATTGAAGGGAGAGTGACAGGTTTAGGATTTGACACCTAGCATAATGACCTTTGCAGTATCTGGAAAACAAGGATATATGTGTCTTAGCTAGTGCTCGTATAGAGCTATATCATATGATTTTTCTGATACAGCAGCTGACATGCAGAATAGAAGTAACACGGCGCAGAAATAGAAATATAGATACATATGGAAGAGTAAGTCAAACAGTTGTTTCAAGTGCTCATTCACATGCAGCCTTTGTACTTGTTTAAGTTCATCATAAATGTATATTCATGGAAGACAAATGGGGAAGAGGTTAATGCTTTGTGGAAGATAATTGGCATAATAAAGGTGGGACAGAATATGGACAGAATATGGATGCACAATGCACATTTACCCAATATTCTATCACTCCTAGATGTAGCTATTCACAGTCAAATGTAAGATCTAACCAGAATGCAATTATTTGGTAAGTAATGTGTTGGCCAGATAATTATAAATCTAAGAATATGAAACGTGTATCAGTTAAAATCCACTGAAATAGGTCAGTAGAGAATATGGGAGCAATCACGATCAAAAGTAAACTAAACACCAAATTAGGTTTAGGGCGAGAGCTGTATAATGTAGGTCAGTTCTAGAGGTGCATGGTGGTTGAAAATATTTCTTCAATTTTTTTTAATGGTTTCTCTTTTGCAGAACTGGGTTCATCACCAGGCAGGGTATGTGAGTGAGCACTGTTTGTTGCAGAATTTGCTCCCTGATTAGAGCTACCTTTAGATTTACAAGATGTTTTGAAGCTCCTTTCATTTAAATGGAAGCCAGTAAGAGGCAATGTCTAAACTGTGTTTCATCTCCAGAGTTAGGCTTTGATAGGTGCTGAAAGTGATCAGGATTTTTTTGTTTTATTTCCCAAAGAGTAAAGCTTACAAAACATTAATTACAATATCGCGGGGGCAATATAACAATAGAGTTTTCTTTTGGCTACCTGCACAAGGCAATTAACAAGTAAATTAAGTACTAACCTTTGCAAATAACTAAACCTTTCTGAAATCCTAGAGACGGCCCCCTCGCATGGATCCCTTAGATGGGTCCTATAAGTTCAACCTTCATTGTTTGCTACCAGCCTAGCACTGCCCCCTGTCTTCAAATACACTTCCGCAGAAATTATAAGTCAGCAAATTGTTGCCCATCCACTTAACTACCTCGATCCAACCAGTCCTCACCTCCTAGAGAGCCTGTCAATCAGTTGACCATCGGTGTCCATATTTGTTTACCACGCTTCTTAGCTCCCCTGCCCCCGCAGTTGTGCAAGGACCTTTCCACATTATAAATGCCTATTATTCTCCCCAACCATGCGTGAAACTTAGGGGGATCTTCACTTTTTCAGACTGTTGCTATTAATAGTCAAGCAAGAGCCATAGATATAAAAATGAACTAGGTCTGAGTCAAATCATTTTCACCCTATTGTCATATCCAAGAAGCATCATAAGTGGGCTAACACTTATCTCCTTCACCAACAGCTTGTTTAAGTATTCCTCTATCCCCTATTTTAAAGGCATTAGCTTCTCACACCCATAAAACATGCGTATCGAATCTGTCGGGGCCCTCTCCACACCTGCAGCACTTATCAAATGCACTTTTACCCCATCCAAACAACTTTGCCAGAGTATAATATAAATAAAAAATTGTTTTATAATACTGATCTCTCAAATTGGATGACAGAAGAACCTTTATTCATAGCCCGATGTACATATACAGATCCACGTCCCCTTCTCCTAGTTTCCTCACCCAATTTGATTCCATCTTCTCTAAATCATCCGGGGCTGTACCCCTGATAAGGTTATATATCTGTCCTATCCTACAGTCTGGCTGACTTACTACCTCCAAAAGAGGTGCCGGTTCCAGGGAGATCTCACCAGAGCTAACTTGTCTCAAAAAGTCCCTTACCTGCACATATTTGAAAAAAGACCCGCCCGCCACTCCAAAATCTGATTGCAGCTCCTCAAATGTACATAGCTGGTCTGCAGCAAATAGATACGAAATCTTGATAAGGCCTAATTGTTCCCATCATCTGCCCATGATATCACAAAACCTGGTCGGAAATAGAGGTGAGCGCCACAGGGGGTATATCTATTATGTTTCTTAATTTTCATCAATTTTTTAATCTTATTCCAAACTTTCCAAGCGGCAACCATGCTCTTGAACCGACTTTTTTTTTAATAACTCTGTTCTATTTGCTGGATAAAACAACCCCTAGCTGCGTTACCAAATGCCAGCTCATATATGGTGGGTGGGATGGCCTGATGCCCTTGGTCCTCACTATTTTGACTCCCTACCCCGAACAGAACCTCCATCTGTTGTAGGAGGGCTGCCCAATAATAAAACAAAAAGCTAGGAGCTACCCGCCCTCCCCGCTCTCGTGGGAGGATTAGAAATTTGAGAGATCGCCTTATTTTCTTATATTGCCATATAAAGTTTGTGCAAACAGCATCCAGCTTCCTGAGTAGGGGCATGACAATCTCAAGAGGGATAGAGCAAAACAAATAAAGCACTTTGGGCAATACTAACATTTTTAAAACATTGCATCTACCTATGATTGAAAGGTGTAATTTATTAATACGCCTTAATTCTGTACTAACCTTACTAATCAGTGGATCAAGATTGGTTTGGTATATTGTAAATACTATGGGATTTATCTTGATCCCTAGATATGTTGCAGTATCCGTCCGGCGAATATCTGCAAATATAATATTATCCATACAAATAATCAGTTTTTTTCCCCAATTCAGTAAGTAACCAGATTTCCTCCCAAATTCCCCAGCCAATCGCTCAATTTCAGCTATTGCCTTTTTGGGGTCAGAAGTTATCACTGTAGTGTCATCTGTGTATGCGAGTACCTTTGGTGTCATATCCTTTAATAGGAACGGGCTTTATACCCTGATTTTGATCAATTTGGACTAAAAGAGAATGTATATAAAGGGCAAATAAAATTGGAGAACAGGGACAGCCCTGCCTTGTCCCTCTAGTTATATCGATTCTCCCTGAGTCCTGACCCATAACCTGAAGTCTAGCATGGGGGAAGTATATATTGCCTTAATGAAACTTGGGCCGAACCCCTTTCGTTCAATAGTGTGCCATAAATAACCCCATGACACCGTTTTGAATGCTTTCTTTGCGTTGAGGAGGATCATAGCCATCCGGTCACCTGTTATTTATACGATATCAAACAGAGTTATGACCCGTCTAAAATGATCTGTGGTTCCCTTACCCGGTATAAATCCATGTTGCCATGGTGTGACCAAACTAGCTATGATCCTCCCCAAGCGGGCCACCAGAATTTTGGAGTACTACATGGCATCCGAATGAGATAGGCCGATACAATACTGGGTTATCCAGGGGCTTGCCCTTTTTGGGAAAGATGACAATATTCGTACCCTGCAAAGATGGTTGGGGTACCCCGTTCTGCTGAACTCCGACAAACAAATCTAGTAAAAATGCAACCATCTCTGCCTGCAAAATCTTATACAAATCGAGGGGGAATCTGTCAGGGGCGGCCGCCTTTCCTGCAACCAATGACTGCAATTAATACATAACCTCCTCCAAAGAGATATCTGCCTCCAGTTCCCTCCTTAAATCTGGCTCTTAAACCTCCCTGTCTTCCTCAATCCCTTCTGCTTCTCCCCCAAAGCTAATATAAGAGGCATCTTCATGATATAGTGTTTGATAAAAGCCCTTGAATGTTGAAATGATGTCGTGGGGTTCCCTGACAAATAAACCATCATTCCTTTTGATTTTATCTATATTCTTCCTGACTTCCCTTTGTTGAGTGCACAGTATTTGAATCGTACCTACCGACTTACCATATTCATAGCTCTTATTTCTATATACCTGGTATCCTTCCTCCACCCTCTTAATATTATGACTAGTAATCTCAGCTTTGATTGCCATAATTTCACGTTGTGTTTGTCCGCCCTCTTCCTCCCGCAAAATCCTCTTCATGTGGTTTTCATCTAGCAGGACTAGTTTGCCATATAACCCTCCTATCTTGTGTTCTTCTTGCTTCCTACTGAAAGCTACAAAACTAATAACCTCCCTCTCAGTCCGGCTTTAAAGGAATCCCAAACCAACCCCCTTAAGGCACTATACCTGTTTAAATAAAAAAACTCAACTACCCACATCTTGATGTGTTCTGTAAACAAATTATTCAAGAGTAGTTTTCTGTCAAAAGTCCATTTGGAGTGGCTTTTTGGACTTCCCTGCCCTGCGACTTACAGTATTAATGGATTGTGATCTGAGAATAACCTTGGCATTTTCTCAATTCCTGCTTTGCCCACCAATCCAGATGTAGCCAAGAAATAGTCTAACCAAATGTATTTTCTTTGTGGAGCAGAATAGTACGAAAATCCGGAATCCCAGGCCTTCTTAACATCCCAAATATCTACCAGCCCATGACTATCTATAAGTGATGTTAAAGCCCGGTGAACTCGGGGCTTTCTCCCATCATATTTACGCAACTGATTGATTCCCACGTTGTAATATTTAGATCTCCACATACAATCAATGGGGCGGGCCCAGATGCTAGTTCAACCTCTAAATCTTCAAATATTTTTTAATCGTCCGAGTTAGAACCATAAATAGAACGAACAGTTACCCCAACTGGTAGCTCCACAGTTGCTCATCTACCCCACTTATCCACCAATTTTCGTTTTACAGGCCCCATTTTCTTTTGGCAAAGATAGCAACACCCCTAATCATAGAGCTCTGGGTCATGTATGCAACTAGGTTATAACCTCTGATCATCAGCAATTCCCTCTTCCCCCAAGGAATGTGCGTTTCCTGCTGACATATAACCTCTGTTCCAAGGGACCTTAAGAACTCAGCGACCCTCTGCCGATTATCCCTATCATTTAGTCCTCCCACATTAACTGAACATATGGAAAGCTTATCCATTTGTTATCCAAGACCTTATCCCTATGCACATTATATGCCATTCTAATACAATCAATTCCGTTCTACCCCCTCCTTGCCCTCTTCTTCTCTAGTACACTCTTTGGGTTTTATTTTCCCTTTTGCTTACCCCCCACCCTACCTTTCCTCCACATCCCCCACCCCTGCCCACCCACTAACTGCCCCCGCAAACCCCCTGGCTCCCCCACCCCAACTCCCAATAAAAGCTAACAGACCAACCATAGGTCTGTGGAGATGAGAGCATACTCTCTAGCCAGCCACCCAGACCACCATAAACCATCAATGAGAACGAACATCATGATATTACAGTTAAACCGTACCTGCAAGTATAAACGTGAAGAAATAGAGGAAGAAACCCACATATAAGAAAAAAAGTAGACACAGACCCACACTGAGGACTCCCCTCATTCCCCTTTGGCCCTTAGTATAGTCTGCTTAGATCTTGGGAAAGAGACCCCTTCAATCTATCACTGGTCATTGACTCATTTCTTGCAGATATTCTTTTGCTTTAATCTCAGACGTGAAGAACCGAGTCTGGTCCCCCCAAATCACTTTCAGACGTGCCGGATTCAAAAGAAAAGCCTGAACTCCTTTATCTTGAAAAGGTTTGATTAACTGTCGCAGGCGCCATCTCCTCTCAACCGTTATATGGCAGAAGTCTGGCCTGACGAAAAAAAGAGTTATCCCCAACTGTACGCTTAGCCTCCATCCTGGCTTTTTCAAATATTGCCTGTCTCAGAAGGGGATTTCCTATGTAGAAAAGAATGGCCGGTGGCTTTCCATCTTCTCTGACTGTCTGTTTCTGTAGAAAGGGGACCCGATGAGCTCTTTGAATCTCTTGGGCCCAGTTCCATTCCCCTAGTTCGGGAAATGCCTGGCGGAACAGGTCCGACATGCCTACGCAAACATTAGATCCCTTTTTTCCTTCTGGGACACCAAGAACCCGCGGGTTGTTGCACCATTGTTGATTCTACTGGTCCTCTAGCTTCCACTGAATGTCGATTAGTTGAGATTCATGGGTTTTTACTTGACCACAGGCTCCGGCCGCATCCGTCTCGAGAGCGGTAGCTCTAGTTTCAAGATCCATCAGACGATCTGCTAATGCATTGCATGATTTGGCCACTTTTCGAACCGCTCCCCTGCAATTCACGTATTGCAGCCTGAGATCTGCAGCCATCCAGACGAGTTTCCTCTCTGTGGGACATTGATATATCGAGTCTAGCATGGAAGGGTTTGGGCTAAGGGCCAAATGATTACCTTCTGTACCAACACCAATCAATTGCTCAGCTGATGAATAGCCCCATTTAAGTCCCTTTCCACCTATGTCTTTGCACCCTGATTTTTTGCCCACTTTCCTGGTCGTTGAAAAAGAAGCGCCTCTGCTTTGATCCTCAGGTATGCTGTCACTGTACTGGAGTCAGTGAGAGATTCAAGGCCATCTGCAGACCAATCTGCCCTGTCTGATAATGAAAAGAAACATTCCTGCATGTCAAGTCAATGTTTAAAGTCCATTCTATCAATCAAAATGTTTCCCCTTCCCCGAACACACTAAGTGCAGATGATTTTTCAATGTACATGTAGGAATCTGACCTACAAAACACTGTTACTCCTTCAGAATACCCACAATTCTGTAGTTTTTCTCCTTTTACTAAGGAGAAAGTAATTAGTTTCATCAATCTCATTAAATCCGGGGCTCCATCAGATCCTTGTCCACCACAGGTTCTTAAACAAGTTGCCAATGTAGTTGCCGGCCCGCTTATGGAACTTTTTAATGAGATATTGATCTCAGGGCAATTTCGGAATATATGGAAAAAGGCTTCTATTTTGCCACAGATAAAGAAATGTTCCTTGGACCCAATGAAGATGGAAAATTATAGGCCTATTTCTCGCCTACCTTTCCCGGCTAAACTTCTTGAGAAATCACTGAATGAGGAGATTCTAGCATTTTTGGATGCTAACTTACTGCTCGATCCTTCACAAAAATGGCTTTAGAACAAATCTTTGCACTGAATCTGCCTTGGTAGCAGCCTCTGAGGAAGTTAGAATGGTAATCGATAAGGGTGGAAAAGCGGCACTGATTTTATTGGATCTCTCTGCCGCTTTCGACACGGTTCACCGTTCACTCTCATAAAACGTCTCCATCTGCTTGGTTTCAGAAGCTCGGCTCTGACTTTGCTATGCTCATTTTTGAGCAATAGGCCGCAATGGGTGGAGCTGAAGGAAGCGAGTTCATCACCATTCTCCTTGCCTTTTGGTGTTCCTCAGGGGTCCTCCCTTAGCCCCACGTTGTTTAATGTCTGTGTTAGCCCCCTCATCAGGCTCATTCAAAGCCAGGGTTTAGCTGTGTTCTCTTACGCCGATGATACACAGATAGTGGTCTCTATCTCATCGGACGTAAATAAGGATGCCAGAAACTTCTGTAACTGCATGTCTCAAGTGGCATCGTGGATGCAGAATAATTGTCTGAAATTGAATACAGACAAAATCAGAGGTGCTGCTTTTTGGAAAGGAGACCTCATTCTGGATTGACAAATGGTGGCCGTCGAGCATAGGTACTCTACCAACTCCGGTCCAGAAAGTTAGAAATTTGGGAGTCATCTTCGACTCAGAGTTTATTTGCTCCGAAAAAGATAATTCAATCACCTCATCTGGTTTTTTTTGTGCTGAAGATTCTGAAAAAAATCTTTCCATTTATTCACCTTGACCTCTAGAGGACGGTTATATCGGCTCTTATTTTCTCTACGCTGGACTACTGTAATGCTCTGTATTTGGGTACTCAGAAATCTGTGATAAAGAAGCTGCAGGCTCTGCAAAATGCAGCGGCGAGACTGCTGCTAAAAATCCCTAAATTTAGTCCTATATCAGAATCATTGCAGAGACTCCACTGGCGCCCAGTAGGAAAAAGTATTATCTTTAAGGCTATGTGCATGGTTCACAAGGCCCTTAATCGGACTGGCCCAAAGTATTTGCAAGATCGTTTCGCCTGGTATAAGCCAAGTAGGAACCTTGGATCCAGTTCCTTACGCTTTGTTATCATTCCTAGATCAAACAAAGCAAGATGGGGGAGTAGGGCTTTTTCCATCAGTGCAGGTAAATGGTGGAACTTACTTCCTCTCACGCTGCAATGTCAATCCTCCCTGATGCAATTTAGGAAGCAGCTGAAAACATGGCTGTTTACCAAAGTAATATAATAAGCTGCTGTTAATCATGTTGCGTCCTTACAATTTTCTTGCTTTCTGTCTGGCCCTATTTTTTTAACTTTCTTTTCTCTAAGCCCTACGACACCCTCGGGTATGTGCGCGCTTTATAAAATCAATTTCATTCATTCAAGGTCGGGACTGGGTGCACGCGCTTGATTCTGGAAATCTCTACTGGGCCGGGGGGACCTGCTTGCGGGGTGTACTTTTCAGGGCCAACTAAGCTCTTCCCTGCAACAGACTATCATCACCATCATCCCTCTCCCCCGTATCCATCTTCAATGCAGAGCCCGCCAGTTCTCGTATATGTCCTACCGGGTTTACATCAAATGATAGTGGAGCAGTAGCGCCATTTACCTTGCCTTCCAAAGTTTGAACCTCTTGCATTGGCCTTCCGGCCACAGCATTTTCATGGGGCACCACCTCTGTAGATTCCTGTGACAGTATTTCCGTTATAGCCATTGTGGCCTGGGTTGTCTCCCCGTCCTCAACATTTTCCACGGGCTCCGCCGTCTGCTTCGGCCCCTCCATCCTGCTCTCTGAGCCATGAAGGAGCTCCAGGACTCTGGAGCCAGCCGGGTGATGAGGTGTCGGAGGCTCTCCTTTGCCCTTCTTCTCACCAGTCAGGTCCGCTCTTGCTGCCGCAGAAAGACGCCGCTCACTCTGGCAAGGCTCCACATGTGGACCCCTCAAAGCCAGTGGGGCTGATGCAGCTGCCAGAGAGTCACCCTTCCTTCTCTAGTTACCCGCTCCTGCTCCAGCTATCTTTTGACCCATTCTGAATCCCAACTCGCACCCGCAGCAGGAGCTGCAGTGGACTCTGCTCACTACTGCTGCCAGTAAGCGGTGGCAAGCTAGAATAAACTTCTTCTGCAACAGTGTATCTCCTCGCCTCCTGCCAGCAAGCTTCGTCAAAAAGTAACAGCCTGCCAAAATTCTGCTAACGCTGCCGTAGGCATAATCCAGGAGGGTCTTTTTCATATTTTTTTTTCCCTCCCCCTTTCTTTCTCCTTGTCCTCCTATTTTACATTTCATCCAGCAGCTGGTAACAGAGCTGCCTTACGGTCACATCAAGCGACCACCATCTTGCTTCTCTCCACCGTGCCAAAAGTGATCAGGATTTTAAGTGATGAAAAATCTCTATCCTCAAAAAGGTGCTTCTGAAAGCCAAGGCAATATACACAGCACTCTGGCTCGTAGGAGCTGTCGAAAAGCGTTCCAGGTTGCTGAACAAATCTCGAGGTGGACCTGTTGCTGGAGAGCTCGTTGACAGTCACAGGAAAGACTCGCTGTCACCTCTTGATTTTCAATTTTCTTTCTGTTTAATTCATGGTTCTATTTGAATTCATGCACTTAGTTTGAGAATGATACAAAATAAAAAGTGCACCAGAGTAGCAGTCATAGTGCCAATTTTAATACTGGGGAATTGCCCTGCGGTGGTCCTTTCTCTATTTCTCTCGGAGACTCCAAATATTGAGCTGAAAAATATCTTCACATCCTCACAAATAGAAAGGCTGGTCCTCTAAAGCTATCAAGCCCTGTTTTGCATTCCTTTACAGCCACATTGCTTTAAGCAGCTTGCTTCCATTGGACAGATCAGTGCCACAATCCCAATATCTGGTAAATGGTTTTTGTCAGTCGTGGTGATAAGTGAGGGAACTGTTCAATCTTCTCTTCAGTCTTATGACAATGGCTCCCTGAGGAGAAAGCTCTTGGGTGACGAGGGACGCACGTACCTCGTAGTGTTCTTTGCAGATGATCCACAACTATAGCAAAATGACTATCCTGATTAGGGAGATTTCTTGCCTTTCTAGTGTTCAATGAAATCTTATGGAATTGAATCACCCTTGTAATTTAACAACAGGAAAAGTGAAGCAAGGCCTCAAGGATTTCCTCCGTTCTTGCTACAATTTCAAGTAACTATTTTCTTTCAGGAATTGTAACAACTTAGACAGCTTTAATGGAAAATATATTACTGTTGTTCTACCTTGCAGTAAGACAGAGGGTTACAACAACTGTGTGTCTATTAATTAGTTGGTTCAATTATAAGGGTTAAACCTTATAGATTTCAGGGTTGGGGTTCACCGCCACTCCGATTCCCCCAAGAAAACCTCATTACACAAAATGAAGGCCAAAGTTACCACAAAACCTAAGCTTTCTACATTATTGATGATTTATGAGAGGCCCAGTTGTCATTGTATTATTTTGATTTCTTGCGGATCTATGCTCCAATGTTGACTTATCTATCGGTCTCCACCATATATATTATTTCATACTTTATAGTAGGGAGTGTATGCAAATTTCATCTGTAGATGCCACATTAAAAGCTCTGTCCCACAAGCTGTACGAATAGCAAGACTGGTATTCATCTAAAATGCCAGGGCAAAAGTGAAACCTTAGACCGAGCACTAAAAAATCAGGTTGTCCATTCATAAGGCATGGGATACTTTCTGAGATTAATAATGTAGTCATTGCAAAAGTTCTTAAAAAAAACTTTGCGGTCTGGATAGCAAATTGGTCTCTTGCAGATACCATGAAATTAGATAATGAAAGAGATGAGTGAAACTGAAAATGTAATCCACACCTCACGTTTTGTCATGGCTAATGGTAACTTTTCAGACCATCAATGTTAAAGCCGCTCTGGGCAGGGTAAGAGGGGATCAGATTATCTTCCTTCTGGACCATTTGTCCATTTAGAATTTGAATAATGTTCAAATTTGTTTTTAAGTTTGGAATGCAGTGGTAATTGTATGAAATGATGTACCTCTCCTGGTTTGCTAATGCCATGGGCGTTTCCCACAAAAATGCAAAAATCTAAAGGGATCATTTATTATGAGAAGGACTCAGCACAGCTAAACTCAAATCTTACCTCTTCATTAAACAATGTGCACATTTGTAAACTTTGCAGCCTTTTCAGGCACATATGGTGGCCTTTATAGTAGTAGTAGAAATATCTTTGTTCAGTTTTTACAAAAACCATAAAAGCTCGTTCAATATCACTAACATGTACATTACTTTACTATCATTCATTCATTCATTCATAATAACATATAAAAAAAACCTATGAGTTAGGATTATAAAAATAGTAAGCCTATAAGATATACAATTCTACTACAGGATGACCGGAAATAGTTAAAAATGGACTAATACACAGCAACTCCTCTAGTTCATATCCATAGTAATAAAGCACTTATCATCGTGAGCACTAGTATTTGTTTCAATGAACTAACGTATACAGTATATCCCGACATAAAAATATAAAATTTCATTAGATAGATGACATGTAAGTCACCACGGGCCAATACAGCACAGAAACATTGACATTATTTTGAGGGGAATTTAATCTTCCTATTCCTTAATCTCCAGGCGTACATCAAGTATCTGGACAAGGTAAAGACTAACCACTCAGAGCGATCACTTCTGAGTATTCGAATAATGTCTTGTAAGCGATTTACTGATAGGATGCGATATATTGGGATTAACCAGGTTCTTCTGATCTCAATATCTTCAAGGCAAAAAAAAACAAGAAGTGTTCTTCGTTTTCATGGTTGGCTGAGCAAGTGGGACAAGTTAGGGAGTTATTAGCGCCCTTCCATTTATTACAAAATTCATTAACTGGCAAAATACCATATCTGAATTTTAAAAACAAAGATTTAGCTAACGGAGGTTCTATGGTGTTCAGAAACTCCTCTTGATTCATGTTATCTTTAAAATCCCGAAACCTCCTTGTTAGCTCCCCGGTTCTTTCTCCTATTAGCCATAGCTTGTTAATGTGGTCCCAGTATCTCTTTTTTAGATTAATCAGAGCTTTTTTCTCAATACTCTCCAGCTTGGTCCAGAGCTCACTCATACCCAGTTTGAGCATCCAGCTCTTTAAGTACTTTAGCCACGGTATATTCCCTTTAGTGTCTAATGCCATCACCTCAAGCAGTGATTGTCTCAGAGGAAGTGGGGAATTGTTTGACCATACTCTAATCCAGAAAGCGAGGGGCCTAAAGCCAATCACATGTACTACATTTTTGAGCCCCAGATCCAAGCGCATGGGAGTCACGGGGGCATTTAGGGGCAGTTCCAAAACTAATCTCATAAAGATATTCTCAGTTTTTTCATGCACCCCTACATTATTTTGACCCCATAGCTCTGCGCCATATACCGCGGCTTCAACACCCTTGGCTTGATAAACTTTAATAACTGGGCAACATACCTATAGATTGACATTTTCAATTTTTTTGTTAAAGCTGAACTTGCATATTGAAGTAATAATTGGCTCTTTGCAACTTGTGGGGCCCATGATAGTGAGTTCGTCAACCTTGCCCCCAGGTAATTGACTTGCTTCATCTGCACTAATAGAATATCACCCATTTTGACCGTGCCCCTGAAAGACTTGTGTGGATTAAATGCCATGAATTTGGTTTTCATGACATTAATTTCCAGCCCACATTCCCCGCATGACGCTTGAGAGCGGTCCAATAATTTTTGGAGCCCCATTATGTCCTGGAAATAAGTAGGGTGTCCTCTGCAAATAGCAGAGATGCCACTGCTTGGCCAGCTAATTTGGGAGTATCACCTCTGCAATCAGATAGTGTTTCAATTAAACCATTGATATATAGGGTGAACAGAGTGGGCGCCAGTACACACCCTTTTCGCACTCCTCTGTTCACCCATATCCGTTCAGTCAGTTCACCGTTCTTTCCCCATCTAACTTGCGCATAGTTGTCCCTTTGGAGTCTAATAAGAATCTCTAGTAGATATCTCGGGCCCCCTGTTTTGTGTAGGGCTTCCCACAGTTTTCTGCGGGGGACTAAATCAAATGCGGAACTCGGGTCCACAAACACAACATATACATGTTTCTTCTTGATGACCACATATTTCCACAATATCAATAAAAACCTGAACAATTTGTCAACAGTGCTCGTGTTTTCTCTAAAGCCTGCCTGTAGGGGAGACAATATTTGCCCTTCCCTTATCCAGTCTTGAAGCCTCTCCAGCAAATGCCTGCAAAATAATTTCTGTGCCATATCAATCAGGCTGATAGGCCTATAGTTTGATGGATCGCTTTTTTCCCCCGTTTTTAAATATTGGTATCACTTCCACACCCAGCCATGAGTCTGGGATTGCTGCACCCTTTAAAATCGCGTTAAAGCTATGGTTGAGGATTACGCTTCAGATCTCAGGATTTTGTCTACACCGGCGGCTTTGCCCTTCTTCAAATTAACAAGTGCCGTCTGAGTTTCTCCCAGTGTGAAATTGGTCAGTTCTGCATCCCTTGCTCTATCGGGAAAGACCTCTGATGTTAACTCACTATTCCCTAATCTTGTGTTATTCTCCCCTGCATATAACAAATTTAAGTGGTTTACCCAGGATTGTGGCTGTATATAGTAGTCTTCCTCTACAGTTTGATCCTTTGGAAAATATTTGCCAAAACTGTCTACTATCCTTGGTTAGTGCTGAAGTATACAAATCTCTCCAGTATCCCTCATGCCATCTTCTTTTTGCCTCATTTTTGACTGAGTTATAGTTTTTCCTTTTTATGGCAACCGTATTCCTATAGACAGTTTTAATAGCTGCCATCAATTCTAAACTGGCTGCCTTGCAATACTCGTCGTACCACTCATTTTTATTAGAGCTAGCTAGCTTGGGTTGCCCCATCTTGAAGAAGAACTTTTTAATTTGTACCGTTAGTCTAATAAATATGTCCAATGTAGGTTGGGCTTCCGTGGAACATTTACTTAAATCCACCAATGAGTCAGCTACAATGTTTATTATTTGCGCAAGGATATCATCCCTCTTTTCAATCATGGTCCAGTTGACCTTCTTTCCATCGTTCCTGACAACAATTGGATTTATCGAGTGTTCTAACTGGAGGGGATGGGAGTAAACATGTCCAACAAATCCAATGATAGGGCGTTATGATCACTATCTGGTCTCTCGATGACCCACATATCTAATAATTGATGCCACAAAAGTACATCCAACGGGATGTAATCAATCCTTGTTTTACAATTGGCTCTTTTAAATGTATGTCTTGACTCCTTATCAGAGGGTGAACGGCCGCTGCAGGCCCATAGACTCTACTTGAAAGTGAGAGAAGCAACGTGAGATGCTACCCTCACATTCTTGACCGGTCTGTTTTGTCTTAAGCTTGGGATGCCCCTCTCGGCATCCTCCTCGTCTGTGACATTCAGGGTTGTTTCTAGGGACTCAAAGGTAATGTTCATATCCCCGGCAAGCACTCGTTAAGTGCTAATACAGTAGGCGAGTCCTGGTTCTGTGAAAGGAATCTATTATATAAATTAGCCAAGAGCACCGAATCCTTAGTAATGGTGTTTTTGAGGGCCAGGGCTAAGAAATTGGTGGATTTTGTATCAAGCCTTTCAAGGGTACAATGTAAATGGGTCTTAATCCAGATGATAGGGCCCCCAGCAGGGCGGCCCTTAGGTGACGGTACTGCTTCTACGCTGGTGGCCTTTATAAAACTGGAAAGGTTGTTTGCAGCCCTTGCAGGCACTTGTTTTGTTTGATCAAAGTTGAAGAAACCCAAATGTAAGTTCTTCTGTATGCTACACAGGTGGTATAAATTGACTCCCATTAATGGTCATTACTCTAGCTTTAGAGCCCTAAAAGATCTCTTTATGCTAGAAATAATTAACTCAAATGATTATGTGCTTTTGGGCAACGTCACATTAACCTATAGGTACTAGCTCCCAAATGGTACTTTTGATATAAAAGATGTTAAGAATGTATTGAAATGTTCAAATGCATTCCACTTAGACCACGACTCTTCAATCGGGGAATTTTAAGCGCGCTACTCACCTGTGTGGGTCTCAAGGCGCTGGGGGGGTGGGAGGGGGCAGCTCCGGTCAGTCAAAGAGCCAGGTCTTGAGGGTCTTCCTGAAGATGTGCAGGGTGGGGGCGCTTCTGATGTCGATGGGGAGCTCGTTCCGGGTCTTGGCCGCGATGTAGGAGAAGGTTCTTCCACCCTTTCTTGCTCTGCAGGTGCTCGGGGGTTCGGCGAGGGCGACGGATCGGAGGTTCCTCTTGAGTATGTGGAAGGAGATTCTGTTGTTGAGATATTGAGGTCCGGTGTTGTGGAGGCATTTGTAGGCATGGGTGGGCATCTTAAAAGTTACTCTCTTCTTGACGGGGAGCCAGTGGAGGTTACGCAGGTGTTGGGAGATGTGTTCGTGTCAAGGGATGCCGAGGACGAGTCTGGCTGTGGTGTTCTGTATGGTCTGGAGTTTGCGGAGCAAAGACTTGTTGATCCCGGCGTAGAGGGTGTTTCCGTAGTCCAGTCGGCTGGTTATGAGTGCGTGGGCGACGGTCTTTCTTGATTCGGGGGGGATCCATTTGGAGGTCTTTCGGAGAATGCGGAGGGTGTTGAAGCAGGTGAAGGCGACAGCGTTGACCTGTCGGGTCATGGAGAGGGAGGAGTCAAGTATGATGCCGAGGTTTCGGGCGTGTTCTGTGGGGGTGGGGAGGGCTGCCGAGGGCGGTGGGCCACCAGGTGTTGTCCCATGCAGAGGGGGAGGGTCCGAGGACGAGGACTCTTAAGTATACTTGTCGTGTAGTTCCTAATAATACATAGGATCTGCATGTTTAGACAACATAAACTAAGGGATTGGTGTCCAAACTGATTCCAGACACCCCCAAAGGATATGTTAGCCTTCAGACTAGCTAGCTCACAGTGCCACCATAAACCCCCTAATTTTACCATGGATCAAATTGTTTCTGGCAACTATCGGACATGACAACCCTTGATCCTTCAGGGATCGTGGAAACAGTGCAGTACTTTTCGCTCACTCAATCGTGCTCACTTGGTCTCAGAGAGATACACAGAATAAACGATGGGGACGTTTTCAATAAGCATTTATTGAACCAGCGTCATTCTAGTATAAAAACATGTTTGCTGCAACAATCATTAGACAGACACAGATATATAAGATTACAAGCACCGACAGAGTAAATAAAAGGTAGAATTCTACCATAGTTCTAAAACAGTAAATGTATGCAGGCATATCGATACATGGCAGTAATCGAGCGTACTCCTAAGATGCAAACCCTATATAAGTGTGGGTGTGTAAAGCCTAGAATGCCCTAGGAAAGAGCCAACCCCATTACCTGATGGGAGAGAATGAAGGACCCCGTCTTGGTCTCGAGTTGGACACCCCGCAAGGGATGTCAGACCACTACGTGCTGGAGCTTCTGCACGCCGGGACCTCAGCGTCTAGTGTCAGCGTGAAAGCTTCTCCTCTGGTTGCCCAGTGAAGATGTGGTTCTTTTATACCCAAAAGGTACCCTCAGGGATTCTACCTAGATGTGTAATGGTACGTGGATCTGTCGTTCAAGGATGACGATAGGGGTGACTTTTGTACAGAGTTATTATACAGAAGATGGTAATCCTGCTGTGTATGTCCTAGGCAGGGGATTAAGATATGATCCTGAGAATCCTCATGCATAATAAATGAGGCTAGTTTTCGAAGAAAACCACACAACATTTATTCAGCACATACTTGGTCAGCGCCAGAACTGTTATGTAGAGCAAGGTAGGCCAAATGTAGCTAAAAGGTCGTGCAGCTACCTGAGCTTATATTGGGATACATTGGGGCTCATAACATACTGTTAAGGTAAAAAACATTACATGGACAGTTATATTTCCCGTGTTAACTCAGCTTGTGGAAAAGTTTATCAAGATAGATTAAGCCAACCTGTAATAGGCTTTATTTGATTTTAGGTTGTCTTTTACTTTGTAACAAGCTACTGAGTTTGGGTCAAAGTAATTCTTGTTTGCTAGAGCTCTTAAAATCTGTTCTCTACAACATCTAACTGTTTACATCTTTTTGGCTACTGACTTACACAAAGCACAGCTATTTGAATATTGCTTCTGGTGAGGGCATGTTTGTTTCACTGCAATATTGATCCGTTTTGATGCAAACACCAAGTTTCTTCTGTGCAGTAAAAAAAGTCTTACAGTAAAGAGATATAGTGGGTTGGAGGCCGATGTTGAGTGCTAAATGCTTTTAAAATGCCCCTTAATAAAAAGTAAAACTAGTATGTGACCATGAACAATCCCTCAGATGTTTTCCCACACTAAAACAGCAGGATGGTACTTTACAACAACATGGCTTTGAATTTACATCATCAGTAAAAAAGGAATATCTGAGGTAGAGGTTTGGCTTTTTCCCAACTCCTTATATCTAAGCTGGAAGGCTGAGACTGCTAAAAATACTAAGGCCATTACATGTTTGGGTCATTTTTCTAATGGTGTATTCCTTTTTCTTACTTTTAAGATTCCTAGGAATTACCTAGGTTTGGGTTGTCCTTCATAGTTTCCCTTAAAGGACTGTTGTAATTTTGCGATGCATGAGAATGTCTTTATATTCTGAAGTTGATGATGATCTCCTTTTGAATAGTTTGTTGATTGCGATGAGAGGATATAACCTCTGCTGCTAGTTATACTGGATCCAAGTGTAAGATTGAAGAGATTGGCTAATGCCCTTTTTTAGGTCGAGCCTAGCGGCAGCGCGAACCCGCTGCTCGCTCTGCGAGACATGCTGTATTAGGGTATGCACTAGTAGCACCGCCCACTCTCCGCCCACATTTGTCATTGGCTTTGTGTCATTGTCCTTCTTAAATGGTGGCTTCTGATTTGTAAATAGGCTTGTTAGTCCCGCCTTGGTACCGCCTTGTCTCCATTTGTTACCGCCCATAACGACTGGACCATTTACTTGGCCTGCTTTATCTAGTGCAGGGGTCTCCAACCGGTCGATCGCGAGCTACCAGTAGCTCGCCGAGACCCTGTGAGTAGCTCGTGACACTTGCTGCTCAATTTAGTAGCCCTTTAGTGTTGTTTGGGCTGTTTAGGCTTTTTTCAGGCAGCGTTGCCCGCCCTCACCCAAACCAGCAGCTCAGATTGGCTTTGAGCTTAGCTGGGGCGGGTTGGGCGAAGAGGATGACGTTCCTCTTCTACGTGGAGATCAGCGTCCCGACTATGCGCCCCCTGCCTTTTCCTCACTGGCACCGCGCTGTTCATTGTTTATCACGAGCGCAAAAGGTGCTAGTGCGGAGCTGAAGCAGGCATGGCAGGGCAGAGCAGCTGGTTTCCAGGTCGCGCAAGCAGTATAGAACTGCCGGGACCCGCGCCATCAGTACAGCCTGCCACCTTATATTTCATCAGAGCAGCAGGCAAGCCGTGGGAGCACACCCTGGGGCCTGGACCCGCAACACTTAAGCTGGTAAAAGTAAACTTTACAACACTACTAGATAAATGATTTTACTCAGACGTGGCATACTTCGGTTTCTTTCCATGTGCTTGCCTAATAAACACCTCAGTCGTGCCCTGGTTTTGTTAACTGTTACCTCTCGCAGTGCTGCTGTACCACACAAGGGAAAACGTCTCTCGAGCTCCCACACCATCTTATTCCACTCCAGATGCTGCAATTATCACAGCGCGACACCAATGAAGCACTTCACATCATTAGTGCGGTCTCCCAGCCAGGTGGAGGCCTCTTCTGTGCCTGCCGGGTCTAAGGAGGCAGGTCTACAGTCAGTGATCTGTGAAGGGAGGCAGAGGCCCCGGGGTGCCCTGGGACAGACAGAACAGCTGGAAGAGGCAGGCACGTGCACTAGGTATATAGGGGCTCTCTCAGAGAGTATATGTAGCAGGATCTCCATCTAATAAAACTCGACCACACGGGGTTCTCCCAAACTCTCTCCTTAAATCAGAAGCTTTAAAAACAGTCCCCGTGATGCTTTGTGGTGTGCTAGTCGGGGGTGGGAAGGAATGGAGAAAAAGCTGCTGGTGAAAAGTGAAGCTTGCAGCTGCAAGGCGCCATTATCTTTAGCCAGTACCACAGCGGTTGAGCTGCTCCAATCGGAGCTGGGGTTGATTGCATTAGCTTTCAGGCTGAACTGCCAAAGGTATATTTGTTATTTCGTTGTTTATCCTTATTGTTTTTCACGTAAATCCCTAGGCAGGAGTCAACCATGCAAAGCACAGCGAAACGGGCAGTGTGAAGAGTTGGCATTACTTCCCAGTGTAAGGAGGCACTGACAACCACTGTAGCAATGAATAGTGATAGGTGGTGGTGGACAGAATCCAGGCCAGGCCCCCGGCTGGAAGTGTATATTGAGGGCACTAACAGGCAGTGTGGGGATAGGCACTACTGAGAAGTGTAAGAAGAGGGCACTGGTAGGCCACAGACGTTGCTGTCACTAATGAGCAGTGTCGAGTGCTAGAATTGGTGGGGAGTGTGAATAGCTGGGACTGGGGGACAGTGTGATGAAAGCGTACTGGTTGGCAGAGAGATGCTGCCACCGTTGGGTCGTGTAAATAGCGGTCATTAATTAGCATTGAGGGACTGGTACTTGTGGGCAGTGTGAGGAGTTCCCATTTGTATGTATTTAAGCCCCCAAACATCTTTCCCAAGTTAAAAATTCTCTTCTCAAGTTCATGCCAAAAATGTTTGTACATTACTCAAAGACTGGGCAAAATCAAAGGGCACGTTCTGAAATTACGAACAAATTCCAAAATCAGAGACAACACAGTAACATTCTAAAGTAAAATTTATTTTGTGTTTTATAGCATTTTACTTTCTCACACTAGCAGTTTCTCCTCACTTAAACAAAGGATGCCAATTCAAAGCTTCTCTTTTTTTTTTTTAGCATTGTTGTGCATTAAACAGAATGACTACACATCATGCCAATGTGCACTGTATCATCGTGCACACTTTTAGAGTAACATATCTCGTTGATGGCACCTCGTTGAATGTACCCCGTTGAGTACTGTGACAGCTCTCATGATGCGCCATGCCACATCTTCAAGAAAGCATATTAAACTCGAAGCAATTTTTTCACGGTGTGCCGCTTGAAAAGAGCATTGAAGTTATGGTACCCGGCACACACTGATTGATATTCAATTCAAGACGCCTGTAAACATCCATTCCAGAGCGTCTTGATAAGCGTGCTTGAAGGAGCATGACTGCTCTTGAAGCCCTGGTATCAGAAATGAAAGGCGAGCATGAGACTTCAGTGAAGCAATGTGAAAGCAATAAGCTTTTGGTGTCTGCACACCAGTCCCTAACCGCCCTCAAATGAGTGGCGCCATACAAAGTGACGGGGCACCCTGTGGCCTGGTGTGGTGTCATAAATCACACCGTCCTAGAGCCGGACCTGCGTTGGTTGCATTCATGATTGACCAACAAAGTATTAACAGAAGAGCCCAGCATCTGATAGCTCAGGCTTGTGATAGCTGTATGTATCGAGTCTCTGAATAGCAGAGTCCTCTGCATAGGAGGTGAAAAAGGGAGCCAGTAGCTCCTGTGTGTCATAGAAAGAAACCCAATCCCTGGGCTGACAATAGTACAGGCCTGCAATAGTAGAACATTACTCGGGCCCCCTATGTCCTCTCTTGCCCTTCGTGTACTAAAACCGGCTTGCCCAAACTTAATTAAACTGTCAGCATGGGTGGACCACATCACCTCTGTAGTGCCTCAAGGTTATAGTAGTAGTGACTAATTAAGGCAGGCCTCCAATTAAGTTGCAAGGAGCGAGTTCACAACATCAGCATACAACTGTGTGCCCCCTGCCTTTCCCACCCTGGCACCGCGCTTTTCATTGTGCGCAACAATTGCTGGTGCAGGTGGTGCAAGTTGTATTGAACGACCGGATCACCTGCCTTCAGCCTGTCACCTTCATATTTGATCGGAGAAGCAGGTAAGATGGTATCTACAGTGGGTTATATCACAGAGTTGACATGATTGGGTAAAAACTGTAGTTTTTAAACATAAACTTTTCCTCACCTATGATGCCCTGACAACACTGCCATGAGCCAGAAAAGTATGTCTGTTTGTAATGTGCACTTGGTATATGGCCACAATTGTTAAATGTGCAACATTATTGACTATTAAACCATATGTACATGTGGGAGTGACGCCATTTGATAGGACTGCACTCGAGAGATCAGTGGGGTGGTTATGGCCTACAGGTGAACCAGGCCCTATCCGAAGGGCTGGCCTGACAGATCAGTGCATTGGTTGTTTTTTGGGCTGTTTGTGGGCTGATTTTATTGGCTGGTGGGCTGTGCCAATGCTTCTGTGGTTTTTGGCTATTTGTGTGCTGATTTCATTGGCTGGTGGGCTGGTTTTTATTATTAATTTTTCTGATATTACCAAACATTGCGTGCTGCAAGCACAAATAGACTAGTCTCCCCAGCGCCTTGAGACCCTCGCGGGTAAGTAGTGCGCTCTACAAATTCTGTGATTGATTGATTGAGTCTTCCATACCTTGAAAATCACCTCCTATACAACATGTCTTTACATTACAGTTTAAAACTTAATTTGCAAATGTGGCCCACTTTTTAGCTATTAGATTTGGCGCGGGGGTCTCTCGGAAAAATACGCGAATTGCTTGGGGTTTAGTAGCTCATGACGGTTTTCACGGACCAGAAGTAGCTCTCACTACACAAAAGGTTGGAGACCCCTGATCTAGTGGGTGAGCACTATTTTTGTTATTGGCACTGATGGGGACAATGGCGGCTGCTTTTTTAGGTATTTACATAATGAGTGCAGCGCCCGATTTAGGGACCCCGCGGTCATTTAAATTTTACTTTTATTAAACTTTCATGTTGAGCTTCTGGGACACCACGCTCTGTTTATTTTATTTTTTTATTTTCTATTTTTTTTTACTTTCATAGCGCGGTGCCCGCTTCAGGGACACTGCGCTCTGTTTGTTTATTTTTCTTTTAACTTTAAAATTGAGCGCGGCGCCGCTTCAAGGACACCGCGCTCAGTGTTAAAGTTAAAAAGAAAAAGAAAAAAGAAACCACACGCAGTGTCCTTGAAGCGGGTGCCGCGCTCAGTGTTAAAGTTAAACAACCTTTTGCAATGCATTAGGTCTCGCATTTACGCAAGTTTAAGCTATTGGCATTGTCATTTACAATGCCTTTTATTTATGTTTCAAAAGCCAAAACAAAAATAATAGGCATTGTCATTTACAATGCCAATAGCTCAAACTCACGTAAATGCGAGACCTATTGCATTGCAAATGCTTGTTGCAAGTGTATATCGGAGAATATCAATTTTGATGGGTTGTCGTTTAAAAAAAATGGTGCCTTTTCCTTGTATTGCAAGAGTTTTGGGGAAACTTAATCTCTCACCATTCCCCACTTTATCTTTGAAGACTGTCTAGTATGTTTGAAGCATTATTTTTCCCCTACTGTTTATTCTCCACCACTTTGCAGTTTGAATCTAGAGTAGTGTTGACCATTCTTATGTGCTCTTTCTTTGATCTTACTGATAGTGTTTAATGGCACCAGATGATTTATTATGCTGTTGAGTTAGTCCTCTACTGGAATCATCTTTATGAATCAGGCCTAGTTAATTGCTGCTACCTACAGCTTTTTCATCAGAATGAGAGACCATGAGTCTTGCAGTTTAAGATTGATGTTTTTCCTTCTTAACTAAGTTTTGCCCCTTTCTTCGGTTTCACGTAATTTACCCAAGAAACCATTAGGATTTCTTTTTTTTTTTTTAAAACAGCCTGATTTCCTTAAAGGAAATGGGGGGTCACTTTAAAAAACAAATAAAAGTGTTCAGGTTAGAAAAACGTAAGTCAGAGTTGGCATTGGCCCTCTGGATCACTTCTACTCCCCCCTGAATCTACCACCTAAATTTGCAATTTTCAAATGTGTTACCACCTCAACTTGGAAGTTTATAACTTATCAGTGGTTTGCAGCTAGAATTATAGTAGCCAAACATTGAAGCATTGGGTACTGACTCATTGTTTTAAAGTGATGCACAAAACACTCCCCTTCCAAATACCAAATCGGTTATCGTTTCTAAACCCATTTTACAAGTCTGAAATACTCGTACAGTGAGTTTAGTAAATAATAAAATGTTTTTCCAGTCAGAAACCCTCTGATTTAGCAGAGCTGAGCGTTTGCGACCAGTAGAAATTTTATTACATTTGGCCAATAATGTTTTACTGATTTTGTTCCTCAATTGTACATTCTATTAATGAGTTGCTTTCTGTGTTCTATTTCATGAATAGCTACTACGTTTCATGTTCCTCTGGGACTTGATGCAATAAAGGAGTTTATTCTACACCCCATGTGTTCTTTCTTCAGTGTGGCAGCAGGGGCGAGATATATCAGTAGGTGCGGCAGCCGGGCAGGCTGACATTCTTTGAAAAAGGTGTTGAAAGTACAAAGCTCACAAGTTCAGGTTAAAGGGTTCTTGGAGAAAGTGCACAAGGATTAGAGGCATTTATCTGTTTTGGGCTAACTGAAAGACAGTGCACGAACGAAAGGTAGAAGTGATGGTGCATGAGACTGTTTAATTCTGTAACAGATGCGAGGGGCTGTCAGGACATGGAATTTACCAGCGGATGGTGGTATGTGCTGATAACTAAAAGCATGCAAGGGAGTAGAGGTCACAGTGTTGCACTTATTGAAGAGCCGTGGACGTGCAAAACCGCTTATTATTCGGATTAGAAAAGCATTGGACGAATCCACAAACACTGGAACAGAGCAAGAACGTTGGCCATCACAAGAAGAATAACTGGAAGTGGCAGGACAATAAATGTGAGTTGCCATCATTGTGTAACAGTGAGGTCTAACTTATTTGTACACATTGTATGGAAGCACGTAGGAGGATGAAGAGTGTGGGAGCTACAGGAATACACAACTGGACCGCGGCAGAAGACTGAGAGTACCAGAAAAGAAATTGTACATATTGTTAGTGATAGACTTGCAAGGATAAAACATTGAAGAAGAAGCCGAAGGAAAAGCGGGTACATATTGCTTGGAGATACTCTTGGGAAAATTATACTCTGACAATTTATTTTCATAGTTTATTAATGTGGTAATGTGGAAATAGATCAGCTCAACGTGACCCACAATATGCATATTGATTACATTTGACTTACATTTATTGAAAACAATTGGGCGTTGTTCTTTGAGTGTTCAATGTTAACCTATAGAAGCCAGTAGTTTATTTCTGTTGGGTAAGTGGGTGAACCCCTGTGTTTATTTCCAGAATATCTCACTCCAACAATTTGTATAAGAGCCGGAAGAAAGGCCAATGATGAGGATAGTTTGGATCAGGACTTTCAGTTGGTAGTAAGTTGCTATAAGTGGATTGCCACTTAGACTAGAATGGAAGATACTATTTGGGGACTGTGAGAAATTGGGTTGTTGATTGACTGGTGTATGAGCCTTGGTCAAGCAGCAACCACAATCCTAGTCAGGGTAAGAGGCAGGCAACTCCTAAATTAACCTGTGCTCACCTTCTGCAGCTTTGCACAGAGCAGTCAGGCTTAACTTGGAGGCAATGTGTAAAGTATTTTTGCAACACTTCAAACAGTAAAACAAACATACCACACAAAAAGATCCCACACCAAGTTAGAAAAATAGAGTAAATTTCAATAAATAAAACAAGACCAAAATGACAAAAATCCAATTAGTAGAACCAGAGATGTTGATTTTTAAAGTTTATAGTGAAACAGCGCCAAAAACGCACAAAGCACTATTGGGGAATATCTGGTTGTGCCAGACCAGGACAAAGTCACAAGTTCTGGCCGACCGCAATGGAGCGTGGGCCGGCTACAGGGACCTATTTAGGCCCGCTGAATAAAGTACCGTAAATCCTGGTTGTGGAACATTGTGCGGATCCGCGTCGAAGATGTATGGTGCAGCAGAGGCAATGCGTTCCGAGATGCGGCAAGGCTGGGGGGCAAGGTCAGATCAGCACAGCACATCAGGAGTCCAGCAGAGTGGCAATCCTTAACCAGCACAGCAGCCCTTCTTGCTGGCAGAGTATCCACAGGTCCAGAAGTGTACTGACGTGGTGGTGCCTGGTGGTGTCTGAAGTGGGTGAGACTTCAAAGACATGCCTTTGAAGTGCACAGAGGTCCTCACTTCCTGCCCTGGCTCCAGACGTACTATAGGGTAGGGGGGTATACAGCTCTGTGCATGGACAGGGCACAGCCTATTCGGGTGGCAGTGAGGCTGTGCCCAGCTCGCCCCCATCATGCCAGAGATGACCCATTGAGACACACCTAAGCTCCCATTGTGTGTGGCTGTCAAGGAGGCATACACAAAGCCCAACTGTCAACTACACACGGTCATGTGGTGAGACGGACTACAAGCACCAAATGGCTAAAGCAAGAAAATACCAACTTTCTAAAAGTGGCATTTCCAGAATTGCAATTTAAAAATCCGATTTCACCATAAGTTTAGCTTTTAAATTGTGATTCCCTAGACACTAGACTTGAAGGGTTTGTCTCTTTCCAATTGAAAATTGCACTTATAAATGGAAAAAGGTAATCCCATTGTTATCCTATGGGAGAGCTAGGCCTTGCAGTAGTGAAAACGACTTTAAGAGTTTTTCACTACCAAGGCATGTAAAACTAAAACATACATGTCCTGCCTTTTAAGTACATTGCACCCTGCCCTCTGGGTTGTCCTGGGCCTACCTTAGGGATGACTTATATGTATAAAAACAGAAGGGAGAGGATGTGGCGCAGCGGCCAGAGTTGCCGACTCAGTAGCTGGGGATCCGGTTTCGGGTCTCGGCATCGGCGCAACATCCTGTGATTCTGGGCAAATCACTTAATCTCCCCATGCCCATGGACAGCGGCTGGATACCCTCATGGGTAATAAGCCGAGCTATATAAATTTACAAACAAGGTTTGGGCCTGGCAAAAGGTTTATTTTGCAATGTCGACATGGCAGTGTAATCTGCACACACAGGCTCTGCAATGGCCGGTTTGAGACATGGTTAAGGGGCTACTTAAGTCGGTGGCACAATCAGTGCTGCTGGCCCACAAGTAGCATTTAACTTACAGGCCCTGGGTACATGTTTACCACTTTACTAGGGACTTATAAGTAAATTAAATATGCCATTTGGGTATGAGCCAATATTACCATGTTTAGGGGAGAGAATACAATACTAGTAAAAACAAGGTCAGAAAAATGCAGGAGGAAGGCAAAAAGTTGGGTGAAAGACCAGCCTAAGGATGTCAGGTCTAACCGGGTCAGAGGAAGGGAGCATGTTCCATCTGCCAAAATGTGTTCGTAATTTCCTAATGAAGGATAAAACATAGTTAAATTCCTGTTGGCTGTGAAGCAACTTGGAATTTATTTTGAACAATGGCACAATGTAGTGGTAATCAGATATATATTTTTCACAAGAGTGCAAGGAGCGAATGGATCTGTGAATCTGTATGTTAATGCACTAAAAGTTCTGGGGGTAAAATGTACATTTTAAAGGTGTAACCTAAACTTGTAAGAGACCAGTTGATATCTGCAGGAAATCTTAAAAAGTACACGAGAATATTTGTACCATCTAAAATTTGAATATTTGATATGGCTATTGATACTGCTCAAAAGTGTGAAGATATGGCAGAAATGAGAGAAGGCGTTGGATATGTCATGTAATGCTGCAAATAGCGTGATGCACAGCCACTGTCCTCTTTCCCACTGTACCTCACCCAAGTGGATTGTGGCTTGGGGATCATTCTTGGACTGCGATCTCCATGAAGTCCCAGGGTGATCCCCACAAGAGAAAAGTTTTTTGGGGAAGGGGGTATAAAAGCCCCCTGGGCATGTACAAGTGCTGCCCCCCAGCCCCACTACCCCCAGGGCACAACAGACTTTCTGTCCCTCATGGAGTGCAGATAGGGGGGGTGTTTACCCCCAGTCAGGGGCAGAAAGCCCACTTGACACAAGGGACTTTTGTTGGAGGGAAATAAAAATGGTCGGGCACAATACCCTGGCATCAGGCCCGGAACTTTCCCTCACAGAAATGTGAGGAACATTTATGATTTTAGCCAACCTTTAAGCTTTACAAGGCATTCTGAGTAAGGAAATGTAGTGGTATCTGTGCAAGTCACACCACCCTGGACTCCCCTCTGTGAATAGTGCATAGAAATTTCTCGGTTTAGTAGGTGTGGTTGTGTCGGAGCCCGAGCTCATATTCCGCTGCTACCCACATTGCCAAAATAGATCAATTTTGGTGGTGAATATTAGAATTTGATGTCCCCACATTGCATTTTGGGGCCTTTACTTTTACGGACGATAGGTGCACACACACAAGTGGGGTACCATTTTTATTGAAAGTGTTGGAACACAGAATTGTAGAACATTTGTTATGATGAGATGAATTTTATTACATGTGTGGCTTCCAAATGTAAGTCTTTGTACAAAAAGAACACATGTTGCAAATGCCCTCTAAATCACCGAATAGTACTCTAACCCAAAATTCAGAGTTGTACAAATCATTATTCCTAAACTCAGTATCTTGGGCATATTTAAAAAAAGGCATATGTTTCCTTTATAATGATCTTTCTTTTATTAGATCTTACTGTGTTAATTGAAGCCTGTCCATAATAAAAACTCATTATTAGCTGCATCTCAGTTCTTGGCTCTGGATATCATGTTTTTGGACAACCAATAAACACTATATATCCACATGACTAAAAGAGTCTCACAGACATAACAGTAGATTCCTTTTGTAAATCAGCTATCGGCACAAAAAAATGGCAGATTAAAACTTTGTCAGCTATTTCTATTTTGTCCAATTTGTTTGCATTTTTTATTTCAGTGATTAGTTTCTTCGGGTAAACTGTATGGGATTTATACAAATGACCACTTGCTGAGATCAGACTTTTGTCTAGTTTTCAGAAATGTATAGATTTCCAAGTTCATCCATGGGTTTCACACCTATTTCCACCACAAACTGCAAGTAGGTTGAAATCACAAAAACAGGAAAAATCAACTACCTTTTAGAAAAAATACAAAAACTGTGGTAAAAGTAATAATAACTGCTTGTTCCTGAAAGCTAGTAAGATGGTGATCTCAGCACAGCAAAAAAAAATTTGGCCATTTTAGTTAAGAAAATATGCTTTCTTGCACAGCATATTTTTCCCAAAACAAATTTTTACGGTTTTTTTCTTGATTCTTCTGAGGGAATTCACAAACTTTTGGTACCTTCTGAAACCACAACATGTGGAGTGGAGGGGCAAAATAAAGAGTGGGGTGGAACAACGCAGATTTGGCCTGGATACCTTTTTTTAATTTAAAAACAATCTTTATTCATTTTCAGTATACAATAGACAAAAGGCAAAATTAGACTGAATTAAGAGAACAGAACAAATAAGGAGTCATTATTACAGTAGTGTTATACATAGGTCAGTTGTAAGTAATTTGTTAAGTCGTTCATGGATTGGGAAATGAGTATAATGGGAAAGAAGTAGAAATAAAAAAAATTAATACCTCAATCATGAGAGATCTATTTGACATAGCATTCGTATACTTATATTGAGTGAAACCAAGAGGTCAATCCTCATTTTCGACATAAATGTATCACTCACAGATATGTAAATATGGTACAATGGAGTGTAATGGAGTACAGTATCAACATGATGGATTTAAAGCGTATACGACGTGCAAACCTGTTCACAGAGGTATAGTGAAAGCAAGGTAGTTATCTAGGCTTTTCCTTATGGGTGTATGTGGTGATTTCCAAGAGGAGTGTTGTAGAGCAATGTTGTTCGCACCCCTTATATGCGATATATGGTTTAACTAAGCCGTAAATGAGGCTTTATGTGTTGATTTCCAGTTAGAGGTATTCATTTTGACCACAGACATTAATAAAAGATCGAGTGGGAGGCTTTCGGCACAACATTTAATGTTGGGGTCCAGGAGGCCCTTGATAAGAAATGAAAATCCCTTCTTGTGGTTGATATTATAAAGCTTAAAAATAAAGGAGAAGACCCAGAAAGGGCCCACTGATTTGCAAGGGAAGATTAGGTGTGCTAGGTCCCCAGTTTCTTCCCTACAATTCCAGCAGACAGGACTGTCTAGGATTTTTAGGCAAGAGGGGGTCCAGAAGGTTTTATGAATGAGCCAATATTTAGCTTGGGAAAGTGCAGGTGGTATTTTGTGTGCAGTTAGATTTCCAGATGATGTTCAATTCTGGTTGAGAAAAGGGAATAGAGGACTGAGAGTCCCAGTTTGCCATTATCTTCATGTTTGCCCTAGAGGTTTTGGGTTGCAATAGTTAGTAAACTTTGGAAACATGGTGGTCCACTTTGTTAAGGATATATATTAGGAGGGACTGTTTGTTACAGTGCTTCTTGGATTTGGTGATTGTTGTCTTAATTTTGAGGAAATTGTGGAATTCTTTGGGCCAGATGTACGAGCCTTACATTTTGCGACTCGCAAATTGCGTCGCTTTGCGACTCGCAAAATGTAATTTACAACAGTGTCTCAGACACTTTTAGCAATTCCTAATGGGGTCGCAAATTGTCTGCCTCATTAATATTCATGAGGCAGGTGCTATTTGCGACCCCATTAGGAATGGCCAGCACTCACAGGATGGTGGCCTGCTGGGGTCAGCAGACCACCATGTCTGTGACTGCTTTTTTAATAAAGCAGTTTCTTTTTCTTTAAATGCAGCTCGTTTTCCTTAAAGGAAAACTGGATGCATTTAAAAATGAAACGTTTCTGTTTCATTTTTTAATAGCAGGCAGTGGTTCCTGGGACCACTGCCTGCTCTTAAAAAATATTTTTGCTCACACTCACAAAGGGGAAGGGTTCCCCTAGGGACCCCTTCCCGTTTGCGAGTGGCTTACTACCTACTTGAAGTAGGTGGTAAAGTGCGAGTGTTGCAGTCGCAAAACAATGGTACATTCCATGGTGACTCGCTATTAAAAAGGGACGACCCTTCCTAATGGCGAGAGTCGCAAACGCTATCTTGCGAGTCATCAACTCGCAATAGCATTTGTACATGCCAGGACCCTTTTTTACGGTCGCAAACGGGCTGATAACCCGTTTGCGACTGCAAAAAATGGTCGTACATCTGTCCCTAAATGGTATAGGGATTATACATTTGAGAAGGTTACCAGAGAGGCTGAGTAGCCTAGTTGTTTAGGGAAATGTTTACCTTTCCTTGACCCAAGTTTTCCAAAAAGGCTTTGGCTATCGTATTTGATGTTGGAGTTGTGCCAGAGAGAGGCTAGGTTGGAAAGCTTCATACGAAAGGGTAGTGTTTTATCAATGGATAATGGTGCTTTCCTAGTGTTTTTGAATATATATTTGGACGTGGGCAGGTGATTACAGGTGGAAGTCAGAAGTGTTACGGATTTAGGTTGTTCAAGATGGCTCTTTCCACTTCCAGCCAGTTGGGTATCAGATGAGAAAAGCCAATGTGTGCCCTGTTTAGGCATTCTGGTAGTTTTTAAAATTAGCAAGATTGACTCCACTAGTGTATAGACAAAGCAAGGTTTCATCAGACATATTCTCACTTTTTTACGCTGCCAAATGAAGATGGTGATCAGTTTATCTAAATTGTGATGGAAATCTTCTGAAAGCAATAGGGGCAACATGCTAATCAAGTCATTAATTATAGGGGTGACCATCATTTTTATGGTTTCTATGCGTCCCCAACAGGTTATGAATTTGGGTGTCCAGCTTTCTAATAATTGTTCTGTTTTTTTAAGGGTGAGCTTTTCATATTTGATGTAGTGGGGTTGCCAGGTTAAACCTGATTTTCTTAGTAGGTCTTTTGTACTGCAAGATTTGAGGGATTTAACTTCTGAGTGGTTTCTGTTTAATTTGCATCTGGAAACCTTTGAGTACTGTTCTGTTCTGTTGTTTCCATGGGGGCCTGTATGACGGATTTGGGTTTATTCGTGACAATTAGGATGTCATCTGTGTAAGCAGATAATTTTACTGTCTTCCCATGAAAGTTGATTCCTGTCATCTTAAGTTTCTATTAATGTCTAGAATGAGGGGTTTGAGAGCTAGCAGTAAGAGGGAAGGGGAAAGGGGACAGCCTTCCCTGGTGCCTTTTCCCAGTTTGAATGATTGTGATAGGGAGCCGCTTGTATAGATATGGGCGCTTGGGTTACTGTAAATGGCCATGACCATGTTCATAAATCCATCGCCTAAGTTGAAGGTTCTAAGTGATTCTTGGAGAAAGGTCCAAGAAACTCTGTTGAACGCTTTCTCAGCTTCAAGCGCTATCGCCACAGAAGCTGACATGAACGTTTTTGCTCTTTCTAGGACGTGACATAGGATACAAGTATTATCATTGGACATGTGATTTTTTTAGGAACCCCCGTTGTGTTTTGCTGATCAAATTCGGTAGGAAGAGTTTTAGGCGCTTGACTAAGATTTTCGCATATATTTTGAAGTCCAGATTTATTAATGAGATAAGCTTATAGTTTTTGGGAAGCAGCAGGTCTTCCCTTTTTTGGGAATCAGCACAATATTAGCTTCTGCTATGGAGCCTTTAATGACACTTGTGTTAGCAAAATGGTTGAAAAGCTCTAACATGGTTGGTTGGAGCGGTTTGCAAATGTTTTGTAAAATTTGGCTGTAAATCCATCGGGCCAGGGGCTTTGTTTTCTTTAAGGGAGTTAATTGCATCAATATCCTATGTTTGGGATATTGGTTCTGACAAGAATGTTTTATTTTCTTCTGATAGTCCGTGGATTTGCAGTTTGCTTAGATAGTCAGTACATTGAGCTGGGGAGGCCTTATTATCGTCAGTATATAGGTTTTCGTAAAGTCGTTTGAAGATGTTTTTAATTTTCTGGGGATTAGTGTGTGTTATTTCCTAATTGTCTTTATTGGTGGTTATCTTTTTTGGTTCTGTTTAAGCTTAAGATTTGAGGTCAACATTTTGCCAGCTTTGTTAGACTCACAGAACTTGAGGCCTTTAAATCTGTTTATCCACACTCCTACTTTTTCACTCAAAATCTTATTGTATTCATATTTCTTTCGCGTGAGGACGGAGACGGTGTTTTTATCTAAATTTTTGATGAGTTAATTCCAGTTGTTTGATTTCATTTTCGATTTTCAGTAGTAGAGCATTATTCATTTTGTTCATTTTTGCCTGCATGTCAATTAGACCACCTCTCAAGGTTGCTTTGAGTGCATCCCAGAGTGTTTGAATATTTATGTCCAGTGATGTGTTTTCTGTGATGCAGTTTGCGATAATGTCTTCGATTTTCCTTAGGTTATCTTGATTGGCAAGAGCGCCATTAAAGCGCCATAATTTGGTAGTGGGTTTAAGGTTGCTTCTGGCTAGGAGAGTACTTCTGCAGTAATGATCGGAGAGTAATCTTGGCGATATGGTAGTTTGGCCTATTAAGTGTGAATAGGATCCGGAGATGAGAATGTAGCCAATTCTTATATAGGGGTTGTGGGGTGCTGAGTAAAAGGTGTAATCCCTCGAATAGGGATGTTGCTGCAGTCTCCAGGTGTCTTTGAGATTAAATTTAGAGCAATTTTTTTGTAGGATTTTGTGGAACTTAGGAGGATGGTAATTGCAGGTGGATTGGCAGTTTAAGGTCGTGTCAAGTGGTAAGTTAAAATCCCCTCCTGCAATGGTGAGGTCATTGAAGGGCAGGTGTCCTATGTTGTCGGATATTTTGTTCCAGAAGGGAGTATCCTCATTATTAGGGCCACATATATTGACTACATGGAATACAGAATCTCCTTTGCGTAAGCTGGTTATGATCCATCTGCCATCTTCATACATAGAGCAGGATTTGAGTTAAATATTGGATCGTTTAGATATTAGCGCCATAACGCCATGTATTTTGGGTAATGCCGGGGGACCTCAGATATCCAATTGCTTTTGAGAGAACAAGCTTCCTTATCAGTGATTCTCGTTTCTTGGAGGAGGATAATATCTCCTTTGGATTTATAGAGGTAGTCCATTATTTTACGTCTCTTGACTGGATGATTCAATCCTTTAACTTTCAAGGAGACTATGTTAAGATTGTCTGTAAGTGTCAGGTTAGCCATGAATCTGATGTGAGTGATAATGAGTCAGAGCACTACGTGCATTAGGGTGTCCTAAATGTGTTACTAGGACAATAATCGTGGTAGCAACATCGGTATGACCTTCTGATTTTATGTCAATGGTGGGGTGAATCAACATTAGTGGAAAGACATTGTTAGGTGAGGAAAATATACAAATGCTAAATATATAAAGGAGAAAAAGAAAAATAGAACCCCCCTCCCTTACACCACTGTCCCACCCTCATCCCCATAACCATCGATAGAGAGGATGCAACGACGAAGACTGTCAATCCCCAGCAAGGAGCAGAAGATTTAGGTAGAAACATGCTCTATTACTGAGCTAAAAGCAATTCAGAAACAACTCGTATACATCTCAGCCACTCAACAATTCAACAGGAAAGATCATATGTTGGATCGTGGACTCGTGACCGTGAAAACCAACAGCAACATTAGATGGAACCGTAGTTTCAGTTTGCGATAAGTCAGTGGTCCCCCGCTTGGGAAGTAGTAACAAAGGGACATGACATATATCAAATAGTGAAACTGCTTCAACATTCTATAACTGGGTAGGATCTTAAGCCACACATTTGTGTCCATACGGGGTGTTAGGCAGTGTCAGTCAGCTGCAAGAGACAGTGACAGAGAATGGACAGCCAAATCATTAAACTTAGTGGGTATGGAACAGAATAAGTGTAGTATACGCTTCTGAACCTAATGTGTGGTATCGGATACAGATAAAAATCAGGATCTACGGAGTTAACAAAGGGTACAAGTGTCATTCAAGATTTTCTTATGTTGCTGGCGGATCTGGAATTTCCATCTCATGCTCAGTGATCTCATCCAGAAAGTTCAATAAATGTTTGGGGTCCTCAAATGAGGGGAACCTGCCTTTAACCATGACTTTTAATCTTGCTGGGCCTGCAGAAGAAAATTGGAGATTAATGTTTCATAACTTGCCTTGTAAAGCCAGAAATCCTTTTCTGGTCTCGATTGTTGTTTTGGAGTAGTCCTGTTAAATATGAATTTTGCAGCCATTCCAGCTAATATGGTTGTTCATGCGCATGTAGCTTAGGATAGACTCTGTATATTAAAAACGTAACGGTTTGCATACTATTTGTCTGGTCGAGTTTCTGAAAACGGTTTGAAAGTTGAGACCCGGTGGGCCCTTTCCAGCTCGAATTCTTTGTTGAATTGCAGACCAGTGACTTGTGGGAGCCAGGTTTCGAAGAAAGATAAGCAGGAGTCTGATGAGTCTTCGGCGCCCTTGAGGATACCAGTGATTCTTAGATTCCCTCTTCCATTACTGCCTTCCTGTTCACCGAGGTCTTTTTAGGTCTCGCCTAGCGACGCAGCGCATGCGCTGCTCGCCGTGGCGAGATCTATTGTCGTGGGTTTTGCTTCCGAAGGGGGACAGGAGACGTGCACGCGTACGGACCGGAGAGGTGCACGCGTACGGCGTCTCGCGGCCTTTCAGCACAACGCGCGCATGGCGCGCTTTCAGACAGGACATGTGCATGCGTACAGCGTCTCGCGGCCTTTCAGCACAACGCGCGCATGGCGCGCTTTCACTTTCCCTCCCTCTCCCCCACTGTCGGCTCCAGATCATCTCTGAAGCTCCCAGGGACCCTGCACGGCGTCAGCAGTGTCGGAGCCATTTGCATAACCAGTGGCATTCACTTCGGCGAGTCCTGAAGTATAGAGAACAAAGGTAAATCCTCACCAGTATATCAGCGGTTTTATACGCCAAAGTATACATGCGAGCTTTTTTTGGTGTCATATATGCCAGAGAAAATGTAAATGAATGTTACTAGCGCATTGACGGCCGTAGCTTCAAGCACCATTGAAACCGGGTTTCAGCGCACCTTTCTATCACACACTAATTCACTTACTACTTTGCACTGACACATGTTTTTCATAGATCAAAGTTGCACTGACACATGTTTTCCATGTCTCAGCACAACTGCTGCTCCTCTCCCTGCAATGTGTACATCACCTAAACTGGACCCAGGCGGAGCCAGAGTCGCACTACAGAAACTGCATGCCTCGCCCAGCACGTGACCAAGCCAAAAGTTACACGGTACCCCCCCGCCTCACACAGAAATATCTGGTCAGCCAAAACATGCCTACTCATATGTTTTGCTGGCTTTGTTTCCGGAGGGTTGCTTGCCAGGCGCAAGAAGGGTGGTGGCACATGTCCAGCCTACTAGTGGGAGGACAGAAACTTTTAACAAGGAAATTACATTTCACTCAGTGCTGTCTCGTGAAACGGGTTACGAGGCTGGATGCTTTGCCCCCGAGGATGGAGGCGGAATGAACTACCGTCTAACACGAGGGTCAGATTTATGGTGTGTGTGGTTGGGATCACGGGAACGGGGCAGAGGTGCATGCCTCGCCTTCTGAAGCACAGAAGCCTCCGTTTCTTTGATGAAAAACTCGGTCCAAACAGTGGCTTAATATGTGGGTGTCTCGGAATAATAATGAACTCCTATTTAACTAAGCGGGCGTCCGCAGTCCGAAATGAACAATTTTGAAGAGTTGCTGTGTTTGCCGGCACGCAGCACTGCTCGTCCAAGAAACCCTGGGGACCTCATAAGATATACATACGCACAGCAGAGAGAATTACTCATACTAAGTACACGTTAATTCCCAGCAACCAATAACGAAGACACGAATATATTGTCAGTGAAAACGTTAGTTATTGTCATTCGTCATAACCTCAAGGATACGTCATTAAGACCATTCACATTAATGACTGTGGCGTCTACATCTCACAAGGTCACTTCGCGCGCACTAACTGCTAGCGCTTATTGCCGCTTACATCCACAACAAGCATTTGCAATGCAATAGGTCTCGCATTTACGCGAGTTTGAGCTATTGACATTGCAAATAATAATGCCTTTTATTTTTGTTTTTGTTTTAAAAACATAAATAAAAGGCATTGTTATTTACAATGCCAATAGCTGAAACTCTCGTAACTGCGAGACCTATTGCATTGCAAATGCTTGTTTCATGTTTTTCATTGATAAGTGGAGTGCTTGTTGATCTTTGATTGTCTGGTAGGTCGAATCCTCTACAGCGCTGATCCTCTGTTGTGCGTATATTATCTTATTGTTTATAGTGTTGATGTCTGCTCTCATGGCTGTCATCTCTAATTGCATGGAGTCTGTGCTTTGTTTTGTGGATTTTGCGAGGTCTTCTACCTCTGCAAGCTTTTTTAATATCATGTCCATTGCGTTGATAATGTCCAATTTACCTTTGATAGAGGAGTCTGGAGAGGGCGGGTTAGCTTTCGAACGCTTAAAGTGAGGTTTGGATTCTTTATCAGCCATCCTGGGTAGCATGGAGATCAGATTTGGTCGTATCTAGTAGGCAGAATTGACTTTAATCCCGCTTTTGAATATTAGAGACCTCTGTCCAGAAGAGAAGGATCTCTTGACCTTATACCTCAGCTTGACTTCGCACCTTGTGCATACCACTGACGTCGTGCCTCACACTTTTATTTGGAGAAGTCGTAGAGGAGTGTGAGCTGAGCTATAGTAGGGTGTGTATGTTTAAGAGTCACAGGTTTAGTATGCCCAAGCTGATCGTGCAAGCGTTTCAGGTATCCATGTGGGTCGGGCGTACTCTGTACAGAAGAAGACCTTAGGGGATCATGTAAGTAGCAGTATTTGCAGCTGTTTGCCGGTAAGTAGGAGTATTTATTTGCATGGAAGTAGCAGACAATGTGCTGTACAGAGGTACTTGTAGGTAGTTGCATACAGGTAGTGAACAAGCTATTTGCAGAGTATATGCTGCAGAGGGCGCTAAAGAAATTGTCCAGTTCAAGTATTAGAACACGTTAGGCAAAGCACTTCACTAACGTCTAAAGCATATCATTGGCCCAGTCATGCAGCTTCTCCTTCCAAGCCACACCCTGGCCTGGATAACTTTTGCGGGAAAAAAGTTATGAAGGCTTAAGCACAAAGTGACCAACATCAAAAAAGTTTTCTGCACCAGGAAAAGTCTCAGCAGCTAAGGATTTAAGGGGTAACAAAACAAGATCCCGTTCCCGAGCAAAAAGAACTCGGAGGTCAATTTGAATCCGGTTTTTCTACTTTGACGGGAGTACTCTCCGACCTCCGATATATATGTAAACGTTTCTTACTTGGATCATAAGTGTTCAAGATACCCATACTGAATGGGACTATTTATAGGTCATATTTGAAGACTGGCAGAACGGCCATAAAATTTACGCGTGCCCTGAGGAAGTCGATGGGCGACACACCCAAGATGAAACACGTGTTGGCTACATCTCGACTATATTGGCTACGTTCTTTGGCTACCATGAGCCATTTGTAAAGAATTATGGATTTGCACATGAAATGAAAATAAAGAAGAAACGTATTATACAAATATTTGGATTGAAATCTTCTTGGATTGACATTTTGATGATATAAATTCGTGTTTCTTTTTGCTCGGGAACGGGATCTTGTTTTGTGACTTGTCCTTTGTGTTCCAGTGGGCACAGAGGACTTTTGGATACGTGGGTGGCCGTTTCCTCACTGTTCCCTTGAGCACTTCTCAGATATTTTTGATACTCCAGATTATTAAAATGGTACTGCGCAGGGTATGACCTAGCCACATTTCAGAATTTCACTGATTTAAGGGGTGAGGCCGGCACTGGCAATACTGTTATGTGATCATCCATCAGCCAGCGGAGAGCTACAGAGGCACCACTGGGAATGTTGTGACTGCCTGCCAAGCACCCTGTCTAGTCTAACACAGCTGGGCCCAGGTTGAGGGTATAGACGCAGGACTAGGCAGTACCCCAATTATTTTACAGAGGGGACGCTGACACCTTTGTGCGGCCAAAGCTGAGAGACGTGCGCAGAGGTGCCCTTTTATTGTGATCTAAACTCTGAGGACGGCACCTTCTTTGCCACAGATCATGTGTGTATTGTATGCTGTTGCACTTGCAGTATAGAGTCATACTAAGATTTTGACCCCCAGGCAGCATACACTTTCTCAATGTGAATGGCCCATCAGGAGCTTCTCTTTCGATCTTTTAACTGAACCGGGATTTGCTTATCACTGACCCGTTCACCCTTGACCTGTGGGAACGTGACACTCTCCTGTTTTGATGCTGATTATAAACACCAGCAGGAAACGAACATATTAACTCCAAGCAAATCTTGTAAAAAATTGAGTCATCACCTTCTATTTACTTAGTGAAAACTGCAGTTTTTAAATCTAACTAACAGTACCACTAATGTGTTTAAAACTGTTGTCTTTTTGCGTCATTTACATGGACAGTGTATGATAAACACATTGTGACTTAACAAAGTCAAAATAAAATAAAAATGTCCTTTTACACATTTCTAAGTTGTAATTACATTTATATATTTGTGTAAAGCATTCATTCACACAATCAAAAGCCACTTCGAAAAGTTGATAAACCATGATTGCAAGTTTACTGTATATTTTCACATTTAAGTGTATCACAAATTATGCCCTTTATCTCTTATGTCATACCTCATATCAACTTGATGAGTACCAGATATAAATAACTTAGGAGTGCAGAGCTTCTTAAGCCATGCCTGCATTCCTTAATTCACGTATAATTTTTAGGCATATATGTACATTTTTCTATTATTTCCTAATTATTAAATATTTACACCCTTATAAATGAGTGCATTATTCGTTCAATAACAATGACTTTTTATATGGTGCTACCTACAACAGTTCTGAGCGTTGTAAATAGCAGATGTTACTATTATTCATGGTATGATGCTCACTGGCCTGTAAGGCATAGATTGTTAAGTCTGATTTGCTGGGATTTTGCTCATGAATTTCAAAACACCCCGTTTTCTCAGCAGTAAGTGCCGAGCTCAGTGAACCACGTTAAATCCAGTGTAGGTTTTTGTATTGCCAAAAAACATCCACTGCTTTGCATTCATGGAGCAAGAAGATGCACCTGCATGTGGGATTTAGATGTGCATATATTTTGTGCATATATTTACATTCATACATTCTGTATATTAAATATCATATGTCACCTATGTTTGTAAAATACGGGCGCTCCCTTTGAAGTGAGGGATTTGATAGGACTGTGACATCACCCTATGTGATGTCATTGAGCATTGCTTATGCTAATTAGTTCACCCAATATGCTTTTTTTTACCTTGCTCTGTCACACATCAACTCTGAAGCAGACATGTGTAGTGATTGGGTCAAGTACGCAAGATGGGTTTCAGGTAGTTTTATTCAAGATGGTACAATAGACCCAATTAAGACTCCACCAGGAGCAGCCAGCATGCTGCTCAGCCCAGTCAACTGTGACTCTTTGACCCACAACATTCTATAACATGTCATCACAGTAAGATTCTACAGGCAGGGCACGAATAGCATTGAACTCAGGATATAACATATCCCCCTTTCTCCCAAATATACAAAAGAACAACAATGAGAGAAGAAGAAAGATTAAGAGGAAAAACAGAAAGGAAATCGGAACCACGAACCAATGAAAGGAGAGAGCAACCGAAAAGGATGAGAGAAGCAAAGCAGATACCAAGATATAAGAACCATCCTCCCTTCTGTACACAAAAGAAAAAGAACAAATATCATCAGAGAAAAGGAGAAAAAGAACCACGAATAAATGCCCCAAAACATACCCACTGACCAGGACAGGAATGTAAGGAGGCAGAAGAGGAATGAACCAACAAAACTCGGGACTACAGGATGTGGAAAACAGAGAGAAAGAAAACACGAGAGAAAAGCAGAAGAAAGCTAAAAATCCACACGAGAAACCAGGAAGATGACAACACGAGGAAAACAGAAAAGAGGAAAAAAACAAGAAAGATGAGGAAAAGAAAAAGGATAATCCTCGTCCAAGTCAAACACCATTATCAAAACATAATGACAAAATGTAATGTAAAAACAACAGTGTATATGAACAATAAAAAAAATAATATATAATCACATACCCATGTGTGAATATTGGGAGGACTAGAACCCAAAAGCAAACCCCTACGAAAAGTGAGGGAGTAAGAAGAGAATGGGAGTAAAACCCACAAAACAATAGTCCTTGTGAAAAAGAGAAACACTCTAACATGTGGAGTGGACGACCGGGTGGAGACCCGTCACCTGAAAGTGTCTGGGTAGGAACCCGAACTAATGCAGAAGGACTGTAACCTTTGCATGGATCCCCTGTAAAAGGGTAGAGAGTTAGGTAGGAACCTGTGCACTATTAGAAACAGAGAAAAACTCACACTACACACCTTAAGAAAGGTAAATTGTGCACTGAAGGAAAAGGGCATAAATGAGTGTGAGTAAATACGTGAGCAAAAGCACCTCGAATAGAGATCAAATATTGTGCACCATGTGTAAGGACGCACCTCGTGGAGAGGTACAGACAATGTGCACTGAGCAATGGGAATAAGACCCATGCGAGACACCTCGAGTGGAGGTAAAACGTTGTGCACCGGTAGTGCACTGTAGCGACGGGATGGAACCCGTGCGACACACCTCGTATGGAGGTAAAGCATTGTGCACTGTAAGGATGAGCGAAAAGCCCTTAAGACACATCCTGTGTAGGGTAATAAAACGAGAGACAACAACCTCATGTGAAAGTCTGCACTGTAGTGGGCAAGTGTACTGTGCATAAAATAACAGAACCCTTAGACAGGTGAATAAGTGAAACAAACCCTTTGGACAAACCCAGAAGGGTCAAGTAATGCACCTTCTAAATGTAAACCCACAGACTGAAAGAAAAACGTTGCATGTGATCTTGTCGTGACTTCCTCTGGAGAAAATTTCGCATTAAAAACAATGTTTAAGCACGCATGAATATCTAAGGAGGTTTAACATTAAAGAGTTTTCATATACCAAGCATAATACAATGAAAAGAATACTTGGAAAAAGCAACCAGTCGAAATCCAACTTGGCACTAGATGGCAGCGTAACACTGGGGAGATAAAAACTTGAAGATAATAACTTCATAAAGACAAAATCTCACCCCACGGTTTTGAACATTAGCACGTTCCACTTGAATAAACAAGGATAAAATGAGTCACTGTTCATGTTGTACCGCTGTTTCGATCAGCATCTAAAACGTGGTTGGCAGAGCAAAGCAGGAAGATTATGTGTAATCATGCAGCAACCGAAAAATGGTAGCACATAGGAGTCACAAAATGTTAAAGCAGAACAGTACCTGTAGGGAAGGAACTGCAACAGCTGCACCGATGCTTGAAATGGGAAGCAAGCCGACGCCATTGAATATGAATGGAACTTTATAAACACGGACAACGTGGTTGGCACATGAAACGTGGTTATAATCTTCAATGATGCACACCGGTGTTGGGACAATCCTAAGATGGCGGCACGTTTTTTAACGTGGTTGCAGAGTGGCTCTCGGTGCTCTGGTGCACCAAAACGTCGAGCAGGCAGAGAGTGAAACAAGCGTCACAGAAGACATCACGGAGAAATGAACATGCGTCATAGAAGATCCCGCGGAGCTGCTTGTATGCAGGTAGGATTGCATGCGCTGAAAAGGCACGCGCATATTTTAAATTTAAACCTTACTTTGCAACCGCCAAATGTAATGGGGCTGCCCGGGACGAAGTACTGCAACAAGAATTTTTTTTTATTAAAAGTACTTGAACTCGCGGTTTTGGGTAGATTTAACACCGATGGCTCCAATCCCACTCTACCACATTTTGTAGCACAAGTTAGAGTACACGGGCAGACTGTAGATGAAAATCGCACTGTCAGTCACTGACTCCACAACACCTTAGACACTGCTTGTCTCCGTGATTGTAGATAATGTTGAATTCACACCTCATGTGTGAGGGGCAGGTAGACCTGTGGGCAGGAACTGTGTGCAACGATGTCGCAAGAAATGGCAGACAGAAGGTCAGCAGGCAGGAACTTGCTTGATGAGACGCTGTATTTACAGCATGTAAAGACAAAAGCTGCAATAGAAACAGGAGCTGGCACTGTTGCGTAGAGTGAACACACGATGAAAGGCAGGCTTACCCTCACAGAAGGCACAGCAGAGATGCGTAGAGAAAATGGGGAGTAGACACCCAAAACTGTAAGGGCAGCTCTTGAAGTAGCACTTCCTCAGACGGACAGGAACAACTGGCAGACTGCAGTGGGCGACCGATGGTAGGTCACTGGTGGGGTCAGGATGCCAGTAGGGTTAATTTAACTTGAGTTGCAGTAGGTTCTGTATTTTTAAAGTTGCTTCAGGTTCTTGATGAGGTGACAGACGCAGGTTCGCTTCAGGATCGTCGCCAAAAACTTGTAGTGATTGGGTCAAGTACGCAAGATGGGTTTCAGGTAGTTTTATTCAAGATGGTACAATAGACCCAATTAAGACCCAATCAAGACCCCACCAGGAGCAGCCAGCATGCTGCTCAGCCCAGTCAACTGTGACTCTTTGACCCACAACATTCTATAACATGTCATCACAGTAAGATTCTACAGGCAGGGCATGAATAGCATTGAACTCCGGATATAACAACATGTAAGCTGGGTTATGGAAGGGCAGAGGAGTCCTCTCTGTGGAGCTACCTTTTACTAACACTTTAGCCAGTCTGAGAAGGAAAGCACTATGCTAGGAAAGAGTTGTTTTCCTACAGTCTTTGGCTCTCTCGAGCCTCCTATGGCAGGCTCAGAATCAGAGAAACTTGATGCCCACATGCTTTAATTCTGAACAGGCTAGAAGGGTCAGGGAGCATGTCTCAACATAACACATGGTTTTTATAGTCCGGTTCCAAATGTCAGAGCTCACACACTCCGTCTTTCCTTCTCTAGCCATGAGAGCACAGGCAGTCGATATATTGGATTAGCCCCAACCTATTTGAAAAATATATTTTAGGTGTTCTCCTCAACTATAAAATAATTTTTCTGATTCCTGCAGATTTTTTACCTTATGAATATCCTCCATCCACTGGGTTAGATCTGGAAAATGTCCCCATTCTCCAGAGACGCCATGTGGCTTCAGTCGCATCTTTGTCCACCCAGAATGTGACACCGAAACGTATAAGGCAACAACCAGGGCACTGCTGTTGGTTCCTCTTTGTCTGCACCTCATCAACACAGATTGAATGCCTCTAGGATGACATTTCTCCTCTTTTAACAGTGATTAGTTCAGATGTCGTCTCCTAGGGTTTCAGGGTTCAAACCCTGTTGCAGATGCTGTAAGATGTTCTTCTCCGATCCGCACGACATCTGAATTTGGTGTCTTGGATCCGAACATGAACTCTCGTCCTGTGGGAGTTCAAGTTAATTTGGCTAAGGCCTACAGGGACATGGTAAGTCTCCCAACAGTGTGCGATATCCAAAGAGGCCTTCTCACAAAAACACCATAGGAAGAAGAGCAAGAGATCCCACTCCCATGGCTATTCAGAGACTTGACTCTGTTTCCTGATACTAATTTCTTCTTCGTCATTACAACCGATTGCAACTTAAAAAGATGAAGCTGGAGTTTCTAACTCCATCAGTCAATGATGAATAGGTCTGGCCTTCCAGCAGGCCATGCTGAACATTTCCAGGACGTCCCCATTATCCTCTGGGCCACTCCCCAAAGATGTACTTGCTTATGTGGGATTGGCCATTCTGGCGGTTCTGGACCTAATACCACCCAACAAAGGATTAGCTCAGATGGAGACACTACAGATTAGATGGCCCTGAGAGAGTCTCTGACTGCACAGAGGATTTGGACACTGATGACCTTCTCCCTTCTACAACGCATGGGCTGGCCTCTACCTGGACTTGCAGGTCCAGGTAGGGACATTCATTGATTCCCACACCCCTGGCCTCCCTCAGGGAAAGTCGTGTTTTTTCACTTTGGTGCTATGAAAAGAAGCTGAGGCACTGGATCAGACCTTAACTACCATGGAAGAGAAATGTAACAATTTTATTGTAGTTTTAAAGTTGTGTACATTATTTATTGCTGAAAATAAATACCAAGATCTGTCCTTTAAACAGTCTTTTATGCATCATGATAGAGCCGGCTTGGCATAGAAGATAAATAGATTAGAAAGAAGAAAAAAGTTCTTAATACGAAATAGGTGACACAAGCACCATCCTGGAAAATCATAGAGTTCCTAGACATGACTACCAGGCCATCACTACACATTGATAGATCAGTTATGTCAAACCTTAAATGTGAGCGGTCTAGCTTATTGATGACGCTAAACGCCGACGTGTCTCCATCTTGAAAGGATAACCCCCGGCAGCAAAAAGCGGTACGTCGCCACTATTCAGGAGCTGCAAACCGAAGACACGGAGCGACGCGAGGACTCGTCAAAACCTAACTCAGGTGACGGGTCTTATATTCAGTGGCACACACGTTAAAGCGTGTCGCTTTCTTCATGGTGATACTCACACCTCGTTTAAAGATACATTTGTCTTCCTCTCTCAACAGTGACACGCATGCTTCCCTTGTACTAATTATTAACTACACATAAGTCTTGGTGATGCGCACACCTTATGTTTCTAAAGCGCATCAATGATTAGCAATCATTGAGGGACATAAAGGCTTTGGTGATGTGCCCACCTTATGTTTTGCAGCGCACACTCAATTCTGTTTAATTTGATACTCTGTGTTACGCACACCTTTATCTTTAGAATTTTCGTCACAGGCATTTACTTTACTTTAGTTAGGGTGCACCTATTTTGCTGACTCTCTTAGTAATATATATGTATATGTATATATGTATGAATGTTTGTATATATATGTGTGTATATATATATATATATATATATATATATATACATATATATATATATATATATATATATATATATATATATATATATATATATATATATATTAGTACTGGATGAAGCCTCTGAAAGTCCACTCAGTATAAATACATCTAGTGTACCAATGCCACATATTTCAGTTACACCACCACCATGTTTTTACTACATCCAGGCTGTCTGCCAGTTCCATGGGATGATTGAGTTATGATGCTTGATAATTATTTAGAGGCTTTAGATTGGGAAGATTTTCGTCCATCTAGGAAAGAAGCGTTATTGTTGAGCATGCTAGGAAATGAAGGGCAAAGAATATTCCGTTACCTCAAGCTTCGGAACATGGCCAACCTATGTTAGATGTATTTGAAGAAGCAAAATGCAGATTAGAGATTAAATTTGCTAAGAAAGAAAATGTAGTAATGTCACACTTCAAGTTCTATACTCAACCACAAAAAGTTGGCAAATCTATTGATGAATTTGTCTCCAGGTTGCATGAGCTGCCTACAAAATGTAAGTTTGGAGATATGACTGAAGAATTCATAAGTGATCAGTTACTAGTACAGTGTAGAGAAAAGAAAATTCAAGAACGTTTATGGGCAGCAAAAAGCCCACGTTGCGGGAGGCCATAGATATGGCTACGGTCTTGGAGCAGTCAGCCTTAAGCATGCGTGAATTAGAGAGAAAGAAACAAGAGAGTGAGGTATCTGAAATAGGGGCAATAGACAAACCCATAGAACCTGTAACTGCACAGAAGTCCAGCAATAACTTAAAAAAATACTTTGAACCTGTTAAGCCAGTTAGTAAAATGTGTAATCGTAGCGGTAGAAATACTCATTCTTCAGATTCCAAATTTTGTTTTGCAAATAACAAAGAATGCAGGAGGTGTGGCCGTACTGGCCATTCTGCGAGGATGTCAAGGATGGGTAACCACAACAAAGTGTCTTTGGTGTCAGAAGGCGGTTTGTGTCCTGTTGAATTGTGTGACAGGATTCTCAGGGTAAGTGATTCTGAAGAGATTGTGCAAGAGGGGCAGAGGAAAAATCGACCCAAAGCAATGTTTACCATCAATGAGTGTGAAGTTGAGCTCATGGTGGAAGCTGGGTCCATGTATACTATTATTCACAAGTCTATATTTGAACAGTGGTCGCAAGATGTACCCTACAACCCAAGGATATTTCTTCGGGAGGCAATCAAGGTGAAACAATCGATATCTTGGGATGTATGAATGCACAAATCAAATTTGAGGGTATGACCACCAAAGGCAAGGTGTCCACCAATTTTGGGATGGCTTCATCAATATGATTTACATATTATTGTTAACCCTAGGGTGCCTTACCAGGTGATGGTTGTTGGTGAATAGTCCATTGAGAATATACTTCTCTCCAATAATAAAGTTTTTGATAAAAGGTTGGGTTTGTTGAAGGGGTATGCCCAAAAGATTGTTTTGAAGAAGGGGGCCATTCCTGTCCAACATAAGCTTAGGAGGGTTCCGGGGATGGTATGTGATGATGTAAAGAAATTGATTCAGGAAATGTTGCAACAAGGTGTCATAGAACCTGTGGAGGGATCACGTTGGGTTTCTTCTGTGGTCATTACCCAAAAATCTTACCTCAAGTCCACGCCTCAGTTTTGCGTGGACTTGAGGTCGCTCAACCAGAACATCGTAGCGGATAAATATCCCCTCCCCAACATTAATGAGTTAGTTCTGTTGTTTAAAGGGGGGAAATATTTTTCCAAATTGGATTTAAAGAGCGCCTACCACCAAATAAAGCTTCACGGGGAGTTCAAATCGCTCACAGTGTTCATTACTATGGAGGGAACTAATCAATTCCCTAGAATGCCATTCGGACTTTGATCAGCAGCTAGTGTGTTTCAACGGATGATCTCTATAGTTTTTAAAGGATTTGCAAACATCATATACGTTCAGGACGACCTACTCGTTTTTGGCAAGACTGTTCAAGAACACAATGCTGTTTTGAAACACTCTTTGCAAAGGATCGCTGATGTGGGCCTCACTTTGAGAAAAGAGAAATGCAGTTTTCTTAAAGAACAGATAAAATATTTGGGTTACACATTATTAGCTGATGGAGTGAGACCAAAGAAAGATTTATTGAAAGCCATACATCTAGCTCCATTTCCTCAAGACCAGGATCAATTGAGATCCTTCATGGGCCGTATTAAGTATTATGAAAAGTTTGTCCAAAGTTTTTCTGATAAAGCAGAGCCCTTGAGAGTTCTCTTGAAGAAGGGGAAAACTTTTGTATGGTCACAAGTTCAAGAAGAATGTTTTATGACGATAAAAAAGGAAATTTGTGAAGCTGGTATATTAGTACCCTTTGACATTGATCTTAAATCTGTTGTGACTGTGGATACAAGCACTGCTGCTGCGGGTGCCATACTCTCCCAAAGACCTAAGAATGGTGGAAAAACCTTTGCGTCCCACACATTAACTGATACCGAGAAGAGCTACTCCGTTATTGAAAGAGAATCCTTGGCTGCAGCATGGGGTGTAGAATACTTTCAAACGTATTTGTGGGGCACTAATTTTATCTTGCGGTCAGATCATAAGACTCTGATTAAAATTCTTCTCCCAGGGGGTGCCGGTAAGGGCTCTGCAAGGTTGGCAAGGCTTGCCACTAGGCTCCAGGAATATCGTTACGTGATGGAACATATTCAATGTTGGAGGAACGTACAGGCAGTTTGCCTATCCCGATTATCTGTTGATTGGCTTGTGGTGAAAGGTCCTGCGGTGGATAATCATGAAATTGAAGGGGCAGTTGCATCCGTACAAGATGTTGTGTTGGAGGGTGCAGGTGCGTTCACAAAGGAAGGGTCGTGCCAAGCTATGGATGTTACTCTTCTTGAAGTCCTGCGCATGGTTGTTTCCGGTAAGCGGAGGAAAAGTTGTGTTGCCAGCTCTGTACAACCATTTGTCAAGTTGTTAGATGAGTTGTCCACATGTGGTAACGGTATTTTAATGAGGGGTGAAAAATTTGTGCCACCAGTGAATTTGAGACCTAAACTGATAGCAATGGCTCATGAAGGTCATTTGGGACAGAGTTTCAATCAATCAATCGGGGAGTTGTGAAGCGCGTTACTCAACCCCGAGAGACTCAATGCGCTGGGAAGGGGGGGGGGGGCGGGGGTGCAGCTCCGAGTTAGCCGAAAAGCCAGGTCTTGAGGCTTTTCCTGAAAAAGTGCAGTGTGGGGGAGCGTCTGGTGTTGACTGGGAGCTCGTTCCATACCTTGACTGCGACGTAGGAGAAGGCTCTTCCACACGCTCTGGTTCTGCTTATGCGTGGGGTTTCTGCTAGGGCGAGGTCTGCGGAGCGGAGGTTTCTTTTGGGTACGTGGAAGGAGACTCTTTCGTTGAGGTATTTGGGCACGGTGTTGTGGAGAGATTTGTAGGCGTGGGTGAGCAGCTTGAAAGTTACACTTCTCTCGATGGGGAACCAATGGAGGTCTCGCAGGTGTTGGGTGATGTGTTCATGTTGAGGGATGCCCAGGACTAGTCTGGCTGCGGTGTTCTGGATGATCTGGAGCTTGCATAGCAGGGAATTGTTGATTCCAGCGTAGAGGGCGTTCCCGTAGTCCAGTCTGCTGGTTATGAGTGCGTGGATGACGGTCTTTCTGGCTTCAGGGGGGATCCACTTGAAAGTCTTCCGGAGGATGAGGAGGGTGTGGAATCAGGAGGAGGCAACGGCGTTAATCTGGCGGGTCATGGAGAGGGAGTAGTTGCGTATGATGACGAGGTTCCGGGCGTGGTCCGTGGGGGTAGGGGGCTTGCCGAGGACGGTGGGCCACCAGGTATTGTCCCAGGCTGAGAGGACAGGTCTAAAGACGAGGACTTCTGTCTTCTCCGAGTTGAGCTTTAAACAGCTGCTGCTCATCCAAGCTGCGACGTCTTTCATTCCTTCCTGGAAGCTGAGTCTGGTTTCTTCCGGGTTCTTCGTGAGGGAGAGAATGAGCTGGGTGTCGTCGGCGTAGGATACTATGCTGAGTCCCTGCTGTCTGACGATGGTGGCGAGGGGGGCCATGTAGATGTTGAAGGGCGTGGGGCTGAGCGACGATCCTTGGGAAACTCCGCAGTTGATTTTGATGCAGAAACGACTTAAGGCACAATTTTGGTGGCCCGGGATGGATGCTCAGGTGGTGATTGGGTAGTGAAGTGTGGCGTGTGTAAGGAAGGTGAGAAGCGCCTTCGAGTTGTTAATCAAACTACCATGGGACACATTAGTGATCCGGGGTTGCCCTGGCATACACTTTGTATTGATTTCATAGGTCCCATGTCCAAGGTACGTAATGGCTTGAAGTTTGCTATGGTATGTGTGGACGTTTTCTCGAAGTGGTTGTGTGTGAAATTCATGGATGATATTACCACCAGTGCTTCCATACGTGTCTTGAGGAAAATGTTCCTCGAGGAAGGGGTCCCCTCTGTCCTTATTACAGACAATGGCACACAACTGATTTCCCATGACATGAAAGAATTCTTACACAAAAGTGGAATCAAGCACCAGCGCACCTCGCTGTACAATCCACAAGGAAATGGCTTAGTGGAAAGGGTGAACAGATTGGTTAAGGGAGTCATTCAGATGGCATTTGTGTCTGCTCAGGATATTGAGGAAGCTGTTGATGATATGGTGTGGGCCTACTGTACCACTAAACAAGAAACCTTGTGTAAATCTCCATTTGAAGTGATGAGAGGAAGGTTCCCGGACAACAGATTAGTACCAGCTTCTTTGAAAATGTGTGTGTTGGGGAAGAATCTAAAGGTTGAACCGGTTCTTGCCAGGAGAACGATCGAAGCGGTGATTGGGTGAAAGTCAAGGCTGGTAGGGTAACTAGAGGGTTGACCAAATTTAAAGGACCCTTCAAGGTAAAGCACGCCGTTGATTTTCACGTAGTCTTGGAGAATAGAGAGCATTGGAACAAACGCAGGGTAGCTTTATATTAGAAAGGTGGTGTGTGCTTAAAAAAAAAAAGAATTATGAAGCGGTGGATAGATTTATGCTCATGGGGGATGAAGATTTCAGATGTAATGACCGCCCTTTGCTCAGTCACGAACAGGGAGGAGAAATGGTTTCTCGAGAAATTGTTACAAATTCTGTGGCTCTCGAGAGGGAAAGGGTAGATGGAGAGGTGTGGTAAAGAAAAGAAAATCTAGAGAGCCTAAGGCCCCCCGGTATTTGAAATATTATGTTTATTGATTCTTTGTTTCTGCTCTGGCAAGTTTTTTCGCATCTTATAGTTCTTTTCTTTTCATAGGTTTTATCTCTCATCTTCTTTTTTAGTTTTCATGTGGATCCTTAGTTTTTTCATGCTTTTCTTTTCTTATTCTTCGATGTGCAACATTTATTCTTGCTTTATTTACGATAGTTTTATATTACCTATTAGAAGAAAAGGAGATGTGCTGTAATTTACTTGTGCTTGTTTATGCTGTTCCACGTGGAATCTCACTGCTGTGAGACTCCACTGGATTATTTGTATTAGGAACGTTCCTAGCTGGACAGTTGATCACTGGCCAAGAGGGAACCGGTCCGTTGCCAGATGGCTCATGAATAAAGTGATTTACCTGCGTACACCCAGCGGTCTTGGAGTGTATTATTTGCAACAAATATGTGACTATAATGCTGCTGCTGTTTGACGCTTGAAGGGGCAAGAAATTACTGTTAGGGAATATATAATTAAAAGTAAGCAGCCCTGGTTTGGTTAGTTATTGTGGTTGTGCTTTCAAGCATGGGGCAGTTGAAGGGTTACCTCATAGTTGGGGTCTGGTGAACACATGATAGATTGACATGCCAGTGTGTGTAGTCTATTATTAAAGAAAAACAATAGTTCATGCCAGGCCAAACAGGTCCTAAAGCAGCAAGAGCTGCTGAGTTAAGGAAGTATTTATACAATATGCCTATAGCATTGGGCATATAAAGTCAATTAATGCCAGGAAGAGCAAAATAGGCAATTTTACTGAATATATGTAGGGACACAGACGGGCTTTCGCATAGTAGAAGATTTATTTATAAATGATATAGCAAAGCTTGTTTTAATAAGAAATATAGTTTGTAAGGAAGTGGGTTTCTGTTGCAGTAACCCCCCCACTTTTTGCCAGACCACTGATGCACTTTGACTTGATGTGCCCTGGGTCCCTGCCAATCAGGTTCCCAGGGCCTGTGTTCTTTCCCCAAAACTGTACCCAATTGGCATCTCTGGCCACAGGTCAGCCCCTGGTAAATGGTACCACAGGTACCCAGGGCACTGTGACCAGGGAAGACCTCTAAGGGCTGCAGCACTTATTGTGCCACCCTTAGAGGCCCTGTACCTTTACACACACACACTGCCTTTGCAGGCTGCGTGTTTTGGCGCAGAACAAAGTGAAGAGTCGACATGTCACACACCTCTGTGGGCCATGCCTACAACCCACTGCCCTGGCATAGGTCAGTCACCCCTTTAGCTGGGTGCACTATACCAGTGGTGAGGGTACAGGTGCATGAGCCCTGTACCCCTACAGTGTATAAGTCCATTCTTAGACATTGTAAGTGCAGTGCTGCCATGAAGAGTATATGGTGCTGGGAGTTTGTCATTACGAACTCCACAGCACCATAATGGCTGCACTGAAAACTGAGAAGTTTGGTATCAAACTTCTCAGCACATTAAACCCACACTGATGCCAGTGTGGGATTTAATGAAAAATGCACACAGAGGGCATCTTTGAGATGCCCCCTGAAAACGACCAGCCTCTGGTGGGTTCCCTGACTGGTACACACCAGCCTGCCACCACGAGACATGTTTCTGGACCCCTAGGGTGGGAGCTTACGCTCCCTGAGCCCAGAAACAAAGCCTTTCCTGGGTGGAGGTGTACACACCTCCCCCAGGCCAGGAAGAGCCATCTGTGGCAGGGGAGCTTCAAAGGCCTGGCAGCCTTTGTAATGCGACCCCCAGCCTCTCCTGCTATCAGGAGCAGGCCCCCTTCCTGTCTCCCTCCCTTTCGGCGGGAAGACACGCGGGAAAAACTAGCCAGCCCAGGAGGTGTGCCCACCTCTGCCAACTCCACCCCTCAGGTGGGGGAGGCGAGGTGAAGCCCACTCTCCAGTGCTCGCCATCTTGCAGATGGCAGGCACTCCCCAATCAGGACTAGGGATTGTGCTCACTCCCCCACGTGGGGTGAGCACACCAAGGGTGTAGTCACCCCAAGGTCAGTAGCCCATTGGCTACTGACCTCAAGACCCCTAAAACGCCCCCTAAATACAGTATTTAGGGGGCAGCCCTAAACCAGGAAGGCAGATCCAGCAAGTACAAGAAAAAGAAGAGAAGAAGGACGAGAAGCCGTGCAGAGCTAACAAGAGGACGACGCCCACTGACTTGGCCCCAGCCCTACAGGCCTGTCTCCCCTCGAACCTGCTCCTGCAAAACCCCGGCGTGTCCAGCGGCCAGCAACCTCAAAAACCCCGGAGGACCTGCCTGCCTTCACTTTCCAAGCTGTTTCTCCCGTGAACACCGGACGTGTTTGAACTGCAGCTTCTGCTGCCAGCCAGGAACCGCGAATCCTGCACACTCAGCACCCGCCGGATTCGGCCCGAGCTCGAGTGGGCAAATACCCCGAGGAGGTCCCCCCGGCGATCCTGACCCGAGATCCGGCGACCCCTGACCTGCCTCAAGCCTCCTGACGAGGCCTGCAGCCTCAATCCAGAGGACCCCCCATACCGCGACCAGAGCGGTTAAGAAAATCCGACGTCCCAAGGCACCCCTGCACCCGACGCCCCACGGCCTTGTGTGCCCAACCCAGCGGTGCCTAACCAACCCTCTACATCCCAACTTACCCCTCGAAGTGGTGGTAGCTCCTGGAAGATCCTCGTCCCCGAGCCTGCAGTGTTTCTTTGTCCCGGAGAATCTCCATTGAAATCAACAGGGCACCCGACCTCAAAACAGCACCCTGCACCCGACCGCCCTAGAGCCGCTGAGGGTGCCCCTTTGGTGCTAACGTGGTTCCCAACGTGCCCTGAGCTTAACCCTATGAGCTTTGCTCCCACAACCCCGTGGCCTGCTTGCCAGCAGCCACCAACCGGAGTCCCCCTATCCTCCATAGGATAACATTGGGCCTCAACACTCTGCACCCGGCCGCCCTAGTGCCGCTGAGGGTGCAACAACAGTGCATCACTGACCCTGGGAGACCCCTGAGTCTAACCCCAGAACCCTAACTCAAAAGACCGATTACTTACCTCGAAACCGATAACCTGTTTTTCCTCATAGAGTAACATTGACACTTTTTCTCCCAGAAAGTTTCTAAGTGTCGACTTTTGAAAACTAAGAATATTCCTTAAAAATCACACAAATAACCAAAACGCATTTTCTCAACTGTTTTCAGGAAATGTCCCAGTGCTGAATCTAGGCATCCAGCACTGATTAAGAAAAGTAACGTTAAAGTAGCTTACCTGTGAATTGATTTTCCTTCCATAGGATAACATTGGTGGTTCTAGGTGAAAAAGTTTCAAAGTGTCAACTTTTGAAATACAAGAATATTCTTTAAAAATCGTACAAACTACAAAAACGTAATTACTTACCTGTTTTAAGTAAATGTCCCAGTGCTGAATCTAGGAGTCCAGCACTGGATTACAAAAGTAACGCAAAAGTAATCTTACCTGCATTTACCTTAAAAAGCCATTCATTTCAATGTACTGCATTTACTAAGTATTGCAACCTACTGCATCCCCTGTAAATCAAATCAAGTACAATCTTCATTGCTTTTTAAAACTGTGTACAACAAGTAACTTATTACTGAAAAGAATTGAATGCTTACCTGTATCAGGCTTGCTTGGTTCTAAAATAAAATAACAGTATATTTTTTATACAAAAACAATTGGCCTAGAGTTCAGTTCTTGAGTGTGTGAATTCATTTGCTGACTGAGTGTGTACATCAAATGCTTAACACTGCCCTCTGATACTGCCTTACTGCTCGACCAAGCTACCACTATTGGAGAGTAAGGTTCTATCTAACTTTAACCTCCGCCTACCTTTGGGGACTCTTGGACTCTATACACACTGTACCTCACTTTGGTGCAGTATATATAGAGCCACTTTCTTACATAGTTCAAGTGCTCACAAGAAAGCGTGATGTGGCCAGTGAAGGTGACATTTAAAATATATACATCACATTGACAACATAGACAGAAATTCCTGTTTTTAATCTTAACAGTAAAGGAGTTTTTTGTTGTATAGAGGTCGAAGGCGTGTAGTCTGGCACAAGCCACAGTGTTAAGTGCCCAGGAGTATTTTCGACGTTTAGCATAGTAATGTTTGAAGGGGGTTGGGGATCGGCAATGTTGTGCTTCCCCACGGGAGGTGGCCGGAAGGCAGAACGGAGTGTGGAACTAGTATTGGGTATTTGTGCACATAGCCCTTGAATAACACTGCTCATAGTTTGGGCCATGAATTGCCATTTTGTGCAGTGCAAATGTTTGCTGCCTGTTTACTTCGTGGCTTCTGGGTTGATCATCTCTATCTGTATAATCTGAAAGAGACAATTAGTTATGGATTCCTCACCTTAGAATTACCCCCAGGCGTCAGACTCGATCCAGAGAATTTTTCTTCAGCAGTACCCCTGCGCGTCGGTAGGAGGCGTCGGTTGACTCCGCGTTCGTTGTTGGCGTCGTGGTCGCCGGAATGATGTCGCGGTATCTATTTAGACGCCGGCCCTGCGCGCCGACGTCAGTTCTTTCTTTTTCCGCGCCAGCCAGCGCGGATCCGGAGAGAGCGGTACCTCGAGTCACTTTTTTACTCTCTTTTTGTCGACATCTTTTCGAGTCGTTCGACTCCTGGTGCACGTAGGGATGTCCCGTCCTCGAACCGGCTTCAAGGCTTGCGACTCTTGTCGCAAATTGATGTCGGTTACGGACCCGCACCTCGTGTGCCTTTGGTGTTTGGAGCACGACCCGAAGTCGTGCTCCGACTGCCGGGCCATGAACCCGAAGTCTTTGCGGGAGCGGTCCCGAAACCTACTCAAGGCCCGGCAGTTCGCTCCGTGCCGCTCGAGGTCCCAGTCGAGAAGGAGGTCGCGGTACCGGTCGCTGAGCCATCACCACCACTCATCGTCGAAGTCTTCGTCTTCGGGTAAGTTGAAGCACAAAAAGGAGGCGAAGAAGCATCGTCGCTCTTCGCGTTCTCCCCGTCCGTCGGCTGAAACCGGGTTGTGGAAGGTAGTCGTCCGGCTCCGCCCGTGGAGCCTGTTGGGTCGACCCCTAGCCTCCCTTCCTTCCCGGGAGCCGGGGTGACCCCTGCCCAACTTCGTAGGTTTAACGAAGCCCTCCACTCGATCTTTGGGCAGCCCAACTCCGCCGGCGCACCTTCGGGCCCGGCGGACTCGGCTGGGGGCTCTAGGCCTTCAATGCCGGCGGCTTTGGCTCCGGCGCCGCAGGGCCCCCAGGGATCCAGGCCTGGATCTGGTTCGGCGCCGGTCGCCCTCGACACCTCCTCCGGCGCCGAATCCAGTGGCGACACCTCCGCCCCCTCCGACGCCGGTTGTGTCCCCAGCCGATGTCGACCCCAGCCTCCCCCTTGATGTGGACACGGAGCCGGACCGGCGTTGACCGACGTCTGGACCGGCGCCGACCGGTACATTTGTACCACTGTTCTCCCCTGGTGTTCCCTATCGCCCTGAGTGGCTACCAGAGGGTGAGGAGGACTGGGAGGGGTCTGTGGACCCTCTGGCAGACCAGTTAGAAGAACTGAACTGGAAAGAGGAGTTGGGAGAGGCCAGTGGTCTGGACACCTCCCCAGACCTTGGCATGGTATCTCCCCCTACCGTGGCTACGGAGGAGGGTGCATCATACACTGTGGTGTTGCGTAGGGCGGCTGAGGCCGTAAACCTTGAGCTTCCTACGGTGACGGTCAGGATTAACCTCCTGACCGAGGTGCTTCAACCGGCAGCGGCCTATTCGGGGCCCCTGCTGCCATTCAATGAGGCCCTCTCAGACATCATTTTGGGCAATTGGTCCAAGCCCAACACAGGGGCTCCTGTGGATAGGATGGCTGCCCGACGCCACCGCCCGGCCCCGGGCGACCCCATTTTCCTCTCCCAATGGTGGTCCAAGCCTCGACTTCCAAGTACGCATTCCCTACCGCACCACCTGATAGGGAATCCAAGAAGCTGGACCAACTTGGGAAGATGATGTTTTCTTTCTCCAGCTTAGGACTGCGGTCGGTTAACATGTCTCTTGGACCGTTACTCCCACTCAGTGTGGGACTCGGTCGCGCAGGTGCTGCCACAGTGCGCGGAGGAGGCCCGGGCCGTGCTCTCCTGTGCAGTTGCCAAAGGGAGAGACGCAGCGAAGTTTGCAATAAGATGTGGGCTGGACACCGCCAACTCGCTAGGCAGGACGATTTCAACGTCAGTAGCCTTAAGACGCCACGCCTGGCTGAGATCCACTTCCTTTTCGGGTGATGTCCAAGCTACACTTTTGAACATGGCCTTTGATGGCCGTCGCTTGTTTGGCGACAAGGCAGACAACGCGCTTGAGCGCTTTAAGGACTCCAGGGCTACGGCCAGATCCTTGGACCTCGCTTCCACCTCCCGCCCCGCGCAGTCTGCTTTTTGACCCTTTCGTGGCTACGGAAGGGGTGCCCCGCCATGTTCCGCCCAGAACCACAGGCCTGCGCAAGCTGTCCAGCCTCTGCGCGGCCGGGGACGTGGGACCCACCGTCGTAGGTCTGGGGACCAGCGGGCGGGCCAGTCCACCAGCGCTCCCTCTGCAGCAGTCTCCAAGCCCTCCTAGTCCGACCTTTCAAGGCCACCATTCGCCAGAGGGCGGCAGGATTCGCCATCACCTCCCCCACTGGCTCAACATCTCATCGGACTGGTGGGTTTTGCTGATAGTCCGAAGGGGCTACTCTCTCCCCTTCGAGACTAACCCTCCATCAATGCCACCTGAATTCCATTGCATGTCGGAGGATCACTTGGCCCTTCTCCAAGAGGAAGTTACGGCTCTCTTGGCCAAGGGAGCCATCGGGTGAGTTCCTGCCCCAGAAGTAGGTTGTGGTTGTTATTCCCACTATTTTCTGGTGCCCAAGAAGGACAAAGGCCTGCATCCTATCTTGGATCTCAGGAACGTCAACCGCTTCCTCCGGAAGGAGAAGTTCAAAATGTTGACACTGGCTCCGGTTCTGTCTGCCCTCGACCCTGGAGACTAGATGGTAGTGTTGGACTTGCAGGACTCTTATTTTCACATCCCCGTCCTGCCGGCCCATCGGCGTTACCTACGGTTCACGGTAGGCCACGAGCACTTTCAGTATACCGTGCTCCCATTTGGCCTTACCAGCGCCCCTCGGGTGTTTCACGTAAGTGATGGTGGTGGTCGCAGCTTATCTGCGCAGATCAGGGGTTCCAGTCTTCCCCTATCTCAACGACTGGCTGTTGAAGGCGGGCTCGCCCCAGGCTGTCGTCTCCCACCTCCAGACTACGGCCGACCTCCTGCATTCGCTGGGGTTCACCACAACGTGCCGAAGTCGCACCTGATTCCCTCTCAGAAGCTCCTTTTCATCGGAGCGGTTCTGGACACAGCACAGTTTCGGGCTTATCCTCCCGAGCAGCGAGTCCGGGATATTCGGGCTATGATTCCGATCTTTCAGCCTCTATCCCGTGTTTCGGTCAGAATGACCCTGAGGCTACTGGGCCTCATGGCCTCTTGCATCCTGCTGGTGGACTATGCCAGGTGGCATATGCGGGCTCTGCAGTGGGACCTGAAGTTCCAGTGGGCAGAGCATCAGGGGAATCTTACCGATTGTGTCCAGATCTCGGAAGGCACTGCACATCAATTGCAGTGGTGGCTGACGAATCAGGATTGGGTCAAAGGCAGGTCCCTCTCCCTTCCCCAGCCAGAGTTCTCAGTGGTGACAGATGCATCTGGGTTGGGGCGGCCACATGGGAGAGGTGGAGATCAGAGGCCTCTGGTCTCCGGCGGAGTCCGGGCTCCACATCAACCTTCTGGAGCTTTGGGCGATCCGTCTTGCACTGAAGGCATTCCTTCCTTCTGTCAAAGGGAGAGTAGTGCAGGTGTTCACAGACAACACCACCGCCATGTGGTACTGCAACAAACAGTGCGGGCTGGGGTCGTGGACCCTGTGTCACTAGGCACTTCGCCTCTGGAAGTGGCTGGAACATCAGGGCATGTCCCTGGTGGTTCAACACCTGGCAGGTTCTCTGAACGCCAGGGAGGACTAACTCAGCTGCTGGTGCATGATGGATCACGAATGGTGTCTTCACTCGGAGGTGGTGCAAGGTCTCTTTCAGCAGTGGGGAGAGCCTTGGTTAGATCTATTCGCCACCGAAGAGAACGTGTAATGTCAGCAGTTCTGCGCGTTGGAATTTCCAAGGCGGCACTTGCTCGGCGACGCTTTTCGGCGCGAGTGGAGTTGCGGTCTTCTATACGCCTTTCCGCCTATACCACTTCTACCCAGAGTGCTGAAGAAGATCAAGCGCGACCGGGTCCAAGTCATTCTTGTGGCCCCGGACTGGGCACGAAGAGTCTGGTTTCCCGAGCTCTTGCACATGGCCATCGAACCTCCGATCAGACTGCCCCTTCAGGAGGATCTTCTGTCGCAGCAACAGGGGACGGTCCTCCACCCGAACCTGTCCAGCCTCCACCTCCTTGCGTGGAGATTGAGCGGCGACAGTTGACAGCTTTCGACCTTCCTCCCGAAGTCTGTAACGTTATCTTGGCAGCCAGGCGTCCCTCCACCAAAACAGTATACGCCTGTAGATGGAACAAGTTTGTGACATGGTGCGCAGCAAAGGCTGTGGATCCCCTTTCTGCCCCCCCTTTCAGAGGTTCTCCTCTTCATTCTTTCTGTGGCCCAGCAAGACTCTGGTGTGGGCACTCTGAAAGGTTATCTTTTGGCCATTTCGGCCTTTCTTCGGCTTCCTGATCAGCCTTCTCTTTTTAAGTCCCCTATTGTAAATTGCTTCCTTAAGGGCATTACTCATTTGTTTCCTCCAATTCCTTTCGTAATGCCCCAGTGGGACTTGAACCTGGCTCTGACCTACCTTATGTGCGCTCCTTTCAAGCCGCTACATAACTGTCCTCTCAGACTTCTGACACTTAAAACTGCCTCTTTGGTTGCCGTCACCTCTGCTCGCAGGGTGAGTGAGCTTCAGGCTCTTTCTTCCAAACCTCCTTTCCTGGCTGTTCATCCGGACAAAGATGTCCTTCGCACTAGGCCTTCTTTCCTTCCCAAAGTGGTTACCTCTTTCCACACAGGACAGACCATCACTTTGCCCACCTTCTTCCCGCCCCCGCATCCTTCTAAAGAGGAAGAGAAGCTCCACCGTCTGGATCCAAAACGTGCGCTTTCTTTCTATCTGGATCGCACAAAACAATTCCGGGTGGACGGACAACTCTTTGTTGGCTATGTGGGCGCCCAGAAAGGTTGGGCTGTGCAGAAAAGGACCATCTCTCTATGGGTCGTTCTTTGCATCAAAATCTGCTATTCCTTAGCGAAAAAGGAACCTCCAGTGGGATTGCGTGCCCATTCCACCAGAGCGACGGCAGCCACTACTGCTTTGGGACGTGGAGTCCCCCCTTCATGACATCTGCCAGGCAGCTACGTGGGCGTCATTGCACACGTTTACCAAACACTACTGCCTGGACAGCCAAGTCCGGAGAGACGGCTTCTTTGGCCGTTCAGTTCTCCAGCACTTTCTGGTGTGAACTTGGTTCGCAGACCCACCACCGGGGTTGGAATTGCTGGGGTATCTATTCTAAGGTGAGGAATCCATAACTAATTGTCTTTTTCAGATGAACAAGTTACTTACCTTCGGTAACGATATATCTGTAAGAGACATAGATTAGTTATGGATTCCTCACCGCCCCACCAATCCTTCCCATTCTGCGAACTGACTTCTAGGGTAAGGGACTTCCCTTCAGGGCCCTAGTTTTGTGCACCATTGGTCAGTGTCTTGCATGGCTCTGCGCTTCTGGCGTGGAATGTAGTATAAAGAACTGATATCAGCATGCAGAAGCGGCATCTTAGTAGATACCGCAACGTCATTCCGGCGACCACGACGCCAACGACTAACGCGGAGTCGCCCGACGCCACCTACGGACGCGCAGGGGTACTGCTGAAGAAAAATTCTCCGGGTCCAGTCTGACGCCTGGGGGTAATTCTAAGGTGAGGAATCCATAACTAATCTATGTCTCTTACAGATATATTGTTACCAAAGGTAAGTACCTTGTTCTTCACACTGTTTACTGGATAGTATCCATGTGATCACTTATAAGGATTGCACATTTAGTGATGAACAGAGTTTGTGTTATATGAGGATACTTAAATGTGCTATCCTGCAGACAAAATACTTCTGGGTTCTTACTCGTTAGTACATATACAGGCAATTTATGTGCCTTCTAGAATTATTGAATCATTTTCTAATTAACGCCTTTTTGAACCACTGTTTTTTCATCTCTACCTTACCCAAGGTTTATCATTTGCAAACGGGTTAGCCTTGTGTCTAAAAGATCTGTTGGTACTCAGCACTTAATTCTATCTTCCTTTCCTGCACATGGTGGACTGGCTTTTATAGCAGGACTGATCCTAGACCCCAGTCCTCTGATGCTGCATGTGTGGCGATTGAGCAGTGCCAACTAGAAACTTTCAGCTTGCTTCCATAGGTTGCAGACGTGATCTTGGCTGCCAGGAAACTCACAGTGAATTCCACTTGTTAATCTGTAGTAAATGTGCTCAGTGTGGTGAATTGGAAGGTCTGAATCCCTTTCAATCCCTCCTTTGTGACATTATATGCTTCACAGCAGATCCTAGCAGTGGCTACAGAAAATGGTTATTGGCTGCCCTATCCGCCTTCATGTGTCTCCCTGATCACCCTTCTTTATTTACGTTTACACTAGTTTTTGTAAAACGTTTGCATCCGATGTGATAGTTTTGGCCCCTAGGGTGGGTGAACATCAGGTTTTTTCACTGCAGCCACACATCACTGCATTCTACTTGGATAAACTGGTCATCTGCACCTGTCCTTCATTCCTACTGAAAGTGGCATTTGTCTTTTACGTGACTCAGCCCATCACTCTTGTGTCCTCCTTCAGATCCCACCAAGGAGAAACTGCTTAGATTGAAACCCAGATATGAAATTTCTTAGTAGATCGACTGCGCATGTCCGGATAGAGTAGATGATTATCTCTTTCTGGGCTATGATGGGTCAAAAAATGGCAAGGCTGTAACCAAGCATACCATTTTGTACTTGTTTATGCTCTGCATAACAATCTGCAATGTTTCTTGGCCAGGAAGGACCATCCATTTGGGGGTTCCCGGGAGAGCGGAGGGGCAGACTACGGACCTCTTTTTTGAAGACTTGATTCAGAAACATCTACAGCCCCGAACTCTTTCACAGTATTTCTCATTTGAACGGGCTCACAGAGTGCCTGGAGGTCCCCCGAAACCGGGCGCTCCTCCACGTCCCATTTTAGCGAGAATATTCAATTACCGTGATCGAGACATTATCCTTCAAACTGCCCCCCCACTCAAGTTCGAAAATTCGACGATTACATTCTTTCCGCACTTTACACTAAAGGTGCAAAAGATGCGTAGGTCCTTTCTGGAAGTGAAGCGGGCACTCCGGGACAAAAACTTGAAATACGCAATGCTTTTTCCGGCCAAGCTGCGTGTGCTGGCGGAGGGGAAGTCCTGTTTTTTTCAGACCCCAGAGGAAACTTGGGACTAATTAGAAGGATGGAGAACTCCCGGCGCTCTGAAACATAACTCCCTAAGACGTTTGCAAAGACAAGAGAGTCGCCAAGAAGTCTCCGATCGTGAGGAGGGCATTTGAAAATCTACAACGGTCACGCTAAACGGCTAACTTGCCAACCCTCCACAAACGGAGGGGTGATATCGTCTGCCAGAGGGGCAATGAGTGTAGATCTGTCCCAACAAGAGCTGGGTGAATATACCACGTTGGATGATGGACTTGTTGTTGCACTGTTAAGTATGTATACTTTGTGGGTACTGGCCTGAAGTGACTAGGTCACGCTGCCTAGCTTTACGTGCTGTTGTGGGAGGCGGGATTGTTTATAGATGCTCTATATGTTAGACAACAGATATTGACTAAAAACTTTGTAACATGTTACACTACGGGCTCGTATAGTCGAGAGTACGGGGGGACCTGGTTTTCAAGGTTGGGGAAGTTCCGGCTGTGTAGCGTTCCCCTTCACAAAGTTTACTAGTTGAGTGTACACAGGCACTCTGCAAAATTGGGGGGTGGGCAGTTTTACGTCCATGTTGCAGGAAGGGGATGGGATCCGGGGTGTTTCAAAGGGGATCGTTGTAGATTGAGGAAGGGGCGTGGCTAGGCACCGATGTGAGGGGAAGCGGACTCCAGAGCTCCGTCCGCGGCTTCCCCCTGCCCGCAATGATCCTGTTACACTAAAGGTGCCCCTTGCCGCGAACCTGGCGGCGGAAGCACTGGTACCTGCGCTGGGTGACTGAAGAGGGACGGCGCTGCCTTAGCAGCGACAAAAACGCTGTTTTGTCCCCTGAAGGCTCCGGGTGCCGAGCGCTCAAGATGGCGGCCGGGAGCTGAGGAGGCGGCCTGCACCTCGCGCTGACTAGGAGAATCGGGGCTCCCTGCGGGTCCCCCCCTGCGGCTGCGACACGCACTAGCTGGGGATCGAAACTGGTGAGAGCGGGGCCCCATTGCTGACGAGGGATCGGGTGCGCTCTGCTGGGCTTGGAAACTCGCTCCTTGTATAAAATGGTGGCGGCGGATGGTGATGCTGGGCCCTGACGCCCGTGGCGGAGTGGGTCAGACTGTGGAGGTGAGGAGCGAGGGGGTCAGCTGTGGATCGGCCCGCTTGGGGCTGCGGTGGGCGCCTCGTGTCCTGTGCTACAGTGGTAGACGGCACTGCGCCGGGCCTGTGGCGTGGAGAACCCTGATCCAGGGCCCTGCATGACGGAGAAACGGCTGATGGCGAGAGGGTGGGAGCCCACTGAATTCGCGGGAGGCATCAGCCTAACAGGAAAGTACTGCTCAATTTGTGGGTTCCTTTGAGGCTGACCTGTGCGTGTGGCGATAATTGCGAGGGTTGTTCCCCAACGCCAGTGAACTGAATACGGGCGTGTGGCGATGAGGAGGTGCCCGCACTGCCCATGCCCGAGCCTTGACTTTTTCCTCCTGGATGTGAGTGACTGGGACGTGGAAGTTTGGGGAGACCGTTCAGGTCGCCACTAAGAACTGGTTGCGGACCTCCATCCTCGGGGAGAACACCGGCGGCCTGTGTGCACGGAGCAGAGCTCAGAGGATAGGTCCTGCAGCCCGGAGGAGAGGCCTGACCTGCCCTGCTGTTGAGCCCGACGCCGGCATTCGGAGTTCCTTGTTGCCGCCGCCCCGGAGACCCCTGCGAGCCTATGCAGACCACTGACAATGGGGAGGGTGTCCAAAAAGAAGGGGTTCGCTGGCTTAAACGTGGAGGAAACGGGGCAGCACACTGACGATGAAGACGAGGTGGCAGAGAGGCGGAAGGATGGCGCCCCGGGAGGTCCCACACTGGTGGACATAATGCAATACCAAAGGGGATGATGGACGGAGCGCTTGAGCTAATCAAACACCCCCAGTCAACTGATCTGGGTTTAATCCATCATCATTCTTTAGCTCACTCCACCACCCCAGTTCAGACATGGCCATATGCAAATCAGTCTGACCCTGTGCCTCGTGGGAACAGTCCAGCCCGAACTGCCAAGCCATGTCTTCCCTGGACCGGAAACAAGCATCCTGGGACCAGTTTCTGGCTATTCAGCCGTCATCAGCCAGGCTAGCTTGAATCCAGTGGCAAAGTGAGCAAGGGACCCACGTCTGGGCATACCCTGCCAACTTAGGGCGAACAAAGCGATACCAAAGGGGATGATGGACGGAGCGCTTGAGCTAATCAAACACTCACCCCCAGTCAACTGATCTGGGTTTAATCCATCATCATGCTTTAGCTCACTCCACCACCCCAGTTCAGACATGGCCATATGCAAATCAGTCTGACCCTGTGCCTCATGGGAACAGTCCAGCACGAACTGCCAAGCCATATCTTCCCTGGACCGGAAACAAGCATCCTGGGACCGGTTTTGGGTTCATAACCCTCATCAGCCAGGCTAGCTTGAATCCAGTGGCAAAGTGAGCAAGGGACCCACGTCTGGGCATACCCTGCCAACTTAGGGCGAACAAAGCGATACCAAAGGGGATGATGGACGGAGCGCTTGAGCTAATCAAACACTCACCCCCAGTCAACTGATCTGGGTTTAATCCATCATCATTCTTTAGCTCACTCCACCACCCCAGTTCAGACATGGCCATATGCAAATCAGTCTGACCCTGTGCCTCATGGGAACAGTCCAGCCCGAACTGCCAAGCCATGTCTTCCCTGGACCGGAAACAAGCATCCTGGGACCGGTTTCTGGCTATTCAGCCGTCATCAGCCAGGCTAGCTTGAATCCAGTGGCAAAGTGAGCAAGGGACCCACGTCTGGACATACCCTGCCAACTTAGAGCGAACAAAGCGATACCAAAGGGGATGATGGACGGAGCGCTTGAGCTAAGCAAACACTCACCCCCAATCAACTGATCTGGGTTTAATCCATCATCATTCTTTAGCTCACTCCACCACCCCAGTTCAGACACGGCCATATGCAAATCAGTCTGACCCTGTGCCCTGTGGACATAATGCAGGCCATCACTTCTTCGAGGGAAGCTCTGGAGACGAAGATGGATTCCATAGGGGCGGATCTCAACTTGCTGAAGGACGACCATCGCAAGCTCAAGGAAAGAGTGAAACTTAACGAGAAGGCCATGGAGGAGGTCCCGGAGGCAGTTTCAACTCTACAACGCTCTCTGACAATAGTGGAAGCTGTGAGAAGTTGGCCTGGTATATGCTGTCCACTAGTTATAGTGGGCACCTTGCACCAGTCCAAACAACCCCTTATGGATGATAGGTTAAAGACAACCTTTAGTGAAAGCTATCCTAGTGGTAGCTATGGAGAGCAGCCTTCAGGCTAAGTCTTGGAGGAATGTAAAGCAGCTTGTTTTACCAGTCTATAATCTCTTGAGTGACCAAATGAAAGAGGACCACACCAGGTATATATATAAAATATATGTATTTAGTCTTAAACACACCCCTCTAGTATCTTTATGAGGCTAGAGTTCGAAGTACATAAGTTACATGTCAAATATCAGCAGTATTTAGCACAATACACGTTTGAGCCCTAGGGGCGTACCAAACCATATACTAAAATAGTGGTATAAGAACCACGACTGAACTAGACACAAGGCCCTAGAGCCTGTAGAAGTGCTTGGACCCTAAGGAACCACCCAAGGTAGTGACACAGGGGACCAACGGGGGATGCGTGCAGTGTGAGAACACAGCCGCCGTTGACTTCTATGGGGAAAGTCGCGGTTGGATTTTTAAAGAAAAAGGACACTTCGGAGAGGACTTCCAGTTAACCCCTTTAAACTTAAGAGTTTCTAGGGCCCACACCCGTGAGTACCGAAATACTCGAGTTACCTCATCCAGGGAAGCCGGATGCATACGTGTTAAAAGGTGTCGGGAATCGTCGTCGTTTTCAATGGCGACCTCTGGAAAAGTGCTGCTGCCGTGAAGAAGTGTCCGGAGCGATCCAAGCCTGGATCGAGGAAAAGAAAGACCTGAAAGCAGAGGGGACAGAGTCTGGGTCACTAGCCAGTGACCAGGGGCACGATAGTCGAATGCCCTCAGATGTCGGGTGCTTCAGGTGAGTTGACGGGTGCCTTGACTCTTCAGCCACGAGGTCCAGGAGGCGTCGACGACGACCAGGAGCTGGATTCGAGCTGTCCCACGAAGTCTGTCGAGTGCTGCGGTGTCGGCGACCGGATTGGACCCAACAAGCCTTGGCAACGGCAAGTCACGGGGAAGTGAAGAAAAGGCTGCGGTGCAGACCAGCAAGGTCTGAGGGACTCACCCAGCGAGGGTAAGTCAGGGCACGTCTGGAGCAACCAGAAAAGCCCAAGCAATTGAAGAGTTGCCTTCGTGGGGACCCACTAGCCAACGGACTAGAGATCACGAAGGAGCCTCGAGCGGTCGCACTTGGAGCTGGCCCACGGGACACTCGTGGAGTGTAGGCCAGTGATCTTCGCTGCAGTTGGTGCTCGGGGCTAGGGCTACTTGAAACCCAAAGCACAGCTTCGAGAGATGTCAGGAAGTTGATGCACTTGCAAATGTGCTCGGTGTCCAGGGGTCACGGTTCCACGTTACCCACGACAGCTACGTGCCTCAGCTTTGCTGGGGACTCAGGGCAGCCTCGGGGAAGTCTGGAAATCCACCTCTGGTGATGCAAAGACTTCGGCGTCCGGCGGGCGCTTCAGTGATGCAGACCGGACAGATGCTTCGTTGGTGCCTGCCAAGCAGGGGAGTCACTCCTTGACCCCAAGGGAGATTCTTCAGTCCTCTAATCTTGATGTAGAGCGTCGAAGGTCCAGGATTCAGCTTCAGAGTTTCGTCCAGGGATATCTAAAGTCCTGTTGCTAGGGTTCCCTTACTTATACTAAGAAAAGGGGTTGGACTAACTCTGGGGACCCACCTATGGGAGGGTTTGGAAAAAGGGGTGGCTACACCCATTTCCTTTGTCCAGTTTCGCGCCAGAGCAGGGGCTGGTAGCCCCTGCAACCGGTTTGAACTGGGGTATGCACGAGGACACCAAATGTGCCCCCAGTGCAGGACTTCAAAGCACTCAGAGAGTGCACCCACCCAGCCCCAATCCACTAAGGCCTGTCTGGGAGGTCGTCACACCTCCCTGCGACAGGAAACCTATTGTGCAGGCCTCCCCTGCCGGAGTTTCGGTCAGCAGCAGGAGGCCAGACTCGTGTCTGTGGCTGCAGCATCCATTTTGTGATGCCAGGGCTCTTTAAGGTTTCTACCGGGTATACCGGTGGGGACATGTCTCTCCCTCTAGAAGGGTGGAATTCTACCCACGCCGCCAGGACTGGCGGGGGGGTAGGATTCCAAGGTGTTTGACACCAAACACGACATGTTTCCGTGCAGCCAGTCCAAAGTTAGCATTTTACCGCGAGGTTATAATGCACTTAAGAGTATATGGTCAGGCTGCACCACAGACAACCCCGGATAGGAGATTCCGAGGGCTGCAGAGGGGCTCTGCTCATGCATGGGCACCCTCTCACATATAACCAAGCACCCTGCCTTCAGGATTGATAAGGCCTGCCATAGGGGTGACTGATAGGTTTCTATGTGCAGTGTATGGTGAGATATAGTGAACCTATATCTCTGTAAGGGGTGCAGGCACCACCTCACTCAGGCTGCAGTAGCAGTCCTGTGGTGTCATTTTGGATGGCCTTCCAGGGGTGGCACAATACATGCTTCAGCCCCTGGTAGGCCTCTGGGGTATCTATGCCCTGGGTACATAGTATACCATATACTAGGGACTTATAAGGGCACTCCAGAATCCAATCTGGGCTGTACCTAAAGTACAGGGAGTCCATTTAGAGAGGAAGCAGCTAGGCTGGGGTCCTGGATAGCAGGGCCCCAGCCAGACTAAAGTCGAAAAACAGTGATACACCAGCAAAAAGTGGGGGTAACCATAAGAGGCAGATCCTACTCTCCTACAGAAGCCAAGGTCCAGTGACTGGAAATGAGAGCGGAGGACAGCGAAGGGCACTCCCACAGGAATAACCTACGCATCGTGGGGGTCCCGGAACGGGAAGAAGGGGCTGACGCAGTTCATTTCATGGAACAGTGGCTTAAAACGGAGGTGGCCCCGGAGGGGCTCTCCTCCTTGTATGCGCTTGAACGTGCCCACAGGGTCCCAGCTAGACCACCCAAGCCTGGGGCCCCTCCTCGGCCGCTGGTGGTGCGGCTGCTTCATTACCGGGATAGAGACCACTTATTACAGCAAGCCCGAGAGAAACAGAACTTGCAGATTGGAAACGCTAAGGTGATGATCTTCCCGGACTTCACCAGGGAGGTACAACGGCAACTTACCTCGTTCTTGACAATCAAGCGGAAACTGCGCCAGTTGCAAATTCCATATGCCATGTTGTTCTCGGCACGCCTCCGGGTGATCGATAACACTGAAACACATTTCTTTACTGCCCTGCAGGAAGCATGGCAATGGCTGGAGGCGCGGCAGACGAACGGAACAGGTGCTTCGCCAACGAGAATCGCACAGCGGACATCGACCACTCCCCCGCGATCTCCGAGGGCTCCCACGCCGATGGGGCGCCAGCTGGAGAGACACGGGCCGTGCAGGCAGTTGCGGAGATTAGTCACGGAGGAGCTATCCCGAACTCGATTGCCAGCGACCGTGGACAGATCTGAAAACTAGCGTCCCAGTAGCACGAACGGAGACTCTGAGATCGAACTACCAGATGTTACACCCCAAACAGCGGATGGCATAGTATGAAGATCGCACACCAGGTCGTATGAGAAGTGGCTGTCGTGACATTGGGAGCTATCTACTGGGGAGGCTGCCAGTGGGTGGCGATAGACTGTTGATACCGGAGCAGATGATGGGGCTACCACCTGTCTTCCGGGGGTGGGGAGGTGGCCTGGGGGGTTCTGGGTCCAACTGGGCCAGTCCACGCCTCGCCACGTTTCGTGAGTTGTTGTTCACAACACTAGTTTGGATGGGGACTTGTTGGTTTGTACCTGTCCTGGGGCGGGGGGCTTGAAGGGTGGGTCTGGTTGTTGAGGGGCTTTTGTTTGGGACCAGGCATGTCGCTGGGGGAGGGGCTCGGAGGAGGAATGACACGGTTCATGCAATGGGACCCGCCATAGGACTTAAATGTATATCCTGGAACGTTAGGGGGATGCATACTATGACACGTCGTCATAAGATACACGCCTATCTGGTGAGAAGAGGGGTACAGATCGCCCTACTACAGGAAACTCACTTGTCGCAGAAGGAGGGGGTCTCATTGCAGCGCAGATGGAGGGGGCAGGTGTTTTGCACTACGTACTCAGCCTTTGCCAGAGGTGCTTTGGTCTGGGTGCGGGCGGGAGTCCCTTTTCAAAGTACTAGACAACTGATAGATCCAGATGGCAGATATGTGGTGGTTTCAGGGCGGTTAGACGGAAGGGACATAGTGATAGGGAGCCTTTATGTCCCCAACGTAGATCAACCTGCATTCTTCGCACACCTCTCACGAACGCTGGCGCACTTTTTAACAGGGTCATTTCTAATAGGGGGTGACTTTAACTGTATTACTGATGTTGACCTGGACCGCTCTCACCCACCACTCCCAGATGCGCCCACACACAGACTTGCAGTGACCAGATGTGACTGGCAACAGCGCTGGGGGTTGACAGATATTTGGAGGGCCCACCACCCAGAAGAAAAAAACTACTCCTATTATTCTGCGTTGCACGAATTACACGTTCGTTTGGACTCGATTCTATGCTCCCCAGATGTGCACGGGGGGTCGCATTCAGCGAATATCTGGCTAGAACGATCTCTGATCATAATCCGCTACTGGTGTCCATAGATTGGTTACGGATTAGACCTACCATACCTAGCTGGCGTCTGCGGCCGGAGGCATTGGAGGATCCTGTGTTCTGGGCCACAATAGGTTCCGCAATTGATGATTATTTTTTAGATAATGCCGGGACAGCATCGAGTCCACTTATTGAATGGGACGCCTTTAAAACAGTTGTTAGTGGTCGCTGCATTGGAGAAGTGGTAGGAGTACGGAGAGTGCTGCTACAGGATGTACAAAGCGCGGAACATAGGCTCCGAGAGATAGAGAAAGAGAGGCCGGAACGAGCAGATAGGCAGGTCGATCTTCTTGCGGCACGGGAGGTCCTGGCGACGCAGGTGGAGAGGCTACGCTGTTTCGACTATAAGGCCTACATTACCCGGGCCCATGCGGAACGGGATAAGTCTGGGGCACTGTTGGCCTGGTTGGCCAACCCAGCGCGTAGAGGGACGTCGATCTTAGAGTTGAGGGGCGGGAAGAGGAGGTATACCATGGTCAACAAGACATTAATGCTCAGTTTTTGGAGTATTATGCTACCCTTTATCAGAGTAGGCTCGAACCTGGGGTCGAGGACGAGATGGGCTTTTTGACCGACGTAGAGCTTCCGGTGGTAGATGCGGCGGCGGAAGACTTAGGCAGAGAAGTTGAGATTGGGGAAGTACGTAGCGCCGTTAAACATATGGCTCGGAATAAGACCCCGGGGACGGATGGGCTCCCGGTGGAGTTTTACTCCGCGTACATAGATGTCTTGGCCCCACGGCTAGTGGAGCTGTATAACAGGGCGAAGCAAGAGGGCTGTCTACCTGCTTCAACGAGGGAGGCGGTAATAGTTCCACTCTTAAAACCTGGTAAGCCAGCCTGGGACCGGACTGCGTATCGGCCCCTCGCCATGCTCAACTTAGATTACAAAATATTAAGTCGTATATTGGCCAGCCGGCTGTTGGTCCACATGCCAACGCTAATCCATGTAGATCAGGCAGGATTTATACGAACCAGGAACACAGCGATGAATGTGCGTAGGCTCCTGCGGATCCTGGGGGCGGACACTTACTGCAAGGAGGAAGCATGCATTTTTACGGTCGACATCGAGAAGGCTTTTGATAGCCTGGAGTGGCCGTATCCTTTTAAGGTTCTAAGAGCATTTGGCCTGGGGGAACGCTTCGTAGAATGGACGGCGCTCTTGTATAAAAGCTCGACTGCTAGAGTTAGGACGAGGGGGCTGATTTCGGAAGCCTGTATGGTGGGCAGGGGTACGAGACAGGGATGTCCGCTGTCACCCCTGTTGTTTGCGCTGGCAGTGGAACCTATGGCCGCGCATGCTAGATCGGGCCGCTATTATCAGGGTTTAGAGGTGGCGGGACGACTGCAGCATATCGCGTTGTACGCAGATGACCTGCTACTGTTCCTGGCTAACTCGGGAGCGGACCTGCCGGGAGCCAAGGAGCTGCTGGGTGTCTTGGGGAGAGTCGCGGGGCTCAGAGTGAATTGGACCTAATCGTGCCTTTTTCCTGCATGCTCGGGCAGGGATGGGCCGCCAGAAACGGAGGGTGTGCCTTGGGAAACCAGATGCTTGCCCTATCTGGGTACTCGGATATATCATGACCATGTGGATCTCTTAGAGGGTAACATAGGACGCGCCGTACGCAGTACCAAAGGCAATTTCGAGTTCTGGGGGACCCTTCCGCTGACTGTGGCGGGCAGGGTGGCATTAGTAAAAATGGTTACGCTACCCAGACTTCTCTATTTCTTCGGATCGCTCCCAATCTGGATCCCGCACAAGGTGTTTGCTCAACTCAATACATGGATTACGGGGTTCTTATGGGGTACCGGGAGGCGGAGAGTGGCTCTCGCCACTATGATGAGACCCAGGGCGGAGGGGGGTTTTGCAGTGCCGGATCTCGAGGCCTATTATCATGCAGCACAGCTGCAGTGGTTCACGAAGTGGATAGCAGGGCGTCTTAAACATGCAGAGGACCTTGGAGGTCTGGACCCGAGCCTGAGGCTACTATCCCGGGTGCTACTGTGTCTGCCCATGAGGAATAGGATGATCCCCTCGGATCTACAAACGGTGCGAAAGTGCTGGAACCGATCGGCTAGGCGAGCGCAGGTACGCACCCCTTATGCGCCTGAGATCCCGTTGGTCGTTTGTGAGGCACTGCCTCATGGGGGGGATTGGGGTAGGCTGCGGTTATGGCAGGAGGCAGGGATCTCCACTGTAGGGGATTTATTTGAGGACAATACATTGCTCCCTTTTAATGATCTTCTGGTGCGCCACGACCTTCCAAGAGGTGATTTCCTGCTGCATGCCACTCTGACAGCGGCCATCCGAAAGCATTGGCGAGAGGGGATGGTGGAACCCCAGACCTCCCTGGTTTGTCAATATGTAGAGATGGCGGCCGGTACTTTTAAGGCGGTCACTTGCCTCTATAGGCGTATCACGCATGGACTGCGCCGACCCCTAACAACACTACGTCTCAAATGGGAAGAAGACCTAGGGGAGGTTATTGACGAGAAACCATGGGGAGAGCTTGTGGAAAGGGCCTGGAAAAGCTCTAGGAATGCGCGCTTTCAGCTGATTCACTTCTATGTTTTGCATAGAGCGTACCTTACCCCGGGCAAGATTAATGACTACTTTGGAGTCCTGACCGCCTGTCCGAGGTGTAACTTGGACGGTGCGGGGTTTCTCCACATGTTCTGGGATTGTCCACATCTGGGAGAGTACTGGAGAGGGGTGACAACAGGGCTGGCGGCCACGACAGAGCGAGAGGTAGCGCTGACGCCAGGTTACTGTTTGCTGCACTGGTTTCCTCACACTGCCAGGAATAAGATCACTAGCAAGTTCATAGATCTGGGGTTGGTGTTAGCTAAAAAGGAACTTACTAGTCACTGGAAGGCGAAGAACGGCCCAAGTGTGCTACGATGGACAAGGGAGCTAGTCAAGTGGGCGGAGTGTGAGGGGACCTTCCGACTGCAGACGGCCCAACGCACTGGGAACGAAAAGACACTGGAGATGGCGAGGGCATGGGTGGCATTGGTGGACCTGTTGAAACACCCGACTGACGACGATGATGACAACCCTGAGGGGATGGGCCCTGTTGCGGGAGACTGATCCCGTGATCACCCTGTTGCCCTGAGTGAAGACCACATACTGGGAGGGACCGATATGGTAGGCATCCCACCCAATAGCACCATTGGCCCGCGCTCAAGGGCATAGCGACCACGGTGCATTATTGGACTGACCGACGCCCAAGTACTGAGGCTTTGATGAAGCAGCGGCATGCCTGGGGGGTGGGGAGGGAGGTGGGTTGGGTGAGGTTGGGGGAGGGGGGATTGTTGGGTGTTAGTTGCACAGGAGAACCTTGTGGGAATTATGTTCGATGGAATACACTGAGACGCACTACAGGATACAGAGCTGTGGGAGGGCGTTGGGCTCAGATGCATATTTTCTTGTTTCCCCAATAGGTGGGATTGACAACTGATGGTGAATGTTTATTCTGCAATTACTGAGTTTAACTGCATTGAATTTTGAGCTGGACCTCCTGTATCATCGCAAGGCCCTATGGGCTGTTTTCTATGCCTTTTGCAAATTAATAAAATCTGTTTACAAAAAAAAAATAGTTGTAGATTGAGTTTATTTTTATGGTGCAGCCTTGAGAACTGCGTTTCCCAGTGCATCGAGGACTGACAGTCATGCAGCAGATAGATTAATATGGATAATGTTCAAAGTGTCTCAGATGTGGTCGCCGGGTGGGGGTAGGAGTGTGGGCCCTCAATTTTGCATCCCTGCTAAGCTCTGTCGCGGATGGCCCCATTCAGAACAATTAAATGGGCAACAACCATGAAACAGCTCCGTCACTGAGCCGCTTTAAACTACTCTCTTGGAACGTAAATGGCTTGGGGGATCGAATTAAACGTGGGATAGTTTTGCAATATCTGAAAAGGCAGGCCCCGGATGTGGTACTATTACAAGAAACTCATGTACAAGGATCCTCTTATTGTGCACTCAATAGATGGGGGTATAAACTGGTGGCCCACTCGGGCTATGCGAAAGGGTCCAGAGGGGTGGGTATCCTCATGCGCAACTCCTTCCCCTTCCAGGTACAAACGGTCGCACACGATCCACTTGGAAGATTTATCACGGTTTCGGGCCTGAGGGAGGGTAGGTCCCTTAATGTAACATCACTATATGTGCCTCCTAGATTGCACTCTACGACATTGACCGATCTCGGCTCTCACATATTAAATCTACCCGGGGGTGACCTACTGTTGGGTGGGGATTGTAATGCAGCCCTCAATGGAGACCTAGACAGACGACTGCCCAGACTGGGGGAAGCGCCCGGGAGGATGCTGGTAGACTCCCTTGGGGCTCTGGGCCTGATAGATGCCTGGAAAGTGTGCAACCCCTCGGCCAGACAATACACCTTTCTCTCCGGAGTCCACGGTAGCATGTCCCGAATAGACTATATCTTCTGCAAAGCCACACACCTCCCCAAGTTCGGAGAGGTCTCCTTTCTTCCTAGGGGCATCTCTGATCACTCTCGGTTGGTAGCGTTCTATGGCGACGCCCCCTCCCCCACACGCCATGAAATGGTTCTCAACCCTTGGTACCTCAAGACGCCGGCAATTAGAGATAAACTTACGGAGACAACCAACAAATACTTTATCTAGAACGATGGATCGGTAGACTCGGACATAGTACTGTGGGAGGCATACAAAACAGTGGTTAGGGGTGGCGGGGTGGCGGCAATAGCGGGACACAGGAAGGAAAAAAGGAAACAATTACAAAGCATAGAAGGTGAGATTGCCCTTCTCGAACGTAGTCTCGTGACCTCGGACGCTCCGGACACCGCACACAAACTGCTCATGAAACAAACTGAATACAGGAACATCGCTGAAGATGCAGCTAGGGCCCAATATCGGGCCACTCAACACCGCATATATGATATTGGCGACAAGGCGAGCAAATTGTTAGCTTGGTTGGACAAACGGGAAACAGCCAATAGATGGGTGGCTGAGATTGTATGACAGGACGGTACGAGACTGCAGGACAGATCTGGGATCACAGAGGCGTTCGCGCATCACTTCAAGCGGGTCTATACCTCCACTCGGGCCTCCACCCATACAGAAGCGAAAGAATTGCTAGCCACCCTGGGACTACCAGTTCTAGAGCCCCAGGATATTAAGGACTTGGACTCCGACTTGACAAATGAGGAGGTGTCCAAAGCGATTGGCACCCTGCAGTCCGTAAAGGCCATGGGCCCCAGCGGCCTTCCAATTGAACTTTACAAAGCTAATGCATCTACAATTGCCCCATACCTCATACGGATGTATAAGGAGAGTGTGGACATAGGGGTCCTGCCCGAAACGCAGAGATTGGCCAACATTGTTGTTATACACAGAAAGGGTAAACCCCCCTAGCATTGTGGCTCATAAAGGCCTATCTCCCTCCTAGACCCAGAAGTCAAAATACTAGCCAAAATCCTGGCACTGCGGCTCTCACCTCTTCTCCATAAACTGATCCACCCGAACCAATCCGGTTTTATGCCGGCTAGAAATACCGCTCTGAACCTTCGCCGCCTTCACGGAGTCCTGGGCAGGGCAGCCACAATTTGGGAAGAGGCAGTGATCATGTCTCTGGACGCCAAGATGGCATTCGACATGATCGAATGGCCCTTTTTATTTGCCGCACTTGAAAGGTACTGGTTCGGGGATAGATTTTTATCCTGGGTGCGACTTCTTTACTCGGAACCGCTGGCCCGAATTACAGTTAATGGGGGGCGGTCAACAACATTCACATTACAGAAGGCGGTGAGGCTGGGATGTCCCCTTTCCCCCTTACTTTTTGCTTTGGCTCTAGAGCCCCTTGCGATCTGGATCAGGGGTGACCCCCTCATTGGAGGCCTCAGCTGGTCGGCGGACTGGTTGGATAAAATCTCCCTCTATGCTGACGATATTTTGCTTTATTTGGCCAGGCCCCGCTTTTCCATTCACTGTGTCCTACATATATTTGCTCTCTTTCGAAAGTACTCTGGCTATACCATTAACTGGGACAAGTCCCTGGTATACTTTCTAAGTGGGGAACGCCCAACCCTGCCTAGGTGCTGCGAGGCTAAGATAGTTACAGACATTTTTTTGTACTTGGGAATATACGCTACGACTAACCCTACAGTATTCTACGATCACAATCTTGCTCCTCCTCTGCGCCGCTTTCACGCCGACGTGCAACATTGGAAAACCCTGCCCCTTACTCTATTAGGCAGGGCCGCCCTCTATAACATGATGGCGCTTCCCCGATTCATCTATGCTCTGCAGAACACACCTTATTTGGTCCCAACACAGTACTTTAATGTCATTGAATCGGAGGTACGCACTTTACTTTGGAACAATGGTACCCCTCGAATAGCATTGGCTAAACTTACAAAAAGCTGGTACGATGGAGGTATAGCCCTGCCTGCAATCAAAAACTATTATTGGGCCTCCCAACTAGTGGTCACCAATCACTGGGTGCACCAACCAGGGACAGATCCCACTTACAGGATGGATAGACTCAATATGCTCCCCGGCAATTATCCCAGGGCAATCTGTGGAAGGGGGAAATATGCACCAAAATACACTCCAACCTCCACCACAATTGTTATATGGCACGCGGCGACTGCCGCGTTGGGGTGGAAAACTAGACTTGCACAAGTCACCCCATTGCTCGACACATACCAGCTGGGAGTGTTATCGAAATACCCAGGATTTGATAAGTGGGACTTGATAGGTCTCTCAAGGGTTGGCGACTTATGGGCGGGGGGCAAGGTGGTCCCTTTCAGTGATCTTCAACGGGATTATCAATTACATAGCGGAGAAACTTTTAGATACCTTCAAGCTCGTAGTGCACTACAAAGGGCGATACCCAAAGGTACTGACCTGCCGGTCTCCTCTCCCCTAGAGGATAGACTTCTGGACGATTACCTCCAGGAAAAGGCCATCTCACTGACATACCGGAAAATACTAAACAATACACCGGATACACTGGGGAGAATTCGTGCAAAATGGGTGGAGGATATTGGGGACATTAGCGAAGAGAATTGGCAGGAGGCACTGGCTTCCCCCCGGGAGGTGGCGATCCTATCCCGTTTTAAATTTATCCAACTCAAACTCCTGCACAGAACTTACTACACCAGTTTGGTGCTTGTCAAAATGGGTGCCTTGAGCTCCTCTGCCTGCCCCAGGGGATGTGGTCAAACCGGCACCTACCTGCATCAGTGGTGGGACTGCCCGATTCTTCAGACATATTAGGGGAAGGTCATATCAGCGCTGTCTTTAACCTGTCATAAAACTTTTCAAGTTTCACCCCGCCTGTACCTTCTTAATATCTGGGATGCAACTGACTTATCGAGAACTGAGAGACTATGGGTCTCCCTGGGTTGTATGGTTGCGAAACATAACATAGCCAGAAGGTGGAAAGGGGTAGCTAAACCCAGGATCGGGGACTAGTAATCTGATCTGGACTGGTGCATGCAGACGGACAGGGTAATATATGAAGGCAGAGGTTGCCCACAAAAATGGACTAGAATCTGGGGGGCGTGGATTGTAAGTAGAGGGACGATATGCACACCTTTCAACGATGCCTCCCCATTGTCGGCGGACCACGAGGGGGAATAATGTTTGGATCACGTAGTACTAAATAAGGCACGTGACTAAGTTATTGATCCTATGCAACGTTATGACGAATACTGTACTAATGCACTGGGAATGTTGGAAATTATGGAGATTGCACTGCACTTTGTTGTCTCTTGTTTCTGTCGCTTTTGTTTTTGTTTATGCAATAAAAAGATTTTTTTTTTTTTTTTTAATTGCTCAAAATCAAGACAAAACATGGCCTTGTTTTTATGTTTACAAAGGCTAATTCCCATGATAGGTTAATAGGTGTGTTCATCTACAATATGTTTCAGTATAATTCACCTGCCTGTTTCCAACCAAATAACACGACCTTTGTTACACAGCTCTTTACAACATGACATTTTTGTGTAGGTAAAAGTTACTTACTTTATATATAAGATAAGATAGCAGCATTGATATGCTTGTTTGCTTTATTCTTTTCTGTTGGCCATTTTCTCTACAGGAGTGATCGGAATAGAAACTGCCCCATATGTCGCCTGCAGGTGACGTGTACCAACGATTCTTGGGTGGTTTCAGAGGCACCTACAGAGCAGGATGTGGCTAACTATATACTGAACCTGGCAGATGACGCTGGACAACCTCATAGACCATGACATTCCTATCTAGACCATTTTGTTTCTCAGTTTTATGAACATTGTTTTCTGAGTTTCCTAATGTCCTCATAATTATTTTTAGTTCTATCTGTAAATTGAATTGTATTTGTTTTTGATGTTGACTGTTCCTTTGTCACAGGTTTGAGTCTTCAGTATTTGAATTGACATGGAAACAAAAATGGACACAATATGAGTCTCTTGACAAGTTAATTAACAAACATTTCAGAGAAAATATTTTTGGAGAAGTTTTGGATCTGTTAGTCCTATTTAAAGCATCTAAGACATGTTGTAAATACTCGTCACTGTGATGGTGGTGATGCGGTTGGTGTGTGTGTTCCTGTTTGTGTGTGTGTTCCTGTTTGTGTGTGTGTGTTGGTAGTTTTTGTGGTATTTATTGGTATGAAAAACAAAATATTTTAATCGTCTTTAACATTTGTGTAAAAACCCTTTTCTTTTTTTTAATGAGTTTTTGGTTTTGAAGCCTCGCCATTTGCTTAATCATGGGAGCCAGTCAAAAGGTATATATAGATATACTATTCACATTCACAAATAAGGGATGTGTATTTTGCACAGCGACTGGTTTGTGAATGGAAACAGATTTGTGACTCAAGTTTTATACTAACAGGTTGCATCTTAAATTGTCCCTCCACTTGGGTTCACAAAATGACATGTATAATGAATATTAATTAGACAGCATGTAATTTTTGATCCCCCCCCCATTCCAACCCCCACCCCGTGATTGGTTGCAAATTCAAGGATAGAGATTTGCTAGAGACAGCAGACCCCATCCTTGCATTTGCGTTCCAAAATAGGAAAGGTTTATTATTTATTTATTTGTTTGTTTATTAAATCAGTCTGTATCCATTAAAACTGCAGGAGCAGCTTAAAATAGAAAATTAAAGTTTCTCTCTTTGGAAGACCATTGAGGGAACAGGCAGTGGTCCTGGGACACCTGCCTGCTGCTCCTGAAGCTGCCAACATGATTCTCAAAGTGAGGAGCTGTCCCACGGCTTCCCCTTTCTTTATCAATTACCAACCCAACTCCGGGATCAGTAACTGATCAGTTGTTTGCGACTGCACTCGCCGTCACAAATCATTGCTACATTTCATTTCGAATTACAACTAGGAGGGGACATCCCTTTCGTGTCCAGCTGTTCATGATTCGGAACTGGTCTTAAATGCCATGTTACTAATTGGGAAGAGATTTTTGACTTGTGAAAAAGCTTGTGTACATTACAAAAAAAATACAATACGCTTTTGCAGTCGCAAACCCTGTGATTGTGCAAATCGCAGGGATTGCAACTACAGAAAGACTTTGTACTTCTGGCTCCTAGTCCTGAGGTAGGCACTGGCCTCGCAAAACGTAGTTGGGATATCTGGTCATAAAATGAGGGAAACATTACTCTAGAAAATCTGAATGGAGCTATGTATTGTTCCCTTCAAAATATGTTTCATCTGTTTAAAAAATGTGTTGTGTGATGACATTCTTGTTTAACTACCTGGAAACTTGTTGTTTGTTGTTGCTGGAAAATTTTGTAAATTTGAATACACTGTGCTATCTTGAGGCCATTCCTTTGTTTTTGACATTCAATGTCAAGCAAGGTTTGCCACATTTCAGTTGGTACTTCTCAAATATGAGAATTCAAAATCTGTTCCTTCCTTGCATATGACATATTGACATTTCCTTTTATACTACTGTTTTTCAAATGTTCAACTTAAAATTATGAATTAATTTACTTATTATTTCCATAATTTCAGACATAGCCATCATTTTAGTCTACATGTGCCTCAGAAGCATACATTTTCATAACAAATGTAAGATTGCAAATGTTGCATGCTTTTTAACACAATTAAAAAACTTCTGAACTAAGTTAGAAATTAGTTAATTGAATGAGTTGTGCGCAGACGAAGAAAAGACTTCCTATTGCTGAAGAAATTTTTTAAGTTTTAAAAAATCAACGGGGCATATTGAGGTACAAAATTAATATGGTTATTAAAGTACTACATTCTTCAAGCACACCTAATTAAGTGTGGAAACTCACGGCATTCTTCAGATTTAGTCAGTAATTAGATTGTAGTCCCAAACTCGATGTTTGTTTTCAGTCTTTATAAATTCACCATACTTGGTGAGTGTCTGAATCGTATATGAACCATTCAAGATAGTCTTATGTGAAGCGCGAATGGTAGTTTACTTCCTTACAGATGCTTTTCTGAGTCGCTACTTCACTTTCATTAACCATTGAAGAACTTTATTGATCAGAAAAAAACAGACTACTTAATTGTATAATACTATATCAGGCTACTCCAACGATTAGCTCGTGAGCTACTGGTAGCTCTCCAGTTACCTGTAAGTAGCTCTCCTGTGTTCACCACAATTAATTAAATTAGAAGCTTTTGCTTGGTTGAATGAAATATATGTTTACCAAAATTGAAAAGCGTGCATTTGAAACAAAAATGTGTTCATTTTCAGAATTCATGAAATGGTGTATGGAAAAAAAATGGCTAAATTTCCAAAATATATTTAAGCTGATAAATATAAAACAATGTTAGGGAGACTGTTACTAATATTATCAACGTGGTGCTAGCCACTCTTCAGCTATGGGTGTTACGTATTACCCATTTAGAGGCATTCCACATTTACAAAACATTTTTTACATTACTGCAGGCAACCATCCTTGAAACATGTAGGTAATCACCGCTAGTAATCTTCCATATGGTGGCCTCTAATATAATCTTGTCAAATGTAGTCACTACTGCATCTCTAATAATATTAATAGCTCGGAGAGTTTTCCATTGAACACAAGTAGCTCTTACTACAGAAAAGGTTGGAGACCCCTGTCACAGAGGACATACTATTGGTGTCTAAGCCAATCCCATTTGGCATGTAGGTACTGTAATGTAGAAAGACAAAATTATGGTTTAAGATGATTAAATGTATGAAAGTATGCTGTTTCGTTGGTAGTGTTGAACTAACTGTTTTTGAATGTTTTATCCTTTATGCAGAATTATTTTAGAGATGCATGTTCCTGGATGTTGATGTTAGTGAAGGGGCAAAGAAATATTACAAATGCGCAAAGTAAATATTCAGTGCTGGAAACACAAGCAATAAATTCTTTCAAACCTTCTTGTAGTGACAGAGAAAAGAGCACTCAAGTTTTCTGTCTCTGACCGCACTAAGGGGGTCATTAGCAAGTCCGCCCGCCATACCCCTGGGAAATGGGACCGCCCGCAATGCATGCGGCGGTCCCGCACATCCCATTAGGATGCGCCCGCCACACTGGCGGGCGCATCCCGCATTTCTAACATTGCGGCGGGCGGTGCTGAAAGCACCGCCCGCTGCAATGCCAGAAATGCAAGTTGTGCTGTTCAATGCACAACGTGACAGGCACCGCGCGGTGCCTGCCACGTTGTACATTGACATGCAGGGGGGTACCATAGGTACCCCCCATGTGCACCCCCCAGAATCCCTGGGGGCCCGCTACGGGCCCCCAATGTAGAATACCGTATGCCTTTCCGTGGCGGCGTTGCCGCCGCGGAAAGGCATATCCCCGCATGCATCATGATATGGATGGCGGTGTCTACTAGACACCGCCACCATATTAAATGCTTTTCCGCCCGGTCGACTCAATGACCGGGCGGAAAACCGGCGGACGGTCTTTCCGTCCGCCGGGGTCCCCCCCGCCATAGTAATATGGCGGGGGGAAAATGTGTGGCGGGCGGAGGAAAATAGCGGGCGGATCGCCACTGCCATATGGGTGGTGGTGATCCGCCCGTTATCATAATGGGCCCCTAAGTTTGTTGGATCTTGTTTTTTCAATTCTTAAGCTGCTATCCATATTAAGCTCCTAATCTGAATTAGTTTATTGGAAAGAGATCACGTGTGTGTGTGTGTGTGTGTGTGTGTGTGTGTGTGTGTGTGTGTGTGTGTGTGTGTGTGTGTGTGTGTGTGTGTGTGTGTGTGTGTGTGTGTGTGTGTGTGTGTGTGTGTGTGTGTTGCAATCAGGTGAGTTCTAGTCTTCGCTGATGAATAGTTCATTGCCTTATCCTGTTATTCAAGTATAAGTGAGCGAAGACTGTACACACATGAGAAGACAGAGGGAGGCAATGACAAAAATATATTAAAGGTTGTGGTGATATTCAAATATTGGGGAAAAACAGAGGAAGGGTGCTCAAAGTATTTTTTGGCAGCATGACTTAAAATGGTGAAGGACTGGCATAAACGCCTCCTTACGAGTGAAATTATGGTCTATATTCTGTACAAATATATTTTTTTACTCTAAAGTACTAGCTTGTAGTGATGTAGATATGCTAAAGGTATGATCTGCAAAGCAAATGCATTGTGGGTGCTCTATGTGGAAAAACACTCAGCTTGTGATGTAAATATAAGCAGTATTCAGATTAAACACATTGTTTATGTGACTATCTACAAACTGTTTAAACAGTTTGTAAGACTAAAGAACTACTATTTGGATGTTTAATATGGATTATGTATGTGAATTGGTCATTTGGTGCATAAAACTGAATAGCACTTTTTATAATGTATTTGTGTGCTCCCCATTTGTTAATTTGTTTTATTTTAAGACAGACAAAGAAACTCAGCATGCGTAAACAAGCATACTTCTGCATATAGGTACAAATCCTGTGTCTAAGTTATTTTGTTTTTAGCGTTTAAACTAAATCGTACAATGCCACTATGTGTTCCTTTCTCAAGAAAGTGTTCAGGGTGAAAACATGTAGTTTTATTCAGAACGCAAAAACATACATGTGGTGGAAGGAAAAATATAAGAACAATTTCAGAAGAACCGTGCAAGAATTTTTTGTTGCAAATTGACATCTAACCACTTTGCGTAAAACATATTGTTGCAAAATGAGAAGATCTGACCACTTTGTATAAAAAAGTTTTAACTTGAAGAATTGGTTTATTGCTTTATTTCTGTAGTTTATGCAATCAATACATTTTGAAAATATTATATGAAGAGATTTATTTTGGGAGAACTGTATGTGTTTTTGAAACTACGGCCTTCTGAAAACTCACTCTTATCCTCAGAAAAGACAATCTAAGTTTCTTTGTTTTGTAATTATCATCTAATTCAAAGTTATAAGAAGCATTTTCAGAATGAACACCATGTGCTTTATTTTTCTAAAGTGACAACACACTAGCTGATAAAACTAGTTTTGTGTACTCTGTTCCTTCAATTTATTCAAATAGCTTTCTTTGCTCAGGTAAAGGGATAGGGGAAATGCCTAAGCAATAAACAATATTCACAGTAGCATGATGGCATGCCCTCCTTAGTCTGCTCCTAATTCCTGTCCACCTGTGTTATTGCTCAGGCTCCAATGACCATTCTCTCCTCCTAAGGAATCAAATTGATCATGCTTTGCACTTGCTTGAGAGATCCTCAGCAGAGCCCTTCCCATTTGTAATGCTTCACATTTGTTTTTCTCCAGTCTTATGACTTTTTATTTGGCTTGCTCTTCTTATGCCCCAATAAGCACATTTTAAAGAATTTGATTAATATTGGGTCCTGAATTTTTCATGTGCCCTTTAAATGATACATTTCCACTTGTTTCAACTGGATCACCAAATTTCCCCGTGTAATTATTTATTTTTTACATTTTTAGAGTGCTCTTGAACTAAAGGTATCAGTACGCTGATCTTAACAACAGAGAAGAAGTTAACATAATTGAACAATATAAATTACAGCTCAAAATTCACTCCAAGGCAAACAAACAATGATAGCAGAAGAATAAGACATACAGAAAAACACGAAAGAACCTCTAGAGCTGGAACATAATTGAAGGGTAACAGTAAAGGGTCAGCAGTGGAAAATGGTGAGGTGATATAGAAGTGAGAGTCATAGAAGGATGCAGATTGAGCTGAATGAGAAAGTAATGTGGGTGGGATATGGTGCACAAGGACATTCGGTGGATGAAAAATACCAACAGGAGGAAAAAAAGAACCAATAAATTCAAAGCACAATTTAGACAAATGTGTTTGTAGCTTTCTTTCGAAGGCCGTTATGGTCTCGGGGCATCGCCAGATCAAATGGACATAAAGAAGGTGCTGCTCTGGAGAAGTATTGAGTTGCAGCTTTATGAATTGTAAATGCTTTCGTTTTCAAAGTCTGTATAAACTCCTTAGAGGCCTTTCTGCCCTGGACAGTTTTAATGATGAACGAAGATAATCTGGTTGTAGTAGTCAAACTGATTTAAAGGGGATGCCTGCTAGCTTGAACATTATTGTGGCTTCCACATTGTTGGATCTTTCATAGAGTCACATGCTAGAATAATTTCTGTCAACAAGCTGGGAGTCCCACTTTAACATGACAAGCAGTCTAATGTTTAACATAGGCAAGTAGGCCGTACACATTCTCAGCTGAGTAACCTGCTCATATCAGTTGAAAATATTAGAACTTCAACCAAACTGGTGTGAGCAGACTGAAGACCACACTCTCAGATTTCTACTGCATGTTGTCTGTGAAGGAAGTACTTTTGAGCTCTACTGAGATCTTTGCAGGTAAGTCCATTTATGCTTGAATTTTCGTTTTTCTACTTTAATTCAGCTCCGCATCAGACCTTTTAGCGCAGATTTGAAGGACAGGGATGAAAGGCTACTTCTATGGCTACAGAAGTCCAAGGCCCAGGACTTCACTGCGACAGATAACTCCTCAAAATAACCAGCTAAAAAGCATTCAAAGAAAATTAATCAATTCAGGTTGAAAAAAGGCACATTATCAGTTGACATCAACAACTTCAAGACAGTTTTACTATCTCTTACTCATTTTCCTCAGAGAGAAAAAAACTTCCCCTCTAAGCATTTCTGTCACCAGCAGTGATGTAGTCGAAAAAGATCTCATCAACTACATAGTCAATGGCAAAACCAGTGATTCCAAAGATACCTCAAAGTACCAAAACTATCAACAAAGATACCTTTTATGACTATACTGTTTTTGACACCGATACCCTTGATAACTCCAGTTGCACTTTATCCTGCACAAGCAAGACACCTTCAACCAAGTCTTTGTCTACAGCGAAGCCTCCGTTGATGATGGCAAAGACTGCAACACCGATCAGCAATTAGATCCTTAAAGTTATATACAATTTTTTTGTCAATGACAAAATTAGTGTTGAATTTACAGGCCACTGTAATTTCAGGGACTGGAGTCCCATCACAGCTTCTCTCATCACATATATCATTGGAAGAAATTAGGGTGTTAGTTCAGGTGGGTAAGTATTCACCTCAAGTAATAATCACAATCCTTGCCAGGGTGAACCCTTAAAGTCACTATATTAGCCTGCGCTCAACCCCCTGGTAGCAGTATCACAGAGCTTAACTTAGGGCAATGTGTAAAGTATGTTCGAGGCATATGCGCTGTAGATCATATGCTTGTGCATAGATCGCCATCTAGTGTTGGGTCCAGATGTTTGCACTTTGTTTTTCTTCGAAGAAGTCTTTTCAGTCACGAGGTAGGTGACTCCTCCTTTCGTTGATAGTGCACATGGGCATCGACTCCATTGTTAGATTGTTTTTTTCCGCCATCGGGTTCGGATGTGTATTGCTGCGCTCCGGTTCGGCACCGTTTCTCGGACCCCTTCGACGCGCAATCCATACCCTCGACGGTATTGTTATCGATCACGGTTCCCCATTCGTCGCGTATCGCTTCAATTTTAAAATCTTCGATCGGAAAACTCGTGGAAGGCCGTCGGGCCTACCCGCGCCGACCGCTCTAGCAGTCGATGGAACGCACTCCCTTCAAGTTATGTCCCGGGTGTCGTGCTAAATTTCCACGCACCGACTTGCACGAAGTGTGCAACCTCTGTCTGTCCCCGGAACACGACGAGAAAGACTGGGACGCGTGCCGATCCTTCTGATCGGAAAAAACTCTTCGTGATCGTCGGGCTCGACGTCACGAGATGCAACTGCAAAGCGACTCCCCACCGGACATCTTCGGCGGAGATTCCGACTCCGAACATCATGCCCAAGGAGCCGAAGAAGAAGAACCCTTCTCCTTGTCCGAGGCCGACTCAGACGTCGAAGAAGAAGAGGAGCAAGTTACTCCGGGTCAGCGTACCGTGAGTAAAGACAACCCCTTGCCCTCCCAACAACCTAAGACAAGGGCTCCAGTCCCTCCTCTGCCTTCGGGCCAAGGTCGGCACCGCCAAAAAGTTTCCAACGCCCCGCACTCGGGCCCGGCTCCGAAACATAAAGAAAACCCTTCCGGTTCGGGCTCGAACCGGCCTCATCTCGGTCCGACCCAACACCTTCCGCACCGAAACACAAGTCCAAGCCGACACTGCTGGCGCCGAAAGGCTCGAAGCCGAAACCTTTGACGCCGAAACAGGCAACCAAGGAAAAAGAGCCTCGGTCCGATCACTCCATTTCGGATCCGAAACAGGAAAAAGTTGGTGATTCACCCTGATACAGGCCATATTCAGGCTACTTTACCAAAAAAGAGGAAATTGGACTTACCAGAGGACTACCACATTCCTCTAAAGAAGAAAAGTATGGGTACTAACCCTTCCCTTCCTTACATTCCACCTACTTCTCCTACTAATCCCAATTTACTTATTTCACCTGAAAATTCACCACCACCACCACCAACTTCACCTAACCCACAAGATGATGGGGATGACAACGAAGATCCCCCACAAGACACTGATCCTTGACAGGATTATCACACTGATCCAGATCCAGATAATGATCCAGATTTGTACCCCTCCAGGCCCTCCCCACCAGATGATAACATTGAATACGTTAAGCTCCTTAATAGAGCTGCTCAATATCATGGGGTGGAGTTGCATTCAGAACCATTAGAATAGGATTTCCTCTTTGAGACTCTTAGTTCCTCTCACAGAGTCACTCATACATTACCTATGCTCAAAGGCATGTTAAAGCACACCAAGGACATTTTCAAAGAACCTGTCAGGGCAAAAATTATTACTCCCAGGGTGGAGAAAAAGTAGTTTCTAATGCTCGCAAGAGAGTCAATTCCCAAACATCAGGTGAAGCTCCTCCTCCAGATAAGAAGTCCAAGCTCATTGACGCCTCAGGCAAAAGAGTAGCTTCACAAGCAGCTAACCATTGGCGTATTGCCAATACTCAAGCTTTGTTAGCTCGTTATGACAGGGCTCACTATGATGAGTCAGAGAAACTCATGCAGTTCTTACCCGACGAACACAAGACTAAAGCTAATGACCTTATTCTAGAGGGTAAGCTCATTACAAATACCTCCATCAGGTGTGCCCTAGATGCGGCAGACACAGCAGCCCATACAATTAACCCCTTCCGTGCTCGCGTCGGCCAACGGCCGTCGCGAGCACTACCTCCCCCAGTGCTGCGAACGACCGTTGGCCGACGCAGCCCCGCCCACTCCGTGGAACGCCCGCACCGCGGCGGAATTGCCGTCGCGGTAAACGGGTTAACACCAGTGTACTCTTACGAAGGCATGCTTGGTTGAGAATTTCAGGTTTCAAACCTGAGGTGCAAACCTCCATCCTCAACCAACCCTTTGATAAGGAACATCTCTTTGGACCAGCAGTTGACACCTCGCTGGAAAAAATGAAAAAAGATACAGATGTCGCAAAGTCCATGGGGGCTTTGCAGTCACCCTCCAATAGGGGTTCCTTTCGCCGCTCCTTTTACAGGGGTGGCTCTCCACCGATACTACCACCTCCTCCTCTTACAAGGGTAATACTCAATCCCCATCACCAAAGGGTTATTTCAGAGGAGGTTTTAGAGGTAACAATGGCAAGTGAAGAGGCAGAGGCAACTCCACACGCTCTTCCTCCTCCAACACCAAACAGTGACTTCCTTCCTGTACCCCCCGATCATTCCCCTCCTGTCAAGGGACGTTTCTCCCAATTTCTCCCTGTCTGGAACTCCATCACTTCATTCAAATGGGTACTGCAAATTATCCAATATGGTTACTGCCTGGAACTTACAGCCAATCCCCCAAATATCCTTCCACGACCACATGCAGTGTCACCGGAACATCTCTCACTCTTAAAGCAAGAGGTTCTCTCCCTCCTAGGAAAACAAGCTATAGAACCAGTCCCATTACAATACCAAGGGACCTGGGTATACTCCCTATACTTCTTAATTCCCAAAAAGGATGGCTCGTTAAGACCCATATTAGACCTCAGACAACTAAATCTCTACATCCAATCAGACCACTTTCACATGATCACACTTCAACAGATTCTCCCGCTCCTTCAACAAGGCGACTTCCGGTCCATTCTGGATCTAAAGGACGCCTATTTCCATATTCCCATTCATCCTGCTCACCGCAAATACTTCAGGTTTATGGTAGACGGCCAACATTATCAATTCAAAGTTCTCCCATTTGGAGTAACTACAGCACCCAGGGTTTTCACAAAGTGTCTAGCAGTAGTCGCGGCTCATCTAAGAAGACAGCACATTCACGTCTTCCCCTACCTAGGCGACTGGCTAATAAAAGCCAGCTCGCAACAGAGCTGCCTACGCCACACTCGAAAGACAGTACAACTGCTTCACGACCTCGGGTTCACTGTAAACCTCACCAAGTCTCATCTCCAACCATCCAAAACAAGTGTATCTAGGAGCCACAATAGACACTCAAAAAGCTCTGGCGTGTCCCAACCCAGTCAGGATCTGCAACATGCAGACTCTAATATCGCAGTTTCAACCTCAACACTCACTACCAGCTCAAGTGTTCATGCAATTGCTAGGAATGATGGCATCTTGCATTTTAATCGTTCCTTACGCAAGTCTCCAAATGCGTTCCCTACAAGAATACTTAGCACGTCAGTGGAACCAGGCTCAAGGTCAGTTATCAGATCTAGTGTTGGTGGATGGCCGCACCCATCGCTCTCTGCAGTGGTGGAACATACAAAACCTTTCCAAGGGGCGGCCATTCGTCGACCCGGTTCCACAGATAGTGCTAACAGCAGACGCATCGCTCACTGGTTGGGGAGCTCATCTTCAAAAACATACCATTCAGGGCATGTGGACTCCCCATCAAAAGCAACTCCACATAAACCATCTAGAACTGCTAGCAATTTTTCTAGCGTTGAAAGCATTTCAACTTCATCTAGTAGGCAAAGCTGTCCTGATTCGCAAAGACAACATAACAGCAATGTACCACATACAAAAACAGGGGGGGGGACACTCTCTCCAGCTCTCACAGCTAGCCCAGAGCATCTTGTGATGGTCCATACCTCAAAAAATATATCTCCTTGCAGAACACCTCCCAGGAGTAAACAACCAGATTGCAGATCTGCTCAGTCATCAACGACAGCAGATACACGAATGGGAACTCCACCCTCAAGTTCTCCTCCCATTCTTTCAAATGTGGGGCTTCCCAGAGATAGATCTGTTTGCCACCCAACTAAACGCAAAATGCCCAAACTTCGCATCCAGGTATCCACACCCATTGTCCAAAGGCAATGCGCTATGGATGAATTAGTCCGGGATATTTGCTTACGCTTTCCCGCCTCTCCCACTCATTCAATTAGTGGTTCAGAAGCTCAGACAGCAGTCCCTGACACTAATCCTAGTTGCTCCCACATGGGCCCATCAACCCTGGTTCACAACCCTATTGGAGCGATCAGTAGTTCCTCACCAAAAACTACACCTTGCTCCCAGTCTTCTCACTCAGAACCGTGGAGAGATAAGGCATCCAGATCCCAGTCATCTCAACCTTGCGATCTGGCACCTGAAATCCTAGAGTTTGGTTATCTCAATCTTCCGCCAGACTGCATGAACATTATCAAAGAGGCTAGACGCCCTACCACAAGAGCATGCTATGCAGCAAAGTGGAAGCGGTTTGTCATTTACTGTAACAACAATAAAAGCAATCCGCTAGATGCTTCAATTCAAAACATCATTTGCTATCTACTACATCTACAGCGTTCCAATTTAGCGTACACATCTATACGCTTACATCTTGCTGCAATAGCTGCATATCTTCAAAATAGACAGCATTTGTCTCTTTTTAGAGTGCCTCCTATTAAAGCATTTATGGAAGGACTTAAAAGAGTCATTGCACCCAGACTTCCACCTGCACCAGTGTGGAATCTCAACATAGTTCTTACGAGACTCATGGGTCCACCTTTTGAACCATTGCACAAATGTGAACTACAATTCCTCACTTAGAAGGTAGCCTTCCTCATAGCCATCACATCTCCGAGGAGAGTGGATGAGCTTCAGGCACTAACCATAGAAGAGCCATTTTTACAAATACATCAAAACAAAGTGGTTCGAAGGACTAACCCCAAATTTTTACCTAAAGTCATTTCTGCCTTTCATATCAACCAATCTGTTGAGTTGCCTGTGTTCTTCCCCCCAACCAGATTCAGTGGCAGAACGTGCTCTTCACACCTTAGATGTCAAAAGAGCATTACTATACAATATAGAAAGAACAAAACCTTTCAGGAAAACCAAGCAACTTTTTGTTGCTTTTGCTCTACCACATAAAGGCAATCCAATATCAAAATCAAGTATTGCACGGTGGATAGTTAAGTGCATTCAAATATGCTACATTAAATCTAAACGCACATTAACAATTCCCCCTAGGGCGCATTCTACACGCAAAATAGGGGATTCTATGGCATTCTTAGGAAATATACCCATAGATGACATTTGCAGAGCTGCAACATGGTCTACACCACACACATTCACAAAACACTATTGTGTAGATGTGTTAGCAAGACAGCAAGCTAGTGTGGGCCAGGCAATTTTACGTACACTATTTTAGACCGATGCAACAGCTACAGGTTAGCCAACGCTTTGGGAGATAACTGCTATTTAGTCTATGCACACGCATATGATCTACAGCTCATATGCCTCGAACGGAAAATGCTACTTACCCAATATGCATCTGTTCTTGGCATATAGAGCTGTAGAGACATATGCGCCCACCCGCCTCCCCGGGTACCTATACCTATTGCAGTAATATCTTACTTAGATACATGCATTCATGGACATCTCCTTTTACTACTCTTGCTAACTCCATTATCACCCTCTGCGGGAAAACAATCTAACAATGGAGTCGATGCCCATGCGCACTATCACCGAAAGGAGGAGTCACCTACCTCGTGACTGGAAAGACTTGTTCGAAGAAAAACAAAGTGCAAACATCCGGACCCAACACTAGATGGCGATCTATGCACAAGCATGTGACTCTACAGCTCTATATGCCAAGAACAGATGCATACTGGGTAAGTAGCATTTTCCTTTTGCAGTACTAAAAGAGTAATAAAGTCAAAATGCCAAATAGGAAATCCTAAAATTAATTACAAAAATGTAATAAACAAAATGACAAAAATCTAGTAATGGAGATCCGGAGATATACATTTTTAAAGTTTTTAGTGAAAATAGCGCCAAGGAGCACAGAGTACCAATAAAAGTCAATGATCGTGGTAGAACAGGACCTAGGCCCAATTTGATGCTGACTGCAATGGAATTTGGGTCAGATACACTAACCATGGTCAGAGTTTACCTTCTGATTTTAGTCATCCAATCTACCACAGGCGTACACTTATAAGGGCCCCAGGCCTAAGTGGGGCCACCTAGAGACTTACAGGGCGGCAGGCAGAGGCCAACAGAAAGGTCCAGTACAGGTCCAGTTGCCACTAGGCAGTTGCAGGTACAGGCCTCTTATAGCTTGTTGTGTCCCAGTAGCTTTATCAGGAGGCCTGCCTTATGACACTTGGAGTCCACTTCTTTGTCCTGGGTACAAGAGGGAGAACAGGTCCAGTCCTCTAGGCAGGTTCAGTTCTCTTGTAATCTTCCACAGGTCCAGTGATGTTCTGAGGTATGTGCCTTGAGATGCCACATTTATGCCTGGCACATACTTGTGGTGGGAATGACCTCTGAGGATGCCCTAACCAATGGGGTAATGGTTTCCGATGCTAACACTACCCACTTTGGGCATTTTCATTATGGCCTAAGTGTTCGGCCACATTAAACATGAGCTCTGAGGGCTAGGTTTGTATGTGTGGGGAGGTGGGATGTATACTATGGTAATCCTAGTGTCCTTCCACATCTTACACTAAAATCCAGTTTTAGGCAGTCCCTGTACCCCAACAAACTCAAAGACAGAAATCTGGTAAAACAAAATCTGTTTATCAGCAACCTGACAGTGAAAACTCAAAAATTGTTATGGCATCTTGTTTCCCTCCTTAGAAGAGCGCTCCACATGTATATGTGGACCAAGCAGACCTGTCAAACAGGCTTTTACAATGTAATGTCAAAAATAGCCCACTGTGATTGGTGCCCTGCACAAGTATCTAACATTTTCCTGTGACAGGTGAGGCTTCTTTGTATTTCGACCCAAGTGCCTTCCTTTGCACCAGAGCCACAAGAAGAAGAATAACAAGAACTCTTCTTGGAAGAGGATGACCCAGAAGCCACCCCATGAATTCAGAAGTCTGAGGAGTCAGAGTATGCAGAAACACAGTGGCAGGGTCTGTTAACAGGTTACCCTCAGGAGGGGTTAAACTCTTATCCGTCGAGGCCCTCTCCTCCAGATGATATCGCAATGTATGGCCAAATTACCAAGAAGAAAGCTGCGGAAAAATATGGAGTACAACTGGAGGAGGAAAAAACACACTTATGCTTCCTACTATAGACTTTGATGCCTTCGCAGACGAAGAACCAGTTCCTACCGATGCTGCCCAGTATCCTGGATCAAGGAAGAGAGGCCTTCACGGAGCCTGCAACGTGCAGAGCTGCAACACCGAGTGCAGAAAAAAAATTCATACATTCATCTAAAGATAAAAGGGGAACGGTACCAGTTGATTCCATCATTGTATCCATGGCAAGGAAAAGAGCACATTTTTCTATAATGTCTGGATCCCCACCTGACAAAGAAAGCAAAAAGATGGATTTGAAGTGCAGAAAGTTTGAGAGAAGCGCAGCAAATCAATGGAGGATTGTCAACTCTAACGCTCTTCTATATAGATATGCGTCCCAACTGGGAATGAAATGGCAGAGCTCATGAACCGCCTACCAAACCAGTACAAAAAGATAGCGGCAAGCCTGGCAGAAGAAGGCAAACACATTGCAAATACATGCCTCAAATCGGCTTTAGATGCAGCAGACACGGAAAGTTGCCAAATGATGGCGGGAACAACACTAAGGCGTCAGGCTTGGTTAAGAGTATCTGGTTTCAAATCAGAAGTACAGGCAAACATCATAGATGCACCATTTAATGGAGAACAAATTTTTGGCAGCACAGTGGACAAACCCTGCAGCAGCTTAAGAAGGATAATGAGACTGCCAAATCTATGGGAGCACTACAATTCAGAGGAAACATGCGGAGAGGCACAGCACCAACACGAAGATCGGTAGAAAGAGGTACTTTCTCTAGTACCACATCACATCAGGAGTTTCAGGGTACAAGTCAATCACATGCACCCTCACAACACCGCAGTATCAGGCACAAAGACGCCAATCCTTTCAGGGACATGCACGAGGAAGAGCTCAGCCCCACAGGGGAGGCATGGCCCCCACCAGTAAGTGACCTATCAACCCACCAAAACCTCTTGCACACAAGACCAGTGGGAGGCAGAATAAAAGACTTCCTTCAGGAGTAGAGGAAGGTGACTTCAGAAAAATGGATACTAAACATTATAAAATTTGGATATTGCATGAAACTTGCCATGTCACCGTCAGCTAGGGGACCAAGGGTAAGGGTCCACTGAAAAGAGGAAACATCCCACATACTCAATGAAATTGAAGAGTTGCTGGGAAAGAAAAATATAAAGAGTGCCCAGGAAAGGGATCAAACGGGGCAACTGCCCAACATATTTTCTAATCCCAAAACGAGCTGGAACTCTACATCCTATACTAGACCTCCGGTTTATAAACACATTTCTAAAAATTCAAGACGACAACATAGCAAGAAGTCATACCACAGTTACAAAAAGGGAATTACATGGCAAATCTAGACCTGAAAGATGCTTACATGTACATCTCAATGAATCACAAAAAAGATACTTGCAGTTTGTAGTGAACAAGACTCACTATCAATTCAGAGTGCTGGCCTTCTTTATGAAATCGGCACCAAGGGTGTTTACAGTGCCTAGCAGCAGTGGAAGCACATTTGAGAAGGCAGGGGATGCATGTTTATCCCTACCTAAACGATTGGCTAGTAAGAGCAAACTCCTTAAGCAAATGCTGCCTAGTAATAACAACTCCTTAAGCAAATGCACAATAGACATACAAAAAGTGATAAGAGCTCTTGTCAGCCTGGGATTCTCAATAAATATAGAGAAATCATCACCAGAACAAGAAAAGATCTTTTTGGGAGCAAGAATCAACTCAATAGAGGCAAAGGTGTATCCCTGTGAGAAGAGGATAGCGTCAGTACTTTAAGAAACTCGCCCTTACCAGAAGGGGCAGTCTCTGACAGCGATGACTGGGGAAGATGACCTCATGCATCCTCTCATTCCATATATGAGGCTGCATATGAGACCAATTCAGGAATGGCTACAAAACTAATGGTCACAAGCTACAGGGAGTTGGGAAGATCTAGTGGTTGTCATGTAGAAAATGCAGGAGGAAATGGCGTGGTGAAGCAGATCACCTTTAACAGCGGGATGACCATTTTACACAACCAACTCCAACAGTAGCCATTACTACAGACACCTCACATATGGGTTGGGGAGCTCATATGGGTTCACTCAAGGTCAGAGGGCTATGGAAGGATCAGAAAGCTGTCTTACATTTCAATGTCCTGGAACTAAAGACAGCGTTCCTAGCCATAAAAGCCTTTCAGAAAGAGCTTTGGGGACAATCCATATCTGAAAGAGACAATTGGTTATGGATTCCTCACCTTAGAATTACCTCCAGGCGTCGGACTGGATCCAGAGAATTTTTTCCTCAGCAGTACCTCAGCCTGTCGATAGGTGGCGTTGGTCCACTTCACGTTCGTCGCTGGCGTCTGGGTCGCCGGAATGACGTCATGGTATCTACTTATACGCCGCCCTCACGCCGACGTCAGTTCTTTCTATTTCCGCGCCAGCCGGCGCAGGTCCGGAGAGAGCGGTACCTCGAGTCACTGTTTGACTCTGTTTTTTGTGACTTTTGTCGACACCTTTTTTGAGTCGATCCAGTCCTGGTGCGCGGAGGGATGTCACCTCGGACCGGCTTCAAGGCTTGTGACTCCTGTCACAAATTGATGTCAGTCACAGACCCGCACCTCGTGTGCCTTTGGTGCATGGAGCGCGACCACAACCCGAAGTCGTGCTCCGACTGCCGGGCCATGAACCCGAAGTCTTTGCGGGAGCGGTCCCGAAAGCTTCTCGAGGCCCGGCAGTCCGCTCCACGCCGTTCGAGGTCCCAGTCGAGAGGGAGGTCGCAGGACTGGTTGCGGAGCCACCACCACCACTCGTCATCGAAGTCTTCGTCTTCGGGTAAGTCGAAGCACAAGAAGAAGGCGAAGAAGCATCGTCGCTCTTCGCGTTCTCCCTGTCCGTCAGCCGATGCAGGAGGTAGTCGTCCAGCTCCGCTCGCGGAGCCTGTTGGGTCGACTCCGGCCTTCCCTCCCTTTCCGGGACCCGGAGCGACCCCTGCCCAGCTTTGAAGCTTTTACAAAGCCTTACATTCCATCTTCGGGCAGCCCGACTCCGCCAGCGCGCCTTTGGGCCCCGCGGACTCAGTTGGGGGCTCTAGGCCTTCAATGACGGCGGCTCCGGCGCCGCAGGGCCCCCCAAGGATCCAGGCCTGGATCGGGATCGGCGCTGGTCGACCTTGTGACACCTCCTCTGGCGCAGAATCCAGTGATGACACCCCCGCCGCCTCCAACGCCGGTTGTGTCCGCAGCCGGCGTCGATCCCGGCCTCCCCCTCAATGAGGACACGGAGCCGGACCGACGTCGGGACCGGCACCGACCGGTACTTTTGTACCCTTGTTCTCTCCTGATGTTTCCTACTGCCTGAGTGGCTCACAGAAGAGGGTGAGAAGGACTGGGAGGGGTCTGTGGACCCTCTTGCAGACCAGTTGGAGGAACTGGACTGGAGAGAGGAGTTGGGGGAGTCCAGTGGTCTGGACACCTCAGACCTTGGCATGCTATCTCCCCGTACCGTGGCCACGGAGGAGGGTGCATCTTATGCAGTGGTGTTGCGTAGGGCAGCCGAGGCCCTAAACCTCGAGCTTCCTACAGTGGCGGTCAGGACTAACCTCCTGACAGAGGTGCTTCAACCAGCAGCGGCCTCTTAGGAGCCCTTGCTACCGTTTAATGAGGCCCTTACGGACATCCTTTTGGGCACTTGGTCCATGCCCAACACAGGGGCTCCTGTGGACAGGATGATTGCCCGACGCCACCGCCCGGCCCCATTTTCCTCTCTTCCTATCCTACCCCTGGGAGCTTGGTAGTTCAAGCCTCAACGTCCAAAGGCGCATTCCCTAACGCACCACCTGATAGGGAATCCAAGAAGCTGGACCACCTTGGGAAGAAGATGTTTTGTTCCTCCAGCTTGGGACTGCGGTCAGTGAACACCGCATGTCTATTGGGCCGTTATTCCCACTCGGTGTGGGACACGGTTGCGCAGGTGCTGCCACAGTGCCCGGAGGAGGCCCGGGCCGTGCTCTCCAGTGCTGTTGCCGAGGGGAGGGACGCAGCGAAGTTCACCATCCGGTGTGGGCTGGACACCACCAACTCACTGGGCAGGACGATTTCCACGTCCGTACGCCTGGTTGAGGTCCACTGGTTTTTCGGGGGATGTCCAAGCAACGCTTTTTGACATGCCCTTTGATGGCCTTCGCCTGTTTGGCGACAAGACAGACAACGCGCTCGAGCGCTTTAAGGATTCTAGGGCTATGGCCAGATCCTTGGGCCTCGCTTCCACCACCCGCCCAATGCAGTCTGCTTTTCGCCCCTTTCGTGGCTACGGAAGGGGTGCCCCGCCACGTTCCGCCCAGAGCCACAGGCCTGCGCAAGCTGTCCAGCCTCTGTGTGGCAGAGTACGTGGATCCCACCGCCGTGGTTCGGGGGGCCAGGCCACCAGCGCCCCCTCTGCAGCAGCCTCCAAACCCTCCTAGTCCGACCTTTCAGGCCCATCAATCGCCAGTGGGCAGCAGGATTCGCCATCACATCCCCCACTGGCTCAACATCACGTCGGACAGGTGGGTTTTGCAGATAGTCCGAAGGGGCTACTCCCTCCCCTTCGAGACTACCCCTCCATCCATGCCACCTCAATTCCATTGCATGTCGGAGGATCACCTGGACCTTCTCCTACAGGGAGTTACGGCTCTCTTGGCCAAGGGAGCCATCGAGCACGTTCCTGTCCCAGAAGTAGGTCGTGGTTGTTATTCCCACTACTTTCTGGTGCCCAAGAAGGACAAGGGCCTGCGTCTTATCTTGGACTCAAGAACGTCAACCGCTTCCTCCGGAAGGAGAAGTTCAAGATGTTGACACTTGCTCAGGTCCTGTCTGCTCTCGACCCTGGAGACTGGATGGTAGCGTTGGACTTGCAGGACGCTCATTTTCACATCCCCGTCCTGCCGGCCCACCGGCGTTACCTGCGGTTCACGGTAGGCCACGAGAACTTTCAGTTTACCGTGCTCCCCTTTGGCCTTACCAGCGCCCCTCGGGTATTCACGAAAGTGATGGCGGCGGTCGCAGCTCATCTGCGCAGATGAGGGTTCCAGTCGTCCCCTATCTCGATGACTGGCTGTTGAAGGCAGGTTCGCCCCAGGTTGTCGTCTCCCACCTCCAGACTACGGCGGACCTCCTGCATTTGCTGGGGTTCACTATCAACGTGCCGAAGTCACATCTGATTCTCTCTCAGAAGCTCCTTTTCATCGGAGCGGTTCTGGACACAGTGCAGTTTCGGGTTTATCCTCCCGAGCAGCGAGTCCGGGATATTCAAGCTATGATTCCGATCTTCCAGCCTATATCCCGGGTTTCGGTCAGACTGACCCTGAGGCTACTGGGCCTTATGGCCTCCTGAATCCTGCTGGTGGACTATGCCAGGTGGCATATGCGGGCTCTGCAGTGGGACCTGAAGTTCCAGTGGGCAGAGCATCAGGGGAATCTTACCGATTGCGTCCAGATCCCAGAGGGCACTGCACACCAATTGCAGTGGTGGCTAACAAACCGGAATTGGGTCAACGGCAGATCCCTCTCCCTTCCCCAGCCAGAGTTCACAGTGGTGGCAGATGCATCACTGCTGGGGTGGGACGGCCACATGGGAGAGGTGGAGATCAGAGGCCTCTGGTCTCCGGCGGAGTACGGGCTCCATATCAACCTTCTGGAGCTTCAGGCGATTCGTCTTGCACTAAAAGCATTCCTTCCCTCTGTCCGGGGAAGAGTGGTGCAGGTGTCCACGGACAACACCACCGCCATGTGGTACTGCAACAAACAGGGCGGGGTAGGGTCGTGGACCCTATGTCAAGAGGCTCTTCGCCTTTGGACATGGCTGGAACATCAGGGCATATCCCTGGTGGTTCAACACCTGGCAGGTTCTCTGAACACCAGGGCGGATGGACTCAGCTGCAGGTGCATGATGGATCACAAATGGCGTCTTCACTCGGAGGTGGTGCAAGGTCTCTTTCAGCAGTTGGGAGAGCCTTGGTTAGATCTATTCGCCACCGAAGAGAACGCGCAATGTCAGCAGTTCTGCGCGTGGAATTTTCAAGGCGGCACTCGCTAGGCGACGCTTTTCCTCGCGAGTGGAGTTGCGGTCTTCTATACGCCTTTCCGCCTATACCACTTCTGCCCAGAGTGCTGAAGAAGATCAAGCGCGACCGGGCCCAAGTCATCCTTGTGACGCCGGATTGAGCACAAAGAGTCTGGTATCCCGAGCTATTGCACATGGCCATCGATCCTCCAATCAGACTGCCTCTTCGGGAGGATCTTCTGTCGCAGCAGCAGGGGACGGTCCTCAACCCAAACCTGTCCAGCCTCCACCTACGTTGCGTGGAGATTGAGCGGCGGCAGATGACAGCTTTCGACCTTCCTCCCGAAGTCTGTAATGTTATCTTGGCAGCCAGGCGTCTCTCCACCAAAACGGTATTCGCCTGTAGATGGAACAAGTTTGTGGCATGGTGCGCAGCAAAGGCTGTGGATCCCCTTTCTGCTCCCCTTTCAGAGGTTCTCCTCTTCATTCTCTTCATTCTCTGCTCTGGGCACACTCAAGGGCTATCTTTCGGCCTTCCTTCGGCTGCCTTACCAGCCATCTCTTTTCAAGTCCCCTATTGTAAATCGCTTCCTTAAGGGCATTACTCATTTGTTCCCTCCAACTCCTTTTGTGATGCCCCAGTGGGACTTGAACCTGGTTCTTACTTTTCTTGTGTGTTCTCCCTTCAAGCCACTACATAACTGTCCTCTCAGGCTCCTGACTCTTAAAACTGCCTTTCTGGTTGCCATCACCTCTGCTCACAGGGTGAGTGAGCTGCAAGCCCTTTCTTCTAAGCCTCCTTTCCTGGCTGTTCATCCGGACAAAGTTGTCCTCCGAACTAGGCCTTCTTTCCTTCCCAAAGTGGTTACCTCTTCCCATATAGGACAGACCACCACTTTGCCCACCTTCTTTCTGCCTCCGCATCCTTCGAAAGAGTAAGAGAGGCTCCACAGTCTGGATCCAAAACGTGCGCTTTCGTTCTATCTGGATCGCACAAGACATTTCCGGGTGGATGACCAGCTCTTTGTTGGTTATGTGGGCGCCAAGAAAGGTCGGGTCGTGCAAAAACGAACCATCTCCCGAGGGGTCGTTCTTTGCATCAAGATCTGCTATTCCTTAGCAAAAGGAACCTCCAGTGGGGTTGCGTGCCCATTCCACCAGGGCGACGGCAGCCACTACTGCATTGGGACATGGAGTCCCCCTACTTGACATCTGCCAGGCAGCTACGTGGGCTTCACTGCACATGTTTACCAAACACTACTGCCTGGACAGCCAAGTCCGGAGAGACGGCTTTTTCGGCCGTTCAGTTCTCCAGCACTTTCTGGTGTGAACTTGGTTCACAGACCAACCACCGGGGTTGGTATTGCTGGAGTATCTATTCTAAGGTGAGGAATCCATAACCAATTGTCTCTTTCAGATGAACAAGTTACTTACCTTCGGTAACGATATATCTGTAAGAGTCCTAGATTAGTTATGGATTCCTCACCGCCCCACCCATCCTCCCCGTTCTGCGAACTGACTTCTAGGGTAAGGGACTTCCTTTCAGGGCCCTAGTGTTCGTGCACCAGTAGTCAGTGTCTTGCATGGCTCTGCGCTTTTGGCGTGGAATGTCGTGTAAAGAACTGACGTCAGCGCACGAGGGCGGCGTCTGAGTAGATACCGCTACGTCATTCCGGTGACCACGACGCCAACGATTAACGCGGAGTTGACCGATGCCACCCATCGACGCGCATAGGTACTGCTGAGGAAAAAGTTCTCCGGATCCAGTCTGACGCCTGGGGGAAATTCTAAGGTGAGGAATCCATAACTAATCTGTCTCTTACAGATATATTGTTACCGAAGGTAAGTAACTTGTTCTTTAACTCAAATAGACAATACTATGATAATGTTTTATATGAACAAGCAGGGAGGAACACAATCCTTTATTCTATCAAGATTAGCTCAGGAAATCTGGAAGTGGGCCAATCAGAGACAAATAGACCTAACAGCAATTCCTCTTCCAGGGAAAGACAATGTGGAAGCGGACAAGCTAAGCAGGCAAGCATCATCTTCCTACGAATGGGAACTCAATGAAGCAGTACTCAAACAGATATTCAAACAATGGGGGACACCAGAAATGGATCTATTCGCGACGCAAACAAATGCAGAATGCCAATGCTTTGTGTCCAGGCATCTACACCACCAAGCCCTAGGGAATGCTCTGTCGATAAATTGGGCAGGGTTATTTGCTTGCGCTTTTCCCCCGGATACTACTGTTACACAGATTAATCAACAAATGCAAGCGAGCTAAAATGACGCTAATTCTGATTGCCCCTCAGTGGGCCAGACAACCAAGGTACTCGGAACTAGTGGAAATAGCTCAAAGCAACATAAAAATTTACCAAGACAACAGGACCTGCTTTCAATAAAGAACCACAGAGTTTCAGTTTGGCAGCATGGCTCCTGAAGATGTAGGACAACAAGCCCTCAAGCACGCCACCCGCAAACACCACCAGCTGATCCGTGCCACCAAGAAGTCGGCACTCAAAGAACGACTGGACAACAACGCCCATGACAGCAAGGAACTTTTCAGCATCGTCAAAGAGTTCTCCAACCCCAGCGCCGGAAACAACGACATCACCCCCTCGCAAGACCTCTGCAACTCACTCTCCGCGTTCTTCCACCGCAAGATCACCGACATACATAACAGCTTCGACGCACAAACCACGCACCCTACCGCCGAACCAACGCCCGCCACCACCACCCTCTGCAACTGGACCCCGATCAGCACCGAAGACACCACCCGCACGATGAACTCCATCCACTCCGGATCACCAACCGACCCCTGCCCACACCACGTCTTCAACAAAGCCGACGCCACCATCGCACCCCATCTCCGGGACATCATCAACTCCTCCTTCCACACCGCCACCTTCCCGGAGAGCTGGAAGCACGCCGAGCTTACCGCCCTCCTGAAGAAACCAACGGCGGACCCCACCGACCTCAAGAACTACCGTCCCATCTCGCTCCTTCCGTTTCCGGCCAAAGTCATCGAGAAGACCGTCAACAGACAGCTTGCCGCCTTCCTCGAGACGAATGGATCCCTCGACCCCTCGCAGTCCGGGTTTCGGGCCAACCACAGCACCGAGACCGCCCTTATCGCAGCCACCGACGACATCAGAACCCTAACCGACAACGGGAAACAGCTGCCCTCATCCTCTTGGACCTCTCCGCGGCGTTCGACACCGTCTGCCACCGCACCCTAGTGAAGCGCCTCAGCAACATCGGAATCCGAGAGAAAGCACTGGAATGGATCATCTCGTTCCTCGCCGGAAGAACCCAGAGAGTCCGCCTCCCCCGTTCAGATCCGAAGCCACCGAAGTCATCTGCGGCGTTCCACAAGGATCTTCACTCAGCCCAACCCTCTTCAACGTCTACATGAGCCCCTCGCAGCCATCGCACGCCAACACAACCTCAACATCATCTCCTACGCCGACGACACCCAGCTGATCCTCTCCCTCACCAACGACCCCACCACCGCCAGAGCCAACCTACACGACGGGATGAGAGACGTCGCCGACTGGATGAGGAACAGCCGCCTTAAACTGAACTCAGACAAGACGGAAGTCCTCATCCTGGGCTCATCACCCTCCGCCTGGGACGACTCCTGGTGGCCCCCGGCCCTGGGCACCGCGCCCAAGCCAACGGACCACGCACGCAACCTGGGCTTCATCCTGGACTCCTCCCTGTCGATGACCAGACAAGTCAACGCCGTCTCATCTTCATGCTTCAACACCCTGCGCATGCTCCGCAAGATCTTCAGATGGATCCCCACTGAAACCAGGAAGACCGTCACCCAGGCACTCGTCACCAGCCGACTGGACTATGGGAACACCCTCTACGCCGGAACCACAGCCAAACTTCAAAAAGACTCCAGCGCATCCAGAACGCCTCCGCACGACTCATCCTGGACATCCCCCGACACAGCCACATCACCGGACACCTGAAAGACCTGCACTGGCTCCCCGTCAGCAAGAGAATCACGTTCAGACTCCTCACCCACGCACACAAGGCCCTCCACGACCTGGGCCCAAAGTACCTCAACGACCGCATGACCTTCTACACGCCCACACGCCAGCTACGATCAACCAGCCACGCCCTCGCCACCGTACCACGCATCCGCAGAACCACCGCCGGAGGAAGATCCTTCTCCTACCTGGCAGCCAAGACCTGGAACTCCCTCCCCACTCACCTTCGGCGAACCCAGGACCATCTCTCCTTCAGGAAGCAGCTCAAGACCTGGCTGTTCGAGCAGTAACTCACCCCCTCCCCCGGCGCCTTGAGACCCTCCCGGGTGAGTAGCGCGCTCTATAAATGCCGTGATTGATTGATTGATTGAGTCTGGCAACTAGGCTTACACAATGGCCATTCTCAGAGAAGCAAGAAGACCAACAAGAAGAAAGTGCTACAGGGCTAAATGGGAAAGATACTCAAGGTGGTGCCAAAGGATGGGCCGGTTACAGGACAATACGAAGGACACAACAGTCCTGAGATACCTCACGCACCTACTAGATTGCAAATGAACTTATGCTTTGTTAAAAGTACATTTAGGAGCAATGGGTGCCTACACAAGAGGTCACGTAGGAAGAAGGTTCTTCATAACACCAGTAATAAAAAGATTCCTAGAGGGAGCAGAGGATAGCGCCACCCAGACTGGTGCCAGCCCCTACATGGAACTTAAAAATCCTGTACTAACACAGCTAATGAGAAAACCCTTTGAGCTTTTACACAGGGTTCATTAAAAATGCTCATGTTTAAAACAGCCTTTATAGTGGCAATGACATTGCTTTGCAGGGTGAGTGAACTGCAAGCACTTACAATTCAAGAACCGTTCCTACAGATCAACAAAGACAGAATAGTCATGAAGACAGATCCACAATTCTTACCCAAAGTTGTGTCACACTTCCACATAAATCCATCAATTCAAATACCAAATATTTTCCAAGAGCCCAATAATCAAGCAGAAAGAGCTTTACATACTGTGGTTACAAGAAGAGCGATCATGTACTACATGGAAGTAATGCACACCACAACATGGGCAAACCAGTGACAAAGAGTACAATATCTAAATGGATTCCACAAACAATTCAATTCCGTCCATCCAAATGCACTGCAACTGTCAGGCTCATTTTCGAGGCAGAGAAATTTTAAGGAGGAAAAATTAAATGCATGTTAATTTGAGGGGCATTTTGTCTTAAATTATTTGCACGCTGCACTTTAAGTGGTCATTTTCAGTGCCAGAGGGGTTAATCTGGGGTGAGCAGTCTAGCTGTTGGCAACAGCATCCCAATAAAGTACGGCCATTGACACGGACGCGTGCAGCGGGCGCGCCAAAAGCAAGCCTGTCTGCGTCCGACTGGGGCAAGGGGCCAGAAACCCTGGCAGTTCCGTGTCAGGGCAGTCACGATATTCCTCTGAAGAACTAAAGTTCCATATGCAACATTTAAAGCACGGAATCATGCCAGATGCTTTACCTAGTAAATGTTCCAAATGTAATCAGAGATTTGAGACTAATAACAATGAAATTCTGCAAAAATTGCATATTGGCAGGAACCTTCAACACTTGAGAGACCACAAACGGAGTGTCAGATTGGCAAATGTACTCAGTCAACTGTAGATCTCTTCCTAAACAAAACAAGCATTGGCATAGCCAATAGGTCTCGCCTTTGGGGCCTTATAAGTGTTTAGCCAGAGCTATTGACTTTGCCAATGTCTTCAAGCTGTGCTGCAGAGAAGTGTGGCTGCTGTGCAGCATGCTGAAAAGTTATAATAAAAAGTGTCAGAAGCATTTTTGTTACTTTATATATGACCAAGAAGGCATTATGTAAAACTGAACGACCATATTAAAAAAGTATTTACAATAAAAAATTTCCTCAGTTTTCTTTTGTTCTTGCAATGCTGGCAACTTGTTTCTGCCTATTGCAATGGTTGTTTGTTAAAGCTTTTTTTTGAGGGGGCATAAACAATCGGAGGGTGAAGGTTGGGAACGAGTACCTGTATTATAACACTAGCAGCGGCCAGACGCTAGGGGAGAATCAACAGATGCCAGATTCCGAGAGCAGGCTGAGGTGGTGCTGAGTGATGCTGAGGTGGTAGTGGTGACTGTTGCGGAGACGATGCTGAGGTGATGCTGAATGATACTCAGGTCTTGCTGAGTGATATTGCTGTGGTGCTGAGTGATGCTGTGGTGCTGAGTGATATTGTCTTGGCGCTGAGTGATGCTGTGGTGGTGCTGAGTGATATTGTGGTGGCCCTGAGTGATGCTGTGGTGGTGCTGAGTGATGCTGTGGTGGTGCTGAGTGATGCTGTGGTGGTGCTGAGTGATATTGTGGTGGCCCTGAGTGATGCTGTTGTGGCCCTGAGTGATGCTGTTGTGGCCCTGAGTGATGCTGTGGTGGCCCTGAGTGATGCTGTGGTTGCCCTGAGTGATTCTGTGGTGGCCCTGAGTGATGCTGTGGTGGCCCTGAGCGATGCTGTGGTGGCGCTGAATGATGCTGTGGTGGTGCTGAGCGATGCTGTTGTGGCCCTGAGTGATGCTGTGGCGGCCCTCAGTGATGCTGTGGCAGCGCTGAGTGATGCTGTGGCGGCACTGAGTGATGCGGTGGCGGCACTGAGTGATGCGGTGGCGGCGCTGAGTGATGCGGTGGCGGCGCTGAGTGATGCTGTGGCGGCGCTGAGTGATGCTGTGGCGGCGCTGAGTGATGCTGTGGCGGTGCGGAGTGATATTGTTGTGGCACTGAGTGATGCTGTGGTAGTTCTGAGTGATGCTGTGGTAGTTCTGAGTGATGCTGTGGTAGTTCTGAGTGATGCTGTGGTGGTGCTGAGTGATGCTGTTGTGGTGGTGCTGAGTGATGCTGTGGTGGTGCTGAGTGATATTGTTGTGGCACTGAGTGATGCTGTGGTGATGCTATGGTAGTTCTGAGTGATGCTGTGGTAGTTCTGAGTGATGCTGTGGTGGTGCTGAGTGCTGCTGTGGTGGCCCTGAGTGATGCTGTGGTGGTGCTGAGTGATATTGTTGTGGCACTGAGTGATATTGTTGTGGCACTGAGTGATATTGTTGTGGCACTGAGTGATGCTGTGGTAGTTCTGAGTGATGCTGTGGTAGTGCTGAGTGATGCTGTGGTAGTTCTGAGTGATGCTGTGGTGGTGCTGAGTGATGCTGTGGTGGCCCTGAGTGATGCTGTGGTGGTGCTGAGTGATATTGTTGTGGCACTGAGTGATGCTGTGGTAGTTCTGAGTGATGCTGTGGTAGTTCTGAGTGATGCTGTGGTGGTGCTGAGTGATGCTGTGGTGGTGCTGAGTGATGCTGTGGTGGTGCTGAGTGATATTGTTGTGGCACTGAGTGATGCTGTGGTAGTTCTGAGTGATGCTGTGGTAGTTCTGAGTGATGCTGTGGTAGTTCTGAGTGATGCTGTGGTGGTGCTGAGTGATGCTGTGGTGGTGCTGAGTGATGCTGTGGTGGCCCTGAGTGATGCTGTGGTGGTGCTGAGTGATATTGTTGTGGCACTGAGTGATATTGTTGTGGCACTGAGTGATGCTGTGGTAGTTCTGAGTGATGCTGTGGTAGTTCTGAGTGATGCTGTGGTAGTTCTGAGTGATGCTGTGGTAGTTCTGAGTGATGCTGTGGTAGTTCTGAGTGATGCTGTGGTAGTGCTGAGTGATGCTGTGGTAGTTCTGAGTGATGCTGTGGTGGTGCTGAGTGATGCTGTGGTGGCCCTGAGTGATGCTGTGGTGGTGCTGAGTGATATTGTTGTGGCACTGAGTGATGCTGTGGTAGTTCTGAGTGATGCTGTGGTAATGCTGAGTGATGCTGTGGTGGTGCTGAGTGATGCTGTGGTGGTGCTGAGTGATATTGTTGTGGCGCTGAGTGATGCTGTGGTGGCGCTGAGTGATGCTGTGGTGGCGCTGAGTGATGCTGTGGTGGCGCTGAGTGATGCTGTGGTGGCGCTGAGTGATGCTGTGGTGGTGCTGAGTGATATTGTTGTGGCACTGAGTGATGCTGTGGTGATGCTATGGTAGTTCTGAGTGATGCTGTGGTAGTTCTGAGTGATGCTGTGGTGGTGCTGAGTGATGCTGTGGTGGTGCGGAGTCATCCTGTGGTGGTGCTGAGTGATGCAGTGTTGGCGCTGAGTGATGATGTGGTGTCGCTGAGTGAAGCTATGGTGGTGCTGAGTGATGCTGTAGTGGCGCGGAGTGATGTTGTGGTGCTGCTGAGTAATGCTGTGGTGGCGCTGAGTGATGCTGTGGTGGCGCTAAGTGATGCTGTGGTTGTGCTGAGTAATGCTGTGGTTGCACTGAGTGATGCTGTGGTTGCACCGAGTGATGCTGTGATGGCGTTGAGTGATGCTGTGATGGGGTTGAGAGATGTTGTGTTGGTGCTGAGTGATGCTGTGCTGGCTCTGATTGATGCTGTGCTGGCTCTGATTGATGCTGTGCTGACTCTGATTGATGCTGTGCTGGCTTTGATTGATGCTGTGGTTGCGCTGAGTGATGCTGTGGTGATGCTGAGTGATGCTGTGGTGTTGCCGAGTGAGAGATAGAGTGAAGATATAATGCCCAATTAGAGAGGGTGGTGAGAGAGAAAGAGAGAGAAAGGGTGTACATAGAATAAAGAGTGGAGCGGGATAGAGAGACAGAAAGAAGGGGAGAGAGAGTGAATGAAGGAGTTTGAAAGAGAAACAGATAAAGGGGTGAGAGAGAATGAAAGGCTAAAAAAGATAGAGAGGGGAGAGTTAATTAAGTAGAGAGAGAATTAGAGAGGGAGAGAGACAATAAGAGTGGGGGTGTGGAGTTTAAATAGAGTGAAGAAGTGACGCGGAAAAAGTAACCTTAAATATAGCTTTGCGCGAATAAATATAAAAAAAAAAACAGAGTGAGACAAAAATACTGGTAATTAGGCTGTGACTCCCAATATAAAACAAATAGCGATATAAGGTGAAATCAACCCACCGAAGCAATATTTCTAACTAGACAAAAAAAAGCTTGCATTTCAATGCTAATCGCTGTTGTTTTTCATGTGACTGTAGTCCAGGGCCGTCAGTTGGTAATGTGAGCTGCTGCTGCGATTGAAACATCAGAGTCCAGAGAGTTAATGAGCCATGACGAGGAAATGAGGAAGAGATAGGAAACCCAGATGGCAGCTGCGCGCGTGCACGCTATCGTGAACGCAAGCTGGTCGCCAGCCGAAAGCCAGTGGGTTTGCACTTCCAAAACCCGCTTACTAAAACTCTCGGCCAGACCAGCGCAAGCGCTGGTGCAGGCCGAGACCTAAAAATGGAAATCTACACTTTCCTAGAAGACATGAGCCCTGAAGCCCTTTTTCTCACAGAAACGCGGCTGCATGAGGACTGTAGTCCTGACATTGCTGTTGCCCTCCCCCCTGTATATGCAATTGCTAGAATTGGCCGTTGTGGGAAGAAAGGCGGGGGAGTAGCCTTTATATTTAAAAAAAACTCTGTACTGTAAAACACTCAATACAGATTGCAGATAGTGATAACTTAATCTCCTCACTTAAACTTTCATTTACTTTCACCTTTTCTGGCTTATTAGTATACCGACCCCCAGGACCTGCAACAAAATTGGTCCAGGTGATCCCTGATATAATAGCAGAGTATGAGTTGTCCACTGCCAATTTCACACTGCTAGGGGATCTAAATATACATTTTGACGATAACCTGTGTACACTGGCCAACGGATTTAAGAGTCATCTAGCAGCGCTACAGCTTAGAAAATGGGTAAAACAACCTACTCACATCAAGGGCCATATACTGGACCCTATCTTTTCAAACATCGCACCCTTGGAAATATATGCCCCCATTCCAATTGTATGGTCAGATCATCTGTTAATTCAATTTACTATCCCCAAAAATGTACCGCCCAAACAGAACAAAGCCCTTATCCAGCAAACACAACAATGGGCAAAAATGGACCTTGTGGGCTGGCAAACAGCTCTGAGTAAAACCACCCCAAGACTGGATGGAGATGTGTGCGCATCCTACCTTGCTTTTGGGGAGTGGATACAATCCACACTAGAAGAGGTGGCGCCTAAACACCACAAAAGAGCTTCTCAAGATAGAGTAAAAGTAGGCTGGTTTTCTGCAGAGCTAAGGGAGTTAAAAAAGAGTGTCAGAGATGGGAAAGGTAATGGAGACATCAATATGATGAAGAAAACAAACAGGCCTATAAAGCAAGTATAAGACAATACCATCAGGCAATCTTCATGGCCAAATTAAAGGACTTTGCAGAGAAGATTAAACAGACTGCTAATCCCGCAAGAGAAATATATAACATTGTAAACTAATTTCTAAAACCCAATGTGACTGGCCGTACCCCCTCGCCCTCAAGGGAGCGCTGTGAAAAGCTTGCCCTCTTTTTTCTGGAAAAAGTGAACAAGATTTACGAGTCCTTTGGGGAGGCACAAATGGATTCAGACTTCCCAAAATTAAGAACAATAGCCAGTCAATCATTAGAAGAATTTGCGTCCCTCCCAAAGATGAGCATCAGTGACCTCATACAGGTTGAAAGCTCCATTAAATCAGGATCTCCATTAGACCCATCCCCAATCCACATCCTGTTTCAAGGAGGAGATAATATACTATTTGCTTTACAGGTACTATGCAATACCTCCTTGGAAGAAAGTTGCATCCCGGAACCTTGGAAGCATGCGATTATCAGGCCACTACTAAACTATTTTGTTATTGCTCGGAAAAAGTAAGATCTTAAAGAAGTGGCTGATTTGCGCCCTTTCAAAGTTCCTGGATAGCAATAACCTGCTACATCAAACACAAACTGGCTTTCGCCCTGGGTGCAGTACGGAAGTAGCCTTATTACTGGCAACGGACGAAATGAGAGCGACTATAGATCAAGGAGGGGCGGCTGCGCTAATCCTTCTAGGCCTGAGCGCAAACTTCGACACCGTCTCCCACTCAGTCCTGAGAGAAAGGATGAAAAAAATGGGAATTTCAGGGCCTGCCCTAAAGCAGCTAACGGCCTTCTTAAAAAACAAAAGCTTTCAAGTTAGTGAAGGCACTTTTGTGCCAAAAAAGATTAAAGTGAAATGTGGAGTGCCACAGGGCTCAGCGTTGAGTCCTACACTCTTTAATATCTATGTGAAACCATTGTCGGGTACATGGTTCACCATGGTGTCATATGCTTATGACACCCAAATTGTTGTTTCCAGATGCTCCTTCCACCTATATGAGACTCAACACATGCTTGGAACAGGTGACCGACTGGATGGCAGCAAGCTGCTTTAAGTTGAACGGAGACGAAACAGAGGGATTGGTGATGGGTAATAACCCATCCTTCTGGGGGCAAATTGCATGGCCTTCTAAGCTAGGTGGACCTCCTATGCCGAAAGACGAGGTAAAAAACGTAGGAGTGATACTAGATAAAGACCTGACAATTAACCCCAAGCCAAGAAAAGAGCGGGGACCTTTTTCGGCCTGCTCAGATCACTGAGAAAAATGCTGAGATGGCTGTCACTGAAGTGCCGTAGGATAGTTGTGCAAGGATTGATACTTTCACACCTTGACTACGGCAACTCCCTTTACATGGGCAGTCCAGCCTATGTCTTAAAGAAACTACAGGTAATACAAAATGCGGCAGCTCAAGTACTCTTGAATATCCCCAAGAGAAACTCAGCACAATTAGTGCTTGGACAACTACACTGGTTACCCATCAAAAAAAGCATAGATTTCAAAACCCTATGCATTGCACATAAACTGAAACATGGACAAAGGCCTCAGGCCATACAACATCTCATTACCCCTTATTCAACTGGAAGAGCATTGAGATCGAGCAATCTTTCTCTCCTGGAAGTCCCAAGAATAAGGAGAGCTAGAAGGAGTGGAAGAACATTTGCTTTCCTCATGGCCAAGCTATGGAACTTCCTTCCTGTACACCTCAGGTCCAACAATAACTTGTTCAGCTGTAAGAGACAATTAAAAACACATCTCTTTAGGTAATGATCATTGCTGATAAAACACCTCCTCTGTGACCCGGACAGTTCTCTAGGCACTTTTGAATCATTCCGATACACCTGTTCAGGAACTCATGTTAGTTATTGGGTCCGTCAGCACCGGGAAGCCCGTTGTGGGTAGCTGTTGCCCTATATAAAACCCTATAAATAAATAAATTGTAACACTCAAGTGCAGGAGTACAGCTATATTCCAAACCAAAAGCGCACTCAGCACATAGAAAAGGGGCTACAATAGCCTTTTTTAGCAAATATACCTTTAAAAGACATTTGCATGGCAACTACTTGGTCATCAGTCCACATGTTTACCAAACATTATTGTATAGATCTTCAAATGAATAAGGAAGCTCAAGTCGGACAGAAAGTATTAAGATATGTATTCACAACTTTACGCTCATCTTGATCCCAACCACAAGATTAAAAAAACACTACAAAGTCAATGCACAGCATGTGAATCCAGAAAAGATTCACGCTACAAAACAAAATGCTTTCTTACCTGTAGGAGTAGTTTTGCAGCTTGAAAAAACAAATTCTGGAGTCACCGGCAACCAACCTACCTCACCTATAAGAGGGGAGAAAGAAGAAAAAAGAAAGAATCTGAAGATGAGGACCACAAGTGGGAGCTTCCGGGGAGGGTGTATGACGTCAGAGGAGGCAGAGTAAGGCACCAAATGGTGGGACCGCCGATGCCCAACAACAACAAAAAAGAGAAGGACTACTACTATATTGGAGAATTCCATACCCAACCACTAGATGGCGGAATAATGCACAGCATGTGAATCCAGAAAATTCTTCAAGATGCCAAACTACTCCTACAGGTAAGAAACCATTTTGTTACTATCTGGTAGCAGGAAGAGGGCAAAATGCAAATTTAGCTTCCAAGGACTTCAGGTAGGGCAAATGTGACTTTCTAAAAGTCCCCTTTCCAAAATATTTACCTCATTTACCACAAATCCAACATCACCAGTGAATTGGGCTTGAAATACATTTTAAAAAAAGACCAAAAATGAAATGTGTGTGTTTTGTAGGTGGGGATAATATTTATTAACCTTAATATTGTATCCTAAAGGTTTCCTATGGAACAACCAAGCAGCTACAGTGAAAATAGCTGTGAGGTGCTAGTCACTGTAAGGACAAGTTTAACAATGAACCTTTCCATGTCCTACTTTTAAATACCATGCATCTTGCCGTATTGGCCATAATTCCTCCTTAGTGGTGACGAAAAATTTATAAAAGGAAGGTTTAGACATGTTAAAAGGGGTTATTATGACAGTTCAAATTTGAAGTTAAAACCTGCATAGTCAGGCTCCTGGTGGCAGGCCTGCAGTCATGTTTATGTTGTCACTGTAGTGGATGTCACAATGAGTGCTGCAATCCACTTGTGACATTAAACCTAGAGGCCCTGGGTACATATGGTAGCATATACTAGGGACTTATAGGAAAGTTAAATATGTCAATCGGGTGTATACCAATTTTACCATGTTGAAAGGTGGAGCACAAGCACTCTACCACTGTTTAGGAGGGGTAACATGTGCAGAGTTCTTTAGCCAGTAAAAATATAGGTCCGCAGAAAAGGCAAAAAGATATGTGGTGACCCTGCAGAAAGGACACACTTACAACACAGGTAAACCCCCCCCACCCCATGAAATGTGGGATTCCCTGCTCAAGCAATAGAACATGGACAATTGGCTATTCTGTGGTGGTACTTGTCTGCTCTATGCCCCTCTGTAACTAATAGTACTCCTCTGTCACCATCCTCCTGGGCAACTGGACTGGCCAGTGGGGAACCTTTCTCCTCGTCTGCAGACCTGTCTCTGAGGGTCCTAACCATAGCTTGCTCACAGATGCATCCCAGTGTGCAGATAGTACCACCATGGCCAACAAGGTGATGTGGTCCATTCTGCCCCCCCTTCCCAAGTCAGACTTCTGTCTACAACCAAAGAAACCCTTTGCCCCTGGCCATCCACTGCCAAATTGAGGATCCAATCTGGGTCTCACCTCCAGTTGGAGTGCTGTCAAGGAGCCCCTCCCTTGCTCCGTAGGTCTCCCTGGACTCTTAGGTTTCTCAGAGTGTGGGTCTACATCCTGAAGTGCTAAACACCCTCCATCCACTACCACTCCTGCCATCTCAGGTGTGGTATCCTGATACAGGCTTTTTAGCCCAGGGTCTGTAACCTGAGACTGAACTGGTGCCTGGCAGTCCTGGGCTTCCAGCAGAGAGCCACAGCCCCTCTCAATGGTGACACACTCTGTGTGGTGCAGGGTTCTGCCTCGGGCAGTTCTCCTGCTCCTCTGTCCCAGTGACAGCACAGGCAGCACCTCCAAGTCAGAAGTGGCCTCACTAGAATCAGTCTTGGGGCGCTGTTCTGTCAGAGTAGGTAACCCTTGACCTACTGGTCCTCCTACTGTGGATTGCCTCTAACTCCTACCCCTTACTCTCCATCTGGGAAACCATACTCTTTGTTTGGGAGCAGTACCCCCAGCAATCTGTGTTTATGAGGTACCCAGGGCGACTGCCGCACCCAGTTCTTTTCTCACCGATTGACGCATTGCTAAGGATGCAGTTAATGAGTATATGGGGACGGACAATGACCCTCCTCTGAGCCAATCCAGGGATACCAGGGCCATAGTGCAGAAAATGTTCATCAAGTCCTAGGACCCAACCCAGATGCCATCCTGTTAAAGGCACACCACCACCTCCCCACACCCAAGGCCTTTTGTCCATGTGCTGAGAGGAAGTTCACACTTCATTCATCCCCATTGAAATGCTCATTACTGGCTAGGAGAAGGGAGAAAACAAAATGCAGATTTAGTTTCAAGGGACTTCAGGCAGGGCAAAGATGACTTACTAAAACTCCCCTTTCCATTTATTTATTAAAGGTAACCTTTTATCCCTAAACATTCCTATTGAACAGCCAACCCTGCTACAGTGAAAATAGCTTTGAGATGCTGGTTACTGTAAGCACATTATACTTTTACATGTCCTAATTTTACATGCCATACTCCCTACCTTATTAGCGATAAGGCCTACATAGGAGTCACTCATAAATATTTAAACTGAACGTTTAGGCTTGTAGAAAGGGGTTATTTTGGCAGGTTGAATTTTCAGTTAAAATCTGCAGTTAGGCTCCTGGTGCAAAAAGAGCAGATGATGGACGGAATACTGAATTAATCAAACATTCACCCCCAGTCACAGTTCTGGGTTAAATCCATTCTTTGTTTGCATGCCACGCCATTCCAGTTTAGACCCAGCCATATGCAAATCAGTCTTGACCCTGTTCCCCATGGGAACAGTTCAGCCCGAATGCCAGGCCAGGCCTTCCCTGGACCAGAAACAAGCATCCTGGGACCGGTTTTGGGGTAACACCCCTCATCAGCCAGGCTAGCTTGAATAATTTATGGCAACCCTAGACCTACAAGACGCTCATTTCCATATCCCTAGTCACACAAAACATAGGAAATATATATGCTTCAAAGTGACCGGTTGCCACTACCAATTTAAAGGGTTGCTGTTTGGTCAGACTGAGAGCAGCCTCCAGAATCTTCAGAAAAGGGCTTTGCAGGCTACCTAAGCCTACCTGTGTAAACAAGTTCACCAAATATTTCTGTACTTGGATTGACTGGCTCATAAAGGGAGCTTCCTATTTACCAGTTACAACATCTGCACAGGGCTGTCTGAAGCTCTTCAAGATGCTAGGTCTCATCGTCAATAAAGAAAAGTTGTATTTGATTCGCTGTAAGTGAATACAGTTTTTCGGAGCAATTCTAAACACACAGGTAGGTAAAGTGTTCTTTCAAGAGACCTCAATGCATGCACCATCTGGCTGGTTGCATGCAAAACAAATAGTGACAGTCTGTTCAAATGTCTTTTAGTACTGAAGTCCTCATGCATTTCCTTGATAGCATTTTATTGGAGACCCAATGGGCACAAGCGACTGGGACATGTGATGACAGAACTACGTAACATCATCAAAAATGAAGGAAACCAAGACAAAACACAACCATGGGGCACTGATTCCAAAAGGATTCTCTAAATTTCAACATGACCACCAAAACTTAAATAGACATTTGAGGATCCATGGCAAGTGATTCCAACACAGAGTGATTTTATATAAATGTATTACAGCTTCGATTGGTGAGACTGGGTATGCGTATTTCTGCCAACTATAAGCCTTTGTTGCTTCCAGTCCATACCAACAAAACAGCAACAATGTCATTTAGAAGCAAACAGAGAGGAACAAGATTGAGAATTCATTTGAAAGGTGCAAAGGTTATGGAACTGGGCCATAAGACACCAAGGGCCGATGTACAAAGCTTTTTAGCGGTTGCAAATGGTCCGATTCGCAGAATCAAGCCGTTTGCGATCGCTAAAAAGCTTTTTGGTATGTACCAATGCAAAATTGCAAATCGGTATTAGGAAGGGGCATGTTAAGGGCATCCCTTGCTAATACCAAATCGTAGTGGTATGTTTGAAGGTTTTGTGATCGAAATGCAGTCGCAAAACAGTCGCAGGTCACCACCTATTTCAAATTGGTGGTAACCCATTCACTAATGGGAAGGGGTCCCTAATGGACCCTTTCCTTTTTGTGAATGTATGTCAAAGCATTTTTTAAGAGCAGACAGTGGTCCCACAGACATAGTTGTCTGCTGACATAATTACACTATAGGGGGTTAGCCTATCTTTTTAAATCCCGTTAGTTTCTGCAAGTTAGTTGCGTGGCTCATAGTATATCTCTTCAGAATGTGAGAGCAACACCCAGGTGAATCAGTGTGATCACCACATCTCTGGGATATTTTTTGTTGCGTCCTCACAGACAGGTTCCACCTGTGGCCTGCTTCATCATCAGACCCACACCCTACTCACCTAGAGTAGGGGGGGGGGGGGCTCAACACGTTTGTAAGCAGAGTGCTTAAACTACTGCCTAGGCACTAAGAGTGAGTCAAAATTGCCTGCAGGATCCTAATACATGTTTAGTCAGAAGATCCTTTGGCAAGGTTAAAAACTGTGAGATGCCACAGGGGAACAATGGCCCTAGACATCTGAGGATGATATGTTTCAGCCATTTTAATGCCCGGTGGGTCAGTCAGCTTTCTTCAGGACCAGTAAGTGTAATAATCCCTATGTGGTGTGCTTACTAATTTCAACCAATATTACATGTGTTTGTGCATAAATTCAGTAAAGCATGCACCCGAACTATACAGACCATTAATTGGACATTTTTCTTGTTATGGTCTGAACTAGAAGAGAAAATGAATATAATTGAACAATGCAATTGTAAATGTCTCATGATCAAGTACAATCTCCTTATTTGTGCTGAGAAGCATGCACACAAGTGTAAGAATCCCTCAATATGTACATATATGCAGGCCACCATCCCTGTGATTTTTGTGATACCCAGGGGGTCGCAAATCGAGACGTACTTCATGAATATTAATGAGGTAGCGCTGTTTGCGACCCACTGGGAATCGCGAATGAAACTCAGTAGAGTTTTGTACATTTAAAATTGCGATTTCTAATTGTGATTCGCTTGGAATCGCAGTTAAGAACTCGCAATTTCTAAAGTACATGTGGCTCCAAGTTTCAGTAAATGCAGTACACTTACTATGGGAAGACAATGACTAAGCAGATGCACTCATTCCATGTGTGGAAGGCCGTCGTGAATGGGAGTTGAAATAAGGCCAACTCAACAAGATCTTTTGAAGATGGATCAAGCTAGGGCTTGACTCTTTGCCAACAGCGTTAATCACAAATGCCGGCACTGTGCCAGCAGGCATATATTTTCGATGGAACGGTCAACATTGTTTGCTTATGCTTTTCCTTCTCTGGCCTCCACCCACAGAGTACTGAGCAAGATGAAGAGTGAGCCGTCCCTCCTAATCTTGATCATTCCAGTGTGGCCTAGGCAGCGTCAGTTCACAGAACCAGCTCCTGACGGAAATCCTGCAAATACAGCTAACACTCTCAGCATGTCTGCTGCCCAGGTCCAACAGCCAGATTTAACATCCAGATCCAGCGTTGATGGAATTGCACGCATGGCAAGTGAACTCAGTTTACCACCTAGAAATGTGGTTGAATGCAGAGTAATAGTTTCACAGACTGGCGCTTAGACAGTAAATAAAACATACTGATGAAATGCCCATTAGAACCAGTACATAGGACAGGAATTAAATGTTTGCCTGGAAAGTTGCACTTCTCTTAGCTTTGACATCTAGATGATGGGTCAGCAAAATCTAAGCTTTTACAATTAAGGAACCCTTTCTTCAGTTCCACCGAGACCGTGTCACTTTAAGAACTAACCCTTAGATTATCTCCAAAGTCCATGCACTTTCATCTAAATGGCCTAGTGGTTCCGAAAACATTCTTCCAGAATCCCTCCAGTACAAAGGAAAGAGCACTACATGCATTGATTGCCAAAATGTATCTTAAGTACTACATTGACAGAACCAAGGACTTTTGTAAATTAGATCAAGTACTAGTAGCCTTCGGAAATCCCCAGAAAGCATGCTGTTTCTTAGCAAGGCATACCACGCTGAGTGGCAGTGGCAACAACCTTTTGCCAAGCAAAAGCTGGTAGAGTGTTCCAGGGGCAGCACATGCTCAGTCAATGTCTCAGCATCAACTGCCCTGTTCGCTGGAGTGGCATTAGTGGACATATGCAGGGCGGCAATATGGAAAAAACAGGGATACCTTTATGCAGCACTACTGTCGCAAAGCAACAGTACAGAAAGAGTGGGGCAATCAGTACTTCAACATCTCATTCAGTAAGTGGAGCCATATCTAATTTATCTCTTATCTTAATTACCCTTCAACCACTGTTATAGTGGTGTATTGCTCCAATGTACTTCTTATTATTCGGATTCAGGTTCTATGCCCGTTCCAATACTGGACAAGAAAAACGATAAGTACTATAACAGTTCTCCATTGTTGGTATCTCTCATAGTTGCACATGTCGTCCACCCTCCTGCCCACAAACGTCTTGCCTAAATTCGGAATCCTTTCTATATTGTGCTATAAAATCGAGGGTTGGTAGCCTCCCCACGGGTGTAGTCTTGAGTTTGCTCTCCATGATTGTTTGAAGTTTAGTTTTTTTTAAAATGTGTTGAGTAGGTTACTGAAGTGAGAATGTTAACAGTCTACTTGGCTATATTTAACATTAGACTGTTATTGCAAAGTTACTGTGGGACTTCCAGCTCTACGATGGGGGAAACAGCCTTACAATGCAGTCATTACCACACAATACCTTTACCACCCATCTATTACCACGCATATGCCTTTACCATGCAAAGTTTTACCATGAATATACATTTACCATGCATGCCTTTACAATGAAAACGTAAGTGTTTTGCAGGTTTGTGTATGTGTGTGTGTATATATATATATATTAGGGTAAGGGCGTTTTTAGAATTTAGGAGTAGATGAGGGTATTGGGTGGCCAAGGTATTTTTAGGGTTTAGGGTGGGTGATGGTATTTGGGTGGCAAGGGTGATTTTAGGGTTTAGGGTGGTTCAGGGTAATTGGGTGGCAAGGATAATTTTAGGGTTTAAGATGGGTACGTGTATTAGGGTGGTACAGGTATTTTTAGGGTGTGTGATGGTATTTGGGTTGCAAAGGTATTTTTAGGGTGTAGGGTAGGTAAGGGTGTTTTTAGGGTTTAGGCTGGGTATGGGTATTGGGACACCAGTCTGTAAAAATCTACCCTGCTGCAGATCGCATTGCCCACAGGGAGCTCTTTTTGCCTGTCTTTTTGTCCTGGTGGGACCGGAGTCCCAGGACAACGTTGAACGCCATCCATCCTCGTCCCGCAGTACCAGTCAGCAAGCAGGGGGACTACAGGTCCCAGTGTGCAGTGCACGCACACGCAGCTGCCACTAGTGAGGGGGAGGCGCCTGACATCGCGCTTAAAGCGCTGCCTCCCCCCCCGCGGCGCGGGACACCAGTCTGTGAAAATCTACCCTGCTGCAGATCGCATCGCCCACAGGGAGCTCTCTTTGCCTGTCTTTTTGTCCTGGTGGGACCGGAGTCCCAGGACAACGTTGAACGCCATCCATCTTCGTCCCGCAGTACCAGTCAGCAAGCAGGGGGACTACAGGTCCCAGTGTGCAGTGCGCGCACACGCAGCTGCCGCTAGTGAGGGGGAGGCGCCTGACATCGCGCTTAAAGCGCTGCCTCTCCCCCCGCGGCGCGGGACGCGCGCAGGCAAAGCCCGGGCCAAGGGCGGGCCCATCCTTGCCCGTCAAAGCCAGGAAGAGGCAGGGCAGGGCTATCCCTCTTTCGTCTATCATTGGAGTCGGAGAAAGGCGTGGGCTAACTACTAACACAAGAGGTACTGTTTGCTGGCCCCCTGTACCTGCATTCATACATAGAGGAATATTGGACTTCGCATGTGACCTAGTTCAGTAAATCTGTGAAGTCCTTCTATACAGAAGGGTGTATCGTATAGTTATGGGAAAAAGAAAGTGCATGGAAGGTGGGGGAGGGGGGTAGACGCGTGCAATGTTAGTAGATCTCGCAAAGGGAAAAAGGTTAGAAGGATAACTAAGCATGCCGGCAGTAATTGCGTACTTGACCGAATAGATACACTAATTGAGGAATGCGAGGACATTTTAGTATCTGAGCCAAGTTTGCATTTAGACAGGGATCTGGCCCCCACTAGCACAGCCCAAATGGAGAAAGAAAGCGCGCTTAAGGGTCCTGCTATTCCTGCTATGTTCCTTGCGCACAAGAAAGGTCCGAAAGCCACTGGGGGCGAGAAAGGAGTGAAACCAGCGAAGGCGAGCGTCTCGGCTGGTAGCACTGGTAGTCCCCCATCAACTGACGATAGCCACCCTCGCACTCATGAACCCACAGTATTCTGTTCAAATAGGTATGCTCTACTGTCAGACACTCAGAGGGAGAGTAATACACAATTACCTGATTTACCATCAGAAATATTTGTAAAGCCAACTATAAACCACACATTAGCCCTCCAGGATCTAGCTCAAGTGGTGTACTCACTCCGGGATGAATTAGGAACCCTGAGATTATTGATTGATAATCTAACTTCCATGGTTAGGCTCATGTCAGACAGTGGGGCCCGTAACAAAGATAGTGCAATGCTGAGAGATAATAACCCTGCTCCACCAATTCAAAGCGCTGTCCAGGCAAAATTAGCAGGTGCCCTAAATTCTGGTGGGTTGCACAATGTCACTGCTTTGTATAGCGAGGTGACCAATAATAAAAAACCCATAGTACCATCTATTATTATAAATGAAATATCACCCGCTACACCAAACAGTCATAGGCCCTTAACTGTTGAAGCATTGAGAGAGCACCCACCACCTAATAGGAGAAGGAATATCTGTCCACCTGTAAACCAACGGTATAATAATGGGGAAGGAAGGGGGGACTCGAATGTAGATAAAACACTCAACAACAATAAAATATACATGGCGAATGTCCCTAAACTAGCCCCAAACAGAAGCTATGAAAGTGTAGATTCCTTGACCAACAAAGCAATCCACTGGATACGCCAGGTTAGGGGATGCCGATCTGTGATCAGGGAAGACATCATAAAGGCGCGCAGGCTCACCTCTACCACTGAACCATTTGATTGTATTGAATTGACTCTTCAGAGGGAGGAGCTGGCTGAAAACCTGCTTGCCCTTGAATTTAGAACATGCCCCCCTGCCTATTCTTCTGTTCAGCTAAGGAGGTTTTTGCCAGGCAGACAGGCCAACCAACATCCAGGCCCGCATGTGGCTGGCAGGGTGGGAAGCTCCACGTTAGAACGCATCGACTGACTGACAGGAGTACATGAGCAAGGGCCATGTACCGTCAGGGTCTATGATTTAGTCGCCCCGAGGGATAGTTACCTATCTATTAATTTTAATAGCACAAATAGATTTGTAAAACCTACTGAAACGCGATCTTTGCATACTCCCTGTCCAGAGTATCCGCATCAGCTTAGTAATAATTCCCTGGGGCCCATAAATGACTCACTGCACACCTGCCATGCCCCCGCAAGGTGCACACTAATGTCATGGAATATTGCAGGTTTGAGCTCAAAATTCACAACCCCTGAATGGCTTACTTTTGTCAATGGGTTTGATGTCTGTCTCTTCCAAGAGACATGGCTTCTGGCACCGCACTTTTGTGCTGGTTTTTTAAATTTTCACATCCCAGCGATTAGAGGAGCAAAGGTCGACCAGCAGGTGGCCTAACTATATGGATCCGACAAGAATTAGGTGTTAGCGTTAAGGAATTACCATCTAGGAGCAATGATATCCAGGTGCTAAGGGTAAACCTAGGCCCCTTAGGGAAAGTTGATATTTATAATGTCTATGTGAGTGGAACCCGAGGGGGTAAGTCCGAAGTCTTAGCGGCTTTGGACAATCTCCTCGAGCTTTACTCAGTGGACAACAACGTTATTATTGCGGGTGATCTAAATACAACTTTTGAACCGCTCGCCACTTCAGATTGGCATCTCACTGATGATGAAGACGCTCAATGGGGAGTTCCAATATTAGAACTTGACCCAGTAAAAAAATGGACGGAGGTGGTCATCCAGATCAATTCTATTTGTTTAGAAAAGGGGCTAAGGGCATTAAATGGTAGGATGCCCCAAGATAGACTGGGGGCTAACACATTTAATAATGGGTACAATAAGAGTAGGTTAGATTATATCCTCTTGAGTGTGAAATTCTGGCACACAATTGATGACATGGTGGTAAGGGACCGTCCCGAAAGTGATCACATCCCATGGATGGTGGAAGCTTGAGGTACCGCATTGTGGGGAGATTGAATTGCATTCTCGGGATCTAGTCCCTACCAATGATATGAGACGGCTGAAATGGTCACGTATAACTGAAAACCCTGAGTCCATGGGCAGCATCAACAAAGATGTTGATAGTACTATATTAGAGTTAGAGCATATTCTATCCTCCAATGGGAAATTGGAGCTTTTCACACCGTCACATGATAGATTCTTTACACGTATGAGATCCCATTTTGTTAAGCATTGTAGACCAAAGAAACAAGCAGATTTGAAATTATGCCGCTGGTACAATAAAGAATGCAGACAGGCAAGAATCTTTCTTGGGAATGCGATCAAGGGTGGCGAACCGGATATTGTACGCATAGCTAGGCAAGATTATAAAGATCTATACATAAAGCTAAATGCTCATGGGATGAGCAAAGATGGCAGGACCTTAAAGAAGCCAGCTCACAGAACAATAGTAAATTGTTCTGGAGCATTATAAAATGGGGCAGAGGGGGCCAACCTGAACAACCACAAAATCATGTTTTGCAGGAAGATTGGGTCAACCATTTTAAACCGCAATATGCTCGTAGTTTAACCGAGAAATATAGGGACGACCCTAGCTATGTGTTCTATGCAGATGAGGCTTTTAATTCTAATGATGTTGTACTAGCTCTTGGAGCAGTGGTTGGAGGTAGAGCGCCGGGACCAGACGGTGTTCCCGCTGACGTGTTCCTCTATGACAAACAAAGATGGGGCAGATATATTCTGTTGGTGGCTAATGCAGTGGCCCAGGGCGCCCCATACCGGATTCCTGGAAAGGGGCAGAAATAATCCCGTATATAAAAAAGGAGACAAATCTCTTCCGGGGAATTACAGGCCCATTAGCTTGATAGATACGATACAAAAGACAGTGGGTAGGTTGATCCTGAATAAAATTCAAGTTTGGATCGAAGACAGTAACATACTGTCCCCTTTGCAAGCAGGCTTTCGAGCATATATTAGTACCATCGACCAGGTGTTCCGTTTCATCCTTCTATACTGGAAGATAGTGATTTTGGGTAAAGGTAGTTTGTATGCTGCCTTTGTCGATTTAAGATCAGCGTTTGACCTTGTTCCCCGCTCTAGTTTGTGGGCGACGCTGAATGAACTAGGTCTCCCTAAAGAGCTACTAACACTCATAATGAGGCTACATGAGGGCAATTATGCCAAAATTCGATGGGGCGCGCAGGGCATGGTCACCAGCCCGTTTCCAGTTGAAAGAGGGGTGCGCCAAAGTTCTGTTATGGCACCCAAGCTATTTTCTTTGTACATTAATGGTATAGTTGACTCTATGTTGCCAGTGAACACGGATGCCCCCTCTCTAGCAGGTGTAAAAATCCCGATTTTAATGTTCGCGGATGACACATTAATAATTTCAAAGACTCCAAGCGGCCTCCAGCGAGCTTTGTTAATTTTTGAAGATTTTTGCTCTGCTCGTGGCCTTGAAGTTAATGTGTCAAAAACGAAATTTATGACTTTTAACCCACACAGAACTTTTAAAGGTAATATTTTAAAGAACAATCGACCACTAGAACAAGTTAGAGCGTTTACATACTTGGGGGTAAATATACAGAGCGATTTAAAGTGGAACTATCAAATTGACATGGCCACATTAAAGCACCGACAACTTTCGGGAGCGCTAAGTACTGAGCATAAAAAGTCATTTACAAAACCAATCAGACCTGTGCTCCAAGTGTATGATATGAAAGTTGTCAGTTCAGCCCTCTATGGTGTAGAACTATGGGGGTTTGAGAACATGTCTAATTTAAGTATTTCAGAAAATAAGTTCCTGCGTAGCATTACTAATCTCCCCCAAAGTACCCCATTATGCCCGTTACGATATGATCTTGGCAAAAACCCTATATCTGATGTTGCCAAACTGCGTCCAGTGTTATACTGGCGCAGGTTGTGGACAACACCAGAACTATCACCGTATGTAGCGGGCTTTCTAGATGTAATAAGATCCGATAGGTTTCACAAAATTGGTTGGCTACGGGGAGTCAGAAATGTTCTAGTGGGTATTGGTATGAATGCATTATGGGAGAACCCAACAGAGGCCCGCTTTCCCTCAAAAAGATTTTAAAAGAAAAGTATTGGGAGATGGTTACATATAATGCTTTGAGAGATACTGATTCAGCTACTTTGACAGGAACTTTCTTGGAATTTAAATATATTCCAAGTTTTGAAACATACTGGGACACCATTACTAAATCACTGGACAGGAAATTGTATTTTCAGTTGAGAGCAGGTTCACTGCCCCTAAGATCCTTTACATCTAGGTGGTCCCCTTTAAGTGATAACAAGTGTCCTGCATGTGCGGCCCACAAAGAAACAGTCGCACACATGCTTTTCGCCTGCCCTGCCTATGCAGCCCCTCGACGGGTCTGGCTGAGTCCCATATGCAAATTATTAGGTACTAGAAGGAGTATAGAAGCTGAAAGGATTATACGCACTAGTACCTCACCAACAATTTCAATAGCAGTTGCAAAATATCTAGGGTGGATGTGGGTAATAAGGCTAAAATTGATGCTTGTGTGAAATGTTTCTGTGAACTATGATTAGCTAGCACACTGAACCAGTATTGTATATGTCTCCCTGTTACTTAAATCCATCTAGTTTTACTTAGATTAGGTTTTAATTACCAGAGATGAAGTGGGCCGTACTGAGTTCCTATGATTAAGAATTTTGTACAAGTTTTAACATTGGTAGATGTGAAGTTTTTAACTAATTTTCCACCAACATGACTGCTTTGTAATCTATGTACGACATTTTTATGTATACATATTTAAAACTTTTTCGTAATGTGCTTTTATGACTACATGTCGAATAAAGCCTGTTTGGATTGGATTGGATTGGCAAAGTTACTGTGGGACTTCCAGCTCTACGATGGGGGGGAAACAGCCTTACAATGCAGTAATTACCACACAATACCTTTACCACCCATCTATTACCACGCATATGCCTTTACCATGCAAAGTTTTGCCATGAATATACATTTACCATGCATGCCTTTACAATGAAAACGTAAGTGTTTTGCAGGTTAGTGTATGTGTGTGTATATATATATATATTAGGGTAAGGGCGTTTTTAGAATTTAGGAGTAGATGAGGGTATTGGGTGGCCAAGGTATTTTTAGGGTTTAGGGTGGGTGATGGTATTTGGGTGGCAAGGGTGATTTTAGGGTTTAGGGTGGTTCAGGGTAATTGGGTGTCAATGATAATTTTAGGGTTTAAGATGGGTACGTGTATTAGGGTGGTACAGGTATTTTTAGGGTGTGTGATGGTATTTGGGTTGCAAAGTTATTTTTAGGGTGTAAGGTAGGTAAGGGTGTTTTTAGGATTTAGGCTGGGTATGGGTATTTGGGTGGCAAGGGTGTCTTTAGGGTTTAGGGTGGGTGAAGGTATTTGGGTGACATGGGTATTTTTAGGGGGGTAGGGGTATTTAGGTGGCAATGGTATTTTTTAGGATTTAGGGTGGGTAAGGTTATTTGGGTAGCAAGTGTATATTTAGGGTGGGTAAATGATTTGTGTGGTAAGGGTGTTGTAGGGTGGGTAGGGGTATTGGGTGGTATGGGTATATTTAGGGTTTAGGGGTGGTTGAGTTCAGGGGTTGGGGGTCGATAAGGATATATCCCTCTCCCTGGTATGGTAAAAGCTGCGACACTTCGTGAAGAACTGCAGTCATACGGATATTAGTTCAGCTCTAAATTTATTTGTGTGCTACTAAAATTGCCAACAGACGTGTTTCAGTGAGGCGTCATTTTGCATGTGTATTTACAAAGAACGTGGCGTGACCTCATAATTAACAAGGAAAAGATGTTCATCAATTATATTGTCACCTTATACATTGAACAATTCATCGTAGTTCATTACATATATTGCATATTACAAATGTATGATAAATTATTAAACAAGTGAGCACAAATTAGCATACTCCTCGATACTATAGACTTTACAGTACAGAGTCAAATGTCAATCCAGCCGATGTGGACAGATCATATAGGGCTATGTCATTGCATTGTGTTGGTAACCCAAGGTGGGTTTATTCAATGATATGTTGCGTACTCAATTCAGGATAAATTAATTGTGGTTAACATTGTGCCACTACTAGTTATGAAAATTTTAATACATTAGAATAAAGGCACAACATCTACAGGAAATAAAGGAAAATCAATATCAGAACAATTTACCCAAATGGGGTGTTGCATTTGAAGCATAGCCTGTTCATCAAGGTACACACATGCTCATATACAGTCATTGGTGGGTAGTACATGTCAGTATACCTACCGATCACCATAGTCAAAACAGCTAAGTAGCTAGTTACACTAGGGAAACTCAATGACGAAGGTTGACAATAGGTATTGGCATATTTCACGAACAGTGTGCTCTTAACTTATTAAATTTAACGCAAATGCAGTGGAAAGGCAAATTTGATTAATACATGCTACGCAGTATAATTGAATGCAACAATCTCATAATCAAGGAAGGATGTTCTCATTGTCATTATCATCTATATAAGTGCCCAAAGATACATATCATAAGTTCACTGTTGTGTATTCTGGTGTCTCCTTGTGTTTGTATGAGGATATTACCACTACACTCCTCTGCAGTAACACTCTTAATAAAAATCATGTAAGTCACCTCATTATTCCGTTAGAGAGATTCAAAATATCTACATGTTTGTGTGGAGGTCTTCCTCCATTTTATGGTCATTGGGAGGTTTCAAATTCAGCTCTATTATATATCTGGAATCCAGCTTTCTTAATTAAGAGTGTTGTCACCTTTACCATACCGGGGAGATGGCAAAAAGGATTCCGTCCGGAGGTTGCTGAATCTACTTGTTGCTGACGGGCGTTTAGATTTGGTGCACAACGGAAGCCAGCATGAATTGGGAAGATATATATAGATATATATATATATATATATCCATATATCCATATATATATTCTTTACTCGTTGCTCTTTCTGGAACAGCAGGACTCACGGGAAGTGGCGCGCATGCCGGCAGAGCGTACCGGCTATCATCACATACCAAAAGTTCCAGTTGGCGTGCTTTCAGGGTCCAGTAAACTCAAACCAAGGTTTTTGCCTAAAACTGTTTAATTACACAACGCGTTTCGACTGCCCAGCAGCCTTGATCACGTATAATACAACCACCACTCGGGTGCCTTAAAAAGATGCATGGTGAAAAGGAAAGGAGAACACAGGAGGATCAGAAACATGTCGGCCATATTGGAATGGTACCGAAACAAGTCATGGTATAGACAAAATGCCTCTGAATGGTGCATGTACAGTCACATAGTACAATAGGTAAAATGCATTGACTGATAACCCAGTTGCGACTCCTCGTAAATTGCTTTGAATAAAGAAGTGCACAATACATGGTTGAATGCGATGCGTAGGTAATGTCAAAAGTGAGATAGTCAGAATGTGAGCATTCATGTCATAATGTCCATTGACTACTGTAAGTGGATTAACATGCGGAACACTAAAGGTCACTAGGGCTCAGAGAGTGAAGCCATCGATTTCATTAGGAAACTTAACACCAATAACCGCAATATACTCCTGACCAGAAACATCAGCAGCACCAAAGTAGAATACCTAGATGTTAAGATAGAAATCAGACAGAACAAAATACACCCGGAACTCTTCCGCAAAACAACGGCTGGCAACAGTTTGTTACATGCCCTCAGTGGCCACCCAGATGCCCTCAAATGGAGAATCCCCTTTGGTGAGCTACTGAGGGCCAAATGTAATTGTAACACTGAAGAAGCTTACCAACATGAACGCAGGATCATGATTGGCAGATTCAGGGAGAGAGGTTACCCAACCTGGGTTCTCAACAAAGCCAGCGACAGAGCAGGTGGCATTAGCAGACAGGAGACACTCCCGGACAAAGCGAGTACAGAGGCAGATCAAACGGAAGACAATACCAGAATCATTTTGACGTACAACGGCGATGCCAGTGACATCAAGAGGATCCTGGCCAATAACTGGAACATACTCAAATGTGACAACATCATTGGCAAGAGTATCAAGAGTAGACCAAACATCACATACAGAAGAGGTCGTAGCATCAGGGACATGCTTGTCCACAGTGACACAATGGAACCATTAGTCAGGAACACACACAACCTGCAGGGATTTTTCCAGTGTGGCCACTGCAAGGCGTGTAGGAATAGCGGGATGCGCAAGTAGCGATCACGTGGGAAAACCAGTAAAGTAATTTCCCAATTCCTCACGTGCCGTACCACGTTTGTTATTTACATCATTGAATGCCCGTGTAAGTTGTGGTACATAGGCAGTACCACACTGATGGCCAAAAAGAGAATACTGGAACACATGAGGGCCATTACCAACAGGGACCCCCGGTATCCAGTAGCCCGACACTTTCAAGATTAAAATTTTTCTGACGCATAACAACTCACCTACTTTGCCTTCGAACAGATCACGAGTGATCTTAGAGGAGGTGATAGAGTTCTCAAACTCAGAAAGAAGGAGTCAAAATACATTATTGACTTTCAAACCAAAATCCCTGGTGGTTTGAACCAGGGTGAGGAACTAGCTATCCACCTCAGAGAAGAATAGACACTGCCTCCTGTAATGATGTTCTTCCATACAGTGCATTAGAAACCTAGTTCTTCATTTCATGTCTTACTGTAACCATAGTATGTATCATTATGTTTTAATTTTTGTTAGTTACATTTTTTTCTTTTTCTGTGTTTCTTTTGCAGGAGGAAAGGTTGGGACCCACTCTCACGCCACTCACTGGCACAGGTTCCCTACCCTTTTCTTCGTTGTCACTCCTGGGACGTCATCTGAGATAAGATCAATTTTGCATGGTGTTCTTTGATTTCACAGCATGAGGATCATTTGTACTATGCCATAACTTGAGTCAAAACACGCCCGGGCACTTGCCCATTACTTTTTGCATTGTTACCCAGGGAACACCATCTGGTTGCATTCCAAGCTGTCAGTCTGCTATGTGCAGTTCTGTTAGTCTACGCTCTTTGTGGGCAGTCAGCAGGGCACCCTTGGAAACATGGCGAGACTAAACCAGGCACTATGCCTCTACCTTTAGTGTCCCGCATGTTAATCCACTTACAGTAGTCAATGGACATTATGAAATGACTGCTCACATTCTGACTATCTCACTTTTGACATTACCTACGCGTCGCATTAAACCATGTATTTTACACTTCTTTATTCAAAGCAATTTACGAGGAGTCGCAACTGGGTTATCAGTCAATGCATTTTACCTATTGTGCTATGTGACTGTCCATGCACCATTCAGAGGCATTTTGTCTATATCATGACTTGTTTCGGTACCATTCCAATATGGCCGACATGTTTCTGATCCTCCTGTGTCCTTCTTTCCTTTTCACCATGCATCTTTTTAAGGCACCCGAGTGGTGGTTGTATTACACGTGATCAAGGCTGCTGGGCAGTCGAAACGCGTTGTGTAATTAAACAGTTTTCGGCAACAACCTTGGTTTGAGTGTACTGGACCCTGAGAGCGCGCCAACTGGAACTTTTGGTATATATATATATATATATGTATATATACATATGTATATATACACATACATACATATAGGGGGCGTGGCCTGCAGGGGCAGCATGGCAGACGCGTTCTAAGAGCGCTCCGTCGTATGTCCCTTTAATCCGTCATAATTCTCCTATACTGCCGACATCTTGCATCGCAGGGCGGTGGGCAATGCCCTAGTGGCACCTCCGGGAGTCAGCAGAGACCGGCGGGGAACTCGAAGAGCGAGCTGTCCGTGGTGCAGCGATACGCCGGCGTGTGGCTGAGGAGCGGCGGCCATGATTGCTCGGGCGGGGCGCCTGTGACTGGGCCTCGCCCTCTGCACATAGAAGGCTGCGTGCGCAGTGCCCCCACAGACGAGCGGTGCGAGACGGCATGGGGCAGAGCCGGTCTCCAAGATATACGGAGCATTAGGCGCTCTGATCGGAGGTGCCGGGGAGGGCCCCCCGGCGGTACTCTGTGGAGAGCTGGTGAACTGCGGTGGGATTGCAGCCGCGATCGGCCGGACAGAACGCCTGGGCCCCACCTTCCGGACACGGAGATTTGTCCGCACCGTGCCCCCGTTGGAGATTGGACAGAGGCAGTGTGTGCAGGAGCCGGTCCCTGGGAAGCGGAAAGCAGCAGGACGTCTGGCCAGTTAGGAGCTGAATGGAGGTGCGCACTCAGGTTGCGGCCGAGAGGGGATGTGTGTTGCCCCCCTGAGCGACGAGGTCAGTGGTGTGGAGGCGCTCTTAGATACCCAGAGTCAGTGTTGATCGAGTGACTTCCCCGTGGGGGGGCTCCAATTGAGATGGTGAGGTGGAGCTGGTGGCTGCTCTGAGGTGGATAAAGAAGGGAGAGGGCCAAACAGGCCTGAAGCAAGCCTTAAGACTGCAAAAGGCCCCCGGTGAACCTATTTGAAAACGTGGCATACAATTAGGATACCGGTGTGTTATGGGAAGTGCGGGTGTGGGTCACCCCGGCTGACCACGCCAATAGGGCCACATTCGGAAGCGGAGGCGCTACCAGGAGGGGTGCTACAGACGGGAACTTTTGTGTGATGCGGATGGGTGCATTTTCGACAAGCTCATTCGACCCAGGAGGACAGTGGTGACACACTGCGGAACGTAGGGGTGGCGTGGGGCCCGGTGCCCCGGAGACTGCGGGGTGCGTGGAGGGGACCCCCCGTTCTTACTTGGAGAGGCGAGCGCTGTGAGAGTGGCGTGAGGCCTACCACGGTAGTCGGTGGAGGTGCAGCCTGGTGTTGGGTCAAGAGGCGCTACGGGGAGATCCTGTGGAATAATTTGGAGCGCAACAGTCGTATCTGGTCATACATAGGAAAATGGGACGCACCAGAGGGACTGGCTCAAGGGCTTCCTCGCAAGCGGCTGGTACCGGCGACGCTGACCCACAGCAGCCTGTGGGGGAGCGTACGGCGCCTGATGATCGCTTGGACGCTATACTGCAAGCTATTGAGCGCTCTAGCGCATCCATGGAGGCCAATTTAGACATGGTGGCTATGGACCTTAACCTGCTGCATTCGGACCATCGGAATTTGAAGGACCGGGTCACTGCCGTAGAACAGGGGTTGCTGAATTGAAGCCAGCCACGGGGTTCCAGGATAAACAGCAGAACGCTCATGAAGTGCGGATCCGATATCTCGAAGATCGCATTGAGGATGCAGAGGGCCGCTCGCGGCGGAACAACGTTCGGTGGATTGGGCTACTGCAAGGTGCGGAGGGCCAGGACACGGTCACCTTCCTGGAAACCTGGCTTAAAACCATCTTACCGCTTACTGGATTCTCCATATTCTTTACCATAGAACGGGCGCACCGTGTTCCAGGTAGGGAGCCGGCCCCGGTGATAGGGCGCACCCGCTCATCTTTAGACTCCTAAACTTTCGGGATCCGGATGTGATCCTCCGGGAGATGAGGAAACTGGACAACATCCAATATGAAAACGCCAAGGTGTTGTTTTTTCCGGACTATACCATGAAAGTCCAGCGCCAGCGGGGGTCTTTTCTGCCGGTCAAACGCCAGCTCTGGCTGCTCAGTCTCTCATATTCGTTGATGTTCCCTGCCAGGCTCCGGGTCGTCTCTGATGGGAAGGCCAGGTTCTTCGACACGCCTCAGGATGTTTGGGACTGGCTAGAGAGGGGGCTCCTCGGTAGCGAACTCCTCTGATAAAGTGTCCCTGAGAATGCCAGACGTTACACCCCAGACGGCGGATGGTATTGTATGAAAATGGCTGTCCTGGGAATACATTAGCGGAGGCTGATGGTTGAATTGCTGTGGGAGGTGGCTAGCGTTCCTAATGTTTGTGTGCTATCATGTATTAGGTTGGGAGAGGGCTGGTGTGTTGAGGGTGTCTCTGAGGCCTGGGGGGGTTGCTGTCCTTGATTGTTGGATCTGTAATATGGCAATGTCTTATTAACTGTCTCAGGTGGGGACTGGAAGAGTATACCCTGCATGATTGCACGACCCCCTGTTTTCCCCATTTCTTTGGGGCCAGTAGTTTGCGGCTAGTAGCTGTATGTTGTGTTTGAACGACGCCCCAATGTTCTGGGGGTTGCCCTTATACGGTTTCTTCCCTCCCTAATTGGTTTTTCCTTTTCCCTTTTTGCTGCGGGAACCTGTGGGGGGGACACTGGAATTGTTGATATGCAAGCCCGACTTCTAAGTATCGGTTTCCGGGAAGGGGAGACCGCTGTTCAATGTTGTATGCTATCTTTCGTTTTGCCATGGGTCACGTGATACTTACCTGGAATGTCCGGGGTCCCCGCACGCCATCCCGTAGGTATGCAGTGTATTCCTATTTAAAACGCCATAACGTGCACGTAGCATTGTTGCAGGAGACACACCTGAACGCGCTAGAGATCACTCGATTACAACCCATGTGGAGGGGTAAAATATATGCTTCGGACAACTCCCTGTTTGCTAGAGGAGACCTGATCTGGGTACGCCCGGGGACATCCTTTGCCCTGGATGAGGTCCTTACGGACAGGGAGGGCTGGTATGTGCTGGTTAAGGGTAAATTGGACGGGCGTCATGTACTGCTGGGAAGCGTGTATGCACCGAATGTGGACTTGGGCCACTTTTTTGGCCAGTTCTCACTTGCTTTGGGAAAGTGGTGTGAGGTCCCGTGGTTATTGGGTGGGGACTTTACAGTTTTTTGGATGTGGGGACTGACAGATCCTTTCTGCCGCTCGGAGGTACGGCCGCCACGACCAACTCTGCGGTGTTGAAGGGCTGGGCACAGGGCTGGGGTCTGGTGGATGTTTGGAGGCATCATCACCCGGGGGAGACGGTGTATTCATTTTTCTCGGCACCTCATAACCTACACGTTCGGCTTGATAGGTTCTTTGGGTCCCCCTGCCTCCTTCCCTATGTCTCGAAATTGGAGTATTGGGGGCGCACGCACTCAGATCACAATCCTCACTGTGTTGTGTTGGCTTGGGAGGGTGGGATCCCGAGAGTCCCTACATGGCGGCTGCAACCGGCCATGCTTGAAGATTCGATGTTTCGAGAGACGTTTTGGTGAGGCTATACGCACTCAACGCGGGGACTGCTTCCTCAGCGATGGTGGAGTGGGCGGCTATGAAAGTCACCCTGAGAGGGAAGTGTTTGGGGCTGGGCTGCGGGCTTTGACAACAGGTGGCATTGGACCTGCTCGAAGTAGATTAACGTCTGTTGCCATTGGAATCTAGGGCGGTAGTAGACGCTGGTGGATCGTCTGACCTGGTGGAGGCGCGCAAGAAACATGCGGAGCTACTTGACAGACAACGCTGCCTTAACTTTGCAGCGCATTCCGCATCAGTGCACGCTAAAGCTGATCATCTGGGGCCTCTTCTTGCTTGGCTGATTAAGCAGGAGCAGTCGGGTGGACCAATTACGGCTCTCCTTTCTTCGGATGGCGGACTCCGGTATACGCAGCTAGAAATCCATGGAGAGCTGTCCGCACGTTTCACGCAGCTATATAAAGCTGGTCAACGGGACTCTGAGGGAGCGATACAGCAGTTCTTAGAGGGGCTTCAGTTTCCGGTTCTGTTGCGGGAGCAGCGGATGGAGCTAGATGCTCGGCTCACACTGGATGAGGTCCGGGGTATGATGAGGTCTTTGCCTTCTGGGAAGGCTCCTGGCCCCGACAGGTTCCCCCACAAATTTTATAAGTCATACGCTGACCCCTTAAGCCCACAGCTACTCAAGGTATACACGGAGGCACTTGAGACCCTTACCCTCCCGGCCTCAATGACGGAGGCTACGTTGATCACACTTCCCAAACCAGGTAGGGACCCCACTTCTATGGGGGCTTACTGTCCCTTAGCGCACCTGAATGGGGACTATAAGATTTTAGCGAGTATCCTGGCGAATAGACTGGCGCCACTGATCCCTCAAATGGTTTATCAAGATCAAAACGGGTTTGTACTGGCCCGTAGCACGTCGCTTAATATACGGCGGCTGTTCAGGCTGATGCGTTGTGCTACTAGGGACTGGCCGACGGCCGGTTGTATTGTACTGGACTTGGAGAAGGCTTTTGACACGGTGGAATGGCCCTTCATGTTTGCTGTGCTCCAACGATTCGGACTTGGGCCTTATATCTTAAGCCTTATTGGATTACTGTACGGGGCCCCTACTGTTCGGATGCGGCTAGGGACTGCCTTCTCTGACTCTATATCGATAGAACGGGGGACTCGCCAGGGGTGCCTATCTCCCTTGATCTTTGCCCTAGTGATTGAACCGTTAGCAATGGCATTAAGAACCTCAGCGCCGGACTGGGGGATACGTCTTGGGGATGGCATGCATGCAATTTCTCTTTATTCGGATTACATTTTGTTGTATGTTAAAGATATTCTGGCGATCCCGCAAGTCATTCCTGCTACATTGAGGTCTTTTGTGTCTCTGTCCGGGCTGGGGGTACACTGGGGCAAATCTTGTCTATACACCTTTAATCCTGGTACGGAGGATCCGGGTTAGGAGGTAGATGGGATGGTAGTGCTATGGCAGCCGGTGGCGTTCAGATATTTGGGAATCCACATTTACCACAATGATCAAGATCTTATGGACAGTAACATCACGATTGGCGGTTACAGCGCTCAAGTCTCAGATCGAGTTTTGGAAGTCGCTCAACCTCTCGGTCATAGGTAGGGTGGAATTAATCAAAATGGTCATGTTACCGCGTCTCCTTTATTATACTTGCCGCTATATCTACCTGTGTCCTTTTTCCGCTCACTGGTGAATATTGTTCGGGATTTCATCTGGAACAATTCGCGGTGTAGGGTGGCACTGGCGAAATTATATCTGCCTCGTTCGAGGGGGGACTGGCTCTCCCCAACCTAGAACATTACTTTTTAGCATCTCAAATCATGTGAGTGGCGAAATGGGTGGAGGAACTACTCTTGTCGGACTCGGCGGAGCATGACCCCCGGTATTCCCTGGACAAAATTCTTTCCATATTTCATCCCTGTAACAGATCGAATGAATCTCTCCCGCTATTAGTCTTGACGACGCGGAAATGCTTCCGCAGGGCGCTTCATCTGATCAGACACATTACACCATACGCGCCCGCTGTGCCCTTATTAGGAATGCTGACCGCGCAGGGTGGCGTACAGAGTACGGACCTTACAGACTGGGTGGGGGTTGGTATAACTACCTTAGGGGACCTATACGGAGAGGGCGCGTTGCGGCCGTTTCTCGCTATCACAAACAAAGATGGAATCTCCCCAGGCCAGTTTTTAAATCATGCTTCCTGGATGGCCGCGATGAGACGTTGGTGGGGAGACATCGCGCAGGACCCTCCAACACATCTTCTAATGCAGTATGTGCATGTGATGGGTACGGGACGACATCTGGTGAAGTGGTTTGCGGAGTCGATCAGGGAGCATACCTTAGTAGACTTAACGCCGTTGCGAGTTAAGTGGGAGGCAGATCGGGGGAGACCTTATTCAGAGAAGGAGTGGACCATGGTCCTGGAGAGTCCCAAGCAGGTCCTTAGAAACGCTCGTTTCAGGTTAATCCAATTCTACATTGTACACAGGGCTTATCTCTCCCCGGATAAAATCAATCGATATTTTCATAGTCAGGATGCAAGTTGCCCACGCTGCAAGTTGGCGAATGCTGATCTTTTACAAATGCTCTGGTCCTGCCCCGCTTTGCATGCTTACTGGGAGGAGGTGTTGTGGGCGCTAGCCACTTGCACAGATAGAGAGGTTCCACGGACATGGGAGACGTGCATCACTGGTGTATTTCCAAGGAATAAAGAGCATGAAGCATCCACCCGGTTTCTGGATCTGGGTTTCATTGTGGCCAAACGGTTGATCACTCGCAGGTGGAAGGCGGTAGAGCCCCCGCCTTCGAAAGCTTGGTTCCTCTCCATGTTGAACTGGGTGAAGGCTGAAGCGGTTTCCCTGGTAAGGGAGGACACATTGGGTTTGCGAAAATTTCCCATCTCCGCTGCATGGAATACTATGTTATGTGCGCTGCAGGGGTTACGGCAGCCGGATGACCTGCTGGATGTTCCCACTACGGATGAATAGTGGGTTATATAAGGGTAGACTTATGGCCCGAGCTTTGTATTGATGTGTAGATAGGGTTCCCTGTACCCCACACTAAATGGTCATTTCTTCTGGCAGTCAGGCTGCGCACCCATGTGATAATAGTTAGGCTCCTGTCTTATAACAACTAGGAACTGTGTTTCCTCCATTACCCCTGTGCGACTCTAGCTTCCCTTCCCTTCCCCATTTCTGTTTGCTTGTCCCACGTTGGGTGTTTTTCATAAAAATTGTTTGACTTCATAAACAGATTGCTGTGCTATGGCGGAGTGAAGCCATACAAAATATGCTTATGTACTACATAAGTATTTCATAATGGAAGACATAATGCACCTCCACGCGATTATTCAGCATTATAGACGGAGGGAAGTGATTCTATGATTGACAGAATATACCGCTTGTCTTTACCAGTTATGTACAAGCTCGTTGATGCAACCAGGAAGTTGAGCTGTTGATGTACGACCTGGACTTACCTATTGTTGGCTCTGTATGACGTTTTTGTATGATGGTATATCGTTCTGTATTCATGTATACAACAACAAAATCTTTAATAAACAGATCCAAAAAAAAAAAAAAGTACACATACATACATATATATCCAATCTTAAAAGTTGCTGCAGCCCAAGCCTACTTAAAATGGGGTGCCTGCGGCGGGGAAGCGAACTCCTTGTACATCCAATATCTGCGCAAATCTTCATTTTAGATCCATAAACCAAAACCGAAGAAAAACACACCTTGGCTCCAGTGTACTGCACACATAGGATCACATGTGATGTTAAAAGAATGAGGAAGTTGAATATGCATTTGACCCATGATCAAGGAGCCGAGAGCTTCGAAACGCGTTGGGTAGCGTGGTTGCACTGATAAAATAAACACGCTTCAAGTACACTGCAGCAGCGGTGTGTTTTTCTTCAGTTTTGGTTTATTGACCTAAAAAGATTTGCGCAGAGATTGGATATACTTATATATATATGTGTATGTATAGATAGATAGATAATAGATATACTCTATATACTTACCTGCCAAATATTTACAACTTCCTTGTAAAGGCATGCGTGGTAAAGGCAAATGCGTGGTAATGGTATCATACATCCACGAAAGGGATGATTCTAGAACGTGAATCTATGAAAGATACCAATACTCGAGAACTGCTGTTGTAGGTAAGTAACTTTTTTCTTACCAGGGAAGCAATGGAGATCTTTAAGTGCAAATTTGGTCATATTTTCTCGTGCCCGTGATAAGCCTTGCTGATGAGAGTAAAGCAGTTTTTAGTGATGTTGGGATGGAAAAGTCCTTTGCATGGTAATGGACAAGAACCCCTGCCCTGAGTGCCCAACTGTACTGATGTCTAGATCGCTAATGCTGAATTTGGTTGTTATAATATCATCCCTGTGTTCCATTACATAGGCACATATTGCGGTCTTGTTGGACCAGGAGGGGTGCCCAAAGAACTACCATCATAGTGGTGGAAGGCTACTGCCTTCACCAAGTGTTAAGCAGCTTGAGTGCGGTGGTGGCAGCATACCGTGTAGTGATCAGTAGGAGTAAACATATCCTTTTTAACCAGTGTCATTGTAGTGAGGTCTACAGGCTTACTCACCTTCTAAAGTTCGACTGCTGTGTGCTTAACTCACCTTTGGCTACATCAGAATGGTGTGAAGTGCTGCAGAGCATAGAAGAGGTATATCTGCGTTGGGTGTATCTGTGCCTACGGAGGGTGCCATACAGGGGCAGTCCAGTACTGAGTAGTGCGTGCATGATGTAAGCATGTGCTGGAGGTGCATGTGCCTGAGGGAGCTGTACAGTACATGGATGTAGTGCTCTGCAGGATAAGTGCATATGCACCTCTATGAGTGGTACAATACATTGTGTGCAGTGCGTGCATGTGCTGGGTGAATGTGTGCCTATGAATAGTACAGTACATGGAGGATTCAGTACTGTGTGTATGTGTGCCTGTGAATGGTACAACATATGGGGGGTCATAGGTTAATTTTGGGAGACTCAAGCCTCCATGGTGAAACATGGAGTGGAGGTAGAGAGATCCCCCAGACAGATTTGTGGATTGCTGCATTCCTGGAAGCTGGGTTGGGCACACACTGGAAAGTGGCAGACTAGGCCTACCCTGTACACTTCAAAGGGTGCTATTTGATTAAGTGAGAGGTCACAAGGAAAGGGCCTGAGCATATCTCAGGAAGAAGATAGGGCTGATAAGAGAATCATAAAGAATAGGGCTGGGAGCCCTTGGCTAACCTTTTGATGCACATATCATTGTGGCTGACATTCATGTGTGAATTCTAGTCACTCCCATGGCCTGTGCTGTGGGACTATCAGCTTTGGAGACATCCCTGTTGTGACAGACTGCTTTTCAAGAGGAAGAGGGAGCAGAGAAGTATGCACATAAAAAAGCAGAACTCCAACAAAAAACTTCAAAGACTAGACCCTAATCACATTTGGTGTCTGGAAATGAACTATAAGAAGAAGAGGTTGAGACACCAACAATTGATACCTGCCAAGCATCCAGACAGGCTGTGTGAGGAGGGGAAGCTCCTCAAGACTTCTGCCTGCGACCAGGACTGGGGGCCAAGGCCTGCTAGTCTCCCTGCTGGGTGAGGGGACATCACCTAGGGAATCCAAAACCATCTGCCTTGAAGCACCAACACCTGCCTACTTGCCAAGACCACTGTGCCCTGTGAGGAAGGGGAGAGCAGGGTGTGAGGAAGCGACTGCTGCACCGATCAGGTTGTTGCCCTTGTGCAGGACTGAGTCGGTGATCACCCTATGTCAGGAAAGGGCCTCTGTGAAGATTGCCATGGAAAAAAATGCAGAGCTGTTAGGACTGATGCCTTGCGCAGTAACGTTACGGTGACCCCCCATTTGCCTTGCCGGGCTGCCATGGTAAAGACTGCAATGCAGTAAGGATCTAAGCCTGCTCAGTAACATTGCCGCAGCCCCGTATGCCAGGAGGGGCGTCCACGGTTAAGTCTGCAGTGCGGTAAGGGCCAAAGCCTTGTGTGACAGCTGTGCGGCAACCCTGTATTTCAGGAGGGGCTTCTGGGAATATTTGTGCCATGTTGATCGGGCTGGAGCCTGTAGACCGTGAGTGGTGGTGGCTCATAGGCCACCTGGAGGAAGGAGAACTGTGAGTGTTCTGACCTCATTAAGGCAGTGAGGACACTGTGGGAGTATCGTCACCCAAGTTCGGGATCGAAGATTGGAGCATTAGAATCACTCCCCACACCCCCATTGGGAGAGTGAAGACACTTACCCTGCAGGAGGCGTGCAGGAACCTCTGATCACTGCAGGAACGCAACCTCGAGGGGAGAGAGCTGTGCCTGTCGAGTGCAGGCACTGATACCCCATGCAGCTGACTCAACCGATCGGTACCTGAGCCACTGCAAGTGCCCGTGGATGAGGCGCACACCAGGACACTGCCAGATTCGCTCCTACTGGAGCGGGTAATACTTCTTTCGGGCCTATCAGCCCCAGGGGAATTTGCTGCTGAGGGCTCTGCGGTGCTAGGACACTTTTGGCTTGAGTTTAAGAGTTAGAGTGGACTCTTGAGATACGGACTGCTTGTAGGACTTTCCCTGGATGTTGTCAACAGGGAATGAGGAATAACCACTATTGCTAACACATGGAGGGAGTGGGGCAGGAAATTTCCATTCAAACACATTAGTCTGGACCTCAAGGGTAATTGTGTTATTGTTTGTGGGTGTTCTATTTTTCTTTGTGTGGTTAGTGGTAGAAATAAAATACTTCTCTTTTTTTCATAAAAGTGAGTATTTCGCTGAACATTGACTTATTGCTACTGCTGCATGCTTTTTGAGTTGTGAGCCTGTGTTCACTAATTTGTATCAACACCTGTCATCCCCTCCCCCAAGGGAGCCTTTGGAAAAACAGGGGTTGAGACACATTCCTAGACATTTGACTTCCTTTAGTAATGAAGATGTGAAGCTGTCATTGTGAATCTCTTGGAGCTAATGTGAATCTGACTTTCTGCTGATTTCAGAAAGTGAGAGAATATCTCAAAAAATTAGAGTGTTGTTGCCACATCCTCAGCCAATCAGAACAAGAAAAGGGACAAAGGGGCAATTGAAAAATCAACAACAATGACCATGAGATTGTTTAGGGTAGGTCAGGGGATCAGGCTTCCCTTCTGCTTTTTCTCCCTCACCCTAAAACAGTCTCTATGGAGGCAGTGTTTCTCCTTGAATTGGGTGAGGTGAAACTTGTTATTTTTTGCTACTAATCTGTTGTTCTGCAGCAGGTACTTTTCCATAGATCCGCTTGATCTTAACATGCGTACTTTAGTACAACTCATCCTGTTTTGGCAGCCCTGTAAGAAGCGTGGGGAGGTCTAGAGGTATGATAATATCAGTAAGAAATAGGATTATTATTTGGGGCAGGTGACTAGCCACCCCAAGGAATATCCCTCAAAGTCACTAAATTAACCTGAACTCACCCCCTGGTTAGTATGTCACAGAGCAGACATACTTAGCTTAGGGCAATGTGCAAAGTACTTATGCCATACCAAAACAGCAGTAAAGTTGAAATGTGAAACAATAAAAAACCCAAACCAAGTTAGGAACATGGAGTAGAATGTAATAACCAAAATGACACAAAAATGACAAAAATCCAATAAGGGGAACCATAGATAAGAATTATTAAAGTTTTAAGTACGAATAGCTCCAGGAAGCACAAAGTGGCAATGATAGTCAATGGTCGCTGTAGACCAGGACCCATGCGCAATTTGATGCTGATCGCGATGAGGGCAGGTCAGGTTAGAAACATCAACAAGGTTTGTTCTGGTCAATGCCTTTACCTTCTACCTTAATCCTTTATGTCCCTGCCCACCTCATGGGTACTCTTCCAAAGCCCCAGGAACTCAGGGGAGACCCTTATACAGGGTTTCATTCAGAGACCAAGTGACAGTCAGATGAGAAATTGCAGGAAACTCCTCTTTTAGCTTGTCTCCCTGTAGGTGCACAGGAGGTCAGCAAACTGACCATTGATTCCACTTCTTTGTCCTGGGTACAGGAGGAAGCAGGTCCAGTCCTTCAGGGCTCCTCTGAGGTCGCTGACAGCAGGCCAAGTCCTCTTCTGTTCTTCCTCAGGTCCAGAAAGTATTCGGAAGTGAGTGCCCTGAGATGCCAAATTTAAGACTGGCATGAGCTAGTGAGTGAGTATCCCTCCTGGGCATGCCCTAGCCAATGGGATAAAACCTCCTGAGGCCAACAATACCCACTTTGGGCATTTTCAAGATGGTGAAAGTCTTCAGCCACACTCAAGTTGGACTGTGAGTGATAGGGGTGTGTAGGGAGTGTAAAATGGTAATCCAAGTGTCGTCCCATACCTAACACTAGAATCCAGTTTGGGGCAGCCACTCTACCCACAATAAACCCAGAAACAGAAGTCTGGTAGAACAAAAGTAAGGTTTTACAGAAACCAGACCATGGATATCCAACAGTTGTCTTGCCATCATGTTCTCTGCCTTTCACGTGCACCCCAAAGTGTTATATGTAAATCTCACAGCCCCTACCTTGCATATTTAATGAGGTTCAAGTGTGTGATTTCTGCCGATTCAGGTCAACCTATTGTTTGCTCCTTGTGAAGCATTTCACACCTTTTTCACACATATTCAAATGCTAATCCCTGGCTGGGAGAAGTTTGAGAGCAAATGCAAATTACCCTCCAGGAACTTTGACCAGGGAAATGATAACTTTCTAAAAGTTACTTTTCCTTAACATTTATTAAAAAATGTACTTCAACATTGAATTGAATTTTTATTAACTACTGAAATTAGTTGTTCAAATAGTTTGCTAGCTAGTCGCATTTCAGAAGTTCAGAATTAGGATTTTATTCTGTACTATGATTTTCTACATAGGACAGCTAGGTCCATCAATGTGAAAAATAGCTTTTTGGGTGCTAGCCACTGTAAGGACATGTTCACGTTAGATTTCTACATCTCCTACTTCTAAATACCAAGCACCCTGCCTTGTTAGCTCCGAGCTCTACATAGCGGTGACGTATTCATATTTAAAAAGTGAGATTATGACCCGTCAAAAGGGGTTATTTTGACAGGTTGAATTGCAGTTCTTACACTGCTACAGTCAGGTTACACTGGTAGGCCTGAAGCCATGTTTGCGCAACCACTGTAGTGGATGGCACAATCTGCTGCAGCTCACTATTGGGATTTAACTTTCAGGCCCTGAGTACATCTTTTTTCCATATACTGGGAGTGTACCGGAAGTTAACTACACCAATTAGGAGTATGCCAATTTGACCTTATTTGAAGGGGAAGCACAGTCAGTTTTCACTGGTTAGAAGAGGTAATGTGCACAGAGTTCTAACACCAGCAAAAATATAAAGTCCAACAATTGGGGACAAATACGGTGGTACCATGCTATAAAGGTGGATTTCCTACAGTATCTCATTGAGTTTCCATAAAACCCAAACTCGTCTGTTTTCAAACTAACAGGATCAAAGGATTTGGCTGAACTCAAGACTTACAGTAACAACATAAAATGTGCAGGTGTCTGCAAGCTAAGTAAAATATTGTCAAGAGATAAAGAGCTTAAGGGCCTGATAAATTTGTGTATAAAACCAGGTGTACATTTTACAACTTAATCTTCAAGGGTAAAAATACTACAGAGTGTGTCAAAATATGATACCACCTGGTGAATTTTACTGTGGGGATGCATTTAAGGTTCTTAATAGACATAAGTGTTTACAACTTGTTTTAATGATTATTTATACCTTTGCACAAACATCACGCACCAGGTGTTTTTGCACACTGCAGGTGTTTTGCACCCTGTGTTTCTGCAGACTGTAAATACGTATGTGTAAAAATATGGAATAATTGCGGTGGCTGGGGCTCTGGTCGCTCTACAACTGGTAGTGTTGATTTCACATTGTAAATACAAACCCAAAATCTCTGGTGCCCTTCACGGCATGCTTTAGACCTTTCTTGGCTTGTGCTAACCTTGGTTTTTAGGAGCTTTTCCCTTGCTTTTCCCATGCTGCTGCTGACGTTTTAGCTCCTCACTCACTGCCTCATTGTTCTTAAAATTGAAATTGCTTTTAACTTTGTTTTTAGTGTTTTAAAGTGTTCTGTGCTATATATTTTGGCTGCTCTTACCCTGCCGCTGCTCTCTCGCATTTTGCACATTTTCTTGGAGTTATTCTCTTTCCTCCACTTTTCTCGGGAGATTGTCTCTCTCTTGGTGCTTTTTCTTCACTTCGCCAGCGCCCGTTCCACCGCGGGTGTTCCCGTTTGTTGTGGAGGGCGCCGGCGTACATTCCAGCTTCTTCCGGTCTTTGGGGGGTGGAGCCAAGGCTGTTTAGCACTCTAGCTCTGCTCCTCTATTTAAACAGCATGGCAGGCTCGTCGCGCAGCGGACGCGCGCAGACACCATGCTGCTGCTGACGTTTTAGCTCCTCACTCACTGCCTCATTGTTCTTAAAATTGAAATTGCTTTTAACTTTGTTTTTAGTGTTTTAAAGTGTTCTGTGCTATATATTTTGGCTGCTCTTACCCTGCCGCTGCTCTCTCGCATTTTGCACATTTTCTTGGAGTTATTCTCTTTCCTCCACTTTTCTCGGGAGATTGTCTCTCTCTTGGCGCTTTTTCTTCACTTCGCCAGCGCCCGTTCCACCGCGGGTGTTCCCGTTTGTTGTGGAGGGCGCCGGCGTACATTCCAGCTTCTTCCGGTCTTTGGGGGGTGGAGCCAAGGCTGTTTAGCACTCTAGCTCTGCTCCTCTATTTAAACAGCATGGCAGGCTCGTCGCGCAGCGGACGCGCGCAGACACCATGCTGCTGCTGACGTTTTAGCTCCTCACTCACTGCCTCATTGTTCTTGAAATTGCTTTTAAAATTGTTTTTAGTGTTTTAAAGTGTTCTGTGCTATATATTTTGGCTGCTCTTACCCTGCCGCTGCTCTCTCGCATTTTGCACATTTTCTTGGAGTTATTCTCTTTCCTCCACTTTTCTCGGGAGATTGTCTCTCTCTTGGTGCTTTTTCTTCACTTCGCCAGCGCCCGTTCCACCGCGGGTGTTCCCGTTTGTTGTGGAGGGCGCCGGCGTACATTCCAGCTTCTTCCGGTCTTTGGGGGTGGAGCCAAGGCTGTTTAGCACTCTAGCTCTGCTCCTCTATTTAAACAGCATGGCAGGCTCGTCGCGCAGCGGACGCGCGCAGACACCATGCTGCTGCTGACGTTTTAGCTCCTCACTCACTGCCTCATTGTTCTTAAAATTGAAATTGCTTTTAACTTTGTTTTTAGTGTTTTAAAGTGTTCTGTGCTATATATTTTGGCTGCTCTTACCCTGCCGCTGCTCTCTCGCATTTTGCACATTTTCTTGGAGTTATTCTCTTTCCTCCACTTTTCTCGGGAGATTGTCTCTCTCTTGGCGCTTTTTCTTCACTTCGCCAGCGCCCCGTTCCACCGCGGGTGTTCCCGTTTGTTGTGGAGGGCGCCGGCGTACATTCCAGCTTCTTCCGGTCTTTGGGGGGGGTGGAGCCAAGGCTGTTTAGCACTCTAGCTCTGCTCCTCTATTTAAACAGCATGGCAGGCTCGTCGCGCAGCGGACGCGCGCAGACACCATGCTGCTGCTGACGTTTTAGCTCCTCACTCACTGCCTCATTGTTCTTGAAATTGCTTTTAAAATTGTTTTTAGTGTTTTAAAGTGTTCTGTGCTATATATTTTGGCTGCTCTTACCCTGCCGCTGCTCTCTCGCATTTTGCACATTTTCTTGGAGTTATTCTCTTTCCTCCACTTTTCTCGGGAGATTGTCTCTCTCTTGGCGCTTTTTCTTCACTTCGCCAGCGCCCCGTTCCACCGCGGGTGTTCCCGTTTGTTGTGGAGGGCGCCGGCGTACATTCCAGCTTCTTCCGGTCTTTGGGGGGGTGGAGCCAAGGCTGTTTAGCACTCTAGCTCTGCTCCTCTATTTAAACAGCATGGCAGGCTCGTCGCGCAGCGGACGCGCGCAGCGGACGATCCGCCGGCGCGCCAAAGGCACGCCAAAGGTAAGCCCGTCTGCGCCCGTCCGCGCTAAGATCGCGCCTCGCGCAGGAGATGCTGCCCTGTCCATCTCTGGTCAGCGGGGACGGATTTGCCTTTCCCGAGAGTCACTGCTGGCTTTGCGAGCAGCCTGGGCTCCCTGCCATCACTCCCTGGACCCGGATATTTTAGCTAAAAAGCGAATATTGGTTTGTACAGGATGTAATGCCTCTCTTAAACAGGCTTGTAACACTCCTTCGGATAATAAAGGTATTAGGCCCAGTTCTACAGTACAGACTGCACAGGGCTTTCTCATTAATGCCAGATCTCTGATCAAAAATAAGGTTGCCTTTAGAGATTTTGTATCAGCCAGGAAGCCAACATGGGTTTTTATAACCGAAACTTGGGCTACGGATGCCTCTGGTCCTGACCTTGTAGATGCTATTCCTACTGGTTACACCCTTGCTAGAATGGACAGGGTAGATCGGCGGGGAGGGGTGTGGGCATTCTATATAGAGAAACCCTGATTTGTCGCACTCAGGCTCTGTCCGCTCCTCCTGATCTTTACCAGGCTTTTTATTTTTCTCTTAATCTTCACCCTACGGAAAGTTTCTCTGGCATCCTTTGTTATAGGCCACCTGGCTCTAGGGCGGCCTTTAGTCAGGATTTTAGCAGGCTCTTAGAACCCTATTGTGAAAGATCTAATCTCACTCTCCTGGGGGATTTTAATTTTCACTTTGATAGCCTCGACTGCAGGGATGCCCTGGGTCTTTTGGATACCTTGAATGGATGTGGTTTTCCTCAGCTGGTCAAGAAGCCTACCCATCAAGCGGGACACATACTTGATGGGGTCTTTTCGAATGACCCACGTGTAATTGTGGGGGAACCTATCCCCCTAGCCTGGTCTGATCATTTTGCCGTCCCTTTTGACCTACATTTTATGTCTCCGGCGCTGATTATCCCTAGTGATATGAATTTGGACGAAAGGAGGAACTTTAGCCTCATAAGTAATGAGTCTCTTTTAAAAAAAATTAACAATCTTGAGCTCACTAAGTTTTATGATGCTAACTTGGCAGCGGTAGAACTATCGCAACAATTGCTAGCAGCAATGGATACTCTTGCACCTCTTAGTAAATACTATTCAGCAAGGAAAAAACCCTCTGCTCCCTGGTTCACGGAGAGGCTCAGAACGCTGAGACAGGGCTGTCGCAGACAGGAGAGGCATTGGCGCTTAGATCTAAACCCGCTGAATAGGGCACTACATAAGCAAGGCCTCAAAGAATATAAAATTGCCGTCATGGAGGAAAAGAGATTATATTTCTCTAAAACTACTGACTCTATGAGATCCTCTAGAGATCTCTTTAAGGTAATACATTCTCTCACCTCTCCCCCTGCCTTCGACCCCTCAATCTTTTTCTCAGGAGCGCTGTGATAAAATATCTGATTTTTTCCATACTAAGATTGCAGATATCTATTCCCTGCTTGAAGCCTCCAACCCCATTTCGGGGTCATCTGTCCGATCCACCTTCCATCCCATTGGGGCCGCACCCATTGAGGGGTCGCCCAGTCTTCTTACTTTCCCTATTATGTCTTACGAGGTGACCGATCGGATCCTTGAAGGGGTTAAATCGGGCTCCCCTCTGGATCCTTGTCCCCTCAAGGTGCTAAAACATGGTCGTGAAGTTATTGTCCCTCATTTGACGGATGTTTTTAATATTGCCATCTCAGAGGGGCAATTTCCCACTTTGTGGAAGACGGCTGTAGTGAAGCCTCTTTTGAAGAAACCTTCTCTGGATCCTAGTGAACTGAAGAACTATCGCCCAATCTCCCTGCTTCCTGTTCCAGCTAAGATTCTGGAAACGTACCTTAACTCCCATCTCAGTATTTACCTTAAGGATTTCCATTTACTGGATGGCTCGCAACATGGATTTAGAAGCCTTCACAGTACAGAGACAGCATTGACGGCTGTATTTGATAATATTCGGGTTCAAGTGGATGCAGGTCATACCACCCTCCTTGTTCTACTGGATCTCACCGCAGCCTTTGATACCCTGTCTCCCTGTAGACTGATTGATCGTCTCAGAGAGATAGGTATTGGGGGCACAGCTTTGGGGCTTCTTGCTTCCTTTCTTAGTGAGCGGGCACAGATGGTTAAGCTTGGTCGATTTTACTCAGCCCCCAAACCCCTGCTGTGTGGCGTTCCTCAGGGCTCCTCCCTGAGCCCTACTCTTTTAATATCTATGTCGCTCCTCTTGCGAAGGTTGTGAGATCTTTTGGGCTGGAAGTGTTGTCCTATGCGGACGACACCCAAATTATGGTGTCTATTTCGCATAGCATAAAGGATTCGGCCCTTAATTTCAGGAACTGTATGCAGGCAGTATCCTCCTGGATGGTGGAGAATTTTTGAAATTGAATGGAGAGAAGACGGAGGTCTTGGTTTTGGGAGTAAGCAGGAGGTGTGGTCCAGTGACTGGTGGCCGGATGCCCTTGGCGTCTGTCCCTCTCCGGTCTCCCATGGCAAAAACCTGGGGGTTATCGTGGATAACTCATTGTCCTTGAACCGTCAGGTTAGTAGGACAGTTTCCACGTGTTTTGGGATCATTAGGATCCTACGGAAAATCTCCCACTATCTCTCTTTTGATGCACGTAAGCAGGCTGTCATCGCACTGGTTACATCCAGATTGGATTATTGTAATGCCCTCTATTTGGGCATTAACAAGGGTCTGATGCGACGTCTGCAGATGGTGCAGAATGCCGCTGCCAGGCTGGTGATGAATTTGCCTAAATATGATTCAGTCACAGATGCTATTAGGTTGCTGCATTGGCTGCCTGTGGACCGTAGGATCCTTTTCAAGACCCTGTGCATGACTCACAATGCCTATTACGGGTCAGGCCCTGAAGCGATTAAGTCCATTTTCCATCGTTATGTTCCCAACAGGCGGCTCCGATCTGCAGATAAGAATCTGCTTACGGTACAGAGATTTAAGAAGGTCACATGGGGAGGTCGAGCTTTCTCCACTGCTGCTGCTAGACTGTGGAACTCCCTCCCGGAACAGCTCTCAAGTCAGGTGTCCCATTCTCTTTTCCGTAGGGCCTTAAAGACCTGGCTTTTCTCTCAGACCTCGGTATGAGCATGTCTTTCTGTCTGCATCCTTAGGTCCGCTTATAGCGCCTTGACGCCCTTGGGCTTAGTTCGCGCTTTACAAGTTTTATATTCATTCATTCATTCATTGCTGTCATTTCAAGGCCAGATTGAGGGGGGCCTTATTTGTGCTGATTGACTGTGGGACCCTTCCAGCGTAGAGGGGCTCTGTCTGGGCCTTACAGGGCCCTCCATCTTGGATCTCCCCTCCTCATGAAAGGGCCTTGCACAATCAAAAATGGTGGTGCCTCCAAGAGTCTAGGAGTCTAGACACTGACATAGGACTCAGCATGTCCATCTCATTGAAATGAAAGGACAATCATGTTTAATGGCCCCAGGTGTCTCCAAGGTGGAGGCCATCTTGGGGTGGAATGAAGTTGTTCACTAATTCTTCTGAGATGCCCAGATGAGTACAGTTTATGGAATGTCCAAACATATCTATACTCACCTCTCATCCCCACTTCTGAAGGCACTGATCACCCCAACCTGTGTCACGGTGCTGCTGTTTAATGGGCTACCTTTTTAGAACAGAGCCAGGAAATTCCTCCTCCAGCCACCCTTGATTTGCATCATCCCTTCCTTCCTCATCTGTCCTTACTCCCTCCTCCTCCTCTCCTCCTTTTCCCCTCAACATGAGTATTACGTACTCCTTGTCCCTCCCTTCTTACCACTCTGGACTTTTGGGTCCGTTAGCCAGGAATCCCCTTTCTCGAAGATCACTAGACTCCAAACTGATTCTAGCTGGTTGTAATGCCTACACTATCATGTACCCCCCTAATCTATGTAAAAGCACTTCCAAGAACTTTAAACACAGGCTTTTCAAATCTCACCCAGAAACCCTTATTTCCGACCCCTGAAAAAAGGAACTACCATAAGTGACCTTATCTTCTACACTAAAAGACGAGCACAATAGAGGAAAGCCCTTTACTCTCTGCTCCGGATCACTGTATCCACTAAAGCCCCCTTGGTCAAGTCCAGAGTTAACCATCTCCCTTTATAATAATGGGATTATTCTTATACAAGCGAAACCTAGAACTACTGGATCAAATATTCTCACTTATCAAAAGCTATGTGCTGAAGAAAGAATCCTCCCCGACCCAAGCTCATCCTAACCCTGCAGACAGCCCACAGGCACCTCTTGCTATATCCTCCCGCCCCCCATTACTTATATTGCTCCATCCCTATCCCCACCTCGCCCATCCACCTCAATCCGTTTACCCAACATCATGCCCTCCCTATTACCCCTGAAGCTTGATTGAACATACATTTGTCGCCATAATAGTCTGAGCCCTCTCCACACCTCTAGAGCAGAGATCACTGCCCCTGACCTCTGAACATACCTCCGCTGTCACTACTGATACGCCTACGACACTTCATTTGGCCCAAATTATGACACTTGCAAATGCGGAACCCCCAAACATGACCAGCAACATGGCTCCCCTCTCCTCAGCACTCCTTAACCAGTTCATGAGACCCACATCACCGCCCCTCAATCATGACTCCGTCTCTACCCCCCCCCTCCCCTGCCCAGGTTCTCCCAACTCAGCCCCTCCCTAACACCAGATGCCGAAGCACCCTCTCTTCTCCTGGCCCCTTGACCCACATCTCACCCTCCTGTTCTGACATCATACTTAACTCCAAACTTACTGAGATCTCCATGGAGCTTCAACAACTTAAGGCTGACTTACAATGCCTAATATCCACCACCTTTGAGCTAGCTAATTATTGTTGTCCCACCAGGTCATTAGGTAAGAATAGACCATCCCTTTCCCAATCTAACAATCATGTGAGACGGATGTCACCTCCCACATCCAATCGGATCTCAACAATCTCAGCGTCTCTTCATATGACCTGGAGAATAATTCCCTACCCCTCAGGGTGAAAGATACTCTATCGGACAATGATATTTACTCCCTCCTCCTCTCATACAAATCTATACACTATGACACCCCAGACGACTTGGGTCAAATTTAAACTATTCAGACCATTCCACACAGAGAACCTAGACCCAATCCATTCGCAATAAACAATTCCAACCTCAAGCAAATTCCCATCACTCGGGCTTCCTCCACTATCACCATACCCCACCTGAGATGTATTCTACTCAATTGCCGATCGGCATCTAAGCATGCGGCAGATATTGCTAACATTACCCTTACACAGTATCTTGACCTCATAGTTCTGACTGAAACATGGCAAATGACTCCTCCACACCAACGTTCGATATTCTCGTACCTCCTAGTTACAACATCATCAGATTAGATAGACCAATCAGACCAGGTGGAGTTATCGCCTGTATTCACCGCAACAATCTCTCTGTGAAGCAAGCTCAAAACGGCACTCTCACCTCCTGTAAATACCTTGTCATTGATATCTTGAGTAATGATAGACCTCGATGCAAATTGCATGCGTTCTCATTCATTGAAAAAATTATGGAAATCATCACGACCAACTCCGGTGTACATTGCGCCCAGATCTTCCTTGGTGATTTCAAACTCCACTGGAGCGACCCAAACGACCAAGCAGTGATTAGCTTTAGGAAGGTAGGATCCTTCTAGCATAGTTACCCCACTTTTTGCCTGGTGTCAGTATGTTTTTGACTAGAATGACTGGGATCCTGCTAATCAGGACCCCAGTCACTGTGCTTTCTCCCTAAATTGACCATGGTAAGTACTTCTGTACATCCACAATTGGCTACTTGTGTACCTTTGTAAGTTCCTAGTATATGGTACTAAGGTACCCAGGACATAGGCACACCTGGGGTCTCTCATGGGCTGCAGCATGTATTGTGCCACCCATGGGAGTCCACTTAAACTGTGACTAGAGGCCTGCCATTGCAGCCTGTGTGAGTTGGTGCTTGCACCTCTCACAACAGATATAAGTTTCCTTATATCTGAGGTCACTGCACTTAAAACCTATAAGTCACCCCTATGGTAGGTCCTTCAGTCCTGAAGGCAGGGTGCTTGGTTATAAGTGTGAGAGTGCCCCTGCATGAGCAGGACACCCCTACAGACCCCAGAGTCGATTCTCCAGGCTTTGTAAGTACGGTCAGCCATTTTAATAAATATAGTGGACATCAGTCATTACGAGATGTCTAACTATATAGTGGTATTAAACATGTTGGAATCATACTCCAACATCTATTCCAGTGTTAGAAGTGTGATCCCATGTACTGGGGGGCTCCCTTGGGGTACCCTCCTCTACTACCGCTTACAGCCTTACAGAGTCTGACAGCAAGCTAGTGCTGCTGCCGACCACAGACACAATTCTGCCCTCCTGCAGCTGATTCTGCCCTCCTGCAGCTGAGCCAAGCTTGAGCAGGGGAAGGTAGAACAATTGGTTTCCTGTTGCAGGGAGGTGTGACCACCTCCCAGACAGAACTTAGTGTATTGGGATGGGGTGGGGTGGGGTGCTTGCCAGCATCACCAGACTGCTTCGAAGGGCACATTTGGTGCACTCCTTGTATACTCGTGTTTGAGCCAGTTCAGGGAACCCTTGGCTCCCGCTCTGGTGCGAAACTTGACAAAGGACATGGGAGTATCCTCCCCTATGTCCAGCCCCTCCTCTGGGAGGGACCCCTGAGTTGTTCCAACCCATTCCCTAGGGTACTTAAGGGCTTGCCTGTGGGTGATTCCTTAGATTCGTCGTGGGACAAGACTCAAGCCTGAAACTACGTCACTCTTCGCCCGCCTGGACACTTGGACTTCGCTGGACTTCACCTGGAACCGAGACTGCACCAAGGACGACTCCTGCTGCTCCTGGTCTCGCTGTTCTGCAAGTCTTCTTCATCTTCTGTGTCTGTGCTTCTTCCAGGATCTTCAGAAAACCTGTGGGCATCAAGGACACCCAAAGTAATCCCTTGGAGTGAAGGAGTCACTCCCCTGCATCTGCAGGCAGCGCAATGGGTGTGACCGGTCTGCTGCTGCTGACGTCCCACGGATTTCGAAAGGCTCAGCAAAACAGGTGGTGGTTCTGCCTCGAGGCCTGACCTGTCCTCTCTGCAATTTTGAGGACAGTATTCCACGACGGAACCGCTGGGACTGAACCCCTGTGCACCGCGTTGACTTGCCATTGCCAAGGCTTGTTGGCTCTGCACTCCAGAGATCTTCGGGCTACAAGAAGCTCCAGCCTCCAGCATCTCGTCCTGCCAAGTACAGCATCCTCACCACATCCTCTGCACCGTGGGCCTGCCTTCTTGGTGATCTGCTTGAGGTCTTCTTGCAACTCCCGTGCATTCGGCCTGTGAGTCCTCCTTAGGGTCTTCTCATGCTTCAATGGGCTCCCCTGCTTGCTCTGGCCTGCTCTGACTTTGATGCTTGTGGTGAGTCCCTTGGACCTTGCTGGTCCCAACGTTGCTCCTTCCTCGTTCTCCACACCAGTTGCGGCTAACAAGGCTTTGTTGGTGCTCCCGCCAGACACCAACCCCATGGTCACCGACATCCGACGTGGGACAGCTCGAGCATGGCTCCTGGTCTTCCTCAGCATTGCCTGGTCCTCACAGCTGCAGCAACAAGGTCACCGTCAACTCGTCTGAATCATCCGACTTCAGTGGGCATTGCTCTTCTGTGCCTCCTGGTCACTCCTGAATGGCATAGACTCTTCCCCTCTGCTTGCAGATTCTTCACTTCCAGAATCCACCCTTGGATTCCACCGGACTTCTTCACCTTCTTCTCCAAAAGGCCCTTTTCTCCAAGTCTTCCATTGTCGTCTACAGAGGTTTCTGACGTCTCTTCACCCCTATGCACCTGGCTTCCCTGGTGTAGGAAACGTGGTCTCCAGGGCATCCACGGGTGAGTTGGCTCTCCAACCTTCCGTCCTCCAAAGGAATTCTATAGGGTCCTCTGGGAAGGGTCCTTCTTCTGCAAAACTCCATTGACTTCCATTGAGCACACAGCTGTGTTTCCACTCTGCACACAGCCTCCATGGGGTTCCTGGGTACTTACCTTAGGTGGTCCCTTGTGTCCCCCGCTCCTCTGGGTCTTCTTTTTCAAGTCCCGTCCTCTCCTGCAGTTCGCTTTCCACTTTCTTAGTATATGGTTTGGTCTCTCCCTAGAGACCACTGTATTTTATGCTACTTACCTTATCGCAATTGAAATATTATTGTGTATTTGTGTTGATATCTCCGGGTAGGAGACATACCAATGTGTTAGTGAGTGTTGTGTAATAAATAGAAGTATTTTTATATAAACACTGTGTTGTTCTTTTTCGTTTAACCTACACTACATGATTAAACAGGTAAAACAGGTGCTTAACACTCCTTCAAGGTAAGCCTGAAGGCTGCTCTCCGCAGCTACCACTTTGAGAGCTTTCTATGGTTATCAAAGACCACTAAAATCACCTAAGGGTTGCCTGGATTAGTGCTAGGTGCATCACTTACATAAGTGTGCACCATATACGAAGCCAGCCTCCTACATTAGCCTTAAAACCTTCCTAGTTGACCATAACCTGATCCATATCTGTGACTGTCGTACCCACAACCTGGGAGCAATCTTGGATCTAATCATCTCCAAGGCCAATTAAATTCAACCTAAATCTATTGTTCCATGTGAGTGGACAGACCACCACTGCATCACTTTCATCATCACTGAATCAATGTCCTCAAAAAAGGCGCAAATTAAAAAACTCAGACACTGGAAAAGGAGCATTCGAAACTTAAACCTGAACAAATTGACATCTATCAGCAACTACATGCTAACACTACCTGAAGACATGTCAGATGTCCAGGTCCTTACTGATCATTATAATAACTAAATGGCGCTAAAAGTCCACCAAAGACTCCATGCCTTGCAACAATGGTAGCCTAAACACTGAAAGATGCAACATTAGATTAGCCGAACGATCATGGAGATTCTCCCCCTCCCTCAAACACCTCAAGCACCTGAGATCTCTGAGAAGCATTTACAACAAACGCATACGTAGCGCAAAAGCAAACTTCTTTAGGAAACAGCTGGATGATGCCAGAAACCGACCTAAAAAGCTGTTTGAGCTGCAATCTAACAGGCAACCCAACCCTCTATCTGGGTCTAAACTGCAGCCTAACTGTAAAGAACCTGCAGCCTTCTTCCTGGGAAAGACGGCAAAGATTGAAAGTGACTTACGCTCTGCATTGGATCTCCTCCCGGTGCTTCAACACATCAGCCCACCCCACACCCTTTGGGCCTGAGCGTCCAGGTCTCACCCCCAAAAATAATGCCTCGTGGAGCTCATTCAAATCCGTTGATGAAATTACCATACTAAAAATCCTGTCAACACTGAAACCTTCTAACCTCTTCAGCGATTCGCTTCCTTTGAATCTCTTCAGTGAGATTAAAACCTCTCTTCTACCACTCTATACCAGAATAGTAAACACTTCATTACTTCAAGGAACTATACCAGACTGCCTCAAGTCTGGACAGATAACCCCCATTCTTAAAAAATCCACGGTGGACCACACTGATCTAAATAACTTCTGCCTTATCTCCAACATCCCGATTCTTTCACAGCTACTTGAGAAATGTGTCCATACCCAGCTATGTAATCACATTGATCAATTCCAACTCTTAGACCAATATCAATCTTGCTTCCACCAGGGCCAGAGCCCTGAATCGGCCCTAACTCGCATAGTTGATGACGCGCTACAAATGCTTGATCAAAATAAATCCTGTCTTCTAATCCTACTAGACCTCTCATCAGCATTCGATACGGTCAAACATGACAGCCTCTTTGACTTACTGGAATGCAGTATGGGGCTTTCTGGTACTGTCCTAGACTGGTTCGCCTCCTTCCTCCACAATAGATCCCAAAGAATAAAGATGAATCATTCCTTGTCCAACCCCACACCTGTCACATTAGGTGTTCCGCAAGGTTCCACACTCTCACCCACTCTCTTTAACCTGTTCATGGAGCAGTTAACTGAAATTCTGAAATCATCAAACATCAATTATCAAAAGTATGCTGATGACACCCAACTTTACCTGAAAATCTCCTCCCTTGAAGATATTGGGTCTCTTAACGCAATTCTACAAAACACTCAAAATAGGTTGACCTGCAACCACCTCAAACTAAATACTCTCAAAACAGAATTCCTTTTAATTGCACCGCCCAAACAATCACTCGACATTGCTGAATGGATGAAACATTTAACAGCCCTCAATTGCATTCCACACATTATCAATTCCACAAAATCATTGGGAATAACGCTCGACAATAATTTGAACATGCAGGAGCACATCAGCTCAGCCACCATAGGAGCTAACTTCCAATGAGCACCTTAAGGAAAATTAAACCTTTCCTCCCCTTCGATGACTTCAAATCAGTTGTTCAAGCCCTAGTTATCTCCAGGTTGGTCTATGGAAATGTAACCCTTTGTGGCCTTCCTAGATTAAAAGTTGGCCCCACTAAGGGCCGCCCTTAACTCAGCTGCATGGCTCATTACTGGATCTACATGCAATAACCACATCACACCGGAATTAAAATCACTAAACTGGCTCCCTTTCAAGGCAAGAATTCATTTAAAAACTGCCTGCATGACACACAACACCTTACACTCCAACACCCCAAGGTACATTGCACAAAAACTGGAGCTATCTGGTGGTGCTAGAACCTCAAGAAGCACCATGTCCTTGCTGCTAAACTATGAAACTCTTTCCCTATGAGCATCTGGAGCATTAACAATCATGCTCATTTTCGCAAAGCCATCAAAACATATCTTTTTCCCGCTTGAGGGGCCTCTGGCGCTCGCTCCACGGCTTCTTTAGCAGTCTGCAGCATCAGCGCTGGGACGCCCCTTTGCCGGGACAGCTGTGCGCTATATAAATGTGCCAACATAACATAACATATTGAAACCGCAGAAATTAAAGAAGAAGAAAACTTACAATCAGGCCTTCTCTGGCATGGAATCTGGAATTTCCTACCTTCCGAAATCCGAGTTAACCCTTCACCTGTGTCTTTCAAAAAACAAGTGAAAGTGCTATTAATGAATAAATGCCTGCTGTAGCTCATCCTCATACCAGCACCGACAATGCACACGGGGTGCACTTGTGATCTGTCGCCTGACACTATGGCCCATTCTGTTTCTCTCTTTTGGACTAGAGAGAGTTCTTCACCCCACCTTGGTACTACTACTTCCTCTATTGTTATTGTGACTGCTATTGCTCACCGTGATCATTTGTAAAGTGCTCTGATACCCTCTTGGGTCATGTTCGCGCTATATAAAACTCTAAATAAATAAATAAACAATTCATGACAATTGGATTTGCATCAATTCATAGTGCATTTTATTATTGTACTCTTACCTCTAACTTGTAAATGATGATACGCTCAGTCTCAAAACAAACTAGAGCAAGGGAGATAAGTGCTAAACTCCTATATGGAGTAGCACTAAAAATGGGGCACAAAATCACTTGTGCTCTTCATTATCCTGGAGATAGATATTAAGGACCTGAGTGGTCCCAAAAGTCTGCAGGTGGATGTTTGACTCAGTGAAAAATATTTCCTGAGTTTGTTAGGCAAAAGTAGCTTATTTCAAATACGAATCCTCAAAAACATATAGAATACACATCATGAGTACTACCAAATGGTTGCACACTATAATTCTAATAAAAACAGCAACAGCATTAATAAAAGAAAAAAATCAAAAAGACATAAATCCTCATTCACATAAAACAATAAATATAAGATACCTTACTAACCAGAAATATATAAACATTCAATTCTTTTTCCTGATGTAACCCAATCCTCCCAAAAATTGGAAATCCACAGTATTTGTACAAAACTTGGGGAACTGAAGAAGATTCACACAAGATGAGGTAAGAAGTAAATTTTATTCAAGACAGAGTCCTCTACAAAGCTGCTCAACTGCCTTCTCTCTCACTACCAACATTCTATGGCAAGCTTCATGTCAACATTCTATTAAGGAATGTGGGGCAATACCAAGGGAAGAAGGTGAAGATGGGAAAAGAGGAGAAAAGGGGTATGTACCATTTATAGTAAATTACAACACATCTCCATTTATCAGAAATATAAGAGTTTCTTCATAAGTCAGACTAGTTCAATATACATACATAAAACAGATAAAATCAAAGCTGTACAGTTGATCCATTTTGTAGTCTAATTGCCAACGTGGGGGTCAACGATTCCTGGTTTCTTTAGATCCCTGTGTTTTAGGGGAAGTTTTTGATGTTCCAACTGGGAAATTATTCTCTGGGATGAGGGTGTCCGGGCAATGAGCTACGTTGTCCATACTTGAAGTACGACCATTCTCCAGCATCACAGTATTATGTTTGACAGATTTCATTTTCTCTGGTTTGGGAATGACGCAAACTTGTTACGTGTATTGTAGGGTTTTTTAATTACCACCCATTGTTCTTTGCTCCGATCACATTTAACCGCTCCCCATTTATTGTTATACCACGTCTTATATTCCTTTTGATGTTTTCAAACTTTCACTTTGACAGAATTCCTCTTTACCCAGACAGGATTACTACCATTAAGCCAATTCGGGGTAAGCTTATAGCCATGATTCCTTCCTTTAAGGGATAAAAAAGAAGATACTCCTAAGACTGCATTGGGGGTGGTATGATACAACCATAACATTTTTCTCACTGCATTATCAGTTTGCTACCCGGTGGGTTGGGCTAATTGTATGGCTTCTTTAATCATCCTGTTTGCCCTTTCTACTAATCCGTTTGCCTTTGGACAATAGAGTGGAGTTTTTATGTGGCTGATAGATAATTTTTTCAAGAATTGCATAATTTCTTCTGATGTGAACTGCACCCCATTGATGGTGACTATAGTACTTGGAATGCCCTCCTTGGAGAATGTATCTGATAAAAATTCAGTTAACGTGGAGGTGTTAATGTTGTTCACAGATTTAGTTCTGACCCAATGTGAATGGTAATCAACCACTACGAACATGTATCTGTTTATTACATTGGGCAAATTTATCAGTCCAATAATGTCAAACCCAATTTGTGCCTACACAATGCCCACTTGAGGAGGAGCCTACGAAAGAGGGGCTGAGCCTTCTCCAAGAAGTGTTTCACCAGAGCAGTCCCCGCCCGCCATCAACAGTGACACACAGTACTCAGGCATCGCTTACTGGAGGTGGCTCCTGCAATGTGAGCCGAGCCACCTTCTCCATTTGTGGTAACAAGCGTATCGGACCAGATTTATTCTTGGGACATACATAATATTGAAGTTGTATCCCTGTAGACCCAAAACCCATTTGGAAATGTGGGGAGTGGTTTTTCAGTGCATTTGGTGGGAAACATGGGAATAAGAGGTTTTTGATCTGTCCTCAGAACGAAAAGCATTCCCCGCAAGTAAAACTTAAAATGGTTTATGGCCCAATAACCTGCCAAAGCTTCTTTTTCTATTGTGGAGTGTTGGACTTGGCCTTTTTGCAGGGTCATCCCTAAACTTTTTGCCTTTCTCCTAGCCATTTTTCTGACATGGTGTTGGTGGTTTTAGGACTCTGGGCACTTTAGCACTGCTGTTCAGTGTAAAGTGCGTGTGCTCTCTGTGATAAATGTGGTAAGATTGGTCTACACCTGTTTGGCCTATTTAATTTACCTGTGAGTCCCTTGTAAAGCAGTATCTCATATACCCAGGGCTGGCAAATTAAATGCTACTGGCGGGCTTGCAGCGCTAATTGCGCCACCCACCAAAGTAGCCTTTCAAACCTGTGTTACTGCCGCTGTGACGTGGCACCTAAAGTGTGTGCCATGTCTGTGACCCCCCTTTTACTACATGTCAGTCACCCCTAAGGTAGGCCCTAGCTAGCCCTATGGGCAGGATGCATTGTAGGTAAAAGATAGAACATGTACCTTAAGTGTGTGACATGTCCTGGTAGTGACAAACATCCATTTTGGTTTCTCACTACTGTGGGGCTGCCCTCCCATAGGAATGCATTGGGGATTCCCTGATAAGTGTTTCAGTGGTAATTCCTGATATGAGAGGCGCAGCGTGGTCAAGTTTGGTATATTTGGAATAGTGATAATAAATGCTGCGCAATGGTGTGCGCAGATTTATTATAACTATTTTAGAAATGCCACTTTTAGAAGTTGGCATTTCTGTGTGCTATGTGTCTGCCTGCCTGATGTGAATTGCATGTCTGGCTTGTGAGTGACAGGGGCTGGGAGGTGTGTGTGGCTCCAGGAGGGGCAGGGTGAGTCAGCGCTAGGCTGAATGGGACATCTACATTTTGAGTAGTGGGAGGAGAAGTCCCTGGTCCCTGAATAGGGCTGTGCCTAGCCTGTACAATGCTGGCTCCGCCCCCTGTGGTGTGTCTGATCACCTAGCCCCCACCTGACAAAGGGGAAGAGGAGCTTGGCAAACAAAGTGCTCCAATTCCCCCCTGAACCAGTTGCATCTGATTCCCCTAGCCCTGTCCTGCAGACAAAGAGAAAATGGCATATAAATATAGGGGCTGTGACCCCATGAAAATGTTCAGTGCTGGTTTCTGACTTGCTGGGGGGCTGGCTGCTGCTGGGGCCCAGGAGGAACCGCCATGAGGGCTTGCCTCCCTGGGCCCAGCCTTTGCCCCCCTGAACTTTGGCTTCTAGCGCCTGGGGAGTGCTTTACTTCTCTTTCTGGAAGACCGCTTTACTTCGTTTTTCTGAAGCGCGCTCTGCTCTTTATTTCTGGGAGCAGCTTGTCTGGCAGCGCACTGCAGAGGTTGCCGCCGAGGGAATCCAGAGTGCAGGGATCCCCCCCCCTCGCGCTGCTGATCAGGCGAGAGCCCACCCCGCTGGTGCGTGTATTGCGGGTGCCCACCCCGCGTTTCTGCCTTGGATCAGGCGGGTGCCCACCCCGCTGGTATGTATATTTATATCGCGGGTGCCCACCCCGCACTGCAGCACCAAACAGGAATCACCGCCGGCCCGACCAGGAAGCCAGGCGGCCTTGCCTGACTCTGGGCGGGGCCACTAGAAGAGTTGTCCGGGGCTGCCAATCGCAGCGCAACGAGACCCGCAAAACCGGAAGTCCGGAGCCTCGCGGGCTTGCCATGGAAGTCCCGGGTCCCAGGAGGGGCCCCGGGTGAAACGAAGAGAAGAAGCAGGCAGACGGGAGGCCACCCCGCCTGCATGGAAGCCGCCGGATTGGAGGCGGGGCTCTCGTGCGAAGAGAGAGCCCCGCGTGTTGCTGCCCGGGTAAGAGGGACTGGGCGAGGAGAGGAAACTGGAGGAGTCCTGCAAGGGGAGCTGTGAGCTCCATGTTGACCGCGCCACACCCCGAGTCCAGAGAGGACACCGGAGCAGAGAGCCTCCAAGAACCCGGTGAGTGAGGGCTTGGGCAGGCAGGTGTTAGTGCTGGCGCTTTGATGTCCTGAGCGGCCCCTCCGGAGAGCGGGCCGCTCCAACGTGGCCCACAGTGTTTTTAGGGGCCCGTGGGGGTCCACAGGGCCCAGGGAACGCCCGTGCCTACCCTTATTGTCACAGCTGCCCCGCTTGAGAGAGGGCAGCCACAACGGTTGGCGCAATTGTGGGTGAAGCCCCAGTGGGGCTCACGAGGCACAGTGGGTGCCAGTATCCTTTGTGCTGACCACACCTGCCCCGCCGGACAGTGGGCAGCTGCAGCGTTTGGGGCAATTTGGATGATTAGAGTCCCAGTGGGGGCTCAGAAAGCCCAGTGGTGCCAGGGCTCATTTTCACAGCTGCCCAGCAATTAGTGGGCAGCTGCTACGTTTAGGCTGGTGCCAATGCGCACTTTGGAGATTGCTGCATTGGCAGCTGAACCCTGACTCTGATGGACATAGGGCATTTGAGCCCTGCTAGAAGGCCAGTTGGCCTGGGGTCATAGGTAGGATGGTGAGAGGGCGCAAGGCCCTAAGGTGATGTATGCGCCTGGTAGTGGTGTTACTGCGGTGCACTACTGAGTTCCTGCCTGATATGCATTATGTGCCAAATGTGATTGTGCACCCTGGTTTATGCCTCCAATGATGTTTATGCTCATGAGGTTATCGCATAATGTGTTTATGCTGGTGAGGCCTAATGCGTAATATGTTTATGCTTAGGAGGGTGTCTATGCTAATGAGGTTTTGGCCTAATGTCATGTTATGCCTAATGTCATGTTATGAAGTCTTGGGGTAGTGCCTATTTGCGTAATGTGTTTATGCTAATGAGGTTTGGGCCTAATGTGGGTTTATGTCTAATGCTAATAGTATAATGCTTAGGTCATTATGGTACCAGTAGTTACTGGTTGTGTTTTATATTTGCATTTACTTACCTGTTCTGATGGTTCTGACCATGGCCTGATTGGCCTGGTCCTGTATATAATTCCCCTGTGAATATTGCCCGTGCCAGTTGGCACAGTGTAAATGTATGATTCTGTTTCTAATGTGTTTATGATAATACAAAGGCTATTTTTTATATAACCTTGTGTGGAGTTCCTTTTGTAGTGTGCCTAGTGTGTTGCTGCTGTGTGTGTGTGTTGCGCAAACGCTTTACACATTGCCTCCGGGATAGGCCTGACTGCTCGTGCCAAGCTACCAAGGGGGTGAGCAGGGGTTATCTTGGGTGTGTAACTCCCTTGCCCTGACTAGAGTGGTGGTTTCTGCCTGGCTTTGGCGCAAGCCTTAGCCAACCAGAAATCCCATTTCTAACATGGAGTAATTGAATTCTGCCTCTCTAAGTGTTCTTGAAGCAAAGGTAATGGCCTTTTCCTTACATTAGTCGTTAGGGAAAGGGATATACCTAAACCCTTCATACTGGCACCTGTCGTCAATATGGTCTTAGCTTTTGTGTCAAACATCCCTAAATGAGGGGCATTGATGATGGCTTCCTTTACTTGGTTAAAATCGGTTTGGTATTGATTACTCCATTCAAATGGGACTCTCTTCTTAAGTAAGGCTCTCAGAGAATGAACTTGTTCAGTGAAGTTTCTTATGTATTTGGCCATGTACTCTACTAGACCAAGGAATGATTTAACCTCCTCCTTGACGTTGGGAGCAGGTGCTAGCTTGACAGAGTTGATCAAACTAATAATTGGCTTAATGTGTGTCCCAGATATTCTACTGACTTACCATCAGTCTTACATTTCTCCATTTATAATATATGGTGAACCTGCATCATCTAGTTTATATTAAACTTCTTCTAGTGATTTTTTAAGTTCTTCCTTGGATCTACCATGGATCATGATATCATCTTGGAAACAGAGAACTTTCTCAGTTCCCTGTAATATGTGCTGCATTACCCGTTGGAAAACCGCTGCAGCAGATGCCAGACCAAATGGCATCCTGCAGAATTTATAGGCCCCAAAAGGATTTATAAAGATGTTAAGGCCTTTGAATTGGGGTGAAGGGATACCTGGTGGTAAGGAGACAAGAGGTCCAGGACACTATAGTAGCTTGCACTTTGTATGACACTCAACATTTCATTAATGTTCAGTAGGGGGTATCTGTCTATCCACATGTTGGCATTTAGATCTCTAAGATCAGCACAAAGACGAATATATTTCCCTCCTTTTAAGAAACAATGACAATGGGGGCCAACCATTCAGCACACTCAAGTTTCTCAATCACCCCTGTGGTCTCACCAACAAGACAACTCCGTCGTCAAGGGCCCCCAAACCTGCAGGGCGGCCGTAGCTGCCGGGGACGGAAATCCCGGTGTCTTGTTGGTAGAAATTGGAGGGCATGACCCGCCTGCCTTCGGAAGGAAAATGGAATGTCTGAAGACTAACCTTAACGAAGGTGGGAAAGGGTGACAAGCGAGGTAACCACCTCGGCTTGGTAAGGACCAGACTCAATGCATCAATTTTATATGGGTTACGGAGACTATTTCGTGAACTTTGACTTCTCCGAGTGCTGCATATTTCATTTATGACTTACCCTGCCTGTGTTTTTTTATCTAGAACAGGCACTGCAAGAGACAAATTCCATTTGGCATCACGGACATTGTCTTGCAGTGAAGAAGCATTATGGGACTTGCAGTTGTCAGCATAAGTCACATGACTCAAGATCATTTAAACACCTGTGGCCTGTGAAGATGTCATTTCCTATGATTAAGGCAATCATGCCGAAACGCGTCAGGAAGGAGTTCCCACATCTCTGTAACCTGCAATATTGAATAAATGTTTTGGCAGTCTGGAACTGGGCTGTGGCACTTCTGTTTGTTGGATTAAATTACCGGGATTTCCGTCCCCGGCAGCTATGGCTGGCCTGCAGGGTTGGGGGCCCTCGACGATGGAGTTGTCTTGTTGGTAGAAATTGGAGGGCATGACCCGCCTGCCTTCGGAAGGAAAATGGAATGTCCGAAGACTAACCTTAACAAAGGTGGGAAAGGGTGACAAGCGAGGTAACCACCTTGGCTTGGTAAGGACCAGACTCAATGCATCAATTTTATATGGGTTATGGAGACTATTTCGTGAACTTTGACTTCTCTGAGTGCTGCATATTTCATTTATGACTTACCCTGCCTGTGTTTTTATCTAGAACAGGCACTGCAAGAGACAAACTCCATTTGGCATCACGGACATTGTCTTGCAGTGCGAGAAGCATTATGGGACTTGCAGTTGTCAGCATAAGTCACATGACTCAAGATGATTTAAACACCTGTGGCCTGTGAAAACGTCATTTCCTATGATTAAGGCAATCACGCCGAAACGCGTCAGGAAGGAGTTCCCGCATCTCTGTAACCTGCAATATTGAATAAATGTTTTGGCAGTCTGGAACTGGGTTGTGGCACTTCTGTTTGCTGGATTAAATTACCGGGATTTCTGTCCCCGGCAGCTACGGCCGCCCTGCAGGGTTGGGGGCCCTTGACGACAGAGTTGTCTTGTTGGTAGAAATTGGAGGGCATGACCCGCCTGCCTTCGGAAGGAAAATGGAATGTCCGAAGACTAACCTTAACGAAGGTGGGAAAGGGTGACAAGCGAGGTAACCACCTCGGCTTGGTAAGGACCAGACTCAATGGATCAATTTTATATGGGTTGTGGAGACTATTTCGTGAACTTTGACTTCTCCGAGTGCTGCATATTTCATTTATGATTTACCCTGCCTGTGTTTTTTATCTAGAACAGGCACTGCAAGAGACAAGCTCCATTTGGCATCACGGACATTGTCTTGCAGTGCGAGAAGCATTATGGGACTTGCAGTTGTCAGCATAAGTCACATGACTCAAGATCATTTAATTACCTGTGGCCTGTGAAGATGTCATTTCCTATGATCAAGGCAATCACGCCGAAACGCGTCAGGAAGGAGTTCCCTCATCTCTCTAACCTGCAATATTGAATAAATGTTTTGGCAGTCTGGAACTGGGCTGTGGCACTTCTGTTTGTTGGATATATATATATATTTACCAAATATGCGAGAAACTCATAACAAATTTCCAAATCTACATGAGGCAATTGAAATTATTGAAGAAACTTAGCAATGTACAAAACTTAGCAATGTAGCATGTCCACTTTCCATATGAATAGGTGTCACTTGTAAACATGTATGAAACTTACAACACAGTAATTTTAGAATTTTCCTTTTTGTTAAATATACTGTACAATACCTCCCTTGTATGATGGTTGTTATGAGTGCATGAAGTAGTACAGAGTTGACTTAAAGAAAGCGGTTTAGCTGTCCTATTATAAATGGGTTGTCTCAGAATACAACTTGCATCTTATTTGTCTGTTGTCAGGAGCGTCTGGAAATATCTCACATATTAGCTCCTGAAAGAGATCCAGTCAGAGGCGTTGTCTTCGCGCAGTCGAAATCTGGTTCGCTCTGCTTGTTACCACAGATGGAGAAGGCGGTTCAGCTCTCGTTGCAGGCTCCACCTCCAGTAGACGTTACCTGAGTACCGTGTGTCAATGTTGTTGGCGGGCGGGGACTGCTCTGGTGAAACACTTCTTGGAAAAGGTTCCACCCCTATCATAGACTCCTCCTCAAGTGGGCGTTGTGTAGACACCCGCGTATAAATGTCATTGGCGGGAGGGGACTGCTCCAGAGAAGACACGCCGACAGCTTCCCTAAAAAAACAACTCACTTCCTCCGGAGCACTTCGGAAGGACTTCCTTCGGGGTGAGCACTGCAGTTTCCACCGTGAATTCGGCAAGGCAATTGTCACTTAACCGCCACAGCAGGTAAACCCCATCTTCCAATCACTATCGCCACTGAGTCGGGACTCAGGCAAGGATCGTTCATTAAGCAGTAGGATCGAGCGAAGCGCTTACAAGGTGTCTTGCTTTACACTTCCAAATAAGAGAAATTCACACTCCCAAGCAGAGGCACTCGGTAAAGCAGGAAAAAGCACCTGGAAAGGAGGCTCCACACTCAAAAATGAGGCACATCAAAAGACAGTTTCAAAATAAAGCGTGGGGTTTTATTAATGCAACACTCTCTAACAGAAACATTTTCCCAGATGTCAAATGGATCAGGTAAAACAACATGCAAATGTATAGATAAATTGTGCACAAGCAAGTAATAATACACTCACAAGTTCAAATGCATGAGATAAAACACAAGCATATAATAATAGTAAAACACACGCAAATAATAATAATGAAACACTCACAAGTCAAATAATAATGGAACATTCACAAGTGAAATGCAAGGGAGCCAAAACGTAAGCAGATAATAATAATGATGGAAGCAGATAATAATGGATGCCCAATGCAAGAAACAAGCACTGCCAAATAAAAGACTCAAATCTAAAGATCATATATACACAACATGAAAACATCACAGAGCAATGAAACTCATAACTCATACATCACCTCTCAGAGCACATGATTCTGCTCAGCTCGACTGGGAAGCCCTTTCAATCGTCCAGAAGTCTCAGTGGGAGCAAAACTTTCTCGTGACGATACGTCCATCTGACGAGTGAGCTTCTGCAGGAGCGCAAAAACTTCCTGTCTTTAATACTCGTTTCTAACACGGAGAGAGACTTCTAGAAGTTCCCCGACCCTTCATCTATTGCAAAACCAAAGCTGACCATACCGGCCTGTTCCAAGATCAAGACAGAAGCCGGCTGAACCTCCGTGTTTTGACTCAGAGATCGAGAAGTACATTCTGCACATGTCTCTCTCGTGCTTTCAAACGCACATCCCACACGTTCTTTTCCAGCAAGGCTGTTTTGCTCTGTGCTGAGTAGAAACTAAACAATCCTACTCTGAGGCTACAAGTAGACACAAAATGAAATCACAAATCAAAATGCAAGAGCACAAAAATGATGTCGTACATTTAAAGTGAAGTAAGTTAAAACACATAGAGTCAATTAAAACACATTGTCAAAGGTCACCACAGTCTCACTGTACATATGAGTGCATATAACCCTACACCAGGTGCTCCAGGATTTGTGTGAGGGCCAACACCAGATACTGCAATCCAGTAGTCCTGTAGTCCTCCTCACAATGTCTTCAATCAGGAACCAAACGATCAGAAGATGATCAGTAAACTTAACCCTTCATGTCGGAGTCAGCCATAACGGTAAGGAGTAGTACACAGTAGTAAGGCAGCTGCAGTATAGACTCAAGGGAGTGGGCTCACAGCTGCCCCATACACAGCAATCCCATCCTCGTCACCAAATTTAAAAAAGATTCACACAGGATGAGGTAAGAAGTAAGTTTTATTCAAGACATAGTCCTCTACAAAGCTGCTCAACTGCCTTCTCTCTCATTGCCAACATTCTAAGCCAAGCTTCATATCAACATTCTATTAAGGAATGCGGGGCAATACCAAGGGAAGAAGGTGAAAGTGGGAAAAGAGGTGGAATGTACTATTTAAAGTAAATTATAACAGGAAGATTTTCTGTATATTCTCCAGGCAGTGTCTAAAAAACAGTGCAAGCTGTCAGGCAAATGAAATGCCCCTCAGCTGTCTGTGTGCTTGTGTTGCCACAGTAAGGCAATTGTTCTAGAATGAGGATCCCTGTATTTAAATGCTGAGATTTACAGACCTGTAGAAAAGTTTCCTAAACATGATATTCTCCTGCCTTTGCTACAGATTGGGCATCTGGAACTCTTGTAGCATTTGTCTTACATTTTTTTGTGTAACATCCCCATTTCCATATGCAGTTGCTATTTTGGATAACATGCTCTATCTGTGTTTTTCTTTTGTGTAGATGATGGAAAGTTACATGCAGAGACTTTATAAGGCATGGGCAAAGTGGTCACTTGCCCAGAACTCCCACCTTTCAAGAGGCCCCTGGGAAAGTGAACTTTCTCTACTTTTGACCTCTGTCAGTTCCAATTCTGTCTCTTAAACCACTCTCCCTCTGCCTACCTCTCTACCTCTAACTTAATCGCTCTACGCAGTGTCATCTTAATGGGTTTTAGGGGTCCCAGGTGTCACAACCCCCACATGCGCCCTCTATGTGGTGGGCCTAGCATGCAGGGCTCATGTTGCTTTACCCCTGTGGCGCTTTATGGCCATGATACCACGACTGATGTTCCCCAAGACCCGTAATTCCATTGTGCTTGCATCTCTGCAAGCATTCCCAGAACCTGTGATTCCATTGCGCTTGAGTATTTGCCAGCATCCCCCAGTGCGCTTGAAACCCTGCAAGCTTCCCACAGAATCCCTTGAGCCAATGGTAAGCCTTGCTCTTGCTGTTATTGGGGCCTTGGTTTTGTTTCTCATTATGCACGTTCGAGCAAAAATGGTACAATTTTTTCCTGTTGTTTGGTTCTGATCATCAAGCTGCACCTGCCCATTCTGTAAGGTCAAAGCTAGTGTACTAATGTGTTTTCTCCAATATTTGAGAACCTTCCTAAGGGCCATGTGCCCTACATGCCACATGTGATCTAGCTACATCATCTATTGGTCTTCGAGAGGGTATATAAGCCCCGCCCAATCCCGAATCATGGCTTGGCCTCGCTCCCTGCGGAACAAGCTTCACCCTTCCACTCACCTGAAGAATCCTGCCAGAACCGAGAACCGCTCCAATCTCCTTCAAGTCCATCTGAACCTGTGGTTCCCGTGGCTCCAGCTTCTTTGATGTCTTCCTCCTCGCTCCCTCCTTCACAGCTACTCCAGACCCCGCGCAACTCCCTGAGTCAAAGCCTCGAGACCTTCTTCAAACTTCAGTCAAGTGGAAGAACTAGGCTAAGTACTTGATATCAGGTTAGTGCACACTAATCCTTTTATAGTAGTAAGCTGGACAGAGTATCCATGTCTTCAAAAATTAAAGGCTTTTTCCGCCATGCTCTCTCTTATTTTTTTCAGCACTTCTTGTGTGTTCATACTCTGGACCCGTCCTGCAATCTTGGCGCTAGAACTTTAGTGCGCAAGGATTAAAGACTTGAGCTCCACGTTTCTCTGATGAACAGTAGTGCCTAGAGAAAGCACTTTAGAGTCTTTGATATATGTATGAACCTTGTACCGAAATCTGTGTTCCTACTTTAATCCTTGTGAGTGTCCCAAACTCCAATCTGTGGTTTTGGTTATTCTTCTCATGTCGTGCTGCTGATGAAACCTGTAAGTGTACGTCACTGAAGTCAAAGCATGGTCACTGTACATAGGGACCTGTTAGTGTACTACTCTTGTTATTTCCAGTGCTTTGCGCCATCGCAAAACCAGAGGTTCTAGTCCAGTGCACATCTACCTTGCAAACGTAAAAGGTCTCAGAAGTGGCAGATCCTGTTACAAAGTGTCGTACAGCCGCAGAGCAGACCCAATACCGCAAGTCTCTCTTTTCTTATTTTATCCCAACTCCCTTCCTCCCGGGGGACAGTGTGTGTTCTAAGGTTTCAGTTCCTTGGCATTTGCTGTCCTCGGGAGTGATAGGAGGGGATAGGAGTTCCAGCATCATCTCCAGTATCGACATATTTCAACTGTTGTTGTGTGACCTTGATAAAGTTTAACATGTAATTTAGTAATGTTTGGCATCACGGGGGGGATAAATTATTAGGAATTGGGTAATAAAACTCAAATTTGTTCCATACAGGGGCTCCCAAAATATATCTTGCCCAGGGCCTCGAGAGACCTTAAGATGACACTGGTTATATGCTAATACTAGAGCCGTGCGTTGAGTTCTTGCTAGTTTGGCTGTGAACCCTCACTAGTTTAGTGGATGAGTAATTATCCTCACTCTGAGATAATAAATGACTGCTCTTTATGGGAATTCAAAAAGGGACAGGCCAACCTCCTAGGATACTGTTTTCTAGATTTGTCCAAATCACAGACCAAACTAAGGCGCTGGAGAAATATACATGTTTTTTTTCTCTCAAATGTGTTTCTAGAAATAGTTTTATTTACAATCCCTTTTGACACTTGAGTTTTACAAACGCTTGTAGCTGTGCAAAATAAATTATACCTTTCAGATATTATTGCCACTTAATTTTTTAGAAGTATCCTATGCATGGAGTGAAGGTATGTTTATTAAGGCCAATAGGCTTTTGATTATAACTGTTTCCTGCTGTTAGAACAGCGCAAGCATACATGTAGCATTAGAAACATTTGAATATTCCCATGTGACCTTTTAAAAATGCCCTTTGGCATAGCAGTGAATTTCTTTTACTTTTTATCAAAATATGTCAGGTTCGACAAAGTTGCAATGGGCTAGAACCTTAGCTGAATTTAAACAATGGACAAGATTGAACGCCTCCTTGCCCAGCCTCTCAGAAGCTATGTGAGGTTTTTTTTTCTTACTAGAAAACTAAACACCCCTTGTCTGAATTCGAGCAAATCTCAGAAAAATCATAATTATTCAACCCCATGGCAAAATTAAAACCCTGTGCACGCTTCGCTCATCCCACCCCTTGTCTGTAATCAAAGAAATCAGCAGTTCTGAATAAACCAGATTCATGTTTCGCTTTGTCACGATAGCCTGAAAATCACCCAATTCATTCTCCTTCCGAAAAAACAGGTACCGACCCTGGACATATTAACTACTCTTCAGCATCAAACCTAGGGGCATATTAGCAACAACAGGCGAAAATTATCGCTAACCGCGCTTAGCGCGTATTTTTTTAACGCCGCCTATCGCTGGATATTATCGCGGAGATAACATGCTATTAGCAAGGTTTATCTCCAATGTGATAAAATATCCAGCGATAGCGGCGAAATGCCTGAATATCGCTGGAAATCCAGCGATATTCACGCATTAACGCCATGGTGGACTTAGGCTGACAAACCACCTCCTATTCTACAAACAGGTAAGTCATGTTTTTAGCAGGTGTTAAATTCTAGCGATATTCGCGCTTAGCGTGAATTTTATTATCGCTTCGCCTGCGTTGCTAATAGGGGGAAGTTGTGTTAGCGACTGTTTTCAGTCGCTTTTAGTTGGGAACGCCTACCTTGCATGTCATTAGCGATAATTATCGCTGGCATGCAAGGCGATGGGAAACCGGCCGCTATCGCCAGAAAGCTGTCGCTAACGCCTGTTAGCGACAGCTTGCTGATAGGGCGATAAAAAAATTGCCGCTAAGGCGGCAAAAAGTGCCGCTAAAGCGGCGATAAGGCCCTTGCTAATATGCCCCCTAAAGTTCCTGTCCGAAGCCCTAGAACGCTGTATTGAGAACCAGTTGAAATAATGTATAGGTAAACTGCCCCGTTGCTTCCAAACATGTTTCAGAGTGTTATGTATCACCAAAACTGCAACCCTACACATTATTATTAATGAACTCCTTTTTCTGCTTCCCCTGCTGGATTTTTCTGTAGTAGTCAACATGGTTAGTCATTGGATGCGATTACATTTTCTAGAGGGGGAGAATGGGGATCAGAATAGTTCCCCTAAACCAGTTCACTTCTTAACTTGAGATCTATTATCGAGCTGTTCAGATTCCAAGCTCACACTCAACCCTGCACTTCTCCGAAACAGTGTAGTTCAAATCTCTCTTTTGTCGCCCACCCTCGTCAACTTATACCTCGAGGCTCTTGGGCTTTTCTAAATTAATTCAAACATCTCCTACCGCTTTTATGCTGAAGACATCAGTACTTGGAAGTATCTATTCCATAAGACATTGCCTTTATGATAAGTTGGGAGAACTAAAAGTTTTAGGAGAGCCTAGCTTGACAACTGTTCTGGGATAGGCTCACAAGCATCTACCACCTGCTTTTTCATAGAAGTCAGAATTTAACTGGACGTGGGACAGACAAGAGAACGAGAAATGTTCTGCTCACTGCTTGCTTCAGGAGAAACAAAAGAGCCTGTGCCTGTTTTCCCTGCATCCAAACTCAGCTTGTGTGTCTCAAGGAAGCTGGCCTCCTCTGGTTCACAGACACATCCCAGGTAAAAGAGGGCACCTCAGGCAACTGGGACTGGACTTTGGTTCTGACCCTAAGTACGCAGAGGGTAGAGAAATCTGTCTCCCTCTTGTAGAAGAGGGTACCTCTGAAGGAGGAATAGCAGGCTAGTGGGATCGGACATAGGGTTTGGCCTAAGGAAACAGGGCTGCAGACGTCTGTCTTCTCACCTGAATCTGTGACTGCAGTCTCACAGGACAGCTCCTGGAAGTTGAGAGTTATTGAAACTGTCCAGAGGGAACGCTTTCTGTGCTTGGACAAAGTTGCGACTGCACAGTTGACCGCTGCCATGAAGCAGAGGGGTGAAAGAAATTCATCCTGCCTACACCCAGGCAAGTTTGAAGTGTATCGATCTGCAAGATAAAATATTCTGCTCCAGCTCTTATATCCTTGTATTTGTGTTGCAAAAGAGGCCTTCAGTGCCTTTTTTGGAAGTGCAACATTGAATTTGAATTTCCATTTTCTTTTAAAAAAAACTACGTATTACCTGATTTGCTTAGCCAGTTTTGTTTTTTTTGTGTCATTTGACTCATGACATTTATTAAAGGGATTTATGAATTTTACTTTTTGATTTCTTAAATTTAATGATGTTTTTGGAAATACTTTACTCGCTTTTCTCAGACCCTTTCACTTGAGCTATACGCTACCAGTGGTAAGCACAGGATTTCTCATTGAGTCCGGTTTTTACTTAACAATGTGCTGATTACTCGTTTTGTGCGAGTGGATTCACAGCTCTCTTCTTAGTCCACTTGCCCCAAGTAGCCAAAATATTTGTCATGGCAGCATATTCCAAATCTTAAATTAAATGTCACCTTCTTTAAGTTACAACTCCCAGAGGGAACTTGCACGGGTTACTTGGGCATTTTACCCAGTATCCTACTAAGAAAGGATGGTAGGCATGTCCATGATGAAATGGGAATAGCTGTAAGTCGTGAAGAAAGCACAGATATCTGTCAATACTTAGACCTCAATAGAAGTAGTTACCGAACCCACCTATTTTCTTAAATCCTCCTATGGAGTTAGTAAACCTCATTAATATACACGGTCTGAGGAATTTTAAATGAAGTTAATAATTTATACATTAACATTGTTTCCCAACTTGAATTGCTGAGAGTTATTTCATAATGAAATTAAACCAAACACAGAGTCGTACAAGGCTTTGTAAAGGGTGGTGAAAACATGAACAGCCTTCATCATCTTCCTAAAATAGAGCCTATAACGGGATGAGAAGTAGTCAATAAACTATCAGTTGTCATTTTCAAAATCATGTGTCATAGAACATTGACAGTACAACATGAGAAACACCACATAGTTACGACATTTAATTTTGTTTGCAAAATGGCATGCCTTGCGCTTTCAAGATAACTGCAATTGAAATACACTGGGCGTTACAAATTCTGCTCCAATGAGATTTTGAGAAGAGCCTGGCACAGGCCTCGTTGGTCTGATCGCAACTGAACCAAAATGATAGGTAACCATTGTTGATGTCAAACAGCCTCCTTCCCTATTATGGTTGTCCAATTGTCAGACAAACATAGGAACCTTTTAATCATCAATATATGTTTGGTTGCACCTCAAACCTGATCATCAGATACAGCTAGGGAAGTTGACATCAATCAACCTTATAGAGGAATATGCAAATTATTTTATACAAATGGATGATTCAAATCTATTCTTTGTATTGGCGACTAACAATTTCTAAAATTCGCTGTACAAGACAAACCTTTGCATGTTCTGCTGCAGATTCCAAAATTTGAAAGGAACTCTCTTGAAGCAAAATATATCTCTGAACATTTAAATGCATATGACTTCCAATAAACAAACTATTTGATAAGAATCCGAAATGCAAACATTTTTCTCGTGGCATAAACACTTTTATCGTGTGAGTACATTTTCCTGTGACAATGGTTTAGGATACTTCAGCTACTGGAAAGTGACCATCACCCCCAGTGGATTCGTTTCTACTGCCCAAGTGCCATCAAACTGTAGAGGTACTCCAACTCGAAACCTGCAGTGAAAATTGAAGCCTGGTTAGTTCCCAGTGCATATACTGGAAGGATTTATCAAGTGTTGTGAGAAATAACAGTAAAGGCATAGTCAATAAATGACGTATAGGAAGCAGAAGCAAAAAATGCACATACTAAATATGATTAAAGGCTCTTGGAGGCAGAGGTCACCCTTTACCTTCTAGAACTAGGAAATTATTCTTTGGAGGTGTTTCGAAATCCTAGATTGAGAAACTGGCCCTGATATTTAGAGTACATTAGAAGGGGCCTAATATGTAAGAGGATGGGAATCTCTCTGTAGCACAGGTTTGCCTCCTGAGGCGCAAGACTTCTGTTTTTTATATTCTAGGCTACTTGTAGAGGTATATTGGTCCAGGATGTCACAGATAGGAGATACCTTGTAAAGGGCACTGTGTTTTCTAGTTTTTGCAATCAGCCCACCTGGTGGCAATAGGGTGAGTTGGGAGCGTGGAAGGAGATTTAAAGAGGTCATGTCACGTTTAAGACTTTTGTCCACTGGGGCGAAGTAGTCCAGTTAGTAAGCACTAGGGAATTTATCAGTAGCCTGGCTGTTTGGAACAGGATGTGTGCTTTTAAACGTGATGTTATTTCTAAAAGATAAACTTATAGGCTAGACTCTAGCATATCACTTTTTCTATTTTGTTCCTAAGATATGCTCTGTTTTTGTCGGCGTATAGCACCAGTCATTCATACTAGGTTCTGTTTGCTGTAATTGTGCCACTCCCACGAATGAAGCTATGGATAGTAACTTAACTTTAAGCTTCGTGCCAAATTCCTTCACAGTTGCAGGGCATTTTAACATTTTCAGTTTTCAGTTTAACTTTGTTCTCTATTTGAACTTTATTAATGTGCTATTACTTAATTTCCTAAACAGTTTGCAGAGCCCTCAGTAGGCGTAAGTACTTCTGAAATAGTAAACAACCATACAACAGTTTGATATACATGACTGTAGGGGTGAGAAAATTGAAAAAGAGAAAAACATTGGGATGCCGGAATAAACATGGTATGAGAAACCAAATGAAGAGACAATGACATTGAGGGAGGTGGTGTGCAAAAAAACAGGACTGAGCCTTGAGGGACGCCAGCCCGGGACAAAGTCACAAGTTGAGGCCAACCACGATAGAGTCTGGGCCGGATACAGGGATCAAGTTAGGTCCGCTGAACAAAGTACCTTAAATCCTGGTTGCAGAGTTTTATGAGACCCTGCGTCGAGAATGCGTTGCGCAGCGGCAGCTGTGAGATCCTGCGTCGAGGATGTGTCATGCAGAGGAGGTTCCGAGGAACTGCGGGCCTGCAATGTAAGGTTCTGCATCAAGGATGCATCACACTGCAGCGGTTCTAAGGAGCTGCGGGGAGGCATCGCACAGCGGTGATTTCGAGGAGCTGAGAGATCCTGTGTCAGGAATACGTCTCACAGTGGCGCTTCCAATGTGCAGCTGCGAAGCGATGCATTGTGCTGTGTCAGTTCTGCTAGGACGACAGCTGGGTTGGCAGAGCATCAGGTCCACTTCCAAGGGTCCAGGACTTGGGTGGAACCACATGGGAGCAGGACACACAGCAGGCAGAGTGCAGGTGCAGGGTTTAAGGTAATTGGAGCCTTTTCTTTCCCAGAGGCTTTGATCATGAAGTCAGACAACTAGCCCTTGGAGTCACTCTGGTGGTCCTGGGTTCAAGGTACAAGTCCAGTCCTTCTCACTCAGGCAGCAGGTCAGCAAGGCAGCAGATTAGCAGTCCTTCTTGCAGCAGAACAGCACAACAGTCCTTCTGAGTTTTCCACAAGTTCAGAGGTGTACTGAAGAGTTGGGTCTGAGGGTCCAATATTTTCAACTGGTGCCCACTTTGAAGTAGGAGATGATTCTAGAGTCCTTCCCCTACAGAGGTACCTGGAATTTCCTGCCTCTCTGTCCTGGCCCCAGTTTGTCTGGGGGCACAAAAGCCTTGTGTGAAGCCCTTTGTCCGTGTGCTGAGGCAGAGTCTTTGTGATGTTCAAGTGTAGTAGGTGACAGCTCCACCCTCCTATCATTTCAGAGATGGTCCATCCTGCCAACACCTATTCCCCCTTTGCATCACTGTTTGGGGACAATACACAAAGGCCAATTGCCAGCTACACTTATTAATGTGACCCAGGCTACAGGCTTCAGGCACCAAATGGTTGGAACAAGAAAATGTCACCTTTTCTAAAAGTGGCAATTTCAGAATTGTGACTCAAATTCCAACTTTACCATTAAAGAAGGTTTTAAATTACAATTCTTTAGAACCCAAACTTGACTTTCCTACCTGCCTCCAACTGAAAGTTATCACTTATTAAATCTAATAAGGTAGCCCAATGTTATCCTATGGCAGAGGCAGGCCTTACAGAAGTGAAAAACGAATTTTAGGAGTTTTTCACTACCAGGGAATGTAAAGGTTAAAAGTACATGTCCAACTTTTTAAATGTGCTGCACCCTGCCCTGCTAGGGCTGTTAGGGCATTACCTTAGGGGTGACTAATATGTATTAAAAATGGAAATTTTCAGCCTGGCAAAAGGTTTATTTTGCATGGTTGAAATGGTAGTTTAAACTGCGCACACAGGCTGCAATGACAGGCCTCTGATATATGTTTAAAAGGCTACTTAATTGGGTGGCACAACGAGTGCTGCAGGCCCATTGGTAGCATTTAATTTAAAGGCCCTGGGTACATCTAGTAGCACTTCACTAGGGACTTACATGTAAATTAAATGCGCCAAATGGGTGTAAGCCATTTTCACCATGCTTAAAGGAGAGAGCACAAGCACTTTAGCACTGGTTAACAATGGGAAAGTGTGCAGAGTCATAAGGTCAACAAAAACGAATTCAGCAAAAGTGAGAGGAGTAAGGCAAAAAAGACTAGGGGAAGACTACCAAAGACTAAAATAAGGCTGACAGGTCTAACAACTGTGTTTGCCTTTTATGATGTCGTCATAGTGCAAATTGATGGCCCTAACATATGATATGAAAGTCAAAAGGACTATGACCTTACCCCATCCTACTTATTCAAATTTGCTGTAATTAGTGGCACCTCCTTGACATCTACCTGCCAAGAGAATAACGTTTGTGAATTTTGTCCTGTCTTCAGTTTAGATATCACGTACATTTTAGCATTGAATTCCATGCTCCTTACATATGCCCATTTGACCTTTGAACTTATGACGCCATGCTCGTAAAATGGAAGATGATCTTCCATTCAGCCCACTTTGTGAGCAAACCATAGTTATCTTCAGAAGAACTGTATGTCGTGTTCCATAAAAAAAACGGTCTGTCAAATCCTTACATCTTCAACAGCTAACGTCCTAGTAAACATTCTTACGAATCATAGGAATTTCCCCCAATATTTTTCAAAAATCCTTTATCAGAATCAGAGTGGTTGCACAATTTGGATGCTATGAGATCACCCTCTTTTAAAATGGATTGTACCAATCCTTTGCACTCCTGAAGTAGACTGGATGTCTCGATTTGAGGCCTTGACCCAGAGAAAGTGACTTGTAGGACCTGCATTGTGTATTGGGTGCTATCTTGCATACTAACCTGCCAGACAGCCATTCTGCACAGGAACACCAAAGCTGCTTTGTGATGTAGGCCAATGCTGTGCAAGGTATGGCAGTGTCCGTGACTCTCCAACAACATATTCCTCTTGAACAGATTTGCGAGTGAGTAACTTGCCTTAACCCCTCATTGTTTGTGCTCTGGTTGGGTGTATGTCACGACACTGATTATCGTTGTCTGGAAACGGTTAATTTTACTCTTAATTCTTAGTCATGGAAAGAAGGAATGTGATGACATCAGTATATGTCCAGTATATCTCCAGGATAAGTTCAATTCTGAAATGGAAATTTCCGCTTGCAAAACGTTCAAAAATAGGATTTCACAATAAGGATGTTAGACGCTCCTGCCGGTATGGGCCCACCAGCTGGTTCACCTTCATCCAGAAGCGTCCTGACAGTTCTTCTGTCCTTTGCCACAAACCTCTCCTGCAAGCTCTTTCCGCATAATGCATTTCCTCAAGTGTGGGATAGCTGCCCCTAGGATGCAGTCACAATTGCACAACAGTGAGTACAAGGGGACATGTCATGTGTTTTTCTTGGTTGTGGATCCTAGATTATTTGGGTTCCTGACACCCAAGTAAAGGAGTCCCGATATCATAAATAAATATAAACAATCATTGAGATTCTCACCACTTCATCTTTTCAATGAAACCATGATGGGCATCAGTGACTCCTTCGCTACCTGCTACCTCAGTGCATACGCTACTCACATGACATAGATCTTGATGCAGATAGATTGTTACTTGTAAGGGGCGGCCTGAACTCGACTGACTAGAGAGCAGTGCATTGAGCTGAAAGTATGTCTACAACTAGAGGAGATTGCACAGCCCTTTCACAGTTGCATCGCAGTAAAACCCACGCAGCGATTGGCTGCCCTTGAAGTTCCATAAGACATTTCAGGGACAATTGATCCCCCGCTTCATGAATCTCTACAGTGAAGGGTATGCAAGTGGACAACTGCCATCGACTAGGAAGGAGGCAGTGGTGGTGCTGCTAAAGGTGGGCTGGGTCCCACTGGAGGGCAGCTCTTATCACCCCCTCTCATTTCACAACCTTGACTGTAAAGTCCTAGGGAAGACACTTGCTTATAGACTACTCAATGTACTTCCCTATCTGATACATTAAGACCAGAACATGTTTGTCCTGGGCTGCAGCCTGGTCCTGGATGTCCAGGACTGTTCCACGTCTTAAGCAGTGTCATGTGGATTCTTTTGAATTGCCTGCGGCCTTCATATATGCAGAGAAAGGCTTTCGAGTGGAGTTTTCTCTGTGCAACCATGCAAAATATGGGTTTTGGCAATGGCATTGGATGGGAACATCTTCGTTATTTGGCCTCTATGACTCGAGTTATTACAGGAAACAAGATCTTGCGAGCTTGGTTTGTGCGGCAGGGAGAGCAGGGAGGGGTGTCTGTCTCTTTTCCCCGATCCTGCTTTCCCTGGTCTTGGAGCCCCTAGCAAAAGACATTTGCAGCCAAGGCACCAGGGTTGTCATTCCCATTCCCGGTCACACACCGTTTCACTATTTGTGGACGACATTTTGTTATTCATGCCAGACTACACCTCAGGCCTGCTGGTATTACTCGATGAGCTTCATCGATACAGGACATATTCTGGTATATATACATGTAAAGCCTGGTAAGTTGTGCCTCATCCCGTTGATGGGGGAGATCGTCGGAAGACTCACCGGCTCCATTTGTGGAATGCACCATCTTTAAATGCCTAGAAGTTAGGGTGTAAAGAGACCAACAAGACGTTGGGAGGGCACCGACACCAGCAAAGACTTCCATAGGCTTTTGGCGTCAGCTCCCATGGTCGATAATAGACCGGATGGCCATGGCCCAAATGGTGTTACTACCCCAGTTCTTATATTTTTTGCAAAGAATTCTTTACATCTGACCTGTCATTTTTTTCAAGAGCATGCTACATTGCTCACAGAACTAGTGTAGGGAGCAAACAGGAGAAGGGTTTCCTTGGACACCATATATCTCTCACTGGATGGGGGGACTCAGAGTTCTTAGAGTCTCATTATTTGGCCGCCCACCTCCGGGGTGTGGCGAGATGGCTGAGCCTGGGCATCTCCTTAAAACTCGCCTATTTGAAGGGTGGACTGGCCCCTACGGGTGTAGGGGAATATGTACCGGACAAGAAGTGCAATGCCCATCTTCGTCTTACTGCCGACAGCAACTGGTACCGATACCTGAGTCGTAGACCAGGCGCGACCCCATATGCTCCGGAGGATTCGCTGTGGTCACAGTTTGCTCGGCTGGTGAAAGAGGTGAACAGACATCTATGCGCTAGTATGCAGTATGTACACCACATTTCGATAAATGCCTGCCTCAAACTCATTCAATTCAATTCAATGTTATCAATAGACAGGCGTGCAATGCCCATTGGGCTGAAAGGGCTCCAGCACCCCGCCCCCGTCGTGTGTCTCGGCCCGGGCTGATGCAGCTCGAGATGCTGTAGACTCGGCTGGGCAGTCTTATCTCCGGCACGCCCGAGTTTTTCACAGGTCTTTAAAGACCATTTGCATATTTACATACCTTTGTAAACCGGTTACCGAGGCTTAGTTTTTTTTCTGGTTCCAGTACCCCCTGGGCCCCTACTCTGCCTATTCCTTTGCCGTAGTGTGAGAATGCATTTCATGAAAAGGAATATAATTTAGGGTTGCCAAAAGAAAAATGCCAGCCATGTGTTGTTTAAAGAGCCTGCAAAGACCTTGTCTTGACACTAAATAGGGTTATGAATAAAAAAGTATGTATTCATTTGTAATATGACTTTTCTGTCTTTGTTCCCTTTAATTATTAGTCATGGATCATTCAGGCAGCCCAAGAACACAATTAAAAGTGCTTTTTATTTATATTTGCTGTTCGAAGTATGCACAGATAAGAGCTGAAAATACGGCTTTAGGTGACTGTTTATTTTTGTACCGTCTGGGACATCAAAATAATGAGCTGGTAACCCCAAATCATAAGACTGGAAGTTTGTTGCAGGATCAGCACATTATATATTTCCTCCACCCTTGATCCCTGATTAATGCCATAATAGCAATAGTTTAACTTATATCGTAAACCCTACGCCGCTGTCAATAACCTGCTGAGTTACTTCAAGTGTCTGGGAATGCACCCTGCATTCAGACAACACACTCCTCATTCTCACCCTTCACTTTCACGCTCACCCTGCACTCACAGCGATCACAATGCACTCACACTGATTACCATGCACTCACACCATTCACCCGCTCACCTGCCACTCTCAGTGATCACTCTGCACTCACAATGCACTTGTGCTGTTCACCCAGTACCTCACCCTGCAGTCACACGAGCACACTACTCACCCTGCACTCATGTGATACTTCACTCACCTGTCCCCCTCACTGCTCAATCTGCCATCTCACCCAAACAAGCCCATCACTAACCATGCATTCATTCGTCCCACTCTGCACTTACATCCGCACCCAAATTGATATGGTCACCTCACTCACCCTGCAGCCATTCCTCTTACCCTACTCTCACACTGTTGCATCGCTCACCGTGCACTCACATGGGCACTCCTGCCACCCACACAGCACAGAGGGTTAATGTGACTACTACAAAGAACGTGTACCATGCAGATCACAGAACTGAGTGTGAGTAAACTATGAGTAGCGCTATAAAAAAATGAAATATTTGTTAGAAAGGTGCTATAAAGAGATTAGGTGCATTGTTGGTGGGTGGTAGTGAGGGAATTCATGGCGAAGGAGGAAATGGGGGAGGGGGTGCCAAGTGCTAGGGCCAGCACTGGCTGGGAGTGTTAGCACCCAGTGGCGGCTCCTCTGCTATGGCGGAGGAGCGTCTCCCCACTGTTTTCAAGCAGTGGGAAGGAAATATAAAATGATAATAACTTTAAGTTATTATCATTTTATGTTTCCTTTGCGGGCGGGGCTGCTCTGCTCAGGGAGCAGGGCAGGGGAGGAGTGGTATGCCCACTCCCAAGTGCGCAATGACTTAGTGTGCATACAGCATGCGAGGCGCCCCCCTGAAGACCAAACATCTTTTATCCCTCCTCCCAAACTCATATGGCAACATAAAAGACATGAAGCAGGTTGTTGTTAATCACTGCGTAGTCTTTTATTAATCTTAAAGCAGAGTAATCCTTTATTCATCTTTGATTAAGGTACTTGACCATTTCTTTAAGGCATAGGTATCACACACAACACGCTTGTTATCAAAAGCGTTAGATTATTTCCATTCCAAGGAATACATTATTCAAACAATATTATTTATATTCCAATCATGGCCATACAACCTTGTCATGGCCCCTGTGCTCGCTGCGCCAGCAGGCCACAACTTGCACTGTTTTCCAGTTGTAACTTTCCGTGTTAGTCCTCCTCCCAGAGAGAGGCACTACCACCAGGGCACTGCTTCCGCCTTGGCCCCACCGGACCGGGGTATACCCCCTCCAACGTTTCTTAAACATACACACTGGCATCCTGGGTAGGGCAGGAGAGTCCAGGACCACCAGCAGGTCAGTCCCCCCTCCCGCCAGCCCAGAGCCCCCCAATGAATGCTTGCCCTGTCCAGGGTCAGCCAGTCCATGCCAAAAGGAAGTCCACACCCTTTTCTTGCCTGGGACCTCGCCATTCTCGTCCTTATTTCTAGGGATGGGTGGGTGGGTAACTTGTCGCTGTTCTGCTGCCACAGGAGCTGCCTGGAGAGGACAAAGAGGATTAATCTGCATCTCCCAAAGCTTTTATACCCACCGAGGAGGGGAGGTCGACCCTGAGCCCTTTGATGATGTTGCGCTCACGGGGGCGCGCCTAACCTTCTAACTTGCTGCCTCCTCCCTGCTCTCTTCCTGCCTCGAAGAAAACCATGCCGGCTCCCGCCCGAGATGCCCACTAAGGGCGCCACGCCCCTAGGTGCGGGTGTCGCCGATCATAGTGTGCATACAGCGTGCGAGTCGCCCCCCTGAAGACCAAACATCTTTTATCCCTCCTCCCAAACTCATATGGCAACATAAAAGACATGAAACAGGTTGTTGTTGATCACTGCGTAGTCTTTTATTAATCTTAAAGCAGAGTAATCCTTTATTCATCTTTGATTAAGGTACTTGACCATTTCTTCAAGGCATAGGTATACACACAACACGCTTGTTATCAAAAGCGTTCGATTATTTCCATTCCAAGGAATAAATTATTCAAACAATATTATTTATATTCCAATCATGGCCATACAACCTCGTCATGGCCCTTGTGCTCGCTGCGCCAGCAGGCTCCACATCTTGCACAGTTTTCCAGTTGTAACTTTCCGTGTTAGTCCTCCTCCCAGAGAGAGGCACTACCACCAAGGCTCTGCTTCCGCCTTGGCCCCACCGGACCGGGGTATACCCCCTCCAACGTTTCTTAAACATACACACCGGCATCCTGGGTAGGGCAGGAGAGTCCAGGACCACCAGCAGGTTAGTCCCCCCTCCCGCCAGCCCAGATCCCCCCAATGAATGCTTGCCCTGTCCAGGGTCAGCCAGTCCATGCCAAAAAAGGAAGTCCACACCCTTTTTGTGCCTGGGACCCCGCCACAGGGCGAGGAGCTTACTGGCGCTCTCGCCCTCCCCCCAACCTATATCTTGCTTAACTGCCCGGGTGCAACCCCCAAAGCACTTACCAACTCTGGTAAGGCCAGAAAATCCGGGGCTGCCCGCAGGTCAACCCCTTCTCCCACCAGCCCGGCGCCCCACCAGCTACTTACCGGCTCAGGGCAACTACTAGGCCCCCTACCAGCGCCTCTAAGGAGCCGCCTAACACACCGTCCATTATGATGCCTGTGTTGTGGCCAACCTCCAGGCAGCTCCCATCCTAAAAGGGAACTCCAGGGTAACACATGTAGGGCTGACAAGTCTATGATCCCAACCGGTCAGTCCTCTTCTCCTCCTGCTAGGCCCTTATCAGGTGCCCTCACTCATGCCTTCAAATTGGTATTGGATAGCCCACCTATGGCTCTCCGCCTATGCCCAATGCCCAACCAGGCAGAACTGTGCCGGTGACCTCTTCATCCCCAATCGGGATGAGCTGTCTACCTAAAGATCGCCCCTCCCTAAGCTCTCAAAGAGCCTCAAAATGCCTGTTGCACTTCTGATTCGGTGTTTGTAGACCAGCCCCTGCCTACGCCAGGCCAGCTGCTTCTCAGCCCAAACTCCTGATACTCCTGGTAATGGACCATGGAGGCTCAACTCACTACTCCGTTATTGTAGACCATTCTACCAAAGGATGCTATCTTGCTTCCCAGCCATGTGCTTTTGATAGCTATACCTGCTAAATAGATGACACCTCCCCGGTTCTTACTGCCATTTTGAAAACTAGCGTTTAATCTTGACCTTCCCAGGCCGCCTCTCTGAGGACTATTGCAACGGCCACCGCCCTGCGCTGACTTTGATCTGTGGAGGTGGCACCCTGGCCAGAGGGAACAATGATTGCACAACCCTTCATGAATATTAGCACCCCCTTATCGCCATAAATCAGTAGGCTGCTGAGAGCTGCCGGACTGTTCTCGTTGTCCTAATGACTCGGTGTTAATGAACTTACGCCGAACACGTGACACTAGCAAAACTAAGTGCATACTGGACACGGCTGCCATCACGTTCTCCCTGTTCAACTTCCAAAAGTGGCTTGACATATGGAGAGCCCGATATGGACCCATTTACGCACCTGCTTGCAACCAAAAACGTCCCCCGACCTCCAGTTATTGAATTGAATACTAGGCGACCGCCTGGGCCTGTCGAAAGCCTCCGCTTTTGTCCTCCATATGATGTACTATTATGAGTTGGACTGAAGACCCTCATTCCATCTCCTAAGCGTATTATTCCCTGCAAAACCGAACCACCCTATCCTATTGCATGGGCCCTCAAAATAAAATGAAGACATTGCCCCTCCACAGGCTTATTATATGATTGTGAGCAAGCTGGGGACTGTCCTCCCCGGCCACTAAGGACCTTAAAGTATGCGAAACTGTGCACTAATATCCCGCTTGTCCCGCTCTTAAGCATGGCAGCGGGCTGTGCCTTGGCTGCCTAAACAGGCTTCCTGCAAACCCGTCTGCTCAACTCAGCCACATAATTTGGTCTCCCCCTGTCACGTTAGACTACCCCGATATGTGACTACCTCAGTCCTATCAGCCTTAATGATAGGAGGCTTCCATGCATGTTGCACCCGCTCTGTAAGCTTCACCACATCCCAAAGGGACCGTCGGAAAACCAAAGAGCGACCCTTGCCCCCTTTCTATTCACTCTTCTTGCCACCACCCAGCACCGTGGTTAGACGTAAAAAATGGGTGTGCAATCAAGAAAAGAAAATGTCCCCAGGATTGGTCAAAGTGTAATGCTTCTGACTAGCCGGTATGTGACGAAAGGTGCCCACAGCTGCTCAAACTGGGTTATTGCTCGCCAGCTGGGCCCTGTGTGGAATCATGTAATGCTGCACTAGCCACGTTTCCAGGCCTAGAGAAAATAGACCTCTTTGCCACCGGAGGGAGAATTTGGACAAACTTACCCTAAAATAATCAGAGACCAACCAAACCCCTGATTATCGTTAGAGCGCCGGGCTCTGCGAGAAATTATGTCTCTCTGCACGATTACATTTACTTACTCCTGGGAAAATAGCAGCCATTGCTCCTGGCAGGAGGGTGTGCCCAAACGTACCCTAAATTCACGCTACCCACTGCAGATCTGGGTATAACCTGGCCAGCACCCCAAACTAGGGCATTCTGGGCAAAGGTTGCCTTGAGTGATCTCCCGAAACATGGCGGACCCCTAGCTACTTGGAGGTACGCCTATGATATTGTCATGGGAGTTTTGTGTCAGACTTTGGCGGATACAGGCAAAAGGCTGTACTCGAATATCTTCTGGCTTATACCACGCTGTATATGAGGTCTACAATGTTCGTCTGACATGTACCCCGCAATATAGTTTAACAGTAGAAAAAGTGCCCCCAGAGGTATGATATCTTCCTAAACGGCCTTCACACACTCCCTCCAAGTCAGACGGTATTCCTGAAACAATGCTTGGAACCTGCTCGTGGTGCCCTTATCAGTTTCTGATTACTGGCAGTCTGATGGGCTTGGCAGGCCAGCCTGGAGACCAACTACTTCCTGGGCGTTCTGTACCAATAGTACAAACAATTTTTCTTCAGCCTTGGGAGGAATAGTTAGGCGCTCAAAAGGAAACTAAGGAGCCCGCATATGGCTTCCATTGATTGAGTCATCCTGGAATGCCAGAGCTCGGTGCCAATGTGAAAAAACCTAGCCAGAATAGATTAGCAGTAATGCCCCAATTGATGGCCCATCACGGAAGGACACTGTTAGGGGCTCTAGAAAGGGGTGGGTGCCCCGCAAAATCTAACACATAGTCGAACTGGGGGCCCCTCAGCTATGTGCCGGGGTGCCTGGGAAATACGAGTTAGTTTGGCCAAGGGTTCCAAAAGAAAACCAGTGCTGGTAGTGGATTTCGCCAGCGGCCAACACCCATCTCCGTATTCAATTCGTGCCTTGGGGGACTATGAAACGCCAGGAATGGCAACCCCATATGCAGGATGCTGGTCTCAAGAATAGACCACCTATTCCTAAGGAAGAATGGTAAGCTCTGCTTAGACCCCCCCACCACCCCTCAAACTGCTCCTGCCTAGATACTTCCAGGTACCGACCGCAGGGGAACCTATTCCCATCTGAGCAATACACGTCCGTACAGCTCCCGCTGTGACATCAGTTGCGTGTATGAGCGTGCTGAGATAAAGCTTTATAGCCATCCCCCAATCAAAAGGCAGCTATGTGATGTTGGCAATGAATGCATTACTGTAAGCAGCGGCCTGATAAATGCCTTTTAGCTAAGTTTAAAATCATATTGCCTTACAATCCGAAAGACCATGCCCTGCGATCGTGTTGACAGCCTTGCAGCACGATGAGCCTCCCAGTCATCACAGTCATAGAAGCCATGAAAAAGAAAGGCAAAGCTGTTCAAAGCCCCTTCCGCCTTCCCACTTGCTGTAAGTACCAAAGTCATATTCCAGCCTATGTGTTGCAACACGCAACCATATCTCCCCTTCAATTCTGCACACACCAAAAGCAAAACTGTAAACGGAGACTAACCAATAGATAAAGAAGTGTTGCACTCGTATCTCGCGGTTCGGCACTTATGTAATCTCGTCATAAGGGCTATCACGAATAGCCTCCGTTGCAATCATGGCTGATTTTTAAAATTCAGAGTGCATGTTTTTATGCATAAAACACCCGTCCCTGCCCACACACGTGGCACTGCAAAACAGGGAATGCTCAGCGCAATGCACAAGCTTACATTTGGAAAAATTAATGCAGACATTTAAATATTCAGTCGTATCTGCAATAAACCCAAAAGAATGAATGCAACTCCTGGCTTACTATGCTATGTGCTGCTGTTATGTAGCCGTGAAGACTTATCATGCCCGATGCTTTATTTGTAAGACATTACAGAGTTTGCACAGAGGCACGAGGGCAGTTTAAAATTGGTTTCGGACTCGGATGTTTGTTATCATCTAATGTTTATCCGAGCTAGGAAGTGGAAAATGGGTGTTTAAGCCAGGATGAAAGGCTGAGTGGCCCGGCAGGATATGAACCTGTGACCATGAGGTCGAGCACAGGCCCCTACCGAGACGCATTAGTCCACCGAGCCACCAGACCTGGCGCATCAGAAGGTGTGAAAACTACCCAAAAACAACAATCAACTAGATATTATCACAAAAGCCCAAATAACTTTTAACGGTTATTTTACCGGTTGTAGATCGCATGCATATGTTACGGCGTAGTTAACCCAATAAATGACACATAACGACCACTGATTTAAGCAAAATGAGCTACATTTAAAAAGGGGGGGGCACTTTACAAGGGATACACGAATGTTCTGTGTTCACGTAAGAACAGCCCATGCAGAGCACCAGCAGGACCCGGCCCACTTAAGCCCTGCCCGCTCCCGTGAACTCTATGCAGGCTCCATAGCAACAAGGGGATCCGACTCCCTAAAGCCTGCCTGTAGCCATTGCCGTGCATTATAACGGTAGCAACCCCTGCTTAAAAACCCCTGGCAGACCCGCCACTCACGTTCTACATACCAAGCCAATGCCGGAGCCATGAGTCTTCCGCCATTACAGCAGGCACTGCGACGATCTTCCTATCGTCGATACTATTGGGGCTACGTTGCCGCTCTCTGCGCAAAGTTGCGAACCAGGAACTTTTCTCCATGACTGGCCAGACAACATTGCCGCATTTTAGCGCAATATTCTTCAAAGTGAAGAAACAAGTATGAACGAATAGTTTAGTGCCACAGCAAATATTCTAATAACTGATGAAAATATATCCACGGCTACGCTCATGGTATTCCCCCCCACATGCGCACCTACCCCACCCAAGATCACCTTAACCAAATGCTCCCGAACCCTGCAAACTACGAGACCTATTTGCCGTTGCCTTAAGGCTGGTGCGCGGTGGGGAGAATTTCTGTGGAAAAAACGCACCGATATATTCTACACAGAAAACGCACCGACATATTCTACACAGAAAACGCACCGACATATTCTACACAGAAAACGCACCGACATATTCTACACAGAAAACACACCGACATATTCTATCGGCTCGCAAAGACCTGACTACCCTGTGAGGCCCTCTCCTTTTCTCCGTGTGCAGCGACCCAGCTTACTAACTGTTTCTAACCCCTCTACTAACCTATACTACAATAATAGTTTCGTAACATTTAAGCAAGCCTAGCAGCAATTTGAGGTGGGACCTGGACAATTTCTGCAATATGTGAGGCTGGCACATACATGATCTGAAACAGTCCCTGAGAGACCATGTGGTCATGCAACAATTGTTACAGTTGACGGGGTTGTAAACCTTCATACGCCCTTGATGATAGATAAGGGAGGCAAGACGGACAGCGCCAAGGCCCGATGGAATGCGGGTTGCCTGGATGAATTGACAATACCTGAATGGAAGAAATCATGCAAGCAGGTTAAACAGGTGCCCCACAATGCATGAGTCAAGCTGATAGTTTTGTTTTCTACATAGAATATATCTCACACCTTGTAAATTAAGGATTAAAGTGATGATAGGTGGTAATTGACTATATGGAATGTTTATCATTATATACATGGTGTACTATTTTAGACACACCTGTGATAAAGACTGATTGATAGAAATGCTAGTCAATATATCTGTTCTCCTGATGAAGGTATACAAAACAAGATAGCTGTACCTATGACATCAAAGTCAATACATGGATAATGACTGGGCGATAAGGAGTCTTTGAAGATTAATTGCTACAGGGTCTACAGATGGTGGAAACTGAGACTGCTGAAGTCTGATTTGGGTTCCCATTATTATATGTATAAAAATGGTTAAGGATGGATAATTGAAAGGATGTATGTTTTAAATTTTAGGAGGGTTGTTGTGGAAATCAGATGTTTCAAAACTGTATATGAATTTTGAATATTTGTAATAAATTACTCTTGTGATTTCAGATATAGTCCCGTACCATTTGTACATTTGATGTGATCAGTTTCGATACCATTTCTGTTTAATGTGGTGTTGTATAGTATAGGAAAACTTAATTAGGCTATCAATGATTGTTTAAAGTGATCCTGGAAAGCTATACATTTTTTAAAAGTAGCCAGCATTTTGGATTCAGTAAAGGGTCATTTGTGCATATCCCTCAAGGTTTTTCCAAAGAAACTAAACATTGAAATAAAAACATTAATGAAATCAAGTGAAAAAGCTAGTGGTTGGTGATAACATTCTCATCTGAAATTTTTTCTTGCAATGGCCGATTTACAAAATCAATATATCGTTATGTTTGATGAACCTTCAGGTCGTGAGGATATAAAAGTTTTCTAGGTTCTCCAAAAACACGTGATACCCAAAGCCAACAACTGAGCTACAGCTTATAATGATTTTTGATTGTGTACCGATCATACAGCAAATCAGAAGGTAAGATATAATGAATGAAAAATAAATAAGATGGAAATCTTATTTTTGAATAGTGCACAAGATACTGAGTTTAGGAATAGTGGTTATTTATATAACTCTGAATTTTGGTTACCCATACTTTCTTGTAATTCAAAGAGCTTTTTGCCAAATATCTTCTTTTTTTGTATGTTAGCTTACATTTGGAAGCCAAAAATGCAGAAAAATACAATTGGTAATAACAAATGTTCTACTCTGCTGTGTTCCCAAACATCTCCCAATAAAAATAGTACCCCACTTGTGTGCACCCGCAAAACCAAACACCACAAAAGTCGACCTGGAAATATCACATTTCACCCAGCAAAATCAATGCCTTTGTACAATGTGGGTTGCTGTAGGATTTGAGCCCTAGCTCATCCACCACACAGTGAGACCTACTACACCCAACATTCCTGACACCTAGACATCCAGGGGAGTCCAAGAGTGGATCCCATGAGGTTTTTCTCCCCAGACAACCTTGCAAATCTCAAACCTTCACTAAATCCATGGATTTTCCTCACATATCTGTGAGAGAAAGTTCAGAAAGCTGTAAGGATCCACACATTTCCCACCACACTGCTGCTCCACAGTTATCCCTATAAAAATAGTGTCCCACTTTTGTGGCTGAACCTCACATGCACAACACAAAATACTCCAAAACATCCAAAGTCTGAGGGAAAAATGACCCGGTTTGGGGATGTGGGGAAATGGGAATTTTGGGCCCTGGCTCTCCCACCACAGAGGGAATCCTACCAAACCCAGATTTTTCTGAACATTTGACACCCAGGGGAGTTCTGTAGGTTGTGACGTGCACATTTTTTTTTTACCCAAAACTCCTTGCAAACCTCAGTCTTTGGCTAAAAAAAATTATCCTCACATTTCTGTGAAGGAATGTTCTGGAAGCTGTGGTATGGTATTTCTATAGCGCAAACCTAGTTGAAAGGCAGTGCTATATGGTCAGTTTAAAGTCTGGGAGTAATAGGTGAGAAAGCTGAATTGTGGATGGTTAGTGAATTGTGATGTGCTGTTCTTCAAACCTTTCCTACATTGGAGCAGCGCCGTGGTGGTCCTGAATGATACGGGATGTTGTTCCATTTTATGGGTGCATAAATAGAAAAGGCCTGTTTTGTGTTTTTTCTTTATTACACTGTGACTTCTTAGTTTGCAGTCTGATGGTGTCCTGACTATGGGTGTGCCGAGAACCATCGGAGATGTTGAGTTTGTGTGCAAGATAAAAGGGGGTGCTAGTAGTGATGGCTTTGTAAATGATGCAGCTATTTTTGAAGATGGTGCTGGGTGGCAAGGGGAGCCAAAGAGGTCCATCAGGGTGGAGGTGATGTGATCATATTTCTTCAGGCCCTAGATGAGATGTACTGTAGCATGTAGGTTGTCTCTAAGGGGTGCCAGTGTGGATTCTGTAAGGCCATAGAATAACACTTTGCCACCATCCAGATGCGAGAGTACAAGGGCTTGAACAGCAGTTAAAGAAGTCGCTTTCTAGAAGAAACTGTTTGACTTTCTTTAGAAGAGAGACCTAATACCAAGATGTCCTTGTGTTTTTTAGGGAGATGTTGGTGTCCAGGGTGAACCCAAGTGATCTAGAGTGCGGTGAGAGGTGGGGTTCGAAACTATCAAGGTTCATATAATTGAACCAGGTTTGTACTTTATCTTGTTTGTTATTCTTGGCATATAATAGGAATTATGCTTTGGTTGTGTTGAGCTTCAGGTAGCCGCTGGACAGCCAGGTGTGGATGATGTGCAAGTCGTGTTTGAGGCATTGGCTGTCTGAAGCACAGGAGACTTCCAATGAGAGTTGTGCATCAATTTATTTTATTTATTTATTTTAACAACTTGTAGAGTGCACAAATACCCGTAGGTGTCTCGGCGCTATGAGCTGGAAGGGTACGCAAAAGCTGGTGGGAAGCCTATTGGTTAAAAAGCCAGGTTTTAATTTGTTTTCTAAATAATATCAGCGTGGGACTAGCCTTAATCTGCAGGGGAAGAGAATTCCACAGTTTGGATGTGGCAACTATGAAACCTCTGTCACCCCAGTTGGCTTTCCTTGTTCTGGGGACGATCAGAAGATTGGCATCTGCTGAGCGCAGAGATCTGCTGGGCGTGTAAGCCCGGAAGGCTTTCTTTAAACATTCTGGTCCAGTATCGTGAATTGCCTTATAGGCAATACAGAGAGCCTTGAATTTCGTTCTGCTTCTTACGGGCAGCCAATGGAGCTGTCGCACCACATTGGATATGGGCTTGAACTTGGGGGTACCCGACAGTATCCTAGCGGCTGCGTTCTGTACCAACTGCAGCCTGCCAAGAACCCTTTCTTGGGCATTGATTAAAAGGCTATTGCAGTAGTCAACCTTCGACATGACCAGAGCACAAATTAGCTTTCTCCCGGTACTGGCTGGGACGAAAGGTAACAGTTTCTTTATTATTCTTAAAACATAAAAAGATGAGGAGACCACTGCGTTAGCATGATGTATGAAAGATAATTTATCGTCAAAGATGACACCCAAGTTTCTGGCCTTCTTAACAGGGATTGGGGTACTCCCAAATTCTCTGGCCACCAGGTTGGGGACCATCCTGGGGCAAGGTTACCAAAGACCATTACCTCTGTCTTGGCTGAGTTTAATTTAAGGCAATGATTAGACATCCAGGTACTAATGGCCAACATGCCATCATGAAAACTGGCCGCTACTGTGTCTCCATCTTTATGCACCGCAAGCACCAGTTGCGTATCATCAGTATATGACGTAAGTCCCATCCCAAATGATTTAATTACTCGTGCTAAGTCAGTCACGTAAATGTTGAACAACGTCGGACTTAGCGACGATCCTTGCGGAACTCCATACGGGAGTGAGAAAACTGGTGAGTTGAAGTCACCCAAACTGACTGACTGGGTGCGATTAGATAGAAAAGAGGACAGAAGGGCTTTGGCCTTGTGCCCAATGCCTATGGCTGAGACACGATTGATAAGCGTGGCATGATCAACCGTGTCAAATGCTGCCGATAGATCCAATAGCACCAGTTCTGCGGCACCACCTTTATCAAGTACAAACCTAATTTCATCAGATGCTTTGATGATCGGTTTCAGTGCTATGGTTTTTGCGGAAGCCAAACTGCGTGTCATCCAGCAGCTTATTTTCCTCAATAAATTGAGCCAGCTGTGTATTCATAATCTTTTCAATAAGTTTAGCTGGAAACGGGAGACGCGCATTTGGCTGATAGTTTTTGGTCTCTCCTGGGTCAAGATTAGGTTTCTTTAACAGTGGCAGAATGATGGCCTTTTTCCATAGGGAGGGATAGGTGCCTGAACAGAACATAGAGTTGCAGATGCTCGTCAGGTTAATGCCTATTATATCTGGAATCAGTTTCAGGACTGAGGGGGGGGGCACGGATCGGACTGAGAGCCTGATTTGACTGTATTGATCAGATCAGAGATCTGTTCCACTGAGACTGGTCTAAATTCCATGAAGTTGGAGCTATCTCTACTCTCGTTATTTCCGACTATCTGGTTCCAGCCCACCGTGGGGGCAGTGAACTTAGAGTAAATTTGTGCCACCTTATCTTGAAAGTAGCTAGCCAGAGAGTCGCAAAGTGATTGGTATGCCAACTTAATGGAGCTGTCCGCTGGTTCTGCCAGCTTAGAGACTACCTGAAACAGCTGTTTAGAGGAGTCTTGTGCGGTTTCTATTTTCCTGGTATACAATTACTTTTTTCTGTAATTATGAGACGTTTATAATTTGTTAGTGCCATCCTGTAGCGAGATTTCTCCTCGCTGTCATATTCTTGGCGCCAGCGCCTTTCTTGTCTCCTAGATCGTTGTTTCTCCAATCTCAGTGCCTCAGAAAACCAAGGGGCGGAGGGAGCCTTCCTGTTTTTAGACACTGTTTTGTACGGTACTAGTCTTGAAAAAACATTTTGGAGCCATTCCGTGTAATTTGTGGAGGCCAATTCTGGGTCTGACACATCTTCAGGCTGGGTATCCGTAAGATGCTGTTTAAGAAGGGCCTGATCTATACTACTCCAATCCTTAAACTGTTTGGGGGGGATCAATGGCATATTGATGAATCTTGATGTTGCAGATGACCGAAGACAGTATGGAACCATGGGAGACTCCACATGTGATAAGGATCATTTGCAAGCTAGTGGTGCCCATGTGAACAAACTGTAGAAGGAGATTAAGTGAAGGACATTGCCAGTGAATCCTATTCGTGACTCGAAGGTGCATATGAGGATGGGATGGTCAAGGGATGGTCGACTGTATCAAAGGCACCTGAGAGGCCCAGCAAAATCAGAAGGCCGTGGTCATCTTCATCTGTAGTCAAGAGAGCACCATCTACGTTGTGTAAGTTGGCAATCTCCATGCTGCAGCATGAGCTGAAGCCAGACTGGTAGTTGCGCAGGAATAGCTTAGCACTGATGTGATATTGGAGTTCAACATTTACTGCATTTTCAGTGATTTTGCAGATGAATGTTAGGTGAGTGATGGGCCGGTAGTTGATGGGTCATCAAGGTCTAGTGTACTTTTCTTTAGGAGTGGGAGGTTCTGGCCGACCTTGAGAACTTCTGGGAGGATGCCTTCAGTACGGGTGGCATTGACAATGGTAAGTAGTGATAACAGAGCATCCCCAGAGACAGCTTTGATGAAGGACGATGATAAGACATAATATTCATAAGACGTGGCTTTGGGGGAGTTGAGTATGTCTGTTACGGTACTCACGCGGACGAACGCTGCCACACCTCCGGACCACTCAAGGAGAAGAGAGGCGAGCTGGGAAGAATACGCCATAGTCCATCGGGCGCTGCAGGCAAGGTGGCCAGAAGGAAACACGGCTACCACCCTGACGCGGCTGTCAGACTGGAAACTACAGTACCCAGAGGCCCGTGCAGTGTGTCGCGTGCACGCAGGAAATGACGCAATTCACGACCCGGAAAGGCTATGAAAGCCGGCGAGAACGAAGGAAACGCCGCAGATTATTCCGCGCGTTTTTGTGCTCCGAAGAAGGAGTTTGGTGTTCCGGGGAGTTCCGGTGTGGTAAGGGTGTCTATGACACCAATTACGATTCTCCCTTAAGTGTTTAGATATTGGATGAGGCACGCTGTACAGTATACTGCAACAAACGTTTTGGGATGTATACTCCAAAAAAGGTATAACCAGGAACCTTGAACCTTGTGTACATTTTGGATTAATATTGAGAAGATTCCTCTCTGCCAGTAATACGCTAATCCTCGTAAATACCAGGTGGTATAGTACCTGCTTTTAAGGCTATACTAAGTATGATAGTTCTGAACTATTACTTTATCACTGATGCAATCGAACTTACAGATTGGGTTAAGTGCTTTGAAACCGTTTATACTATAAGGATTACTACCCAGAAATTATGAACCATCTGCCTTATGGATATGTTAAGTGTTGTGTGTTTTTTTGTTCATATTCTAACAGGGGGACAGTGAGAGGTTGAAGCTAAGCCATGTCCTTCATCCCCCTGTGAGGTTAGACATATCACAAGCATAGGTGGGTACAAGCCAGCCTGGTAGCATATGCAGCTCCTTGTATTATACAACATAGGTCTATCGTTAATATTCTTGTTTCTGTTTACAGCACCTTGGAATGGAATCTGGGTATATAGAGATAAACATTATTCTATTGAAGACGCATTAGTCATTTGGAAGCTATCGATGAATACAAATCGTCCTTCTTAATGCTACTGCAGGATCCTTGTTATTTTTCTTTACAGGTAGAAGAGAGAGAGAATATATATGAATGTACTTTACAAGTATTTAGATTGTTTCTTATTTCAATTAGTTCTTCTCTCCGCAGGTATCCTTCCCCGCTGTTCCCTTCCTTCCCTTCCCCCCGGTTGACCACCTTAATCTTCCGTGCTATAATAGCAAATCGGAATTGAGGGTGTCAATAGGTGGACCAATTTGAGCAACGAACCGATCCTGAGAGGCCGCCAAGGTGCCCGTGACAATGTCAGCCAGGTCTGGGAAAGATAGTGCTTTGAAGGCTGGCCAATGTGGGATGCTACTGGAAGGGGTGGGTGTGAGAGATGAAGCAGGCTTGGTATCATTGATGTGCCTTTGGATATTCTGTATATTTTCACTGAAGAGGAAGTTGATGTCATTGCACTTTTCTGTGGAGTGAGGAATAGGTGGGTCTGGCAGGGGGTTGATGCAGTGCTTGATTGTCTTGAGCAGTCTTCTGCTTCTGTTGGTGGTTTAATTGATGATGTAGTACTTTGCTTTGGCTGATGTGATGAGCTGTCTGTGTGTTGTGCGGATGCCCTTCAGTATCAAGAGGTCCTCAGAACTTCTGTTTTTCTTGCTTTTTGTTTCTGTCTGCGAGTGGATCATTTATTGTCAGCAAGATCTTTAGAATACCAGGCACCTTCACATTGTAATTGGAGTGTGGGCGTTCACATAGCTTTTGAAAAAAATGTTGACGTTTTTTAGAAGGGTGTTGGCATCAGATGGGGAGTTGATGGGGTGAGATATGAGTTCCAGCATTAGGTTGTCTATTGAGTAGTCTTTGAAGGATCTGAAGGTATGGTCTTCTCTTTTTTGTTGACCTTGGTTTGTTGGTATTACACTGAACAGAGAGATAGGGATGTCCAAGTGGTCAACTTAATCCTAGGGTATGTGTGATTTACATTGGATTGTTGGTGATGTTGAGAAGATAAGATTGTGGGTTGATGTTGAAGAGGGTCTGTCTTGTTTTTGTTTGGTATTTTTTGAGCTTGCATTGTCTGGAAGGTTGAAGTCACCCAAGAGGGTGCTGTATGCATGTTGGATGGACGAGGACATGAGGAGATCTGAAAATGTATTAATGAAGTTCTTGTTCTCAGCCAGGGAGCCTGTAGATGAGATGGCATGTGGCAGTCTGAGTTGCAGAGAGAGGGAAATGGAATGTCAGCAGCTCAATGGGGTTGAGTGTTACCTGCTTGCCTAGTGTGCGGGACCAGGAGGATTTATGGATGACAGCGAAATCTCCTGTCTTCTTATGTGCACGGTCCACACGATGGATTCTGTAGCCAGTCGGAAGAAGGATGTCTAGTATGTGCAAAGACATGGGGGTGAACCATGGTTCTGTGATGAAGAGGGCAACACGCTTGTGTTAGGTGATGAGGTCTGCAATGTCTAGTGTGTGGAGAACTGCAGAACGAGCATTAGGAGCATGAATTGGAATGTGCGTTCTGTAATTTAAAGGGTGTTGTAATGGGATTTGTATGGGGTTGGGTCTATATATTGTGCAAAGGCTATGTGAGTGTATGGGTTGTCTGGGTGTGATCGTGGGGAGTGGCAGTATGAAGTGCTGAGTGAGGCCCATGATTATATTCTTACTTTGTAGGTTTCAATTGAATATGGGCTCTGAACCAAGGCCCATCCAGACCCAAAAAGGCAATGCCCTTTGCTGGGGACATCAGGGTGATGGGATGCCCTAAAGAGTTGATTGAAGTAGGGAGAGGGCAGGATGTAATGTCACTTCCTTTGCAGTTGGATAATGGGATATCCTGTGATGTCACTTCCTGTGCAGATGGATGATGGGAAATACAGTTATGTCACTTCCTGTGGATATTGGGAACTGAAGTCCTCTTGCTTGGCTTCTTTCTTTTAAAGGCGATTTTGGCAGGTACCAGTGATGTCCCTTCCTGTGCAGATGGATAATGGGAAATCAAGTGATGTCACTCCTTGTGCAGATGGATATTGGGAAATGCAGTGTTGCCACTACCTTTGCAGATGGATAATGGGAAAGGAAGTCCTCCTGCTGGGCTTCTTCTTTTAAAGACGGGTTTGGCACAAAACCAAAGATGTGCATCCTGTGCAGATGGTGATGGGAAATCATTTTGCATTTGAGGGTTAGAGGGGAAAATATATACGTAATAGCCAAGTTATTTGAAAGAATGTCGAGTAAATTTTTTCCCAAGAGTTCATATACAGTGATGAATCAATTGAATGTTGTACAGTTACAAAATGCAACACATGTTGCACAATCATTCAGCATATGAAATTGACGTATTATGCCATTTTTCATTAAAAGATTTTTACTGTTGATTATTTTCCAAGGTTAGTCATGATTTGCATCTTCTAGAACTATCAGCTTTTGTTATTGAAAGTCTTCATATAGTGTATTCAAAACGAAGTCTTCTATATTTATTTCCCAAGTATTTTAACAGAGATTCCTTTGCAGCCTCATGGTAATTCCAATGTAATTATTTCTGAAGTAGGCTTACAGTCTTCCGTTTATTTGGGAACCAGCCAACATGTGTTTCGCCTCCTATGGGCTTTCAAACCTGTGGCTTTTTCAAGGCTGTGGTGTAAGAAAGAATGGTTACGACGCAGAAGCCTATGTATTGTGAAGTTCTATTTAGTGACCACACTAAATGTGAAGACCATTGCAATCCAGTGATGCACACAACATGTGTACCCTTTAAATATAACTTATCATAAGTGAAAGTCAGACTAAAGTGTGGGTTTGATATCTAATTTTGCCTTCAAAGGTGACATATGTGCTTGTAATAAAAACTCCATATTAATACCGACTCCACTTTATCGTGCACTGGCCTGCTAGAGGTCATAATGGACATTGGGTGATTTAGAGCAGGTGGGCACCAGCACTCATTTTGGGGGCACGAGGGCTTATTCTTCATCATCAGACTTTGACTAAAAGTAGAAGAAAGAAAGGCAGAAGATTATCAAAGGAGAAAGGAGCACGATGTCAAAAATAGAAAGCAGAGATGAAAAAACTGCAAGAGTGGGATAAAGACCCCAAGTGTGGGGTGTAAAGGAGACATGCGTTGGTATGCGCCTGTCTGGCATTTGGCAGCACGGGGAGTCGGCTCCTAAAAAAACTTTCAGCTCTCAGACTTACCATTGTTAGTTTTTGCCAACTAAACACTAAAAGGGAATCCTTAAAATATTGCTAGTGATCGTTGATTGTTCAACAATCCAACAGGTGATGTGTTAATACACAGTGCACGCTGTTATTGCTACATTCTGCGATATGACTGCATTGACCGGCCTGGGCAGAGCTGTGTGTGGTATTCAGTGATGGAGTTGCATGAGTACCTCTGGTCTGAGCTCAGTGTTGGTTTCAGTATTGAGGTGCGGGGTAGAGGCTAGAGCTCTGTGGAGAGCTCGTGATAATGAAATAGGAGGCGATGTGGCCTAAGGGCCGGAGTTGCCAGCCTTGGGACAGGAGAGAAAGATTCGAGTACCGGCGTCGGCTCAGCATCCAGTGAATCTGACCTTGTATAATGTCATCCGGTGTTCATGTAAAGCGCCCTAATGACCTTGGGCTAATTTCGCGTTATATAAAAATAGAAGAAAAAAAACAACAAAGTTAGAACTGGGGTAGCTGATAGTGTGTGATCATGTCCTAAACACTAGAAAAAATAATGGGGCAACCCGGTGTCCCTCAGAACCTGGGTATACGTATTAAATAAAACAATTGGTTCTGTCGGGGTGTTCAATTGCTTAGAGTACGTAAGTAGCAACAGCTTACTTGTAACATATACCAATAATAAACCATAACACACACCAATATTAGTATTCAATACTGTATTTGGAAATGGATATCAAATATTCATGGCTGTCACAATTTACAAATTCAATTGTAATAGAGAATAAGTGACTTGGTGAAAAAGTGACATGTGGTGATAGGTGACGTTGATAGTGCACTATATACAAGACAATTAAACGTGCATTCAAGAGAGGGGAGAAACATTTTTCCTAAACAAGCTGGAGTTCTGCTGGTCAGTATCAACTGCATTTTCTAGGCTATGTACATGCCAAGATTCGTCTGAATGGCAAAACCTCATTTTGGCAAAGGTTCGAAAAATCCTTGCACCGGAGCTGGGGGGTCCTTTTTTCTGACAACTGCTCTTGATTGGGGATATCCCTTGATAGCCCTGCCTAGGGTATAGTAATTCGAGTGCGTCGGTCCAGCTGTGTGCTTATTGGCCAATGTATATATGAGCAGTGCAGTAGAGCGCACAAGGGTAATGGCGGGAGGAATAAAGTGCGGGAAAGAGAGGAGTGGAATGTGGAAGAGAGAGAGAGGAGGGCAGAGGAGAGGAGGAGAAAATCGATGTGAGATGTGCAAGTAACATGAAAGTGTGGAGAAGGAAGAAGGATGTGGGGAAGGGGCGTCAATGGGAACTATGGTTGGGGGTAATAAAAGCTGTAGCTAAAACAATAGTGTAAAATTAAACACCTCCTCAGATGATGAAGCAATAGTTGACGATGGCTTATAATGCGCATTCTAGGCCTCAATTTGAATTTACAACAATAGAGATATAACGTGCGAAAATAAGAATAGCTACTAAATAATGATAGATGGAGAATATACTCTTTTTGTAAACAGATGAACGATCTCAGTGATGTACGTAATGTATGCATTTTATGTGCTCTGTATTGATGTGAGTTGATGCTTGCTTTATTTGCTGTGTATGAATATGGTGAACACAATTACAAAAAAAATTGAGAGACACATCCTGTACCCTTCACAGACCTGGTTATTTATGTAGGTCACACAAAAAATATTTTAGTCTGGGCCTATGACAGCTTTTGGACTTTCATACTTAGGATTTCGTCACTTCTTTCAGCTAGACTCTCACTTGTGAATTCCATCCCAAAATGTTCTGGTGTGGTTTTTAAAAAGCTCGTCTGGCCTATGTCTAATTATAGTTTGGGAGCAAGGACGCGGTATACCAGCTCCTATGGTGTTTAGGCTACTGACCTTTTTTCCTGCACCGCCGTCATATTTTGAAATAATCTCAACATTCGAGAATAGGACTCGGAACATGTTAATCTGCTCAAATGGCCAGTAGGTGGTGCCAGAGATTCACTGAAAAGCCACCAGAGTTTCAACATAACTCTTTACCCTCTTTACCCTCTGGCTTCACGCTCTTCTTTTGCGGTTTCTTCTCAGTGCCAACATACACTTAAGACTTTCGAAGTGGAAACATTGCAGTCCAGCAGTAAATAACCGGGTGGGTTCCTTCTAGGGCTCTAAATTGAATATATATGGTGTTGTTATGTATGGGGCTGTACTAATTCAATGAATCTAAAGCGGCAACTTGAAAAAAACTGCTGAGGAAAATTGTGACAAAATATATTGTGAATGGAATACATTTTTTATAGACAGTCACATCTTCCTAGCGCCATTTCTTTCCTTCGGACCCAGCTTCCATAGTGCATAGCAGGGATTGCCTTCCACAAGTCAATCCTAGTCAAGAAGATATTTATTCGGTTAAAAAACATAAAAGAATACATAAACATTACCTCCTCGTCCGTCTTCCTCGACACAGTAATTACATAATGAGCTTTAGCCTCCCACAGAAACTCCCAAGTCAAAAGTTAGCATACTAGCCTCCCATCCCTCCAATATGGCCGACATCTTCTCCCTCCTATAAAGAGGAAGTCTACCCACAGCACATCCTGTTTTTTGGTTTCTGCAAAACATTCTATTTCATGTGCAGCAGGGTGAGTGGGCGTGCGTCTTGATTAGGCAGTCCAAGGGCCCCGTAAGTCTTGCTATAGAAGACTTTGCTGCTTTATTTTTATATGTCTTGCTAAATGTAATTTTTTTTTGTTCCTTTTCTTGAACTTGTTTCATGCTTGAACCGTTGTTTTGGTCGGCGCACGTTCTCTGATGCCCCCGCCGTGAAGTCCTGCTCTAGCAGACTCAAAAAGTAATCGGGGTATGGTTGCGGCGTGTCTTCCTTTTTATTCACCTGCGTGCGGTCCTGCTCTGGCAGACTCAGAGAGGTAATCGGGGAATGGTTGCGGCACGTCTTCCTTTTTAGGTCTCGCCTAGCGTTGCAGCGCGCATGCGTTGCTCGCTCTGCGAGACATATTGTGGATGAGGAGATTTCAGAAGGGAACTTGAAGCCCCGCCCCTCATTTTCATTGGCTGGCGTCATCGTTTATGTAAAACGGTGGCCTCCGATTGAAACTGAGGCTTTTTGGTTTCCGCCCTTTCTCCTTTTCGTCCGGCCCATCCGGACTGGATCGTCTGCCTTTCGGCTGTCGTGAAGCAATTTCTTATCTTTAGGAGGCGTGTACTGCCGGATCATGTTTCCGACAGCTTGTTTTTCTTCTTCATGAGTGCCGGTTGCAGCAAACAAGTGTCAGTTCCGAGGAGGGCTGACTGCTGCCAAGCCGCTAGTTCTGTGTACGACTACAGAGTTGTGAGGACTGATTGTTTTTACTGTTTTAAAAATATACGAGCACGTACATATCTTCACTGGAGTTTGAATACAATTGTAAGCCGAGCGCAAGGCTCACAGCGCTTTCTTTGATTTGTATAGCTTTACGTAGTTTCCTAATATACTCCATTCTGCCATGTAGACTGCTTGTCACATCGCGATGTGTAATAATATAGATTAGAGCAGGACAAAACCAACAAGAGGCTGGAGCTCGCCGTCAACTGGCATATTAAATTCAGATGATATATTTCATGGCTGTTTTTAAGGGACCCTCCTCTAGGGCAGTGTGGATTTTCCGAAATTCGCTTTGCATATCCTCTGCGAAGAAAGAACACAACGCACGCCAAGCCCCCATTCAGAAGTATTGCGAGAAACCAAGGAGGCTGGCCTAAAAGAAAATGTCTCTCACAAAGCAATTTCCGCTTGCGGTAGTCTCCTTGAGAATAAATGGGCGAAATTTCGTACATTTCATGGCCATAAAAAAATCGCGCAGGCCGACTCCTTTCCCACCTCATGCGGCACTGTCACCAACCAGCACTTCGACATTTCAATATTTGTAAGGCTCCCCCCTCAGACAGTCTGTCCACGGAGACTAGAAAAGCATGCAATGTCAGCTCCGAAAAACCTGTGTTTTGTGTATGGTAATTGTTTGAGAATCGCCAGTAGGCACTCATTTTGTCACTGACTTTGTTTACAGAAGCAATACCACGGAACCCGCTTTGTCAGCAGCCGAGCCACACCTCTGGTGTTAGGGAAACCTAAACGGATATTTTTACGTTGCTGTTTTACTTCTGATGGTAATATAAAAGCGTCATTTTAGGTTCACTTCTGACATCCATTGCTTAACCTTACTTAGCATCCATTTGTAAACAACAGAACTCTTACAAGACGACGATACTTCCTACCCTTGTAGCTACCATGAGATTCTGAACTGCCACCAGCGTCCATTCTATCGTGTGATCTCCGAGGAGACACTTTGACTAATAAGGGCCTATTCAAGGAGAAAAGTGTCAACTGACCAAAGAGAGCCCTTTAGAACTGACTCGTGCACAACCTTTAATTACTACAAACTGTGAATACCCCTATCTCACATAGGGTTGTTGACTATTCTGCGGTGACCCCCCCCCACACACACACACACACACACTCGGAATGTTAGAGAAGGATTGAACATGAGGTCTATTTTGACACACAGAGAACGAATCCCTCTCAGAATTGCTGGTCATAAACAACTGTCTGGGGCCCTTCTCAGCTCAACCCACATCATTCCATCTTGACATCATCAGAATGCATAAAAATAACCCGATGAAGTAAATATGATGACTCAGCTCATATTTGCATTATCCTCTTTTATGCACAAAACATAGACTCAGTAAAATCATAAAATTAATTAAAGATGGGATGAACACAAGTAACAAAACAAATAAGCCTTAATTTCAAAGGTAATCGTTCACAACTTGGTTATTTGCACTTGATTTGGGAGCACACTCATTTGAATTGCTCAGACTTGAAAGACAAACTATAGTTACTAGGTAGAATTCTTACTTTCGCCCTTTGCTAACCAGCTTCTTGATTTTGCATCCTCTACCTCAGACTCTTCCCACACCATACTACCAATAAATTAATGTATTCATTCATTCTGTGCTTGGGTGTATGTGTGTTTTTACCAGTATACTCTGGTGGCAGTTTTTGTGTGTTTTTGTATTTTTATGTACATGTCTGTTATGTGGTATACTTGGATATTGTCAGCGGTATGTGCTACATTTTGCATTGTTTGGGTATTTTTAGTCTATACGCACTATTTTCTTTAAATAGTTTCTCCTACTGCAGGCACGACTTTTTTTTAGCAATTGCCATATTAAATTACAATGCATTTTATTTATGTTTTACAAAAGAAAAACAAAACAAAAAAACAATGTCATTTACAATGTCAATAGCTCAAAATAATGTCAGTGCGAGACCTATTGCATTGTAAATGCTTGTTATTCCCCTGCTGTAAGGTCCTGCTCCTAGCGGACTCGGCAGGGGATTGAGGGAAGGTTGTGGCGTGCCAGGCACACTCGCGCATTCCCCAACGTGCGGTCTTGCTTTAGCAGATTTGGCGAGGGAATGGGTGAGGCGGCAATCGCTTGAGGCTGCATTCTCATGTTAAGGCGTGGCGAACCGCCTTGCCTTTGCCCCGCTAGTTTTGGTTCTGCCTGGCCGTTCTATGAGGCCTTGCCTGAGAGTCCTGCTGTAGCAGACTGAGAGCGTGAATTGTGGCAGACACAGGGCGCTTTCTTCAGCTTTGGGTGTACTGCCCTACGTGCAGACCTATTACATGTTTGGGGTCCTGCTGTTCGGTTCCAGGGCGCTTGCATCTGTTCCGGACACGCTTTGTCCAGCTCAGGCATTTATTACCGGACGCTCTGATTGTGCTAGTTCAGTCTGGCTCCCTAGTCCCGTGTCTGATGGATGGTTGGGAGCATGTTGATTGCCTGTAGGCACTCTGCTTGTGCAGGCCCTTTTTGGGGCTAATTGTGTCAGTTTGCACGCTCTATTGTTTGACCGACTCTCCTTGGGGCACAGAGACTCTCTGTTGCAGAGGCTATGTCTCAGTGGCTCACAGTGGCTTTTTGTCAGTTGCATTACGGTCTAATAGGGTTGCTCCTGTACAGTCCCTTCATTTGCTGGTTGTGTGCGTGGTCCTGTTTTTACAGTGGTCCTCCGACACATTGGGCTGTGCATGGCTTTTCTGGCTGTGGTTTTGCGGGAAGTGTATGTGCATTCTTTCGGGTTACCTGTGTCATGTGCCTCTGCCCCTGCCACTCCATTCCTCAGTCCACCCGGTGTTGTGGAATGTTGGTGGGAGATGACCGTGGTGTTTGTTTCTGTGGACACTGATCCCACGGACCCTGTTGGTCTTGGGGTGTGGCGGTTTTTAATTTTTTTGTCAATTGAGCAGCGGCCTCTTCTTCTTCCCTTCTGTCGCTGCTGTACTTCTCCGGTCCCTGCCAGTGCTGTTTGATCAAGGTGTGGACTTCTCTTTTGCCCTGGCTATGTTGTACTGCAGGTTGGGCGGTTGCCTGGCATTATTGGACTCCCTGGGTGAAGCTGCTTCTTCTGCAGGGTCGTCCATGGCGGTCTTGCACCTGTGTTGGTTTTTGTCATGGTGGTATGCTGCTGTCCAGGGGCATTGTTGGTGCCCTTTCTTTCTACTCTGCGGTTGGGTTGTTTGCCCCTCCCCCCTTGGTGGTCATGTTTGAGTAGGCAGCTGTGGTTCGCATGCTGTTGGACCATGTGATGTTGTGGGGCAGTCATTTTCTTGCCTCTATGATGGCTTTTGGTGCTTCCAGCCTGGGGGCCCCTTCCTCCCCCATTTCCGGGATTCATCGTGCGGCTGCCGCCTCTCGGTCCACCCGAGCACCTGGCTTAGTGTCAGGGGTAGTCATCCCGGTGGGTGGTTGGTATGCTCTCCTTGTCCTGTGTCGGGCGTATTGCAGCAGACATTTGGTAGATCGGCTCCCGTTGCCCTGGCCACTGGGCGTTCATTCCTGTCCCTCCTTATCTGGAATGGGGCGGAGGGATGTTCTCTTCTCTTTTTGGGGTTGGTCATTCTGGTGATCTCTGTCCTGTGGTGGATTTGCGATGGTTATCCCCTTATTCCCTCATGTGTGGTTCAAGCCCCTATCTCTTCTTCCCGTGGGTTGGGGATTTTGTTCTTCCTTCTCTGCATGCCTTGCTGGTCGTTGCTTCTTTTTTGACAGTGGTACACCTGGTCTCGGGGGTCTACACTGTGTTATGGTTTCATGGTGTCTGGGTTCCCCTTGAGTGGTCTGGTCTGGTCCCGCCGCAGGTTCTAACTTTTTCGATTCATGGGCCGGGTTGGTTTTCCTTCTGGTGGCCCGAGTGTTGTGCCTGATGACCGGGGTTCTGAGGTGGCTTGCGCAGCTGTGTCCCTCGGTGCCCCATTGGCTTTGTCTCTGGGGTCTTTTCTCTGCTTCCCTTCAGATGATTACTTAGGGCAGTCTCTGTCTGTGTCTGTTACTCTGTCAGGTCTTTTCCCACTGGTTCTGTGTTCTCCGGCTTTCCCTCCGTGATTTTGGGTGACGGTGCTGGTGGGGGAGTTTTTTGATTGGTGGTTGATTGTGGTGATTACTTTCTCGACCATCTTTTCCATGTTGTACCTTCCGACGTTGTGTCGATGGGTGCCCCCTGCTGGGCGGGGAGTCCTGATCAGTCAGATTTGTCTGCTCCGGCAATGTGGTTGTGGGTCTACGCCTGCCTGTTCTTCCTGCTCTTGGGGGTTGGGGGATGTTCGATGGGGGCTCCTTGCAACTGCCCCTCCTTGGTCGTGTTGTCACATTTGGGTATGGTCGGCCTCCATCTTGGTCTTGTGTTTGTACCCACCTGGGTGTTGTCCCTACCGTCATCTGCTTCTGGTCCTTTGTTTCTGGGCTGTTCTGCTGCTCTGGTCTTTGTTTGCGCTTCCTTCCCCTGAAAGGTGTGCTGATTGGCGGAATGGTTTTGCTGGGAGTCTTCCCTTGGTGTGTTCTTTTTCCTTGCCGGTGTCTGTGGTCCTGCGTTTGGTACGTGGTCTGGTTTTTGGGGTTCACGTCCATGATATATGCCGGGCTGCCCTGCTTTTGTTCGGTTCTTCCTTGCCTGCCTGCTTGGTGGGCAGTGGCGGCTCCACCATGGGGGTGTGGGGGCGTCGCCCCACTGCTTTCTCGCAGTGCGAGAAGGCAGAAACATAAAATGGTAAAACTACCATTTTATGTTCTGCTTCTCGCACTGCGAGAAAGCAGAAGTGCCTGGAGTGCCTGGTTGTGGGCGGGCGGGTGGGCGGTCCTGCTCGAGGGCAGGGGGGGAGTGGCTTTGCCCACTGTTGTGGGTACTGACTGTTTGGTCGGCCCCAGGGCCGACCAACTCAGTCATGCGCACTCCCTGTTTCTCTGTGTAGGCTGCTGCATGCAGCCTACACAGAGAAAATGGCCTGGCTGGGGCGCTCGCCGCTGCGCCTCACCAATCACAACGCTGCCATTGCAGCGTTGTGATTGGCTTAGGGGAGCAGGAGGAGGGAGGCTGCCTACAACGCGCCAGGACTCCAGAGCGGCAGGAGCTGAGGGCGGCGGCAGCGCGGTCGCGGAGAAAGGTAAGTTTTTTTTATTTTTTATTATATATAGATCCCCCCCATCACTTTAATTTACTCATACCTGTGCCATAAATCTCTCTTTGTGGTATATTACCATTCTGTCAGTACATCATTTGTTCATGGCGAAGGGGGCTTTTTGTTCTGTGTTTTGGTCGTCGAAAACAACAACTCATACACTTAGCACCTGATATCTTTCCTCATTAATAAACGCAATGGAGTCTACACAGAAGCGCCAAGTCTGCTCTTTCAAACAGCACATGGAAGACGCGTGGTTGCTTCTATAATGTATTCTTCTGTTCCCTTCCTTGTTCACTCAGGCCCACGTGGACTTGCGCGGCCTCGTTTATCATCAATGCCATGTATGTGTTGTACTGTAGGAAATCCTGCTTTACTGGAAATATGTCCCCGTCTCTTGCGCATTCTCACTGGGGCTGGAACAAAGAAAACGTATCCAAAGCATGGTCTGGGGTGAAAGTATGGAGGGAGATTGCATAATCTACTGTTCTGGAACCCCCTCTGTTTGGCCTAACAGACTGTATCCCTAGATCCGCCCTATTACATACACAATCGTCCCACATTCAATCTTATCTACACTCCACTTCTGGTTTATACATACCAATACAATATAAGAGCAAGGAAGAGTATGTCGCTCGATTTTACGTCCGTTTTTTTATTTAACCCTTTGTCGCCCTGTGCTCTCCATTATATTGCACACACACTCACACGATAGTGCTTGTTCTTTTGCTAGAAAGGCTCTCGCAAGTGCCAACAGAATATCTTTCTCGTTGTGCTCTGAGTTGAGAGAAACGTGTACTCGCACAATAAACAGACCACGCTGATGTCTTTAAGCGTAAAAGGCCATTTATTAGGACCAGGCTGCACAACGGTAATCAATAAACCAATAACATCAACATCAATAACAAAACCCCCACATCAACTCTGCATCCCTTCACTCTCTTCACCCACTCTGAACTCACATCTCCAACCACTCCATGCCCATTCCGTTCCTCATGCATTTCCACAAAATTTCATAGCATCCTCCCCGGTATCACCTGGCATTCCAGTCATGCCTCAGCTCCCCACATCATTCAATCTTCCCCCCCCGAGGGATGGGTGCGCCAGCTATTGACTCCCCCACCCCTCCAAAGTATCGCCAACCAGGGAACCCCCTTTAGGGCGGTTGCCTGCCCCCCCACCCCCCGGGGCCCGTACAGTGCATCTTTCATCCACACCCATTCAAGCATTCCTGTGACACCAGATCGACTCATTCCACAACTTGCTGACCACATCTCTCATCTCCATCATATAATAAGCATTCCCCAATCTTGAAAGGTGCACTCCGTCATCCCTAAACTGTAGCGGTTCTTCGAGTCGCAATCCAGCATGAGCAATGACCTTAATGTCCTTGTCCCCACAAAAAAGTCTCATCGCTCTGTTGAGCTTCCGCCGTGCCTTTTCCACAGCCCCATGTTTAAGAGCACCCCGCCATACTTTCCTAGGAACCAACTCAGTCCAGGCAATGCAAGTCCCTGCCAGCCTGTGTTTCAGCACTTCCAAATCCCTCTGCATCAGCTGCAAGAGCGCCAAACCCGACAGCTGAACCAAATCGTTCTCCCCCAAGTGTATGATCAACAGATCCGGGCATCCCTTCTGCGGGACCATCTTCGCGAGCCAGGGCAGTAGTGCCCCCCATCGCATCCCCCCTTTACCCCACCAATGCACCTCGTGCTGTTGTCCTTTGAGTCCCAGGTTACGGCCGTACACCTGTTGCTCTGCATACTTGGAGGCCCAATGAACGAAGGAATGCCCCACGATCCAAGTGACCGTCTTGGCCCCTGGTCCACCCACGCAACCTACGAGAGAAAAACATGTTAGAAACAAAACCTAGAACTAATCACACCAATTCCCCAACCCCTATCTAGCCCCCAAACTTCTCACTTGCGAACATACCGCTCACAGCACCGCGACTTCCACCTCCCAATCTGCCGGATCCTGTCCCAAGACCACCCCAGCCGGGCCGCCGCTGTCGCTGCCCCAATACGGAAAGAGTGAGTCCCGAAACCAGCTGAATCCAAACCCAAGCGCCGCAACGCCATACGCAGCACAGCCAACAAATGCCCTGAAGTCACCCTTGCCCCAGACCTGTGACAAAAAATCTCACCATTCGCAACCTGCGCGAAAAACGCAAACGTCCTCCATTCAGCCACCGGGCACACACCTACACAACCAGCCTCGCACAACCAAACCCACTTACCCCGCCCCAACTGATCCGTTTTGGAGTGACCCAGCCAAATCCCCAGTCGCCCGCCATCCAGCCGTATCTCCTCATACCGCCTGCCACACACTGACCGCGTGCCCAGCAATTCAGACACCCGAAAAGCCCCTAAAAAAACATCCAGATCATGCACAAACGGAAAACTCGCACCTCAAAAGCATCATAACAACAGAGCGGCAAAACTTTGACCAACAAATCAAACGTAATCGCCTCCCGCAACACCCCACCCCCCTTCTCTCCCTGCCCCAACCTCTGAGTACCCTGCTGATAATCACGTCTTTCGTAGGATCAAAACCAAAAAACAAGCCACAATAAAATGACACTCTTGCCAATTTCCCTGATATGGTCGCAGCCGTCAGCCCTCTGTCAATGCACTGCAATACAAACTGCAACACTCCTTGCTCCACCGCTGAGCGATCTCCAGAAGCAGAATCCCCACGCCCTCCCATAAAGGATCCAAACTCCGCCCACGCCAGTCTGTATGCTCGTCTTGTGGTATCAGCAATAGAATTTTCAACCAGGCCTATCACCCTCACTCCCCCAAGGCCCAGATGCCGTCCGGCAGCTCGGTCTTGCACTGATCCGCTCCTGGTGCCAATCGCCGGAACCGCTGCCACTGCGAACGAGACAAAGCATCCGCGATGCCATTATTCGCTCCAGGGACATGCTTGGCTCTAAAAACCACATTCAATCTTAAACATTTCAACATGAAACTTCTCAGCAATCTCAGCACTCTCAGGTCCCTTGCCCTCTGCCTGTTAACCAGCTCAACCACAGTCATGTTGTCCACGTGGAACAACACAGACCTGTTTCGAAAATCCAGACCCCACACTTCCAGTGCCACCAACAAGGGAAAGAATTCCAGAAAAGCAATGCTCCTCCCTTGCTTCACCCAATGAGCTGGCCAGTCCTCTGCGCACCACCTGCCATCCCAGAAGATCCCAAAACCAGCTGCCCCGGCTGCATCAGAGTAAATTTGACATTGCCAAACCATCCTGTCTTCCGCAAAGTCCAGGGACACCCCGTTGAAATCCGTCAAGAAAGTCAGCCATGTCCGAACCCCCATGGAGATCCGGACCCTGTGGTGCGGAAGAACTGCCACCGACATGGCCATGCCGAGCCGCCTGCAGACCGTCCGTCCCGCCCTAACCACCCTGCACGCAAAGTTCAAGAATCCCAACAGTTGCTGTACCGCCCTCAACGCGATCCTCTTCTCACCGATCGCCCACCAAAGGCACGCCTGAATCTCCGTCACTTTAGCAGGAGGGAGCCGAGCTATCCACTGAATGGAATCCAGCTCAATGCCCAAGAATGTCAGACTGCAGCATGGGCTCGCCGTCTTTTCAGGGGCCAAGGGAACACCAAAGTGCTGCGCCATCTCCTGGAACCGTGACAGGGCCCTGCCACAATCCCCAGAGTGAGCTCTCCCAAGAAAGAGGAAATCGTCCAGGTAGTGAGTAACGTCCCGGTGCCCGCTAATCTGTGTAAAAGCCCACTGAAAGAATGTGCTGAACAGCTCAAAAAGCGCGCAGGAAATCGCGCATCCCATGGGCAAAACCTTGTCCACGTAGATGGCCCCTGCAAACTGCATCCCCAGCAGAGAGAAATCCGCGGGGTGTATGGGCAGCAGGCGGAAGGCAGACTTCAGGTCACATTTTGCTAATTCCGCCCCCGGCCCGCACACCCTCACAAGGCGGATCGCATCATCCACCGATGCGTAAAGCACCCTTGAGTCCGCCTCCGCGATGAAATCGTTCACAGACTGTCCTTCAGGCCACGAGAGGTGATGTATCATGCGAAACTCACCCTCCTCTTTCTTGGGCACCACCCCCAGCGGGGAGATGATTAAGTCATCCGCTGGCCAGTCGCTAAACGGGCCAGCTATTCTCCCCTCATCCACTTCCTTCTGCAATTTGGCAGCTACCACTCCCGGCAATTCTTTAGCCGATTTCAGATTTTCCGCCCATCTCCTCACCCTGGGACCTTGATAGCCCACCCGAATGCCCTCCGTGAAACCCCACTGAATCCTCAAAGCCGCCTCCCTGTCGGGGTAACGCGAGAGCCACGGGGCCATCGTCTCCACCTTAACCGGTGTAGGCGCCCTTCTGTCCAGCCTGTCCCCTCCCTTTCGCGTTTCGCCACTGCTCCGAGGGCGTGACCAGTGTAAGGCATTGGGTAAGGGCGTGCTTCCCTCCACACTTAGAGCACTCATGTTTAAACTTGCATGGGTAGCGCGAGCAATAGCCCCGGTTGTAGCTCCAACAGGCCCGGTGTGATAACCGCCGGGCTTAGTGGTCTGGCCTGTGCTACCGGGCCCGGCGGTGTTCCCCTCCGCCCCACTTTGGGCGGGACGCGGCGGAAAAGACCGATAAACAACCGGCAAACCGCTGGCAGTGTGTGTAGAGGCCGATGAGTGCGTGGACGCCATCCACTGCATCCATAATTCCTGATCCACCTCACCCCAATGCTTGTCTGGATTAGCGCTAACCCTGGCCCTGAACTCCTCGTCGTAACTCAGCCAGGCAAACCCCCCGAACTGCATTTGGGCCTTCCTAATAATGTCCATATACTTCATTAGCGCTATGGCCCTATCCAGGTGCTTCTCACAGTAAATACTAGCGTAAATGAGAAACGCCAAAGTCCAATTTTCCATAGTCACAGGAACCCTAGGCCGTCTAGTCAACTCCCACTCCTCCTCCTTGGAACCCTCCTTTGCCTGCACCTCCCTGTGCAGTAATTTAAACACGTCCACATACTCGTGTTTCCAGATTCTACTCTTAATCTTGTCAGACAAATGAGAACCCAAAGGCATGGCCAGCCCCATGTAGGGGAGCTTCTTCTGGTGTTTGTCCTCTGACTTGTCCCCTTTCTCGTCTTTCCCTTCCACCTTGTCAGTCTGAACCCCCGCCGTAGAAACCAACTTACCTCCCACCTGCTTGTCAACCCGTGACGGCCTGTCTGTTTGCAACTCTCCGGTCTCCCGCACCGACCCCTCCCCCACACCCACCGACCTACAAGCCTTTTTCCTACCCCCTTTTGGCCCATCCTCCCAAGCCGTCCACCAAGACCCCTCACCTGATAGTGATGAGTGCATCGCTCCGGGCCGACCTCTGGCGGTGGAAGCCTTGGGTGTCTCCGCCTTTGCCTTGCCTTTCGTCTGCTTATGGACCTGCAAAACACCAACTCCGCTGTTGCTCTTCCCCCCCCCCGTCCTGTCGTCGTCATCCCTCACCTCCCCATCCTCAAGCTCATCATAGTCCAGTTCCACTTCCGACTCCACATCCACAGGCGCCCACAACACCTCTCTCACCGCACGTTTCACACCCTTACTCTTTGCCACAACCGCTCCCCGGCCACCCGACCTACACGACGCCGGTGCCCGCTCTCGCGCTGGAGGGATGGCCGCCGCGAACCGCCTTACTGCTTCCAGCCGGCGTCCAGGGGCCGTCTTGCGCCCCGCCGGGCCACCCCGCACTCTGCTGACATCCGCCGGCTTGGAGCCTCCCCTCCCCCCCAGGTCACTCCAACCTGAGTGGGCCCTGGCACCATCGGGCCTCAAAGCCGTCCTGGCCGTCCCTACCGGGCCCGGGGGCCCCTTAAGTCCGCCTGCCCCCCCAGCCTGCCCTGCACCGCCCTGTCCAGCTCCTCGTGCTCCGCCCACCTCTCCTCCTCCGAAGTGGGGGTAGGGGGCCCCTCGACATCAGCCTCCCAGGCCACCCCCACCCTGGGGGCATCCTGCTCTGCCCGCCTAGCCTCATTCAGCTGCACTAAAAGGCGCTGCTCCCTGATCCTGTCCTCCCAAGCCAGTGCCTCCCAGCGTGGAAGGGGAGGGGGGGGCAGTAGCCCTGAAACCCCCCTCCAGGCCGCCAAATTCCAGGTTGAGGGGCCGACACCGGGCCCCCCATCACACTGCCGCCTGTCGCCAGGGCAGAAACCTCCTGCACCCCCTTTGCACCCCACACAGGGGCCGGCGTGCCCACCCTGGGCCCAACCGAGAGGTCAATGGGGGTATCCCCCCATTGCCCAAAGCCTTCATCCACACCCCCTGTGCCCAACCCAGGCTCCACAAACGAAGTGCAGGGCCCCCCACCCGCCCCCACCCCTCCTTCCACCAAAGCTCTCTCCCGGACCTCACTCGCCGAGTGCAGAACAGACCTGGGACCCCCGGCCTCCACCCCCCTCCCTCCTCCACCCGCGTGCATGCCGGAGATTGTAGCAGCTCCCCTGTGGAAACCGGCCCCACCGCGAGCCCTACCGGACCTGGAGCCACAAAGTCCAGCTGTGGAAAAGACAGACGCGGAGGCAGGCTCTTCCGCCGACCTCCGCGCGCGGGCTCCTTCTGGGGCACGCCCCACCCCCTCACTGCCGCGCACTTCCCCGGTGGCGGTGGCTCCTCCTGGCAGGCCAAAACCACCGCCGCCACACCAGCAAACGCCGCCCGCGGGGCACTCGCAAATCCCACCCACGCCTCACCCAGCACACCGGGCCGGAGGAGATCCTCCCGCCCGGCGCGCCCAAGCACCCGCAAGGCCTCCCTCACCTCTTCTGCTGCAACGCCCGCCATTGCCTCCGCCGCAACCTCGCCTGCCATCCCCGAACCACCGGCCAGTGGCTCCGCACCGTCAACCGCCTAACGACAACCGCTACAGGTAACGTACACCCTGGCCTACACAACCCCTAGATTACTGCCTTTCAAACTAGCCCTCCCGATGGTGCCGAGCGCAGGAAGAGGAAGTTGCCATCCTCCCCTGCGCTCTTATACCCACCCCTTGACCCTGCCTGGTCCTCCCCTGCGCGAAAGACCCCGGGGGAAGACTAGTCTGCGACTCTGCTTCCCCCGGGGCCCAGCATAACGCTGCATACTTCGAGTTATGCAGCTGCCTCAAGCGCGAGCAGGGGCGAGGAAGACATACCTAAGAGACATTTTTTGTGTACAGTCGAACTCTGTCAGGTCTGTCTGGTAGTTCAGAGTCCCGCCGTTTAGGGTATTCTGCATGTAAGGGGATGTGCGTTTCTTTACAAATTGATTTTCGCCTTGCAGTTGAAATGTGGATGGAAAGAGAAGTGAATTCCCTTTCTTTACCCCAGACATTTGAGTTACGTTTACCTTTTTCCTAAGTAATTTGCTACCACCTCCGCCTTTTCAAAAAGTGAGGATTTCTTGATGTCGAGATTAGGAAAAATCCTGTACATGTCGCTCGTATTTACAAGATTACAGCTTGACAGTGCCATAATTATTAGGGGCTTCTCTTTCTAAGCGCTGTACTTTTGATGTCGAATATCTTGGTAATGCCTGTGCTGTTGCCAAAACAAACCTGACTGTTGTAGTAAAAAAAAAATCAGCTGAGATCGACGTGTCTTTTCTCTATCACTTATGACGCTTAATATTCGTGAAAAGAATGGTGTACAGACCATTAGTTGACAAGAAGCAACCTTATAATTATCCTTCTTTCCTTGTAATAAGAGTGTTAAAGTGGTTTATACAAAAATTTGATGAACTGTAACACGTTTTTGCTTATATGAATTGTGATTATGTACTAATTATGAAAGCATGTCTTTTTGTAACTGATCATTTAGTTTTAATACTGATTATTGTGGGAATGTAGAGAAATTGATTGCTTTTGTGATTGCAAAAAGAGAAGAAAATGGCACCAGGCACAGGTATGGAAAAAAGGATCAGTTGTGGGGTGTAGTTAGGCACAGAGGTAATGGGATACAGGAGGGGGGTATGAATCAATAAATGTGTGTAAGTAGGGATACATGTAATAGCTGGAATGTGCCATAGACCCCCGCTGAAAACCAAAATGCTGAGTCTCTCTAGCAATGATGCAGTATTGTGCCGCAGAGTGGTGACATCATGTTCGAGCTGCCTGTTTAAGTTGGTTTGGTCAAGGACACGTACTGTTTGCAGTGCTTTGCCTGCTGTCTGGCTCTGGTGCCTTGTCATCAGACCTCAGAGTGGTTGACACCTTCCTGCTTTCTCAAACTTGCTTGAAAATGCACCATTTGCCCACTCTTTTTTCAAACTTTTCTCGGGGGGAAAATCCCCCCGGAACCCCCCATATGTGGTTCAGGCTCGCTCTCTACGCTCGCTCGCCACAGTGAACTACCACAATTGTTTTACGCCTCACCACTTTCAAATGTCACCAGCCGCCACTGTTGGTGGGTTTTCAAGATGTCCTTTGTTTTCCCTATGGGTCTGTTGTATGTGTTTCCACCAGTTCCGTTGCTTCCCTATGGGTTGCAAGTGTTCGGATTGGTCTGGGCCTTTGTGCTTCTGGTGGTTCCGGGATGGCGGGGGCTCCTGTGGTCTCCCCTCTTGTTAGTCTTGGCTGCCCGGCCCCACAGGATGCTTCCTGTTTGTCTGTGCCCACGTATGGGTCCCCGTGCACCATGTTGCAGCTGTTGCAACATCTGGCATTGTTGTTGGGGGATTGGCCCTGATACCTGGATGGTGTACTGAATTGGGGCTGCTTTGTTTCAGCTGTCCCACCAACCTTCTGCCTTGCGTGCTTCTGCCCCACATTGTTTTGCTTTTGGTGCTTTGTGTGCTCAGATGGGTTTGGTGGTTTACGATGTTGAACCCTTGCGAGGGCTGGTTTTCTTTGGTCCACTGGTTTTGGGTTGAGGTTGGCCTCTTCCTCTCTTCGAACTCTGTGTGAGGCTCTTGGAGGCATTTGGGTGTCCTTGTGTTGGTTCTCTGGTGCTCCTTGTGTCCCACATTTTGGTCTCTTTTTGGTTGTGGCATCCTGGGCCTTTGGTGGCGGCACCTCCTTGGGTTTTTTGTTTGCCTTTGGTGTTCTGTGTTTGGCAAGGGGAGTGGTTTGGTCCTCTGGAGTCAGTTGAATGTCATTCTTGCCCCTTGCAGTGGTATTTTGGTGACCTTCTTGTCTGCCTGACGCGTTGGTGTGTTGGGTTCTCTTCCGGTGGTCAGACCTTCTTTTTGTGTTTGTGGCTACTGGGTTGGTATTGAGGCTCCCCTCCACTTTGTTCCAGTTGTTGCCTCTTGTTTCCACGGGTGTGCAGTGGCTGTGCTCCCTGTGTTTTTTGTTCTGATCCTCTTTTTGGGGTCGGGGTTTTGTTCCCTCTATTGGGTTGTTTTTCCTATCCCGGACGGTGCCGTTCTAATTGGTGGGTGTCTTCTTTGTGCCTTTTGGCCCAGTGTTGTTTGGGTTGTTTCCCTCGGACTCCACTCTTGGGGGTGGATTATGCGGTCTCTTCTGTTGGACTTCTGCTTCCCGGGGCCACGTTGTGGTTGGATTCGGGGATGGTCTGCTGGCTCTGTGGCTGCTTCTTGGCTTGCAGTCATGGGGTTGTCCATGGTGGGTGTCGGTGTTGTGGCCCTGTGGACGTCTCCTCCTACCTTGTGGTCCTCTTACGATTGGAGGTTGGTGGGGGATCATCTCTGTCGTTTGCTGATTCGGCTCAACACTATGTTTTGGTGTTGTGTTTCTGTGTGCGAACGCTTTGTTCTCTTTTTGGATTGGACTGTGTTCTAAAGTTTCTTCCTTTAGTTTCTGTTTTCACTACGTTCTTGATGAAGCCGATTCTTGCTTTGGTATCTGCTTATTATGTAATTACTGTGGCGAAGAAGATGGACTAGGAGGTAATGCCCCAGTTACTTACCGGTAATCTTCATTACTCCGAGTCCTAGTCTTCCTCGCCACAGTATAGTTTCCCATTCCTCCCTGCCCTGTTGTGTATGGCTTCATCTTTTCTTGGTTTTGGCTTTGGTGACAGGATGTGCTGTGGGTAGACTTCCTCTTTATAGGAGGGAGAGGATGTCGGCCATATGGGAAGAGGTGTGGCGCAGCGGCCAGGGCGGCTGACTCCGGAAACCGGGGGTCACGGTTTGATCCCCGGCACCGGTGGCAGATCAGCCCAGCACCATGTGACTCTGGGCAATAGCTCGCTTAATCTTCCCGACGGCCCCCAGTGCCTTGACACTCTCTGGAAATTATTTGCGCTTTACAAATACTGGACATTTACATTTACATATTGGAGGGATGGGAGGCTAGTATGCTAACTTTTGACTTGGGAGTTTCTGTGAGAGCTAAAGCTCATTATGTAATTACTGTGGCGAGGAAGACTAGGACTCGGAGTAATGAAGATTACCGGTACTTAACCAGGGCATTCATTGTAAACAGATTCATTAGAATCACAACATGAAATTTCCGTATATTAAAATTTCCATGCCATATCATCATAGTCGACAGTAGTGTTATAAAAACAACTCACCATTATACCATATGCAAGTGTGCGAAGGACAACTGCAGTTAGCAGCATCAAATAATCACGACAGAAGCAACTCATCAGTAAGAAGTGCAAAATGTGCAAAGAAAGCAATTGGCACCAGCAGCATAGACAGTCTCATTTCATAATGTAGCTTGTATTATTTGAGCAATGCGAGCACCCACCATGTGAGCAGTGACCCATATGCAGTAGATAACAATTCAAAAAACTGTTATCACCAGCGATGCATAAAAAAAGAAAGAAAAGACATAAGATGCAAGAGGTGGTGAGATAAAAAAACAAGCATGACTGCATCTGGTGTTAGTATCCAGCTGCAATTAATTGCTCACCAATTTACGCAGCCTTACTGCAGCTGCAGTAAATATGTAAACAGTAAGGCACACCACATCGGATTGTAGCAGTTGGAGATAGTGTAGACCGGCTCCACACGCTCTGATATTAAGATTTCTCAGTAGGGGAGTGAAATATCCTTCTTCAGGGCCCTGTATAAATCCCAAAAGAAGAAAAAGTGCAATTGCGTTTGAAGTGATCCTGAGTTGCAAGGGCATGGAATGAGCTCTCTGTCATGGTAGGCCTCAGAAGGGTAAGATACCAGTAAGTGGGCCATGTTGAAACAGAATCTTACCAGATAGTACCTCTGATATCTCGGTACATTATACAAATGTGGTTCCATACAATTGGGCGTAATTAGTGGGATGTATGCTTCCACCATCCTCTTACCGAGCTCGGCTGCTGCACTTTCCCTTACGCCGAGATCCAATAATTCAGCGTTAATTGAAGCTCCAGGAGATGGATTAAGATTCTTTGGATTATCAAAGAGATACAGCCTTCCAGTTGAATACATTTGGACTTTCACATGGGGCAGCCATTTGATGTTACAAGCTTTGTCAAGGTTCAAACAATCGGTTATCACCATTTGAATAAGTAAAGCTTGTGGAGCCATAACAGGGTCTGTGCTGTCTTTATATAGTCTCCTAGATATTGAATGCCTAGTTCTGCATGACATATTGAGGTGGATGTGCCCCTAGGTAGTAAAAGCAGTCTACGCAAAAAAAATATTTTCTCCAATCTGCAGCTGTGCAGAATCCCCAAACCCCCAAATACCGAGATACATCTGGCCTTATAGATTTAAAGTTTTGCCTCCAAAGGAGATGACCCCAGTTTGGTGGCAAACTTAAACATTGATGCAATAGTCTGCTCTAGTTGTACAAATCTCACCCTCAGCAGATGTTTACAAGTACTAATATTGTCAAATGGGATGCCCCAGGTAAGTAAAAGGTCTAAGTAGAAACACACTCTTGTTTGGTTCCACTGACAACAAGCATTGAAAATGCAATAGGTCTCGCCTTTGATTAAGTTAAAGCCATTTGCTTTGCTAATGGTATTGTATAGCAAAGCAAATGGCTTTAACTTAATGAAAGGCGAGACCTATTGCATTTTTAATGTTTGTTTAAAGAGGTAAATGGGAAGCAGACTTCCAGAGAGGATGGGGGTTAGGGCCGGACTGGGAACAGAAACCGGCCCTGGCAAACTGCTCTGCCGCCCCCCCCCCCCTGGGGTGAGGGGGAGTGCAGCCGAGCAGTTTGTGAGGGCCGGTTTCGGCCGATTTTGTCACAGGGGGCCGATATTGCCGACCCCCGGTAACAAACACGGCCCCCCAGGGGCCCAAAACCGGCCCCACCCTAGCGGCCTACCGGGAAAATGCCCGGTGCCCGCTATGGGCAGTCTGGCCCTGATGGGGGTTCAACTGCTACATGCTAGTAAGACATGACAGTAACAACCAAATGGAGGGGGAAACACATATGGACATGTCACAAGGGCCATGAGAAGGTGCTGAGAGGACTCAAGAGGCATGCAGAGGAGAGGGTACAAGAGACATGAGATGTGAAAGAGAGAATGCAAGGGTCGTAGGAGGGGGAACAGAGGTACAAGGGGCATGAGATAGGGAAGAAAGGGTACAGGGGCATGCGATGGGGAGTTGAGCAGGAGCACCCTGTGCAGGTAAGAGTGGTGAGGTGAGGCGAGGCGGCGAGGTAGGGGGGAGTCGACAGACGACAACGAGGGAAAATTAAATTAAAAAAAAGAAAACCACCTACCTTGCACTTGCCACATTGCTGAGTCGGGTTATGACCTCCCTATCTCTACTTGGACCAGATGTATCCCATTTACACCCTCCTGGATGCTTTCATCCCAAAGCATCCACTGCATCACTTCCCAGAGAGTCCAATCCTATAGCCTTCTTGTTCCCTTCCACTAGAATACCTTCCCAGTCACCTTCAGGTTAGAAGCCACCTCGAATGCCTTCCAGAAGCCCAAAAGCTGCACCTCCTCATTATGGAAGGCTTTCCATGCCAGCTGTGATCAATGGTAACAGAAAACCCAAACCAAACACACTGTATTCCAGAACATGGAGATTATTGTTGTTGTAACACTCTCTCACAAATACCATCTTCTCTGCAGCCCCTGGTTCATGAATCCAATTAACAGTTGTACGCTTGTGCACTAACCTGGCACAATGTAAGCTGTATTGCTCAAAGGCTGACTATCATTGTACTTTTTAAATCATTTCAGATGCAAATGGTGTAAATAAGTAGGAAAATAGATAAATAAAAAAATATGAATATATAGGGAGTGGTAACGGTGGGTTTAAAGAGGCATCGGAAAGGGAGTGCATGAGAAGAGTTATAACTTATAACACACACACTGTCTCAGTCTAATCACGTCTCTGTACATTCTCCTCCTCATTCTAAGGTGATTATTGTGTGTTAGTGTATCAGTCCTTTTCCACTCAGCCCTTTGTAGTAGCACTTCGTAGTTCCACAATGAAAGGCTATGCAATTCTCCCAGAACTTGATTAATTCCCCCACATAAATATAGAGGCTTAGTCTACATTACATCACATTCAGGGGATGTGTGGCACCCCCCACATTCACTTTCTAGATGTAGCCCCGTTATAAGATGCTCTCCAGTGCATATTTCCCAAAACCAAAAATCTCATGTACTTCATGCAGACTGGTACATTCATCTATTCCGAAGAAGGCCCTGGAACAAAGTAGTGTTGGATGCCGAAACGTTGTCAACTGTTACCTATTGAGAACATGAACACCCTATGAGTAGATGTGTTTTCCTATGTCTTGGGTGAGAAAGGCCAGCACATATTTAGAGCCCAAGTTTTAATTTCTATTGCTCACCACTCTCAATGCACTTTTGTAAACTTCATTTACACCCCCCCCCCACACACCCCGGCCCCGACCAAACAAACTTGTTATTTTCCACGGATACTTGTTTATTCAATTGTACAATTTATATTCACATTGTTTTAGATATGCCCTACTACCCATTTCTTCCAAAAATCAAAGTGTCATGAAATTCATCTAATTAAAACAATGATTATGATTAGTTAATTTGCGACCATCCTTTAGGCGAGTATAAGGAGTTTTTGGTTATTCATATATACGTATTACTGGTACTGAACACCACTTGACACCCCACTTCTCATAAATAAGTCTCTTAGGAGCACGTCTTCTTTGCATGGTTATGGCAAAAAATAAGACAACTCTCTGAGCTTGTCTGCCCATTTGCTAACTTGCAGTGCAACTGGGAGCACTATTTGTCTTTCATCTTAACCAGTGTTCCCCAAATCTCCCAGACCTTTCGTAAAAGTAATTCACCTTTTCTTTATCTGCCGCACTCTCACTTCATTTTGCAGGAAGCCCATTGCAGCGCCTGAATTTGTAGAACCTTGCTGTACAAGTGTATTCATTCATTCATGCGTTCTTGCATAGTTCGGTGTTCTCTTCCTCTACCACAACCCCACGGTTGACACTGCTTGCTGTTCCGCATTAGTGCTTTGCTATTGCCCTTGTTGTTCTGGCTAGGACCGATCCCAGTATATCGGGGGTCCAGGATATCGATCACTCTGCCTCAGTTACCCCTACTACACATCAATATCCGAGATAAGTTGTTATCTTGTGCCTAAACCGTGCCCTGCGTCTAGGACTAAAATGGAGCACACCTCGCAGAACTTCCTAGCGTCCATCTCATCAAAAGCAAACCATAGCTCCTGTCTCTTTCCCAGGCATGCAGTTTCCTGCCATAAATAAAATGTTTCCTTCGCCTCCATTTGTACCTAGGTGTGACTCTGCAGGGCGTGCACTCTTTCCTGTCTAGCTGGAAAGAAGAGAAGTCATGAGGTGTATGCAGGGGGTATATTGAAAAGATGCAGCAAGTTTATGTTCAGTGTTTTGAGGGAGCAGGAACTCTCTCAGCTGTAGCATCTGGCAAGATGGCTTTCATCACAGGTGCCCCTGGCAGGCAGCTGTCAGTATAGTAGCCCAGCTAGACCCCCTCCCCCCCACCCCAACAGCCAAAAACAAGCTCAGTGTAAACACAGTACGAACCATGGTTGGCCCATTTTATCCACAGCAACCCTGGCAGGTTTACTGCCACAGATGGCCACCATTGGCAGGCCCATTTCATGCCCCTGTTCGCCATATTAGTTCCTGCTTTGGCCCACTGACAATATGGCCTACCTTCGGCCAGAGCAGCCTCCGGCAGCCCCGCGTTCGCCTTATCAGCCTCTGGCAGTCCCACCATTCGCATTACTACTGTCAGCCCCAGTGTGTCACTATAGCAACCCTTGCAACCGCATCACCCTTGGAGCATCTGGCACATCCATTCTGCCCAAAGGACCCCCATGTGGCGGTGTAAGCACAGCAGACCCTGACTGGCCCACCCAAACTACAGAAGCAAGAAACACCCAATACCACCCACAGTTGCTCCTGTGGCAGGGCCTGCTGCCCCTCAGAGCCGTCATAGGTGTGTCATGGCCCTCCGCCTTCATAGCAGGCCATGGCGATCCATTCTGTCCTTAGCTGCCCCTGCCAGTCCCTCTGTAACTGTAGCAGCTCCTGGCAGTTTGACTGTTGCCAATAGCAGCCCCTGGAGGCGAGGTCTGCTCTCACAAACAATAGCTACGACAGGCCCTCTGTAACCATAGCAGTCCCTCTCGCTGCATCACCCTCTGGCAGGCGCGCGGTCACCCACAGCAGCCCCTCGTGGCACAACCCATGACATCATCGGTTACTGCCATTTACACAGGGCTGGACCACAAACAGGTGACATCACTTCCCACCAACTGCTGTGTTTTTGGCACACCTGGACTACAGCAGTGTAATTATTGTCTGCAGTGAGAAAACTGATTCCCGAGTGCGGGGGAGGAAAAGCTATATTTATTTTGAGAAAAGATTCAACAGAGGTCTATTTTAATCGCCACCGATTGCGAAATGAATTCTGGCGTAAACAGTCCTGACAGCCCTCCTTCCGTCTGTCCGGCCCTCCAGCTCATGCGCAATCATAGCAGCCTGGACATCGGCGTGCCTTGTGCTCTTGGGCAGAGCAGTGCTTGATGGAGTTTGAGCTATCATCTTCCACAAGCAACGAGCGAACAGCGCCGTACACCGAATGGCTTTGTGAGTGTTCACTCTCACCTATTGTGAGTGTCACTGCTCACACTCCTGTCGTGATAGTGTCACACTCCTGCTGAGTGCCGACGCGCTAGTTGTGAGCGCTGCTACTGCTGATGACTATGCTGTTGTGAGTGCTTCCAGATGTCGTGAGTGCTTACTCTCATGTTGTGAGTGCTTACTCTGCTGGGAAAGCTGAATCTCACATTATGACTGCTAGCTACGCTTCTGTGAGTGTCAACGCTCCAGCTAAGTGCTGACACTCCCACTGTGAGTGCCCACTTTCGACTGAGTATTGACTCTCTAGCTGTGAGTGCTGACTTACCTACCGTGAGTGCTAACCTCAGTGTAAGTGCTCACTATGTCTATGAGTGCTTGCTCTTCTCCTGTGACTGTTGATGCGCTTGCCAAATGCTCACTCATAGTCGTGAGTGTTACCCTTGACTGTGAGTGCAAACTCTCTGGCTGTGACTGATGACTCTCCACCGTTGAGTGCCAACTCTCCCACTGTGAGTGCTGACTTTTCTGCTGAGTATTGACTCTGCTGCTGCCAATGCTGACCAACCCGCAGTGAATGTTGACTTTCTGCCCATGAGTGCCGACTTTCCTACCGTGAGTACTGACTTTCTCGCTGTGAGTGCTGACGCTCTGACGGTGAGAGCTCACTCCCCGGCTGTGAGCGCTGACCCACCCCCGCCCCCCCTCCCCATGAGCGCTGAGTCCCCCCTGTGAGTGTCGATGCTCTTGTCAAATGCTGACTTCATGTTGTGAGTTTCCTCTGACTGTGAGTGTGACTGTCTGGCCGTGAGTGTTGATTCTCCACACGTGAGTGTTGCCTTTCCCTCTGCGAGTGCTGACTCACTTTTTGTGAGTACCCACTGTGCTGTGAGTTCAGGCTCTCCAGCAGTTAGTGTTGCTGTCTTTCCACACTCTCCTACTCTTATTGCCTCTGCCCCTATGCTTCAACTCCTGACATGACTGTAAATGTCTTGTATACATTCCACTCGTGACTCTGTCACCAGGCAGAGGCCTCTGGACCTGGCGAGTCATTTGGTAAAGGTGCTCGATGTGCAGCAAAGTAATTTAAAGCTATATGTCAGTTGTCTGTTCACTTCAACAGCCTCATTTTATAACCGTGGATGCAGTTTTGGCGGGAACTGGTCTGAACTCGTGGCCTTGAAGTGAAACTGCGAGCGCATGGCCGTCCTCCAGTCTGATGTCCATCTTCAAGTTCTAGCGTGAGTTTATCAATAACAAAACTAGAGGAAAAAGCGACCCAGGCGGCCTGCGCTCACAATGCGCAATGTCATGGGACGGAGGGAGCGAGCGAGCAGGAGATGATGCGTGCACATCTCCTGTCCTCCGTACGCGCAGACAGGGAGGGAGAGAGGGAGCGAGCAGGAGTTGTGCTAACGCCGCGAGCGTGCACATCTCCTGTCCTCCGTACGCGCACATCTGCTGTCCCTTGTGCTAACGCTGCCAGCTGTGCGCGTGCACATGTCCTGTCCCCCTTCGCCCACCAAACCGACAACAATAGGTCTCGCCAAGGCGAGCAGCGCATGCGCTGCGTCGCTAGGCGAGACCTAAAAAGGGGACAAGGCTTGCTTAGCGGACGACCACAAACCATAGAAAAATCTTTTGTTTTGTTGGTGGACAGTCCCAGATCGTCCATAAACACAACAAATCTGTCCAACAATCTTTGAAGGCTCACCCCAGTTCTTGACATAAGAACACAGGCATCAGCGTATATCAACACTGGGAGACTCCTGGTTCCCACCCTAAGTGGATCGGTCTCTGTTCCCAACAGAAATGTGTCAAGGTTGTTTATGTATAGGCTGTATAGGAAAGGGTCCAGAACACATTCTTGTCTAACACCCCTCTTGATCTTGATTGGGGGTGCACATGCACCATCTGGGCCAGACCTAACACATCCCTCTACATCCTCATGGATTTGAGAGAGCAGGTAAACGATTTTGGAATCGGCTCCCTCAGGCAACATCATCCTCCATAGCTTGCCTCTATCGACATTATCAAATGCTGCACTGAGGTCCATGAAGGCAAGATGAAGGCACCTCCCCTTAACAGACACATATTTGCTTATCAGGAGGTGGTGATTCAAGCACTGTTCTATTGTTCCCAGACCCTACCTAAACCCAAAATGCACTGCTGTTAAGATGTCCTTCTCAGAGGCCCAGTTCTCCAACCCATTTAACGATATTCTGCCCAATACTTTAGCCATTGAGTCGATGAGGGATATCGGGTGATAATACTGACGATCCCCTTCGCCTCCCTTCTTAAATATAGAGACAATGATTGCGTTCAACCACGGCTTCGGAGGGCCCACACAGATTGCACTACACAGGACATTTAGTAGTAATGGGGCCCATAGATCAAGAGTGCTCTTAAAAAGCTCAATAGGCCCATCATCTCCAAGACTAAATGGAATTACCTGTGTTGTTAATTGTGTCTACCAGTGGTTGGGAGTCATAAGCCTTGGTGAAATGAGTCATCTAGGTATGTGATGAAATAGTTACATCAGTACTAATGCTAAGGCTGTTCTCAAAGAAGGGGGAATTCACTATTTACTAAAATTGGGACACATCTTTGTTAACGCACTCCAGCCTTAACTGCTCCCAAGCCTCCCTTCTTATCATCTTTTTCCTTGCCCTGATCGTGTCCTTATATTGCTTCCTACATACTCTTACTTCCTCACTATCTCTTGGTGACTTTTTTAGAGCCCTTAATAGGCTATTGTATGCTTGTGAGCAATGCCTATCAAACCATTTCTTAGGTTTAGGGTCACCCCGTGGCTGTGTTGATGTCAGCAGGTCAGCTGCATGTTTTCAGATTTCGCTATATGCCCCCAGTGCATCAAGTGGGTTGGATTCATGACCTAAACAGACCTTAAAGTGCTCCATTTTTTTTCCAACTAGGGATGACATTAGTCCCCCGGTGTCAATGTTCTGCCATTTTCAACTAATTCCCCTGTGCCTAGTATACTCAACTGGGGGAGACTATATGATTATGTTGAGGCACCGCAGGCCTAAAAATAGATTCCAGGCTAGTGGTTTATGATCGCTAATACAAAATTGGACAACTGAAAAATGTGAAACCTTTCTGTTCCATGCTTTCGATAGGGCAATATAGTCAATCATACTGCCTGTACCCCTCCCCATGAATGTCACCTGCCTAGTGGTCTCCCGATGTACTAGGTCCAAACTAAGGACAAGATTCTGAGTCATCATCTTGTTAAACATGGATGTTTTTTATCTTTGTTATTATTGGGATTTTTGTTTGTCTTTTATGGATTGTAATAATCTGAATAAAGATTTATTTGAATTTGAGTCATCATTACCCTATTTAGTTTATCACCACATACATTGTGTTCAAAGTGGGAGTGATCCTCAGTCTCCTTATCCCCTATACCACACACAATGTCATTAGAGATAGGGCACAATCGGGATTTAAAGTCTCCTTACCACACTATAACATATTCCCCATTTAGTTCATCTAGTACTCTGGTAAGGGATTGATCAAGGGCCTCCACTATTGAAACAATCCTGCTATTAAAATTATTGTGATAAAAATTGACCCAAACAATAAGCAGGGGTACAACAAGGAATAGGCAGATTATCTGAATGTAGGTTGAATTTTAAAAAGTTCTAATTATCTTGCCCGTCATAGCTATGTTGATTAAGGTTAACAGTCCACCGCTGTGATGCCCAAATGTTGACAGGATGGCTGGTGTAGTCACAGGGTAGAACCCATTAACATATAGGTTACTACAAGACCACGTCTCCTGTAAGCGAACAATCTGGTAGTCAGAAATCATATTAACCCAGTTGGCATCATTCAGCTAGTTAGAAATGCCAGCTATGTTCCAGAAAAGTAGATTCAAATCAGAAACAGCTGATGTGATGCACAATCCATTGCTCACTACTGCTCTTAGTTTTGGGGATTGAGCAGGAGTTATCGGATCTGCACTTTTCAGATTATTAGGGGACCTCGATCCATCAGCATTGAAGTTACAGTCAGGACTATACAGCTGGGTGATAGGATCCATCCATCGAGCCATGGTGCTAGACAGAAGATGTGACAACTGGTCCGAGAAATGGGATCTGCGTCAATGTGGCTTGTTCTGATCTTACCCAATTTCAGCCCATTTTTAGCTAGGGTCCCGACTCCTATTTTGGGCTTTGGCATTTTACTGTCCAGTCAACCTCTGCTAAGGTGGAAAATCGATTTTGTGTCTAAATGGTAAATGGCCTAGGTCCTAAAGAACTCAGGGAAGCGGGGTTATTCGACTTGTCTGGTGTTGGCCTATAGAAAGAACCCAATGGGACAACCTGTATATTGTATTTGGGGTGTTCGAGGTCCGACAATCTGTGTAGTATATGGCCCACTAGTTGTGTATCACAAAAATGAATGACCACGCAATCCCCTTCCTCCCTCTTAGGGCTGTTGCCTATCCAAGACACCCTACAAACATCAAAAATAGCTCAATAGAGAGCATCACAACTAAAATTTGTAAGAGTAGTACTAAGCTAATGTTTGACTTCTTCTTCAATTGGGACTCAGATTCAGGTTGGTTTGGGTATAAAGATGGAACATTTTATAGCACAGCCACAAAGGGGGTACATGCCGGAGGTAACTTCAAAGTTGTAAGGCTCGGAATCGCTTGAGCTTAAACTGGTTTGGGATCTTTCAGTAATTTATAGCCAGAAACAGCAGGTGAGGAAGACAACATCTCCTTCTGCTGCACACTGTTACAACCTGTGGTTGGTGGTTTAATTTTGTTAATACTGCTTTTATCTTCTCGCGGCCCCCTCCTGGTTGCAGAGCTGCCCGTACACTTTTAAGTACCTTGTATTGGCCCTGGGCTCTCAGGCCCAGTAGGTTCCGGGAATTTAGAAATAATTTCTGTGGTGATCTCTTTCAATGCTAAGTCTATCGCCTTCAGTGCAGCATCTACAGGATTAAGCAAGATTTTAAAGGCATCTTCCAATTGATTGAAGTTAATATTGCATAAATTGCCTGTACCTTTTCCTGTAATTAAAACTTGCTGCACAAGTGGACTGCGGTAAGTTCTATATTTTGATTTCTGTTATCTTCCGGTTGGAGTATCGAGCAACTTGGAGGTAGCAGGTAATTTCTTAGCACCCGTTTTAATAGGATGTACCAGACGTGCATTTCCCTTCTTCTTCTTAGTCAGGGGAGATCCCACAGAATCTTTACCGGAAGCCTTGCCAATACTGAATGTCATTTCAGGCATGATTTCCAGATTTCCCACGAAAACACAGGGATTACTTAATGTTTGATTGCCATCCCCCAGTGAATGCCCTGAATCTATACTAACTGGCAAAGTCTCAGGGGCAGGATCTCTAGCAGAAGCAAGCAAAAAGGTTTTCGTAGTGGCCCCTAGTCTTTCATCCACACTTTCAAACTCTGAGTTCAAAGCACTCGTTGCGGTAGTCAAATAATTGGCGATAGTGCCAGACATTAAACGCTCATTGGCTGACAGAGAAATGGCATTTGACTTTCTCTTACCCATGGTCCTCGTTGTGGCGGCACAAGTCATCGCAGCCCAATGGGTGGATACAAGAATAGGGGACCAAGAGGGGTGGCCCGGCCTCATGCGGCTTCCAAGAGGCACAGATGGGCCCTCTCTTTGCTTGGGCCATGCCTGGGGGTAACCCACGCATGTCCCGCAACTTGGGGGAAATGTGCGGCTTTTGTGGCGTATGCCCACCAAGTCCCGCGTTACAGAAGCAGGGCTCACTGGGGCTTGCAGTCCTGCCCAGCTGATGTCCTCTGAGGCATCCCCACAATTCACAGCAAGCAAGACCAAATCCTGTGTTAGGGAACTGCTCAGCTTTGCAGCAGTGAACAGCACTGATTGTTAACTGCATGTGGACGTCATCGACGTTTGAGACATACAATGATGCATCAAGGTGGAAAAGATTCTCGTAACTTAGAATGTTGTGGTTTCAGACCTAACCCGTCTCTGGGAGCTTTCAGGGAAGGATGTGTAGGATTCCTTAGTATAGACCTTGCAATCCTCTTTGGAAATATTTTTGCTGGAACCACTTTTGAAACCGTCTGGAGAAGAGGATGTGTGGTCTAATACCTCTGTTTCTTTGCATGAAAACAGGAATCTTGGGTTTTGGGTTCTAAACCGCAGTTTTGGCACCTGCTCAAAAGCTGTGTGCTTGAAGACAAATCCCTCCATTTCCCTGGAGGAGTGGTAAAATGAGGGGAACTGGAGAGTTAAAATGTAGGAAGACACTGTACATTTTGACAAATGGCTTCTGGCTTTTTGGGAAATTCAATCAGTGGTTGTTCCTCCGCTAAGGTGGAGCAGCGTCGCCCCACTGCTTTCAGCAGTGCAAAAAAGGAAAAATAAAATGATAACAACATGCTGCTGTTATCATTTTATTTTTCCCTGCTGAGGCAGTTTTGCAGGGCGGGGCTAGGTTGCTCATAGAGAAGGGGTAGGAGTGGTGAGCACTTAGGTGCGCGTGACGGTTTTCCATGTTCCCCACCAGACTGTAATACACAGCCTGGTGAGGAACATGCACAGATTTCTACTGCCTGCCTGAGCGCCGAACCACAATGCTCAGACCAATCACAACGCTTCATTGCAGCGCTGTCATTGGCTTAGGGGAAGTCTGTGTGTTTCCTGCTTCCGTTCGGGACTCGTCGGAAATGAAGCGGAGGAGCGACACAGCCGGCCGAAGAGGTAAGTGGCTTTTATATTTTCTACTCACGCCCCATCACCCCCTCTCCCCTCCCTGCCACCCCCGATCCATGCCAGCCGTCCTTGAATTTAATTTAAAAATTGTAATGCAAAATGCACCATTTCGTCCTTTTTCAATGTTTGGGGAGATCTGGGGTCTAAACATCACTGACCAGACTGGGAGTTTTTCTTGAGTGTCCCTTCAGAGTAGATTTTGTAATATGTGGCATTTTGCGTTAAAATGGTACTGTTAGTGCCCTGTGTGGCACCGTTCCTTTTCAAAATGCTCTCTGGTAGGAGTATGCCCAGCAGCGGCTGCTCCATTTGGGCAGAAGAGCGTCACCCCCCCCCACCCACCCTGCTGTGGGCACAGCAAAAGTGAAAAATAAAATGGTAATAAAGTGACGTACCATTTTATTTTCCACTCTGCCAGTCGCCGGACCTGAGTGTTAGGGCATGGCGGGATGGGGCTCTTGCTGCAGTGCAGACTGGGAGCAGGGAGGAGAGGTACCCGGCTACACCAGTTTAAACTACGCATGTCAGTTTGGCCGGCTGTCATGCAACGGCCAGTCTGACATGTGCAGTTTAAACTTCTCCAGCCCGAGCTGTTATACAGCTGGGTGCGTAGACAGCACATGCCTCTGAGGCCAGTATGAGCGGTGAGCCAGCCCACTCCAACCAATCCCGGACCTGCTTTCTGGGAGCAGCGTGGGGAAAAGTTAGGGGAGTTGGCTCTGGGGATGTCACCGGGCCATGCTCGGAGCCCTTGTAAGGACGCTCTGAAACCTTCCGGAGGGCCTATAGGTTTTAGACAAAGCCCTATGACTGCAAACTTGATTCAAAGAACAGCCCATGTGTGTTCTTCCCATGTGTGTCTTGAGAGGCCGCTGGTTTTGTCCGGCTGTTACTGCTGGTAGGGGCATGAAGTGCAATATGGAAGGAAAGGGAAATTAGGAATTGGTGAGGAGCAGCAGCAGCGCTTGAGAACCAGGGCGTGATCTGAGAGCACGCTGGATGGCTCCTGTGTTGAGCACTGTGACTGATGGCCATGAAAACTGAAGAGCAGGAGGCGCTAAGCATGCAGGTGGCGTCTAAGCACTCACCTGAGTCCATAAACTGGACCTGACAGTGCAGCTTCACTGATTGTCACTTAACACCCGCTAACTGATCGCAGCCTGTAGTGGCACAGCTCTGCATGCTCGAGGTGCTAGAATCCGGTGAGCATGGACAGGTTGCTGGTGGTCTGCTTACTGCTTGATTTCCCTGGCCATGTTCTTGGGGTGCTTTCTTCTCAATCTGATACTCTGGCCATTCAACTCTCCGAGGTAAGCTCATTCTTTCAACTTGTGCATTAGCTGTTTGCAGGCACCCTGCTGGCAGGGGTCATTAGTAAAAAAAACACCTCAACACCAGCCTGGGTGTTTCTGTACAGCCTGTTTGTTTACCCACCACTTTGAAATGTCTCCAGCCACCACTGAGTATGCCCCACATTTACCTCTATTTGAATTATGCTGTTTGCTTAATTTTACCCTGCAATCTCCTTAGTGTTTGGGACACATGATAAATGATCCAACCGCACACAGCCTCCACCTCCCTTGACCTAAAAGGCCTTGAATGGTGGGCGACCTTGAGGCAATTTTAATGTACTATTCCTTGCAAAAAAAACAAGCAAAAATGCTCCGCTGTAATCCAGGCATTGCAGCACTCCTAGGTGCGCTAGGTGTCTCGTTGGGAACCCTATGATGAAGCATGCCACTAACTAGAGTTAGTGGGGGACGGTTCTTTTAAAAACCTAAAGGGTTTCCCTGCTCATATGAATGAGGGACATCTCATGATGTTCTGAACTTTGGTAGTTAGCTCGCTTTCATTGCTTGTTAAGGGAAGTAAAGCGAGGTTCCTCTCTTCTAACTCTCCCTTTTTGTTATTCTCTAAAGTAAGAGAATGACAACTTTCTAATAGTCAATACAAAAGGGTATGCAGTTTCTGACTGTTAGTAGGGGACAGAGGGGGTTGTTTGGTCATGAGATTCCTGTTGGAATTAGGGTCCTCACACACCTTGCTAGGTGTCATGCTTCATCATAGGGCTTTTGCTCCTTGTCAGGTCGGCGCTGCAATACCTGACGGGCTCCCTATTAGGGGCTCTTTGGCGGAGATCTTTTATTCCAATTAGCCGTATGGTGCCGTGGGGGTAAGGGGCCTAAACAGTGTAGATGAGGTGTGTGGAGGTTTTGTGAATCTTGAAGGAGATAAAACAGGAAATGGAAGTTCCAAAGAGAATAACTTTAATCAATAGGCCTTCCAACCTGATTAAAAACTGAGTAGCGCACTGCTGAGGTAATGTCTCAGATTAGGCGCTTATTTATAAATGGTCAACATTATTCTCGCCTATCAGTCGAAGGATCTAGCGGTGATTCGTCAGGACCAAAGTGAATAATTCTATCTACACAAGGGTGGTTGTCTGGTGCAGTGTCCCTGATTAACCAACCTAAGAGAACTCAAGGTGAAGTACCTGTTAGAAACATGACCAACCCTATTTGGGTGGGCAATTTACCACATCGCACCCCGGCAGGTATTAGCACATGGAATTCCCTTGTGTCGTTTGCTTAGTCGCAACCCAACCAGCGGACCTACCCTCTTGCAGCTCTAGTTGGGGCACGTATGCTGGACCTTCTCAAAAAGCCCCCAGTCCCTCTCTTTTGGATTAATTTCTAAAAGTGAAATTTTCAGAATTACTATTTAAAATACAACTTCACCATAAGTTGTGATTTTATATTGTGATTCCAGAGATACCAAACTTGGGGGTCCCATCTCTTCCCAATTGGAAATTACACTTATAAAATGTGATAAGGTAATCCCAATGCTATCCTATGGGAGAGATAGGCCTTGCAGTAGTGAAAAACAAATGTAAGAGTTTTTCACTACTAGGACATGTACAACTTAAACAGGACATGTCCTACATTTTAAATACACTGCACCCTGCCCTCTGGCCTGTCCAGGGCCTACCTTAGGGGTGACATATGTATTAAAAAGGAAGGTTTGGGCCTGGCAAGATGGTTAACTTGGCAGTGTAAAACTGCACACACAGGCTCTTCAGTGGCAAACCTGAGACATGTTTAAAGGGCTACTGTAGTGGGTGGCACAATCAGTGCTGCAGGCCCAATAAGAGAATTTAATGAACAGGCCCTGTGCACATGTAGTGCACTTTACTAGGGACTTGTAAGTAAATTAAATGTGTTAATTGTGGATAAGACAATGTTACCATGTTTTAAGCAGAGAGCACATGCACTTTGGCGCTGGTTAGCAGGGGTAAAGTGCCCAGAGTCCTAAAGCCCACAAAAAGTAATTCAGCATAAAGGGGATGAGGAAAAAAGTTTGGGGGTGACCCTGCAGAGAGGGCTATTTCCAACAGACTCATTATAAAGGACGGGAAAAAAACCTTTCCAGCGTATGGTACCTTTGATATAGAGAGATTAGCAAATCTGCAGAAGAGACTGAAAGACCCCAAAAACAAAATAAATGCAGAACAGTGGCCACTCTTTATGCAGTGGCATGAGGAGGTGCACAAACGCAAGCATGAATCCCACATCAGAGTATGAAAGAGAGTTAGGAAATTGGAATATCAAATTAGCCACTCTAAGGACAAGGGCAGATCAAACTTGTGCTCCAACTGCTCAAACTCCTCCCTACCTATTCCCCCATATCACTGAAATGCAAGAGAAGAAACAGAGCGAGGATACGAGAGAGTAGGATTTGTTGGACATATTCCCCATGCTGGCCCATGGAGCTGGGGGTGCAGCTGAAGCTATGCCCGAAAATGGAGCAGCGCTTGTGGGACCACCTACAGCTGAAGCACAAGGAGTTTATGCACAAGCGAATACTGAGATACAGTTGTCTGGCAGTAAAGCAACAATGTCGGAGACTGATTCCACTACTGTGGCTTGGTCCATAGCATCTGTACATTCTGCCCCAAGGTGTAGAGACTGTGGAGAGCAAAGTCCTACAGTCACTCTCAAAAGCTTCAGACAAAATGCGGGGCTGTTTTATAGATGACCTACCCCATCTCCCCATCCAAGTGATGCTGATGATGAGAATCTGCCCTCTTCTACCCTTCTCTCATTGAGGGACTACCCAGCAGCCGGGGATAGAATCATGGTCCACATTCCTCCATATTCCCTGGATCCTGGTCCCCCTATGACTTAATAAGCAATTCCCCAACATAATAGAAAACCAAGTTAGTTTCAAGAAGAATTACAGAGTGTGACTGAAGTATACAGATCCAATTGGGCATATGTGAATCAATTATTGCGATTGATAGTGCCAGGTTTGGTGAGAGAGAGACCAATAGAGAAAGCATGATAGCCGAAAGTTGGCCCCGGGAATGATTGGGAGCTGAATGCAGCAAAGGATGCGCTGTTGTATGCAATTCTGGAGATATGCTCAGTAAAAACTATCTGAACTAAAGTTTCCACTTGTAAACAGAATAAAGGTGAGGCTCTGCCTAATTATTTGGACAGGCTTAAGGATGTGTTTGAAAGGTACTTGGGTATATCCCATCCAACGGAGATGGCTCGGGAAGCTGATGGTGCGGTTTTTGTGCAGGGATTGTTACCAAATGTTAATAGTCAATTGATTACTATAAGTATTGGATGGCAGAGTAGGAATGTAGAAGAGTTAGTGACCATTACAAACCACTTTGTTGCATCACAAGAAAAAAAGAAAGAATGTTCAATCAAAAATGATGTCTTTGGATATGCAGCAAGTGATTAAAGGAGCACGTTGAGGAGCTCTGCAAAGCAGGGGAGGGGCTTTAGAGGTCTTGGAGGTGTGAAAATTGGAAGTGCAAATGGAAATGGCCATTGAGAGGGCAGAGACTCAGGAGGTTCTTGTTTTGCGTGGGGGCAGTTTGGGCACTGGAGGCGAGATTGCCCTAACATTGCTTCTGGGGTGACAGGTCTTCCAGATTAGCCCAGGTACCACTGACTGCTGAGAATCCCTACCCCAAATTTTAGGACAGCCTGAGAGGTTCTGACTGTGAAATTAATACCTTAATACCTGTAGACCAAAAGGGTCCTTATAAAAACTGCATCACCAATAGTAAACACACCACTTTACTTATTGATATGGGTGCAAGTTGATCAGCCCTCAAAATCTCTTGATTCCCTTCTTTGCCTCTATCGAACTTGCCTATAGATGGAGTTGGTATTTACAATTAGTGAATTATCTGCCACACTACAGACCCTGTGTCAATCTCTGAAGAACCCATTAGTGATAAACATTCTTTCTTGCTTAGTCCATCTTCTCCAACAAACCTGCTGGGCAGAGACATTCTCTTCAAGCTTAACTGCACCCTGTTTTGTATTTTTTTTTTGCGTTCTTGAATGTACCTTAGAAACAAGATGTAGGAAAGTGCCTCTTTAGACATGGTTTGCCCCCACTTTTTGCCTGATGTGATTTCGAACTGAAAGTGCACTGGGTCCCTGCTAACCAGGTTCCCAGTGCCAGATCTCTTTCCCAAAACTAACATGATTGGCACAACTGCAACAACCCCTGTAAGACCCTAGTAAATTGTACCAGATTCCTACACAAGAGAGTAAAGGAACTTGCATTGTTTGAATTGCTCGGAGGAAGTGAACTCCATAGTCATGTTCCCTGATTTAACTGAATTTCTTTCACTGGTACCGTTCAAATTATGGTTCACAGGGCCCAACGATATAGGATTAAGCTCTTTGATGAAACCTGTACAGTTAAAGGTCGACCCTCCAAAAAAGCTACTTAGAATACCTTAGCACCCACTAAAACCCAAGGTGGGGAAGGTCATCCACTCAGTAAAAGCAGATTTGATCAAGCAATGGGCCCCAGTACCTATTGTTAGTAGATTTAGCACACTGATTATCCCAATGCGCAAGACTGGAAAGTCCAACTTGTACAGGTTCATACAGGACCTTAGGGCTATTACAAATATAGTTATCTGAAGTTTCCATGTGGTCTCCTACATCCCTGCCAGCACTCAATGGTTCACCGTGGATGATCTTGGTTCTGCCTTCTTTTCCATCTGCATCCATGAGAAGAGTCAGTATCGCTTCTCGTTCACCTTCTAAGGGTCCCAACTTTCTAGAGCATGATTCCCACAAGGATTTACAAAGTCACCCTCAATTGTTCCCAAGCCCTAAGAAAGGATTTGGACATGTTGGTTTTCCTCTGGGGGTCTACTCTGATTCAATATGTTGATGGTTTACTATTGGCATCTGTTACGCTTGACCGGTGAAAGGAAGAGTCAGTCTATCTCCTCACTGAATTGGCTAAGAAAAGGGCATAAGGCTTCAAAGGAAAAATTTAAGTTTTGCCTTTCATGGACTCAAATATCTTGGTCAAGAGATCCCTGTTGGCAAGGGTCACCTGTCCAGCAAAAGCATTGAAGCTATTCGTAAGTTGCCCCACCTGGTAACTGTTTCTCAGGTATGTACCATTTTGGGAATAGTGATGTACTGTGGGCAATGGATTTTGGGTTTTGCTCAAATGGCCAGGTCTTTCTAATTATTTGTTAGAAATGACACCCCTGAGCACTTACAGTGCCCTAGTAAAGACAAAAATACATTTGTAGATAAGGTAGGGATCCCTAACTATGTTAAACCTTTTAAAATAGATTTGTACTTGGGGTGTTAATACAAAGTCATGGCAATCAGAAAAGGCCTATCATTTATTAGTCCTCAACGTTGGACCCGTTCACAGCTGGGCTCCCACCATGTTTACGCTCTTTGGCAGCTACCCCAATTCTCGTTGAAGCTTTTGAAAATATTGTGTTAAGTTCTCCACAAACTGTTGCTCTGCTGTATTACATGGTTGCACTCCTCATTACAAACCTCAGCACCTCTGTACAGAATAGTGGTCCCGATGTGAAATACTGTTATTGTTTGCATCTTGTATTACTTTCATCGTCGCCCTGCAATGAACACCATTTCTCTGAATCCTACCAGTGAAGATGGAGACCCACATGACTGCATCTTAACTGCTGCGCAGAGTGCTAAACAACATACTGATTTACGTGATGTGCCCCTAAATGAATATGAGCTCATTTATTTTGTGGATGGTTCCTTTTTCAGAAATGATGATGGCACTCTAGTTGCTGGTATAAAGTGGTGGAAAGCTGCAATCAATCCACAGTGAAATCTGCACAAGTGATGGAGCTCATTGCACTCACCCTCGCTTGCATCCTAAGTAAAGGAAAGACTGTCACTCTGTACACGTACTCAAAGTATGCGTTTGGAAAGACGCATGACTTCTGGCTCATTTGGATCCAAAGAGCTGCCTTGACCTCAGCAAGAGCTTGAATAAAGAATGGACAGTGTGTGCAAAATCTTTTAAATGCTTTGCAATTACTAGAAAAGGTGGCTATATTAAACTGTGCTGCCCACCGTAAACCTCATGAAGATGCTTCAAGAGGCATAATACTCTAGCCGATTTTGCGGCAAAAATGTCACCTTGTCTAGAACTGCTACTGTTTCCATGTACATTGTTGAAACTGATCTATTTCCTGTATCAACATTATTGGATTTGTCTCAATTGCAGGAGCAAGTGTCTGAGAATGAAAAGCAATCTTGAATCAAGTAACAATGTAAAATAGACTCTGAGCGGGTGTGGAGAAACAACAATGGGTATGTGGTTGCGTCAAAATTTCTTCTCCCCAATCTTTCCAGGTTATATCATGGAACAGATCGCGTTGGCAGGGACAGCATGCTTCATGCCGCTTCTACATGTTAGTGTGTGCCCTTCTTTTCTTCTATAGCCCAGAGTTATTGCCAATCCTGTGTCACATGCCTACCATTCAATGCTGTAAATAGTTTTAAGGCCACCCCTCTGCTCCCCCTCCCCCTGGTTGCCCCTTAATTCACATCCAGCATCCAGGATGATTTATACAACTACCTAAGTGTGTGAATTACTCCTGCGTGCTTGTCATAATATGCATGTTTTCAGAATGGTTGGAGTCATACCCCTATGCTCATGCAGATGCCATTGCTGTTGCTAAGCAATCATCTCTAAGTTCATGGTACTAAGCTGAATTAGTAGTGATCAAGGAACACATTTTGTGTCTGCAGTAGTACAGACAGTCTAAAGGCATTAGGAATAGACCAGCACTTCCATTGTGTTTATCACCCAGAGTCAAAGGGTAAAGTGGAAAGGAATAATGGGGCCCTGAAGAATAATATTGGTAAGCTATGTTCAGAAACAATTAAAATAGCCCGATGGTTTACCATTAGCCTGATCCCTTCCCTAAAGACAAAGCTAAGCCCGTAAGAGATAGTCATGGACCGACCCATGATGCTCCCTTTAAGCCCTATGTATCCTGTGCAAAGCCAAATCGGCAGTTAAATGATGATGTTGTGTTACAATATTGCAGAAAGCTTACACAATGTCTTAACAGTTTCCGTTCTCAGTTACAAGATACCTTACCTGAGTGTCTCACTAATGCCTGGCATTCCCTCCATCCTGGTAATTGGGTAAATGTTGGCATATATCAGAGGAAGACTGCTCTTATCCCAGCTTACAAGGACCTTATAAGAGCCTGCTCATCACAAAACCTGCCGTCAAATATCGAGGCCTGGTGGCCTGGATCCACTTCTCTCACTGCAAATTAGTTGGTTTTTACTCGTGACAATGGTGCCCTTGTCACTGTTCAAAGCCTTTGACCTGTTGCTGAAGCATCTACTGGCACTGTTTCTACCGCAGCCTTTTACTTGTTTGTGGCTTTAAGTGTTTTTGCCCCCCTCCTCCTTCTACTGCACCACCACTACATGATGATGCCCTGAAAGCCTCTCATCATTACTGCCTCCATCCATGGTAGGCAGGCTCCTCCTTCTGGACACAGATTTCGTTGTGGGTCTGGCCTGCTGGATTCCTCACCTCTTTGAGAGATACACTCTTGCTGTGGAATGGGGAATTATTCCAAGACCGAACTGAGCTGAAACTCCCCTGGCATGAAATCGTTGCTCAGCCTGCAAGGGTAATTCCTACTTCTTGTTGCTTGAAATGTACCAGCAGACCATTAACTCTTCCTCCTGCTGGGTGTGCATGCACATTCCTGTTAATATAGGGAATATTATCCCTCTGATCCGAGTGCCAAGAAGTTTTAATGACACTTGACTGCAGCTTTTCCACCTAGACTATCAGAGTGTCCTGGCATTTTCCTCTCTTCTTTCTCAGGCCTTGAAAAGTTCAACAATCCCTTTACCTGTAACATGCCAGATGTGACTCATCCCTCAATGACTGAGCAAGGATTTAATTGGGAGCACCGGGGAGCAATTGTCTCCAGTATTTGTAAACGTGATTTAACAGCAGAGAAAATTCTTTTGCTCACCCCCCATCTTTGAGTACTGTCTCCACCCCATGGAGTGTTGCTCCTCAAACTTCAGCCTGAAGGTTTCATGCCTATTTCATATGTAGATCACAGGCGTACCCATGGCTGTCTCTACGTTGGACTGGGACTTGCTTCCCAGGGTACATTCTTTCCACCATAAGAGACTTTAATGATCTTACCTTGGCGCATAAATGAAGAGATACATAACATTAAGGAGAGTGTGAAGAAACTACACGAAAAACAAAGCAGCCTGGACCTGAGTCCTAATGGCATCTGGACGTGGCTAGGGAAAGTTTTCGGCCCTGGAGTATGAAGATATTTGAATCCATTATTGGTATTATCCTGATTGTGGTTGTCATTTACGTTAGTATTACATTAATCATGAGCTTCATCCAGCACACTTGCAAAAATAAAGGCACTGCCAATACATTTACGCTTGCTACTTTCCAGGATGATAAAGGAAGTGATCAGGATGAGGTTAATAAAGAGTCTGTGAGGCTGTACTCCATGGAGTTCTTGTAAACTGGGGCTTTTCCTCTTGGAAAAAAGAGGGGCGGTGAAAACATAATTAGAATCTGTTTGTATTTTTTTTAGATATGCATATGAAGTTCCATGTTAACAACTACATATGTAGATGTGTTAACTAATAATCAGATATGGCTGTTTCCTTCTATTTGCTTAAAGCTTTCTGTGACATTGAAGTTTTACAGTCTTAGTAGGCCCAGAAGCCATAATGCTCGTTTTGTACTTTGCACATTTTCCAGAAGCACAACCTCGTTTTTAAACCTGGCAATAATGGGGCTAGTATGGTTTACATGAATAATAACTTCCCCTCAAGGCTGTTCTGCGCTTCCATGCAGGGAAGATCCTGACACCTGCATATTAGAAACGTTTTTGCTGAGAGTAGCATGTTTCGGTCATGTGGTTATACTGGATTGATTAGTACCGAGAGAGCTTGTCTAGGTACTAGGTTGATTTTACATGAATTTGAGCTCTTAGCTCCAACTGACACTTCTCTAGTGAGAGCCCTAGTCAGACAGAATGACAGTAAGCTTTGATCTTTGCTTTGCTGCCTGCTGTTTTGCATTAAATGGTAGTTGGACTCAATGCTTCCTGATGTGTTGTGTTTTATTTTCAACTACCCACATGTTTAGAAATCTGGCTGCCTGTGCACAAGAGGATTCTTTGTAAATCTCTTGGAGTAGCTCATGAAACAGTCATGAATATAGGTCCGGTGTCTCTTCTGAAATGTTTTTCATGTTATGTTACAACTCAAACAATCAATCATTCAATCAGTATTTGTAGAGCGCGCTAATCACCCTGAGTGGTATTCAGGCACTGCGTGGGGTGGGGCTGCTCGAACAGCCAGGTCTTGAGGCCACTCCTGAATTTGGCGAGGCCACTCCTGAACTCACTCACTCACTCGGGTCAGCATCTGTCAATCTTCTTGTTGTGCCTTCTGTATGTCTCATCAGAACTGATGGCATATCTTTCTCTTACATCTCACACCCAAAACGTGGAATACTCTTCTAAAACACTGGAAATCTATTTCTAATCCCTTGTTTTTTATGAAAATGTTGAAAACACTGATTTGGACCTTGAATCTGTCCGAGTAATTCTTTGTAGGTAGGACAGATTTCAGATGTTATCCTCCCCACCTGCACTAGAGATGTTATTGGACTGGCACGCTTTGCTGTACGAGCTAAGGTAGGACCAAACAAGAGAGAGCGGGACGATTTGCTCACTGGTCTGCAGAAAACATTGTGAGTGCATTTTGAGAGAGGCTGAGCGGCGGAAAACCCTGCACCCAGGAAAGGGGAGAGTGGAGCCCTGGGACATCACAGCAGCTGCTAGACCGCTGGGCTCAGAAAGGTTGAGACTATGCCCAAACTGCTCAATGGCCCAATCGCACCCTCCCTTGCTAAGTAGTACGACAAAGCTGCAGACACCTGGAGCCCCCTTGGAAGCAACTGAAGCCCTTTGGCACCTCACCCCTATAAATGTTCCTCCTGCAATTGGTGCACCACATTCTTGTGGCTGGTGTGTCAGTCCCAGGTTGTGTGGTTTTTTTTTATCAGAGGCAATGCTTCTCGCTCCCCCACCTATCCTGCACCTGTGCTGCAGCACACCCTTACTTGCCTGCAGTGGGGCGGGGCGAGAGGCCCTGGATGGCCCATGGACCAGACTTGGTAGAAATCAGCCCCACTGGGCTGCATCCAGGGACCCAACGTCACCAAAGAAGGCTGCAACGTGGGGTATCAGGAGTGCAGGGGCCCACTCAAAAACACCTGGGCAGAAGTAGCAGTGTCTGGCATCACTTGGAAATATCTCCCTGTGCTTACATCCACAAAACTGAGATCACTGCTAATCTGCCATAGTTTGAGACCTGGACCAGTCTTCTGTGAAGATCTGCACGGGTTGCTCAGCTTTGGGCTCTCTTGCTTCTCCTTACTGCGGTTCTCCCCCTCCTTTGCGGACAGCTTCACAACTTGGGGATGGTCACCTCCTACTAAATGAGGGTTCCCCAGCTCTGTGAAGGGGGCCAGGATTGGAGATTAATGAAAAAATGCCAGATAGTACTGGAAGGAGCCCGCCCCAAATGATTCTGTAATATCTGGACAACCATTGCAAAACACATGAAGGCAGACTGTATCCCTTCCCAATATACTTAACTTGCTGGTGAGCAATGCCTAGGGTTAGACTTGCCACATTCCCAGTGCCTCTTTGGTAGGTGATTGGTGGACAGTGGGGAAAAACGGACTCACAGGCACACCAGGCCTACCACTACTCTACAGACACAGACCCCAGGGCTGCAGGAGAAATTGCTGAGCATAAGGTGGATGTAGTATCCCAGATCTCAATAGAATACTTCTAACCGTACCTCAAGGGAAACATAAACCTCCATAGTTGCCTAATTTCATGCCAATATGTGGTCCGCCTTGTTTAATAGCACAGTCTACCCTATCTAGAATGTATAACAAAGGTATTCTCCCATTCATACTAACCATCAACAGTAAGTGTCCTACGAGAAAATGTTTTAAAAAGAAACAAAAAGTATCATGTGCAAGAAAAACAGCTTAGAAGCAATTCATAAAACAATTTTAGCTGATGATGTGTTCATACATAACATCAATGATAATTACAGGATCACAGATATTAAACTTTTCATGCGTATTTTCCCAGCCCCCCATAAAAATTGTGCAATCGTAAATACTAACAGATCGTTCGTATCACTTTTCAGAATACGCATTGCCTCCCGGTAGTGCCTTACACCTTTAGTTTGCACCATGCTAAAATCCATTTTTTCCGTAGAATGAAACATCTGGGACAAAATAGCAAGAAGTGAGCCTCTGTTTCCTTTATTAACGGGCAGAAGGGGTAACTCTCCAGATCACCATTCGTTTTACACCATCTAGAGTAAGGCTTCTTAGGGGTGGGGTGCTGAATCTGAACTGTATGTACACTTGCTTCACCCCTGCTGGGTATATCCTGTCCATATAGGGCTCAAAGCTAGGCAAGCATTTATGAAGTAGAAATTGCCCTGTTAGTGAGCTCTGCCTATGCTCAGCCCAGATTCTGGTCAGGTCCCGTTCCCAGTAATTTTTATTTAATAGCAGATTATCACCTTTGGTAATTTCATCCGGTGTAGCCTACATGTTTCCTAATTTAAGTGATTTAAGCTGCTTTTTAACGTGTTTTAACCAAGGGGTACGGGTGGCTGTATCACAGTTCATCAGATCCCTAAGTGCCTCTCTATAGATGGTTAATTCTGGGGTAGTCTATATCCTCACCCAGTATAACAGTGGTTTAAGAAAGGATACCAGGTGGATTGGATTGAGGGCTAGATCAAATCTTAGCTGCACCAATGGTGCTCATTTTGGCAAATTAAAAAGGCCTTTAATAAATGTATTCTCCTCAAAGGTTAATGTAGATGCATCTCTGTACCCCCAGATCTCTGCTCCATAAAGGACAGCCTACGCTGCTGTGGCTAAATAGATTTTTTGGGCCGGTGACACAGCCCCACCATAAGTCAACTTGTGGTTCCTACTAATTAAAAGTGCACGCTGATGGAGACCGCCCTTGCTTTTATCAATTTGCTTCCCCCATTTTAGAGTCTGACATTCTAATACCAAGGTAATTTGAGTAGTCTGTTCTATCAGTGCTCCTTCTAATCTCATTTTGCCTCTGAAAGTTCTATGGGGGTTAATCCCCATAAATTTAGATTTATCCGGATTTATTTCTAGGCCTCTATTTTTGCAGAAGGCTGCAAATGAGTCCAGTTCCTTCGGAAGACCCATCAGGGTTCTGGAGATGAGTAAGGTGTCATCTGCGAACATTAAGATCGGGACCGAAGTGCCAGCAAGTTTTGGGGCATCATGTTTGATTGCAGAGACCCAGTTCACAGCACCATTGATGAACATACTGAATAGGGTTGGGGCCAGCACGCAGCCCTGTTTGATGCCCCTTCTCGTGGGAATCATATCTGTGAGATAATCGGTATTGTTCCACCTTACTTGTGCATAAGTATCAGTATGTAATACTTTGAGAATCCAGAGTAGGTCCTTAGGCATCCCGTAATTTCCCAAGACCCTCGTAGCAGATCCCTCGGGACTAGATCGAAGGCTGATTGAAGGTCAATGAAAGCAACATATAGATGTTTTTTCTTTAAGGTTACGTACTTCCAGCACAACACGTTAAAGCGGAAGGCCTGGTCTATAGAGCTTATTTTTTTCCTGAACCCTGCCTAGGCATCTTCAAGGACGTGATTGTCAGCATGCCATGTATGCAGTCTAGCTAGTATCTGTCTAGAAAATTAATATCTTTTGGCTTGCATCCAGTAAGCTGATAGGCCTATAATTTGATGGTTTGTCCCTAGCCCCTTTTTTATAAATTGGAACAATAGTGGGGCCCTGCCACGACGGTGTAATTTTACTACCACCCATAATGGCATTTCTTAATTGATTAAGGTAAGGGACCCGGACCTCGGGTTTAGGTAGAAAGAAATCACCCGGAATACAATCCGGGCCGGGCGCCTTACCTTTTTTAATTTGTTTAAGAGCGTGCTCAGTTTCGCGTAGGGAAAAATAGGGAGAGTCCCTAAATAAACAGGTCTCTCTTGGTGCGTCAGTAGGAAATTCAGTGTTTATAGAATCAGCTACAATTTCCTATGGCCCCTCAATCTGTCCACCTTGTACCTGTGTCCTATATAGTGAAGTGAAGTGGGTTACCCATTTATCTGGCTGCACTACAGCCTCCAGGTAATCATCAACAGTATGTGTACCTTCGGCAACTAGTTTCCAGAATGACCTGAAGTCTTTTTTATCAAGTGCCTCTGTAAGATTTGCCCATTGTCTCCACTCCCAACTCCTTTTCACTGCCAACAAGGTAGACTTATAATTCTTCCTGGCCATAGATATCTCTTGTTTGCTGCCTATTTTTAAAGTGTCTAACAAGGCCTTTTTCTTCCCTTTACAATTCTTATTAAACCAAGTTTGTCTTTTCTTTAAAATGCCTCCCCTATTTCTTGCCTTTAGGAAGAAGGGCTTTATACGATCCAGGAATTGGCAGTGTGCAGTGACAAAGCCGCACTGAACTTGAGCAGTGTCGAGCGCATAGTAAGCCAAAAGGACATGGATGAGGGCCTTGTAGATTTGCCTCTGGAACACTACATTAGATGATACTTCCACCTACTTTACATTACGCCTATTATTAGCTGTCTCGAGGGCACTTTAAAAAATAGGAGGCGCCAGATTTATACTCCTAAAAACCGTCAGGTTTAAACTGGCACATAGCGCCTGATGATCACTATCCAGCCTCAGAATAATGGCCATGTCCACTAGCACTGGCCACAGCGCCTGATCAATAAACATATAGTCAATATGACTAGTTGAAGTGCCGCTTTTAAAAGTTGATCGAGGGGGAGAGTCAGAACAGGTGTTGCCATTGGCAATTTTTAGACCAAATTCAACAACCAGTTCTTCTAGCTGCGAGGCAACAGCTGTCTGTTTCAGTACCACTTGGTCCCCACTCCTCTTGCAACTACTAGCACCTCAGGTTCTATGGCACCTACCATGTTCAGCCCACCCTGTGAAAGTCTGGTATTACAATCACCTACAATTATTTTTAGTGCACCCGGATTAAGTTCGAGTAACATATCATTAAGCTGACCGACTGTTGGAAACAATGAATTAGGGAAGATTGACCTAATATACATGTTTCCAATAAATAGTTGTTTCTCCCCCTTTGACCTTTTTACTGTTAATTTCAGGCCTAAAAGGTCTTTACTATTACATGGGACCAACTTGGTTCTTGGAAATAAGTCCATCCTTAGACAAATTAGCAGCCCCCCCTGAGGCTCTACCAGATATAGATGGGCCCGCATTAACAGAGTAATTGCAGAACCCACTCCTAAATACTGGGTCTCCTGTAGGAGAACAATATGGTGTTGATCTATAAATGCACCCCATTCAGGGTCAGAAAGTCTGGCTCTGATGCCTGCAATGTTCCAGGATATGAGGCTAATAAACACATCCCTTTCCTCATTGTTTTCTCCAATCAGCCCTGTAGTAGGTAGATGCCCAGTACATTCGTCAGTCGCCTATGGGTTAGCTCACTCAAAAACCTCACACCCTCTCTATTGATACTCCCTGCCATGTTAGGCTTACTTATGTAAGTAGATTTTAGACCTCTATTGGGGCTCCCTATCATGTTAGGCTTAATTATGTGAGTAGGCTTTAAGATGTTACATGTGTTTACCACACTCCACTCACCGCCCCTTTGTTGTGGTTGACGTCAATAAATCTGCGAGAGATTAGAAGACCTTGTTGCTGGCATCAGATGGGGGCACTCTGATCTTCCACATAGTGTTGAGGGTGAAAATGCTGGATAGCTATGGGGGATATTGTATTTGAGATAAATTTGTGAGTTATTCTGCGGACTAAATCTTAACTCCAATATTATCAATTTATCAGCTAGAGTACTAGACTTTAGCCTAAGACCTATACTATCGTAGGCGCTCTGGTTCGGACTGATACGTGTCGCCTGTAGAATGTCTTCTCTAATAATCGACCTGCAACCCCTCACATCTCTCAGCCAGTGGACCGCGAAGGCGCGCCTAAGGCAAGCCCGTCTGTGCCCGTCCTCGCCTTGAACGCGATCAGCTCCAGGGACCCTGGATCTCCGACCACCCACCTCTATGACTCCGCTACCCTCCTCGCACTCAACCCCGAAAGGAACAACAACTGCCAACAGTCGACGCCGAACACCACCCACGGCCAGGTCTCCTGCCGACACTGCCGACAATCCTTCACCATCGACAGCACCCCCACGACCGCCGCACCCACGCCGGACGCCCGCACCACCGAAGCCTTGAAGGGCATCCTCCTCAACATGCGCTCCCTGCACAGACACGCCGTAGAGATCTGGGACCTCCTCGACACCCTCTCGCCAGACGTCTCCCTCTTCAAGGAAACCTGGACCAACACCGCCTCTGCCCCCGACATCGCCACCGACATTCTCGACAGATACAAGATCCAGAGGAAGGACCGCCCAGGAGGAGGACTCGCCATCGCACACAAGAGCTCCCTCCGACTCTCCACCTCCACCACGAGTGACCCCCTCTCCAACACCTCCACTTCCAGATCCAGACCAGCCCTAGAACCACGCTACGTGACACCCTCGCCTACAGACCCCCAGGGCCCGCGCCTCTTTCACCACCACCATTGCCGACCTCATCGCACCCCACGCCATCTCCTCAATGGAATACATACTCATCGGAGTTACATACAAGAATCCAAGGAACTGACGACCGGTCCGCTTATTGAGGTGGCCGGTCCTACTTCGGGAAAACCCATTAATCCTGGGATTCCCTATGGTCATCCATTAAACTACGCTTCTGATTTTATCTTAATTAAGCCCTGACGAAGTTCCACACACTGTAAAGTGGGAACAAAACGCGTTGGCTGTCTGTTGCAAAAGAAAATGAAATAAAGAATAAAAGGTTGAAGAACAAACCAACACCAGATTGTGCTACTTAATTTTCGGTGCACCTTCAATTGAATGTATTAAATGTTGATCTGTGAAACAGTGACACTGAAGGGTGACGAGTGTCGAAGTGTGCATGACAAAATACCACAAAAGAGGGGCACAGTCACTAGTGAGGTGCGATTTCTTTGGGTCCGTCATCCGATTCGCTTTAACTGTCAAAATTACATACTCATCGGAGACTTGAACTTTCACCTCGACAACCGCAGCGACCCCGACTCCACTGCCCTCCTGGTTTCAAGCACCTTGACTGATTCCACAGGAGCCGAAGATGGTCCCAAAGCCCCTCCACCAGTACCTCCACCAACAGCTAATTCTCTTGGTGAGGGCAACAATGGGGGGGAAAGGGGAAGTGGATATAGAGAGACTGCCTTATCACGGAGGTATCAGAAGTCCTCTGCTGCGTCTCCATCTATTCTGCCTTGGGTTTGTATCTCAGCATCTGCATTGGAAAGAAAATAATCAAACATGCAAATCTAAACACCTTCAAATATCAATTACTTTTGTCAGACTATTTATACATCCTAATTACCCCAAGACTAAAAGGCAATTGCGTCTCTCTTGTAGAAGTTGTTATTCTCTCAGTTATTCATTGTTGTATAATGAGCTTTCCTGTGGTGACATTCAATATTGATTTAGACGATTGAATTCAGTTCTTTTATTTTTACAGATGAAAGAGAGATAACTCGTAACAGTCTTTAGTTTAAATCCTTCTTGTTAATTTTAGTTGATCTTCATCAGAAACGGCATGAACTGGTACAAATAAGCTGGAAAAGACAATACCTTAATCTTCTCGCTGAGTTTTCCACTGTAGTGAGGCTTACCAGCAAAGAAATTCTTCAAGAATATTTTCACGAGACTAGGTTTTCAATTAGATTAATTGAGACTTGCTTTAAACTAAACTAGCTTCTAAATTACACTATTACGCAGCTGCCTTTCGCTCTATTTAGCTTAGTTTAATGTTCGTTGCGCATGCGTTCAAACAGAGACTCTTTCTCCCGACTTCTTAATTAAGGAAACGGAACCGTTCAGGAAACTGCTCGCAAGTTCAGAAATGCTTCACAATTCTGCTCAGAAATACTGCGCGGTGGAGAGAAGCTTCGCACGCCTCACGGCTACAGTTGAAGTGCGCTGTTCCTAATTGGAACATGCGCATTAGTCTCTTTGTCCATCGCGAGTCTATAAACACTAGACCGCTGACCCTGCATTAGTAATGGAACCTCACTTCCTGGATTCCTGTTACTCGAATCTTGCAGCATTCTCAGAGTGTGTTTTAAGGCTCTCTTAGAGGTAAACTGAAGTCTCCTCCAACGCGGGTATTTTACTGCTCTCCTTAAACGATTGCCCATCTTCAATCTAGCTTTGCCTAAACTTGCACTGGCCAGGGTGGTCTTGACAGTACGTCCCTCCAAAGGGGGTCCCCCCATTTTTGGTTTCTTTGGGTGGGTCCTATGAAAGCTTTTAATCAGTCTTGGAGCATGAATGTGAGAGGATGGTTCCCAGGATCTTTCTTCTGGTCCGAAACCCTTCCACTCAACCTAATAGAACAATTTGTTCCGAGACACCTTTGAGTCTAAAATCCTACTAATTTCAAATTCCTCTTCTGACTCAACCCTAAGGGGCAAGGGCGATTTTTTCAGTCTGACATTTGGGGAATTTGTTTTTAAAAGTGACACATGAAAAACTGGATGGATTTTAATTTGTTTTGGAAGCTGTAATTTAAACACCACAGGACTGATTATTTTCCAATGAATCGTGGTTGGAACTTTCTATTTCCTTTCAATCTAAGATGACAAGTAGATAACCAGACTTGATCTCCTTCTACAAACTCTGGACCTAATCTCCTCTTTTTATCTGCATGTCTCTTGTATGATTCTTTGGCTTTCAACAAATTTTTTTGTGCCTTTTTATAACACCTTGAAATCAAGGAGAGGGGGCTCTAAAATCCAAAGGGATAGAGCACCCAGTAACTGTCAAGTTAAAAGAAATGTTCCCTTTTTATAAGACTCCTGCAATTCATCTACCAAGTCTTTTACTGCGGGAACTGATTCCTCTTCTCTTCCTAACACTACACTGGGATGTCTTCCAGAGTTCAAATAAAAGGGGGTATAACCTGTAGAATCATGCACTGCGTTATTATACGCAAACTCCGCAGTCCAGAGTAGATCTGACCAATTTCCCTCCTGTTCCAATAAATATAGCCTCAAATAATGTTCCAATTCCTGATTCACCCTCTCTGTCTGTCCGTCTGTCTCTGGGTGGTAGCTGGTGGAGAATCGTGTGTCAATCCCTAAACTATGCATGAATTTCTTCAAAAAGTTTGACACGAATTGAGACCCCCTATCTGAGATAATGATCTGAGGTACCCCATGAGCCTTAACTACGTGGTGATTAAACAATTGGACTAACTGAGGCTGTGGGAATGTTTTTAAGGGGAACAAAATGACTCATTTTGGAAAAACAGTCTACCAGGACCAAAATGGTATTGTGTCCTTGACTGATGGGAAGATCTACAATCAAATCCATTGACACAGTGTGCCAAGGATGAGGAGCATTTGGTAAGGGCTGTAATAATCCATGTGGATCCTGTCTGCTGGGTTTTCCTTTGATACATAATTCACAGGTCGATACATACTGTCTTACCTGAGCCGCCATGTTAGGCCACCAAAAAAGTTGTCTCATCAAATTTATGGTCTTTTTAACACCTTTGTGACCTGCCATCCGATCATCATGACAACTTTTTAAGGCTTTCTCCTGAAGGTCCTTAGTTGGCAAATACAGGGCTTCATCGAAATAAGGGAGACCATTCTTGATCTTTCTTCTCGAATCTTCTTTCGCCCAATTCTCCAATTCTTTTAACGGGTAGAATTTTTGCATTTCTCTTGTGTAATCTTCCAAATGAGTGGCTCCCACAATCTTGTTCAAAGGAATGATTGGCTCTTTTGGAGGAACTCTTCTATCTTCTGGCATATTCATTCTTGATAGAGCATCAGCTTTCCCATTCTTAACTCCGGGCTTATAGGTTATCACAAAGTTAAACTCTGAAAAGTATAATGACCACCTTAACTGTCAAGGAGTGAGAGTTTTAGCCAACTTCAGGAACTGAAGATTACGGTGATCAATAAATACTGTCACACAATGCTTGGCTCCTAGCAGATAGTGCCGCCAGTCCTGAAAGGCCTCTTTTACTGCCAGTAACTCCTTATCGGCAATTGAGTAATTGGTCTCAGGCTCAGATAGTTTCCTGGATTGGTAGGCTACTGGATGTAACTGCCCAGTTTGTGTATTTCTTTGTGAAAGTATTCCTCAAGTTGCGAAATCGGAAGCGTCAGTTTCTACATAAAAGGGCTGCTCGGGATCTGGATGCATCAAGATGGGGGCAGTAGTGAATGCTTCCTTCAGAAATTGAAAAGCTAACTCTGCATCCTCTGACCACAAAAATCTTCTCCCTTTCTTCAGCAACTGAGTTATGGGACTGACCTTGGCAGAACAATTGGGTATAAACTGTCTATAAAAATTGGCAAACCCAATAAATCTTTGGATCTCTTTAACATTTCTTGGCGTGGACCAATTCTGAATGACTGCCACCTTAGACGGATCCATTGCTACTCCTTCGGCAGATAAAACGAATCCAAGGAACTCTACTTGATTGGCATGGAATGAACATTTCTCTAATTTCACACAAAGGTGATTTTCCAATAATCTGTGCAAAATTGCTCTCACATGTTTCACGTGATCCTCCATGTTTTCGGAAAAAATCAATATGTCGTCAATGTAAACGACAGCCACCCGATCCAAAAATTCACGTAAAACATAATTTACCAGATGTTGGAAGGCTGCTGGGGTATTACTCAAACCATACGGCATCACCTGGTATTCGAAGAGACCGTATTTGGTTTGGAAGGCTGTCTTCCATTCATCGCCTTCAGCAACTCTTACCAAGTGAGAGGCTCTTCTCAAGTCTAGCTCGGTGTATACCTTCGCCCCTTTGACCTGATCCAATAATTGTGAAATTAAAGGCAAGGGATACCGATTTTTTATTGTGACCTGGTTCAGGGCTCTGTAATCACTACAGGTGTGAAGGCTCCCATCTTTCTTCGGGATAAAAAATAGTGGTGATGAAGCAGGGGATTGAGAGGGCCGGATAAAACCATTCTTTAAGTATTCATCCAAATAGGTCTTGAGATATTGATTTTCCGCTTCAGTAAGTGCGTAAATGCGACTGCAAGAGAGGATGGCTCCAGGTTCGAGCTCTATCTTGCAGTCATATTCTCGGTGGGGTGGGTGTTTCTCAGCATTCTTTTTATCAAATACACTGGCCAGATCTTGGTATTCTATAGGAATTTCCCTCAACTCCATGACACAAATCCTGTTGGTGAGCTGAGCCAATTCGGTGGCTGGTGAACCTTCTGACTTGATTCCTTGTTTATGAAAGCAATTCTTCTTGCAATACTCTGAGGTCATCTCCACCGTGCGTTTCTCCCAATCTATTTTCGGATTATGTTCCGTTAACCATGGCAGACCAAGAATTAATTGGAGTTGGGGGGCATCAATTAAATTGAACCTTAAAAACTCTCGATGACCCTGCAATCCAAGTAACTCAATGGTCTCTGTCTCCTCAGTGATGGGTCCTGATGTGAGATTTGAACCGTCCACTGCTCTGACCACTTCTAAGAGCTTCTTTTTGATGGCATGGATTCCAATTTCTTTTGCATACTTTAAATCACAAAAATTGCCAGTGGCTCCTGAATCGATCATGACTGATACTTCCTTGACTTCTGTGGACCCAAACTTGGCAGTAAGAGACACTATCAAATGTGGAGCAGCAGATTGTAACGTGTTGGCGACATGTTCAGTGTCTGGAGTCGACTCATCTTCTTTTCCCACCAGGGCAACTCCCTCTACTGATGGGATCTGTCTTTTAACCCCCAGTTGGACTTTGGCTTTTTGGGGCAATCCTTCACAAAATGCCAGAGACTCCACAATACATGCATAGATTTTTTGATTTCCTCTTTTCTCGTTCTTCTTTCGTAAGAGGTCCTCTTTTGGATCCTATTTGCATAGGCTCTTCACTAGAGGAAGACTCAGACTTGCTGCCTTCGGTCTTCATTCTATCATACCGAGGAACAAAAGGACGAAAATCTCTCTTCTTTTATGATTTTCTTTCAAAAAGATGGTGTTTTATTTGTAGCACTAAATCTATTAGCTCAGAAATTTCCTGTGGTCTCTTTTGGATTTGCGCCAGGGCATCCTTCAGTTCATCCTTGAGTCCACGGTAGAAGATTGCTGATCGCTTACATTCTGGCCACTAAGTTTCGACAATTAATTTATTAAACTGGGCTATATAAGCAACAAGGTCTCGATTTCCTTGCTTGAGATCCAATAACTCATTATCCGTGGCTTGATTTGCAGATCTCCTGTCAAAAATTCTCAAAAACTCTCTTTTAAAAAGTTCAAAATCATACAAAACTGGGTCGTTGTGAGATATCAAAGGCATTGACCATGCAGCTGCATCGCCGCTCAAATAAGACAGCATGACTGCGACCTTAGCCTGATCTTCAGCAAACACTACTGATCTACATAGAAAGTGCAAAGAGCATTGTGTAAGAAACACTTGCGCTTTCAGTGGGTCCCCACTATACCTTTCAGGATTGGCCAATGGAACGATAGGGGAAACAGAATGAATTACTTGAGTAGCCACCTCTGAAGCTGCTTTTCTCTTAGCCTCTAAACCAGGTAACGGGGAAGTTCCTGCTACAAATTCCTCCATTCTTTGTCTAATTATATGTGTTTCCTGCTGAGACCTTTTTATCTCTTCCCTTAAACTCTTATTCTCTTCCACAGTTTGAGTTAACTGAATTTGCAGGCTTTCTAATATTCTCGCCAAGGCCTTTAGATCCAACCCCTCCGCCATTTCGACTCAGGTGGAAAGAGTTTAGTGGCACTTCAATCTGTCAAGCACCTTGACTGATTCCACAGGAGCCGAAGATGGTCCCAAAGCCCCTCCACCAGTACCTCCACCAACAGCTAATTCTCTTGGTGAGGACAACAATGGGGGGAAAGGGGAAGTGGATAAAGAGAGACTGCCTTATCACGGAGGTATCAGAAGTCCTCTGCTGCGTCTCCGTCTATTCTGCCTTGGGTTTGTATCTCAGCATCTGCATAGGAGAGAAAATAATCAAACATGCAAATCTAAACACCTTCAAATATCAATTACTTTTGTCAGACTATTTATACATCCTAATTACCCCAAGACTAAAAGGCAATTGCTTCTCTCTTGTAGAAGTTGTTATTCTCTCAGTTATTCATTGTTGTATAATGAGCTTTCCTGTGGTGACATTCAATATTGATTTAGACGATTGAATTCAGTTCTTTTATTTTTACAGATGAAAGAAAGATAACTCGTAACAGTCTTTAGTTTAAATCCTTCTTGTTAATTTTAGTTGCTCTTCATCAGAAACGGCATGAACTGGTACAAATAAGCTGGAAAAAACAATACCTTAATCTTCTCGCTGAGTTTTCCACTGTAGTGAGGCTTACCGGCAAAGAAATTCTTCAAGAATATTTTCACGAGACTAGGTTTTCAATTAGATTAATTGAGACTTGCTTTAAACTAAACTAGCTTCTAAATTACACTATTACGCAGCTGCCTTTCGCTATATTTAGCTTAGTTTAATGTTCGGTGCGCATGCGTTTAAACAGAGACTCTTTCTCCCGACTTCTTAATTAAGGAAACGGAACCGTTCAGGAAACTGCTCGCAAGTTCAGAAATGCTTCACAATTCTCCTCAGAAATGCTGCGCGGTGGAGAGACGCTTTGCACGCCTCACGGCTACAGTTGAAGTGCGCTGTTCCTAATTGGAACATGCGCATTAGTCTCTTTGTCCGTCGCGAGTCTATAAACACTAGACCGCTGACCCTGCATTAGTAATGGAACCTCACTTCCTGGATTTCTGTTACTCGAATCTTGCAGCATTCTCAGAGTGTGTTTTAAGGCTCTCTTAGAGGTAAACCGAAGTCTCCTCTAACGCGGGTATTTTACTGCTCTCCTTAAACGATTGCCCATCTTCAATCTAGCTTTGCCTAAACTTGCACTGGCCACGGTGGTCTTGACACCTGGACAACCTCGGACTGAAGCAGCTCGTCACCCCCCCCACCCACAAAGCCGGACACATCCTCGACCCCATCTTCGCAGGATGGTCCAACATCCACTTCAGCCACACCTCGCAGCCCCTCTGGACAGATCACCACTGCGTACACTTCTCCTTCAACACCACCACCGCACACAAGCCTGCCCCACGCCCGCCACGAAGGAACTGGAGCAAGTTCACAGAGGAGCACCTCAACTCCACCCTCATCCTCGACCCCCCCTCCACCACGACCGACGCCAACTGTGCAGCCAGAGAACTACACCGCTGGATCACCAGCTGCGCAGACAAGCTCGCACCCCTCCGCCACCCCGACAGACAACGCCCCCAGAAGGCCGCCTAGTTCACCACCGACCTCCAAAAAGCCAGACGCTCCTGCAGACGTCTCGAAAAACGCTGGAGAAACAGCAAAACCGCCGATGACCAGAACACCTACAAGAACGCCATGACTGAATACCACCAACGCATAAAAGCCACCAAGAGGACATTCATCCGGAACAAAATCCACACCAACGCCAGTAACGCAAAGGAACTCTTCAATGTCATCCAGCAGTTCACCAGACCCCCCAGTGAAGTCACAGACATCGCACCATCCCAGGACCTCTGCAACAAGCTCTGCTCCTACTTCCACCTGAAAATCAAGGCCATCTACGGCAACTGCAACGAACAGACTCCAGAAACCACCCTCCCCTCCAGCAATGACAACCAGCCCACCATCACCACCTGCACACTGGTCACCACCGCAGATACCACCACGACCATGAAGAGCACCCACTCAGGAGACCCCATGGACCCCTGCCCGCCGCACATTTACCACAGAGCCGCCGCCGCCATAGCACCCGAACTATGCCGCACCATCAACGCCTCCTTCGAATCTGGCGTTTTCCCTGATGACTGGAAGCTGGCAGAGGTCAAGCCCCTCCTCAAGAAACCCTCAGCTGACCCGACGGACCTGAAAAACTACCGGCCCATCTCTCTCCTTCCCTTCGCAGCCAAAGTCACCAAGAAATTCGTCAACGCCCAGCTGACCACCTTCATCGAAGAGAAAGCCATCCTCGAGTCCTCCCAGTCCGGATTCCGCAGTAACCACAGCACCGAGACCGCCCTCCTCACCGCCACCGACGACATCCGCATGCTACTCGACCAGGGCCATACCGCGGCCCTCATCCTGCTAGACATCTCCGCAGCCTTCGACACCGTCTCCCACCACACTCTTGCAGCCAGACTCCACGACGCCAGCATACGGAGTACCACCCTCAACTGGATCCACTCCTTTCTCGTCAGCAGAACCCAAAGGATCCTCTCCAAACCCACAGAGATCAACTGCGGAGTACCCCAAGGATCATCGCTCAGCCCCACACTCTTCAGCATCTACATGGCCCCCCTTGCCGCCATCGTCAGACAGCATGGGCTCAGTATAGTATCCTACGCCGACGACACCCAGCTCATCCTCTCCCTCACAAAGCACTCTGAAGACACCAGACTCCGCTTCCAGGAAGGAATGAAAGACGTTGCAGCCTGGATGAGCAACAGCTGCCTAAAGCTCAACTCGGAGAAGACAGATGTCCTCGTCCTTGGACCCTCCCCCTCCACTTGGGACAATACCTGGTGGCCCACCGCCCTTGGAAACCCACCCACCCCGATGGACCATGCCCGGAACCTCGGCATCATCCTAGACTCCTCCCTCACCATAACCCGCCAGATCAACGCCGTCGCCTCCACCTGTTTCAACTCCCTCTGCATCCTCCGCAAGACCTACAAGTGGATCCCCCCCGAAGCCAGAAAGACCGTCACCCACGCACTCATAACCAGCAGACTGGACTACGGAAACGCCCTCTACGCTGGAATCAACAAATTCCTGCTACACAAACTCCAGACCATCCAGAACACCACAACCAGACTCGTCCTCGGAATCCCACGACATGAGCACATGACCCAGCACCTGCGAGACCTCCACTGGCTCTCCGTCGAGAAGAGAGTAACCTTCAAGCTACTCACCCACGCCTACAAATTCCTCCACAACATCTGACCCATATACCTCAACGAAAGAGTCTCTTTCCACATACCCAAAAGAAACCTCCGCTCCGCCGACCTCACCCTAGCAGAGACCCGGCGCATCCGCAGAACCAGAGCAGGTGGAAGGGCCTTCTCCTATGTCGCGGCAAAGGCCTGGAACGAGCTCCCAGTCAACATCAGACGCTCCCCTACCCTGCCCAACTTTAGGAAGAGCCTCAAGACCTGGCTATTCGGCTGACCCGGAGTTGCACCCTCCCCCTCCCCAGCGCCTTGAGACCCTCACGGGTGAGTAGCGCGCTTTCAATATTCCCTGATTGATTGATTGATTCTAGAGTCAGATGATTCGTACGCACCTTTCGAGAGTTTGGCTACATTTGTTAAATAGATATCATAATGCCTACTACTAGTAGTGGTGGCACTACTCAGCACTCTGTCAGTTTGGGGTTTTTTGTAAGGCATCATCCATAATACCTGACAATCTATGTCTATCAGAATGGCCATTCCTGATTGGCCTAGAAGTTTCACCCTGGGGATCCCCTGTTGCCCTGTTGTTGCATGATGGATTTACTGGCCTCAAATATGGAATCTTAGAGGTTGAATTTTTATTCCTCTACAGTGCGGCTCATTGCGGGAGACCTGTTGGTTGGTTGATATCTGAGCTAATTCTGTTTTCCTTAAATTAACAGAGTTAGTTAAGTTGGTAACTAAGTCAGCTAGCTTATCCATTTTCTCAGATAGAACCCTGGAGAGCTTTTCCAACATCCCCCTCAAGCTATCAATTTCTCCCCTTAATGAGTGAATTTTGGTTGGGGACACTGCCTCATTCTTGTCATTCAGCAATAATGGGTGGGGACATGGTTGGCCAGGACCTGATTCTATTATCAGATCTGCTAAAACGGCAAATCTGTTTGTACAGTCAACATTCGCTACTGAGGTTGGCACACGGTGCACTTGGCTTGTATGTGGTGCCTGGGTTGGTGGCAGGACAATGGAGGTAGCTGGGAGCTCCAGTTAAGAAGAAGGATTGCCACTAGTTTTTTCCATACCCCCCTGATTTACGGGAACTTTAGCTTTCCCAAAGTATAAACCAATGCTCCTTTGGGGCCGCCCCTTCCCTCTTTTCCCTGTTGTGCTAGTCGGGTTGCTTGAGTCCTTGTTAGCCAACAGGCCTTCTACCTCTTCTATCAAATCATCTATGTCACTTAGGGTGCAGCTTTCTGTGGAATGTCTGGGTGCCTTACTTTCACCTTCTACCCCAGCTGGTCTGTCAACTGCTTTCCGCTTCCCCATGGCACATCTCTCCCAATACCACCCTGGAAGAAGATTACTGAATGAGTGAGTGAGTAAGCACCCACTCAGTAGTCCCCCAGCACAGACGTTTCTTGTTTCCACCCCCGATCAAGAGAGGGACGGGCCTAGGGTTTGCGCATGCACATACTCAGAAACTACAGGCAAAGAAACTTGGTCCCCAAGCCCCTAAATTTGTCTTCACAATTCTCGGGGGAGTGATAAGTTCAATCTTACTCACACAGTTAATACTGAATAGCAGTGTTCGCACAATGATAAGGCCAGGCCAACGATGAAGCAGAGCCAATATGCTTTCCTCCGGTGCAAGCTTAAAGGCCAGGTCTAGGAAAAAGTCTCAAGGTGAAGAGACAAGTCAACAAAAATCAAGAACAGGAAAGAGATGGTAATAAAACTGGCCAAGGGAGGTGGCCCTGTCCTGCCTCTTCCTGTCACTGAAGGGTGCGGACGGGCCCGCCCTTGGACCGGGCTTTGCGCGGGCACGGCTGGCGCACATCCCGTGATGCAGGGGCGAGGCAGCGCTTTAAGCACGAGATGACTACTCCTCCCCCAGTCAGCTGCGGCCAAGATCCGGGTTTGTTGCACCCTGGGACAGGGTGGTATGGCGGCAAGAACAAGCGGCCCCCAACAGTTGCTGTGTCCCCAGCAAATAGAGTATGCTCCTGGCCTGGATGATAATGGATGATAACTAGTGAGAAACAATATGCCCCGATATTGGATCTATGCAATCTACACAATATGATAGCTGTCACACAACTTGCTGTTAAGAAGGCACTTGCCCGGTACCTACAACAAATATACACCAAGGGACCACCGGTAGCGCCTAACCTCATTGCACAATAACTAGATACATTCCCCCTTCCTGCTCTGGACTGGAGCTCCTCTTGAGGGAGGACCTTGAGAGGGAGCTTGCACTCGAGGAGCTCCATGAGGTCCTCTGAGAGCTACTAAAACCAGAACGCTAGGGGTGCGGAGGGGGGCGGGGATACGGCTTCCTGGTTGAACTGTATCAAACCTTTTCCAGCCAGGTAACAGAAAACCTTCTGGAGACACTCAAGGAGGTGTTCACGATTGGGGTATTGCCACCTACAATGAGGGAGGGGATAATTTCTATGATCCTAAAACCAGGGAGAGATGAACTGAACTCTTCCTCATACCGACCAATCACCATGATTAATTCCCACACAAAAATACTATGTAAGACTTTAGCAACAAAGTTGAGCCTGGTGGGGAGGGCTGGTGCAGGAAGGCCAATGTGGGTCCGTACCACAACCGAACATGGCCCTGAGCATAGTGCGTCTGACACATGTATGGCACTCGGTTCAGGACAGAGATGAAGAAATGACCCATATAGCAACTGATTTAGAAAAGTCCTTGATACACTCAACTGGGACTATCTGTGGGAGGTGATGCGCTAAAAGGGAAAAGGCCTTGGTTCATAAAATGGATTTTATGTACTCTATGAGCAACCCACAGCCAGGGTGAGAAAGGGCTGAATAGTCTCAAATGCATGGTGCATACTGAGGGGGTCACGATAGGAGTACCCACTGCCCTCACTGTTATTTGTGCTGGCTGTGGAGCCACTGGTAATTCAAATTAGTTTAAAAATGGCAGAGTGGGGATCAAGGTGGGGAAGGTCACCTACTTGGTGTCCCGTTATGCTGATGACGCATTGGTTTATTTGCGTATTCCATGGTTGTCGGTTCCCACGTTGCTGCATGGCTTGGAACGATTCAGAGACGTCTTAGGCCTCTGCACAATTACTCAGAAAAGTCTCCTCTTCCCCCTGGAACTCTGACACCCTGACCTCTTACAGATCTCCCAGAGTTAGGGCCAAAATGGGAAACTGGAAGATTTCAATATTTGGGGATAATAATATACACACCCCCGAAAAGCAATATGAGTACAAGATAGGGAGAGTGACATGGTAACTTCAGGCATATCTATCTTTAAAAAGTTAGATAGTCCCCTTATTAAGCTGGTCTGGGCAGGTAGGCGAAGCAGTAACCTTGTCCTTACTCAAACAGGATTTGGAGGAGGGGTATGAGCCTCCCAGACGTAGAAGCCTAGTACTAAGCATCTCACATTCAGCATGCAACCAGGTGGGTGACAGATGAGGTTACCTGGGAATAGGGATTATTAAGAAGCACCCATGGGGACGACAAGCTGGTGGAGATCATAATGAGGGGCTCCCACATCCTGGCGAAATAACCTTACATTGTCAGGCGGACCGTAGTTATTTAGGAGCAGATCATAAAATGGGTGTGTAGTATCTGGTATTTGCATGCAAGGGATTAATTTCCCTACGTAGTGTAAATATGTTAAACATTCCTTTGGAACCTCTACTTGCATATGTTCCATTAGAATGTATTGGTATGAATTGTAACTGGAGCATGGCCTGGATGGATGGCTGTGATGTTTCTCCCATGACATGATGTACTTAATAAACATATTAAGCAAGAGCTTCGGTTTGGTGATACATCTTTATTCCTAAGGATTGACTTTATTACACTGGCAATGAGCTGAAATTGGAAGCATGCAACTTCAGGGAGAAGATATCTCAACATTCGGCCTGCTTCGTAGCACCTTCGTAACCCCATTGGAGGACTGCCAGGTGGAAGGGCGTTTTCAAAGGGTGTGATGAGGTGCAGCTTCTGGTGATCACGGCCTATCGTAAGGATTTTGGTGTTGGAAAAACCATATTTCAAGGATAGGGCAAAGGAAATGTGAGTAAGGGCTCGCGCCCACATACACACTTACTGTGTCAGTTGACATCTTGCGCTGTTCCATGGCAGCTTCCCTCGAGTTCGTCGGTGTACTCGAGCACAGATGCTGCCACTGTGGGATTAGGTGCGTTGTATTTGCTTGGTTGCCAGGGGTGATCGGAAGACGTCTCGACCCCACAACAAGCTGCATCGCCTGTAGAATTTGACGCTCGCCGATGTACGCCGTGGCCATCTTTGATGTTCGGTCAAGCTTACATAGGGTTATTCAACAGTCAGGTTGTGCTTAATTTTTCCTCATGTTCCGTGGAGTGAATATTTATTTCAGTGATAGGCTTGTCTTTGAACTTGGATCGAGTTTGTCTCTATGTGGCGAGGGAGGTTTGGGGGGCAGCCGAGCTCAGCGAGGTCTGCCCCCCGGGCAGATTGGGAGGGGGAGGGGCTGGCCGGCGACCGGCCATTTTGGGGGAGTTTGGGCTACATTGGGACTAGCCCAATTGTAGCCCAATTTTGAAGTAGATAGCCCAAAGTATATAGGGCTTTTTCGCGCTTCCCCAGCCACCATTTTAGGTTTGGTGACCTGGTGGCTGGGAGCGCTGTTAGAGTAGGTTTTTGTCAAGTTAGGTGGTAGGCCTGTGTGGTGTTTTTTGGTGGCGATATTGTGACAGGGCAGGGCAGTTTGTTAAGATGGCGGGAGAAGATTATCGCGTCCTAGAGGCAGTCCGCTTGCTTAGCGAGGCTGGCCGGCTGGACCTGCTGATGCCGGAGGCCTCTGGGGGTGCGCGCCCGGTGAGGCGCGCATCTGCCGGGGTGGCGGCCGCCGTCGCGGCTTGTTCGCCCCCCCGGAGAGCGGTGAAAAGTAAGGTGAGTGGGAGGGGCCGCGTGAATGTCAAGAGCGCGGCCCCGTGTCGCGGTGGTAATGCGGGTACCGGGCAGGGGGGCCGGGCGCCATCTGTGGGCCCGGCGAGAGAGCGCGGATTGCGTCTCCCCGGCGAGTGTTGCAGGCGTTGGGGGCCGCTCGTGTGCAGGGAGAGCGGCCCCGGTCGGCGGAGGCGGTGGACAGCGGGGGGGCAGCGCCGAACGACAGAGCGCGGCCCCCGGGAGTAGCTATGGGCAGGGAGAGCGCCTAGTCGACGCGCGGGTGGCGGATGTTAGGCCTCGGCGGGGGCGCGCATCGCGGGCCTCCCCGCCGAGGTCGCAGCTGGAGAGGGGCCGCTCCGGTGTCAGGAGAGCGGCCCCCAGTATCGAGGGGAGGGGGGAGCCTGGATATGGGTGGAGGGCGGCACGTGGGGGCTCAGGCCCGTCGTGTGTTGGGGAGTTGGGGGTGGGGCCTGGGACTGGGAGGGTGGGGGGGGAAATGGAGGTGGTTTTGACATCTGGCACAGGGAGGGAGGCGCATGGGGGCACACATGCCCGGTTAGGTGCCGTTCTGGGGGGATCCGGTCAGGGGGGAGGGAGGGTCTGTCTGGGGCGTTGGGGGCGGTTGTCTGTGAGGGGTGGGTGCTTTGGGGGGTGCAGGAGGCGGTGTTGGGAGCGTCCGGGAGGTAGAAGGGGGGATCAGTGGGGAGGTTGTGGGGAAGGGGGGATGTCCCCCTTGCTGTTGGAATCCAAAGGGAGTGAGAGGGACTGGGAGGGCTTGGACATTTTCGCTTCCTGGGCGGAGGAGGTTGGGGGGGCACATGGGGGGGCCAGACGGTATCAGAGGGCGAGGGGTTTTCGTTGACAGGTGCCAGTGGGGGGGTCATAGGGGATCTGGGGGCGGGTAGGCTAAGTGAGGAGGCTGGGCCGAGTGGGGTCGGTGGGCAAGGGGCAGCTGGCTTGGTGTGGAGCGACGGGGAGGGGGACGATGGGGACGATGAGGAGGTGGTGGATCTTAGTGTAGTGGGGCGGGCATGGTTAGCTAGCACCTTAGGGACAGGCAGCAAGAGGGGTTGGGATGGGAGAGAGAAGAGAGGTAGGCCCAGCACACCAGACCATACTTTTCTTTTCCAGGCGGCGGAGCAACGCGCAGAGCATCGCGGGGTGCCAGACTTGGTAGGGCTGGGAGCGGCCCGTTGGCACCAAGGAGAAGGGAGGGTGGAGCCTTGGGCAGCGTACCCAGTACCGGCGGGGGATCCCGTCGCGGCTGGCACAAGGAGGCCCAGGGCGGGCTCGCCGGCCCCAACACCCACAGGGGCCTCAGCGGTCTGGGGGACAACGCCGAAGACGGAGCAACGAGAATGCGGACTTGTGTGTTTCAAGGAGGGTGCATTCTGCACCCCCGGCGGGGCCAGCCGGGGGTGCTATGCAGGAAGAGTTGGATTACGACGAGGATAGTATGGAGGAGGGAGAGTTGCGGGATGGTGAAGGCGAGGGACAGGGGGGGCCGAGTAATGTTGTGCATAGTATTTTGCAGGTGTCACGACGCCAGGCGAGGCCCACGGGTCGGACATCGCGTTGGGAGGAGAGGTCGGCCCCTTTGCCAGGACGCACAGTGGAGAGACGGGCGGAGTCCTTGGTGCCAGGTAAGAGTTTGGCGCGCTTGCGTCCTGTGATGGTGTCGGTGGGGGTGGGTGGGCCTGACCGGGAGGAAGGGGTGGGGGTAGGTTGCGCAAGGGTTCCTACGTGGTGGACATAGGGGTAGGAACGGAGGCCCCGGGTGAGGGGGCAGTGGAGGGTGCAGGTAAGGCGTCCTTAAGTTTGGGAGACAGCGGGACTGACAAGAAGGCGACGGCAGAGACTCCGACAGGGGAGGGAGAGACCAAATTGGAAAGCAAGGAGTTGAAAATTAAACGGTTGCCATACATGGGAGTCACAAAGCCTTTGGGCGCGCATTTGATGTTGTCTACCAAGGAACGTATATGGAAGGGGGAATATGTTGAGATACTTAAACTCCCCCACAGAGAGGTTCGGGCAAAGGAGGGGTCTAAAGAGGAAGAATTTGAGCTGGCAAAACGGCCGAAGGTGCCTTTGACGATTGAAAATTGGACGGCAGCGTTCCTTATATATGCCAGTGTGTATTGCGAAAAATACCCTGAAAGGTCTGTGGCCATGTTCAAATACATGTATCAGTGTGGGGTTTTTAGTATTGACAGGAATAATGGCGCTCAAGCTAATTCGCGCTGAGTTTATGTTATACTAGGAGTGTGAACGGTGCAAACCAGGTCAGGGGATATGCCCTAAAACCCCTGTGATGGTATGGATAGAAATCCACACAAATGAAGTAGGTACAGTCCCGGGCACACGTAACGAGGATATAATATCAGGAGAAATGTCTCATACTGCAGAAATGTAGAGGGTCTACACCAGAATGATAATCATAGGTGTTTAATATAGTAACAGAGCATAAGCAACCAGCCAAAACAAAAGCAACCAGCCGACACGTGTTTCGTCACAAAGGGTAGTAACCCGTGACTCTTCAGGGCTGAAAGGCGGTGCCAACAAGGTGGATTCAAGTGACCGTTCAAGAATCCAAAACGGCAATGAGGAGCAGTGCGAACCACGGTAGGTGGACTACTGCCAAATGTAAGGAAAGGAAGACGGATATCGCCGGGCGGCGGATAAGCCAATGAGGACTATTGACCTTCAGAAAAGTCGATGCAGTCTGTGGCGACGAGATTAACCAAGTGCTAAGTAGCACAGGGGGGAATATAGAATTGGGCGTGCCAGGTCAGTAGTCCAGGACGACAACGGCGGATGCGCCGGAGTACAGGAAACTGGGAGAAGTGTTGTTCAGGAAGGAAAATGGTTCCGGAAGATGGCTCTTCGTTACGTGTGCCCGGGACTGTACCATGTTCAAATACATGGACGTGATTAGGAAAGCACAGATTACTGGGGGCGGGTATGCCTGGGCCCAATATGATGAGGAGTTCTGGGCACGCATGGCATGGGATACGGAGGCAAAGTGGGGGGAGCTAGACACGGATTTGTGGCAACACACTATGGGTTGAGCTGGGTCTGGGAAAACCATTTTTACGGCCAGCGGGCTTCCGCTCGTCTACTGGCCCTTTCGGGCGGCCCCACCCGAGGGGGGGTGGGGGGAGCAGAGAGAGGACAGCCAGGGACCAAAGGGGCATGTTGGGATTTCAACAAGGGTTTGTGCACCAGGGAGTACTGCTGTTTCAGGCATGATTGCTCAGGGTGCGGAGGAAAACATGCATTGGTCAGTTGCTGGGGTGGGGGCCAGGGTCAGCAGCAAGGGTCGCAGCAGTGGCAGGCAGGAGGGTTTAAGGCAGGGGGGCAGCAGCAGCAGTTCGTGGGGGGGCGAGGAGCTAAGGGACCTGGGCCGAAAGGCTCGTACTCCGGTTAAAGTGGACAATTTGCTGGCAGCCTTGCAGGGGTATCCAGACTTGGCGGCTGCTACCTGTTTGAGGTTGGGGTTTTTGGAGGGTTTCAGGCTGGGGTACGACGGGCCGAGGGCAAGACGGTGGGCAGACAATTTGAAATCGGCAAAAGAGCACTCTCTGGTAGTGCAAGAGAAGCTGGATAAGGAAGTGCGTGAGGGCCGCATGGCGGGACCCTTTGAGGATTGGCCTCTTAAGAACTTGATTGTGTCACCCATTGGAGTGGTGCCAAAAAAGGAGCAAGGACAGTTTCGCTTAATGCAGCATTTGTCGTGGCCTGAAGGAGGTTCGGTGAATGATTTCATCGACGAGCGGGAGGCCACTGTATCATACTCATCTGTTGACGTAGCCATGTCACTAGTAGTGACCGCGGGCGCAACGGCGATGATGGCAAAGTGCGACATAAAGTCAGCTTTCCGGCTGCTTCCAGTCCACCCAGATGACTGGGAGCTTTTGGGTATCCAGTTTGGTGGTCAGTGGTACGTGGATAAAGCATTGCCGATGGGCTGCTCTATGTCATGCGCACTTTTTGAGTGTTTCAGCACGTTCCTACAATGGTTGTTCACGGAACGGACGGGTCACCAAGGAGTAACGCACTACCTGGATGACTTTTTCTTTGTGGGCACCTCAGGCTCCGCGGGCTGCCAGAAGGCACTGGACAGCTTCCATGAGATCATGAGGGAATTGGGCGTGCCGTTGGCACCGGAAAAGACTATGGGACCCTGTACGGCTCTGGCCTTTTTCGGTATTGAATTGGACTCTCAGTTGATGGAGGCACGCCTTCCGGCAGACAAAAAGCAGCAGATGTTGGGGCTGCTGGCAACAATGTTGGGAAAACATAAGGTCACAGTGAAGGAGATTCAGGTGCTGTTGGGTCATCTCAATTTTGCGTGTAGGGTGGTGAGAGTAGAGAGGACTTTTTGTAGATGACTGGGCAGGGCGCTGGCGGGACAGAGGCCCCCTCATCATCATGTGCGTCTGTCAGCGGGGGTGCGGGAGGACTTGAGAATGTGGCGGTTTTTCCTACAAAATTTCAATGGCATCCCCTTGAGGAGGGAGGGCGACATGCTTTGGGATGTACAAATATTTTCTGATGCGGCTGGGAGTGCAGGTTTTGGCTTGTATTGGCAAGGGAAGTGGTGTGCAGAGCAGTGGCCCCCAGAGTGGGTGGATGGGGGCAGGAGTATAGCCTTTTTGGAATTCTTTCCTTTGGTGGTGGCGATCACCTTATGGGGGGAACAGCTGGCACACAAGAGGGTAACATTCAGAGTCGACAACATGGCGGTAGTTCAATTTGTGAACCGCCAGTCCGCCCGGGATGAACAGGTTCTAAAACTACTGAGGGTGTTTGTGTTGGGTTGTTTGCGACATGATATCGCCTTTCGCGCGGTGCATGTGCCGGGTGTGGACAATGACATAGCGGATGCTATGTCTCGTTCACAGTGGGGGAGATTCCGTGGGCTCGCCAAGAATGCGGACGGAATTCCGACCAGAATGCCGATGCATTTGTGGTACGTAGGCAACACAGGATGTTGCAGTTGGTTTTAGGTTCCTGGCGTGATCTACGAAGGCAGCGTACAAGACGGCATGGGGGGAATTTTTGCGCTCCGGCGCCAAGCGGAGGGATTCCCTTGAGCTTAGACAGGAAGATGTGCTTCAATTTATTTTGGATTTGATTGAGAGGGGTTTGTCCAGGGTTACGATAGCGGGTAAGCTGGCGGGTATTGCCTTAGTCGGGAAACTGTTGTGGGGTTATGCCCCCTCCGCCGGGGAGTTGGGGAAGCACATGTTGGAAGGTTGGGCTCGTGAATGTGGACGTTCGCATCCAGGGTTCGTAAGCCTCTGTCCTGGGAGTTGTTGGAGAGGGTGATTGGGATTTTGCCTGGGATATGTTATGCGGAGGTTGAAGTTTGCCTCTTCTCCACGCTGATGTCATGGATGTTTTTTGGGGCTTTTCGGGTTTCTGAGCTGTTAGTGAGTAAAGCTGAACAGGGGGTGCGTTGGAGTGAGGTTTCCTTTTGTCAGGATGGGGTCAGCATTTGGCTGAGGAAATCTAAGACGGATCAAAGGGGAGGGGGAAAATGGGTTTCTTTGAAAATGGGGGGAGTTCAGCAAGCTTGCCCTTACCGGTGGGGTTTGAGGTGGAGGTCTTTGACTATGGAAAAGGTGGGTTCAGTTTTCAGGCACGGGGATGGACGGGGGGTGACGGCTTCACAGCTTCTGGTGGTGCTGAGGAAGGCGCTGGGCAGGCTGGGAATTGACGGGAGGGGTTTTGGGACGCATTCATTTCGGATTGGGGCAGCATCTGAAGCGAGCAATCGGGGTTGGGGGCGAGGGGACATCATGCGGTTGGGAAGGTGGTCCTCTGACTGTTATCAGCGTTATGTGCGCAGCGCAGATGGGGGTTGTAGCGCGGTTAGTTCTCTTTTCCTTTGGTTCATTCATGTTTCTCGTTGCAGGTTCGGTGATGGGTCCCCTCGCCAGGGAGATGTCCATTTGGATTGTGGGCCATTCCTTTGGGAAGTGGGCGCAAATTCAGGCCCGTGCCAGCTATTTTGGGGAAAGCTTGGGTTTCAATAAAGATATGTTTACAGTTTGTTGGAGGGGAAGGGGTGGTATGCGGTGGAAGGAGTTGCTGCAGGTGCTCAACTGGATCTTGGTGGCTGGTAGGTGCCCCGATGTATTGGTCCTTCATTTGGGGGAAAATGATATAGTGCGGGAAACGGGTTTGGCATTGATGAGGTGTATGAAGCGGGATTTGGCATTGATCAAGGGTCAGTGGTCCGGTTGCGCCGTCATATGGACGGAATTTGTTCCTCGGAGGGTTTGGAGGGGGGCGGTCAACCCGGGGGCAGTGGACAAGGCCAGGCGTAAGCTCAACACAGAGATGGTGCGTTTTTGTCGTCAAATGGGAATTTTTAGGATTTCACACAGGGACATCAGGTATGACACACCGGATTTTTTCAGGGGTGATGGGGTCCATTTATCCCGGCTGGGTATGGACTTGTATTTATTGGAACTAAGGGAAGTTTTGGCCAGGTTGTTGGGAGTCCATAGGCGTTGAGGGGGTTTTTTCCTAGGGGGCAGGGGAGGGGGGGGGCAGGAAAATGGGGAGGCGGCGTCTCGCCTACCCTCCCGCCTTTTCCTGGGTGGCGGGGTTGGGGAAAGTTGGCCAGGATTGGCTGTAGTTTTTGGTTAAATGTTGGTAGTTGGGGAGCAGGAGCAGGGAAAGGGTAACCAGGTAGGCTAAGTTTAGATTAGAGGTTTCTTGGTTACAGTTGCAAAAAGGCAGGTAGGGGATTTGGGTCATGGGAGGTTAGGATTGATAAATGCTATATTGTGTAGGATTGTGTAATATTATTGTTATGGAATGTTATGTTGTATTTTGCGGGGTGGGGTATTTGATGTGGGGATCGTAGGGGTGGGGGGGGAACAAGGGGTCAGGTAATTCATGTATAGTGAGGTTTTAGTTTTGGAAGGCAGTTGCCAAGGTATAAATTGTGATATGCACCTGTTTCATAAAGCGGCCTTTTACACACACAAAAATTGATCTCGTGCTGGCTTGCCCCCCTCCCTCCCAAGGGGGGTTTGGGGGCCAGCCGAGCTCAGCGAGGTCTGCCCCCGGGCAGATTGGGAGGGGGAGGGGCTGGCCGGCGACCGGCTATTTTGAGGGAGTTTGGGCTACATTGGGACTAGCCCAATTGTAGCCCAATTTTGAAGTAGATAGCCCAAAGTATATAGGGCTTTTTCGCGCTTCCCCAGCCACCATTTTAGGTTTGGTGACCTGGTGGCTGGGAGCGCTGTTAGAGTAGGTTTTTGTCCCCGCCCTCCCTCCCTAGTTTTTTAGGTTTTTGGGGTGTTTTGTACCCAATTTTGGGTTTTCCGGCAGCGGTGTTGGAACAGGTTCATAGGGGGTTTTGTGATAATTGTATAGTTGTCGCTTGGAACAGGTGCTGGCGGGGTTGGGGAAAGTTGGCCAGAATTGGCTGTAGTTTTTGGTTAAATGTTGGTAGTTGGGGAGCAGGAGCAGGGAAAGGGTAACCAGGTAGGCTAAGTTTAGATTAGACGTTTCTTGGTTACAGTTGCAAAAGGCAGGTAGGGATTTGGGTCATGGGAGGTTAGGATTGGTAAATGCTATATTGTGTAGGATTGTGTAATATTATTGTTATGGAATGTTATGTTGTATTTTGCGGGGTGGGGGATTTGATGTGGGGATCGTAGGGGTGGGGGGGGAACAAGGGGTCAGGTAATTCATGTATAGTGAGGTTTTAGTTTTGGAAGGCAGTTGCCAAGGTATAAATTGTGATATGCACCTGTTTCAATAAAGCAGCCTTTGATACACACAAAAATTGGTCTCGTGCTGGCTTGCCCCCCTCCCTCCCAAAGGGCACGCCTCATTACAAATTATTACTGCGGTGAAGATCAGCGTGTTTAACTCCTCTACTTTACGTGAGTAATATTACGGAGGGGCTCAGAGACGGAGCTCGTCCTCTCACCGAGAGTGCTTCTTTTTACAGTGATAGGCATGCTAAATGCCTAATAACTTTTCTTACGGTTGGGCTCATGGGCGCAGCTTGTCATCTCATCAAGAGTGCTTCTTTTTACAGTGATAGGCACGCTAAATGCCTAATACCATTTCATAAAATAAACAGTTGTGGATGCATGCGGGTAGAGACACAATTTATTTATTCATGGTGCAGTGTTTTTATTTACAGCAATATGCACGCTTTGTGCCTAATGTATTTTGATTTCTTCACCACACAGCTGGAGCTGTAGATTATTTTTAATTGCTCTTAGTATTACAGCGTGTATATTCAGCTATAACTACTTTTATTCAAGTTGGAGTGATATTTTTGTTTGGTATAGCTAGCAATGCAGAGTGTGCCAGGTCCGCCGTTCTTGTCACTACCTGGAGAGCCGACAATTAAATGGAGCAAATGCAAGAACGTTTTTGAGCATTGATGCTAGAGTTTGCGGAGCTTCATTAAGCTTTGAGTGCAAGACTGCATTGTTGTTACACTGTCTGGGTTCTGAAGGGCAGGAAGTTTTTGATCATCTACTACCCCTCTCTGATGGTGACGCAGCAGAATTGAATGACTATGAAATATGCATTAAAAAACTAGACAATCATAACTTACCCAAAGTTAGTACTATTCTTGAATGATATTATTTTGGAAGGCGAGTACAAAAAGATGGTGAGTCTGTAGGGAACTATGTCACTGACCTACGAAAGTTGGCTTCATCCTGTAAATTCTTAAATACATCATCAGAGAGGATAAGGGACTAATTTATGCTCGGATGTAACATTGAAAAGGTCAGAGATGAACTTTGGCTCAAGGATGAGCCACCTTTAGAAGACTTGATAGTAACTGGAAAAAAGATAGAACACTCATTGAAATGCTAGGAAGTTATAAAGAAGGACACTAAGGTAGAAGTACAGGTGGTAAAGAATAAAGGGGACCCTGTACGAAGAAAACAGGGATGGTCGGTGAATCAAAAAGTCGATAAAGGCATTGAGGGGAAATTGAAGGCTTAGGATGGGAGGAAGTGTTATAGGTGTGGGACCACAGCTCATTTGGCCTTATATAAAGAGTGGCCAGTCCTTAAGGTCGTTTGCAGAGGCTGTGGTAAGAGAGGTCATTTTTATAGTGAGTGTAAAAATAAAGATGTCAAAGGGAGTGTTAAAGTAAAAGAGGTTGAGATAGATGTGATGAATCTGATTTTGAGTGTGGACAAATAGATTTGCAGGTTGTTTGTGGTGTACAGAAGAGTCCAATCGATGAAATTTTAGTTGATGGTAAACAAACTGAACTTCTGTTCGACTCCGGAGCAAAAATCACTTTGGTGTCCAATGAGTTTTTTTAATGAAACCTGGAGGGAAGCATAACATTATTGAAACCTGACATGACGCCATTGGCTCATGGAGGAGAGCCCATCAAATTGAGAGAGTATTTCATAGGCATGATTGAATATAAAGATAAATGGTTGGCTGGAAAGGTGTATGTTTTGTTGACAGGTGACAGCATACTTAACTGGTTTCACCAGCGTGATCTTGGAGTCATGCTCGATCCCAACAGTGATCCCCCCATAATTGTGAAGAATGATGTGCAATCTGTCACACAAGCAGAGACTGTTGATCCTCATCTGGCAGAGAGGGTCCGACCCGCAGAGGTTTTTGGGCGGAGTTTGGTTGAACAATTTCCTTCAGTGTTTTAGATCCAAATTAGGCTGTCTTAAGGAATATCGCCATAAGATTAAATTGAGAGATGGGCGCTAGGTGGCGCACGACCAAGATGGCCCCACGCCTGTGAGGCTCTGGCAGCTTGGCGGAAATATCCTACACTTATCCTCTTTTCTACTTCACTAAATTTCACTCTGAAGCCCGCCGCTTGTGCTTCAACATATGCTCCATCTCCGGTGAAGAAATCAGCGCTCTCCGACCTTGGCGAGAGCCTCCGTTGTCAGGCTCCGGCTGACACGCTCCGGCTGCAGAGGGACGCCTGAAGACCCGCGCGGCTTCCGCGGCTACGGGCGGTGGGCCCCTGCGGTCAAACTCAACGGCTCTCTGGCCCTGTTGGCCCTCCTACCAAGCGAGTGGAGGCGATCCGAGGCCTGCGGTGGCTGCTGATCTGCGGCTTGATAACAGTGGCGGCATTTCAACGGTGGCCCCGACACACACAGAGCAGTGAGCGAACCTGCAGTTTGTTTTGTGCGCCATTGGCGGCCGGCGGAGTTTGGAGGGCTGTGGATGTGCACGAGTTGCCTGTGACCTACCCGTCTGACCCCCAGGACGTCTGCTGCTTCCGTCTGCGCTGAGCGGTGCGGGCGCATCCCGACACAGGGCACCGCAATCTGACGTGCGCTCCGCCGACTTGCTCCAGACATTCCTCATTTCATTTGGTTCCCTGAAAGCCACAACTCCAGCACTTCGGCTCCAGGCGTCCTTCTCTTGCCGCCAGGGGTTGACTGTGGTACTCGGTGCTGTAGCCCTCTACTTTTTCTACATCAGCCCAGCACACTTTGAGCCTGCATGCCGCGCCTCTACACAATCTACTGAACAGAGTTAGCCGTATGCACGGGAATCCTGGTGAGTGCCCTGAGCGACTGTGGTGTGTGAAGCATCATTACCACTGCTCAGCCTGACTCCTATGGGCGCAAATACGCTGGTGATTGATTGCGCCACCGAGCCCCAGTGGTGTGCACTTAAAGGTTTCACCTTCATTGGTTTGCGGCTCTGCTTCTCCTGGGATGGACTGCTCCCTGCCTACCGGTTAGCACACGACCCTGTATCTCCCATGTGGCGATGAGCTGTGCCACTACTTGCAGACACACTGCCCATCGGCCTTCATAACTCCTGTGAATGGCTTTCTCGTTGTCTACGCCTGCTCTAGAGGGCTTGAGAGAGTTACACGACGACCCCTTGCTGCCCCTGTGGCGATGGGGAAGCCCGACGGTCGCCAGCCCAAACTTGTCTTTGACGCTAAAAAGACAGTCACACGGTCCTGTTCAGAGGACCCCGGTCAGCCCAATGAGGAACCGGCGCTGGCACCATCGGCGGCTCCAGACGACGAGGTCAAAACACTACTGCTGGCCATGCAGAGTAGCCTTACAAACTTATCAAGCAAAATGGACACTATGAATAGCCGCCTGGACTTCCTGGTCTTAAAAGTCGACAAGCACGACGAACAGATTAAGGAAGCTGAGCGGCGTATCTCTGACAATGAGGATGCCACGTCTCAGATGCAGCAACAGGTGACGCAATGGACAAGCTTCTAAAAATAATTGCTGCTAAGATAGAAGATATCGAAGCACGAAGTCGCCGCAATAACATCCGCGTCATAGGCATTTCAGAGAGCACCAACACAGGCTGCATGGAAGACTTCGTCGAACGTCTGCTGACAAGTACATTTGGTGCAGATGCCTTCTCTTCGCAGCCTGTGGTGGAACGAGCACATCGCTCCCTAGGTCCCAGGCCCCCTCCAGGCAGTGCTCCACGACCTATCGTGGCTCGACTTCTTAACTACCGAGACCGCGATACTGCGCTTAGGATGGCCCGTGAGACCAAATCGTTACTCTTCGCGGGCATGGAATTCACCATTTATCCGGACTTCACCGTGGCTGTCCAAGAGGCGCAACGCAAATTCCTTGCTGTAAAACAGAAGCTCCGGAAAGTGCAAATTGAGTACGCACTCCTGTACCCGGCACGCCTGCGGATTACATATCAGGGCAAATCTACCATCTTCAATAACCTGCAGCAGGTTGAAGACTTCCTTAAGACTGTTAAGCGGCGCTCGCCACGAAGAGACTCCAACGACCAAATCTCCATCTCCGGACACGGTTTGATCTACGGCGCGGAGGAGGACGCCGTTTCGTCCAAGCTTTTGTTCGCTCATGGTCCTCAGCAGCCTACAATAGCATGCTCTCTGCAGGGCTGGGAGACCCCCCGCCCTATCCTCCATGTCGGCCGCTCCACGCTCTCTCGACAGCTCGGATGGAATGCACCTTGTCCCTGATGAACTATCCCTGGATTGGTATTGCATACTGATGTTCGGCTCCTGCAACTTCCAAAAAATCCTGATGCGGCTACCGGCCCCAGTGGCTCTGCCGCTGTTGTACACTCGTTCCTTTCGTTTGAGGTGCCGAACAATTCACTCATTTCCGGGATTCCTGGCTGTTTTCGGCACATTATGGACAGATAAGTGATCCTTTCAATATGAACTCTCTGCATGTTGGGCAAGCGGACTTCATACATGTTTAAATTGTTCACATAGAACTATGCCAAGCGACCTCCCTCTCTCCACCCCCATCTCCCCATTCCATTGGGTAACTGCCTCGCAGTTAAGGCGCAGAGGGAGGAATTCGTGGCCCACCAGTGACCCCCCTGTATGGGCGATCCCCCCAATTAACTGAATTGATTTCCTTTGTTTTTGTTTGTCGGACTTGCTATATCTGGACAGTAATGTCACAGTTTGCTTGGGTTTTGGGTGGGCAATGTACTGCCGGCACGATTGGGGTGCTGCTGTGGGTGGGGGTGGATTGGGGATTGTTGTTTTTTAATGTTCTAGGTGTAATATCACAGCAGATAGACATACCAGCACATACTGTAGTAGTCACTTATCTCTCCCTACGTAATGACCTCACCGCCTGAATTGCTTCGTCTAAAACTTCTTACTTGGAATGTCAGAGGCTTATGTGACCCTCACAAATGTCGGCAAATCCTTGCATATTTAGATAGGCATCAGATACATATCGCCATGCTTCAAGAGACGCACATCGACCCGCGCCGTCCTCCCAGATTCGGGAGTAGATGGGCTTCAGATCGAGTGTTCTCTTATTCTACATATTCCCGGGGTACTTTAATTTTAGTTAAGAAAAACACGCCTTTTATTCTAGGCGGCACCTTCAGTGACCCCTCTGGCAGAAGTTGCATACTCTGGGGCACACTGGGTACACAGTCAGTCACACCGATATGTTGCTATGGGCCTAACACCGACGACCCGGACTACTTTACTACCCTTTGGGGGCACATTCTTAAAGTGGGTTCTACTCATATCATTTGGGGGGGAGACTTTAATACTGCCCTATGCCCCTCGGTTGACATATCCTACCCCCTTCCTCACCATTACATCAAAACTCATGACACGCTAGAGCGCCTGCTCCCTGACCATGGGCTTATTGATGCTTGGCGCCATGTACACCCTGGTGTGAGGGAAGGCACATATTACACTACAGTGCATGCTTCCTGGTCAAGGCTTGACTACTGGATTGTCCCTCGTGGGGTTGCTCCTTGGATTCTCTCGGTGGAACATATGGCCAGAACTCACTCAGACCATGCTCCGGTATGTATGACAATCGCTCCCCCAAACTCAATTGCCTCCCCACGTACCTGGAGGCTACTGCCGGAGGCGCTTTTGGATGCCGCCTTTAAGGCGGAACTCGGAGAGGAGATAACTGATTTCTTTCAGAGGAACAAGGGCTCCGTTACCCATATGAGTACACTTTGGGAGGCCTTTAAGGTGACGATACGTTGGTTCTGTATATCAAAGAGCTTTGGGGTCCTCCGGGATATCCGTCGTAGCCTGCACCGCCTTGAAGGGGAATTAAAGCAACTAAAAAAAGGCATGTGGCAAGATACCACTGGAGCTCAGAAAGTTACACTTCGGGATAAACTCACTGAATATACCACCACAGCTGAGCGAGAGGTTCGATTTCGTGGCAAATACTTCACTGCTCGCAGATATGGAGAGGGTGAGAGGCCTGGAAGAGCGTTAGCCACGGAAATTCGATTGCCCCGCTTCTCCAATTTCATTGTGGATATAATAGATAGCTCAGGGGTGCGTCACAGGGATAGTCTTGCAATCTTACATACGTTTACTGACTTTTACACTAATCTTTATCGCACCCGCAGGTCTGAACCCCCTGATTTTACTCCTTTTCTAGAGGATATCACGTTGGGGTGGTTAGGGACAACCAATGGGCATTTTTAGCAGCTCCATTTGAGGATGATGAGTTTCGAGCTGCCATAATGCAGATGAAGTCGTGCAAGGCACCGGGCTCGGATGGCCTTCCTATCGATTTTTATAAGACGTATCTTGATCGGATCCTCCCGGTGCTGAGGGAAGTGTACTTAGAGGCCCAAGAGGCGCAGATTCTTCCTGGCTCAATGAGAGAGGCCCTTATCACCTCCCTCCTGAAACCTGGTAAGCCTGCGGACCACTGCGAGTCTTATCGCCCTGTCTCCCTCATTAATACAGATGCAAAAATCCTTGCAAAATTTTTAGCCAACCGTCTCAGTTTGTTGATGGAGAAACTAGTGCTGCCAGATCAGGCGGGCTTCATCCCTGGGAGGGCAACATCCCACAACCTCTGTGCTCTTTTCTCCATTTTGCAGACGGTTGACCCTCAATTGGCGCTAGTGGCTGTCTTTTTAGACGCCACAAAGGCCTTTGATTCAGTGGAATGGGACTACCTTTTTACTGTCTTACAATGCATGGGACTCCCCATAGGTTTCCTAGCCTGGATACGCCTTCTTTATGCTTCCCCTACGGCGAGGGTTTTGATTAATGGCCATACCTCCTCCTCCCTCAGCCTGACTCGGGGTACTCGGCAGGGCTGCCCTCTCTCTCCCCTCCTGTTCGCCCTTGCCATTGAGCTGCTGGCGGCAAAAATCAGGCAGCATCATCAGGAAAAAGCCCTTCGCTGTTTCCTTCGCCCGATCCTTATTTCACTTTACGCCGATGATGTCACCCTGTATGTCAAGGACCCTCAGCGGAATCTCAATCCTCTCCTTTGAGAATTCATTAGGTTCGGGGGCCTTTCAGGAATCCATATCAATTGGGCCAAATCTCAGCTGTTTCCCCTCACAACTTCTGTGGTGCAATTCTCCACTGATTTTCCCATAGAATGGTGCTCCACCGAAGTGAAATATTTGGGGATACACGTCACCATCGACCGCAACGAACTAATGAGGCTCAATTATGGGCGTACTCTGGAACACATCACTAGCAGCATCACACGATGGAACGCTCTCCCCCTTACTATGGCAGGACGGATCTCGCTCATTAAAATGGTTGTCCTTCCCAAGCTCCTATATTTGTTTTTAAATATTCCTTACAACCCAGGGAGGCACTTCTTCTCGCAGCTTCGCTCGGAGCTCATAAGATTAGTCTGGGGCGGTAGACAGCCGCGCTTGCAGTGGGATACCCTAACGCGACCCTACTCTCGGGGGATTTGATGTTCCCAATTTAGAGCTGTATTATATCTGTGCACAAGCGCACTATGCCCATTACTGGTTCCACCCTCCGAGATATATGCCTCACGTGGCAACTGAACATTGGCTTTCAGACCCTATCCCACTCGACGGGGCCATATTCACCACATTCACACCATGCACGCCATGCCCGACATCCGTGGACTGCACGGTTAAAGCCTGGAGCCGCATTGCTCGCCGCTTATGAGCTCCCGTTTTATTTTCCCCGCTACTCCCACTTACATATCACCCAAAGATGCCTGTCCTACAAGAGGGTGTATTTCACAAAACTAAAGCTAGACACAACATTCACTGTTGGGGAGACCTTTATCTCAATGGTACGTTTCGCACTTCACAGCAATTATTTAGGGAAACACCACCCTCTCACATGGACATTTTCCTATATATCCGCCTGCGGCAAGGTTTTAAGGAGCATACGCCCTCATACCCTAAGGAACCCCCTGTTGTCGCTCCACTGCATCTTGTTCTGCGAACTGATGGTGTGTCACACCTGGTATCTACACTCTACCATAGCTTGTACACAGAGGTGGACTACTCCCCCTGCACGTCCCGAGAGAAATGGGCCACTGAACTGGGATGTGAGGTCACGGAACGACAGTGGTTGTATTGTTGTAAGCAGACTGAACAAGTCTCTTCCAGCAGTCATCTATGCATCACTCATTACAAGTTCTTACATCGCATTTACTACACCCCAGTCAAGCTACACAAATACAAACTTCGTGACACGAACCAATGTGATAGATGCAGGGCGGAAGCTGCTGACTTTCTACACCTTGCTTGGGATTGTAGGTCAGTCCTGACATACTGGCAGCAGATATTCACCGCGCTGGCATTGATGACTTCCCTGCCAATTCCACTATCCCCCCTTTTCGCACTACTCGGGTATACGGAGGAGATACCGGTGGCATACCGCAAGTTTGTCTCATTTACTCTCTTAGTTGCCAGGCGCCGTGTGGCCTGCCGATGGGGCCGCGGGCGCGCTCCCAAATTCAAAGATTGGATTAGTGACATGATACTCTGGCAGGACCAAGCCTGCATCTATGCAGAGCTTCTTCCACTCTCGTCCCGGCCTCTGGATATTTGGGACCCCTTCAAAGCCTATCTCCTGGAACATCCAGTGGCGACTGGACAAGAGCCTTGACGACCCCCCTTAAATTGCAATGTCTGCCCTAATTACGAATGGGTGATGATTGATACCTCTCCATTTGACTGTATTCATAATTGCCTTGCTACTGTATTTTGCCACATTTGTACTCTCCGGGATTCGGATGAAATGTACCAACTATACATTGCCTATGTATTCCAAGTTATTGTTTGTGAGGACCAGATCATCAACTATCACTGTTGTGCTTATACATATCCATGTATTGTCATTATAATGCTGGTGTATTGTGTACTTTGCTCTTTTTGGTTAACACAATAAAATAAAAATACATTTAAAAAAAAAAAAAGATTAAATAGAGAGATGGTATTCAGCCCAAGTGTGGTAAGGTGCACAATGTTCCGTTTGCTGTGAGAAATTGTATGCAATTGGAAAAGTTGTTGAAGGAAGGGATCATTGAAAAGGTGGAAGGGACTGATTGGTTGGCTCCAGTCGTAGTGGCCAAAAAGAGCAATGGAGAATTGCGACTTTGTGTGGACTTGTGTGAACTTAACAAGGGTGTAATGGTAGATAAATACTCTATTCCAAATATTGCTGGAATGTTGATATCGTTGGATGGAGCTGAAGTGTTCTCCACTTAAGGTTAGCTTATCACCAAATAGAACTGGAAGAGAATTCTAGGGATGTAACAGCATTTATAATGGTTTTTGGCACATATAGGTATAAAAGAATGCTGTTCGAATTGGTGTCAGCAGCCTCTGTTTTTCAGAGAGCCATGGAGAGAGGATTGAAAGGTGTAGAGGGCATTGGAATATAACAGGATGATATTCTAATATATGGACCTGATGTTGAAGCCTAGGCATCAAGATTGATGCAGAGCTCTCTATGGCCAACCAAGTAGCCACCATCACCGGAACTTGCACAGGCCTTCTTAGACAGATGCGAAGACTTGCCCCCTTTCTCTCTACAACAGCACTACAGATGATAATATCGGCCACCATCATATCAAGACTGGACTACGGGAACGCCCTGTACATTGGCCTACCAGAAAAACTAACCAATAAACTACAAGTGACTATGAATGATGCCGCCAGGTTGATCTTTTGGCTTCCCAGAAGGGCGCATGCGACCCCGCTGCTCCATAAACTTCACTGGCTCCCCATCAAGCAGAGGGCAAAGTTCAAAGGCCTCTGCATTGCCCATAAAGCAATCTACGGCCAGGCTCCAACATACATCAAGGAGCGTCTGGGGAACTACGTGCCGGGCCGGAAACTGCGATCTTCCGAGAGACGACTGCTGGCGGTCCCTCGGTTTAAAACCGCATCCAAGGGAGGTAGAGCCTTCTCTGTTATGCTTCCGCAACTCTGGAACAATCTGCCCGACGGCCTCCGCAAGGAAAGCGCGCTCCTCCCTTTCCGGAAACACCTCAAAACGCTCCTGTTCAGGGAGGCCCTGGAGGCACGCCAATAATCCACATATAGGCACCAGATGGACAGAGGCTTGTTTGTGTTCACTCTCTCGAAGCGCTAAGAGACCCCTGGGTGATTACGCGCTATAGAAATGTCAGCTAACATAACATAACGGTTTTAGCCCAAAACTTAGCTTGGTGAATGCCATAAAGGGTTTGTCGTCTCCCACCAATAAAGAGGAGCTACTCATATTTTTAGGGATGACAGAGTATTACTGTAAATTCATCCCAAATTTCGCATCCAAAAGTGCAAAAATGAGATTGCTATTAAAGAAAGAAGTGGCATTCTGCTAAGGTGAAGAGTGCAAAGAATTCAAGGGATTGAAGAAAGAGCTTTGTCGGGCTCTCAATTTGAGGAGTTTTGATGCTAACGTGAAAAGAACCATCATTACAGATGCCAGTGTTAAGGACTTAGGAGCAGTTTTGTTGCAAGGTGAAGGTTCATCCTGTTTGCGTCTGGGAGCTTAGGTGGTCCGGAAGCACCGTATTCAGTTATTGAGTGAGAAGCCTTAGCGATATATTGGGTGGTCAGGAAAATGAAACCATTGTTGTGGGGTACAGAATTTTGTGTTAAAACCGACCACAAACCTTTGCAAGAAATATTTCAGAGCAAGGGCATTGATGCAGTTTCTGGGAGAATTACTTGCTGGGTTGTGGCTTTACATGAGGATTATTTTGCAGTTGAATACATCCCTGGTATTAGAAATGTGATTGTGGCTGCATTGTCGAGGCTAGTGTCAGTTTGTGAAAATGTTGAATCAGATGATGAGTGTGTTTGTGCAGTTGATGGGGCAGCCATTTCCGAAGAAGAATGGAAAAAAGCTGTGAGGGAGGATATTGGTATTCAAGAAGTTTTTGAGAGGTTGAGGATTGGTTGGAGTAAGAAGGAGCTCGTTAGCAAGGAGTGTCATGGATTTTGGACAATGAGAGAGGAATTATCTGAGTTAAATGGGCTGTTATTTTGAGGAACTAGATTGGTGCCCCCAGTTTCGTTGAGGAAGATGTTACTCAAGCTGGCGCATGAAAGTCATTTGGGTATTTCCAAAACTAAGGAGAGGTTGAGAGTGGTTTACTGGTGGCCGGGTATGGACATGGAGGCTGAGAGGTTAGTTCAGGAGTGTGTTCAGTGTTTGATGAGTGAGAAGATTTTGAAGCTGAGAACGCAACCTATGGTGATGAGACAGCTACCTAAAGGACCCTGGGAGGAGACCGCTCTCAACATTTTCAGGCGCATTCATAGTCAGAGCGGTACTTTCTATGTGTTGGTCTTAATTGATTTGTTGTCACGATGGCCTGAAATAACTGTTACCAGGGGTGTTGAAACCAGGCATGTGGTTGCATTCTTACAAGAACTCATCGACAGAGAGGACGTGCATGGAAAGTTGTTGACTGATAATGGTGTGCGGTTGGTATCGAGTGAGATGGAGGGATTTTTCTGAGAGAATGGTATTTTGCATGCTAAATGTGCTTTGTATCACCCAGAAGCCAATGGCATTGTGGAGCGCTTTAACAGAGTGTTAAAAGAGACTATTAGAATGGCTAAACACAATACGGCGGATTGGAGAGAGGAGATACGCAAGAAAGTGTGTGTTTATCGCTTGACCCTCAATCAGTGACTCGAAAAACACTGTTCGAACTATTCAGGAAACAAAGAGCCAATAGTTTGGTGGCACCAGAATGGGTCATTCAGAAGTGTGACAGTAATGTGGATAAAATTACTGTGCAAGATAGGGAAGAGATGAAAATGGAAGCTAGAAAGAAGCTGTTTGACTACAGGAAACGTCTTAAAGTTACTAATCTGAAAGTTGGAGGCTGGGTGATGATCAGATTGCCGGGAAGTTGTAAGAGATTCTCTGTGCCCATTTGTGTTGTAAAACTGTTTAAGAATGTTGTAAAGACTACGGACTCAAGGGTGTGCAACCTTAATAGATTTACTATTGTGAACTATGGAGCATCTGACAAGGTGGGAGATGATGCTGAGAAAATTGGAAGTGGACGTAAACACTTTGAGAGAGCAAGTGTGAATGTGAGAAAGAGTTTGAGAAAGGTGATGCCACCAAGGTATTTAAAGAATTAGGTTCGAGCTAACACTTTTGGTTAGTTTAATAATAGTTCCAGTAGGTTTTTTTTTAATAGAAATAATCTGAGCATCTCCGCTCATGTATTTGTAGGTTCTTAAATATGTTTTGTTCTGTTTTTCTTTATTTTACTTAGGTTAGTTTTTTTTTATATAATGGGAGGGAGGTGTGTGGTATCTGGTATTTGTATGCAAGGGATTCATTTCCCTACATAGTGTAACTATGTTAAACATTCCTTTGGAACCTCTACTTTGTATGTTCCATTAGAATGCATTGGTATGAATTGTAACTGGAGCCTGGCCTGGATGTGTGGCTGGGATATTTCTCCAATGACATATACTTAATAAACATGTTAAGCAAGAGCTTCGGTTTGGTGATACATCGTTATTCCTGAGGATTGACTTTATTACAGGGTGCTCCGGAGACTGCGTTTTGCCAGGGACTCTATGGGTGCTTCAACCATTTAAACAGATAGTGGAGACAATGACGATAACCCAGTGAAGGGAAAGGGGATCTGAGACCCTAGGAGATGTTTACTCAGCAGATACTTTTCTCCCTTTCCAGATGCCTTAAGACATGTTTGGAGCAAACCCTAGCCAGTTTCTCCAATACGCGAGGTGGCGAGGACAGCTAGAGAGATTTAGACCAGGTTTACACTTGCTCCTCCCCCTTGTGGACATTGGAAGCCATCCTACAATTGGGCAATTCAAGACATACCATAACACACATGTATAGAGTGCCCAAAAGTGACAACTCCTGTATAGAGTCTAAGGGAAAATCTGACTGGGTGGCTGATATAGGGGACCAGTTCATAGACGAGGCCTGGGACAAGGTGTGCACACAAGTGAGAGTGGTCTTTAGCAATGCACAATTTAAATTGATACAATTTAATGTCTTAACACTGCGTGCAGGGCCGGCTTTAGCGCTGGTGGCGCCCAGTGAGACAGTCTATTTTGGCGCCTCTGCCCCCCATGACCACCTCCTCGGATTCCCTCACTACCACCCGGCAAAAGTGCCCCTCGTCTCTCCATAGCCCTCTCTGACCTGCATTTCTTTTGTTTTAAAGTACTAGTAAAGGCTGACTTTACTAATCCACTCAGCTATCCACATAAAATACAGATCTGTTCTTTGCAGCAGGCATATTAACCCTCTGCGCTACTTGATGGCGAGTCAACACTGCCACTAGACAAAACCCTCATCTCTCTCTCTAGCAGGAACATTAATCACAAGAGTTATCTTGACATTTTTATTGCTGTCTGAAAGCTGCACGCACAAGGAACTCTGCAGCAGAAGCATTTAAATCGTAAGTTATTGCTAAACACGACGCCCCCCCCCCTGAGGTCAATGACCCCCTCTCCAAGTCAGTGCCCAGCGGCTACACCGGTTGTACCACCCTAAAGCCGGCCCTGACTGCACGTACCTTATGCCGGTGGTCCTAAGTTAAATCTAGGACCGATCTATTTACAAAAGATCTATTTACAAAACTGCCTGCATCACACACAAAGCCTTACACACGTCCTCCCCTCGTTACCTGGCAAATAAATTGAAATTGTCCGGTGGCTCTCGACCTTCTCGCAATGCGGAAAAGTTTCTGCTTGAGCCCCCCGTCTTCAAAAGGGAAAGATCGATGGCGCAAATCCTTCTCAGGCAATGCGGTGAGAATTTGGAACTCGCTTCCCCCATTGCTCCGTGCCACCTCCTCTACCCAGGATCTTCAAAGCTGACCTCAAATCTCTTCTCTTCCAAAGACACTTTCAGAACTAATACTTTCATTCTCAGGCCCCTCTAGGAAGTTCGCTCTTCATTGTAAATTTGTACTTTTTCCTGTACATTCCTCACCCATGCGTGCTGTGTTGGATTTTGTGTTTGTGTACCCTTCATTTTAAGTCTCCTGTTTATCTTTGTAATGTTCTATTATGTAACACTTTTCTCTTGTAACGTAACTGGCTCTATTGTACAGCGCTCTGACACCTTCGGGTAATGTCCGCGCTTTATAAAAATGCACTAAATAAATAAATAAAATAAATAAATCTACCCCAGGAGACGTGCTGTCTGCCCCAGGTGACAGACCGAGAGGGCTCAATTTATACACCTGGCCTGGGACTGCCCCCTTTGAGGTATCACTGGGACTCCATGTTTTCCACTTTAAAGACAGTAACTGGGATCCCCTTAAACCTGGGCCACTGCAGAGCAAACTAGGAGTGATTCCCAAGAAAAAAGGTGAAAAAATTGCACCACAGATTGCTAAACCTGGCACTGGTGCTGGCACGTAGAAGCTCCACGTGTACCTATGGCACAGAGACTTGATGGAATGTGCCTTTGCAGAAGATAAGCATATTAAAAAAGAAAGTACAGAATGACCTACGAATATGGGGGGAACGTTTGAACAGTTTTGTGGGCGGGGAGGAGGGAGTGTCAAGTCCCACTGGAGGAAAGAGTCCCTCATGCAGCGGGCGAGCCGCAGTACCTTCTGACACCGCCAACCGGGGCACGGGAGGTGCTCTGGAAGTAAAATTGTAGTCTTGCCACTCAGGATCCATCAGGGAGGAAAAGATGTGCATCTTGGGTGCATGTGGGGGGAGGGGATAGGTAGCTCGCACCTCCACTGTTTTTTTAGATGTGTCTTAGAGGGATTTTATGTTTAAGGTAATTGTAATGTCATGTGATCACTGCTGTGTTATTGCTGTGCAATAAAACTAATAAAGAAAAGTAAAAACAAAAGCGCACACTGGGCACTGTTCAACTTAAATTTAATAATTTAAAGAGTAAGTTATTCATGGGTAGGGCATTAAATCAGGCTTCCGGTAGGATGCTACTGACACAGAAACTTGGAATTCAAAATCGGTGCCAGTAACTGTACACAGCACCAAAAGTAGACATTTTCCAAAGGCGACACATTGACCCTGATACCGGGTAGAACAGTGTTTATTGGCAGCAACATCCAAACATCAAATACATACGCAATGAATCGTTATATTGCACGTTGTGTTTGTCAAAAAAATAAGCAAAATATACGCATGGATTTAAATTTGCAACAAAATAAACTCTGTGGTTAAATATAGTGAATAAAACATTAGCTCTTTTACCCTCCCTCTGCCTTACGGCACATCTTTTTATCAACCTTTATAAATATATGTTGTGCCTCTCCTATGTCCAAGTCTTTTTTTGACTTCTTAGCATGTGCTTTAAAAAGGCTTTTGGCTACATTCGCGCTTTTCAAGCACTCCCTACGACAGCGCAGTGAGAAACATAAATGAGTAGTTAAGTGTTTCACACTGATACCTGGGTGCACCCTGCATGGCTGAATCTGCCTTTCATCTTTCAAAGGTTGATGAAATGAGTATCAATGACTTGGCTAACGGTAACACCCTAAATTTACATTGCTGTAAAAGTGCCATAACAAGTGCTATTCAAAAACACATTATAATAATGATAACATAAACAATATTATTCAGCTCACAGTATGTTCTTTTAAAACATTTTAAAAGGTATTTAGAAAAAAACAATATAAAAGTATTAAAGAATTATGTTTACATAAAGCTTGAAATGGATGCAAACTATGGAAGAACGATATATCTTTACACAGTGTATTATGCAAATTGCATTTCCCAAGCGGGAAGGGCATTTGTTTGAACAGCCAGTGCACAATATAGAAAAAAACTCTTCAAAGTTAGAGGTTATATAGCCTTTGCGGCACTATGAGCATGGTACGAATACTTCAACATAAATGCAAAAGACACGGCATGCCGCGGGTATCCTCGGGCACACCTTGCTCACACAGTGGTTTATTCCAAGAGAACTCCTCTCAGTGCTTTGGTTTCACATGCCTGGGTCCCTAGACTTGAACCAGGTTCCACCAGGCATCGATGGCCACAAATGGTCCTACAAGAGTAGGACCCACCATTACCACTAGGGGGACAAGAGAGCAGCTCTGTCAAGCAAACTGTAAGTTCTAAGCAGGTCTAGGTCCCTGTATGGTCGGTACTGCCACTGAATGGGACCACCTGTAAGGTGCCAGGACCCCCTAAATCGTATAAGTCCACCAGTAGCATTAACAAAGGTGCCACGCTCTCGGTTCCTCGTGCAACGGAAGCCCACACTCAATTACACTGAGAAACTGTTCTTGATTAAATGTGCAAAACAGCAACAAAACTCCCAACCATACAATGTACATCATATTTATTAAAGAAATAAATTCTCTATTTGATAAAATAGGTTGTTGGTGCACAGTGCTTATTATTTAAATAAAACATACACAGCTCTAAGTAACACCCAATGCCAAGATATGGCTTCTTTAGTATACATCTGACCATTTTCATCTGAATTTATGTTGTATATATCCGTAAAGTGCCTTGAGTGTGCTTCATGCAGCACGTTGTTATTTAAGTGAGGTCATTTTTAACAATACAGTCATGCAGGAGTGTACAGTCACGGTGCAGAAGAGGAATCTGGGCCCAGCACAGCATGCCCAGCATGACTGCATGTAGGGGTGCTGCAGTGATCATCCAGCAGGGTAAACGGACAAGCAACAGGGCATGCACACAGCGACATTCTGAGGATGGTGGCATGACAGTGGTGCAAGTAAGTGAGGTCCATCAGGGCGCTGCAGCGCTAGGTGGAGGCCGTGAAGGTGGCTTTGAATTTCAGCTTGAAGGCCTTGAGTTGGAGTGAGTTCAAGCAATTACTGTGGGACTTAAAAAAAGAGTAGGGAGCTACTTTGCTGGAAACCCAGGGAAATATAGAAGCAGTGGCTGTAGAGATGGGGGCCCAACTTGGTTGAGATTAAGCCATTGCTTGGGAAGCAGAGGGCAGGGCTGAAATGGTATCCTTTGCGAGAATTCCCAGAGCCTCTGCAAAATCTATCTTGCGCTGTGGGTGTTTCCTGCTCAGTCCCAACAAAACCATGTTTTATGCCTTTTGTTGAAATCTGATGACCTCTGGTGGCCTTTTGTAGTGGCGTTGTAAGACGGCTGCCTACAATAGTTTTAATAAAGCCCTACTGAGTCTCAGATAAAATCCTGTGGTTCAAGCACCGCAACCTAAGAAGGCAGGTATCCTTAGAGGATAAGCACAAAGCTGTACCTTGAGCGGCTCAGTGCTGACAGGTTTTGATGACCTCCAACCGACCAGCACCAGCCACTGTTCCAAACATTATTCAAATACATCTGCTGCTTGACCTCCTAAGGACAATCATACGATGAACATGTTCTGCACAGACTTTGAGAATTTTAATTTTGACCTTGAATGTCAAATGGCGTGCCAAAAGTTACCTAATCATTGTCTTGGGTGACTTTGTGATTAACTTTTTTTGAATTGGAAACAAGGAAGAAAGTCTATGCCTTCACATACGTATGCAAATTTCCAGCACAGGAGTTCAACATTTAATATTTTCATTTTTAAACTGAAAATATGTTTTCCAGAACACCTAAGGAGCAGTGGCACTGTATTAAATTGCTGGCAGAGCTCGGCCTGCGTCCTGGAAATGTCATGATCCCAGTGAAGGGACAACATAATGAAATGTGGCATGGAAATATAACTTTAGAAAAGCAGGCAATGAAAGCAAAGCACTTCAGAAAGATTAGATAAATGGCTGACTGCAGAGAATAGAAGGATTATTCTCGTGCACCGCTTGCCCTGAAGCGTCTCGTGGTGGCATGTGGCTACGTGCAAATAAGCAAACATAAGTGCTTTCACTTTTAGTCTTTCTACTATGTTACAGCAAATCTTGTGTATCACCATGCCCTCTCGAAGAAGGTGGACCCATAGTTTTGGGTCGTTCCCCTTTGCCCCTGTAGTCTCCATTTAAACATCCAGGCCAAGGTCCCCCCAGGAGAATGACTTCTGTAGGGGTCCAATCGCTTCAACAGAGCTATGTGGCTGGTCGGCTGTGGGTGGGGTTTTGTGGACTCTGTAGGTTGTCATTGGTGGTGCGTGGCTTGCATTTTTCTACTATGACCTCTATGTCACCTAGAGAATAAGTCACATGTCAGCTCAGCTGCACAAGGAATCTCTGAACATATTCCAGGTCACAGCCTATGAGGTGTGAGTGATATTGTTGAGATGGAAAAGTAATCTGTCCTCTGGTCCAGTACATTGAAGTGGCTTTTAATGAAGCGTCCTATGAAGTCAAGACCTGAAGCAGCTAATAATGAGGATTCCTATGCTGTCAACACCTTTCAACAACCTCAGTCACAACAAAAGGAGATAGTGTTGGAGTTGTGCACCACTTCCTGTTCTCCTGGGAATGACTATTAGGTATAAATAGAATATGTCACAGAGCACTCTTTCAATAGAGGCTTTGGACATGGAACAAATGAAAACCTAATGAGCACCTTAGTCTGTGTGAAAGGCCAGCAGGATGGCAGCATTAACTTAGTTAGTCCTAAGGCCTTCAGGGTTGGGCTCATGTGAAGTGTGTGGTCTCAGCACCTGAATCCACATAATGTACAGTCACTGAAGAGTGCTCCACCGAAGTATGTTGTCCATAAGTCCTAACTCAGAGGTTTTGATCTCTATCAGGTGAACAAGCTTTCGAACAGGAAGGGAATGGTCCCCGGTCATATGGCGCTGCTCCTGTTACGTGCCGCTCACTTGGATATCGCATCTACAACCTGCTCCGATTTCATGGCATCACTCAGGAAGCTAAGTTCATTGCATAGTGTCTCATGCCTGTAAGCCATGCGGATCTGTGCAACGTTTGTCCTGGTAATGTCATTTCCTTCGGGACCCTCTTTCAGGTAATTCACTCCCAAGAAGTGTCGCTTTTCCTGTTGGCAAATAAAGATTTGATATAAAAAAAATATTTTTAGCATCCTTTATTGCTACATGTATCTGTTAAAGAAAATCAACACAATCAGCAAACTGTTTTTTTTGCAAACTGTACATTATTTTGATGTAAATATACTCAACACTGGTATTTGTCAAATCGCTGCCGGCTTCTGGAAAACTTCACAAATGTACAGAATAAACCTTAGATCATGTAGGAAATGCATTTTTGTGTGGCTGATAACTATGGTGCCGTGTGTCGAATCTCCACAAAACTTTTTAAAAAGTGCTACTTTTTGACTAGTTTGCAAATTGAAAGTTTCAGGGTAATCCGTAAAGTGGAGGCCGAGACAAAATGGAAGGTCCCAAAAGTTTTGGTCTTCATTCATTTCCCATGAGAACTTTTGACACAGCTACAGCCTAAACCGCTGATAATATTTACACCAAATTTGGCAGAAAGCTAGATCTTGTCCAGAAAGAGTGCTTTTGTGTTTTGGTGCAAATCTGTTTTACAGTTTTTGAGCAATTAATGCTCAAAAACGTTGTATATCTAGGGACGTGAAACCTCAGAGGATCCCGACAAATCTCAAGCTGAGATCTGATTGGCTGCCACCATGTCAACCAGGAAGTAGTGGCAGCCATCTTAGGACTCTGGAGTCAGTCCAGAGTCCCACAAAAAGTAAAAAAAAAGACATAAGGGGCCAGAGTAGGAATCCCCTGGAACTCCCTTAAACTGGTGGTGGAGTCCCAAAGGGGGCACAAAACCTTCTTTTTTTTTTTAAATTTTGCAACGAATTTGCGGTCAAATAAAAAAAAAACAATCACAGGCTCCCCTGTTCATTTTTAAACCTCCCCCCCACCCCGGGGTAGGCCAGGGCCAGAGAGGGAAGAAGGGTTTATTTTTCTGAGGGAGGGGGCATGAGTGGCCCCCTTCCCCAGCCGATTTCAGCCTTGGGACTCAATCCCTCATAGCCCGACATATAATTTAGGGGGAGGGGACACACGTCTCCCCGGGCCGATTTTGGCCCCTGGACCCCATCCCCTAGGGCGCAATGTCTTTTTCAGGGGGCGGGGGAATAGGGCCAACTTCCCCAGTCCATTTTTGGCCCCGGGGACCCCATCGCGGGGTCTCAATATCCTTTTGAGGGGGAGGGGGACAGGCATCTCCACTCTACAGGCCACTTTTGGCCTCGGAGACCCCATCCCCCGGGGCCCGGCGTATTTTTTACGAGTAAGGGGGGGGGACGCGGCTCCCCTACCGAAGCTTCTAAAGGCCCCATCCCTGTGAACTGCTAAACTAAGTAAAAGGGAGGGTGTGGGGGCGCGAGTTATAATTACCTAAGGGCACGAGTTATAGTTACTTGGGATAACTATGGTCAATTTCAGTGGCTTTTAGAGTTTAAAATGTTATGTTGTTACTGAGCATTTTACCTAACTATAACGTTACTTTAACCTTTGTTTTTTTCAGTAAAAAAAAAATATATATATATATATATATACATTTATATGTATATTTGGTGGAAAATTGGAGCGGAGATATATATATATATATATATATATAGATACGTGTGGGTGAACATAACTGATCGTAACTGCATGTTCAGAATCAGCAGACGTAGGATAGTTGCAGTGAATGCTGACTATGGAAGAGTGTTTCATTTATACTTCTCTAACGTCTCATAAGAGGAATCTGAATTGATAAAGATATTGATTACTCATTAGCCACCTACATATTTCACAAAAAGCACTTTCACACAGCACTTTGTGTGGCAAGCTTGATCTCCCCTCTATTTGTGCCAGAGTGAGGCTTCACCAAGGCCCTGAAATGCACAGGGTGAGTAAGACAACACAAGGCTGGAACTTAGGACTACTTCAGGAGCTCAAAGCAATCTTGTCAAATATTTCATTATCAGCGTAGATTGCACTGTAGGAGGGAATGATTCAGGGTACTGGAAGGTTGGAGGCAATGTTTTTTAAACATAGGGTTCAAGGATTAATTTTACAGCCCAAATTTTCAAATACGGTGGCTAGAAAGCTATTGGTTTTACAGCCATGTCTAAAGAAAGACGTATTAAATATTGAAATAGTTAATGTACTGACACAGTGCCCAGATGGGAGAGCGGTGGCTGGATGGGCTGAAGGAGCATCCGCCATCTCCCAGCTCATCTAGGTTTTTTGCTGTGTCTCACGATTCTAGCATCATACGCCAGGGAGAAACCTATGCTCTACCTCTGCCATGCTTCTCTCTGTCCCCAGATTCCATCGGGCAAGATGTGGTGGACGTTCCTTCTCTGTACGGGCCAGGGCTGCTTGGAACCATCTACCCATCGCACTGCGCAAGATCCAATACAAATTGGCCGTCCGTAACGCTCTAAAAACCTACCTATTTATTTCTAATTGGGTGACTTCTCCACTCTCCCTAGCTTTCTGTATTTTAGCTTAGTGTGTTTTAGCCTGGTCCAGAGCCTCATTCTTTCCTTTCTGTGCATAAATTAAGATTAATTCCATAATTAAGATTAATTCCATGCAATGATAAAACATGATATTGCCAACTCCCTTACAAAGAAATTAAAGCCTTGTAAATGTTTTTTGATTTGTCCACTAGGCACCAGAACCCAGATTCACAAAAAAGGAACATTTACACTCGTAGTAGTACTCCTATGGAGGAGTGCAGATTTACTACTTTTTGCAAATCACACACATGTATGCCTGGAAAACTATGTCAGTCACAGGTTTCCAGACACACTAGTGGTAATGCCATGTGACATTTATTCACAGTGGTACTTCCCCGGTCCAAAATTGTACACACAGTACAATTTCACATTGTGGTAATAGCATCCCCTATGTGCTCCTGCACAATTTTTTGCATTTCTTTTTTTCTATGGGGAAATAATGTTTCCTCCTGTAGAATTCCCTTTATTTACACTGCAACAAAATTTGGGGTTATTCTGCACCCTTTCCCACCCTGGTAGGGGAGTTACTACAGCCCCTTGTTGGAGTACATCTTACTATCTCCTGTGTGCTAAGGGGTCAGAAAGGAATTTTTAATGGCCACAAACTTACAAAATTGTGGGTGTTCACAAAGTTTCAAGGCAATCCACACCCTATCCTTCCGCTTCTTCTACTTTCGTGGGATTTGCTACTGCATAATTATACGCAGTCCTGGCATAACATTATGCAGTACTGACTGCATTTATGTCTGCTAAGTAGTTTTTTTGTGGATCCATGACAGGCACAAAAGGTGCCCTTTTACACCGAGCATGTATGTTTACTACGAGAAATGGCTTTCTGAATCCAGCCATATTAGTGTTCCTCAAACCATACGGGAGCAGTATGTAGACTCAGTTGGTTTTGAAATGTCACTCTTTTCACTGAACTTTCATCACATCATAATCAACTTCATAATCAATAGGGGTGAGTGAAATTATAATTTCAGAGACAACATTCTCTGAAAGTATGAAACATTTCAATTTTGCAAAAATTTTAAGTTGATGCGATTGCTAAAGTCTGCTTCCTCGTGAAAGGAGGGAAATGTTCCCGTACAAGCTTTTTTCCTTGAAAAACTTACTTCGTGCAGGAAGTTTTGCCCTGTGTTTTCATAAACTGGCAAAGTTAGCGATGTTTTAGAAAAGCTTCACGAAAGTGGTGAAGGTAATATATTTTAATTTTTATTGACGTTAAAAAGTGCTTAACACGAACTTGTTTTCTACCACCTCTACAGAAGCTTTACTTTGAGGATTAATAACTTAATATCTGCTATTTCATAAAGGCAAGCTCTTACCTTATCCGATAATCCACTTTGCAGCACACTGTTTCTGGCAAGTTCACACAAGTCACAGGTGCTTAGCTTCCACACCTGAGCTGCTATTGCAAATTCCTCCATCAGGGCTTCCTGTGAATCCGCAAAGTCACAACATAGGTGAACATATAAAACATATATCCATTATGTATTTTATCAGCACATAGTATCAATCAGTGAAGTCACACTACATTGTTATGGCATTTATTTAATGATCTTCATGTATCATTCCACCGTCCTCTCCTACTCCTGACCCCTAAGTCCCTCTTTTCCTTTTTCTGGTTTGGCTTGACAGCGCAGCAGTCGCCAGACAATTATGTGAGCTTCACTAGAGAGGGGCTTTGGCTCTGCCCACATGTTGGGAGCCCGGAATATATGTTTTGATTGGGCAGAAGTTGTGTGCTTCCATAAAAAGAGTGCTTGCCTTCCACCCAGCTATGATCATTTTGTTTATTTATCCAGCTGTCTAAGCTTGAACTTTCAGGGACACACACATGGCATTGTAATGCTATCAAAGTGTCTTAGATAACTAGATATTTTATGGTGTATTTCTCTGCCAGCAGCACAGATGGGAGGAGGGCTATTATTAACCTACGTAGATGTTTAGGTCTGGCTTGAAAGTGTAACTTTCACTTGACCTTTTAAAATACACCAATATTATCCTACGGTTCTTTGCTTCCACACAAACACATATTTATTCCTGGGCTATTTTTTTGTAATGCTTCACATTACCGCATAACATTCTATTAAAGCCAGACCTATTGGCATTGCCAATGCTTGTTGAAATTCGCCATAGCATCTGAGGCTGAATTCAATTGCATATGTTCTCCTACCAACAACTAAGCCTCAGTTTGGAATCACCTTCAGCCAAACACGCATGCCCCCTATAACTTCTCATTCATCTCAACATTGCAACTTTCCTTCAGCCTCATCTTTTGCTGAGTTTTGGCTTCATCCCACATTCTCGTAAATAAACTTCCATTCACCCACTCTGCAGAGAATATCTGCATGACCCATCACGCCCTGCTCATTTACCTCCAATTACTCTGTTCTTTCTTTCTAAGCTCCATGAATGTTTGGTTAATTTCAAGCCCTCTTTTTAGCTTAACAACCCTACCCGCTTGACAATATAGATTTTGTTTGGTTCATTATATGGAAACTGCTGTCATGTCTACTACTAAACCCTCTTCTAGACGCTAATATAAACTCTTCTCTCCTCTGTTCTGCTTCTTCTCAACCTCTCCTGTTCATTTGAAGTAGGTGTTTAACTTTGATATTCCTTCATCTCTGAATTGTTCTTTAATGACTATACATATGGATTTAACCCAAATATTTTGACTGGGGGAGAATGTTTGCATTGTCAGCATTCCGTCCATCATTTGTTTGCTGTAACACTTTTCGCCCTAAGTGGGATGGGTATACCCAGACGTGGGTCCCTTGCTCACTGTGCCACTGGATTCAAGCTAGCCTGGCTGAAGAAGGGTGACATACCCTGAAACCGGTCCCAGGATGCTTGTTTCCGGTCCAGGGAGGACCTGGCCTGGCAGGTCGGTCTGGACTGTTCCCATGGGGCACAGGGTCAAGACTGATTTGCATATGGCTGGGTCCAAACTGGGGTGGCGTAGTGGGCAAAAGAACGATGGATTTAACCCAGATCTTTTGACTGGGGGAGAATGTTTGCATTGTCAGCATTCCGTCCATCATTTGTTTGCTGTAACACTTTTCGCCCTAAGTGGGATGGGTATGCCCAGACGTGGGTCCCTTGCTCACTGTGCCACTGGATTCAAGCTAGTCTGGCTGAAGAAGGGTGACATCCCCTGAAACCAGTCCCAGGATGCTTGTTTCCCGGTCCAGGGAGGACCTGGCCTGGCAGTTCGGTCTGGACTGTTCCCATGGGGCACAGGGTCAAGACTGATTTGCATATGGCTGGGTCCAAACTGGGGTGGCGTAGTGGGCAAACGAACGATGGATTTAACCCAGATCTTTTGACTGGGGAGAATGTTTGCATTGTCAGCATTCCGTCCATCATTTGTTTGCTGTAACACTTTTCGCCCTAAGTGGGATGGGTATGCCCAGACGTGGGTCCCTTGCTCACTGTGCCACTGGATTCAAGCTAGCCTGGCTGAAGAAGGATGACATATCCTGAAACCGGTCCCAGGATGCTTGTTTCCGGTCCAGGGAGGACCTGGCCTGGCAGTTCGGTCTGGACTGTTCCCATGGGGCACAGGGTCAAGACTGATTTGCATATGGCTGGGTCCAAACTGGGGTGGCGTAGTGGGCAAAAGAACGATGGATTTAACCCAGATCTTTTGACTGGGGGAGAATGTTTGCATTGTCAGCATTCCGTCCATCATTTGTTTGCTGTAACACTATACATATTTCTAGCCATTTCTGTTGGGTAGACTGGTGTGGCTCATCTTCCCTATCCTTTCCTCTGCTTTATGATGTCTGTGTTTTGCCAACTTCTCTTGTCTATCTGCAGCTCATCCTTCTTTTTGATTATTATGATCTCCTCATCTCTGTGCTGGTAATTCACAGGTCAGTCTCACCCTTTCATCATTAGTTCTCTGAATGCCTTTCTGCTCTTCAATTGTGAATGTCTCCTCATTCTAACCAGTTTGTTGATTGGTAAACAGAAAGCCTCTACTTCGTTGCACTCCACCGCTCCTCTTAGTGATTGCTCTCCCTATCTTTTTAATTTCCTCATCACCATCAGCCTGTAATTCTGACATCACTTTTGATTACCTTTGTATATTATCTATCCACACTGCCTTTATTTCATGTTGCTGTTGCCTTTAGTTCTTTAATCTCCATTGTTCATTCCTTTTATACTCTTGCTCACATGCAAATGCAGCCAACACAACTGCTAATCCACTGCCATTTTTAGACACAAACAAGATCTGAGAACTGACTATTGTTTATCTACTTCAGTAACATATTAAAGAGTAACAAAGATGGCGTTGTCGCAGACATTTTGATTTTTTTGTCTTTATTTACATAAATGCAGTGTTTGTTTGGATTCCCTTGCCCCATCAAATGATTTTGGGAATGTACTGTGTTGGCAAAATTTATCAGAACTTCAAGACCATTTTAGAGTTTGGTGGAGAAAGTATTCCGTCGCAACGGAGATTATGTACCCACGCCGCCAAACTGAAGGTCCACCCGCTACATTTTGAATCCGGTGGACCTTTAGTATGTTGAAAAGGGAGAATACTCCGTCTCCACCGCCAACAAACACATCCGCTGGCCCAAAAGAGTAATGGCCATCTGAAGATTTGCTAACTGTCTGCCTAGCCTTTTTAGATTGGGTAGAAAAATGGCAAGTTTTCACTTTCTATCACCACCAGGTAAAACCTGGCAGTAAGGAGCAGAAAAAACTGCAAAATGACTCCCACACCATTACCTCGTACTGTTTGCGTGGCTGAAAGTCCTCGGTCAACAAACGTATTCCTTCTAGATTTCTTTAACCATAATTAAAGTAGAAAATTATTCTTGTATTATTGATAAATATTTAGAACATTATCTCCAGTTGGCTTCAGTCATTTGTTTTTAACCCTAACAAGGACATCTAAAGATATTAAAATTAGTTTTGAGGCACTTAGTTAACCTATCACTATCTAACTTTCCAGTCTACTTTCATCATAACTAGAGAACTCTAGAAAGCATACGATTGTTGACCGAGGACTCTCAGCCATGCAAATAGTACGAGAAAAGATCTCCTGCAAGGAGCCCCCTTTGAGGGACCAATTGGGCATTGCAGCAGGAGCCTGATTATGAAGCACGCCACCTCAGTGGGGAAGGGCCTGTGCTTCTGGAAACGGATGCTCTGTAACCAATAAAAAGCTCCTAGAGCCTTAGGGTCATATTTATGGCAAGGTAATGCAACGCAGCAAGTCACCTTGCTGCTCTGCGCTGTGTTACAGGGAAAGGGCAGAAATGCACCATATTTAAAAGAATACAGCGCATTCCTGCCTTTATCCCTGTGCTGGTGGCATTTTGGCTGCCTAGCGCCGATGGAGGCGCCCTTACACCATGGTGCAGGGATGCTTGTGTTGCATGAAGGATTGTTTTTGTGCAGCAAGGGGCACCTTCCTGCACAAAAACAATCCTGAGAGGCAAATTCCTCTTTCAATGTGTGCTGCACACATAGATAGAGAACGAACGAGGAGAAATAAATATATTTCTCCTCGTTTTGCATGTCCTGGGAAGGCGTATCTTTTTGGTGCAGTCCCAGGTCTACCACTTTTGGTAAATCTGGAAATGCGTCAAAAACCATTGGAGTTGCATGGGAACACCCAAGCAGCGCTAATGGAACGCCTTCCCAGGGCAGAGTAAGGTAACGCAGCGATTTGCGCTGCGTTGTGTTACTCCAAATTTAAGAAGCCACTCAGGTCCACTCAAGGCCTTGCATGGCTTAATAAATCGCATTTTGGGCTTGCATCGCGCTTGCACCACACTGTGTGGTGCAAGCGCGATGCAACTCCCCACATAAATGTGGCCCTTATTGTGCCCGGCGTAGCTTCCCATTATTAAACTGTCTGCAACTACAGGCCTTGTGCAATGATACACATAAAATGTTCAAAGGATATAAGAAAATGGAGGCAGTCATGAGTTAGACTTGATTTTAGTGAAGGAAAAGGTAAGCTCCACGTATTGTTAGATTGAACAAATTCACACACTAAAAAGGCGAGAATGCAGTGGGGATTTCTGTTTTTATCACTAAAAATACCACAAATCTGACATTACCTTCATTTCAAGGGAAAGTGTATATTCTGAGGTTAGGTGAATAAGAACAGGTTACCGGAAGTTAGAGAGCAGATTTGAGACCTACCTTGGTGTAGTGGAACTGCATGGGGTCGTCTGTGGAGAGGGAGACCATCAGACCTTTGTGCAAGAATTCCCGCAGCGGATTTTTGGAGTACTCTAGGAAAAGGCTGTTGTTGCTCAGTGGAGACATGGCAATTGGGATCTGCGCGAGGTAGTACAGGTACTGGAGAACTGGACTCTGCAAACAGAAAAAGCAAGCCAGCTTATTAACAGAGACAAAGCTAACAGCAAATAACTGCTCATGCTTTCGGAAGCCAGGGCATGCGGCCAAGAACAAGAAGTACACTCCAGTGCCTTGTGCATAAAAGGGTTCCCAGCGAGGCAGCAGAACATTTGTAAGATCCCATCTAAAAAATGCTCCCTAGGCAGGGTAAATGTATGTAGATTTTTGTTAATCTTTTTGGGACCAATGAAGACGCACCAGGGCAGTTAAGGCAGTTTTGAATTCCTTATGAAACAGAGAGATTGAATTGATTGAAGACTGTTTTATTGGTCAACATAACCAAATCGCTGCGCACATTAATATTTCCACAAACGAGAACTCACAATCATAAAAGTCGTTCACCGTCTGTCCCCTTCTCTCTCTCGAACTTTTTTCTCACTCTCTTTGAAACAGCCTCCCTTGTATTCACAGGTTCCGCCTATTCAGTATTTCCACCAATTTCATTGTGTTCTCCTTTGGGATCCACCTAGCAGCATCAGTTCCCTCATTAGTCTTCTAACTCTGTGGAATTGCTTTTGTTTCTCATCGTTTTGAAGACCTTATCATCAAACAAAAACATACAAATGGGGTGGCTGCCTGTCTGTAGGTCTGCTTATTTGCTAATATTATATGCATCCATCCATCCCTTCTTCCTCCATCATCCATCCTTCAAACCATCCCTCTTTGCATCTTCCAAACCAGGCCTCATCCATCCATCCACCCATTCTTCAACCAATCCATTCGTTCATCCATACATCAATCATCCATCCATTGACCATTCATCCACACATCCTTCAGTCTGTCCATCAATCCCTCCACCCATCAAACCATCCATCTTTCCATCCTTCAGTCCATCCAGTCATCGTCTGTCCATCCATCCACCCATTCTTCCACCCATCCAGTCACCCATTGTCCATTCATCCACTCATGCTTCATTCCAGTCATCAATCCTTAATATTCTTCGATCCATCCATCCGTCCTTTCATTTAGACCTTAGCATTTATATATCCAAGGCGTGGCTGTTATGTTATTACTTGTGACGTCTGATTTGTCAGAGCACATTAGTCGCTAAAAGACTGAATACTCACGATCCAGCCTTGATCGTGGATCGAATAACTGTTTCCTGGGATATGCACACATACTTGAGCAGAGAAAGTGATTTCACACTGACTCCCGAGCGTTCACTTAAGTCCCCCTAAATAAAAATCCTTGTTTTTCACTCAAATTACCACGTGATCTGCTCGGTGTCTCCATCACTTTGTAATTCTGTTTACCAACCACAAAGGAGAGCACTTGACACCTGGGCATATGGACTTCATTCATTTGGTCTGTCATTCGGGCACCCCTCTGTATCCATCTTCTGATGGGTGCTTAAAAGCACAGGTTGGGAGGAAAAAAAGGGTGAAGGAGTGATAGATGTGTTTCCAAAAACACCAAAGATGCAGCGTTACCTTCTTCAGGTTCAAGCCATGAGAAATGTTGTCAGCAGTAAGGAAGGAAGACACCAGGTGAGTGATGGAGCCGGCTTCCCCGCAGTGAGGCCGGAAGAGGAAGGTGCTCATGCCCCGCTCCCTGCAGAAACAAAAGAGGCCACTGGTTACACAGAAGGGAGGTAAATCCAGGGTAAAAATGGAAATTATTTAGTCGTCCCCTGACACTGTGGGGGCGCAGGACACAAATGAACGTTATTTACTATCTTACTGGACCAATATTTACTGCCCCCTCCTTCCGGAGGATGCAGGACACACACATTGATGAGTTTTATTGACTGTCTCAGTGACACCAGGTAATACAGAACACACACACTGGCATTATTTGTTGTCTCAGTGACACCAGGGAATGGAGAACACACAAATGGACATTTTTTGCTGTCTCAGTGACACCGGGGAATGGAGAACACACCCATGGACAAAATTTGCTGTCTCACATAACATCAGGGAATGCAGAACACACACATGGATGTTATTTACTGTCTCAGTGACACCAGGGAATGCAGAACACGCACATGGATGTTATTTACTGTCTCACGGGACACCAGGGAATGCAGAACACACACATGGATGTTATTTACTGTCTCACGGGACACGAGCGAATGCAGAACACACACATGGACATTACTTACTGTTTCACGGGACACGAGCGAATGCAGAACACAGATATGGACGTAATTTACTTTCTCAGTGACACTGGTGAATGCAGAACACATACATGGACATTATTTACTGTTTTCCCTGAACCTATGTTTACTGCCCCTTCCTTCCCAAGCATGCAGGACACACATGGACATTATTTACTGTCTCAGTGACACCGGGAAATGCAGAAGACACAAATGGAAATTTTTACTGTCTAACCTGACACCGAGGGGTGGAAAATGCTGGGCACAAATGAAAATTATTTACTGTCTTTCCCTGACACTGTGGGGATGCTAGACATACACATGGACATTATTTACTGTCTCACGGGACACCGGGGAGTGCAGAACCCCCCTCCCTTCCCAAGGATGTGTCTGAACTTAAAGTTCTGGATTTTTGGGTCCCCCAGGGCTCTGCATTAAGTCTGACTTTGTTTACTGTATACCTCTCGCCTCTGGAATCCTTGGTGAAATCCTATGGTGTTCAAATAGTCTCCTACGCCGACGATACGCAGATGATTCTGACGTGGGACGGGGATATCACATCTGCCCAGGACGTCATCAGTGTTTCAGTGGATGTCCCAGAGCAATCTCCAATGTAATACAAGTAAGACAGAGATTCTGGTTTTTGGAGCTCCACCACCAATGTGGGGAGGTGAGATTTGGCTGAGTTTCTATCCTCCCCCACCATCGCCTGCGACAGTGGTTAGGAATTTAGGTGTAAAATTTGACAGTAGCCTCTCCTTTAAACTGCAAGTGGAGAGCGTGGTCGGGACAGGCTTTGCCCTTCTGCGGATGGCGAGGACGTTTTTGTGTGTTTTGCCTACTGTCTGCCAAAAGCTGGTGATCCATGCCATTATAACTTCACGGCTGGATTACGCCAATCTTCTTTACAGGGGTCTCCTGGATTATCTCCTCAAGAGTCTCCAATTGGTACAGACTGCGGCAGCTCGGCTCCTGCTTAGGATTCCAAAGTATACTTCCATTCGAAGACTTGTTAGGGAACTGCACTGGCTGTCCAATAAGGCGAGAGTGCAGTTGAAAGGACTGATGTTAGCACATACAGCATATTACGGACGTGGACCGAAATATCTTTGTAAGAGGCTCCTGCAATATCATCCTTCCAGTGCTCATTGCTCCTCAGATGGTCTGATGACAGTTGTGCCTAAGAAGAGAAGATGGAGTGATTCCCCTTTTGCTGTGCTGGCAACGAGGGGATGGAACTCTCTGCCCAAGCATCTTCGGTTGATTAAAGATGCAGGATCTTTCAACATAAGCTGAAAACGTGGTTTTTCAACTCAGCATTTCATGCTGTCTGATTTGCATCTGCGCCACAGTCTTGTAGCGCCGGGACACTCTATCCGAGTAGCCGTGCGCTTCATAAATGTCGGTGATTGATTGATTGAGGATGTAGGGTACACATGAACGTTATTTACTGTCTCCTCTGACAGAGAGTGATGTAAAACACACATGCGCATTATCTGCTGTCTCCTCTGACACAGAGTGATGTAAAACACACATGGGCATTATCTGCTGTCTCCCATGATACCTGGGGATGCAGGTCACACATGGACATGATTCACTGTCCCAGCTGATACCGGGAACACGAGGATGTTATCTGCGTTCTACTTTACTACAAGATGCAGGATACACATGGCCATGATTTACTGTCTCCCCTCCTAGAGGAGGATGCAGAGCATCGATGTTGAATATTTGCTGTGTCCCTTGATAGAGGTAGATGTAGGGCACACTCTATCATGTTTTCATGTTAACAAAGGCACTTACGAATAACATTTACGCTCTGCAGGAAGTAAAGGACAGGTGTGGCCATTATTTACTGCCTCCTGCCTCACAGAGAAGTACAGGGCTCACACAGACCCTATTTGGTTTCTCCCTTGTACATACTTTTATTTACTTCCGGGAAAAGTGGATTATTTACTCCTTCTGTAAAAGAGGACACCGTGCTAGCATGGAAACTGTTTATTTATATCTTCACATCTAAAAATATCTTAACTTTTTTCAGTTGGCGAGCCTATTATGGAGGAATGTGCACAGACCCATAGATTTGCATTGGGGGCTTTTCTTGAAATCATTTGTAACAGCGCTTTTTTGTGCAGTATTTTGATGTTGTGGAATTCAGGAAAGCGTGTGGGACAGATACAAGGCAGAGTTAAGAAAGAGGGCTCAGCAGGGGGTGCAGACTGCTATTTATCAACCTCTTTGCTTTCTTGCTCTGCTTAATGCAAGTGTGTTGCAGGTGTTGAAGGGCACTTGCAGATATGGGCTGGTGTGATACGAGAAACGAGCCCCAGGCACCTCTAAAGTATTAGCACAGCATTAAGCAACAGAAGACTTCATAGCACAACAGACAGACTAGTTGTATAGAGCATGTATCGTTTCAGATCAAAGCTTAAACATCACCAAAAAGCACTGAGTGAGTCTCAGCAAATCTGGGCCCGATTCACAACAGGGTTTTTTGCAGTTGTATATAGCGTGAACTTGGCCAAAGGCACCAAAGCACCTTACATGGGCACCCGATGACATCACACAAAGTCAGAATTTTTTTTAGGCACAGGGAAATACATTGATTTGCCCAGAATCACAAAATCACAGTGCCCTGAATTTAAATTCTAAGAAGTCATAATAATTACCTTTATACCGTTTCAATTTCTAATACTTTTTTTGTTAAATCCTGTTTCTGTTCAATATGTATTTTTTATTCACACCAACTTTTTTAAACAAGGGTTTACCATCAGCGTAATAAATACTGAAACATGTCATTGTCTGATTATTTTATAACTCTAAGCTACTTGATTCTGTTCAATATTTGAACAAATCAGTACAGTGCATCAAGCTTAACCATACTCATTAAATGCATTTCGGAATAATGTTGCTTCTTTAAGAATGCGCACTCTTTTAAACAAAGTTAACACACATTTATAATGCCAACCTTGGTAACTCACTTGAGAATCCTTCCTTTAAAGAATTATTAAGCCCACAGAAACAGAAAAAATAAAAAATTACGTTGCTTCTCCAGGGAACACCGCCGTTACCTCATGATTTCGTAATCATTCATATAGTTTAACCAAGCTGTGGGGCATCTGAATAAAAGGAATTTACAGCATTCTAAATCAATTATAAGAACTAAAAGAGGGCGAAAGATCATTAGGACGGTAACGATGTTGAGTTTGGAAAGTTCTACCTGTGTGTAATATTGATTTTAACCCGAAGAACTGATAAGATCAGTCCAGTCAAATGGTAGGAATCGTTGATTTAGAAGATATGAATAATTGAAGATTGACTGAGTGTGTTTATTCGCCCTATTGTCTTAAGATGAATAGCTTATATGCCCTATGTCCTTTTACACAGAGGCCACTCAAGTGATGGAGAACCAAATGGTAATTAACTGCTCCTGTTGACCACTCTGTGGGCCCCAAAGAATTTTGGAACAAAATAGGCCATTTCAAATCTCCACTTCCAAAGTGATACTGCTGAGTTAACAATCAGGTTCACTGCACTGTGTGCACTGCCGATTACATCCAACATGGCACCTGATCTAAAAATAATCACACAGGAAGTTATCGACTGCTTGCGCCCTTGGTCACTTACTTCCTCAGGTTGTTGAGCACCATGATGTTGGCGTACATGTAGTATAGATAGTAACTGTAGGGCGGATTCTGCTCATGCGTCCACAGGTCAGGGTTTGGGCTCTTGTCAGAAAACATATGGTCGCTGTGCTTGGATTCGTCATCTACGCTGTCGAAGCCGCTCACCTGCAATGAAAGAGCACTGACTTTACTACAATCCCAAGTCAACAAAGAAAATGGCAGTGCATGAAAGAGTAGGGTTAGTGCCTGGATCAGAATGAGTACAATCAGTGGTTAACCATTAGTGTACAGAGACAGGCTGATTAGCTAAAACAGCCTACACAAGTAAGAGAGTTTAGCACCGGGTGGTCTAATGTGGGCTCATGAGGGCTAGATGCATGTCAGATTCTCAGGATAACCATTGACTATTCAACTGAGTACAATTTACATTAATGTGGAGTGCTGACAAACATGGCATGGATCCTGCACCTTTGGATCTACGTGAGTTTCCCCTGGTCAAGTAGGGCTGGGGAAGAGTCAGTCATATATCAGGCTATCAAGATGAGAGACAATGTGGACATCAGGTCTATTCATTTGTGAATACAGTTTCAGATCCGGTTTTGATCTGGCACATCAGGAAGATGAAAGGAGAGAGGAATCCCACCACTTTGAGGCCCAAACAATAATCGGAACAGCTCATCTTAAGAACAAATCTCTGCAGAACGCAGTTAGATCAATTCAGGGGGGCCACCGAATGGCAACAGTCAACAAAAATCAGCAGTAACCAGAGGGGGAAAGTACTGCTGCAAACTAGAAGCAGCCGGAAGAAGAGCATTTCCACAGTTTTGCCCCGTGCAGGCTTCGAGCCTTAGCTGAGCCACAAGCGAGTGCTACTGAAAGAGAGGATGGCACAAGTGCAGGCAGGCATGCAGTGCCAATGTATACTTCAAACTGTAACGACTATTTTCACACAGTCAACTGAAGGAGCATCTCTTAAAAGTTGCCAGGGGTAGCAAACCCTACCAGGATGCCGTTGCTTGTAAACCCAGTGGGTTGTTTTGCAAGCTTTGCCATTTGTTGGGTCTGACAGATGATTTTTTTAAAGTGCTAATTTATATGTTCCTACTTTTGGAAAATTAGTGCTGTGCCAGTTATCAGATTTAAAATTAACATACTGCAGCCTAAAATATGGTTATGTGATGTCACTTCCCGTTAGGTCATTGGCATGACATTACTTTCACATGCTGTGTGATTTCGATGAAATGACGCTACTGATCAAGTGAAATAAAGAATAGAATCCAGCTCTCTTTATAACTGCAGTTTGCTGGCATGGTCATTAAAATGGAGAATTACATTATATTATTTAATATTTTATATATGAATTGGAATCTCAGTATGAAACGGAAATACCAGATATTTTTGGAGACGTTCATGGAAGTCGTCAAAACTCGCACCACGTGCAAAATAATAGGCTGAAAAAAATATTAGCCTGGGGAGGAGGATAGGGGTGAAGTGGAGGGACATCGGCAACTGAATGAAAAGAGTTCTAGAAGCAGTGGACCCAGTTAAGTACGGGTCAAACTCAGCTGCTCCTCCGCAATGTCACAATAGGCGGCACTAATTATGTGAGAAAGAAACAAAAAGCAATTAAAGAGGCCCCCCAAGCAGCAGGAGAAAGAGGGATGGAAACGCTGAAGTTCCTACTCTGGCATGGGGCAGTGTGGGAAAATCAAGCAGGAAGCCGGAATCACAAACTGCTCTGCACTCAAAGCACTCCTCGTTCAATGACTCCGAGCCAATTTGTGAATAACAAAAACAAAGCAAGCCAAAGCCTACCCCATCGAATTCTTCAAATTTACGGCATGGGAAATGTAGAAAAAGTGCCGTGAACAGACTTTTATAGTTTTATTTTAATATAAACTGTACTGAGTTGACCTGGCGATCACATCTAAAGGACGACAGATGTAAGTGCCTCTGGCTGGCAATAAAGTAGCCATGTTTGGTATTTTTAAGCATTAATCTTACTATGACTTTGGAGCAGCTGCACTACTGGAAGGCCCTATGAAGGATTTACTTCTCTTACAAGATGTTATGTGGCAGTAGGCGTGCATCACACAGTGCATTTGGAGACAAGCAATCTGTGTTCCCGTGTGTTACCACCAAAGTGCAGGAACACAATTTTCAATCTGGAATTTCACGGGCAGGCAGAACCACTAGGTTATTTAGTATATAAAAGAATCTGGGATCTGACTGAAATCTTGGCCTAAGTGAAAATATCTTCTAATCAATAGAAGGCTCCCTCAGCACTTCTACAGCTGACCTGCAGGAAGGATGGGGCAAATATAGATGACAAGTACAGGCAAATTAGATATGTTTTCTTTCAGCTTCACCTTCGATACGGGCACATTGGCCATTGAGAGGGACCTTGGATGGACAAGAGGAAGTTAAAGCAGTGCCCGTCAAATGTGATCTCACTTGAATATAGCACAGCTTCCAATCAGCAGCATTGTGTACACCCTTGGAGCAAGGGAATCCCCGATGGCCGACTCTACTGGCAGCCAACCTTGATGTTGACAAGGCACTTTGGATGACTTTAGTGACACCCAGAATGCCATGCAAGCTATCAAAGTGGATAGAGTCTAGCTACCCTAGGATCTCTTCTATGGAATGCCTCTTCAAAACTGAAGCCTCACCTCTTTCATCAAGTCTTCATCCAGCCACTCCCCTGCCTTCTTTTTTGTGCTACTTGAGTATGCGTAGGCCTTGATCAACCTCCCTGCTTTGTTTTCTTGCTTTGCTTGGCCTGAACGCCCCTCAGTATTGTGTGTAATTCTTCATATACCACAATCATGAAATCACATTTATTCTGAGAAGGGATTTCAGCAACTTTCAGGAGCTGGAATGTTGATTTCTATCTGGAGAACATTTCGTATGAAACCTTTTAAGTAAACACACTTTTCCTTCTTCAATGGTACCTTGTTTTGTTCAGTCTGTTCCAAGTGTTGTTACTGAAATCTCAAAGGGGCAGAAGGGATTATGGCTGGTCTGAAAATAGGCTGCTAGAGAAGAGGCAAATCACACTTCTTCGGCTCCTTTCACCTCAGGTGCAAGCAGGGACCTTAACAAGTAAATAACTTCCCTTTGCCAATCCCAGTGAGCCATCTATTGGGCCTCTGTTGCAGCTTGACAAACAACACAAACTCTAGTCGATGACTTTAGGTTGCCCTTGTTTTAGGTGTGGCACTGACCTATGCAACTGGGCATGGCAGAATTAAAGATATAGTCATTCCAATGAACTTGAGCTAGAAGTGTCCAGCCCTGGGATGCATCTTTCAGATCATGTTGCTATGCGAGGCAGGTGGCAAGATGCCATCTGACCACCAGGTTCCTACCTTCGACAGAAGTAAACTTGATGAGCATCTAAGAAAATCACTGAGAGGAGTCCTGTGACTTTGACGACTGACTGTAAGACCATTACAGTGTGCTTCTGGGCAAAGAAGAGCATGTTGCAAGGAGGATTCATGTCCCATCTATAAGAAACTGATGCTACTGAACCCCCAAAGATAATGCCTGTTCGAGTGGGTTGCCATATGTCCTTATGTTATGATTAAGGCAACCCATTAGCAGACTCCTTTAACTGTAATTCTTAATCTGTTTATGGAGGACTAAAATGATGCCTAATGTGTCTTGAAAATGGATGAATGCAAATACAGTTTTGATGGCAGCCTTTAAAGGACACTTCTTTTTATCTTCAGGACTAATAGCACATGTTGCTTAAAATGGGTTCAAGTCATATGCCGGACGTTCATCCCTCAGTATAACGCCCTTCTCTTTCAGCAGTGGAACCAACATAGCTTTGTCAATGCATCTAAACCTTCACCCTCCAGACACTCTGTTGTGGAAAATCTGTGAGCGGGCACACTTTGCCAGGGCACACACACTACCACAATCAGATGAGTTGGAATCTGCAAGTTCTGTAGTTCCGCAATCTATTACAATTGTGTCTCTTTCACCTCCAGGTTATCAGTCTCTCAACACAATCAAAAAAACACATAAGTCGTTAATTGGCTGGCGTGACAATGTTAATAAGTAACTAACTCAGCTCAGTCTAACAGCTTCTTGTCATTAAACAATACACACTACTCAGAACTAAATTGTGATCTCACACAAATCTCAGGATTGCTCAGTGGAATCTTGGCAAACATTTCACAAGATGAAATAAATAACATAGACATTGACTGATAATTTGGTAATGGTGATTAAAAAGGGAAATGTCAAAATATATTTCTTGGAACCCATGATTGCGGTTGGATGTCTGGGAGATGGACCCCGTGTTAGATTGCACGGCATTAAGTGGCGGCTCTTTCCGGTTGAAGTGGTAACAGAGGCATAGACAGCTTCAAACATCAGCACGAATCTGAGATCCAGGAGCACTTACGTATTTCAGGAAGAGATTAAGCTCCTTGTGGTCCTTGGGGTTGATCGAAGCCTCGAACAGCGGCAGAAATATGTTCTCCAACATCTTCCCAAAGCTAGGCAAAATCTTTTTTGAGCGGAATATATCACTGAAAAAAAGCAAAAAGAAACAACCTACGTTAATGTTCATATCTCAGACCGTGTGTTTTTATGTAGCCCTGTCATCAGTTCAGCATTTATAAGCAGTTCCTTTTTTAACTTTTCCGCTTTTTCCAGTGCTTGTAGCTCTGTTATTCAATAGAAACCATTTCCATAAATGGACAAAATGAACTGAGTTGGGTTTTAAGAGCTAAAAACTGCCCTAATTTCACTGTAACTCATTATGTCCATACAAAATGGAAGCCGTTGAGACTGGGTTTATGCCCTTTTCTAGATTTCAGGGAAAATATTTAAATCCACTACCTCGACCCTACTATGTAGAAACACTCCACACCCCCATGTACATCTAGAGGTGGCTTTGTATCCATGAACCCCCAGGCGCTCCAAATCATGGTTAAGATTTTCTTGGAAAATTCATTTGAGTCTATGGGTACCTTGTTTATTTTTCCATATTATGGATAATGTAAGTGTCTTATCAAACAGGTTGACAGTGAGTGCTAATGGTATTTTCTGTGGACTAAAGGTCTGGGTACACCAGTCATTTCATAGGCAGTAAAGAGCTACAGTCAGAGACAGAAGTGTGACCAGGCCCTGAGAGACAAAGCACAAGCAAAGGCAAGCCGTGTATGGAATGTAATGTAAAACATGCAAAATATTATGTAGGAATATGACAAGCTTTTAAAATGCAGGGTATTTTTGTTCTTCTGTTTACACTATATACATTAGATGCCGTTACTGAATTGAGTTACATTTTTATAATTCATAATACCTCAACAGAAAATAGAGGCATCTTAGAAAGAATACTCCTCAGAATTTCCACGTTTGGTAGCTACGGAAAATGAATCACAGTGAAGTAAGGTGTTGTGCCAAGGATCACCAATGTGATCAAGTAGGGGAGCTGGGATATGGCTGGGGATGCCCAATCACACAGTTTGTAAATCAGCCTCTTGCTCATACAGAATCTTCTCCATTTTCGTTTTCAGGGAAAGAACAATAATTTTACATTCAAATCTAAATAACTAAAAACATTATATTTATACGTTCTGTATAAAGGCTTCCCCTTGGGATAAGAAAAAAAGATATATTTCTGGAAAGCCCTTCACCTGAGCTGAGACAATAACAAGTGTGAGCAAAACCATCAGGTCAGAGGTCCAACTGCACTAAAAAGTTTCCTCGCGGAATACAGGTTTTTAGTGAGGCAGCACTATGGAATTCAGCTCTGCTGCAATCATAAGGCATATTTTTATTTTCTTGTTCTGCATTCAGTGGAAGCAGAAGATTAGTGGTTTGATTGAGGACCATCCTGTGTTGTCCCCCCCTGTCTTTGTTTTCGCCAGTAATTGCACATACTTTTTTCTTCTCAGTACTCCACGAGGAAGGAGAGGTAAAAATGGCTCAAGAAAGGCAAAGAATTCCCAGGAAATAGGTATCAGGGAACAGGAAGAACCAGTAGGAAAACCCAAAACACTCATGAAAATGGACTATTTCTGAATAATTTCAATGACACTTTGTAATTTATGTGTGCCGATACTTACAAGATTCTTGGAACTTGAATGACCCATCGCATGTTGGGGGAATACACCTTTTGATTGATGAACCATTTGGCCAGAATGTCCCACTCATTCGCCGAACGTCCGTAGATAGACAACCGTGGTTCTGTGTATTGATATTTACTTTCTTCCAGCTCCTTACCCACCTCCTGTGTGAACATAATTGAATAGTTAATAGAGTAGAAGAGAACTTATGCTTAGCATTGGACACTGCAGCTGGTTTGCCACATACTTTACACATGAGACAACCATGGAGCTCTATTGTGGGTATTGTGATGAACAAAGTGGGACTACTGGCTGCCTCTGCTCATAAGAAATTCCTAATGAAAGACCGCTGTTTACTGTAGTGGCCAACATTGGAAAGGAGCACTAACAGGCATGATTGCATTACATGATCTCTAAAGTGTCTAGTGCTGCTCACAATTATTGAGCACTGCAAAAACCAACGGGGCCAATAGCGAATGCATTAGCAATGCGCTGTGCTGTATGAGATTATAAACAGAAACTAGAGCGATCATCTCGCACCCTCTCATCATGGAGTCTGTTTCCATGATTCTAATCATTGCTATAGGGTGTGTTAGTCCAATTAGATAATTGGAAGCAAAGCAAGACTACAACACACAGAGTGCATTACGTTATCTCATCAACGCCCAGGCCTGAAACCAATGTCCGTGATGACACTGAGTGAGCTGGTCACCTTAAGAAAAACTCTCTGACACGGACATCTGAGATAAATGATATCCGTCCAAGAGAATTGTTTTGGCCAGTGGAATCCTCAGTGACTTGGAAGTTGGAAGATTGAAAAGGATCAGTCTGCCAATTAGAGCAGAGTATTGGGGCAGTGGGGCTTGAGGAAACATGAAAACTACGTCAAGCTGTCAATGTCAACCTGTAGCAAGGCAATCAGTAACCAGACCAAGAGGGATCAGCTGCATATTGTGACTGCTTGTGGCGGGCCTCAGGTCACAGCAGACCATTTGCAACTGTGTTTGACACATATGCATAGGGCAATGACAGTGAGGCATGCAGCCATTACATCCTGTCTCTGTGAGAGGACAACAGAAGCCTGTTTTCCACAATGTTGGGTTTATTCTAAAAGCTTCTACATTTAGGCAAGACCATTACAGAAGAAGAGCATGCTGTATGTGACTAACGTAATGCCAAGAAATGCCAAGATTGAAAAGGCATGGCTTAGCTATTCAAAGAAGAAATTGAGCAAGAGGGAGAGAAAATGCATTTTCATCATAAAAACACTTGAAATAGGAATCAGAAGGTGGAACATCAAAAGGAGCTGCACAGTCAGGTAGACTATTAATTGCTTTATTTCACAGCATAATAAGCACTTACAGTTCTGAACTCTCCCCTAAATATAGAGTGCACAGCCTAAAAGGAGCACATTTTGCTGCAGATGTTCATCCTCATCTACCGCTAACTGCCTGATCGATGAGCACAACAACCACTTACGACATTAGTTGCAATAAAGGAGTCTGAGGAGGAGGAACATAGTGTGCACAGGAGCTCTAACATGTACTTTGAATGATAGAGATATTTGGCAGAGTGTGAGACTTAAGAGAGATTCTTTCTGCCTTTCTGGGGTTGAAGATGAGTCACCTCAGCATGGAGAATTTATACACGATATATGCAGTTACGTTGGTCGCACTACAGTCCTGTCACCAAAAAGGCCAACAGAAGGGGCACTGGCTCCCACCGTGGGCTTCAAGAACATTGGATGCATAGTTCCTAATGAGCAGCACACATGAGTGGCATGGGCAAATAACAGGACACGTCACCAAATGGCTTCTGTTGGTTTGTTGCATTCATCGAAGATAATATATGATAATTGTCCTAGGTTGTGGTGCTACCCTTTCGTAAATACACCTCAGAAACATTTACACCCTCTCCAAAATAACTCTAGGTAATCTGAGTACAAAGTATATCAGCGAAAGCATGGCATCTATCAGGCTATTCACATAATATTAATCGCATTAAGAAATCACTGCATATAATACACACCCCTCCATGCCCACCATGTGTGGGAGACATCACTGTGAAGGTACGTAACCATGCTTGATGTGGTGTACATGATCTTGAGAGGCACATTAGTGATAGCAAGCTAACATTGCATTTTGAGAAAAATCTGCAATATGTTCTAATGTTGATTGCTACTCATGCATATATAAACTGTTTTTTGCATATTTAGAAGAGAGACTATGGATACTGATATCAAAAAGGGAAGTAGGAATGTAGCATTTATGTAAATAAAGACCAATGGAAATGTGGTATACGTCTAAACAAACTAGCAAGAAGTGGATGTACAGTTCACATGCTTCTGAAAGCAGACACATAAACAAAGTGACTTATCATGTCACAGCAGACAAGCAGGAGACAGACTTACTTTTTACCAGAGACAAGCAGGAAGCAGAAAAGTTTACATTTATATTTACTCGAGACAAGAAGGAAGTGGGTACTTAAGTATCATAGGACAAACAGAAAGGGGCTACTTATTAGAGACGGGTGGAATGTGGGTATTCATTTCACAACAGAGAAGTGGGCTGTCACAAAACTCACACAAATGGACATAAAGAAAAGAAGCCTTCAAACTAAGGGGTACGCACCACTCGGGGTCCGTGGATGTGTACTCAGAGAGCCGCAAATGAGACTGCAATTGTTTAGAAATGAAGATAGCCTGAAAGCGCTCCTGGCGCAACAGTTATAAAACTGAGTGTGGGACAATACTACTGATTGCCATGGGGCAGAGTGAATGAGCATGGAGAGGGGGACAAAAACGTGGCTGAAAAGAACAAAATATTCTACATTTTATTGTTTTTTTCACCTTCCGGTAACTGCTTATAAAGTAACACACACCTCAAATGAAACATAAATTAATGTTAAACTATGGGATACACCTTGGTTTGAATATCAGAGAAAAGGGAGGGAGAGGAATAGTGTGAAATGGGAGCCCATGTTGTTAAGAGGGCGGAGGAGACATCCCGTTTTGCAAGGCGGTAGCTATCATTAGTGATGCAGGTGCAGTGGCATTGGGGACCAGAGATCTGATGGGCCAATTTGTCACAATTATGAATGTCTTACTTTAAAAAGAGGGTATGGGGGCTCATTAACCTTGTTAACATTAGAGTAAATGGCACTCTTGCCACAAAAAGGGGGCAACGTGCGGTAGCTCATTTTTTTGTTCAGAAAGTGACAGAACTAGTTTCAAGATTGAAGTGATGGTCAGGCATGATGAAGAAGGAGTCAAAGAAGAAGAGGAGATAGCCGGCTTCTCAGGGCTGCAGCTATCATTAGTGCAGCACGTGGAGTTGCGTTGGGGCCTCAGCACTCCAATTATGGGGAGCAGTGTTTTTGGTCAATTCTGTTTTTGTATGATGCTGTGCTCCTTTATAAGTCTCTCATCTAATGTTGTTTTCAAGCTACAGAAAAGCACCCCAGAAATTATCTTCTAATCCCCCGCGACCACCCCTACCCCTCCCGCTCCCCAAATCCTTGAGGGCAGGTGGGCTCAGAGCAAAAAATATCGAAGACCTCCTTATTAGCATCCATTAGAGTCTGAGATGTGTGCAGCAACATGGAGACCAGTGCACTATTACAGTTCTGTAGGGGTAGTGAACTAGAAAGGATCCCATAAGATATGTAATAGGTACGAAAAGTCAGGAACTATATTTACCTTGATAATACGAGCAAAGTATTCACCATTGAGGTAGTTCTCTGTTTTCAGATACAGGTCCCTCAGCTCACTGGCACCAACTGGGTTGTACTTGGCGTTAAACTTATCAAATCGATGAAATGTCTGACGCCCCTGTAATGAAGAAAAGATCTGGAAACTCCGAAAGGATGCAAGATGAAGCAATGTTCATTCATTGTGGCTGAACGTCTTTCTTGGTGTAAATGGAGGTGGCTACAGGTGTGTTGGTAGATTCTACAGGGTTAGTCGGGTCACAACAATGCTCTCCTTCTCTCCTCACATGCACACACACACATAGACACAGACACAAACACAAAACTCACAGGCACAACTTACTGGGCTCCAAGCACATGCTACACTAACCATCCAACATGTTATTTGACAGATTTGTAATGGATACAGCAGTGATAAATGAGAGAGCAAAGAGCCTACGTTTGATCACTGTGGTGACCCTTTACTGCAGTTTCCATGTTTATTGTATCTCATCATCCTAAATTCTGCCAAATGTTTTAAAAATACACTTTTCTTTGTTTCTTGTTTCATTGGAGCAGATTGTTTTAAATATCAATCTGGACAGTGGCCTTTAGACGTCCCCTCCTTAAATCCATCTAGGAAGGAGGGACTTCTTGACAAGAAGGTTGTGCTATTTAGAGACTGGGTGTGAGTGCATGATCTACTTCAAACGCATAGCTAGGATTGTGAGTAAATGGTTTAGTACCGTGACACAGCTATGCATGGATTCTCATTTTATCACAGCTGTTCAGTAACCTTTAGGTCTTGCTGTTTCGCTGTAGATTTCCAATTATCAGAGGGCTGTCAAATTGTGTTACCCCTTATACCACCTCAGATGTCAGTTTATGAAATCACATGCTTCATGAGCATGGACCTCCCCTGGCAATGGTTTAATATCGCTCTCATTTCCCGGTCTTGCAGGTTCATTGGTAAAATATGTATTGTGCTCAGTTAAACAAGAATCATAATGGCTAATTTCAGCGTGAGTGGGACACACACACACACACACACCCACACACACACACACACACATACACACTTTTTCTTTTGGACACTTTGGTCTATTTGTTGATAACCAGAGAGGACCTGATGATCCAGGGAATATCAGGCCCATTACAACTGCACACCTCAGTCTTAAGGAAAACTCTTGTCCCCTTGTATCTTCAAACTCTGGTGGCACACATCAGCAGACCTCCTTAAGGACTGCATTTTTATATTTTTCAGGTCAACTTTACAAATTGTTCATACTGCCCCAGAAGCAATACCATGCGTACGAGAGGATGTTGGCATGATGCATATACATACAATTCCTCCACTAAGTGCTAGCGGGGTCCGTTTCTCCCCTTCACTTTCCATGATTTAATACCATCCAGGGAACAGTAGGAATGATTTTCAAACATTTGCTTATAATTCTCTCGAGTTTCAACCCTCCTCCAATGCATTAGAGATTCCCCGGTAGGTACTGTACTTCCTGTATTTGAATGACAAAATGGAGGGCAATACTCACAGCATGGACGTCTAGCGAGTCTACAGTCAGATCATAGGGATCCATGTGAAGACTTTCAAACATCTCCTTCAGAGTCATCTTCTTGCCATTCTTCTCCACCACAACCCTGTCGGCTTCAGTGCGGTGGGTGTGCTTAATGAAGCGCAGCAGGTGCTTCTGGTTCATGCATGCAGCCGCGTGGATGTGAGTGTCAACCTGCAAACAGAACCACAGCCATTGCTTTGACTTATGCTTCCCTTTGCTGAGCTGCTCTTCACCGATGCACTGCAGAGTCTGTACTCAATGGAAGTTTACTTGTGCGCAACCATGAACTTTTAGATGGTCCCTCAAATGAGTTGTCCTTTTTAGGTCTCGTCCTGAGCCAGCGCTTGCGCTGGTCTGGGCGAGACATTTTGTAGTGTGGGCTTCAGAAATGCGACCACAACTTTTGGCTGGCCTAGAGCATGCGAGAACGCGCACAATAACGCGCTTTCCTCGCATGCTCCAGGCCATCTGCCTTTCCTGTCACGCTCTCCCAAGCGCCTCGCTCTGCCCCTCCCCCACCACAGAGCGAGCGCTTGTTTTTTATAAACATAAACTAACAGGAAGGATTGCTGCTTGGCTTTTTATGTACAAATGAAAAAGCTTCGTAAAAATGCATTCCATGTACTGACATGAAATGCATTATTACAAAGCTTTTTCATTTGTTCTTAAAAAGTGAAACAGCACAATCTTTCCTGTTAGTTGTAAGATTATTGATGAAGTGCCCACCCTCCTCCTATGTCCGCAGAGACTGAATAACAATGCATTAAAGACACATTGTGTCCAAAACGCGCTGCCTCTGCGGACATAGGAGGAGGACGGGCAATTTATAAATAATCTAGTTATGCTTATATGTGTAGTAACAGCCCCTTGCATCTTTCAATAACGCGCAGCCCCTCGACGGATATCACTCAATCTTTGCGCTTTAATGAAAGTTTCTTTATTTGTACAGCGTTTTCTACCAGATATTATACAGGAGCCCTCTGCTAACCTCTGCCAATAAACATAAGCATCCCCTTGCATCTTGTAATAACAGCCCTTTTAAAGCCCATTTACTGTCACTTAATGTAGTTTTCTGGCTTTAATGCAAAGGGAGCGCACATGCACGAGCTGAGGGCCATGTGGCATTCTTCTCGCTCGGCCAAGCGTGCGCGCCTCGCTTCAATGCCCCTCCCTCTCCCCCACCACAGAAACGTCTGCCATGCTTCTGTTGTGACCCTTTTGATGCAGGGCATTGGAGGAAAACATGGGCATTTTGTTGTTTTTTCACGTTGAAAGTTTTAACAGACACTTCGAGACTGTTCTTGGCATGATGTCAACCTGCGCCTCTTTCAACTTCAAAAGTTATTTGGTAGCTTTGCAAGGAAAGTTATATCATCAAAGGAATCTGCAAATATACCTTGGCACAGGCGCTTGGTGGTAGCCACAATACACATATCTGCACCACCACTCCACCACTCAGCATCACAACAGCACCACTCCACCACCTCAGCACCAATCCACCACCTCAGCACCACTCCACCACCTCCGCACCCCTCCACCACTCCACCACCACTCCACCACCACAGCATCACAACACCACCACTCCACCACCTCAGCACCACTCCACCACCACTCTACCACCTCAGCATCACTCCACCACCACTCCACCACCTCAGCATCACAACACCACCACAACACCACCACTCCACCACCTGAGCATCACCACACCACCACCTCAGCATCACAACACCACCACCTCAGCATCACAACACCACTACCTCAGCATCACTCCACCACCACTCCACCACCACTCCTCCACCTCAGCATCACTCCACCACCACTCCACCACCTCAGCATCACAACACCACCACTCCACCATCACTCCACCACCACTCCACCACCTCAGCATCACAACACCACCACCTCAGCATCACAACACCACCACTCCACCACCTCAGCATCACAACACCACCACCTCAGCATCACAACACCACCACTCCACCACCACTCCACCACCTCAGCATCACAACACCACCACCTCAGCACCACTCCACCACCTCAGCATCACAACACCACCACTCCACCACCACTCCACCACCTCAGCATCACAACACCACCACTCCACCACCTCAGCACCACTCTACCACCACTCCACCACCTCAGCATCACTCCACCACCTCAGCATCACAACACCACCACTCCACCACCTCAGCATCACAACACCACCACTCCACTACCTCAGCATCACAACACCACCACTCCACCACCTCAGCATCACAACACCACCACTCCACCATCACTCCACCACCACTCCACCACCTCAGCATCACTCCACCACCACTCCACCACCACTCCTCCACCTCAGCATCACTCCACCACCACTCCACCACCTCAGCATCACAACACCACCACTCCACCATCACTCCACCATCACTCCACCACCACTCCACCACCTCAGCAACACAACACCACCACCTCAGCATCACAACACCACCACTCCACCACCTCAGCATCACAACACCACCACCTCAGCATCACAACACCACCACTCCACCACCTCAGCATCACAACACCACCACCTCAGCACCACTCCACCACCTCAGCATCACAACACCACCACTCCACCACCTCAGCATCACAACACCACCACTCCACCAGCACTCCACCACCACAACACCACCACTCCACCACCACCTCAGCATCACAACACCACCACCTCAGCATCACAACACCACCACCTCAGCATCACAACACCAACACTCCACCACCTCAGCATCACAACACCACCACCTCAGCATCACAACACCACCACTCCACCACCACTCCACCACCTCAGCATCACAACACCACCACTCCACCATCACTCCACCACCACCTCAGCATCACAACACCACCACTCCACCACCTCAGCATCACACCACCACTCCACCATCACTCCACCACCACTCCACCACCTCAGCATCACAACACCACCACTCCACCACCTCAGCATCACTCCACCACCACTCCACCACCTCAGCATCACAACACCACCACTCCACCACCTCAGCATCACAACACCACCACTCCACCACCACTCCACCACCTCAGCATCACAACACCACCACCTCAGCATCACAACACCACCACCTCAGCACCACCTCAGCACCACTCCACCACCACTCCACCACCACTCCACCATCACTCCACCATCACTCCACCATCACTCCACCACCACTCCACCACAACACCACTCCACATCACTCCACCACCACCTCAGCATCACAACACCACCACTCCTCCACCACCACTCCACCACCACTCTACCACCATCACTCCACCACCACCACTCCACCAACATTAAACACATTGGCAAAGTCAATAGCTCTGCCTAAACACTTATAAGGCCCCAAAGACGAGACCTATTGGCTATGCCAATGCTTGTTTATATAAGATTGTTGTACAACTAAACTTCTCAACACCAGGAAGTAAGAAAAAAACTTTCAATAAATCCAGAGCATGTGTTATACTAAGCTCTCAAAGTACACATTTCTCAATACCAACTGCAGGTTTGGCAGGTTCTGTCCTGATTGTTGATCACCTGCCTGTAGTGATGCAGGTCACGGGCAATGTAAACACACCTCAGTTATGCCGGTTGGCTTGGTGAACCGACCTGTTTTTTGACTACGTAATGAAATTAGAGAAGAGGAAATATTCATCTCAGAGGCGTCACTGGCATTCTGATGTGTCAGCATCCCTTGATAATCTTTGCTTCAGCACTTTATATAGTTGTGTGTTGAATTGGATTGTAGTTTTATTGGAATAGAGATTCATATCCCTGAGGAGTGCCCTGTTACAGAGTAGTAATGGTAATTGATTTAACAAGGACTCATTGTGTGAACAAACACGGAGATGGTAGTAACAGCCATTCAGTAGCAGCATATGTGGCACCAACATGCAGCAGAAGTTATATATCTACCCCAGCAAATACCCAATTATCGCACTAGAATTAGTTCCACTTGGTGCTAACTATGTGCATAAAAAATGTCCATGGCAAAATAGTGCCACATACATTAAGACAAAAAATGGTGGTAAACCTTTTGTTTTTATGTAATGATCTGCTTTTACGTGAGGAATGTGTGATCTGAAATATTCTTCTTTTCCACATCCAATAAAACGGATTTACTATGCTAAGTACAATAGCTTTGGTTTAGTACTTTATTTGCTCTAAGGTACTCCCTGTATCCTTTTTGCTACACACTCTTCTGGTCCAAGAGCCAATCATTTACATTCCTATATAGTTCCACACTTTTACATGACTTTTATGTTCAAGATATGGTTGCCATTTGTTCAAAACCCAGTCACCACCTCTTCTCGCATTTTCAGTTAAGAGCACTTTTCTTCATCCTTCACCATTCCTTTCTAACCTTTACGCAAATTCCCACGCACTCATTCTGCCTTCTACAAGCTTCCTACGCCTCAGCTGGGCAGAGCGATTGACGTATGAGTGACATATATGAAGGAACAGACCTTTCAGTTGGCTGATACTCACCCTCCCCATCGCCACAATCGGGCGAAACTGTGACATCACCAACACCTAACTTATCGCTTTTTGCTCTTGGTTTGTTAAACATTTGAGGTAGCTCTAGGGGTGCAAGAAATCACTGCTTTTTAAGAGTGAGAGTAACTTTTTTATCATCAAGCCACAGTGGCACTCATTAACCTCAGTCCAGACTGGGGGCTACCTGCGGTGCGTCTCATCACTATACCGTATATATTGCATTACTGCCTGGCTGTGGATGCATTTAAACATCCTTGACACTATACCACTTTCTTTTTCCAGTACTTTTTAACACAGACCCTCCGGTCACCCTACATGCAAAGTCTCTGCACTCCTACCAGTACAAATACCAAAAGTCAATAACTCGCCAAACCACTACTAGAAAACTGCAACAACAGGCACACCTGCTGGCCTGCCTTTTCAGTGTGTGACCCAAGACAATAGTGCAGCAGCCAAGTGACGCTGAAACTCCAAGTTGAATATGACATGACTGTCAAGACTTGCCCTTTCTCCCATCTTCATCAAACCCTTTTGCTTCCCTCGGCATTGCTCCTTATGTTAGGCAACATTATTGCTTCCTCCCCTACCACTGTGTGCTTAGAAGCAGCTGTTTTCAACTACATGAGTATATTAGAAATACAATACCAATAAATCAATATTTAAATAACACCTGCTCTCCATGCTTCTAAAAGCACTCAACATTCTTAACCCACTTGCGCTTGACTCCCTTCTCCCTACTGTTGTAACTGGTACAAAATGTGTCTTGCTTTGCCCTGATCCCTTCTTTATTTGCTCTGTACATCTCCTCTTCTGTTCTAGGGCCAGCTCTCCACTAATTCATGATGCGAGTGCTACACTTTATAAAAGCCCCAAAGTAATAAAAGCAGAAATAATACATAATAGTCTAGCAAATATCCACTGATAGTAATACGTAAAACATATTTTAAAAATGTCAGTGCATGATCAGTGATTCATAAAGCCGCCCGTTGTGTTTTATCTTTCTATCTTGATTCAATTTTCCTATATTTGCACTTGGCGGTGCCATGAATTCTTAGATTTGTACTGGTATCACCTGACCTGAGGCTGACGTCACAGCGAGACACCACAAATGAGAAAGCCAATGCAAGCATGTTGGCAACAGGATGCAGAAACCTGGTTCTTTCGCCCACCTCCCTGCATGGATGTCTGGTGGCAGCGGCTGCTCTCCCATGTTCCGATTTAAGCTGGCTCAATCTTATACCAATGGGAACAGAAAATGCACAGCGCCATTGCATAATATCCTACTCTGAACATTTCCTGTGTCTATAGACTCAATACAATAGGTGACCTGAGGCCCATCACTTCATATACAGTTCGTAAATGAACCTGGAGCTCAAACACCAGACTTAGGGAAGCTGGTACAGCATAACAGCAAGGTAAAAACAACTGGCCAACAGGGAAATGAGTAGAGAACGGCAGGCAACCGCTTTCTCTAATAATATTGCTTGCTGACTGAAGAATACATTCACTTTCCTATTGTCTCAAAATGGACTAAAACGAGAGAGAAGTACTCATTTTGTACACTGGCAAGATTTGAAGAAGTCACACCAGTGTTCTCCATAAATGAGCACGAGTTCTTCAAAATAAATCTACTAAAATAAACAAAATCTACTAAAAGACTCCGACACAGTTCAGAGAAAATATCCTGTTTTCATATTTCATTAAAAAAGTTTTTATGAAGTACCAGTAGTGGTTTTCGGGTTAGGAAGATGCTATGAAAGTCAAGGGGAGTTTCAAGTGTTTTTACCTGCACCTTTCTTTGAGACATGCTTGATGCATGTTCTGTGGGAGAAAACACCCCACACTCCACCGTCGAGGCCCCTTCCTGATTGTGAAGCTAGATGCCATGGCGTTGAGGAATTAATTTAGCCTGGCACATGTCCCTTGGTCCTGCGATAACATCAGGAAATTTGTTATAGACTATCTCTAGACATGGAGTGGCACATAGCACTGCTGGGCAATATGGCCCTGCATATAACGAACTATCATAAATAAATTAACTATAAGCCGGGATCTGTAACTCAGTTAAGGTACCCCTAGTCTGAGCTTTGCTAGTAAGGTTTCATACAACTAGATTTAAAACAATTTTCCATGGGGTCAATTAGCTCTTTCAAGTGTTTGACTCTATCAGTCTCTTGTAGCCACAATGGCGAATGCAGCATGGGAGTTTCAGGGATTTAACAGTTTGAATTTAGGATAGTGATAAGATGAGTATCAGTAGGTGCAGTGAAATTTAGTAAAAGGGGTATGTGTATATGACTGCAGGGATTTATGAATATATGCAGGTATATAAGTAGCTAGCTTTTGCAGCTAGCTGTGTATGAATAGATATATGTAGCTATGTATGTATTTAGCTATGAAATTTACTATGCATGCATGTAAATATTCATCACCTTAGCAACGTATGTAGATTTATATGTATATATATATATATGTGTGTGTGTACAGGTAAGTAGCAAGGTATGCGGTTATGTTAAAAGAAGACAGTGAGCCTTGTAGCCAATAAACTCTTTTTGATTTCCCCAAAAACCAGAACTGAAAACATCAATTGGCCAGTCCACCAAGTAGGCGGATCTACATGTATCTTGCATACCACAGGTAAAAACTCCAACAGGAATTAGTCAGCCTTTCATAATTCCATAGTCTATAAAATGGGTAGCAAGGAACTGATTAACACTAACATTTGTTATTCAAGCCCTTGGAAACCCCAGATTTTAAGCACCATGTAAAACTGAAGCTATTACTGTTGCAAATATACTTCGCCAATTAGGATTCCTTCATTACTTGTTGTATTTTCGCTATGCCTTTAGCACAGTACTCCCACATTCGTATAACTTCTGTGAGAGTTCTTGTGTATTCCAATAAGTCCTATAGATTTCATAGAACATCTAGGAGTCCACACGTGTCACTAAGAACTTCCCTAAGAGCTAGCCAGTCCTCTCACAACTACATCACTTAACTCGGTAAACAAATGAATAAAAAATCCAATAAGATATTTAAGTATATAAAATATGAGACCTCATGTTCTAGAAATCACTAGTATTAAAGCCAACTCGTTATGTATCCTTAGAGTTCTTCTAAGAAGTACCATAGCAGTACCATATCATTTTTATTTTTGTAAAATCCATACTTTTCTTGACAGATAAAGGACTGACAAAAACTTCACAATAAATACTTGGCCAGTCAACAGTGCCCGACCAAGCAAATATGTAGCCCCAGCCAATTACAACCGACCACACTAAACATCTCCACAACAGTGCTTTGATGTGGCACTATCCTATTCAGAGGTGTCTCCTCACAGGATAGATGAACACTTGAACAAAGTGTCCAACTAGTCCTCAGTCTCCCTGATTCTTTTGACGTGCTGTATCACTTCAAATTTGAAATCTATATTCGAGGTGTGAATACCTACTGATGCAGAAATGTGTAACACCAGCAGTCCACACCATATGGCACGAAACATAACACTTAACCCATGATTTAGAACCATTAACGATTCATATCACCCTTAAGGTTGCAATATTAATGTTGTGTAGGCCATTGTCAAATCATTGTCCCATTCATTCCCCCGATGGCTTTTTGTTCAATTGAAAACTCTTTCTGAACATGTAGAATGACCTTTTAGATAGCTGAAAAGGTCTCGCATTTAAAGCCAGCTATCCTTGTCAGGCAGGCCTTGTGCAAATACAGTGATGAATGGGCTTAGCAAAAATACCGTACTAATTATGAATACACAATCGAAACTTTCGATTCCCTTTCCCACCACACACAAGGTAACGTGTGTTACATGTATTCCCAAAAACATGCCTCCTTCAAAATCCGGCATATCTTGTATCACAAAGCGTAGAATTGCTGCATTAGTAATTAGCCCATGGGGAAAAAATGTGCTAAAATAAAAACGGTTGATGGGTTCTCCTCAGGTTCAAAACCTGATGAAATGTATGTATCAGTGACCAGGGAGTACTGATTCTAAGAAGCCTGAGCTCGTTGTATGCCACATGGATGGAGGACAATGTTGTGCCAATTCTGTTGTTTACCAACACAAGCATTCACGTGGGGCTATTGGCAGCATTGCTACAGAAGCCCTAACTGGATGTCATTGTAAAAGGCACCCTCCAAAGTGTTACTATTGCCTCCAGGCAGTGCCAGGACATGGAGCTATCCCTGCCCTCTAGTAAGCTGCAAAAAAATGTCTTAACAATTGGCAAACTTCCACCAGGACCACAACATCATCAACCAATCTTCGACATACCGTACCTTTCTAACATTATAGAAATCCCGATGGGGCACGCACTTCAACTCTTTTAGTTCTGACATCTCATTCAACATCTCATGGAGCTTGAACTTCGATCCTAAGAAGTTCAGCCGGCGGTGACAATACGTTTTTCTGCAAAACAAAATTCAAAGGTCATTGTGGATAACAAACACACATAGGAAAAAGGTGTTTCGTACAAATGCACACTTATGACTGTTCTGTTTCGCCACTGGTGATTTCAGCCTTGCAGCTTTCTTTACAAAATGGCGTCTCACATTCTATGTCTAATTCTACGTAAATGTCCACCAGCATATGATAGCGCTGAAGTTATTCTTAATGGCTACACATGTAAAAGCTGATGGCTGTCTAAGATGTCTTACAGGAGGGATTTGAAGGTCATTGTATATAATAATTGCAACCCAGGTCATCACCATACTATTTTTAAATAGGTTAAGCTGCAATATAATAGTAAAAAAGTGTTAGGGCAGTGTTTACCAGGACTAAATGAAAAAATAAGGCATGACATGAGGGACTACAATTAAAGTTATTAATTTCATGTTGCGATCAATGGATATCAAATATGATCACTTGTCCATTCATGAGTTTGTAGAAAGAGCAGTTGAGTCCTTCCCCGTCCTTTACAAGTTTGGTTTAATGTATTCTATGATGAGTTCGTAAATGTATCCGATCAGTGCAGTTCTATGTTGTCCTTCTTCAACCAAGGTACTAGGGTAAAGTGGTCTTCCAATGTCAGGGGCATGTGAGAGGGGACATGGCATCAACACATAGCAGAAAACAGAGTTGACGTTCAGCCGGGGCAAGGTCAGGCTGGCTGAGTCAATGCCGGAACTTCAGGAGCGCCACAAATAATAACACAGCACAGTATGAATCTAGATTGAACTGATTTACATCGTCAGTGGTTTTGTTTAAAATCTGACTTGGGCATAGCCCCCAGAACCTACATTAGACTCCCCTGCAACAAGCTACTGCAGAAATTTTAAAAAATGTACTCAAAAGTGAGATACATTACATAAAAACCTGATATATTCTGGCACCATTTCAAAAGCAAAGGTGTAGTACCTTACACTTCCCAAAATAAAATATCCCTGATAAAACAATTACAATGTCAAGGTGGAGTCCATATGTGAGGGCTTTCAATTCATTCTCAAAAAATATATGCTATATATATTCGTGAGTAGCCATGCCAGAAATGAAAGCCTAAAGGAAGCCATTACAGGGTGCCCCTGTGGCTGTGTCATCTCTGTGGTGCACGTCTGACTCTGTTGTAGTGTTTGCCTTTATAAATTCACCTGTGGAACGACCTAGTCCAGGACTGCGACATAGCAATGCTTTTGTCCGACTTACAGTAGCCATTAGTTGTGTTTGAATAAATGGATGTGGATGGTTTAATGAGGGTTCCCTGCAGACAGTGACTCATCCCTTGTTACACAATGTGGAGCAATCCTTCAATTTCACCAGCCATTCCAGTTTGAGGAACGTGATCTAAACAGTATCATGCACCCCTCGTACAGCATGAATAAAATACTTCACATACAACACAGTAAAACCTCTTACAAAATGACGATAATAGCAGAAAAGGCAAGAAAAGAATTGAATTATAAACGCATAAGGGAAGCAATCATCTTCAAATAAAAGCTGGATTTCTCAAAGCATGACCTACATTGGGCCATCGGTGATGAGAGCCAGGATGTGGCTGAGGTCCACGGTGTACGTCTCCAGGTGTGGGTAGGGCAGACTCCGGGGCTCATCCTTCTCCAACATTTCTTTGTTGTCGTATACAAAGGGGATGCCCCCCTTCATGTCCACGATGTAATTCAGGTTTTCGTGCTCATCCTCAAGATTGAATGGGTCCTGTCCTTCACCTGGGGGGAAATGGAAATCTGTGCAAAGAGGGAGGAACAAAGCACACAGCGAGGTGAGACTGTGTCCTGATACCATGCTTTCTACACTGCATTAGACCTGTGAAAATGTGAGTACGGTTTTCAGCAACATGTTCGCTCACTTTCAAATTGATCCCATAATATTTACTGAGGACACATTTTGCCCGAAATGAAATGAGGGACTGTATGACAGACTGTGCATACAAATCTGTTTCCTTTTTTCTAGATTAGTCTTCAAACTCTGTTTTAGACTAGGCCTCGATGCACCGCCCTCATGGGATCCATTATCCTGTAGGACATTGGAATATCCAATTGCTTTTTCACCATTTGCTCTGCTAGTTTTAATATAGTCAGCCATGTTTTCACTTAAACTCTACTAATTGAAAGCCTGCTTTCCTTTTTCACAAATAAGCCAAATGATAGGGTGAGATGATTCTTGATCACTTTGTGCCCACTTTATTGGTCCGCAGGGCACTTTGGCGGTACAGAAGAGGCCACAGACGTTTGAGCAGCTCCTTCTGCAATACAAGTTGCGCCGGCGCTAAATGTGTGCCAGTGTGCGATCTCAAGTGGCATTCCCTCATTTTTACGGGGGTATGGCCCTTTACAAAAGAGAGAGCCTTTGCGTTTGCGCCTGTCCCGTATTACTTAAGGGTATGCAGAGGCAAAGAGGCAGCCATGAGGGGCACTGACTGATGGTTTCAAAGAGGTGGATGCACAGTCAGTGTGCCCTCCCATGGTGGAGGGGAAACGGAGTCTCATCGGCAGTGGCGTAGCTAGGGGGGGACGATGGGGGTGGACCGCCCCAGGCGGCACGAGTCTTGGGGCGGCAGCCGGCCCCCATTCCCCCGCTCTTACCTGCGGCCGTTGCGGCCGCAAGATTCTGCCGCGGCCGCTACCACATACACACACACACACACACACACCCCCGCTCTTCTATCATTTTGCCGAGGGCGGCAAACGCAGGGGCCGCCACGGGCAGCCTAAGGCCTAGCTACGCCTCAGCGGCCCCTCGAGCATCCCCCTGCAGGCAAGTGATGTCACTCACAGCACCCATCTGCAGGGGTATATGTGCCCCCTTTGAAAGTCAGACTAGTTGCTGCCTGCACAGTGAAACGTAAACCATCAGATTCAAACCGCTAATTTTACTTTAACAAGTATGTTATTCCCAGTGTGGGCATGGGATTTGCTGTCATAGGGCACACTGTCCCAGCTGTGATACGGCACACTGTTACAGTCCCTAGAGTTAAGTGTGTGCCGTCGTACAGTGTGACGGCGTGCCAGTGCGCCGTATCCATAATGCTGCCCCATTTGCCTTCTCCATAGTAACACTCTGTGCTAAGGCAAGTCAATGCCTTATTAGCCCCAATTATATATTGCTTTTCTAACTCACGAGTAAGACCCTGATTTATATGAGTGAGTATGATATTTGGACCAGGCACAGTGCTCAATTTATCTATCATGAAATGATCAATTTAAATGACACTGAGATGTTATCGGATAAAATAAAATACATATATATTATTGTCTCGACCGCTTGATAAATAGCGCAGGATCTCCACTATATGTGCAACAGCCTTTTAAACTGAGCATAGGTGCTGAGGTTTCCATTCTAACAAATACCAGGAATACTCTGCTATTAATCTCACTGTCTAAAAAGTGGTTAAATGTATCAAAAATAAGTATGTTGTTCCTCTACAATCAAAAATGAGGGCAGCATCAGTAAAGCATAGCCACACATCTGTTTTCCAAGTTCCCTTTACAAACGCACGCATTGGACATGATGTTGCACGCTGAGATGTTATCGGATAAAATAAAATATATTTATTATTGTCCCAGCTACCTGATTAACCCAAAGGTGTTGGTAAAAGGAACAGTTTCAATAATCCGTGGCATTTGCTTGTTGCTGTAAAAGAAATCGCCGAATTCCAACCCCCAAAAAACATTCGAGAAAAAATGCTGGTCTAAGGAAGCACTGGACTGTAAGACAAAGTCACAAACTGCTTCAAGACTCCCTGGCATTTGTTTGTTGCTGTAAAAACAATCACCAATTCCAACAAACATCAAGAAAACTGTAGAAAAAAATGCCAATCAGAAAAAAAGAAAGAAAAAGTACCCTTATCACAGCACGAGCAGCGGAAGAACAGCGGAAGGAAACAATTAAAACAAAATCAACTAGTACTTGGTCCATGCTTTGGAGAAATAAAAGGAGTCGATGTGAGGCATATGGTGGCCAAATAGGAGGCAGCTAAAAAGAATGACAATTAAGCCAGCAAATGGTAAGTAATGGGCGGGCTCCAAGCCCTTTACTGTATACAATACCCATTGCAGCAACAGTGCATGCGAGCTGGTCAGTGAGACCTAGAAATCGGTGACTAAAAGAACCTCACTCTGTGATCCCCTAGTCCAATCCTAGAAGGAATCCGGGACACAGAGGATGATTTTTGGTGAACACCTCAAACCTGGATATATTTAAATATTCTTTTTAGCCTACTTATAGTTATGTTTGACTACTTCACCCAGGGGGTGGAAAGTAAAAGATTAGGAAACAGGGCAGGCAAGTGGAATAGCTGCTTAGCTCCTTCACACCTTGAAAATGTTCTTTGTCATTCAGCTTTCACTTCATCAGTCTGATGATTTCTGTATATCATTTTAACTGATCTGTTATTTTTTAAGGGGGGGGCATACTCCTGCCTGAAAAATTAATCACAAAATATTTTATAGTGAAATACATGCCACTTAGGACGAATAGAGCTGTACAACGACAGTAAAGACTAACGTTATACCAAATAACAACCACAACAACGAGTCTTATTAGCAGAATGCATAAATATACTTATATCGCAGATGACACTTAATGAGCACTATTTCTAATCAATACATATCTATATGTACTAATACATAGATATGTATATATTTCCTAACTAATATACAATTGCCCCCTTATATGCAAGGTTTAGAAAAGAATATCCTCTAAAGAGTACCCCACTATTTCTGTTCACCTTAACAAAACCCTAGCAGACATCATTTGTTGACCATTTTTTTCTTTGCTACTAATTTGCCAAGGACACAAATATACCTTGTAGCAGATTGCTTAGAAATGGCCATGTGACCCATTCACCTGTATGTGTATAGCCGTCAGCATGGTAGAGGTTATAGAAACTCACATAAATGAACTATAAGATTCAGTTTCTCTTAAATCATTGTTTTTTTACCCAACTTAATAGATTTGCTCACATGATGTGAGCTGTTGACTACGCGTCTCTCAGAGTTTCGACGTTTGAAAGTTATCGTTTACTTGTGTATTAAGAAAAATCCATTGTTTGAGAGTCAAGCCCAGAATGGAGAAAGTCCTTGCAGTGCAGGTTGGTAGCTGCAAAGGTATTTTCTTTTTTCCGCTTGTTTAGCTGCAAAAAACTGCTCACCTGGTAATACTTCATCTTCAACTTTCCAGCTCTCATTATTCACGGTGGACAGATATCGAGCCGTGGTTCTTGGGAAGCGATGGTAGGCCAGTCGTGTGTACTTCTCACGGATGAGCAGAGCTTTGGCCAGGCCAATGGCAGCCTGTTCGTAATCATCCACTGTCACCTACGGGAATACAATAGACATGCATTCAGAGACAGTGGGCACGCGATTCAGCTGGAGATTGAAGGACAAACATGGTTCCCCAGAAGAATTTGTTGCTACACAGGGATAATGGTAGGGCTGAAAGATGCTGCTTCTGAACGTGACGTAAATTCAAAACATGACTGTCCAATTACACAAGGGTGCAGTGGGGAGCAGGTCTCTGACTGTTGGTACGTTGACACAAACTCTGATACCATGTCAAAAGACCCACCCCTCTTTCCAAGATAGTAACTTAGCATCATTAATTTTCTAATGTAAATGAACTTAGAAGTGGTGTTCCGCTGTGCTGACTATAGATAAGCATGCCTGTCAATGGAAGAGCATTCACATCTCATATGATCACATCATATCACCTTCCTGCTCTAAATCAAGAGGAGATATGACACTCGAAAGTATGTTGATGCTAACGTGATGAAAGCACAGGTTCATCACACGATAATGGTATGTGGCTAATTTGCAACCATGTGTTAATCACTGACAGAGAGACGCTTAATATCTATGAATGTGGGATTGTATTACTAAATATTGACACCAACAATATCGTGGCATACTAATGCAGAGGAAAATATAGAGGAACAAAATGTCAAAAGGTAGGTTCATATAGGGAAGTATAGATTTACTATTCCTAACTCCACATCTATGTACCTTGAAGATATATGAACTGCAAAGGTACATTTATGTGGAGTTAGGTATAGCAAATCTATACTTATTTACCTGTCAATATTTATTTTTGATTTTCTGTCCTCGGTATTCTGTCCCATCAATAATGTTGATTCGTTAATCAGGGGGCACACTTATGTGCTGTATTTATATACTGCGAACCTAGTCAAAAGGCAGCGCAGTGGTGGTGACAGAATTAGAGTTGGAAGTAGGCCATTAGTTACAGCACAGTATAATTACGCTTATGGTGAGAGCAATTTGATTATACTAATGAATCCTGAAAATCACATAGAGTAAGATGACATCAGCAGAAGGTAAAGGGGTTTGAGATGTGCAATGGCACTAACAGAACATTTTGACATCCTAGGCTCCTCTGATTCTCTGTAAAGACTTGGTAAGCCAGATATGTTTTCATAAACCCTTTCCAAGGTCACTATGTACTTTCCACATCATGACGTACAAAACCATGCAATTTATTTCTGGTAGAACAAATGAATAAAAGGTGAAAAGGTAACGTTTAGTATAATTGCGACTCCTTAATGTTCCTAATTCTGATGTAAATGTTCTCAAATCTATTAAACATTAACAAAGGTAAAAACATGAAGCACTTTTCTTATAGGCAACCAATAGTCAATATGTTACTCATAAAAAACTGTGTATTTCAACCTGTGCCTTGCCAAAGCATATGTCAGAATAAGTGAAACATTGTCTGTATTTTATCCTTCATAGAAATATGAATAAAGAACCTAGTATAAGTGCAGGATTTTGTTTTTCAAAGAAAGCCTAGGTATTGCAAAGATACATGTTATCTAAGTTAGAGTTGAGATACTGGAAAATCCTCTGATTTGTGTAGGAAATGCCATATTTGGTAGAGAATCCAGCTACCATATCGATATTATGGTGGAGGAAATTCCAGCGGGAGCATCTCCTCCAGATTTGGCACTTCCACCCAGTTCTAAATCGAATCTCATGTCTTTCCAGCCTAGTTTATTAAGCAGCAGATAGCTGCACTCCTTTTGAGAATTCAACATGATGGAAGTGTTTAACTTGCATGACGTTCCCTCATCATGGACAATCCCTAAAATGGAACTCATGAGGGTTCTTTTGGGTTGCAACACATGTCTAAGCAACATATATTATTTAGTGTTACCGCATGGCTTTCCTCACCTGACATAAAAAGTCCAGACAAAAGCTAAATAGTTCAATTAAGGACTGTTAAAGTCTACATTTTTCATAAAATGAAGAAAATGTGCTTGACATTAGAAAATGCATTAAACTTTATCATATCTGTAGAAGAGAAAACGAAAATCATAGAAAAATTATTCTTTAAAATGTGATAAATAAATAATATAGCTTTAACCATAGGAGAAGATGCTTTCTTAAACGTGTAAAGAATAGACGTGCAGTTTAATTAAGTAGTAGGCTCTCATACCTAATATGCTACTACGACTATGCCCCAAAATTATTTTGTGGACTTCTGCTTGACATTAGAGTAAGATGCCTTTCAGCAATTGCTGACCTAATCCTCTAACTGTAAAACTGTTCATCACTTTAAAATGTGCTGTTCTAAGAGAAATGTATTTATTTTTCTTCCTCACAGCATATGATTTCCTCATTTCACTAAGCAATGTATTCTGCTAAATTTTATAATGAATATAGTTTTAGCAATGATTAACTTTCTGAAGATATTGGTTTGCATTATCTCAACAAGACTTACCGATAGAAATGTTTCATTGCCTTAGACTAGCCCTTTGTCCATACAATGGAATACTGACAACAGCTAACAGAATAGGCCTGCAAGAGTTCCCATGAGAACCTTCCCTCATGTATCTAGTGCGAGACACATTAGAAACTTTCAGATAACAGCTCACTGACGTGAATGTTTACCATGGGAAATGGCAGGAGAGGCGACAGACCATCGGAAGACCCATTTCCATTGGATGAACTATGCAGAATGTTGCAAATGTTTTATGTTTTCAAATATAGGTGTTCCTAGTTAGAGAGGATTAATGCCATTCTACCTTTTCTATGCCACCTTACCCTCGATGCTTTATGCATTATCTTCCCCTTACTTTTGCCCAGATTTCTGTGTGCTACTGCTAACAGCGATTTCCTATTATCCTGATCTTTTGGCGAGGAGACTTTCTCTTACAGCCGACCATAGCTACTGTTGTGATTACTTCTCTTTGATTTAATTAACAGTTGCTACTGCAACTCATTAGGGAACTCGGCTGAGTTTCCTGAACAACTCTTTATGGGGTGTTCATTCTTTAGCTAAGTAAATGCTCCAGAATCTTGTGCTTTTCCAAGAGAACTCTTTATAGGTTCTTATAAAGGTTAGGACTCTTAGATTAAGATAGGGACTATTTCCTTTATGGAACACGCTGTCTATTTTATGCTGACTCTAACGAAACCTTTTCTTGGTATTTCTGTCAATGTATTAATCTGAAGAAAAACAACGAAAACAATACTAATCTCTTAATGAGAAATAAAACTTTAAAAACTATCCCAAACCTCTGATCATTGACTGAGCATTAAGTTACAGGAAGTTGATGATTATATTTGAAATTAAATTTGCTACAGCTCCATTCTACAACGGCGTGCAAGATCTATTGGCCTGAAGACGAAGAAACGCCAAAAATAGGAGGCTTTTGTTGTAAGTTCTTGGGTCTGCACTAATCATCAAATTGCCCTCCACAATTTGCTAACAGTCCTGAATAGCTGTCAACTCTAGCACATCTTACATCTGCAAAACCACTAAGGTGTAGACTTCTACCATGCGGCACTAAGTCTCATTCATTTGACCTCTGAAGCAACCATTAATATGGAGTCCTCTAGAATACATTGGTTATTAATTACTTGGGGAAATCCCAGAGATGGAGATCTCCAGTGCACAAGATTTCCTTGAGATGTAACAAATCACAATAATGGGGCATTCAAGCGCCTGTCATACCTCTTCTATCAGATTATTGTGTGTTGTAAATAAATTTAGCAGCCACAGCAGTGACCTATACCTTTTATAGGACTACAGCCATATAATGATCCTCTCAGCCCTGGCAGCAGCTTGAAACTGTCAGTGTATCTCATCACAAGGGATAACAAAGCAAATGGAATGTACATTCTGTAGCTTCTTCTTTAAGCTACAACACATCTTTTACCCTTAGCAATTTGAGAAATACAGAAACGTATAGTAAAGCAATGACAACAACACAAATTAACAAACAAGCATATCTAAACTAAACAAAAAGAAAAGAAATCCAGGAGGAACACTTTGGGAAATACTAGCCTAAAAATGTTCTACCTGGTCACACACAAACAAAATTCCTTAACCAATCAGGAGGATGTCTTTAACACCGTCAGCCCACACACCTCCAACAGTCTAGAGAACTGCCCAGGGCCATCTCCTTTGATACACTCATGTGAAATGGAAGGCTATCACCACAGCTCACATGCCACTTCCAACTAACTCACAACTCTCTCACGGCATACCATGTATTTCAATATCAGTCAAGAGCATCACATAGCTACACTCCTCATCACACACTTTCACCTCAGGGCATCAACCTGCAGCATGAAAAGCCTGTTTCAACTGAGGCGATGTAAAAGAACTAATTCTAAAATGGTTCATGGTTGTTTGAGAGGTTTCATTGTTGCAAAGCACAGTGTAGAAGTTGACTTCAAATCTGGTCAAGAATGCCTCTATAGTGGAAACTGGCTGAAAGACAAACCTGTAGGTTTATCTGGTAGATTGTCAAAGTTCAAAGGAACATTTTAGGTGAAAAGGGTGCCAGAAGGAAAATCCCAATGATGTGGTCCTCAAACAGCAATAATACCTCTTCCATATTAATGTGTCTTGTCACACGAGTCTTTTTCCATCTAGGAATATTCATAGGATGGACATCTTCCATCTGTTATAGTCCCTAGAGAAAATTCTTTAGCACATATGATTCAAGGCCTCTTGGATCTGATCCATCGAAAACTTTCTACACCTACACAGCTTCTTTCTCCAAAAAACAAAATCCCAAAGATAGAGGCCTTCCTTCTCAATGTTCACATTATATCCAATGAGTTTACAATACAATTTGAGACTCATTCACTCTACCACCCAGAGTTAGTATGCTCAAACATCAAATCAATATGTATTACTGAGCCTAGAGACCAAGTGTTAGCGACTACAGTTATGACTGAGTCGGTTAGTCCTTAGAAAAGCAATTTGTTTGGTCATACATCACATTGGATATGTTTCGCAAATGTACATGAAACCTTACAAAGTAGTATAGATGCATGCAAGTTTGCAGCTTGATGCTCTCACAGACTTATTTAGAGAGGCACGCATACAAATCCAGTAGGCAGATATCTTGAGATTGCATGGAGGCTAAGGACCGCATTACCATTGCCAACCAGCATATGTCTTTGCCTGCATTACATAGATATGAAAAGCTGCTGCAGTACCATTTTGAAGTGAAAGATATCCTTACAGACAATAAATGCAAGTGTAAGATTGACCCAACACTTTCTTCTGTACTGTACAGTTGTTCTGATGTATCCAGAAATTAAAGACTCATTACTGGGTCTGACGCATTGGCCTATAATATGTGCATACCTTCCAGCAGGAGTTTAGCAATCCTCCCCACCCCCCAATAGTGTTAAGGGCTTACACAGCAAAAACAAAATTGGTACACCCTCATGGTAATAATAACGTACATACACAAACATGGTATACGTCTCACAAACAGATAACCTGTTCACTCAAAACACAGACACGGCTGCCACACACATACACATATATATTATGCTTTCAAGAGTATTATCTTGTTTGTTGAGAGGTGCTGATCCATATACTAACCCCTGCACAGTAGTCTCCACTAATTGTGACTCTCTGAAACTCTGGCACTTCATTCTCTGCTGCCGGGGCCTGTGCTGAATCTGGGACATCAGCAATGACTGGCTGATCTGCCGACTCAGGAGACCGAATTGGCGAGATGGAAGGAGCCTTCCATTCATGCGTAGGAATCTGCAGCGACAATGACTGGGAGCGGATCATCTTGAAGCTTTTCTTCCTAGGATTCAATGAAATAGGGAAGCAGTCATGAGTACAGTACAAGTGAGAAATGTGTAGGATCATCTATGTACAGAGAAATTTAAGGAGTAGGTAGTACATGCTGCATTCCTAAAAGAGAAACAATTAGGTGCTTAAAGTTTACCGGTTTACTGTGTAAAGAACAGCAGATTCTCACAACGTCACTCCCATTCAGATATTGGAAGATATTTATCATAATAATATCTTTTGACTAGGAAGGAATGCTGCCTGTTTTATAATTTCCAAAGCCAATACCAGAGTAATCTAATGGAGAAAACCTGTTTGTGTAAACAATGAGGCAGTATGTGAAAATGATGGAAGGTAGGCTGTTCTCCTTTTCTACACTTAGTGTAACTCTGACTATGAAATTGACCCAAAAATGTCAACAGACCTACACATATTCCTCTAGAGTCATAACACTGTGGCTCAGATGTTTGGAAAACAGACTTTTCTCCTGAAGAGGCCTCTGAAACTGCAAATCTATTTTGATTGGATGGAATTGACACCCTTCATTTGGGCTTGTTGCTTGGTTGATGCCACTGGTGCTTGTGTCCAGTATGATCTGTGCCCTTTCGCCAATCAGCAATGAAAAGACAATTCGGAGAAATCCTGCCCAACAGGTCATGTATGCCTGTATGTATGTAGTTGATATTTGTATTGAGTGAATCTAGCTGAAGGCAGCACAGCGCTGCACAGGGTCAAAGGCAAAGATACAGTCAACAAGTCATATGAGAGGTAGCTAGTTTGTGGACTGTTACTGCATCATGATGTACTGCTCTTTAAAAAGATGCATCTTCAACTCTTTCAAGAATTATTGGAGCAGGGTTAGGGCAGTCCTGATGAATACAGGGACACTGTTCGTGATCCCTGTGCGTAGATGGAAAAGCCCTGTCACCTCGCCATGTTGTTGGCATCTGTGCAGACGAGTAGCATGCCCATGCATTCTGCAATAACTGCTTGCTGTAAGGATGAATTTTACCAATCCTTAACTTCCCATTAGTGATAAATTGAAACTACGGTGGCCAGGGCATAGAGTAGAAGGATTTGAGTTTCTGTAAATGATGATGTCTATCAGCCACACTCCATTACAGTCTGTGCACTTAGACATGCTCGCTTAATTGGCCTTTTTATGTGACCTTTAATTGACCTAAAGGTATGATGGGTGTTTGAAGTACTTCACTTGAATATGTGTCTGTAATTACAGATCAAACAGCATTTGATGCAGGTGGCCCTTTGATAGATTTCTACATGAAAAAGAGTAAGCATAATTAGTGAGCTATAAGTAAATGTGTTGAAATAAGACGTGTTTAAGACCTTTAGGCTTCTGATTTGATCTGACTGAACTGCCAAAGCGTGGGTCACCAAAAGGGACAATTGGCTTGATCAAGAAATGTGATCTCTGAACAACTTTCATGGAGAAGTATTTAAAATTTAAGAATGCAACAATTTATTTTGAATTTGCATTTGAATATACTTGTACCATTTTACATGCAGGTGTTTTTTCATGTGGATACCCTGGTTTAGACATCACGATGCCATGTTATGGTGCACAGTGCTTGTATTGCACTGCATGCCTTCAAAGCCCCACCAAAGCACAACATAATTGGTCTCAACCTCGATGAGTACTGTTGTTGCATCTGTGATTATACCTTGTATGATTTGGTGTTGATGTGAAATAATTGATATTGTTATTATTTAACAATAGGCTGATGGGTGACCACGTATTTGAAAGGTGGTTACCTATGTGTGCATAAAAGTGATTTTATGCGTAGTCACAGAAACGGTGACTCACTGAACACTCTTAGGCTGGTTCACAGAAGGAAAATTTGCTCTCAAATGGATTTACACCACCCAATTCAAAAAACCAACTGGAAGTGCAAATTCCATGAGTATGTATGAATGCCTTAAACCAATAGGCACAATATTTTCCACCAGTAGTAGTCACCTAAAGCAGATATCCACGATTCAAATTCTCAAAATCAAGAAGTGTGGTGATTCAGTGCACAGATGACAGCGAGGCATTAAAATATACACCAAATACGTAGATTTGTTTTCAGTTGTCCCAGGCAGAGGTGGGAAAATGGAACGTGCTACATAGAAGGGTCATGAAAGTGTGGCATGAAAATATGGTGAACAGCCACAAAGTTCTATCTTAGTCTGTATTCACAAGCAGCTGCAGTAAGTTTACCACGCTACCTGCATTTCCAAACCTGCACCTCCAAAAGTAGGTGTAAGTTGTGCAGGAGAAGGGATTTCATACAAAGGTTTTTGCATGTGAAGAAAAAGAAGGAATATGGGACATTGCAAATTTACCTAAGCCCTAAGTCTGTGTATAGCCAGTGGCTAAATGGAAAAGGCATGTACCTGAAAGTCTACAGAAGTCATAGATTTGCCTGGCATGTTTCGCAAATCCTTTTTTTAAAGTGCAGATGTATGTAAATTGTAGGCACATAGTTATGCTTGCCTGCGTTTCCTACGTTTTTGAGACTCAGGGCTAAAAGGCTTAATTTGATGCAGCCTACGGTGATAGACATGGCAAAAGAGTGACAAAGGGCAGGCAGTAATAATGAAGACCTACACCCTTAAAGGAAGAAATTCCAAAGCACACAATTTGTTTCTGGTTATATTCATAGTAAAGTACACGTTTCAACCTTCTGTAAGTCGTGCATTTTACATGGGCCAAGCAATTGTGGTTTTTCTAAATTAATGTTTCATTAAAAAAATGTGTCCTTACTAAAAGGCCAGAGTTTGCAACAGGAGAGGAGAGTGTGACTTTTTTCCTTTTGTCTCCGAAAGATAAAGTCATATTTTGCAGCTTTTGCAAAAGCGCGCTATTTAAATAAGGAGTGTTCTTATGGAAATCTAATAAACTAATTCACATTAGTTTCCTTGGCCATAGGCAATTAGATAACTGTTCAGGATTTAAAAGATGTTTTATTTTTATAAAATCACTTAAACTGTCCATACAAAATCATGTGCGATTTACACATCAAGCTCATAAATTAGCAAAAGTAACAAATAGGAGTAGGAGTAACTTACAAGTGGGGTAGTCACTTAAATGTCCCCAACGGTCTGTTGCTCAACTCAAATGTTTATCCTTGCAACAAAAAAAAAAAATACCAAAGCAAACAACACATCTACAGCAGAGACAAGTGTGAGGTGTAAAACAACTATATATGATCAACGGATTAACAGTAACAATGATGCCAGTAAGGGAACATACTCGTGGGATTTATGGAATGGATCTGTTTATTTAATTACATCTCCAGTTATCCCTAATTTGATGATCTGCTCCTTTACATGCTTCATAAATAATGCGTATTACGTTTTGCACATTTAATCAGACAGTGATTGGATTGGATTCCAGTCTAGTCCAAATGCTTGTGAAACATGATTTGCCCTGTTTCCTCAACTCAGGCAGAAATGTTCTATTTAATGTGTGAATGTTGTTAGTTGACTTTGCCTGAATGTCCTTTCCCATCTCATCCGAACACAAATGAAGGAGGAGAATGGTAAAAAGGTAAGTTACCTCTGTTTTTTAAGGCCTAGCTAAATTGTATTTTAGAATATCTTTCTAAAATGAGTAGCTATAAGCAAAACTATGTGATGAGCTTAATGCCATCCCTTTCTAGTAGCCTACGAGCGATCAAGGAGGCAACATTTTACAGTGACATCCAGACACTGTCAAGCATTATAAGCATCAGAATTAATTCATTGGCCATCTTTTTCTGGCCTAGTTTTCTTTTCTTACCAAATGTGCCCATTGTTCATCTATGGCACATTTAATGTGTGTTTTCTCGTGGAAAGCAACAGAAGCGGTGAAAAAAAAACAATGTCAAATCTTCTATCGGTAGAACGTGATGTTCTCTAAGTCAGTGACCCAAAGAATTAATTGGTGGGTTCCAGGAGGTCAGTTAGATATCTAAATACCAATCAGGGCGTTTACAAATGAGATTCGGCGTCAGAGTGTATGTACAGAGTATGGCGGGGGAAATGCTGGACTCGGCTAATCTGCATTTTATTTAAGTGTCATCTGAGGAACTCGGTTGTTTGTAACAACAAACAAATAAAAAGCATAAGGATACACATTTGGATTTTAGCAACATGGGACACTACTGTTTCCACCCGTGAAATAAGAAAAATTAAATGAACATGGACATTTTCAACCTAGATTTAGTCACAGATTCTACACATTATATTTGGGTAAACGTTTCTTGCATTCCTCACTTACGAAGTGACACAAATGACACAGAATTTCGCAATAATTGACATATTCACTAATATACCACTTTTGATTGATGACATACAAAGGACAAAGGATATCGTACTTAGGTTATGTGCTATGTGAGGAGCAGTGCTGGAAGATGTGCATAAATCCATGAAGTACTGCTTTGGGCCACTGAGATCACACACGGTGTGCATTTTACACTTTGCACCAGGGCAGCAAATGTATTTGATTTTACTCCATCTGTTTGAAGGTACTAAAAAAGGAGTATGGCAGTGAAATGTGCTTAGTGTGTCATAAACCCAAGATACAACAAAGCATATTGGGTATATAAAAGCAAATAGATGCTCCTTTCCTTAGCAAAAGAAATAGTAAAAACCTAATTGAACTTTTTGTCCATTAATAACATGTTTTCAAATAAGACACTGTGTATTGTATGCCTTGAGTGTTTGCCGTGGGCCACATCTTTCCGCTTCTTTCGATTGAAAGCTGTAATTAGTATGGTATAATGTAATTAGTATACAAAAGGGCGGTGTCTCTGATTGCCTTCCAACCTTTTCACGTTACTGGATGTTGTAAAACCATTTTCAGTGGCTTTATTATCTATGCCCTTACATGCAAGAGGTCAAGCTTGAGAGGAGAGCCCTTATGGCCAAGGAGCCAGTTAACTTGTCTTGGAAATTTACAATGTAACCTAGAGTTAGGACTTGGATTTGCCAGTGCACAAGTACCTTCACCAGTCACATCTCTCACAAAATGGTTAGCATTCTTTCAGTCTCTCAGGGGACCATACAAGTCCAGTGCTCACTGTGGACTCATTGATGATGTCATGAAGTGGAGTACACCTCTGATTAACATCAAGACTGTCTTTGATGACAACCTCAACCAAGGCACTCACAAGGCCTCAGCTTCTATCCACCAAGTATGCTATTTCTATAGAGTTCCACTTCATAAAGAAGATGTCAACTTTTACTGCAATCTGATTTGGACACAGTTTGAGGCATGGAATTGAGATACATTGTGTCTTTGGTTTATTAGCCTCCTCTACTAACTGTGGCGATGTGAAAAGAATATTCATACTTCCCACTGTGGCTCATCAAACCTACCTTTTGGTTGTCTCCTCAGACTTCTGTCCGGAGATCTCCTTCTCCAGCTCCCTTTCCTTGGCCTCTTTCTGGCCAATAGGGCAGTCCTCGGGCACGCTGAACAAAGAAAAGGCATCTTTGCTGTCTTCCTCCCGGAGAACTTTGGCAAACACTTTCTCCGCCAGAAGCCGCACATGCTCGTCCGCTTCAGAAATGCTGAGCCTTGGAAACTGTCGTGGCATCTCGCCTAGGAATAGATTAAACAACTTACTTTAATGTATAGAAAATATGTTTCTTAGCAACAGTACATTACCAAGAGTCATTCGAATAGGGAGATTCATCCTTAAGTGAGTGGTGGCTCTGTCTGACGACACATCTTAAAAAGACTCACTGATAAGAACAATTCAAAATTCATTCATTTATGAAATTCACAACTATCTAGCTCATTTAACTTTGCTTCTATTAACAGCTTTTCAGTGTGATGTTCTCTATGGGAGGTGTTGGGACCGAAATGTCAACTGTATGATAAATGGTGACCAGCCCTAAGTGCACGACCCTATGAGAATCTTGTATCCTGACTTATTTTGGCTCTAGCATCATGCTAACTTAGCATGTGCACAGAAGCCTGGGTCTCTCACTGGTGGGGCGAGATCGAGGACCAGACCTGTAATTTGGAGAGGTACACATAGTGTTCGCTCACAGTAGGCAGTACACAGCTGTTCATGCCCTGGGTACATTATATAATGCAGGGGTGGCAGTATACCAAGTTTTCTAAATCTGTCGTATGACCAGAACTTTTTCTTTGTGTGAGGGAGTAGACAGTCTAATGACCACTCTTGTCTAAAGTTCTGCTGTTATGTGAAACCCTGATATGCCTGGTACAAGTTGAGTGGGAGCATGTGAAGTTTGTGTGTAGCACATGTATAGTAGTACAACTGTGTGTGTGTTAGTCTGAGTACTGGTGCAAGTGGGATCCATGTTGGAAGCTGCTCATTTATCATGGCAGAAGATGGAGAATAATGTTACCTTCCCCAGACAAGGGGAGCCCATTGCCTGCATTCCTGGGGCTGGAGGGTGGAGACGTAGATGCTGAGGTAAGGAGGATGAAGACAGAGCTATCATTAGAAAATTAATGATGATGTTGCTAGCAAAAGACTGCTGAGTACTTCCTCCTGAGCACTGCCATTTGGTAGATGTTCGGAGTGAAAATGCAGCTTCTGTTATTCAACATGAGTAAATTTCTACAGAAGGTCTGACTTTTTGTCTGTCTCTGATTACAGCTTCAGGCCAAGTGAAGAGATCTCACGCTTAATAATCATGTCCCTGCTTTGGATACTCTTGGTTGGAGTCAGCCCTATTGCTACCTGTTGTGAGAACCATCACTTCACACAGAAGCCGTGTCTGTAGAGCAGCCTGAAAATGAGATTTGAAAGAGAATCAACACAAACCGACTCTGAAGACTTAGACAGTGGATCCACGTCCCCTGTCTAGAAAATATGTATAAAAGGAGGATACAAACCATCCCACCTTGTTTACCTCACTAGTTCTTCTTGACCAAGGAAGGGAGTGCTCCACAGAGTACTTGCAGAGTCTGTCCGACAGCCAATCTCCTAGAAGTGAGGGCACATCACCTAAAGTTTACATTTTAAGCTGGAGGAAAGGAAGTGTCTAGAAGTATTCCTGCCTACTGAGGGAGGGAAGAAGTGTGTATGGCCCAGCAGGAATGGAGGCTGTCCAAGAGGAGATGCCCAGAATGTTCCCAACATGAGAATGACCCAGAGAAAGTTAACTTTCCCTAGAGCATGGAGCAAGGAGACAGCTGTGTCATGAAGGGGTCACCTGGTCTTTTTGTCCAGACTCTGTGTAAGTTACATCAACTTGTGCCACCTGTCAGATACTGCAGACTGACAGACTGGTGCTGCCTCTAGTGACGTGGTAACAAAGGAACACGGCACTGTTGCGTGAGAAGTGCTAATCGGCCCTGTGGCTGCAACTGTCAGGGCATGATGTCGCCATAGCTGTCAGGATAACTGCCACTGCTGAGGTTGAATGTTACTGATTACTGATTGCTTCCAAGACCATCGTCCTGAGCGAGGCCACTGGCATTGCCCATACTGCAGAGCTCCCGTGAGGGCAGGAGCCAGATCGCTCCAACTGCTTTGCATGAACTGCTACAGAAGCCTGACGGTGAAAACATGAAGCCTAGTCTCCATGAGGGACTAAAGACTGAAAATGTGCAGATGGGTCTGTTGTGCTTGCTAAGTCTTTTTGCCAAGAATGGGTAAAGAGACATTGAAATGAAGTTGTGCAATTAACCTGTGAGAGAAATTAAGCTAACACAAGGAGATGATGGACGGAGCGCTGAAACTTTTCAGACACTCACTCCCAGTCACAGATCTGGGTTGAATCCATCATCGTTCTTTAGCTCATTTCACCACCCCAGTTCAAACCCACCTATATGCAAATCAGTCTTGGCCCTGTGCTTCATGGGAACAGTCCAGCCCGAACTGCCAAGCCAGGTCTTCCCTGGACCGGAAACAAGCATCCTGGGACCGGTTTCGGTGTAACACCCCTCATCAGCCAGGCTAGCTTGAAAAATTAAGCTACCTCTGCCTGTGCCTTATCCTTGACTAGTACGCTTATAGATAGAAATGAGGGGATAGCATTAAGACACAGGGAAGCAGTGGGTGCAGCACCTATCATTCTATCACAACATAGTTTTCAACCCTGTAGTGTTTTCCATTAAGTGTGTTTGAATTTAGTTTTGCTGTATGAAAAAGTATTTTATTTTGTCATTAAAGATAAGCACTGGACTGAACATTACATTATACTGTCTGTTAGTTGACTGTTGAGTTCTGAGCTCTTTCTCCCCACACCACCTCCATGGGAAGTCTGTGACTGCTCGCTACTCTGAGAGTGAAGTGTAGAAAAGGTTGCACTTGGTCCAGTTTGCAGATCTACAGTAGGGCAGACCAGAGACAAACTTCACTCAAACAGTTAGGGCCCAGTAACACTTGTCTGCCCTGCGCCACCGAACAGCCCCGAACTGAATGTATTGTCCCTGTGCATGACTTGTAACCAATGAGGATGTGAGTGCTGTGGGGGCATTCTCATGAGACATGTAAGAAATCTAGCCACCAGGCCGAGTTGAGAGAGTGGCAAAAGACCCTTCAAGTGTTACAGCGCATCACCTGTACAGTCAAATGTAACAGAGGCAGACTCCTTGTCTCACCCTTAAATAGAATGGTAAAAACTCAAGTTCTATTCAAGGGAGTTGCTAGTGGTGTGCAAGGATTGCATTGATAAAATCCCACATAATTAAAAGAGTGAGGAATGCACGGTTTTAGGTTGATTCCACGTTCCTAAAGGAAACATTTTGTAGACTATTATCACAAAAGAAGCTACAAAGAGGATAAAGGAGCACATAAAAAAATAGCATTAGCCGTTTCAGTGAAAGTAAATATTGGTTACATTTATCATAACAATCTCTGTCCTACTAGAAATGGTGAAAAGTTATAAAAATGTAATGTTAGGTATGTTATCACCTGATATTTTCTCCTGATTTTGCATCTCACAGAAAATATGAGGTGTAATATGGTTATTTCTCATGTTTTTACATTTTTTTCAATCTTGTTTCCAACAGCCTTTCTTATGGTGATCAGAGAACAACACATGAATCCTTCCTTTGATGCAGTTATACGGCATAACTGTAATTGTACACAAACTAGAAAATGTGCAGTAATTGGGTTATCAATCATTTTGACTGCTTGCGCACTGCTTGAAATTAGTGCTACAGAGATGCTTTAAATCACCACTGTGGCAAACGTCAGGATTGCAGGTGAGTGCAGTCCTTGGGGTAGCGCTTGGAACATTTACCTCACCCACTAATATCCCTCTGATACCTGTTTCTTTAAATACTATTGAAGGAGGCTGGCTTAGTATATGGTGCTCACTTATGAAAGCGGGGCACTCTGCACTAATCCAGACAACCCTTATGGTGATTTTAGTGTTCTTAGACAACCTTTGAAAGCTCTCTAAGTGGTAGCTGTGGAGAGCAGCCTTCAGGCTTATATACAGAAGGTGTGAAAAGCAGCTTGTTTTACTAGAACAAACTGTGTAGTATAGGTTAAGTGAAAAAGAACCACACAGTGTAGTTATAAAAATATGTATTTTTTATAAACACTCACTAACACATTGCAATATCTCCTCCCCGGAGATATAATCACAATACACACAATACTTCAGTAATAGAACACGTAAGTAGCATAAATACACAGTGGTCTCCAGGGGGAGACCAGACCATATACTAAGAAAATGGAATGCGACCCACGCCCTAAGTCTAGACTGGACCCAGAAGACGTAGAAGTGTTGGGGACCCAAAGAACCACCCAAGGTAAGTACCCAGGAACACCATGGAGGCCGTGTGCATAGTGGGAACACAACCACGTGATCAACACAAGTCAACGGGGAAGTCGCGGTTGCAGTTTTTAAGAAAAAGGACCTTTCCAAGAGGACCCTGAAGAAACCCAGTGGAAGATGGAAGTTTGGAGATTCACCCACCCATGGATACCCCGGGAACCAGGATACCTACACCAGGGAAGCCGGGTGCATAGGTGCGAAGTGACGTCGGAAACCGCCGTAGACCACAATAGAGGACTTCAGTAAAGATGCCGCTGGCGAAGAAGCTGAAAGAGTACGGTGGAACCCAAGGATAGATTCAGGATGAGAGGTACCTGCAAGCAGATGGGACAGAGTCTATGCCACTCAGAAGTGACCAAGAGGCACGGAAGATGAATTCCCACCGATGTTGGAAAAAGCAGGAGAGTTGATAGTGACCTTGGCGCTGTAGCTGTGCAGACAAGGCGATGCTGTGAAACCAGGAGCCATTCACAAGCTGTCCCAAGTCAGATGTCAAGAGCCAGGGGGTCGGTGTCCGGCGGGAGCACAAACAAGCCTTGGCCGCGGCAACAAACGTGGCAGACGGAAAAGGTGCAGTGTCGGGACCAGCAAGGTCCAAGGGACTCACCAAGTGCAGGTAAGTCAGAGTAGGCCTCGAGTAAACAGGGAAGCCCACTGGAGCCAAAGAAGACCCTAAAGAGGACCCATGGGCCGAAGGCACAGGAGTCGCAAGAGGACCTCGAGCAGCTCACCAAAGATGAAGGCCCACGGTGCAGAGGATGTGGTGGGGATGAAGATCTTGGTAGCAAGAGATGCTTGAGACTGGAGCTTCTTGGAGCCCGAAGATCTCTGGAGAAGAGAGTCAACGAGCTTTGGCAACGGCAAGTTGTCGCGATGCACAGGGGTACTGCTCCAGCAGTTCTGACGAGGGATACTAGCTTCAAACTTGCTGTGAAGACAGTGTAGGCCTCGAGGGAGTTGCAGAGCCACAACCTGTGTTGCTGAATCTTTCGGAGTCCATGGGAGCTCAGGAACAGCAGACCGGTCAGCTTCGTTGCAGTGCTGCAGATGCAGGGGAGTGACTCCTTCACTCCAGAGGAGATTCCTTCTGGTGTCTTGGATGTACACAGGCCTGGTGAAGGACCTGTATGGAGCACAGGCACAGATGACACAGAAGACTGGCAAGACCACAAGACCAGGAGCAGCAGGAGTCTTCCCGGTTCAGTCTTGATTCCCAAAGCGAAGTCCAACGAAGTCCAAAGTGCCCAGACAGTTAAAGATTAAGTGGTTTTTGATCTGAATCTTGTCCCACGATGAATCTCTAGAATCACCCACAGGTAAGCCCTTAAGTACCCTAAAGAGAGAGTTGGAACGATTCAGGGGTCCCTCCTAGACGAGGGGCTGGACAGTGAGGAGGATAATCCCATGTCCTTTGTCCAGTTTCATGCCAGAGTGGGAGCCAACAGCTCCCTGAACTGGTTCCAACTGGAGTATGCAAGGAAGGCACCAAATGTGCCCATCAAAGCAGTCTAGTGGCACTGGCATGCGCCCCCACCCTGGCCCAATACACTAAGTCCTCTCTGGGAGGTGGTCACACCTCCTTGTGACACGAAACCTATTGTCCTGCCTTCCCCTGCTCGAGCTTGGCTCAGCAGCAGGAGGGCAGAATCGTGTCTGTGGTTGGCAGCGGCCAGAGCTTGCTGTCAGACTCTGGAAGACTGGTAACCGGGAGCACTGAGGTCTTCCCAGAGGGGCCTCACAGTGCATGGAATCATACCTCCAACACCGTTTAAGGGGTTGGGGTATGATTCCAACATGTTTGATACCAAACATGCCGGGGTTTGTTACAGCCAGTTTAGAGTTAGCCATTGTGTAATGATGCATGGCCACTCTATGTATTGTAATGGCTGATGCACTTACAACCCTGGACTCCGAGGACTTTAGGGGTGTCCTGCTCATGCAGGGGCACCCTCACACTTATAACCAAGCACCCTGCCTTCAGGATTGAAAGGCCTGCCTTAGGGGTGACTTATAGGTTTTAAGTGTAGTGACTTCAGATATAAGAAAACTTATATCTGTCATAAGTTGTGCTAGCACCAGCTTACACAGGCTGCAATGGCAGGCCTGTAGTCACAATTTGAGTGGTCCCCCATGGGTGGTACAATACATGCTGCAGCCCATGGGAGGCCCCTGGTATACCTATGCCCTGGGTACCTTAGTACCATACACTACGCTCTAACAAGTGTACACCAGTAGCCAATCTGGGGGGACCCTAAGTACTCACCAAGGTCCAATTTAGGGAGGAAGCACAGAGACTGGGGTCCTGATTAGCAGGATCCCAGCAGACTAGTCAGAAAAACAGAATGACACCAGCAAAAAGTGGGGGTAACCATGACAGCAGCAGATCCTACTTTCCTACAACTATTGTGAAGGGGAATTGTACATAGTTTTCCATTACACTTTTTACAAGCTTCTTATCTAACTCTGAAGCCCATTTACCAATGTCAACCATAGTTACTGTTCTTGAATCATTTGAGTAGGCTTTAATATCAGTGCTGGCCCTCCTGCTTCAGCTCAACACTTACCTCTCACTTCTTCCTATAACATATGTTGTAGGTATCTTCTTTTACCCACCCTATGGCTTTACTATAACTTTAAATGAACTTACAGGGTGCTGCGTCCCAACACTACAAGGCTCTCTCTTCCACCCGAGGCCATTATCATGGGTGTACTTTGCCTTTTTATCTGCTTCGTCACCTCTCTCCCAATTCCAGCTCAATAGTAACAACATCAAAAGTTCACACTGCAGCCAAACTTCCTCAAAACATCCAAACAAAACATATGATCATTAGTGAAACTACAACCTCAATCACCTCATTGGCTCTATACTCAACAAAAGCTCAGAAACTGTGATCAGATCATACCTCAGGTTCTCTCATAATATATTACAAGTAAAACATCTCATGTTCAAGTTCATACACAAAAAGTTTGTTTTGCCGAGCCCGCTTCGATCCTCCCAGGCACCTGAATCCGGTGACAAACTAAACAAATTTTCTCTATCAAAACGATCATTAAAATAATCGTAAGTTGATCTCAGTGTTCTCCTCCATTCTCTATCATCTGTGTTATGTTTTTCAATTATGCCATTTCTCCACCAGAGAGCTCTCCTCCTGCTTTAGAGGCTAGTTTACTACTACATATCCCTCCTTCCATCCATTACACTGTGACTCGCTCCATTGTCCCGCTATTGTCTCTTGCCACTCAAACCACCTCTCTGCTTTGCTCTGTCATACATTCATCTTGTGTGTGTGTGTGTGTGTACAGTTCATCATACTGTACATACAAGACACTCTAAGCCAAGGGTCTCCAACCTTTTCTGTATTAAGAGCTACTTATGATCAATTAAAATAATCCTGAGCTACTAATATCATTAGTGTTGTAGTAGTAGCGACATCAGACAATTATATTAGTGGCCACCACATGCAACATTACCAGCAGTGATCATCTCAGTGCATCAAGCAGCGTTGCCTGCAATAATGTAAAAAAGGCTTTGTCAATTTGGCATGCTCTACATTGCTTATACATAACATGTATGTAATGCCCCTGGCACCTAAGTAATACTAGTAATACGTCTCCCCAATGTCACATGATTTATCACTCAAATATCAGCTTTAAATATTATTTGGAAATTCAAAGATTTCTCTCCAAACATCAGCTTATGAATTCTGAAAACACACATATTTTCATTTTGAACACACACTTTTCAATTTAGGTATACATATATTAATTAAGCCAAGTATAAACGCCTAATTTAGAAGGCTGGATTGGACACAGAAGAGCAACTTACACGTAGCTGGAGAGCTACCTGTTGCTCACGAACTACACGTTGAAGAAGCCTGCTCTATGCCATGAGCCTGGGAAGGGGCTGTAACTTATTCTCATATCGTGCAGAGCACTATACTTTTGTAAACAATGGCAAATGTTTTTTAGCTTTTCCGCAGTGTTCGTAAAAAGGAGATTTTAGGAATGGCAGACCTCAGTGCTGTACACTTTTGATGTGGATCTGGAAGAGCACAATAGCTTGATCAATTGTATACTCTTTTATACTCTTCCTAAGACAACTCCTGGTTATCAAGCTGGAAAGCTGCATCCCCTTTTTGTGAGTACCAGTGGAAGAGGGCTGCTTCACTTGTATAAAACCCACCCTTGCCATCCACATATGGTTTCCTCCAAACCAACTCACTCTACAGCTTGCCACTCACGAGTCGGGTGGATTGGGTTTGATAAGGAATGAAGATCCAGATGTACTTAGATTTGGCTTTGCGATTCGCTATTTGAGAATCACAAACACATTTTGTGATTCCGAATAGTTCACAAATAAACCTACCTCATTAATATTCATGAGGTAGATCGCAATTTGCGACCCATTGGGAATCGCAAAAATCACAGGGATGGTGGACTGCTGGCGTCAGCAGACAACCATGTCTGTGACTGCTTTTAAATAAAGCAATGATTTTTTTTAGGTCTCGCCTAGCGATGCAGCGCCATGCTCTGCTCGTGTAGGCGAGATCTATTGTTGTCGACTTGCTTAGCGATGCGGGACAGGACATGTGCACGCGTATGGCAAGACAGGAGATGTGCACGCGTACGGCTCGCGGCGTTGTCACAACGCCTGCTCGTACCATACGCGTGCACATCTCACGGCGCCCGGACAGGCCATGTGCACGCTCACGGCGTCTCTTTCAGACAGCCGATGTGCACGCTCATGGCGTGTCCTTCAGCGTGCGCCTTACATGTCTCACCGGGGCTCAGCAGGGCTACAAAATTGCCCCCATGATAGAGCGGCCCGCTGTCTAGCGGGTCCGCTAAAACAATGGGCGCCGGCAATGCACCCAGCCAAGCCCTCACTCACCGGCTGGTTCAGGAGGGCGTCTCTCCTCGGTCTGCAGGTTCCCTGGCCGTCTCCTCGGCACGCCGCGGGGCTCTCCTCACCACTCGGGAGCCCCGTCTTGCCTCTGGTGCCATGCAGTCTGCCTCGCTCTTCGCCCGGTCCCTCTGATGGGGCCGGGACTTCAGCATGGAGCCTGCAGGGTTCCGGACGTCCTCTCCGGCGGTTCCTTCCTGTTTCTTTGGCAGGCCCCGCCCACGTCCCAACGAAGGCTGCCTGACTTCCGGTTTCGCCGCCCTCTGCACCGGAGGCATGGAGTGCGCCCCGCGATGTCGCCTCCGTTGTTCAGCTTGTTGGAGTTCAGGTAGGAGCTGAAGGTGTCTTTAAACAGTTCTGTTGCGCCTGGACTGCTTGTTAAGTAGTATATTTCTACGAAATGCTATGGTCTAATACCAACGCTGATGGACAACCCTCTCAGCCAATGCATAAAGCCATCTGGACTACAGTTGTCCATAATTCAAAGGGTCTGTCTAAAAGTCAGTGCCTGTCTGGGTCTGTCTGTATGTCTGTGTCTGTCTTTCTTTGTGTCTTTCTTTATTTGTGCCTTTCTTTCTTTGTGTGTCTTTCAGCTCTCACCAAGCAGCTAAAGCTGTCCGTAGCAAGACATAACAAGCATTTGCAATGCAATAGGTCTCGCAGTTACACGAGTTAAAGCTATTGGCATTGTAAATAACAATGCCTTTTATTTATGTTTTTAAAACGAATACAAATATAAAAGGCATTGGTATTTGCAATGTCAATAGCTCAAACTTCAGCGTAAATGCGAGACCTATTGCATTGCAAATGCTTGTTTTTTACGCAGCCTGTTTTCCTTAACGGAAAACAGGATGCGTTTCAAAACAAAAATTAAAAGTTTTCTTTTCATTTTTTAAGATTAAGCAGTGGTTTGTGTGACCACTGCCTACTCTTAAAAAACGTTTTTACAATAATTTACAAAGAGGAAGGGGTCCCTTGGGGACCCCTTCCCGTTTGCGAATCGGTTACCACCTACTTGAAGTAGGCGGTAAAATGCAAATGTTTTGCGACCGCATTTCGTTCGCAAAACATTCTTACATACCATTGCGAGTCGCTATTAGGAAGGGACGCACTTAACATGCCCCTTCCTAATAACGAATTGCAAACGCATTTTGCGATTTGGCAATAGGTTACCGAATCGCAAAATAGAGCTCTGTACATTGAAAAATGCTTTTTCCAGTCGCAAATGGCCCGATTCTTTGAATCGGGCCGTTTGTGACTCTAACAAAGCTATGTACATCTGGCACGAAGTGTGCAAACCTCTCTCTAGAAATATCCATGGGATGGAAATAATTTCAGTGATCTTGTCTTTCGTGCCCTTTTTCAGTAGGATTCCAATATTTGTACATAAAGCTCTTAGAAACTGACCATAAGACATGACTTTGACACAAGGAAAGGAGCAGAAAAATAATGCTGGGGAAATGAGAACACCAAATGTAGAGTGACACCTAGACATTCAAAGCCTACTGAAAAGGCTGACTAAACAATGACAATCAAGTGCTAAACTAAACAGACCACCCCTCATTTATCAGATACCACACAGTCACGGTGATTACACAAGGAAAACAAACCTATTGTGGATACAGTGACAGGAAGGAACTCATCAACAAATCCCCCAACACACACAGAAACTCAGATGGAGATCTCCATAATACCATGTTCTTCTCTGAGGGCGTACACGTCCTTGTTTATAGTCAGGTTAGTACGCATAATCTCATGAGATATTCACTTTCTTCTGTCTCCTTGGAGACACTACAACTTAAAGCCTCACTCATGAAAAACTAGACCTCAACCCCTAACTACCCTGTGCATCCCACCCAGTGCTATTCCCCAGACTTAAACCAAGAACCCACATTTAGATTTAGAGTCATTGCTTCTCTCTTTTGTAGGGCACCTCCTTACCTCTCTCTAGACTCCAAACGTGCCTCACAAGTGCCGGTGCTGTATTAAACTACTGATAACCTCATTGTCCTCAGCTACTTACCCCCATGTACAAACCACCTAATGAGCTCGCATCTCAGACAGTTCTCCTTCCCCGGGGATTGGAGGCATGGTCCATGTCTGATTCTCCTCACATATTTCTGAGGACCTCCCAAAATACTGACTTTAAATCAAAGACCAGTAAAAGCATCAACTACAAGATAGCAACTTGCAAACTATTGCCAAGGTAGGAAAAGAATGATAAATCTCTACTCCCTCGTGTATGCTTACTTGACAATGTTGAGCAAGTCAATATTTTGCAGTTGATATTGTTGTAGGTTGACATTTTTGTGATCAGTCTTTTGACATAAACTCATTGACAACGATCCCCAAGTTTTATCCATTCCTCCTGTTTTTCATGCCACTTACTCGCACCTTTAGCGCTCCCATCTCTTCTCTGTCTTTCACTCACCACCATTATACATAAACTACCAAGCCTTATCTCATTTCATTGCTCATCTTTTCATTCTCAAATCCTCCTGCTTCTCTAAAGTTCCTAGTTAAATTTAATCGAATGAGTCATACAGCGAGCCTAAAATACAGGTCTCATCATTGGAATTAGGCCTTGTTTACTCTTTGCATCGCTTCGTTGATTACAAAATCATGCCTGGCTTGAGTGGCAGCTTCAGATATCACACCAGGTTGCCAAATCCCATAAACATTAATCTACTGCTTCTCCTTTCGCTACTTATTCCTCACACCTGTTAACGCTGTGATCTTCCACTGCTCTCCTTTGACATTTGCCGACTTGACATGTGCCACTCTCTGGCCTCTCAGATGGCTCAGTGGAAACTTCCACTGTCCCTGGACAGCTTGCAGCCTTGCTTTCTTCAAGGCTCATGGTAACGCGCGAGCTGTGCATTGGGTCTCCAGCCTGCTACTGCCCAGCATCAAAGACAGCACCACACGCAAGATCAAGATTGTCACCTTCAAGCCTTGAAATTCCAAAATCCTAGAAAGAGCGGTAATTCTTAGTATTTTTGCATCTGCTGAAGCTATTGTCATTTGATACAGGATTCTGCCTCCTAGTCCTCAGACTGGTGTCTCCCAAGTCTAAAGCTCTGTTACACCCTTTAATTGGAAATTAAACCACCCCTCTCTGTCTGCCCCTCAAAGTGCACTAACACACCCTGTTTAATGCAATTCCTTTTCTGTAAATTATTTAAAACCTTGGTAGACAACAGTGCCACTGCCGTTACATAACGACGGTAAAAGCCTACGTTCTGGAAGTGACTAGAACCTGGAGCGCGGGATGTTGAGTCACGACATCACCTGAAGCTACTTAGTCTAGTTGTCTCAGGTTAAGTGTGAGTGAGCTGCCTCAGAGATGGAATATGATGTTCTCTGGACAGGTACTTTGTTTACCAACATACCTATTCTGAGAACGCCTACAAAAACGCTTGTCAATAAATCTGATCGGTTTTCGAGCAAGTGATGAATGGTGTCTCCGGGGTCTCGAGTGAGCTGTCACCGCTGACGGGGGTTGCATCACTCCTCTCGAGTGTTTCACAGCTTGCTTTGAATGGCATGCTGGCAAGGACTCCTGGCGATTGGGGGCAGTGGATAGAGTGCCTTCCCCCATGTAACCTCTCAATGTGCCTAAAGCTTTGCAGTGCTGTCAACTACAAGGTTATTTTTGAACCAGTGTGTCCTGTGAGCAGCAGGGGCATGTAAACAGAACAGCACATCAGTACACAGTGAACCGAAAGACGACTGTGCACCGCAATGTTTCTTTCTTCTTCACATTCCTCGATTGCGTCAGAAGTAAAGTGACCAGTGCAGCATTAATGTGCCAGTCACGATGGAATGTTGCTGCATCTCATCACGTGGTTTAAACAAACTTCCCTGTATGTCTACAGAGTTTGCTGGCAATTAGAAAATTGGGCTGCTCAAGCAAATCGTTTCGCTGCAGAGCCACATGGCTATGGGTTCGAACGCTGTGACAAGATAGTGAGATAGAGTAAGAAAGAACGAGGAAGGGAGAAATGTGGAGAGAAAGAGATAAACAAAATAAAGCAAGACAGGGCAACAGTGAGAGACAGCAAGCAAGAGAAAGGAAAGGTAAAATAGAGCGAAACAGAGACAAAGGAGCATAGAAAGAGAACGATGGAGAGAGAAGGAGCCGGTGATAAAAATAAGAGAGACAAAATAAAGTGAGACAGTGAGAAAAAACAAAGGAGGGAGAAACACAGAGAGAGCGAGAGATGGCTAAAGAAGGAGAGACACAAAGAGCAGGAGAGAGCAATTTAGAGAAAGAGAAACATCGAAAGGTCCAGAGAGACAGAGACAGTGGGAGAGAGCGACTCTTGTGCGTGTGGGGGGAGCGGGGGGGGGGGGGGGAGGGTAGGCGCGGAGAGACACGGTGGAAAGAAACAGAAAGAAAAAGAGAGAGGATGTGGGGGACAGAATGATTCGCATTCGAGAGGCAAAGGAAACAAACAGCTAATCAAGGACAAAAGCCGAAATTTGGTGTCCTTTTTTAAAACAACTCGATGCGGCCATTGGCTCTCCGTAATCGGGTGTTAACCGCGGGCTATTTCAGTAGCGCAATAGCAAATGCGTTAGGATAAGTGACGGGGTACGCGCACCGGCTGACAAGACACAACATTCATGAGAAACCCGGCTGGCCTAAGTGACTCCTCAGTACACACACCTGGAGGCGCCCTAGACGCACGAGCCCTGCTGCGGGTTAGGAGATGGACTGCTCTTGACATGCGGGCCCCTGCATCAGGACCACTGCAGCCTCCCGGGGCAGTGTTGAGCATCTGTCATCACCCTGCAGAATCTCCAGAGAGCAGATGTATCCCACTGCCCACACATACAGTCCAACAATCATCGAGGACAACCAAGGGCTCCGCTAGAATTATTTAAGGAGTGTGTGTGTCTGTTGGCTGTGTAAGGAGTGTGATGCACGTCACAGACACGCCTTCATTTACCTAACGCGTCGGCCGAAGTTCTAGCGATTTAATATTATACAGATGAACTGTGCAAGCAGCAAATTACATTCATGTTTAAACTTGCATACGTCACGTGGAATATAGATACTTGGCATAACAACAAAGAGGTGCACTGACACAGAATAGAATAAGAATAGAATAGACTAATAGAAGTCTACGTGCACTGCTAGCGTTAGCCCTGGCTGCTTTCAGGTGTCCTGTGACGGCGGCTAAGTGGCCTGGCTCCGCCGTGGAGTGCGGTACCTACCTACGGTCCCTGGAACAGCCATGGTGCCCTTGACTGGCACTGGAAGAAATGCGGCTGCTTCTCCTCTGCTCCTGTGCGAGCGGGCTGTTATCAGTCAGAGAAGCGATCCTTGGCAGCGACCACCACCCTGGCGCTGCGGTGCTCTGCGCAGAATACTCCGCTCTCTCTCGCCGGCCAGGAGCGCGCCTTGTCTGAGCTCTCAGCGGAGCCGGCTCTCCTCTCCTCTGCCTCGGTGCACTAACTCGCCCTGCAGCGCGGACGTGTGTTTTCATCTGGCGCACTCCCACATGTGCACCTTCATCACGGACAGCTCATGCACCAAACACCCGGAACATCCACGCGCACCGGGTCCTCGGCGAGGATTAGTATCACTCCCACGGAAAGGAAGTTATTTTTATAGCAGATTAACTGCTGTCTCATCCTCGGCACTGGCCTGCACTGTGGAGAGCTGGTGCAGTCCGCATCCCATTACCCAGGGTGGGAGCGAGTGACGTCACTGGATGGAGTGCAGAGGATGTGATGGGTTGGGAGCCAGGGCGAGGATGCCCAACGAAGGATGGAAGCCCAGGGCAGGATGCGGCCCTTCTTACTGATGGCTAGGAGTCAGCGGTGTAACTCAAGAGTGCAAGGGACCCTCTGATGAAGGCTCCTTCCACCACCTTCAGTGGAACTATATATATATGCGTGTGTGTGTATATATATATATATGCATACATAGATATATATACACACATATATATCTATATATTAAAAAATGATCTACTCATAAATATAAATATAAATTGCTGTGTATATATATATATATATATATATACACACATACACAATAGATGCTGGAGTCCAGGGGCTCAATAAGCGGCGGTCCGCGGAGGGCTCCAGATGCCCAAAATAATACAGTCCACCATCCACACTTCAAGGATATCACGGACCCTCCTGAATTTGCAATGCAGATTTATTCACAAAGTATGTCTCCGTCAACGTGTTTTGGCCATAACCGTGATCAAGGCTATGGTAGAAATGCATTGGCAAAAACATACTTTGTGAATAAATCTGCATTGCAAATTCAGGAGAGTCCATGATATCCTTGACGTGTGGATTGTGATATATATATCATGAGTTGGGAATCCCCATATTCAACAATGGAAATATACAACATATTACAAATATATATACATATATATCTATATATATATCTATATATACACATAATATATAGACATATTATATATATTATATATATACAAAAGAAACAATTGATGGACGGAATGCTGGACAAGGCAAACATTCACCCCCAGTCACAAGGATCTGGATTAAATCCATCATTCTTTTGCTCACCACACCACCCCAGTTTGGACTCAGCCATATGCAAATCAGTCTTGACCCTGTTCCTTGTGGGAACAGTCCAGCCCGAACTGCCAAGCCAGGTCCTCCCTGGACCGGAAACAAGCATCCTGGGACCGGTTTCAGGGCATCACCCTTCATCAGCCAGGCTAGCTGGAATCCAGTGGTGTAGTGAGCACGGGACCCACGTCTGGGCATACCCTTCCCACTTAGGGCGACATATGCAAAAGAAACAATTGATGGACGGAATGCTGGACAATGCAAACATTCACTCCCAGTCACATGGATCTGGGTTAAATCCATCATTCTTTTGCTCACCACACCACCCCAGTTTGGACCCAGCCATATGCAACTCAGTCTTGACCCTGTTCCTTGTGGGAACAGTCCAGCCCGAACTGCCAAGCCAGGTCCTCCCTGGACCGGAAACAAGCATCCTGAGACCGGTTTCAGGGCATCACCCTTCATCAGCCAGGCTAGCTTGAATCCAGTGGTGTAGTGAGCATGGGACCCACGTCTGGGCATACCCTTGATATATGCAAAAGAAACAATTGATGAATGGAATGCTGGACAATGCAAACATTCATCCCCAGTCACAAGGTTCTGGGTTAAATCCATCATTCTTTTGCTCACCACACCACCCCAGTTTGGACCCAGCCATATGCAAATCAGTCTTGACCCTGTCCCTTGTGGGAACAGTCCAGCCCGAACTGCCAAGCCAGGTCCTCCCTGGACCGGAAACAAGCACCCTGGGACCGGTTTCAGGGCATCACCCTTCATCAGCCAGGCTAGCATGAATCCAGTGGTTTAGTGAGCATGAGACCCGCGTCTGGGCATACCCTTCCCACTTAGGGCGACATATGCAAAAGAAACAATTGATGGACGGAATGCTGGACAATGCGAACCTTCACCTCCAGTCACAAGGATCTGGGTTAAATCCATCATTCTTTTGCTCACCACACCACCCCAGTTTGGACCCAGCCATATGCAAATCAGTCTTGTGGGAACAGTCCAGCCCGAACTGCCAAGCCAGGTCCTCCCTGGATGGATTTAGGACCAGATGTCTGTACTGGGGTGAATGTATGACATTGTTCTGCATTCTGTCCATCAATTGTTCTTTTGCATTTGTCACCCCGAGTGGGACGGGTATGCCCAGACGTGGGTCCCGTGCTCTCCATGCCACTGGAGTCAAGCTATCCTGGATGATGAGTGGTGAAACCCCAAAACCGGTCCTAGGATGCTTGTTTCCAGTCCAGAGAGGACCTGGCCTGGCAGTTCGGGCTGGACTGTTCCCATTGGGTGCAGGGTCAAGACTGATTTGCATATGGCTGGGTTCAAAGTGGAATGGCATGGGGAGCAAAAAAACGATGGATTTAGGCCCAGGTTTCTGTACTGGGGTGAATGTATGACATTGTTCTGCATTCTGTTCATCAATTGTTCTTTTTGCATATATATATATATATATAGAGAGAACACAAAGCCGCCCAACTCTCCTTGCTCTCAGCAGTGCGGATGCGCTATCCGTGTAGACGGCAACACGAAAAATATACTCCTAAACACAGTTTCACCAAGAAACAAAACTGCGCACTCCAGCTCGATCGTGCAAGATCTTTTATTTCAATTCCAAAGGAAGACTAACACACGCGTTCCGGCACCCTGGCCTTCGTCAGGGTGCCGGAACGCGTGTGTTAGTCTTCCTTTGGAATTGAAATAAAAGATCTTGCACGATCGAGCTGGAGTGCGCAGTTTTGTTTCTTTGGTGAAACTGTGTTTAGGAGTATATATATATATATATATATATATACACAAACCAAGGTTGCCCCTCATGAAGACGCCACTCACGGGGAGTTTTCTCCTCCTTTATTGAAGACCACAGAGAGTCAGTTTCACGCCGCATTCCAAATATAAAAAGCCTGACGCGTTTCGGACGTCCATTGTCCTTGTTCACAGGCAACTAATTCAGGAAACAACAACTGCGTTGTTCAATGTCTGTATATAATATATAAGTCCTGCCCCAGTGGGCGTAGGCAAAATTGCCTGCTGGTATTTGCAGTTTTACAACGATCTTTCCCATGTGGGTGCTGCCGGTCCTGATCAATAAAATAATGTCATTACCCCAGTGGGTTGGTATGTGGCCTGAACACCTGCTAGCTGTCCATAATCCATCATTCAATGAGCGAACCCCCCGTTCCATCAGCGTGGCCCATCTGGGTCACAGCAGGATCCGCATTCTCAGCAGCGGGGCATCTTCGCGGCCGGACCAGCCGCTACTAATCCAACAAACCAAGGTTGCACCTCGTGAAGACGTCACTCACGGGGAGTTTTCTCCTCCTTTATTGAAGACCACAGAGAGTCAGTTTCACGCCGCATTCCAAATATAAAAAGCCTGCCACGTTTCAGACGTCCATCGTCCTTGTTCACAGGCAACTAATTCAGGAAACAACAACCGCGTTGTTCAACGTCTGCATATAATATATAAGTCCCGCCCCAGTGGGCGTAGGCAAAATTGCCTGCTGGTATTTGCAGTTTTACAACGATCTTTCCCATGTGGGTGCTGCCGGTCCTCATCAATAAAATAATGTCATTACCCCAGTGGGTTGGTATGTGGCCTGAACACCTGCTAGCTGTCCATAATCCGTCATTCAATGAGCGAACCCCCCGTTCCATCAGCGTGGCCCATCTGGGTCACAGCAGGATCCGCATTCTCAGCAGCGGGGCATCTTCGCGGCCGGACCAGCCGCTACTAATCCAACAAACCAAGGTTGCCCCTCGTGAAGACGCCACTCACGGGGAGTTTTCTCCTCCTTTATTGAAGACCACAGAGAGTCAGTTTCACGCCGCATTCCAAATATAAAAAGCCTGGCGCGTTTCGGACGTCCATCGTCCTTGTTCACAGGCAACTAATTCAGGAAACAACAACCGCGTTGTTCAACGTCTGCATATAATATATAAGTCCCGCCCCAGTGGGAGTAGGCAAAATTGCCTGCTGGTATTTGCAGTTTTACAACGATCTTTCCCATGTGGGTGCTGCCGGTCCTGATCAATAAAATAATGTCATTACCCCAGTGGGTTGGTATGTGGCCTGAACACCTGCTAGCTGTCCATAATCCGTCATTCAATGAGCGAACCCCCCGTTCCATCAGCGTGGCCCATCTGGGTCACAGCAGGATCCGCATTCTCAGCAGCGGGGCATCTTCGCGGCCGGACCAGCCGCTACTAATCCAACAAACCAAGGTTGCCCCTCGTGAAGACGCCACTCACGGGGAGTTTTCTCCTCCTTTATTGAAGACCACAGAGAGTCAGTTTCACGCCGCATTCCAAATATAAAAAGCCTGGCGCGTTTCGGACGTCCATCGTCCTTGTTCACAGGCAACTAATTCAGGAAACAACAACCGCGTTGTTCAACGTCTGCATATAATATATAAGTCCCACCCCAGTGGGCGTAGGCAAAATTGCCTGCTGGTATTTGCAGTTTTACAACACATGCACATGGGCGTGGGCCAGGCAGGGATCCCGTGTTTCCATCCTGAAGAATGCCACGGACTCGCATGAGCCATCAGGCAGAAGCATGTTGATGGTGTGAGTGGTGATGGGGTACTAGTTCTCCTTTTCCCCACTTTGGTTTTTAATATCTAGTGTTATTCTGTGTAAATATAAAGGTCAGTCTGGCATATCATATTGGTTTTTAATTTATCTATGTCACAGGTTCATTCCTATTGCGAAGTGCCTCCCTGATCTTCAGGTGTAGGCCTGCTCTTCATCAAACCGGGTTTTTGAACAGCGTGGGGAGTCCTATGATGAAGCATGACACCTGGTGGTGTGTGAGAATATACCGTCACATATAAGTGGTGTATATACAGATGCGCAGAGTGTAATATGCTATTTATACCATTGTTGAGGGTGGGAAGGGGCCTTGACTCAAGAGAGACGAAGCCTCGAGTGGATCTTTAAGCCCCTCCCACCTCAACAATGGTAATAAATAGCATATTTCCGTGTATAATTTAAGCCATGGAATTTTTTTGTGTATACATTTTAAAAAAATTGTTCAACCAAAACCAGGATGCAAGGGTGTCTATTTGTGCTGAATGGCAAAATTACTTTGAAGAAGCCTGCTGTCTTTTAGGAGAGTTGTTTCCCTGTGTAAAGTCATTGTTCCATGCAATGCAATGCATGACAGGAAACACGTGTTTTTCTTATGTCCAATTCCTGTACATAGTAACTACTTGGAATTGCTCCTTTGGACTGTAGTGATATGTGTGTGAATGTGTAATTATTACTATTGTTGCTCTGTGTGTGTATATAAATATATATATACAAATATATATATATATACACATATATATATGTATAAAATATACACAACAAAATTACACCTCAGTAGTAACTCTTGCATACTCTTCTGCTGATGCAAATCGCATTTACTGTAATTCCTTAAGTGCTCGTGCAATGAGCCTCCTTCATGGTGCCATGAAATGTGGGAAATATTTCAAAAGTTCCTGCAAAATACATGTTTTATCATCACAATGACAGTCCCTGAACCTCTCTGTAGAGTTTTACCATTATTAAGGCCAATATAATTATGCAGCAAGGTTATCTAAATTATGTGACCAAAAAGCAAGTTATGTAGCACCTTCTCTGGCAGTATAAGTTTCATCCATTTGAACTAGAAACATTATTTTCCGGAATCTTTACATAGGGCAAGTTATGTGGCAAATGCATTAAATCAATAATATTGCAGTAAATTCCGCAGTCACAGACTTCCATCAGTCCACTGGCCACACCATTTTCGATTCTTTTATCAATAATTTGTTAACGGAAGGTAAACCAAAACATTCTAATTCCAATGAATGTCAATTATTAGCAGCACTTTGGGGAAAACAGTGTTTCCACTCTAACTGTCCCAAACGTTTTGGGTAATATAAAAAATACATAATGGATAACACATGTAATATAGTCCTATATTGCCATTTCTGAGTTCTTCTGATTCTTACAAACCACTTGGCCTTTAACCTCACGATTTTTGATATCACAAGAACCCCTCGATGGAAATGTTTGACCATATTACATGGTTACCCTTTACGTAGCCTATATTTGTATAGGGGTGGCACTCTTTTTGAGGGGGTTTGGCTGGTACTCTTAGTGGATGTCAGGAAGGACCCAAAACAACATGTTTTTTAGGAGCAAGCGCATTAATAAATATGTATTGGCACATTAAAACTACATGCAAATTCCATGTTATTATAGAAGTACAGCTCAATTGATGCGAGAAACCACTGCATACGCCTCATGGATTGCGTGTTATCATGACTTTGTCGAGGGAAACAACTCTGCTAATATTCACAAGGCCTATTCACTATATAATGTTATCACACATCACTTACTTAGTCCTTTGTGTCTTAGTTAAATAACTTTGTTTAATAATAATGTGAAATAACAGCATCGAGTAAGCCACATATAAAAAGTGCAGAGAGTAATGTGCTATTAATTTCTATTGTTGATGAGGAGAAGAGCATGATGACCCACTGAAGGCGCTGCCTTGTGACTCATGTGCTCTCCTCTCACTCAACAAGTACATGTTTTTTTTAAATCCTTTGTGAAAGCAGTGGGAAATCACTGACTCTTCCAATCACTTCGGCAGAAAATCCACGCTGGCCACCCCTTGATCTTGACAGAGACCACAGGACCCAGAACCTCAGCAGCACATTCAGGGAAGGCAGCGACATTACACAGAATGATGGGGGCCCCTTGAATACGTTGGGGTGCCCTGTGCTTACTGACACCCACAAAGAGTGCCACCCCGATCTCTCTAAGAAAACGTTGTGTTAATGAGCTTCTGACTGCGATCAGAGTCTGGGGCTTTGGGGAGGTAATATTGTGCCTGGATCTTATGGGCATCATTAAGGAGTAGCCAGGAGTAGCAGCTGCTTGGCACCCCTGGCACTGCCTTTGGTATCACTGATCTCAGAGGACAGAAAAACAGAGGGAGGAACACAAAGCAGCCCTGCTCTTCCCCTGAACCTCAGGCAGACATTTTGAGGCATGGGCAAAGTGGGCTCTGGCCCAGGGCCCCAGCCTTTCAGGGCGCCCCTCATCGAGCCAGCTCTGTTCTACAGAGTCTTTCCCTGGTGACCTTGAATAATTCTTAAACACATTTTTTTAAATACTGGTTTCTTCAATTTATTTTTAATGTGGTTGATGTGTGAGAGTTTTTACAGGCATTTTGCAGAGAAATGTTGTTTTTATGTTTCATGTAACATTAAGTTATGCTTCTTTTAGATCCAAACAGAAATGGGAGGGTGTCACTGAGACTATTTGCATTAATAGTAGTGAGCTGCTGCTGTGCTACAATCTTGAAAACACACATCACTATCCCTGAATATTGTATGTAAACACACTTCTAATTTGGACAAGTGCCAGTGCACTGTCAGAGACCTGGTCAAAGAGGGCATGAAGGAGCTGAAACTGGATCATGAATTCAAAGCTGTCCCGAACAGGGCCCCCCAAAATACATTTGGCCGAGGGCCCCCAAAATCCTAAGATGTCCCTGCCCTCAGAAACAAGTAGGATACTCCTGAAGAGCTGCGCCTAGGACAAGGTGTCGACCCTAACGTCATCGGAGGTCAAAGGGATGAAACTTGTGCTTCCCCTGGCATTCGAAGAATCGTCATGTATGCGGTGTCTCCCTCGTGAGGTGGAACCTGTTCCGGTGCACGTCACCCCGCTGATGGCAGAGTTCCAAACAGAGGTGTGCTGTATGCCAAAGAAGCACCGTAGATTTTTTTGAATCATATATTGCATCTTGGTCCCAAGGAAACAAAACAGAAGTAATTGTGAGTTAGTAGTAAACATCATAAGTGAGTCGTATCATGCCACGGCCAGAGGCTTGCAGCCAAGGACATGCACGAACAATCTATGTACCCACCCCTACAACAACCTCCGTGCCGGATGAAGACAAAAATGCACTCATTTTTATTAATTGTAAATATGCCATACATGACATTGCATTTAAACTACGAGCTTCTGTAACAAATGCAGCTGGTCACACCCGGAACCTGCTACTGTGAGACTGCCTTGCCGATGCTTATTAATATTATATAATTAATATGACTAATAGCGCATTTGTCCCGTGCCGCCGGGATCGCCTAGAAGCTTGTGCCTTTCTCTGCTCAGAAAGATTTACCTTGAATATCCGTGCCCGGGTTCCTGTAGATTTCCCCTGGAGATCTCTCCGCTCCTTCAGTCACTCAGGTCTCGGTGGAAATCCGTCCCCGCTGCAGAGCGGGTCGAGTTACACCTGCGCGGCCCCGCCCCGCCCTGCCCTGCCTGCCGCCCCGCTCCGCCCTGCCCTGCCCTGCCTGCCGCACCGGGGGACTGCTCTCGAGCTCGGGTTTCAGTGGCGCGCTGTCGCCCGGGCACCCAGCCAGGCTGGCAGAGCGTCCAGGCGTGCCCGGCAGAGTGCTGAAACTGGAGAGAACGCTCTCCCTTTTAATACGCTCGTTATTAGCCCGATAGCTGCCACCCAGGGAGACAACTGAAAGCAGATAAGTGTCCGTCAGACATGTCGGTGCCAGAACCATTATTTCAGGCATTTGAAGAGGCCCTGCTAATTGCAATCACCTACTCATGTTGTGACAATGCCCATCACCTTCCTACCACACAGCCACCACCAGGCACTCAGGGGTCACTGCTGGAAGGCGCCTAGTTACATTTATTGGTGCTGCTCTGGCCCAAATGCACTTAGTGCAGAAGTAAGTTTTCTCTGCCGGAGTTAAAGTTCTTTTCTGAAACCATCAATCAAGTTGTATTTGTAGAGCGTGGCTTATCACCCCGGGGTATCCAGGCGCTTGCTGCTGGTCTCAGAGCCAGGTCTTGAGTCCCTTCCTGAAGTCTGTCAGCGATGGTGCAGTGCTGATATGGCCTGGTATTGCCGAGTCCCCTCCCATGAGATGATCTGTGAACCACCCTCCCCTCCACCCCTTCTCCCCCGAGGCATTGAGAATAACACATCCAACACAATATTTGGGTTAGGGGTCGTATAACCCCGGCCGTATTTTTTTTAAATTAATAAAACATAATTAAAAATTCATAAACACAAAACATTTTTATAAACGCAGAAAACCCAAACATATTCAATCACATTTCAAATACAAATATTTACATATTTTATGGCTAACCTTAACATGAGTCTAATACATAGCCATACCTAACCTAAAACTGGAATATGTACACTTCCACCCCCAGCTGGAAAAAACAGGTCCCGGCTAGATCCGGGACCCGTTCTTCCTGCGTTGCCCCGGAAGTACTTAGAACTGCTTCCGGGGCACCGCTGTCTTGGCCAATGAGCGGGCGGGCGCGGACCGCGCCATCGACGCGGGCCCCGCCCCCCCCAATGGAAGCATTACGGGGACCGGCACAACCGCCATATTGGCGGCGTGACCGAGTTCCCGGTGGCGCCTTGCGAAGGGCAGGGTGTTCCAGGCTTTGGCGGCGAGGTGGGAGAAGGAGCGTCCTATGGTGCCACTGTGTCGTATGTGCGGTATCTCTGCGAGGGCGAGGTGTGCTGAGCAAAGGTTCCTGTTAGGCTGGTGGAAGTGTAGTCGGTGGTTCAGGTGGGTAGGTCCTTGGTCTCCCGCCACCCGTCGCCCACCAGTGCCGTGGGACAAAGTGTCGGTCCCCAGGAGCACACCCCTCACCCAGAGGTGCGAGGGGCCCTCCTGGTCCTCCTTCGGAGGGTCACCCTAAGGTTAGTCTGGAGTCTGCTCCCCATAGACCTGTGCAGTCCTGGTTTTGTTCTACTCTATATAATGGGGATTGTCCTGGTGGGTGCGGGGCAGAGCTTATTTGCATGCTCCCTTTAAATGGAACCCACTCGCCGCACTAGACATGCCAGTGAATTTAACATTAATTAGAACATTGGCTCGGTCAAATGTGCAGCCAACAACCATTGGCAAAGCAAATAGGCCTGGCTTGCATTTTGAGTGCTGAGCAAAATATTTAAAAAGCCTGCTGCAGTGTAAAACAGAATACAAACATGAGTGCATTTTGTAGGAGTGGTGAAGGCTTCTCTGATGCACCTGTCATTCTGGATCGCCACGTTTTTGGTTCCCAAATGGTAGATCTCATGGTGTACCCAACGGGACCAGGCCACCTGGACCCCCTTGTAAGGAAATAATCATCTTGTCAGGACTAGTACAAGGGAATAATTTACTAGTGCTGGACAAATTATGTAAATGTCTGTGTATATAGATATTTGTAAAGCATGGCTGTCACCCCAAAGGTTGTCCTCATGCTCTGCAGACATAGTTACAAAAGAGGCAAGAGGTAAAATTAGGTGTTAATAACAGCGGGAGACGACCAACCAAGCTTTCAAAAATGTCCAAAACTGTGTGTGGGTGGGTAGAGCCCTAATGGGGAAAGGAAGAACATTTCATTGTTTGGGTACTAACTAGGAAAATATGCAGTCTCAAAGGCAAGACTTCTTTATCCTAGATAAGCAGAGAAGGTAGAGATGGGAGGAAAGAAAGTCGCTGCAGGAGTGTAAGGATGGAAATGATTCTGAAAGTAGAAAGGCCCAGTTTTAGAGTAGGCTCAGTGGAAGGTATGGACAGTCGTGAATAGGATCAGTTTCTCGACTGGCAGTTTGGGCAATAGGTGGGACACTCATGATCGCCTAGATAAACAGTAAACAAGCAGCATTCTGAATGTCTTGGAAACCTTTGGGAGGCCCAGGTAATGTGAAGGCCATAATCTAGTCGAGAAATGATGATAGATTGACAACAATTTTTCCTGTAGTTCTGGGGGAGGAGAGGAAGACATGCCATTCCAGGTGAATGTCAAAGAAGCAAGAGGCACATGTACAGACTATTTGTCCAGACAGAAGGGGAGGGCTCCTAAAATGTTACTTCTCTCTTGTCTGACTTTAATTAAAAAGAATTGTTGCTAATCACCCGTGCTACATCAGACAGACAGGAACGGAATTGGGATTGGGCATTGTGGCTCTTACTGCCTATGCTGATGATCAATTGAGTATCATCTGCATAAGACAAGAGGGAAAGGCCATGAGAGTGAATCAGGTGAGTCAGGTAAATGACAAAAACATTGAGAGTGATTGACTAAGCGAGGATCCCTAATGGACACCATAGAGGGGAAGCTTAGCAGGATACTGATATATGGGAGAGAGAAACAGACTGAAAACGATGAGTGAGGGGTGGATTGGGGTCATTTGAGTGCAATGCCTGAGATGCCAACTGAGGATGATTTGGTGGTGAAATGGGACACTGTGTGAAATGTGACTGAAAGGTCTAGGAGGATCAGGCATCTACGTTACCCTGATCCATGGTCATCCGGAGTTCATCTGAGACGGCTGCTAGAAGCAGACTCAGTGCTTTGGAAAGGCCAAAATCCTAATTAGGAAGGGTCAAACACATTATATTATTGATTTCAAGGAAATGAGACAGTTGTTTCTTCAAATTTGTTTTTAGGAGTTTTGGTGGGGGATGGGAGAAAGGAGATAAAGTTAAAAATTGATAAGAACAGAAGGTTCTGCTATAGGCTTTTTTTTTTAAGAAGAGGCACTACATGAGCCACTCTACAGGACCCAGGGACCTCAGCTGAGGTTAGGAACATATTGCAGGTCACTTCGTTTTTTTTTTTGGGGGGGGGGGTCATAACTGAGGCCAAAGAAAAAAACAAGTGGGCTGGACAAGGGTCCGATGGACAGCTAGATTTGATAAGATTACACAGATCAGAAGTCTCGGAGAGGCACAGTGGGTGAAGAAAGTAAGAGAAGTAATGTGGGGGCCCTGAAGGGTAGCAGAGGTCAGCGAGGTGGAATAGATGACTCATTGGAAAAAGAAGTACTAATAGCTTCAATCTTATTACGGAAGAAATCAGATGGTATATTGCACAGTTCCTGCAACAGGGTGACCTGGATTTGAAAAGTGGGTGGATTAGCTAAGGATTTCACAATATTAAAAATAGAGTTGGCTAAATTTTTAGACACCTGGTTGCAAGAGCTAATTAGGCCAGGGCAAGTCACTACAGGAAGAACTTTTCAAAGGCATACTAGCAACAGCCCACGTGATGTCAGGCACTGTCCACCATTACCAAATGAGTCCAATCCCGATTCGTCTCTAGTGGTTCTAAGGAGCAGACCTCAGTTTTCAGGTCAGCTGATCTCAGCGACGACCAATGAAACACACTTGTCCTAGTTAATGGGCAAAAACCACTTAATCTAGCAGAGTTTGCCGTCTGTGAACAGATACCTGTTTCAATAGAAAACTGAAATATACAAGCATTCACCACAGAACTCCTTCTCTAGCTGTACACTGAGATGTTGCCATCCTAACAGCCCTGCACATTTTCCCAGGTCCATGAAAGACTATCTGCTCCAGTCCAGGTTTTTTCTTTGCATTTTGGAACTTGTAATCTTGTTTATTCCTGTTATAAAACTTGGATCTCAAGCCCCAGAATACAAAGAAAAAATCTGGACTGAAGCAGCTAATCATGCTTGGTCCTGGGAACATTGAAGGCTGAGTCCTAATACCTTGCAGCACTGCCTGCTGGTCCTCTGGAGCTTTAGTTCTACCTTGTCTAGTCCTACAAGCGTATAGCCATCCCATATTTTGCTCCAGGGTTTTGATCTGTGTCTCAGTTGCATTCTGGTATCTGCATTCTTTGCTTGTGTCTATGATCTGGACAAAGGGTCTTGACTGACTTGGTGCAGTTGTGTTGCTATTTAGCTAGTTTCACCATGCGTGATCAAGACCTTGGAACCATACTTTAGTTTGCCTTTCGCCTCTAGTCATTTTCCTTTGTAATTGTGTTAGCCGGGTACTTCTGCTTCTGTCTGCTACTATTAAAACTGCCCCCTGTCCATTTAAGCTTCAGTTCACCCATATGGAGTCCGCATAGCCTGTATTCTTCCTAGTTTCTCAACCTGCACTTTCCTTGTGCTCTTGACCCACTTTCATGTTTTACAAGCACCTCTTGCATCCAGCCCATTGGTAGCAGACATCGTTTCACTGCTACACAAGTAAGTAGCTCCTCCAGTCCAAGGTATTCTTTGCATTCTGGGACACGTAGTCCTGATTTTAGAATCGGATAATAGTCCAAGTCCCATGCATTGTCCTGGGAAGCATGAGAGTTCTGTAGTATTCCAGGCAACACTGATTTTTCTATCCTGCTTTTCACTTGGCTTGTTTGTTCTCTGTATCTACACCTCCAAGTATCCCAGTCTAGATAATCACTTATTTCACTTTCTTTCCATGTTTTCTGGGACTCTCTTAGATTCTTTCTCTCCCTTACAACTTGGAGTACCCAATATGCCACTTTATGCGGAGTCCCAAGCTGTCCCTTGTAGATGACAAGAAGCAAATCCACTTCTTCATTATTCTTTGTATTCTGTACAGTCACGTATAAATGCAAGACTACCACTACCTCAGTTCAAAAGATTGGGTGAGTTGCTTGCAACTGACACACTACACCTTCAGAACTCTGGTTGTGCTTTGCTTTGAGTCCAGACCTGGCACAACATTGGAAATTCCAATATCTCTAGGTTTCAGACTGCTCTTCCTTGGGGTCTCTGCTGTGAATCTCTTCCAGTGCTGTACCCTGGAAGGACTTCCTTTAGCATTCAATCGAGTCTGATTGTCTGCACCTTTTTTATAACGTTCCCTGTTAGATTGACTTTGCTGTCTCCTGAATAACTGCGCCTGCTTTGCCATATTGAGACATTGATAGAAACACAAACCATCACCTGCCTCGCCTTTCTTCCTCGTTCAGGTCCTTACTAGAGTGAGCTCTGTCACAGACAGGGTACAGCTTTCACCCGTATTAGAAAACAAGAGGAGCGTTCTGCCACCACCAATATGGCTGTGCATGACCACTTCCTGTGTCATGACCTATAATGGCAGGACTGAACCCCAGCACTTCTTTGTCTTTTTCTGTTGTGTAGCATCCAGTGGCCAAAGGGGTTTCTTTGTCTTTCTCCCCTTTCCATTATTGAGCAGAGTCCTTCAAGATCAGGGTTGAGAGGGTGTAAGTCCCATGTGCCACAGGCTAGGTTTTCCTCCATTGCAATAGTTGGCAGCTCAGCCTCCTTGTATATTCCCTGTTCATCCATCACCCCTGAGCTTTCCTCCCCTTTCAGAATAGTCCTTTCTTCGCATGTCCCAGGGGATTTAGAAATTCAGAGGCAGAGGTTAGAAGCCTTGGGCTGTTCTTCAGAAGTGGCTCAGTTCATCTAGAATTCCAGGAGACAGAGTATTTTTAGCCTGTTTGCTGGACACTAGAGGAACTAGAGGAACTTTAGTTCTTGGTATTGTTCTAGAGGTGTTTCTCCCCAAGCTTCTGATAAAGGGAAGATCTTAGAATTTGTTTGATATGGCGCTCTTTTCAATATTGCTTTCTCTACACTTTGTAGTCAGTGGGGGGCCATAGGAGCTATCGGAGGGAACAATATTTCAGCCTTTGATTATCTGGCTTTTCGCCTTCTTAGAAGTTTCTTTTTTACTCTCCTGTCCCTTCTTGTTTTCTGCCACTAGTTCAAAATAGTATGCAGGTTGATCCCTTTGAGCCCTTGGAATCAGTTTCTTTGAAATTCCATACCTTAAAAGTATTTTCTGGTGACACTTTGCTCTGGATACACATTGAGTGAGATTGGCATTCTCTCATCCTGTGATTCTTTTATTAGGTTTTTTGAAGACAAGGAGACCCCTCTTTTTGCCAAACGTAGCATCTTCTTTTTATCTTTCTCAAGATCTGGTCTTGCCGATTTTTTGTCCGTCTCCTTCCTGGCAGCAGGAAACTGTGGAATTGTTTGGATACCATAGGGCGCTCTCCATGTATATAGGCAGAACAGCTTCTTTTAGTTAGGTACATTTTTCATTTGTTACCTTTGACTTAGTCATTATGGGTCAGCATCATTCTACTTCTACCTTGAGTAGATGGGTTAAGGATACAATTTCTTTGGCTTATCTGAAAGCTAACGTTCTTCTTCTTCCTTCTGTTCAGGGTCGCTACATGAAAGGAATAGTGTCTTTGTGGAGTACACCATGCATACTTAGGTACATCAGACATTGGAATGCATCCTGGTTCCATATAACCAAGAGAGCATAAACGTGTACTAAGGTCAGCCTTTGTTTAAGGACAGGCTGTTATGGAATAGCACTGGTCATTTGGGGTTATGCCCTGGGTTTATGTTGTCTTTGCACATGAAGATTCTGCTTGGGCTTTTACATCTGTGTGCGTGCATTAGAAGCTACATCTAGGCATATCGTGGTTGTAACTGGGGAAATGATGGTTATGGTTAGCAAATGATGGCTGTGTATGGGCATTTGAGAATGTGACTTGGCATTTGAGGCTATGTTTGCACTTTTATCTATTTTAATATCCTTTTTTCCTTATCCCTTATTTTAGTTTTTTTATGTTCAGAGAATTCAAAGATCATGTGACATCACTTCCTGTCATATGATGTCACGTTGTGTGATGTCATGCAGAGTGAAAGTGCACCTGATGTCACTTCTGCTACTTTTTGCATATTGGTGACTCAACGTTCATGGATGACTTGTCTTCAGACATTGGATTTGAGGGAGAACAATGTTTTGTATGGATGTTATTTCCAGGGGCTCATGGTACTGCGGGTATTTTACATCATAGTGGTTGGCCTTCATGCCAAGCTCCATGGGTGCTCCTTGCCACTTCACCTCACAGACCATTTAGACCGATAGTCCAAGCTATTCCCAGTCCACTTACCTCTAGACCTTCCCTGAGAGGATGAACCCAAGCTGATCACCATATGACTTACTGGGATCTTCTGAAGGATTGTCTCTATGACATCCTTGAATGCTCACGGGACTGTTACTATGTTTAAAGATAAGTTGATAACTGGTGAGAGTCATGGAGAGCCGACACGGGCCGGATTCCTCCCTATGTTTGCAGATGAAGCAAAGAGCTAGATTTTCTGCTCTCTACAAGCTCTATAAGGCAGTACAGCTACAGGGGTTTGTAAAGACTCCTAATGGCGAGAGGAGGACGTGTCTGAAAGTTATTTGCTACTTCTGTAGTGGGCTACTCCCCCTTGACCATACTAAGTAGAGATGTTCTGAGGAATTATTCAGGCTTTGTCGTGTTGTAGCATTGGCATGCTGAGCCTTTCAGTTTCTATAATTTAACTATCTTACTCTTCTCTCCTTTAACCTCCTGCTACCTGTCAAATCTCCTTGGTCCTCTGATGGATCTTGTTCTGTGCTGAAAGGGACTATAATATTCAGAGGATAAGCAATTATCGAATGAGGAACAGGAATAAGTAATTGCTACATTCTAATTTTATGTTCATAAGGTTTAGAAACTCAATTTAGAAAAGGAAAAATGTTACTCAAGTGATTTACCCATAAGGGAATAATGAGACAAAATCAGCAGATTTAGGTTAAATATCATAGTTTAGTATTTCAGATTTAAGGGCAAAGAACATTTAAATGACACAAATCTTGAATCCTAAAATCTTAATTATTGTTAAGATTTAATAAGAAACCAACACTGTGAGTTACAAAGATGACAGTGGTATGAATTTTCCCCAGCTGAGGAAGCTTATGGGCATCTACAACATTTAGGTCAATGAGATATCAGTTGAGCCTCATACAAACCCTTAGGAAAGTTCAGTGTGTTCCAAATGACCAGGTCCAGTTCATTAAGACAGGAAATCTGTCTCAGTCCGTTCCTGTAACGTCAGAGTCACAGAAGTATGCACGAACCTTTCAGCCGAAAAGGTTCCGCTACGCTAGCATGCCAGCCGGCAGCAGATCGTAGTATTTCTTCACAGTTTGCATTGTCTTTAGATGTCCAAGTCGTCAATCTCAATGCTGCAAATGGGTGAGCGAGCGAACCAAACAATCATACGAAAAGTCTCCTCTCCTGTTCAAAAGTCTTGAGCAATTATACTTCATTAGTTCCGGGGTGACACCCCTTGACATTATCAAATTTGTCAGACCACTCTGTTCCATTGGTCATCTTCGACAGGATGAGATGATGTAGTAGGCAAAAAGTATACAATTCGGAATAATTAATTGATCCAGGTTACGTAGCTACCTTGAACTATTACAAGTTTAGTTATATGAAAAATGTGACACTCATAAAATAGGCGAGTTTATGCTCTCATCTCGCTGTCTGCTAGTTCTCAAGCATCTGTTCTAGCATGTATCTGTTTTTGTTGAAAGTTCAGTCAGACTATGCTACCAATGTCAAAGAAAACAATTGATAGTAAGAACACAAGTGGCAAATTTACGAAAAGTTCTATAGGCTTCAGACCATTCAGTTCATAAGTTCATATTGGAAAAAGAAGCAAAATTTGAGGCCTACATGAAACACAGCTTGTTCACAATGAAATTATGCTAAAATATGAATCTCGCATTGTATAACATGAAATATTAATCTTTCAACTAAATGCATTAATATAATTTCAATCATATCGTAATTAATTCACGTAAGTATTGGGGTACTCATACATTTTTGAAAATGTCACTGTCACTCACATATAGGTTATATAAGTTTTCTTTGCACATATATTATCAAAACACGTTTAAAGGCACATCAAAAGAAAGATTCACGAAAATACAATTTTAGCTAAAACTCGTGTAGCACTTACTTTTCTTTTGTCATTTTCGGTGCTCACGTTACACATTTTAATGTACAATTTATCTCTAACACGTGAAACGTTTAATGCTCACATATGAATTTCTTAATTATCGTTATTATCACATTATCAAATCACAGGATAAAAAGTCATTAAAGTTTTTAAATTCCTATCTATTCAGTAAATATAAAATGCAATATAAGCTCATTCTAACATTCTGCATGCTTTCATGATGCAGTATCTAAATCAGAATTACGTTTTGTCATTTCTAGAAACGTGGAGCTTTACACACGTTTGTCATCCTCCATGTAATGTAGTGTCACAAATCGTTTTCTTTATAAATTGTCGCAAATTAGTAAGAGGAAGAACCTCTGCTCTATGAGTCGTGAAAGCATTGCTGACATACTTGATTTAAATGTTTCTTACTTCTACCCACACTCTGAGCTACATTTTGCTATGCAAGAGCTAGTAGAGAATAAGCCTCAAGTAACCCTGCCATAGCGCACACCATGTCTCTCTGTTGTGCCCTGAGGCCTATAGGCATATGCAGCGCTGTAAACATCCCATAAACGTGAACATGGCTCCTCTTCAGAGCATGTCAATTAGCAGGTAGCACCACTGAGCAATTTAGCTCACTTTTAAACTGTGAAGTAATGTTATTTTTTTGTTCAGTAATACACTTCCCTGAAATCAGCTTACAAATGGAACCATTGTGAATATTCATACTATTGATCGGAAAAAATGAATGGTTTGTATGTCGAAAATGCTTTTAAATCTGTAACAGGACCCATTAATGGAAGGGCGGACCGCCGTGCACATGAGCATGGTGCTAAGAACTCAGTGTTCATTAGTCCAATTACATAACTGAAGGGTTTTTAAATGCATGTTGCTTTGTCTCAGGAGGAGTAACATCTATTGGGCTCCTTCTCAGGAGGTGGGAGGAGGAACAGATTAAAAAAGACAGCATATTTGGTGATTGCACTTGTTCCCTGGCCACCCTCAGAAACAAGCATTGGCAAAGCCAATAGGTCTCACCTCTGTGAGAGCTATTGGCTTTGCCAATGTCTTTTAGCCATGTTTTACAGCAGTGTAGCTGCTGTTCAGCATGGCTAAGAGTTAATGGCATGGCGCAGTGTGGGGTACAGTGGCGTAGAGGAAAGTGACACAGAGGAGAGTGGAGAAAAGTAAAGTGGAGTGGTATAAATTGGCGTGGAGTGGAGTGCCATAGTAGCACAGAGTGGAGTGCAGTGGTGTAAAGTAAAGTGGCGTACATTGGAGTGGCGTAAAAAGACGTGGAGTGGTATAGAGTAGAGTGGAGTGGCATAGAGAGGCACAGAGTGGAGTGGTGTGCAGTAGAGTGGCATAGAGTACAGGGTGGAGTGGAGTGGGGTGGCAGAGGGTAGAGTGGCATAGAATGGAGTGGAGTGGGGTAGAGTATAGAGGCGTAGAGTAGAGTAGCGTAAAGTAGAGGCGTAGAGTAGAGTGGCGTAGAGTGGCATTGTGTGGAGTAGGGTAGAATAAAGTGGCGTAAAGTAGTGTGGAGTGGCATAAAGTGACATAGAGTGATACAGAGTAGACTGGTACACAGTGGCGTAGAGTGGAGTGGCGTAGAGCAGAGTGGTGTAGAATAGAGTGGCTTACAGTGGGGTGGCATAGAGTGGGATGTTATAGAGTGGGGTGGCATAGAGTGGGATGGGGTGGAGTGGAGTAGAGTGGCATAGAGTGGAGTGGTATAGAGTGGAGTGACATAGATTGGAGTGACATAGAGTGGCATAGAGTGGAATGGTGAAGAGTGCCGTAGAGTGGAGTGGAGTGGCGTGTCTTAGTGTAGAGTGGCATAGCATGGAGTAGAGTGGCATTGAATGGAGTGGCATACAGTGGAGTGGCATAGAATGGAGTGGCACATAGTAGAGTGGAGTGGTGTAGAATATCATAGAGAGGGGTGGAGTGGAGTAGAGTGGCATGGAGTAGAGTGGCATAGAGTGCAGTAGAGTAGAGCAGAATGACCTAGAGTAGAGTGGCCTAGAGTGACATGGCGTGACATAGAATAGAGTGGAGTGGCGTGGAGTGCCATAGAGTGGCATTCTGTGGAGTGAAGTGGCGTCAAGTGGCTTAGAGTAGAGTGGCGTAGAGTGGCATAAAATGGCACAGAGTGGCATAGAGTGGAGTACAGTGGAGTAGAGTGGTGTAGAGTAGAGTAGAGTGAAATGGAGTTGCATAGAGTAGAGTGGTGTAAAGTGGCATAAAGGAGAGTGGCACAAAGAAGACTGTCATAGAGTGGGGTGAAGTGGAGTAGTGTGGCACTGGATGACGTAGAGTAGAGTAGCATAGAGTAGAGAGGTATGGGGTAGTGTGGAGTAGCATAGAGTAGAGTGGCATAAAGTGGAGTGGTGTAGAGTGGCATAACCTGGAGTGACATTGAGTAGAGTGGTGTAGAGTGCCATAGAGTGGCGTAGAGTAGAGTGGCATAAAGTGGCATGGAGTGAAGTAGCATGGATTGGCATAGAGTATGGTGGCATAGTATAGGGTAGAGTGGCTTAGAGTAGAGTGAAGTGGCATAGATTGGGGTACAGTAGAGGGGAGTGGTGTAGAGTAGTGTAGAGTGGCACAGAGTACAGTGGCACAGAGTACAGTGGCATAGAGTGGAGAGGAGTAGAGTGGAGTGGCATAGAGTAAAATGACAAAGAGTGAAGTAGTGTATAGTGAAGTAGAGTGGAGTGGAATGGCGAAGAGTAGAGTACTATAGAGTAGAGTGAAATAGAGTAGTACAACTGTGGGTGTAAGTAACTAAAGTGTCAATAGAGATGGCAGATAGGTTGAAAGCAACATAAATTAAAAGGTGCATGCCTATATTAAAAGTAGGAAAGTACATTGCAAGTTCCAGGAATAATACTGAAATGCTTAAAAAAAATATATTATGCTTTGCAAAAAGACAAGGAAGAACACATGTACGGGGTCCATGTTCCAGTGAGGATCTAACTCAAGAAAGGAAGGGAAGCCTACGGGAGCTAAGCAAGCCAAAAATTGCTAATGAGAGTGACAATGAAAACAACTAATGGTATGCTGTGGGTGTGTTTTAAACCTGCTGAACTGTAAACGATACGTCACGGAGAAGAGAGCATGTGCTGTGTAGGCGGGACCTAAAAATGAACCAGGGCTTTAAATTCCTGCAATTTATCTATGGTTACATACAACTACGGAGTGGCCAGAATTATATTTTGAACTTTAGGCTCGAAATTAAATTGCTGTTATTTAGCTGAATCCCTCTAAATATAAACAGACCACAACAGGAGTCATCATTAAGATTTCTCCTGCAGTTTATTTTCCAGTTTCAGGCAAAAGCTTCATCTGCAGGTACTTCCCAATGTAGCTTATGGAAAGTAAGATAGTGGATAGAGGAAAATGGTAGAAACTGAACTCAGAAAAGCCAGAGACACTGGTAGTAGGTGCAAGTGAGGAGTTCTAAAGATCTAATCCATGGAAGCGGAGAAGGGTTTCTGTTACATCCTGTTAGAGTGGTGAAGACCTTGGAAGTTAAATTTGATGATGTCTTTTGGATCGAGGTGTAAGTTGAGTAACCTTAATTTATCAAACTATGGAGAAAGGGTGTAAGACAGCACCAGCTGTCATAGGATACACACTGGGCTGTGTAATTGCTGTGTACACTGGCTCGGCAAAAGGCTTGCTTAAATGATTCAAGATTCTGTGGAACCATACCACCAGAGTTGTTGATGACCCACCCAAGTTCCTTCCCAAGTTCCCAAGTTCAGTTGGGCGTCCCCAATTTTGAGAACAAAGTCTACACTGGCTCTCCAATAGAGTCACTATTTCCAGTGGAGCTTTTTTGACATACATACTAATTCTATTTGGAAAATTCCCAATGTCATTGCACAAAACCCTAATGTTGCTCTGTCCATCTGGTTCCTTGTGGTCCTTTAACATCTTCCTAGGAATCCCTGATTTAAAAAAAGCCAGACTCGGCAGGAGAGCATTCTCCGTTCTCTGGCTTAGGTTGGAGCCATTAGATGTGACACATTGGAGCTTACAGCAACCTAAGCTGGAACAGCTTCAAAAGGTAGATCAACAAGTCCATCATTGGCTATGCAGATTAGCACTAATGCAAAAAGAACAACTGATGGACAGAATATTGAACAATGTCATACATTCACCCCAGTACAGATATCTGGGCCTAAATCCACAGTTTTTTCGCTCCCCATGGCATTCCAGGTTAGCCCCAGCCATATGCAAATCAGTCTTGACCCTGTTCCCCATGGGAACAGTCCAGCCCGAACTGTCAGGCCTGGTCCTCCCTGGACTGGAAACAAGCATCCTAGGACCGGTTTCAGGGTATCACCCCACATCAGCCAGGCTAGTAGACTCCAGTGGCATGGAGAGCACAGGACCCACGTCTGGGCATATCCGTCCCACTCAGGGTGTCAAATGCAAAAAGAACAATTGATGGCCAGAATGCTGAACATTGTCATACATTCACCCCAGTGCAGAGATCTGGGCCTAAATCCACTGTTTATTTGCGCCCTATGCCATTCAAGTTTAGACCCAGCCATATTCAAATCAGTCTTGACCCTGTTCCCCATGGGAACAGTCCAGCCCGAACTCAAGGCCAGGTCCTCCCTGGACTGGAAACAAGCATCCTAGGACCAGTTTCAGGGTTTCACCCCTCCTACCCACGTCTGGGCATACCCGCCCACTCGGGAAACAAATGCAAAAAAAAAAATTGATGGACAGAATGCTGAACAATGTCATACATTCACCCCAGTACAGAGATCTGGGTCTAAATCCATCATTTTTTGCTCCCCATGCCATTCCAGTTTAGACCCAGCCATATGCAAATAAGTCTTGACGCTGTTCCCCATGGGAACAGTCCCGCCTGAATTGTAGAAGCATCCTAGGACCAGTTTCAGGGTATCACCCCTCATCAGTCAGGCTAGCTTGACTCCAGTGGCATGGAGAGCATGGGACCCACGTCTGAGCATACTCGTCCCACTCGGGGTGACAAATGCAAAAAGAACAATTGATAGACAGAATGCTGAACAATGTCATACATTCACCCCAGTACAGAGATCTGGGCCTAAATCAATCTTTTTTATTGCTCCCTATGCCATTCCAGTTTATAACCAGCCATATGCAAATCAGTCTTGACCTTGTTCCCCAGCACTGCCATAATACCAAGAGTATTCCTACAATGTTTTCCAGGCCCAGCATATCAAGAAACGAGCTGGGGGAGTTGTTCAAACTGACAGGATGGAAAGTATTCTAGCCTTTCCTCATTACCCAGCTGTACAGAGCCAGCAAAAGAGCAGCTAGAGAGCAATCCAGCACCATCTGAAAAAAAAGCGCTTAGGTAAGGGCTATGTTTGCAGTACCACAGCCCCGGTTACCGCTAATTACAGTGCTACAAGTCGCAAGCAAGGCCTATGAGATCTGGGCAGCAAGAGACCCTTCTTGTCTACCGTGAAACAATGTGCGAAAACAATGCAACAACCTTTGTAGACTAGAAGAGAAGAAATCAAACACAAAAAGGGCGAAGAAAACATGTACTTGTTCCAAAATATAATACTGTCCCCTGCTTCTGGAAGTAATGTGGAGATTCCTAAGCAGGCATGCACGCCAGTATCTCCTTGGTCACTAGGAGACATTACAGCAAGGGTGCGTTGGTCCCAGAGTTAATATCGAGCCACCACAAAAAATACTTACAGGCAGACCAAAAGGAACCTGAAGAAATGATGGGTACCAGTATATCCCAACTCCAATGCTAGTACGTTACAATTAGGGCTCCCGGTTTTATGGTATTTATTTTTTTGACATTTCCGTCTGTATTTATCCATATTTATTTCTTGCTAATTTTATCTGTATTTATCCATATTTATTTTGGGTTTTATGGAAAAATGAAGCTGTAATTAGTATATTTCCACATTTATTTTACTGGTAAATATGCACTCATGCTTGAATGCCTACCCGGTTTCAATGCTGTAAACACCCACAGAAGATAATTAAATGCGCTTATAAGAAAATATGCAAATTTCAGTATCAAACTTGTGCATATCTACTGCTGTTAAAGCCTCTTTACTAAAATTAATTTCTTTTTAGCCCCCTTAACTATCAATCCATACAGCTATTGGTCTGGCAGTCATGGCAGACAGTATTTAGAATTACTCAAAAAGCAACCCAATTTCCCTTTTTATCCACATTTAAAAATAAATACAGACAAGAAAATAAATGTTTTCTGTCAGTATTTATCTGTAAAAAGGAAAACAGGGAGCCTTAGTTACAATACACACTAAGGGAAAACTCGGGCTCCAAGGTGTTGTGGAATATTTTTCTGGGCCAAGCTGCCGGAGAAAAGGATTAACTGACTAGCACTAATGATTTGGAAGAAAGTAGCCAAAGTCTGCATTTGTCAACAGATGTAATTAAATATAGATGTGCTTATGACTCTAATTAGGCAATGATTGACTTAAAAGACACAAAGACAGTTGAAGGCAGCAACGATTCATCAACTGCACCCTGCGTAGACGACAAGGAACCAGGCTCCAATTAACTGACTGAGACGCATGCCATTATTTTGAAGTAAGTATGACATTTAACTTAGTGGAAATATAAACATTTATGTGAGTTTTAATATTTGAATGGTGCAAAATTATAACTATTTGAGTAAACTATAAAAACAAAAACATGTGTGTGTGTGTATATATATTCTTTTAATTTAGGATATGCTTCAAAAAGCTCGGTTAACTTTTTTTAAAATTGTTTAAGAGTTAAGGGCTCGCCCTTTATATCTCCTATAATGTGCACTGCAACAGGTCACCTGGCATATCCCCAGTGGCTACAGTCCAGTGGGTTCCTTTCAGAGAGGGATAAGCTCTCGTGACTGTGGGAGCAAGACCATACCCCAAACTTTAGACAGCCCAAAATGTTACCTCACGTGGTTCTCCCCTAGATTGATTTGCACATTAAGATACCCCCTAAATATTAATTAGCAGGATAAAACAGTTCAACTAAGTAATGTGTCCCACTCAATTGAGTTGTAGATCAAAAAGTTTTATTACAAAATTCAAAAATAAGTGATACAGGCTCAATGTCATGAAGGCTCTCAAATGCAAAGTTATGCAGAGTATGTAAAAATCTGAAATTATTCTAAGTTCCAAATGAGCAGCAAAATTAGAAAGAAATAGGACAACATCCCTAGCAGCATTGGAAAGTCTTCTCAAAATTTCCCAAAAATACTTACTTACCCCCAAAATCAAGAAGTTCTTAAACAAATTTCTTGCATAACAAATTTGAAAATCTGTGAAATCATTGTGGTGTGAGGAAAAGTATAATTTCTTTAACTAATCAGAATTCAAGAAAAATATACGTCATTACCTTCACACATAGGCACCACCCAATTTCTGAAAAACGCTTGCAACACTCTTAATGCTAATGTAATCCAGAGATTTTCTAACTAATAGGAAACTTTTGAACAATAAGACTTTCAGTGATTAAATAGACTTGTGTTCACAATGGAAGGCAGTGGGAAGGACCTTAATAATGTTTTAAGGCATAGAAAACTGGTAAACGTTAATTGAAACCAAAGTAATCATACCAGTAGAAATAAACTACTACACATCAAGTTGGCTGTGCTCTGGTGAGCCTGTGAGGAGAAGATGTGCGGAAAGCAGGAGTGAGTGACAGTGATGGCATCCATCTTGTCTAAATGGTGTTTTACATGAAAACGTGGCATAACTAAAACACATTAATAAATACACTTCTACTCATCATATGAAATCCATTTCAATTGCAATTATATCAACTTAACCTATATATGTATTAATGTATCAAAGAAAATATTAACCATCATTATTAGTGCACAAAATAGAAACACCCAAAAGCAATCAAAAGAACCAGCCATGACTCCATGACTCCATTCGGAGCCTCCTAAAGTGGGAGAAGGGTTCGAAATTTTTTACAAGAGATGGGTTTAGTTTGGAGCTTTGTTAGAGTACACTGGTTAACCACAGCAGCCAAATGAGAAACGGATGGTTTAGCCTTGCACATAAATGTAGTATGAAGTGGCACATTCATCCATACATAAATGGAACATGCTGACTTCTGCACAGAGAGTTGTTTCGAGGCAGGGATGTCTATTACGGGTAGCTATAATTAACATCTGCTCTCCATGGGTTGCTCTTTCTTTTGTACTCATGGCCCTTCATTGAAGCATAGGCAAGGACAGGAAGAGGAGGTCCCTATGAGCCATCTTTACTCTATGAAGTTTCCACTTGTTGATCCCTCAACACTCAGAAGCAGACAGGATGCTGATGTCAATCCTGTGACGTCATTGGTGGTCAAAGAACGGGGAAGCCACTTGCTCTAACACTGAAATGTCGGTGAATTGAGATCTGTGTTTCCAGGTATTCTACTGAAGAACACATTTTAAAAACAAAGGTCTATAGCAGCAATTATTAACATTTGACTTCTTTTGACCCCCACTCAATCTCTACTGAAAGGCAGGGACCCCAGCCTAAGAAATTTCTGAAATTTGAACCTAAAAAAAATGCAATAATATATGGTATGTAATCCACAAACATAAAGTATAAAAACATCTAAATTTTAATTTTAATGGGAAGGTTGGAGCTTTTCGAAATGTAGTTTTATCCTTAAGAGAAGAAGCGATATGCAGCTCTTTCATATATCACTTTGTCTTTACTGCTCTAATTCATGCACTCTTTTTGTCAGCACATGCCAATCAGCCATACTAGATTCTGTTTGCTGTACTTGCCCTTCTCCCACAAATCGCGCTAAGGATATCAGCACAATTGTTAACCTCCAATTTCAAATTCCTTCACTTTTGAAGAGAGTTTTAAAATGTTCTGTTTTGTTTTTTATGTATATTTAGTTTATTAATGTACTGGTATTATTTATGTTTGTAAATAGTGCTGACCCTCTGATTTGAGCTTGCGGATACCCAGGGGTCCACACTCCACAGGCTAAGGACCGCTGGTCTATGTTCCACCATGGATGGTGCACAACTAACCCACAAGCAGCAGGTTTTTGTTGTTGATTTACAAGATGCTTACAGGGCCAGCTTTAGGGTGGTGCAACCTGAGCTCAAGGGGCTATACATTGGAAATATCTCAATGTGTTAAAAAGCACTTGCTGGAGAGTTCCTTTTGTGGCCAGCAATTTTCAGGCAGTAATAACAACGTCAAGATAACTTTGGTGATGAATGCTCCTGCTGGGAACATCTGAGTTTTGCTTATGGCTGTTTTGACTCATCATAAAGTAATGCAGAGGATTAATGTGCCTGCTGCAAAGTATGTGCAACATGCAGATCATAGAACTGTATTTTATGTTGATAGCTCAGTGGGTTACTGCTTTTGTCACAGAGATCCTTTTGTAACTTAAGTTGCAATTCTTCTAATATAGCACAGTGAGCTATGAACTGGCTTCAAAGAACTGCATGCGAACCGAAAGGCATAGGTTTATAAACATATGTTTTTCTCCCCAGTCTTTCGATGCTAAAAAGGGTTTGTTTGGGTAAAAATAAATTCTTATTAGTAAAGATAACCCTAAGCCGCCGTGTTACGGTTTAAATCCCGAGTCTGTGGTTCTCCAGACCAAGAACCCTTAAAATATACTTCCTACCATTATGGATGACGTAACTGCTACACCTTGTAGTCCTCACTGTCTCATGAAATATTTCCTATACAACAATTTACACACTTTTATGATTTATTGTCTCTGTATAGTGTTTGTGTGATATTAAGTGCTCTGACACCCATAAAAGAAGTTAAATACATGTGAGAGGGGGGCTATGGCGGGATGAGGCGGGGCACTTTGGAATGTGGGAGGGGCGGATTGTCGCACTAGGCACTGCCAGTACTACAATATGGCGATGATTGGCTGAAATACTGTCGGACATTCGAAAAGTAGGGCAGCCGCAGGGCTCTCATTTTGAATCTCCGCCTGGCCCCAAAGTTATGTGGCGCATGTTTTTTATTGTTTGGAGAAATGTTACCGTGAAAAGAATGAGCCAGGCTTGGGCTGCTGGTGGCAATGTGTTCTTTTGGAACGGGGCGCCATTTTCCTGGATGCGGCACCAACACGTGTGGAAACGCAGCCGGGGTTGCAGTAAGAGCTGGCATTGTGACTCACGAGTCTCTGTTTGTCCTGCTCCAGACAGACCTGGCATGGAGGATCCCGCGCTCATCCCTGTAACTCACGGGGAAGGGAGTCGGCATATGATCCGCACGAGAGACGTCCTGACTAATAGTCTCTGCGCTGCTCCCTGGAACTGGGAGGCCTGGACACAGATTCCGGGTCGGTGACTGGCAGAGGAAGGGCTGCCGCCCAGGGCGGATGGAGATGAAGAGGATGGAACGCCGGGAGATACGGACAATATATAATTGGATAATGAGGAGCACAGAAGCCGCACGCGGAAGTGGCTAGACTCGTGCAGTTTGGCCTATGTACACAAACTCACGAGGTATAATACCCCCATCAATCGGGTGCATTTAGAGTTGCACAAGGCAGCGTGTGACCCTGTCCCATATTGGCTAGAAACCAGTCTGCGCGATGAGGCAGCACTGCCTTCCACTGTGGTCCAGCTCAGAAGGGTCATCTGAGGCAAGAGGGCGGGTAAAATATATATAGTTAAATATTAATAGTACAACAAGTTACTTCATGCAGGCCACTGGCACCCTTGAATGCTGCTAGACTGTTAGGTGCTTTGTGCACGATCATTTAGTTTTACTGTAAAAACATTGGCAGAAGTTATGCAAACACTTCTAATGGGAACAAGCCACTGGTTGCTGCTACTGGTGCATACGGTATGCCCTTGGTGTGTGAATTTGCACGTCTGTTCACGAAAGGAGCATGCTGCTTCAGCTACACCGCTTTTGGTGCTAGCCAAGCTTTGTGTGGTGCTCGCCTCTTCTTGCTACCTTAAAGGTGTAGGTTTGCATGTTGCACCTCACCCATGACCACAAAGGAGGCACAGGGGCGCACAAGACCCGTATTCTAATCTACAGCTTGAACCAGTGGAAACCAATCGAAGTGGGTTCATTCTCTGCCCTTCCCTGTGATTAGGTGGGTATGCAGAACAATCAGAGTACCTACATGCTCAGATAGCGCTTTGGCGCCCATCGAGGACTAGGAAAGCACTATGCACAATACAAAACCTCCGTTATTTTATATTATGTTATGCTACATTATACTATTTTAATAGAGATTAATTTAGAACTGTATTGGCAACATTAGTATAATGTCAACACCTTTCCATGGAATGAACACTAGCTTGCCCTCACCGTTACCTCGACTTGCCATTAATTCATCTTGTTTGCAGCACCAAATCAGCCAGGCCTAAGCTACGAATAGGCGTGCTGCCCCAGTGGAGTCATGGACAGTTGAGATCATGGTAAAGGGTGGCGCACTGCTAGAGTCGGTGTATCATTCCGCGATAACAATATGGTGTGATCAGCGTTGTAACATACATCTGGATTATGTCAGATAGTCCACAATAGTCCAGAACAGACTGTACAGCTTCATTCCACAGCACAAAGACACAGCTAGACACTTCAGGCCCTTTCACTCAACCGTCTAGAATTAACATTCTAGAACCTCAGTTACGTCATGACATTCCACCCTGTCTACAGGCTACAGTGACACTGACGAAGCATGACACATGGACAGCTGCACGATCCCATGATGCAAACACCAGAGAGGCAATCAATAAGGAGTAAGTAAGTAATTTTATTTGGTTCAGACCTCAACTGAGATCAACAAATACAGATATAAAATTATTATTATTGATTTAAAATAATTAAAATAGTAAAACTTTTAAGACACACTGTAGAATGGAAAAGTAATAATATTTTATCGTCTACTTATACAACATTCAATAAAATGGAAAATAAAAATGTTAAGATTGTGCGCTTTACCTTTAGAACAGCTTCAAGAAACTTTTTAAAAACTTAAACAAGTTATGGCATACAAATTCATTGACTGGAGAGTTACACAACATAATTAAATCATGAGCTAAGATAGCATTATACTTTAGTTGAATTGGAGTTATATATCGTCGTCGAGCCTCTACCATACTCGCATTAGGACAGATTAATAAAACGTGAAGCAAATCTTGTCGTCCACCTTTGCACAATTCACATATGCCTTTAGAGTTATTTGTACTGTCCCAACTGGCTAAGTATGTTGCTAATGGGAGTATACCCAAACGTAAAAGCAGGATACAGCGCCTTACCCCGTGCTCTAGTTGAAATCGTAAATAGGGAGCATAAGTTTTAAATTCTATATTTTCTGCGAACGCTTTATAATGCTTCAATTGAATGCAATAATCTTTATCCATTTCAAAGCTGATTCTAGGGGCCAAATGTTTTAAAAACAGTTTCAAGTGCGCTGGAGACCACTCCTGTAAAAGTGCAACAGTGCATTGTGAAACCTCAAAGGCTTTTAACATATTCCTATTGAAAGTATACCCAGACGCTTCCTCTCTGAAAGTCTCCAGTTTTAACAAATACCTTAATGTGTCTGGCGCTGCATGTAAAAGGTTGTACGCCCACCTTATGATATTGGAAATTACTCGAGCAGAAATTCCCGTTAGGGATAGCTCGAGACGAAGAGCTTGGACTGGTACAGACTGCGACACTTTTGCCAATTTTCGGAGTATGGTTCCCTCCTTTACTTTTATAGATTGCCATGTTTTAATTTGAGTGTATTCCATGGCATAGGATAGAATCGGTGGGATTTTCATGCCATACACCTCCAGCATTGGTATAAAATGTCCATTTCCCGTAGAGTGATACAGTCTCTGTAGAGCCCCAACGTGGGAATCTGCCTTCCGACTTAAATGTTGGAGGTGGGATGTATCTTGTAAATTATAAGTGAAAATACGGCCCAAATAGACATACTCTTTTACTGTCTCGATTGGTTCACCTCCTAATGACCATATATAAGATAAAGGTTTCCTTCTGCCACTGAAAGGGAGAGCTTTAGTTTTAGTAATATTTGGCACCAGAAAATTTTCAGTTGCATATTGATTTAATTCATTCAGGTATCTTTGCAGGCCTATCGGAGTACGATGGAGTATAACGATATCATCGGCATACATTAAACAATGTATGTCAACTTGTGCTAATTTCAGAGGGTAATTTTTGATTTAGGAAAGACGCCCCGGTAAATCACTAATGTAGATAGAGAATAATAGGGGAGCTAATAAGCATCCCTGTTTCAGCCCATTCTTCGTGGGGAAAGGTTTGGTTAGGCCTTTTTCTCCCCCCATTTGGACTCTACATCATGTTAATGTGTGAAGGGAGATTATTATTGTTAAAAGATCTATAGGAATCCCCAAATTCGCCAATTTTCTCCATAGAGTCAATCTATCTACACTATCGAAAGCAGTTGAAAAATCAATAAAAACACAATATAAAGTTTGAGCATTTAACGTAACATATTTGTCGAGTACTGTTTGGAACACAGCGATGTTATCCAATGTTGAATGCTTTGGACGAAACCCAGCCTGAGACATAGGGCTCACTTTTCTCGAAAACGCCCAGTCTTTTAAGTGTTCCAAAACGCAAGCTGCAAAGATCTTGCCGGTGGCGTTGAGAAGAGCTATTTGTCTGTAGTTTGCAGGATTCGTTCTTGAGCCTTTTTTCAGGAGAGGGACCACCACACTCCCCCGCCAAGATTCTGGTATTTCCCCACTTTTCAAGCAATGTTGGAAGAGTGGGGCTAAGAATTTACTCCAGTCGTCAGCGTTTTTTTGTAAAACTTTAATAGGGATCTTGTCTGGTCCCATCGCTGCAGATGACCTGGCAGAGGATATAAGAGTAGAAATTTGTGAGGCTGAGATTTTCATTGGTTCCTGCTCGCTTTGGCTCTTCAGCGCTTGATACTGTCTGGGGAAGATCGGATGCTGATGATTAGGTTTCTAAAGCCTTAGAATATACTTTTCCCAGTCAGATGATGATACTGGTGTGGCTTGAGCAGATTTTCGTAACCCCATTTGTGCAGATATTATGTTCCAAAATGTTTTATTATTTTTGTGTCTTACCGCAAATTGGATGTCGACCCAGACACGATCTCTTAGGGCTTGCCTTTCTCTCTACTTTTACCGTTGTTGGAGTTTTTTCAGTTTCCTTATTTTTCCTTGTCTTACCACAAAGAAAGAGCTAAATTGAATTCTAGTCAATTTATTTAGTTGTCGAGAATTATTATCGGCTTGTTTTCCTTTTTGACGTATTTTAACGTTTTCACGCCTTGCTGTGTTTCCTTGGAGAGAGGCAACTACCGACTGTATAGTAGCTTCAAATCTATTTATAGGATTGCCTACTCTATTCGCGGATGTTAGCAGAACTTGGGAGATTTTATGGTTTATTTTACTGATTGTTTTGGAATTCCAATGAATCCTTCCAGTTTTGTGATTTATGACAGCCCGTCCTTCCAAAGAGCGAAGAGACCACGAAGATGTATACTGTGTGAAAACGTCAATTTCTACAGAAAGTAGTGCGTGGTCACTTTCATGGGTATATTGGGTAGAAAATGATTGGACCTTCGAAAATAGGTCTAAACTGCATATAAAATAATCTATAATTGAGGACTTGGTTGGACCCAGTCTGGTATATGCCGCCGGAGTATCTCCATCAATTCTCCCGTTTAATATAACGCCGTTAATTACTTCAATAGATGACAGGAGCATTTTCCCCTTTTATCTGCTTTTATCTTTTCGGGAAAGACGGGAGTTGGTATTGAACATGCTACTTCTTGTGGGGATTTCCCCTATTATTAACTAGTGCATTGGAAATCTTTCCATTGAAGTCCCCGGCCATTATCATCATTGGATATCCCCTTACTTCTAAGATTAATTCGATTTTCTTGAATGCTTTGGTCAAGAGATGATCTTTTGAGGTTCCTGGCGGGAAGTAAATGTTAAAAAGTAAGAGATTTGATGGAGGCTCCATTCTTTCTTTCCGGCACTTGATGCTAATGCATTGAACATTTGGGAGTAAGAGCTCAATTTCTTCCGGGTCCCAGTCTATCTCCTCTCTCAATAGGATTGCTAGGCCTCCTTTGCATGGCCTCTTCTAGAGGCCTCTGTAGCTTTAACAAACACAAAATATTCTTTTTGAGAAAAAGTCGCCAAGGACCATGTTTCTTGCAGTAACACAATAGAAGGCGAATTTTCCAGAATAGAAAGCATCTTGTCAGAAGTCTTTCCTGCGATGTTCCATGACACTATTAATTGTCTATCGCTAAAAGGGCAATTTCAAATCCTTGCCCGACTTATTCCTGTTCAGAGATCCCGCTATCCATGCCCAGGAATTTTCATCTGATAGCAGCTTTTGCCTTGAATCAGAACCATTCCAAATTCGCCGAACTCCATCTTTTATGGAGATCAGCAAAGAGCTACCTTCCACGGACTTCCTTTTTTCACCTCCCGCGCACTGCTGGTTGAAATTATTGTTAGTATTGTCTATAACTTCTTTGTCATCTCTAAGTTGGTCACAGGTGGAGCTGGCCTTTTTGGCTATGGCGATATCGAATCCGTTTTTATGAAGAATGTCTTGTTCTTTAATTATAATAGCTGGAACTACATTTGACCAGAACTCTACGCAAGCCACTGAGCAGGTCGATTTGTCAGGGAAAGAAACAAATTTTATTTCTCCTGTAGTTAATGATTGAAGTAGTTTAATTTTGCGTAATAGTTCGACTATTCTCACACGGTTTAATGGACAATTGCCGCTGGGAAATATATCTGTAAATTCTAAGAAGTTTGAGACTGGGCATTCGGAGTTACCCTGAAAATCCTGGTAGGTACGTTGATCTTCTGTGGTATGTTCTTTAAGTTTTAAAGATTTTGTTGAAAAATTTTGTGCTAAAGGGTTTAAGACTTTTGTGTCTTTTATTTCGACTTGAGGAATTTTTGGGGGCGACTCAGGATAACAGCATGCAGCAAGACAAAAACAATTAAAAAAAGCCAACGTTGCCAAAAGAAAGATACATTGTGCATTCATTTACTCATATCCAGAGTTCCAAACAGTGCAGATCCTGCAAAGACAACACAACACAACATTCTTACTAATGCCAGTTTATCCTAGAGAGTTCATTGAGTGTTACTGTTGCAATGTTGTGTTTGATGCTGGTGCATTTTGCCTTTTGTACTTTGTTGACATACTCTCAGGTAACAAACATAGTACTGTTGGTGTGGTGCATTGTTTGTGTGCTTCCTTGATACAGTATTGGCAGAATGCTCCCTAATAGTCTCAGGTTTAACAATACTGATGTAAAGAACAGTCGGTGTATGGTGCCTAAACCTGATTTCACCCCTGCCGCATGACTCTGCGATGTCCATGCTGTAGTCACCAGGTATATCGTTCTGTGGCCTTATTTACACAGAGCGCTGGAACGAGGTCCGGCTCGGTGCTTCAACACTATGCTCAAATATACCTACATTAGAAGATGAACTAAATGTTAATGTTAATGTGGGATTTATAAAGCGCACGAATACCCAGGGGTGTCTTGGCGCTGAGAACACAGTAGGCCCGACCCGGCGTCTAATTCTGGAATAACCAGGTTTTTAGCCCTTTCCTAAAGACGGTGAGGGAACTGGCACTTCTGAGCTCACTGGGGAGCGTATTCCAGAGTTTCGCGGTGCCGTAGAAAAAACTACGGCCGCCCCAGTGAGAAGATCGAATTCTAGGTACTACCAGAAGCCTGGCCCCTGTAGAGCGAAGTTGTCTGGCTGGTTCATACCAGACAAAGCGATTTTGGAGAAAGAATGGTCCTGTGCGGCTCAGTGCCTTGTATTCCAGACATAGGGCCTTGAATTTGATACGTTGTGTTACTGGGAGCCAGTGCAGGCCACGAATCGCTTTGGAAACAGATTTGTGCCTGGGAATGTTAACAAGCAGCCGAGCTGCTGTGTTTTGAACAGTCTGAAGCTTTTTTAGACATTGCTTCTGTATGTTCAGATAGATCCCATTGCAATAGTCCAATTTTGACTGAATTAGCGATGTTACCACTTTCTTCCTAGTGTCCGCGGGGATGTAAGGAAATATCTGCCTTATTTTCTTAATGAGAAAATGGGAGGCTGAGACAATGGCATTTGTCTGATGTGAGAGTGCTAGTTTGTTATCGAACCATACTCCCAGATTTTTTGCCTTGTGTGCTGGTTTTGGTGGTTCACCCATCTCTGCCGGCCACCACAGGTTACCCCAGTTGGGTTGCATGTTGCCAAAAATTAGGATCTCGTTTTTTTCAGAATTGAGTTTGAGACAATGTGTACCCATCCATTTGTTTATTGCACTCATGCAGTTCTAAAATTGTTGAGCAGGAGAGGCCTGATTTCTATAGGCAGCCACCACTATCTGGGTGTCATCGGCGTAGGACGTCAGGCTAAACCCAAAATCACGGATCAGTGGAGCCAGTTCCGAGACATAGTCATTAAAAAGAGATGGGCTTAAGGAAGAGCCCTGTGGAACTCCGCACGGGAGGGTATATGGCTCTGAATGGTACCCATCTACCAATACTGTAAGTCTCCTGTCCTTAAGAAAAGAGGACAGCAGGGCTAATGCCGCTCCCTTGACCCCCAGGCTCTCCAGCCGCTGCTGCAGAAGAGAGTGATCCACAGTATTGAAAGCGGCTGACAGATCGAGGAGTACAATGGCGGCTGTACCTCCTCCATCCATCACCGCTCTGATCTCTTCAGTGGCTTTGATGAGAGCCGTTTCCGTACTATGCTCGTGACGGAAACCGAACTGGGAGTAATCGAGCAGATTGTTTTCACAAATGAATTGGGATAGTTGAGTATTCATAATTTTTTCGATTATTTTGGCTGGCAGCGGCAGCCGGGCTATAGGGCGATAGTTGTTCGGGTTGGACCCATCGAAATTGTTTTTTTTTAGCAGTGGAAGGATGGAGGAATCTTTCCATCTAGATGGAAAATTTCCAGTGTCAAACATAGAGTTGAAAATTTCTGTGAGTCTAGGGCTCACCACTTCCGCTATCTCTTTTAAAAAGGCCGGCGGGCATGGGTCGGAAGGAGACCCTGACTTCGCTTCTCTTATATATTTTTCCACTGCCTCCGATGATATTGGGGAGAAACAGAGGAGGGTGTTATTTTTGGACTCAGGACTTATTGCTCGAGTGGTGGGAAGGTGGGCAGATGTATCTTCAAAGACCTTATAAATGTCCAGGACTTTGGCTTTAAAGGCTGCTGCGATATCGTCACAAAACTTTTGATCGCCCTTAATCCCCGTGTTCTTGGGTATGGCTAGTTTATTTACAACAGCAAATAATTCTTTGGAAGAGTTTTTTGCTTTCTCAATCTGTTTAGTGAAAAAGTCCCTTTTCTCTGATATCAGTAGGTTTTTATATTGTGTTAGGGCAGTTCTGTAGGCCTCTTTATCGGCTGTGTGGTAGTTCGCTCTCCAACACCTTTCCAATTGACAGCACTTTTGTTTTTTTGAAGAAAAAACTACAACCAGCCTAATGTGTGGTTTTCCTTTCGTGACTCATTCGCTCTGAAAGATCAATCACTCTCATCCAATGGATAGCAGACAAATTAGCCTTCTCAAATTCAATCAGAAATGGTGATCTATATTTCTTTTTAATATATCGTCCTCTCCACACTCTAATAAGTCTTCACCAGTTAGCAGAAGAAGTTAATTGAAACCTAAGGTCTGTCATGCTTTTAGGCAACTTTAACCTGTGGCTAGGGAATTCCACAGGTGTTGCTTTACTGTTTACAGAGAGCCTTGACGTCTTTAATCCACACCCATATCTGAAGACCCTACACACAGCAAGGGTCATCTTTTAGACCCTATATTTTTTCTTTGGAAAGAGTGGTAGTAGGGAAGCCAGTTCCTCTAATTTGTTCGACCACTTAGCAGTTCCCTTTCATATGAATTTACCAACCTCTCCTAAATCCATCCTGGAGTACCTGTATCAATAACTGGAAGCAGAACCCCTGAATTATCAGCACCTTACTAACAACTCTTAGGGCCATATGTAGGTGGGCTAATACCGGTCGGTAACGGCCGAAAATCGGTAAATTTCCCGTTACCGACCGGTATTTAGCCCTTTGCGATGTAGGAGGCCGGATTTAAGGAGTCGGTAATTTACCAATTGCATTTTAAGGAATCGGTAAATTACCGATTCCTTAAATCCTATGTAGGGAGCACTCAAGTGAGTGCATTTTTGGTTTAAGGATTCATTATTTACCACCAACTACAAGTTGGTGGTAAATACCGAATACCTTTTAAAAAGCAATTTTGTGCTTTTTTAAAAGTGCCATGTGGCAGACATACATGCCCTTAGGGCATGTATGTGCGCCACATGTGCACACATGCACGATTCAGGGGTGCAACAGGGTGTCAATTTGACACCCTGCCACCGGTGTATATGCTCCCCCTATTACCGATTCGGTATTTACCGAATCGGTAATAGTGAATGGCTTCCCATTCATTCCTATGGGCCTTCAGGCCCATAGGAATGAATGGGAAGGTATTCCTTATTACCGATTCGGTAAATACCGAATCGGTAAAATTCGGTATTTAGGAATCGGTAAATAGAAATTACCTACATATGGCCCTTAGTCAGGTATTAATAGAGGTGCTCGACAGTGCCATTCTGGCATGGGAGAAAAAATAAAACCATTTCTATGGAATGGAACTATGGTTTAATAGAGATCAGGCCAGATTAAAACTGGAAACTCTCCGATTTAAGAGGCAATGAAGGACATCTTACACCCCTGTCCTTAGAGCCGCCTACTCTGGAAAGACTAAGACATATAAGGAACAGATTAGAGCAGGTGTCTCCAACCTTTTTTTCCATAAGAGCTACTTATGTTCAATGAAAATTATCCTAAGTTACTAGTATTAGTGTGTTGTAATTGTGACCACATAAAACAAGGTTACATTAGCGGCATCCATCACAAACTTATCACCAATGCTCAGTGATCAGAAGTTACCAGCCGTAAAATAAAAAGCTTTTACATTTAGAATGACTCTACATAGTTAATACATAAAAGTCATAGTTGCAATCTCCCTGGCACCAAGATAATAATATAAATAATAAGTCTTCCCAACACCACATGATTTCTCACTTAAATATTAACTTTAGCTATATTCCAAATTCAACCTCTTTTCTCAGAACATCAACGTGTGAGTTCTGAAAATACATACATTTTCATCTCAAGTCCACACTTTTCAGTTTTGATATACAGATGTTAATTCAACCATTAAAAGTTTCTAATCTAGTAGGCGGGTCTGCACACTGGAGAGCTATTTGCAGGTAGCTGGAGAGCTACCGGTAGCTCATGAACTACTTGTTTTTTATTGAAATCAAACAACAGGAGGATACCCATACACCCAGTTGAGACCTGGGTCAATAGTATACATAACAAGCAACAATGTCTCAACAGGTATTATTAAAGGACTGTTTTTAAGGCATGCACACAAAGTTGCAAAAGGAAGGAGACAGAGACATTAATAGTTATGGCAATAAATGGAAAAATGGTCTGTATTTAAACAGAAATAACAAGAGAAAATGGCAATAATGACGGCACTCAATTACATTGAATGTACATGTATCCTGTACAGACTTGTGCACATTTGTGCTCATGAAAAACTAAGTGAACGGCGCAAGCGAAAAGTGAAAATACAAAGCAAAAAACGGCGCAAGAGAAACAAAACCAAAATTGTCAATATATACAAGGGACATTTGGTGGTTCTAATTCATTAGTACCTAGTTGAAACAGGAAGGTAATTTCTTTGTAACACCAAGGATTGTGCTGAGAGGTCGACGACGTTTCGACCTGTACAAAATTCAGGTCATCATCAGGACCAGTTTACGCATTTAAAGGAGTACTGCATAGGAGGAAGAAGAAAGGTGTCAGAGTCCGTCAGCGGGAGGGATGAGGGAAAAAAAGGTAAAGGACGTGGAGAATACCTGCATGTGTTCTAGAAACATAGGTCTGGTGGGGGGAAGTCACAAGCGTCACAGGGGGCTGGGTTATAGAATTTGAACACCTGCGGGGGGAAGAAAAAAGGGGGATATTAGAAGGAGCATATTGGCAGTGAGTGGCAACCTGATTTCAGAATTGAAAGCCAGATATCCCAAGCTGATGCAGTGGTTTTGCCCAGAGGGGTATAATAGCCAGGAGAGCTAAATATATCACCAATAAAATATATAACAACTCACGTTTGCATAAGACACCAAATCTTGGAAAAGAAATATACCAAATTATTGAAAATGCTTGGGCCCCTTAGGCAACTTAAAGCAATATTATACCCTCCGAAATCTTACCACCTTTCTAAAAAAAAAAGAAAATAAACATAAGTACTGCTGTTACAGCTGAAACAATTCCTAAATCCATATATTGGTACCTAGATAGTAACCCAGATACTCCACCCACACTCCAGATCACTTAGAATCTCACCTTGGTGTTATAAATAATAGCCATCCTTCTAGTTGTTCTCTAGATCTTGCCCTTCCTTGAAGATGCTCTGACCCATCTTATCTTATATTGACAAACAATGCCACCTCAATGTGGTTAATTCACTTATTCATTCATGTCTGGATTATGTTAACACCACCTACAAAGCCGCCTCCAACTGATTCAAAATGCAGCTGCTCATCTTGTCAGTGGTAGCCAAACGTTTGACTGTTTTCCCCCCATTTTGGGAAAGCTGCATTGCCTGTCCATTCGTGATAGTGCCATTTTTAAGTTTATGGTTCTTATCCACAAAGCTGTCTATCTTGGTTACACTGATTTCAAGTCCTCTAAATTTATCTGGTACCAACCTTAGAGAGCGCAGAGCCATTTTTGCTTACTGTTTTACTCATTATTACCATACTTGCTTGCTTTAAATTCTAGATTATGGTACAATATTTACTTCTAACTAGCAATGTGGCATTTTTAGACTCCAAATCAAACCCACATATATGAACTACCCACAAGAGATTCTGGCAGATCTGGAACAACCTCATATTTTAAATGTACCCTGTGACTTAACACATGATGTGGCAGTAAGACCCCTGTCTGTTTTCCCAACTCTGTAGGTCTATAGGTTATCCACGCACGTCCAAACACCTTGGGAAATCTAACTTTAGGGACAGGGGTGGTACAAGGCAAAAAATTCTTATATCTCATTGTATGACAACATGGTGGGTTTACTGGACATCTGATGGTTATAGATGGACGTGCAAGGCTGAAATACAAGTACTTGTGAGTGCCTGACATAATCCTGAGAAACTCAGCTTTCCAGTGATCCCTCTCCTGGCGTGCAAAGCGCTAGGCTATCGAAGGGGGATGTAAGCACCTGGTCTTTCCAGTAGACACCAGCGATTAATATTTGGGGGAGGTGGTGCCACCCATGGCCATGGGCCTTTGCTCATCCCCATGGGCAAAATCAGTCTTTCTAACCCCCTCGGCCCCCGGCAGCAGTACCCTCTCACACTCCTACTTCACATGCTTGAAACATTGCCTAAAATCACACATTTTCCTCACATTACTGTGACTGACACTTGCAGAATTTGAAAGTATTCACACAATTCTAAACACGCAGTATTCACACATTTGTCTTCGAACTCCCATTGTCCCTGGTTTGATCCTTTCTTGTCATGGCACTGAGCCCTCCCACATAAGTGGAGTACAGTTTTTACCGGGGGACATGTGGGAACACTGGGTGGTAGGACATTTGTGGATCCCCACAGATTCTGGAACTTTCCCTCATAGAAATGTGAGGAAAATGCATGTCTTTAGCCTAAGTTTGAGATTTGCAAGGGCTTCTGGATAAGACAATGTCTTGAAATCCATCCAAGACATACCACCCTGGACTGTGCTACATACCTAGTTTCAAGAAAAATCTGGGTTCGAAAGTTTTCCTGGGTGACAGCTGATTCCAGGCCCAAAATCCACAGCTACCCACATTGGAAAAAAGTCTTGGTTTTGAGTGGAAATATTTGATCACTTCATGTTTTATTTTGGAACCTTTCCTGTTGTGGGCACTAGGCCCACCCACATAAGTGCGATACTGTTTTTATTGACAGACATATTGTAATGCTGGGTGGTAGGAAATTTGTGGATCCCTGCAGATTCCAGAGCTTTCTCTCACAGAAATGTGAGAAAAATGCATGTTTCAGAACAAAGTAACGTTGCAGGTTCCATGCAAGTGCAACACAAAAAGATGATGGACAGAATGTTGAATATTGTCAAACATTCACCCCAGTCACAGATCTCGGTTTAATCCATGGTTATTTTGCTTGCCACACCATTCCAGTTTGGACCCAGCCATATGCAAATCAGCCTTGGCCCTGTTCCCCATGGGAATAGTCCAGCCCGAACTGCCAGGGTAGGTCCTCCCTGAACCGGAAAACAAGCATCCTGGAACCGATTTCGGGGCATCACCCCTCATCAGCTAGGCTAGCTTGAAACAAGTGGTGTAGCAAGAACAGGACCCACGTCTGGGCATACCCTTCCCACTTAGGGTGAAATCGCAACACAAAAAGATTATAGACAAAATGTTGAACATTGTCAAACATTCACCCCCAGTCACAGAACTGGGTTTAATCTATCATTATTTTGCTCGCCACACCATTCCAGTTTGGACCCAGCCATATGCAAATCAGCCTTGACCAAGTTCCCCATGGAATTAGTCCAGCTTGAACTGCCAGGCCAGGTCCTTCCTGGACCGGAAAACAAGCATCCTGAGACTGGTTTCGGGGCATCACCCCTCATCAGCCAGGCTAGCTTGAAACCAGTGGTGTAGCGAGCACAGGACGTACGTCTGGGCATACCCTTCCCAATTAGGGTGAAAATGCAACACAAAAAGATGATGGACAGAATGTTGAACATTGTCAAACATTCACCCACAGTCACAGGTATGGTTTTAATCCATCGTTCTTTAGCTCTCTTCGCCATTCCAGTTTAGATCTAGCCATATGCAAATCAGCCATGACCCTGTTCCCCATGGAAATAGTTGAGCCCGAACTGCCAGGCCAGGTTTTCCCTCGACCAAAAACAAGCATCCTGGGACCGGTGGCGTGGCAAGCACAGGACCCACGTCTGGGCATACCCTTCTCACTTAGGGTGAAAATGCAACACAAAAAGATGATAAACGGAATGTTGAACATTGTCAAACATTCACCACTAGTCACAGATCTGGGTTTAAGCCCAGACATGGGTCCCTTGCTCGCTGTGCCACTTGATTCAAGCTAGCCTGGCTGATGAGGGATGAAACCCCAAAACCGGTCCCAGGATGCTTGTTTCCGGTCCAGGGAGGACCTGGCCTGGCAGTTCGGGCTGGACTGTTCCTATGAGGAACAGGGTCAAGACTGATTTGCATATGGCTGGGTCCAAACTGGGGTGAGTGGTTGAAAAGTTTCAACACTCCATCCATCATCTTGCTGTGTTTGGTAGGTTCCATGCAAGTCACACTCTCCTGAACCTCTCCTGTGTGTCAGGAATGCCTCAGTTTGATAGGTTTCCCTGGGTGTTGGGTGCGCTAGGGCCCAAAATTGCTAGTTACCCACATCACCACGCAAGGTAATTTTTCTATCAGATTTGTTGATGTTGTTGCATTGTGTTTTGCAGGATTTTTCTGTCATGGGCGCTAGGCCCAGCCACACAAGTTAGGCACCATTTTTATCAGGAGAAGTGTGGAAATACTGGGTCGCAGGGGTGGCTCCTCCATTAAAGTGGAGGAGTGTCGCCCCACTAACTAAAATGCCACTAGAAAAGCCCAGAGATGGAAAATAAAATGGTAATGAAGTTAATTTATTATCATTTTATTTTTCATCAACCTGTCCCGAACTGGGTGTCAGGGTGGGGCAGGGCCTGCTGAGTGGCAGCAGCAGGGAGGAATGGTGGGCTGTCTGTGCACTTAAGTTTAAAGTGAACATGTCACTTTGGCCGGCTGTCATGTGATGGCCAGTCTGATATGCGCACTTTACACCTCTCTAATTCAGCTGTCTTAGACAGCTGAGTTGAGAGCAAGCACAGGCCTTCAGAGCCCTCGGGAGCGCCAAAAGAGGCCACTCCCTTCAATCCTGGCGCTTCTCTCATGCTGGTTACCAGCATGAGAGAAGCCCCAGGATTGGTCTAAGAGAGTTGGCTGGAGCCCGCGTTGGAGCCTGGACGAGAGAAGAAGAACACAGGGCCAGAGCAAGGAGGACATGTGGTGCAGAAAATAAGGTAAGTGACATTTTATCTTATTCATTTTATAACATGTGCACCTTACATTTGCCCGCCTCACCACTCTCAGTAGTTGCCTGCCGCCACTGCTGGGTGGTAGGATATTTTTGGATCCCTGCAGCCTCCAGAGATTCCTTTCAAAGAAATGTGAGGAAAAGTGGTGTTTTAGCCAAAGTTTGAGTTTTGCTATGCCTTCAGGGTACAATATGTTGTGGTATCCACACAAATTATACTACCTGGGACTACCCTCAGTGCCTAGTTTTCACAAATGTCTTGGTTGTGTAGGTTTTCCTTTGTGGCGGCTGATCTAGGACCCAAATACCGCTGCCACCCACATTGTTAAAAAAAGGGTTGATTTTGCTGGGTGAAATGTGATGTCTCCAGGTCATGTTTTGGGGTGTCTTCTGTTGCAAGCACAAGGCCCAGCTACACAAATAGGATACCATATTCATCAGGAGGCATTTCGCAACACAGCATAGTAGAACATTTGTTATTACCAATTGGATTTCTCTGCATTTTTGGTTTCGAAATGTAAGCCAATGTGCAAGAAAGAAGACATTTTTCAAAATGCCCTCTAAATTACATGATAGTATGGGTAACCCCAAAAGGTGTGCAAAAACACAGTTCCTAAAATCAGTATCTTGTGTACAATTCAGAAATGCATATGTTTCCTTCATACCCATGTTTCGTTCATTATGTTTTATCAAATGAATTGTTATCTGTACATGATAAAAAATCAACATGAGCTGCAGCTTAGTTGTTAGCTCTGAGTATCACGATTTGGAGGATTTGCAAACCCTTTATATCCCTGCAACCAGAAATGTCTATCAGTCATAACAGTATACTTCTTTTGTAAATCAGCCACCATGACAAAACATTACAGATGAGAATGTTGTCACTAATATCAATTTTTGCCGACTCATTTTTATATTTTTTTATTTCAATGATAAGTTTCTTTGAGAAATTTAGAGGAATCCCCACATATGACTCCTTGCTGAATTAATAATTTTTTCGCTCATTAGTTTGTGTGGCCTGGTTATTGAATGCAAGAATCTGGTTCAATCAATATCTTCTCAGCTTTCGTTTTTAAAGGTTTTTATTTTTGAATAAGAATAAACAAGACAAGAATACAGGAAAACCTCACAGTCCAGACTACAGTCAGGTAAGGAAAACACTCACAACGGTTACATTGTCTGGTGCGTGAAGACACGGGATGTGATATTATAACATCTTCTAATGACAAAAGAAAGAGTTCCATTAGTCTGAAATACCTGTACCCTGTAATGAAAATAATTTCCCACACATTTGTCTGCAGCTAGGCAGATCTTCCTTAAGATATGAGTTGGTGCAGACATCAGTCAACAATCCTGCTCTTTTCTTTGGCCAACAGCCATTCATTCAAATCTTGCAAATCTTGCCCCTGCTCTGCATGCAGTGATTCGCAGTGTACCTTTTTGCCAGTATTAAAGCCATGCCTCCATGTGATGTTGTAGACATGCCAGTACACATTTTAAGGACGACCCTCCTTGCACCCACCCTTTCCTAGAACAATTGTACAAGTCAACATGTGAAATAGTTCATCCCCTGCTGATTAGCACCTCAAGGACTTCTCTGGGAGAGCAGGAAATGTGTATATTTTAAAACTGGATGTGTATATTTTGATCTGTGCATATAATTAAAGTGTATCAGGCAGAATCTATACTTACTTACATTTCGATATTTTGGTTTCGATATTTTGTCGTTGATATTCTTATACCTCAATATTCCATCTTCGATATTCAGGAGGCACACCCAATCGGGCACTGTTTTACACTCTTTTAATATATAACTTTATCCTATTCCATTTCTCAACAGAGACTTGGGTCCTTTAGTCCACGTCCTACCTAGCCCTAATAAGTCCTGTCTTGAGCCAACTCCGCAAGAGGTCCCGTACAAACCTGACAAGGGTCATCCACCATGGGTTAATGAAAGAGCTCGAGTAGAGTTCCAGACTCTGGTGTCTACCTGCAAACTCTTCCCAAGTGAAGTGTGTAGTACTGGACAGCCTGGCATATGACAGACAATGTCATGCTCACGCAGGCATCTCAGTCCTTACATCAACAATAGTACAGAGGGTTTCCCTCTCATTTATGTATCTCCTCTGTTCACATCTATCATCTATCCGACCAGCTACTCTAGATTCCTAGAGTCTCCATTGGAGCTTTGCCAGTGAAGGTTTTTTTCACTACTACGGGTCTAGTCTCCTATGCCCAAGCCTCCTCACAGTGTTGAGAGCTATTTATAGCTTATGGAAGTTTGTTAGGTAGCTCAGCAGGAAACTGAATTGCTGGTTTGAAACAACAGAAATGCAGTCGAACTCTACAGAGAGGAAAATATGGACTTTTTTCAAATCATAATTCTTCAACCCCCATGATAATAATTTGTCATCTCTCTCTTACACTACTGGTTCGTTTCCTTCTCTTTATTCCCTACAGCTCAATTTGTTCTGCAAGACTAATCATGGATTCTGGGCAGGTGAGGTCTCATTTGATGTCCAACTAAGGATTCAATAACGTCTTGTTTCAAAATATTATTTTCTTATTGCTCCTGTTACTTCAAAAAGGCCTACTTATGCGCCTCCTCATTAAGGATTAGTACAATTGACTGTGATGTCAAGGAATGAATACCATAGTTCTTGATGGTGGCCAGGCCATTAATTAATCAAACGTTTTATAGTTTTATGATTTCAATATGTGGCTGCCCACATCACACTAAGGGCAACATTTTGGCAGGCCCCAGTTTAATGCTGCATTCCCCTGCCAGGCTGCACACATTTCTTTCTCCCCACACCCACATGAAGATTGAGGGGAATTTGGATGTCTAGAGAGTCAGGCAACCCTTCTTCCTCCAGTTAAATTACTTCTGTGGCTGGAGTTGAGCTTAATATGCCGGGTTACAACTGGTGTCACTCCCTTTTGCAAGTCCCGGGGCGCTTTGGAGAGACATGGGGGGGGGAGGTACCTGGTATCACTCCACCCTCTGAGAGCTCAATACACTGTACTATGAGGTCCAGATGTGGAGTAAATCCCAAAGGTTTGGACACCAAATGCTCTATATTCCCTGTGTGTTGGCTAATCAGATGCGCAGACAGCTTAGGTCTTATCATTTTCAGTGGCCCTGGGCATGCCCATTCGTTAACTCCAGTACCTTGCCAAATAATCCTGCAACATAAGTTTTTTCAAACAAAACTAGTGTGATATCATTCATTTTACTTCTGTTCTCTTTTAATTGCAGTGCACAGATTTAATTTATTCAGTGTGTGTCTGGCTACCGAAAATCAGTGTTATGTTCAGGAAGTAGTGGAGGCAGCCAGTTATCTACGGCGGTACATTACAAAGGGGCATATTCTCAAGGATCTATCGCCCAGTTATCGGCACTTTATCGTAGCCAAAGTCGCGATAAATTCATCGCCCCATTCACAAGCTGGCGCTAACAGCCCATAACACCAGTTTACCTGCGAAAGCAGTCGCAAAAAACATCGCCACAGATGACCCCGGCAACTAACGCTAATGATATGCAGAGTAGGCGTTCCCGTGCAAAAATCCGCGACAACACCACTCCACAACATTCTCAACGACCAGCCAGATTGGCGATAAGATCACAAAACATGCGATAAGGCGCGTTAGCAGCAGGAAATTAACACCTGCTCTTACCTGGTGTAAAGTCGGATGACAACCGGCACCAGACAAGGGAGCACAGCCCATAGCCACACATGAAGAACAACAGATGCCCTGGAGCAACCGATCATGCAGCCCGGAGCCCCAATAGGCCAACAACACCCACCGCCACCACCCCCAGGACCCCCCCCCACCCCGGACACCCCCACCCCCCCTTTGGACAAAGACATTGCACATAAACTCCACGAAATCATGAACCAAACAAATCGCCTGAAGTCGCACAATCACAAAACCTAACATACATGTGTGGTCAGAAAAAGGGAAATCATACATTAATAACATAATATCCAAATAATACGTTTATTACAGAATAAACCAAATACAACAATCCTGAAGAGGCATGGCGGGTCTTCTCAGGACATTCTGTAAGTCACAGCCTGCAAAACAGAAATCTGGATAAGAAGGTGTGCCATGCGCCCATCAAAGTACAGAGAGAGAGAGCGAAAGAGAGAGGGAGAGAGAAAGAGAGAGGGAGAGAGAAAGAGAGAGAGAGGGAGAGAGAAAAAGAGAGAGAGAGAGGGAGAGAGGGAGAGAGAAAGAGAGAAAGAGTGAGAGAGAGAGGGAGAGAGAAAGAGAGAGGGAGAGAGAGGGAGAGAGAGAGAAAGAGAGAGAGGGAGAGAGAAAGAGAGGGTGAGAGAGTGCCGACACTGCGGACCTAGGCCTCACTGCTCACCTGCTGCCACCGGTGTGTCTCCAACCACGTGCCGGTATACACTGCAGTCCCCCAGGTCCCTTATCTGAAACAGTGTCCAGAGACATGAATGGCAGAGTCCATACAGTTGTACACGCCATCATCGCTTGCCCGCCCCTGCGCACACAGGCTGCTGCACCCCAGCCCCTCCCGCCGCCCAGCGGCGATTGCCCACCCCTGCGCAACCAGGCCTCACTGCTCACCTTTCGCCACCGGTGTGTCTCCAAGAGGGCCCACCACGTTCCGGTGGGATCTCCAAGCCCGGGGCCCGCGACCATGGCACCCTCCACATCATGCAGCCCCGCACCGCGGGCCACCAGGTCACACACCTGACTCTGGGTCTTGATTTCGCAATGGCAGAGACCACATCAGTGCACACGGCATCATCGCAGGCTGCACACCCGCTCAGCGCTTGAGGTGCCACTAACTCTGTGAACCGCAATCGACAACGCCACGTGGCGGGAGGCCCACACTGCCCGCTGGCTAAGGCCTACACTGTGGTCTAGCAGGGCTCACACTGATCCTTGCCAGTCTGGACCGCCAGGACGGCGCATCATCGCAGGCTGCACACCCGCTCAGCACTTTAGGTGCTACTATCTCACTGCACCGCAAGACACCATCCCGTGGCGGTGTGCCTGTGCCTGCCGCAGTGTATCCGGTGCCACCAAGTCTGTGCACCGCTAGCCATGGACCCTTAATGATTGAGTCCCGTGGTGCGAACGCCATCATGTCATCCCCGGCACTGGGCAATGTGAGGTGGCAGGGCCCTAGGCCCTCATGCATACATGAGAACTACACGGAGACACCCAGTTAGAGAGTGGAAATGGCGTCCAGCACGTGCCACAGGCCCTTTTTTTTTGGCAGGGTCACATGTCCTGTGGCGCCTGTGCTGGATGGGTGTGGTGTGGGTGTACACCAGCCGTGAGGGAGTGGCTGTGGCATGCTGACAACTAGACCTGTGAGCTGCAGATCCCTACAGTGAAGACCTGGGACATGTGGCGTTGTCGTCCCCCCCTGTGTGCGTAAGTGGAGTGGGCTGTCCTGGCTTATGCCAGTCCAGCGTAAGGGTGTGGACAATGACCCCGGAGCTCTGGGCATGGTTCCATCCTGGGCTGGACAAGGATGTGACTAATGGATGTGTCTCTGTTGTAGTGTCGCCGCCACCCGGACCGCAATCAGCAATCTGTCACCCTGTGACAAAAGTCCCACAACATGAGCAACATGGACGTAAGGGGGAATCACTGACCCTACATTCATCCATACTTCCACACTTGAAAGATCATAGACATGACACATCTGTGTGAATATGAATGTTTATTGCACATTTAGTGTAGTGTTGCAGCTGGAGCAGTACAGGGCCATGCCAACCCCACTTTACATTGTTGGCCCGTGGAGGGCCAGCCAGAGTCCTTCAGGGAATGACAGGTACATCAGGAGAGGAGGAGTTCAGTCCGCAGTCTGATAGCTGTGTCATTGGTGGCCAAACAGAATATGGCAGTCCATGTCGAGGTCCAAGGTGAGTGTCGCAGAGTGCATCGGGGGTCAGTGGAAGGTGATGATGCAGAGGGCAGAACCAAGCAGAAACAGGCCACATGGCGGAGATGAATGCTACTGCGTCCTTCTGACCACGAAGGCAGATTCATCCGCATCTTCGTCCTCTGCTGTTGCATGTGCCTCACATGTGGGTGGTGGTGTTCTGTCTCCAGCACTGTGTGGCAGTGACACCTCAGGGGCTGGAGGTGGAATGTCTGCCGCACTGTGTGGCACTGACACATCAGGGGCCGGAGATGTGGATGGGGTGGTAGCAGCAGCATGTATCAGCGCCAGGCCTTGTGGCAGCAATGCCATGAGGAGGGTCTTTAGGGCATTGAGGGACCCAGCTACCTCTCGCTGGTGTGCATCCGTGGCAGCCGCTCTTTCCGCCTGCGTCTGCTCCATGTTCTCCATGATCCTCCGCATGTGTCCCAACTCCCAGGCGAGATCGCTGGAGGCACTCTGACTAGACAGTCGTTCTTGTCGCAGAGTCAGGACTCAAGTGATGTCAGCCATGGTCCGTTGGAGAGCATGGAGCGGTCTGTGGGTGTCCGTTAGGGACTGTGAGTGGTCCCTGATGGGACTCAGACACCCACGTATGGCGTCTAGTTTGGCTGCCATGCGGTCGAACCCCACCTGCACCTGTTCAGCCAGCTTCTCCTGGCACCCCAACACACGGCGTTGGAAGGCCATGTGTCTGCCGTGTGGGGTCCTGGGAGGCAGCCGTGGTGGTGGGTGCTGCCTGCTGTGTGTTCTGTGCAGGAGGTGGGTTCTCCTTGTGGCAGCTGGGCTGCCCTGCTCCTGGAAGTGGGCTGCGGAGGCTGTCCACGAGCTGTTGGAGGGCGCCGGAGTCGAAGGTGTGGTGGTCCTCTTCGTCATCAGAGAAGAGAGGTTCGGACTGCTCCGCAGGAGGTGTTGGATTTCCCCCTGCAGTGTGAATGGGAGATGCAGTTTAACATTGTGTTCACATGTATGTTGACGCATTGTACATGTTTACATTCAGACTGCATGACAATGTACATTGACTGTTTGGGGGGAGCTGCCTATTTGATGCGGGACAGTGGACATTCCGACTACATCACGGATGTGTGTTTGTACTTGTATATTGTCAACTCACATTTCCCTGCAATGCCAAATGTGATTGGCCAGTTTCTACGCACATGCGGCACCAGTTGTGTCCTCTGTTCTGTTGTGGACGTGTTGCGGTTTGTACCACATCGTTGTCAATGTTGATGTGCTCTGCAGGTAATGTGTGTGTGCCGCATTTTGGGGGAGTCACCCCTGCAGCTCTGATTTAGCTGCCCCTTATGCCTTACATGCGGTGTGCCTCGGGCTTCTGTGCTTATGCGGTGCTGAGATGTTGCATACCTGTGTTCATTGGTCTCTTGGTGGGAGTTGGGGGTCTGGGGCATGGTTTGTCCGCAGATGTGCTGTGCTTAATTGTGCATGTGTGCCATTGTGCCCATCTCCCCCCGTCCCCCCAGTCCATGGTCGTTACTCACCCTGTTGCTGTTGTGTCCGGTCATGTTGAGCAGTGTCCGTCCCCCAACTCCTGCCACCGTCTCCCCACTGATGACTGTGGACACCATTTCCTCCATCTCGTCCAGCTCCTCCTATGGCGCTGAACTCCCACCTCCAGTCTGCATTGCTGCCTTCCGGTTGTTTGCGAGTTTCAGCTTGGTTTTGCGCTTCACATCATTCCAGCGCCTCTTGATCTCGTCCATTGTCTTCCTCAGCACTCCGACTGCATTCACCTTGTCCACGATGGTCTGCCATATTCCATTTTTAGTTGCCAGTGACACAGTGGAGGTGACGAACAGTTGTTGATGGTGTTCTATCACCTCCGTTATCAGGATCCTGATTTCCTGCGGACTGAACCGCTTCTTCCTACTCTTCTTGTCCTTGCCCTTCCCTGACCCCGAGGTCACAGGCTGGTCCTCCGGGGGGCTTGTGGGGTTCTGGTTGTCCTCTGTACTTGCTCCGGATGCCTCCATTGTGCTTCGCTGTTGTTTGGCTTTTGTTTGTATGTTTTTTTTCTACTTTTATAGTGCATTTTCCCGCATGATGCGTGGAAATTGCAGGTCTGTGGCTGGTTTTTGCAGATTTTTGTATCGCGATTGGCGTCATCGCTACTATTTTCGCGTTTTTGCGGCATTGCGTTGATTTTAACGCGTTCATTTGACGCGTTATCGTGTGACTATTGCATGGTACCGCCGTGTTGGGAATACCACGTTAACACAGCGTTATTTTCCCGCGATGGACTGCGATGTGAAGTGTTGCGTTAAGCTGTATTTGCGGTAGTTATCACACGTTCTTGAGAATATGCCCCTAAATGTATAAGTCCAAGAAAACGTAAAGGATTGCATAGAAGACAAAACTCCTTTACCTCTGTATCAAAAGCACCCCAAAATTCTCCTATAGACTGTGGGGCTAAACCAATCCTTTCATGCCAGATCACTCATCTGTTGGGTAGAGAAGAGTGACACTTCGCTCCGCACCTCACCAGATTCTGGAACAGACCCTAGCCCTCAGTTCCTGTGAGACGACCATCCAAACAATTTTAGACTTCATCAGTCACCCGGTCCAATAGTTGGTTACTATGACTGGGTATGCAGAGATGGTTAGCCAGCAAGTTTGACCAATGAACTTTATGTTTCAGAGAAAGTGACATCACTAAATGAGGAAGGCCTGATTCCTATGAAATGGTGTAACAAGTAACTATGATGTAACAGACCAGCACATTATAACTATCAGCCGTGATGCAACACTCAAGCATGGTGTTATAATGGTGTCAGTAAGAGTCGCCATGATGTAATAGGTAAGCATGACATGACAAGCAAGCATAATGTAACAAATGGGCTTGATTTAATACCAAATGGGCTTGATGATTTTACAAGCAGGCGTCATGCAATAAACAAGCATGGTATAGGAAACAAACATAACACAAGAAATAGGCTTAATTCACATTTGTGTAACAAACAAGTTCTGAAACATTATGAAGGAGGTTCCCAAGATGAGACAATCAGGCATTCTAGAATACAGGGACAATGTGCCTTGAGTTATTATTGTTCATAGTGAGCATGTTGCAAATAACATCACTAAAACAAAATACATATAATACCTGGCACCTAAACTAATGACAAATATATCAAATTAAATGTGAGCCATCTGTGTCGTAATTCACTTTATTTCATTGGCGACTAAGTTTGTGGGCCAAGTCTACATGTAGCAATATCCTTTTATTGGGATCACAAACTGCAGAATAACAGTTAAAAAGAAGAGCAGACTGGGCTGCCAGTATTGCTAAATCAGACTGCACAGGGCACAATGGATTAATACGTGTTTTGGAGGGAAGCACGTGGCCAGTGAAACATGTGAGCATCTTCATTGTTGTCGTCCTATGTCTCAATAGAAGCTCCCTGCCTGAAGTGAGGGCTGACCTACATTGCTTTTACATCACAGAAATGCACGACCACAGGGGATATACGCCGGTGGAAGCTAAAAAAAGATATTCAAAAAAATATTCCAAATACGCTGTGAAAACATATGTAGACTTCAGTTTCTATTCCGCTACTCTTCTCCAACACGTTGAACGTGTGAATGAAAGAACCAAAAAGGTAGACATAGAAGAAACACGTTGCACCGAATGTGTTAAGATGTTAAGAGAACTCAAATAATTTTTTGTTGGTGTAGGGCACGCAATATATAATTTTAATAGTATTTTATAATTCTCAACAGATTGACTAAAAGACACCAAGGTATTGACGTGTGTAGAATGAATGAGGAAAAGCATCTCGCGCTCGCTCTACAATTATCACGTGCCACTCTTATGACTTAAAATTCGTAAAAGTTCAATTTTTAAACAAATCCTGCTGCAGGTGTCCCTTAAACCACTGCAGGCCTTTCTTCTCAGTCCCTTTCCTTATCTGATTACTGAGATTGCGACTCACATTTATTATGTAATACCTGACGTCATGTGCGATGTCAATCAATTAAATTATCTTTATTTTGGCCACAAATGGCCATAAAGGCGCATGCAGATACAATCAAGAGAATGATATATTGAAAACAGGCAGCCTTATACAAAACAATAAATTATTAAAACTACCGTTCGCAGATAAAACACGAGTAATATAAAAGGTATATAAAATGCTGGAAGTTGCATAAGATCATATTAAAACAGCATTGAGTTGCAAATTCTAACAGCAGATTTTAAAAATAGGTCCCTCTAAGACATACTTCCTGCATACATAGAGACTGCGAATAAATAAGAGTGGCTCTTCAATTTTTAATCTGTACCCTTTGGATCGCTGGGATAAGCAAGCCCTTAGGCAATTCTTTATCAAATCAGCAGAAAAAACAAAGTGCAACAAGGTTTGGTCAGACGTTTTGTCACAAGGGCAGCGGCTGATGGTGATAACGTCATATTGGCCAAGAGGGAACCATAGGGGCATATTTACAAAGAAATGGCGTAGCGTGGCGCTGCAGCAAATTTCGTAGCGCCTCCCTCCGCCATTTCCAAAACGCTAGGATGCACCATATTTACAACAATATGGCGCACCCCTGTGTTTAACCTAGTGCGGGCGCTAAAAATAACTGCCTAGCGTCCACACAGACACCCTTGCGCAGTAGCGCAAGGGTGCCTGCGTTGCAGGGAATGATTGTTTATGTGCAGGAAGGGACACCTTCCTGCACATAAACAATCATTCCCTGCACATAACCAATCATTAATGACGTTTGCTCTTTCTATGTGTGCTGCAAAATGCAGCACACATAGAAAAAGCAAAAAACGAGGAGAAATAAAAGTTTTTCTCCGTGTTGTGCCATATAACGCGTGCTATTGCATGGCGTTAGTTTTTAGCGCTGCCTCAGATTTACAGATCCTTGTAAATCTGGGGCAGCTCCAAAAAGCAATGCGTGTTGCGGTGGAATGCCCACAGCAACACGCATTGCACGGCCCTCTCACGCAGATACCTGCGTGAGAGGGTGCCATATTTACAAAACTTTGTAAATAAGGTGCAGTGCATTGCGCCACAGGAACGTCGTTAAAAGTGACGTTCCGGTGGCACAAACCCCTTGTAAATATGCCCCATAGTTTCCATCTAACTCAGCCCAGACAGAATCTAGTGAGAACTGATCTCTCCCAAGGGTGATTAACCCATTCCAAATAGGGCTCAATCCCAGGGCACGTTTGGATCATCGCATAACTTCTAAGGGTATCAGAGACTGAAATTGCCAGATTCCTACCCCTGGCCCACTTCATCAAAAAGTTTTCATTTACTGACAACTTATCCTCCTTCTTAATGGAGACTGGGTCATTGAGGAGGCTAGGTCTCTCTAAACCAGAGATTTTTAACTGGGTGTACTTAAACCAGGGTATCGAAGATCCCACGGTAAACACCATGCAATACTCAATTACATCTCTATTGAGGGAGGCTTGGGCATTACACCAAATGGGGTGATGATACATTTTACATGTGCGATGTCAAATGTTGTAATGTAATATTATATAATATTTATCACATCAGATACGTGTATACCCTGGCCCTGTGACGACTGCTTCTGGTATTTCCCGGACCCAGTAAACATCATCACCTTAGGGTGATGTACTTACCGAGTTTTCACTTGCAACTGGGGCATAACGTTGAATTTAGTGCCTACCGCAATGAAATCTACATGACTCTTCAATAACCAGCCATTTTCTCCCTGCTATCAACTGCTGAAATTGATCTTGGAAAAATTGACGGGGTGCTATGTTTCTCGCACTTATAATTGCCCCTTGTCGAAAACTCCACAGGGGCAAGAATGCTGGACCCTGCGCACACAGACGTTTGCACAGGGATTGGAATTTAGCCACAACCTCGGAATCACACGTTTTGTTCACCTGGTTCTTAGTTTCGAGCACACTTGTAGCTGTTTTGTTGGAATTTACTTCAGTTGTCAGCATGTACAGTGAGAGCCCTGATATTTATTTTTATAACCATCAAATGTTCTTGCAGTAGCTTCTAGACCCAGCCGCAGTCCGTGCAGGTAACAGCGGTAGGGCGTTGGGGCCGTGTAAGGGGGGATTTCGAGGGACGATGGAGAGAGAAAATTAAATAAATAATTAATTTTCCCTCAGCATCGTCCCTCGAAATCCCCCCTTTACACGGCCCCACTGCCGCACCGCTGTTACCTGCACGGACCGCGGCTGTCTAAGGAGACGAAAAATGTGTCTGTAGAGTGCAATGTTCCACTGCAGGCTGCCTGCTGTCACGGCCCCTCAGTTCCTGGAATGACTAATGACTGTCATTGTACTAGCCTCTGTTTTGCTTTACTGCTGTTTTTAGACTTGGCTGAAAAGAGTTTTGATTCTTACTGTGAAAGCAATTTATTAAAAAAAAAGTCTGTGCACATCTATATGTAAATGAGTGCAAGAGAGAGTTATTCTGGGGTTCTGATTGGTGTTCATTCCTGATTTGCAAGCTCCGTGGTGTACATGGTCTTAGTGTTGCAATATTAGGATCCGCCTTCCTGTTAATTCACTGGTGCTGCAGCATTTCCTGTGGAACTTTTTTAGGTCTCGCCTGAGCCAGCGCGCATGCGCTGCTCTGGCGAGACTTTTAGTAAGCGGGTTTTGGAAGTGCAAACAGTGGCTTTTGCTGCGGACTAGCCTGCGTTCACGCGAGCGTGCACGCGCGATCAGGCGCCATATGGCTTCCCTCGCCATCTGGACGCTCGCGTGAACGCAAGCTGGTCGCCAGCAAAAGCCACTGTTTGCACTTCGAAAACCCTCTTCCTCGCGATTACTTTCACGGCCGCGCGGCCAATGCTTGTTCTAAATTGCGATTGAAACAACGAGAACTTTATGGACCATTTGTTGTTTGGTCATAGTATAAAAGCAGGTCTGACTGCAATTTTGTCATTAAACTAAAAGCTTTGTTTATAGAGGCAAAAGTGAAAACGATGCCAGAAGTGTGGAGTCTTTAGTCAAGTCTCTAATCCTGTGCATATAATCACATTCTCCCACCTAGTGTGTGACTACAGGGGGTCACTCTCTTCCCTCGTGCCAGTTCCGGCGGCACTCTAAGTGAAACTCAGTAAGATATAACCGGGGACTTGGCATAAGCACCCGAGCGCTTCCACGCGAGGGTCGTTGCATGTCATCATTCAGACATGATTTTTAGGTCTCGGCCTGCACCAGCGCTTGCGCTGGTCTGGCCGAGAGTTTTAGTAAGCTGGTTTTGGAAGTGCAAACACTGGCTTTTGGCTGGCGACCAGCTTGAGTTCAGGATGGCGTGCACGCGCAGCTGGCATCTGGGTTTCCTATCTCTTCCTCATTTCCTCGTCATAGCTCATTAACTCTCTGGACTCTGATGTTTCAATCGCAGCAGCAGCTCACATTACCAACTGAGGGCCCTGGACTACAGTCACATGAAAAACAACAGCGATTAGCATTGAAATGCAAGCTTTTTTTGTCTAGTTAGAAATATTGCTTCGGTGGGTTGATTTCACCTTATTTCGCTATTTGTTTTATATTGGGAGTCACAGCCTAATTACCAGTATTTTTGATTCTCACTGTTTTTTTAAAAATATTTATTCGCGCAAAGCACAAAGCTATATTTAAGGTTACTTTTTCCGTGTCACTTCTTCACTCTATTTAAACTCCACACCCCCACTCTTATTGTCTCTCTCCTTCTCTCTCTCTCCCCTCTCTAATTCTCTCTCTACTTAATTAACTCTCCCCTCTATCTTTTTTAGCCTTTCATTCTCTCTCACCCCTTTATCTGTTTCTCTTTCAAACTCCCTCATTCACTCTCTCTCCCCTTCTTTCTCTCTCTCTATCCCGCTCCACTCTTTATTCTATGTACACCCTTTCTCTCTCTTTCTCTCTCACCACCCTCTCTAATTGGGCATTATATCTTCACTCTATCTCTCACTCGGCAACACCACAGCATCACTCAGCGCAACCACAGCATCAATCAGACCCAGCACAGCATCACTCAGCACCAACACAACATCTCTCAACGCCATCACAGCATCACTCAACGCAATCACAGCATCACTCAGTGCAACCACAGCATCACTCAGTGCAACCACAGCATCACTCAGTGCAACCACAGCATCACTCAGTGCAACCACAGCATCACTCAGCAAAACCACAGCATTACTCAGCACAACCACAGCATCACTTAGCGCCACAACAGCATCACTCAGCGCCACCACAACATCACTCCGCGCCACCACAGCATCACTCAGCACCACCATAGCTTTACTCAGCGACACCACATCATCACTCAGGGCCAACACTGCATCACTCAGCACAACCACAGCATTACTCAGCACAACCACAGCATCACTTAGCGCCACAACAGCATCACTCAGCGCCACCACAACATCACTCCGCGCCACCACAGCATCACTCAGCACCACCATAGCTTTACTCAGCGACACCACATCATCACTCAGGGCCAACACTGCATCACTCAGCACCACCACATGATGACTCAGCACCACCACAGGATGACTCAGCACCACCACAGGATGACTCAGCACCACCACAGCATCGCTCAGCGCCACCACAGCATCGCTCAGCGCCACCACAGCATCGCTCAGCGCCACCACAGCATCGCTCAGCGCCACCACAGCATCGCTCAGTGCCACCACAGCATCGCTCAGCGCCACCACAGCATCGCTCAGCGCCACCACAGCATCACTCAGCGCCACCACAGCATCACTCAGTGTCACCACAGCATCACTCAGCGCCACCACAGCATCACTCAGCGCCACCACAGCATCGCTCAGTGCCACCACAGCATCGCTCAGCACCGCCACTGCATCGCTCAGCACCGCCACAGCATCGCTCACCACCACCACAGCATCACTCAGGGCCGCCACAGCATCAATCAGCACCACAACAGCATCCCTCAGCGCCGCCACAGCATCACTCAGCGCCAACACAATATCACTCAGCGCCAACACAATATCACTCAGCACCACCACAGCATCACTCAGCGCCAAGACAATATCACTCAGCACCACCACAGCATCACTCAGCACCACAGCAGTATCACTCAGCAACACCTGAGTATAATTCAGCATCACCTCAGCATCGTCTCCGTAACAGTCACCACCACCACCACTACCACCTCAGCATCACTCAGCACCACCTCAGCCTGCTCTCGGAATCTGGCATCTGTTGATTCTCCCCTAGCGTCTGGCCGCTGCTAGTGTTATAATACAGGTACTAGTTCCCAAACTTCACCCTCCGATTGTTTATGCCCCATCAAAAAAAAAGCTTTAACAAACAACCATTGCAATAGGCAGAAACAAGTTGCCAGCATTGCAAGAACAAAAGAAAACTGAGGAAATTTTTTATTGTAAATACTTTTTTTAATATGGTCGTTCAGTTTTACATAATGCCTTCTTAGTCATATGTAAAGTAACAAAAATGCTTCTGACACTTTTTTATTATAACTTTTCAGCATGCCGCACAGCAGCCACACTTCTCTACAGCACAGCTTGAAGACATTGGCAAAGTCAATAGCTCTGGCTAAACACTTATAAGGCCCCAAAGGCGAGACCTATTGGCTATGCCAATGCTTTTTTATGTGTGTGGTATCCGAGGGGATCTGTTTTCTGTTTAGTGTCTGCTATCCGAGGGGATCTGTTTTCTGTAGTCTACATCTTCAGGACACTAGCAGATTTATTTAAAGTTTGGCAGAGCTCCCGCCTCGCTAAAGTTGATGTTCCCTTGCTCTGCTTAGAGTTGGGGAAGCACCGGGTTAACACCTGCAGAGACAGCTGGCTGAGCTCCACTAGTGAAAACCTGTCACCTAGCAGACTGTCTGCCCAGGGGCTTCAAGGTCACAGTGACGACCATCCTGGCCTATTAAGGGAGAGCCGCCCATCACTTGTTCTCCCTGTCCATGTCCACCATGAATCACACGCAGGGAAAATGCAGTATGGCCCCACACAAAGGCAGCAAAGATTTGTATTACTCTGCCGAGTGAGAGTGGAAAACAACAAATCCCCAGTGGCAGCTGCTACTTAACGTGGGTGAAAAATAAAAAATAAAAAAATTACTTACCTGCAGGCTGGCCGCCTCCTCTCAGTCGACTGACTCCAGAAGCAGGAAGCAGGAAACACACAGGCTCCGGACTCCCCTAGCCACTCATGACACTGCTGTCACCAGCATGATAGCAGCTTTGTGATTGGTCTGAACACTGTGGTTCGGCACTCAGACAGGGACTGGGAGTCTGTGCATGTTCTCCACACAGGCTGTGCAATATAGTCGGGTGGAGAACATGCTAAGTGCGCATGATTGTTTGGCCAGCCCAAGACTAAGATTAAGAGAGTGCCCACCACTCCTCCCCCTGCTCTGGACGGCCCAGCCCCGCCCGCCCCGCACCTAGTACTGAGCCAGTACGGAAAAATAGAATGATAACAACATTGCTTTATTATCATTTTATTTTTCCTTTTTGAACTGCTCACCGAGCAGTGGGGTGACGCTCCTCCGCCTTAGAGGAGGAGCCGCTGCTGTAAATCCCTACAGCTTGATGCCCTATTCTTGTCGGAGAGAACATCTGGCTACAGACAGGAGAGAAGATGAACTACTCTGTCGTAGGGCAAGTTTAGGAAACCTTGAACTTCTTTGTTAAAAACAAAATTCTCTGAATGCACAGCTTTGGTGCTCTATTGGTCCAGGCATGAAATAGATTAGTTCTAGCTGATGAAAACTGTGTTCTTATAACTGTGCTATTGAATGTATGAGGGATATTCCTTTGAGGACCTAAAAACCGATCCGTATGTGCCTGACAGACCTTTGACCTTTGTGACGTGAATTTGTTGGATAAAATGTATCATCAACCCAGCAGAGTCTATTTGTAACAAGACCAACACTGCAGTGAACGTTTATGTAGACTGTAGGAAAAACCAAACTTCTGTTGCAAATCATGAGGTGACTTTATATTAAAAAATAACAAATACTGCCCATTTTATTAGTCACCATATGATGACACTCACTTTTGTGGATCAGACATCTGTATAGTACAAAATGCTGCAATTTGATTGCTCCTAGCTCATCTACGTCTACCCAGGAGATTCACAGATAGCCTCTCAAGCCTCTTTACAGTATCAATCCGCACATCACTCATCTTCTTTCCCTAAAAGCTGACTGTAAAGATCCCAGAATTCTAATAAAGAGCTAGAGTGTTAAATATGGCACTCACTGACCGCTTTTAGTGTTAATACTAGATTAGCAGAGGGCCCTCAAAGCGCTGTTAATACAGCCATGGTTTTCTGTTTCAATTGAGAGCAGAGAGCAGACGTCAGGTGCAAGAGACCAGTTATTACATTTCACTACAATGCATTTCTATAGGACTGGAATGGTGAATCCTCATCACACAAATCCAACAGGTATGCTTCTTGTAACCTTCCACCTTAAGCGTCTGATTCCGATGGCCCGAGGCACAGCTGAGGGCACTGCTCCACCCTGCTCAATAACGACATGGGAATGCCCTCACACTGAAACAAAAATACTTAATGACCGCTGTACATGTGAGATACAGCTCCAAATGCATCATGCCGTACTGGCCGTACTTACCTGCTAACATAAAGCGTTACAACATAGTGGGCACCCTGCCAACAGTGCGCTGGATCACACCCATGATATATTTTGCTGGGACACATGACACAAATGTTATTGCACAACAGGCAGGAAATTGGTAACATTGCTATATAACACTAGGAGGAATGATAGAGCTGGGGAACTATGAGTACCATAAATAAATGCAGTTCTTACATTGTTTCATTGCTACTCATTGGTACAAATACATAACAAGGCTCAATCCAGTAATAAGAAGTGAACAATTGCAATCATGTAATAGCAGAAAAGGTAGTCGAGTCATCAGTTGCCTTGTGTATCTTACACAAAAAAGAAAGGGGCATATGGGAAAATGTTAGAGCTGCGCCAAGTTTGGCAGCACTGCACTCTGACATTTTAAAAATACAGGGATGCACCATATTCACAAGAATACAGCACACCCCTATGTTTCCCCTAGCGCTGGCGCAAATAAAGCTGCCTACCGCCAGCGCAGGCACCCTGCCGCCATGTTGCAAGGGTGCCTGTGCTGCAGGGAGGATTATTTATGTACAGGAAGGCACACCTTCCTGTACATAAACAATCAATAATGGCGATTTGCACCTTCTATGTGTGCTGCAAAATGCAGCACCCATGGAAAGAGCAAAAAGGAGGAGAAATTAATAATTTCTCCCAGTTGCGCCATTCTAAGGCCTGCTATTCCATGGCATTAGTTTTTGGCGGTGCCTCAGCCTTGTAAATCTGGGGCAGCCTCAAAAAGCAATGGGTGTTGCAGTGGAACGCCCACAGCAACACCCATTGCACGCCTCTTTGCCGCAGAGGACTGCGGTGGAAAGGGGCATATTTACACAGTGGCGTTAAATATGGAAAATGGCGCTGCGTAAACAAAAGTGACGCTTCGGTGGCGCTGAGGGCTTGTAAATATGCCCCTAAGTTTCGCTCACTGCCTCGTGTGTCTTTCTCTATAATACAATAAACATCCACGCATTGCCGGACATTTATTTGAGGCTGCCTATCGGTATGAGCTACATATGTACATGTGCTTTGGGAATCGTGATTTAAACCATGTTCGGTCAACCAGGCTTCACAAAAAATGCATAAAAAGTGTCTTCTGCTGCAGATCAATATTTCTCAGGATTAGGGGCTGACAACCCCTGGTGATGGCTCTTCCAGCAAAATCGGCACAGTGGTCAGGTTTTTTGCAATGGGAAGTTCATTTAAGGGGTAGCAAATGGGAGTGCCTGGCGTCAGGCAAAGGGAATGGCCAATAAGAATGTGGGAAACACCTATAAAATTGTAACGTTCTGAACGTTCACCAACCGTCCTAATTGATTTCCCCAAGGTAATAGCACACCAAAACTTAGTTGTAAAAAATATTAGAGTATGTTTGCAATTAGAGTGGGGGAGAGCTCCAAACATCCTCATATTTTCAGGGCATGGTACAGGAGAGATGTCCCCACACAGAAACATGCGTTAAAAGTCCGGAAAAAATGCGCAAATTCACGTTTCACCAAATCCAAAACCTAAGGATTGCCTAACTGTGAGCACTCTGCAGATGTGGGGGTTAGATAAAAAGAGGCATATACCTGGAGGTCTATGATTTACGCAGTCTTCCATGTGTAATTCGGAAGATTTTTTGAAATCCCCAAAAACAGTAAACTGCAAAAATCATAGCCGGTACCTCATTTCATTTTCGAAGTCGATACATGTAGCCTCATTCTTAAAGAAATTAACAAATTTGCGCACAGAAGGTTACCATCTCGTACGAGTAAAGATTTATTTATTTCAGGAATTCACACAACATTTCCATGTTACACTTGGAAGCATAGAGTAGTCACAGATTTCCAGCATAATCCTGCAAAGGTCCGAGAATTCCTTTTTAAAGCATATGGCCCCCACCACGGCCTCGGTCTCTATACTAGTTAGGGATTCTCAGCGCATATTGAGTGCCAGTGAACCTTAGAGGAAAGTCCCGTTTATGCTTCGGCACACAAATGTGTTTAAGGAGGTTAGGGGCCATACCACATAAAATGCGCACTGAAAGTGCTAAGTTAAGACGCAGGCTCTGCCACAGTTTTATGCTGGCTGGTGTTGTAAGTAGTTGAAGTGCTGGAGCAGTGCTGTTTCACCACCTTGGGCAGTGCTAAATGGTTGCTTAAAACAGGAGCTCTCAGGGCACATGCTGCTATTGGCTGGAAATACAGCAGCATTTGTTGACATATCTGAAGTAAACAACTGAACCTAGCAAAATAACATACACAAAGCAACGTAAAAACACAATTAAGGCATAACATTGCATTTCACAACAAAACAGCCAAATAGAACCCAACACAACAACCATATAACAACACAACAAAATTACATTGCATTACAATATTGCAGCACAAAAACACAGCTGCATAAAAAACAATAGAGCACATCACCACCACAACAAAATGCCAGACAACAAGTGTGCACTAATATTCTTCTCACACATTCACCTCACCAAAATCCTGTTTTTACAATACAGTGGTAAAAGGTGCTCGGAGCAAGCACTGCCATAACTTACCACCAGGGTCCAAAATGTTTTGTGATCCAGCCCCGGGTCTCCCTCTCTCAGATCAGTGTCCAAGTAAATCTGAAACCCCATCACATACCCTAACTTTCAGATTGTAATGACACCGCTGTACTTTGAAACTAAGCTAATCTACTAAACATTTGCTTTATGAATCAAATTGTATTCCTCTTTAGGTGGTCACTTTGTGCAAGATGGGCAAAAGCATCACTGCTGGACATTATACTTACTGCGCACTATGCGTCAACTAAGAAACAATTATCCACGCCATCGGTTTTTGGTGTAAACTATTCTTTTATTTAGTTAACTTTGAACAGGCAACTGAAATACACAGGTGTAACACTCCCCAGTTTATTTACATCTCTCCGTACCCCTTCGGAATCAATTCTCTATATGTTACCCTCTGTAGATCATCCTTCCACTTACAACTAGGTTAACGATAACAAACTAGAGCTCTTTATATTAGTATGGACACCCAAACTACTTGGCCCTTCCCTCAAGTGATTTATACACTATGGTTCAGGGAGTCGATTACTTATTTCTAATAAGCATCTTCCCTTCGATTGCAGGGACCATTTTCTTTGAATGTGGAAATCGGTTGACTCTTCCTTGGCTCCTTGCTCTAGACTATTTCTGGTTCGGACAGGGTGTGCTCCTGTCTTTTCATGACAGGAGCATTTCATATCACATGTCCATTGTCTTATTCATTCATCACCCTCTAGAAGTCCCACCTGGTCGTCCTCTGGCCATATTAGGCAAACAAGGGAAATCATTTGTTACCCAATGCTGTCTGAACTGTGGAATCCTGTTTGTTCACCTGGAGCACTGCTTACCTTATGGCCTACCGTTCATCCAGCAGGGTTGTATGACAGAGGCACGCATGGCTAAACCACGTGTGTCTCTTCTATGCGGCCCCAACAACGAATGTGTCTAAATAATGCATTCCTTAACCAAGCATGCCTTTACCACACACTTTCGTGAGGAAGGCATGACTGGTAAAGGGATGTGTGGTAAATATTACACCCCAACCCCCTGACCTGAGCCCCAAAATTACCCAGACCCCCTCGAGCCCTAAACACTACCTGACCCCCCTATTCCCTAAACACTACCCAACCCCTTCTGAGCCCTAAACACTACCCGAGCCCTAAAAACTATGCTGACTCCCCTGGCCCTAAACACTACCCCAACCTGCCGAGCCCTAAACACTACCTCGATCCCCCGTGAGCCCTAAAAACGACCCCAAGCCCCCTGAGCCCTAAAAACTACCCCCAACCACCCCAAAACCCAGCCCCACTTACCTCACCGCGCCCTATCCCGATTCTTCCTGTTCCTGAGCCTGCCAATCCCAGCATCTAGACCGCGCACAGCCTTAACCACGCATATGCGTGGTTAAGGCATGCCTAGTTGAGTTTGCAGAGAAACAGCACGCGTCACTCTGCCCGCGTTGTAAAGGCCATGAACCCCGGCTGGGGTCAGTGAAGGGCAGAAACATGTTGACCTCTAGCAGGGGTATATTTGTTGGTAACCCCTAGTCCTCTTCGTTTTTAATCCTGTGCTAGGGCACCACTCACTACAGTTATTAGGTCCCCTGGAGACAGTTTTAATATCTTCACAAAATATTTTTTCATATTTTTTCATTTGCTCTCTGCCCCTCACTCACCGAGTCCTTCGGTCCCCTCTATTTAAAACACCTCAGCTCCTCTTCTATTTTTTTTAAAGAGTTGTAGTCCACACCTGGGCCCTTGTGGCCCGGGTGTGAGGAGGGAGCCCTATGATGAAGCATGTCACCTTCGGGTGAGGGTTCTCTTCCTTAAAAAGGTCTCTCATTATCCCCAATACACTTAATCTTGTGATTTAAGAAATTCCATTCCAGTATAGGAGTTTTCCTTCATGACATACATTATGTCATAATTCTCCAGAGAACATACTTTTTGTGAGTTATAATTTGGACAGGGAGTAGTACGCTCTCTCATTGGGGCACCTCCACTAGATCCCTTGTGTGTATTAATATATGTTTGTTCCTGACAGGTATCAAGACGTCCGGACCCCTCATGCTTGATTTGCGTGTAACAACCATTTCCAGTGTGTGAAAGAGTCAGAAAATGGCTTGTGAATAAACACATACATGTACGTTTTTGGGTGTGCACAAACTTCCAGGCCCCATAAGCCCTAGTACACATCCACGGGGGTAGATTTACTCACACTGAAACTTTGTGGAAGTAAATCCATGCCTGAATCTGAAACCAATTTTTATGAGTTTCAGAAGGTGGTTTGCACTTGTAAATGAAGCTATTTGTGTGAAAGCCAAACTTAAATCCCTGCATAGGTTTGTGATTGAGGCCCTTAATGTTATGGAAAGCAGCTGGCATGTCCTCATATGAGGTACAGCAATAGTTGATATTTACCAAACTAGACCCAAGTGAAAGTTCGGGTATGCTTTGCTCTAGGGAAAAAACAGCTATGTGCAATATTGACTTCCAGGTAATAAAATCCTGTATCTTTCAGGTAAACTACTAGGGCAGTATTATGTGTACAGCACACTTCCCTGGTTTGTGCAGTGGCGTACCTTCAAATGGGTGTGCTGAGCACAGACCTTGTCAGTGTGCCTTACTGCAGTCAATGGACTTCCCAGGGCATCTGTGAACTCGCACCTACCATAGGGGCAACGCATTAGTGAAAGGCGGAACGGCTGTTTGAAGCAGCCAGTCCATCTTTCACTTTGCAAGCACGAACTTGGGCTACCTTTCAAGGCGGGACAGAATTCCTTGTATGGGGGGGGTGCACCAAGTGAATGCACTTGTCGGCGTGGTATAATGGAGGGCTCCAAGGGACCCACTTTCCTTCCTTTCAAGGGTCCCCCTCAGGGAGCGCAGTGACTGGGTACTAACTCTTGGTGGCGCATAGTCAGTGTGCTCCCTGACAGCTTCCTGGCGTCTGTGCATGCATCTATAATACAACACGGATGCAGAGGCAATATTTTCCCTCATTTGCACTAGGCCACACCCCAATGCAATTGAGGACTAGCCCCCTGAAGTTCGTCATAGCGCACATGTTGCACAGCATGATCTACATTACAGAACGGGCTATGCAAGCTACTACGGCCCTTTATGTAATACCAAGCTGCCCAGGGGGTGCAAAAAGTGGGCACCCAAGCATGTTGCGCCTCTGGTGCACTCAATATAATATGACCTCTGGGGTCCAAAGTATGTCTTGAAGGGTTGGATCCATGCCAGTAGTTTAGGATATCTTTTTAGGATAAATGTACATAAAATGAATATAGACAGGAATCACATACATAGTTGGTGCCTATACCTTAAAATCTTCCATGGATCCGGCCCTCATGGACACATGTTGGACACTCCTGAGGTAGACGAAGTGGGGAGGAAGGGACCCAAGCTGCTAGAAGAGAATGTGAAATGCAGAAGGGGAAGCAGCAAGAACATTCAGAACATGCTTTAATAAGACAGTTTACAAGAACCACATTAGAAGTATGGAACTTTATTTTCTAGAAGTGCAACAAAATTAGTTCATGACATATAACTTGTAAATTTGCAGGATCTATTTTTGCAATATGCATATTCTATAGTCTTGGAATATTACAGAGTCATTTCATGTCAAAAGCAAAACTCTGAATCGTTTTCTGTTGGTTGCCACTGTTCTATCTTCAGAAGGCATAATTATCAATTATATTTCATGTCATCACTTATTCATTTGGAAAAGAGCTTTAAACTTACTTATATTTAAAGAACTTTTGGAAACAGACAAAAAAATCATAGTCATAATTCTGTGGTTATGTTTTTTTGGAAGTTCTTTATAGATTAATTGAGAGCTTGATTTTAATATATATATGTAGTCTGATGGTCAAAGGGAAAACTCAACCCTCTATTCTATTCATCTATTGAGGTAATGTACTTTACAAATTAGTTCTTGCAGTGTTGTTGCATAAGATTAGATTTTGAAGATGCACACCCAAGGACAGATTGCTACAGTTATTAACACACCTGCGAACACATCAGCATAGCAACTCACACACCCAGCTACACTCACTAGATGTACTAACACACATTCAGGATCACACTGACAAACCTAGACCCACACCGATACAGGCACTGGCACATCCAGCCAAAAACTAATGCATCCAATAAGACACACACTGACACATCCAGAGACTTACCAATGCAGACACTCACACACCCAGGCATACAGCAATGCAGACACTGACACAACCAGCCAAACACTAATGCATCCAATTACACACCGATTCACACTCTGAGACACCCAAAGACTTACCAATGCAGTCACTGGCACACCCAGGAATACAGCAATGCAGACACTGACACAGCCAGCCAAATACTAATGCATCCAATAACACACCGAAGCACACACTGATACACCCAGAGATTTACCAATGCAGACACTGACACACCCAGGCAAAGAGGAATGCAGACACTGACACAGCAATTCAAACACCAATGCATCCAATAACACACCGAGGCACACACTAGGGTACACATTGATACACCCAGAGACTTACCAATGCAGACACTGACACACCTGCCATACAGGAATTCACACACTGAAAAAGTCGGCTGTCCTGTTGCACCTGCTTTCTCTTGCCTCATCTGGTTGTAAACCCTCTCATAAATAGTTTTTAGGTGCTTCCACATAGAACATGTCCCATGTGAATACTTCTTTGCAGTGCCTCTGGATAACTGCTTGCCACATTGTGCACTTGACATATTTTGCTGATACTTTCTTTTCCCCAGAAGGTACAGTAAAGTGCTTCCCCACATCACTTTATTTTCTGCGAGGTGTTGTGTCTTCTTCATCCTCAAGAGGTTGTGGATCCTCATCTTGGATGGACTGTATAACTTCAGACATTGTCTAAAAGCACAGCACAGTACTGCTGGCGTAAATTAGCGGATTCACAAACTGGTAAAACGGGTAAATATTTTGGCAAACAGATATAGGGTGGTTGATATATACTTGTAAATATGTCCACACTGATGTTATTATTAACAATGGAGGGTTGTACATATGCGCAGTAATCTCTAAAATTTTCATTGAATCTGTGGATTCGGACGAGCCGGTTGCGGGGAAGCAAGATGGCGGCCGCTTGAGGCTGTTGGAAGCGGACTTGCCGATGCACACCGTGAACTAAGTCACTAAATCGTGTGGGGGACAGTACTCACTTGCCCGATGTTTTTTGACGCTGGGGGCTTTGAGGCTGCGGCGGACTTCGGCTCGGGACCCAACGGCGGCTCCAGGGACGAGCAGCCGCAGGAGCGCATCGCGGAGCTCCGAAGGCTGTTGGAACGAGCTCTTGCATCTGCTGGCTGTTGGCGCTGTCGGAGAAGGGGGACTGTCCGAATGGCTCCCAAGGTGGCCAGCTCTGCAAGGGGAAAGACGGGTGCGGATCCGGTCGGCTCCGAGGGGAGACGGGGCGGCCGGCGGACGCCGCTGACATCGCAGCCAGCTCCTGGGAAGGAGAGAGAGCTGGCTCTGGCTTCAGTCAGGGGAAGGGGCGGGACCTCGTCCGGACGGCGCACGCCGGGAGGTTCAGTGCTCGAAATGCTGCGTGCCTCCAGTGTCAAACCCTCTGAGAATATCGCAACAGATGCAGGCACTGTCGAGGCTGAAGAGGAGACTCCCCCATGAATCTGGACTGGGGAACGACTCAGCAACTGGAGTGGAAGGCTCACCAGGGAAAATAACTGTAAGTACCGAGCCCAGGCAACACGCAAAAGTATCAGAGGACATGAAAGAAGATGAATTGAGGCATCAGGGGAGATCGCTAGAAGAAAATGGGGAAAATGAGGGTAAACAGACGCTCAGACAAGGGAAGATCACTAAGGCTACTAAGGCTACTAATGGTACCAGGCCGGAGACAGGACCAGCTGTATTAGTTGTATCAGAGATACAATCAAATCCCCAAACATCGTGCATAAACTCTGATGCAGAAATTGATCCCAATGACTGTTTCTTTTCCTTGTCTGATGGTCCAGAGTGGTCAGGCAATGACTCTGGATCTTCAATTATATCAAGTGAGGATGGAAATGCAAGTGACCTGGAGAAAGTAGGAGACTCTCTTTATATGACCACCCGTCGGGTTGGCGGTAAGAAATCTGGGCTCCACACGCAGAGGGCAGCAAGCTTGAAATGGGATTATTCATTAACTGACTCAATAAACCCCACCCCAAACGTAGCACTCCAGACAACTTCTGGCATGCATGCTCCAACATTGGAAACAGTTCTGCAGACAATAATGCAACACCGAGATGAGACACGGGCTGATGCCCGTAAAGCGCAGAGTGCTGCACGGAAAGTCCAGGGCGCTGTAAGGAAGTTGACAAAAACATGTAACACTATTGGTGAACGGCTTACAGAGCTTGAAACTAGAGTCAGCAACGTCGAGACGGACGTAACTGAAAAACTTACTCAATCCAAGGTACAAGAGGAACGAATTACTGATATTCAATGGAAACTGGAAGAAAGTGAGAATCGCCAGCGGCAAAATAACTTAAGGGTCCTGGGAATCCCTGAAGGGAAGGAGGGATCGGATATTCGGGCGTATGTGCTGAACCTCTTTTAACGTGCCTTCCCGGAACTCAAAGACTGGAACTGGCAACAAGAAGTCCAGCGAGTACACAGGACACCCTTTACCCTTAGAAACCCAGTTAGGGAAGGCTCTAAGCCAAGAGCCATATTGGTCTTCTTCGGTAATTTTCTCCTGAGACAGGCGGTGTTCGAAAAAGCTAGGCCGGAGGCCAGGAGAAATATTGATGATGTCTCTTTTTGTAAGACCCGATTTCTGTCATGTCACCGTTGAGAGAAGGTGGCGTCTACGCCAGCTGATAAAACCTTTTCAGGATAAAGGGGCAAAAGTGTTTTTGAATAACCCTGCCTCCTTGAAGGTCGTCTGGCAAGGGTCAACAACATTTTTTACATCTGAAGTTAAGGCTCAAGACTTTCTGGCTGGGTTGAAGTCTTAGTACCCCAGGATTGGGGACAAGAATGACGTACTGTCTGGGGGGAGGGGAAACGAATCTTTGTCAAAAATCTATTGGAGAGTTATCCCTTTCTCACTTCCCCTTCCTCAAGGCTCCCCTTTTTCTTCTTCGTTCTTAATGATAAATCCTCACTGATAGCGCTATCCCTCAAAAAGATAGCATGGTGTTTATAAGGGATTCACGGTGTCGGCAAACCGCTCATCATCTCCGCCTACAGACCGAGGCGCGGTCTGGGCACTTCCCGAAGATGGGAGAGAGGGAGGGCGGGGGGAGGGCAGGGGTAGGGGGTAGGGCTGGGATCAGAGGTAAGGGGAGGGGGAGGGATGGTCTGGGGGTTTTGGGTGGGGGGCACAAAATAGGGGAAAACATTCAGAGAGATAATGGGTAAAAAACACCAATTTTTTTTTAAAATATCAGGAATAATGACAGAAATGGGTGTAACTTATCTTCATCTCGGTTCATATCTGGGGTTTAAAGAGGAAAGGGCCAAATCAACAGAAAAGGGTCAATATATAAGCCAAAATGGGTAAGATGACTGTCTGCTCGGTCAACATTGGTGGTCTAGGGGATAGGAATAAACGGAACCGGACCACGGAAATGCTGAAATCTAACAACCCCGATATTATTGCACTACAAGAAACACACATACCCTGGGATAAGCGCGGGCTAATAATGATTAAGGGCTATTCTTTAATGGCCTGTTCTACGCAAACTTCTAATATTAGAGGGGTGGCAATCTTAGCCAAGAACCGAATAGGATCCGCTAGGCGGACTTTGGGGGATGCAGGAGGGAGGTGGGCCTTGGTGGAGCTTGAATATGGAATAACAGTAGCAACGGTATATGGCTCAAATCAGGATGAGCCCAAAATATTCGATGATCTGGAAACCGAGTTGGCGGCTTGGCCTACACCGCTAATTATATGTGGGGACTTAAATATACATTTGGGAGTAGGTGAAGTGAAGTCTAATAGGTATCAAGGGCGTAAGCCCAAGACCTTCCGAGCTTTAACATCAGTGATCAAAAGCCACGGGTTAATAGATGTATGGGAATCCAAGTTTCCCTCTGATCCAGGATATACATATTTTTCCCACCCTCATCAGAAATATGTTAAGCTAGACTATTTTTTTATTTCAAAGCAGATTTTAGGAGGGGTGGAGATAGAAAGAATGCCCAAGATAATGTCTGATCATAACCCCTTGATGCTAGGGCTAAGACTGCCACAAATCTATATGAGCCACTCGCAATGGACGTTTGATCGGAAATTGCTGGTTGATCATGAATATGTCTGTCATTTTAGAACCTGGATTAAAGAATTTTATAATTTGAATAGATATAGTGCCTCACGTAATATGGTCTGGGATGCATTTAAGGCAGGAGTTAGGGGGAGATGGTTAGCTTTGTATCTAATTTAAGACAACAACAAGGGAAGAAGATTAAGCAACTGCATACCAAGCTGTGCAATTTGGAGACAGAGCATTTGGGCAAGATAGTGCGGGGGATGGAGGCAGCTACAACTCAGTTAGACATTACCTTGGTTAAAGCGGAGATAGGGTCTTACTATTCTCAAAAGGCTGCAGCTGGATATCAGACTCATAGGGCGGAGAGCTATGAGTATGGGGAAGCAGTCGGAAAATTACTGGCTTTAAAAACAAGACAAAAAGCAATGAAGAGTCAGATATCTTCAATAATAAGTGGGGGATCTCATATACCGAGCCGGGGGATATCGTCAAAGTGTTCCATAAATTTTATCAAGATCTCTATAAGGAGGAGAAGCAAGGCCCCCATGGGGATGTCTTTGTGAAGGCCAGTAAAGAATATAGGACGTTGGGGGAGGGTGCAAGCGAGAGGTTGGAGACTGAATTTACACTGGAGGAGAGACAAATAGCTATACACCAGTTGGCCTTGGGCAAGGCAGCTGGCCCCGATAAGATTCCATCTGAATTCTATAAAATTTTTCAAGAAGAGCTGGCTCCTTTGCTCTGGGATTTATTTTTAGGGGTACAATATTCTGGAGACCCACCAGATTCATGGAGGGGTACTAATATTGTCATTTTTCCCAAGAAGGATAAACCATCTGATCAGCCCACTTCATACAGGCCCATCTCCCTAATAAACGCGGATGCGAAAATCTACTCCAAAACTTTGGCGAACCGCCTCCAGAGGGTCATAGCCAGCCTAGTGTCACCATGGCAGCATGGCTTTGTACCAGGGCGAGATACAACTGACCATGTAAGACGAGCAGTGGCCCTATTTGACATTATGGGGGAGACTAATGGATATTTGGCTATGATCCTTCTGGACGCGGAAAAAGCATTTGATCGTGTGTCATGGGAGTATCTATGGGGTGTTCTGGCAGCAAAAGGGTTTGGCCCCCAGGCTACTACTGCAATTAAAGCAATGTATAGGGCTCCCTATGCGAAGGTACAGCTGATGGGCGAGAATCAGACATGATAAGGGTTTCACGGGGAACAAGGCAGGGATGTCCTTGCTCCCCAATTTTATTTGCCCTATATATAGATCCACTTATCCAATCGGTAATTGAGAACCAGGCAATTGTACCAGTGATGACACAGGGATTCAGTACTAAAGTGCTAGCCTACGCGGACGATATTGCTGTATTAACACTTAACCCGGGGAAGCAATGAGGGAGATTGAAGCTACTGCCACTAAGTTCGGAAAGGAGTCGGGGTATTTGTTGAACAAATCCAAGACTCAAATAATCTGCACCAAAAATGTCATCTTTCTTGATAATCGACGAGTTAGTACAGCTACCTATCTCGGAGTAAAGATTACTCCGGACATTGGTCAGATTACCAAAATTAACTTCAACCCTGTGATTAGTAAAATAGCTACAGATTTGAGGCGAATGAGCTCACTTCACTTAACTATTATAGGGAGAGTCAACGTCCTCAAAATGGTAATGCTCCCTAAGGTGCTGTATTTATTCAGGGCACTTCCGGTCGAAATTGAAGGGTCTATAATTAAAGCTTTAGACTCTTTATTCATCAGGTTTATATGGCAATATGGCAAGGTCAGGAGATCTTTAAAGTTTCTTACATTACCACAAGCACGGGGAGGGTGGGCTGCTCCTAACCTAACTTTCTATTATTGGGCAGCTCTGTTACGACAAATGAATATACTTTTTTTTGAAAATACTAGCAGAGCTCACAGGGCACAGGGGAGGATCTCCCAACAATCTATGAGCTGGCTCTCGGGGAAGGGCAAGAGCACTGTTTTTACGTGAGTTGGAACCCAGTTATTACAAGAAGGTTCGATTTAAGATCATATCAAATTCATGGAAAGTCTGGGGAAGAATACAAAAATACATGAATATTGAGAAGGTAACACAATATACACCTATTTGGAGATCATCTTTATTCCCCTCCGTTTTCCACGACGGTATTGCCAAACAATGGGAGCAACTTGGCTTACGTATAGTGGGAGATATTCAGCCCAACGGCCAACTATATCTGTTTGGTGAATTACAAAGTGAATTTGGAATCCCGGATGGACACTATCTTAAATACCTACAAATAAAGGGGGTCTTAAAAGACGACAGACAATTCCCAGTGCTAAAATTGCATTGTTTGAAACCATGGGGAGATCTGCCTGTAAGATTAAACACTTATACCATATGATGATGGAGCAAGCTCCGGATGATATGGAAAAAACCGAAAGCACATGGGCCACCAGATTAGAGAATGAAGACATTGATATTGATATGTCACTACGGTTAGTAAAGAAAACGCTCCTATCCGCTAATCTAAAATCACAACACTATAAAACAATATATAATCTTTATTTCACTCCGGCCAAATTATTTAAATGGGGGAAAAGGGAGGACGATAAATGCCCCAGATGTGGGATTGGACCAGCAGAGGAGATTCATATGTTTTACGGGTGTCCACTGCTGGATCTGATAAAAACCGATCTGGTTACGTTTTGGGAGAGGATCCTTGGCAAAACGGTGGCATTAACCCCTTCACTCATGATGATTGGATATGATAGCAATGCTGAGCTAGATCAAGCTCAGACCAGCATTATTTTTATCTCAGTTAGTATAATTAGGTTACTTATTGCAACTAGATGGAAGGACCCAATGCCCCCTTGCTTTCATGAATACCTGGCCCGTTTTATAGCTGTGTATAAACTTGAACAGGCATTATATACTTGTAAGGGATACCAGGCTAAACGATGGGGTATTAAATTATGGGCTCCAGTTACGAAATGGTTAAATGGGGTAGGGTAATATATATGGTATAAATTTGTGTTAGAGTATTGCTCTTTCCTTTGTAACAATATTAATTTGGACTGTAAGATGATTAATGATAATGTATTACAAATGGATTAATTTTGTATTTGATTTGCTGTCCAAATGTCTCTCTAAATAAAAAAAAATAAAAAAGAAAAAAAAAAAAGAATCTGTGGATTCGGACTTGCGGATTCGTACCGATCACGTGATCGGGAATAAAAACCATAGAGTAGCAGCCCGTCTATATTTACGGACCCGCAAAGGTATCGCGGAACCTCAAAAATATATTTTTAAAAATGTAATTTGTTTAATTACATTAAAAAACTTTTTTTACTTTACATTAAGCACACATGTGATTTTTATATTTTAAAATGCATAAAAAGTTTATTTGTAAAAAAAGAAAATCTACCTAATAAAAAAAACTTTATTAATAAAAAATAATTTGTAATACACTTCCGATCTCGGCCGGTAGGGCTCCGAATCGGATTCGGCTTTACCGGATCCGATTCGGAGCCCTATTTCCCGACCGATTCGTACGTGCGTCCGGGCGAGCGAGTACAATGCGTGCGCTCGTGAAATCTCCGACCGACTCGTTCGCAGGACCCGACCGCTCCGACCGACTCGCACGGGGACGACTCGCACAGCGCTACGGAGCCGTTCCCCGGCCGGGTAAGTACGATGCGCATCGCGACCGCTCCGACCGACTCGCGCAGTCCGGCTCCAAGGAGCTGTCGGAGCCGCACTTTGGGGGTCCGTGTCGGACCCCCCTGGAAGCGTAGGCACGCGAGTCGCACACAGGGGGGAGCCATGGGTCCCCCCTACACGTGCATGTACGGTGCGACCCGCATCGACGCATCAACGCGAACACGCTGTAGGGGGCGCCCTTGTTCGCGTCGTGCCCATTGAGTCAATGGGAGCCCGTGTACGCGTCGTACGACTGGCTCCCATTGACTTCAATGGGAGTCCGACCGAATCGAGTCCGATAGCATACGTGCGCATCGTACTCGTTCGGTCGGACTGCTAGGGTCCGATTCGGTCGGAAATCTCTCCGAGTCCGGCTCGGTCGGAGAGATTTCCGGCCCGAATCGGAATCGGCCCCTTAGTATTAGAAATAAACCCTACAAATTAATTAAATGTAAACATTAGAAGAACATAATATTTTAGAAATGCAATTTGAAAAACCTTTGAAATTCACTGAAAAAAGCAAAGGTTACAGGGACATTATAGTTAGGCTCAGATTTCACTCGTACTAAACCATAAAAATTCAGCAGTTATAGTTACTGTAGCTAACTATAACTTATGCTCCCACAATGCACTTCTTATGACCTCACATATTTCATCACTCATGATATGGTCAGTGACATCATGATAACATCAGTGATGTCACTGACCATGTCATGAGTGATGTAATATGTGAGGTCATAAGCAATGCATTGCGGGGGCACAAGTTATAGTTAGCTCTGTACTGTAACTGCTGAATTTCACTGGTTGTGTATGAGTGAAATCTGCACCTAACTATAAAGTCCCTGTAACCTTTTGTTTTTTCAGTGAAAAAAAATAATACAATATGTTCATATACATATATATATATATATATACACATACATATATATTTATATATATATACATATGTATATATATATATCTATATATATATACGTATGTATATATATATATATATGATTTATAGTTACCTGCAAAATACATGCATTACGTTGTACAGGCCAGCGTGGTAAAGGTATATGCGTAGTAAAACTTTGTGTGGTAAAGACATGCGTTGCAAAGACGCATGCGTTGTTAAGCTCTCACTGTAAAGGCATGCATGGTAATGGCATGCATGGTTCCATCATACATGCAAAATCTAGACTTCGAGTGGGTGCTGAAATGAGAGCGAGAAAGTGGATGGAACTATCATCACAACACTCCAGTAATGTAGGAGTAGAAAGGACAGGACAGCAAAGAGCCAAGAGTTAAATCATTTATGTTATGTTTGTTTGTTAATTGTTTGGTTTAAATTGTATTGCAATATGTTAAAAAATATACTTCCAAAGTTATAAATATATATTTATTATTAAGTTAATGTAAAGGTTACAAACACACCCATACAGGTACTCATACATGTACTCACACACCTATACAGTCATTCACACAGGTACAGTAGTAGGGAAAATGAATGCACTAGCCCGGCACCCTCTGCTGGTATCTGCCTAGGGACATAACAGTGGAGAGTGCAGTTAAGACTCCATGTAAACCAAAGCAGGCACTGATGTCTCTAAAGGATTCACATGTTCTCAACATATTAATCGTCTGAATAAATAAGCATGGGACTCTCTGCCTGGATAATTTGAGTGATTGTATATCTCAAATTGGTACTCTTTACATGCATCCCATAAAATGCGATGCAGCGCTCACAACGAAATTCGTTTTATTTATTTAAATGTTTACTTACCTGTATTCGGCCGTAATCCGTGGTTTACTACCCCCACCCTGCCCCTCCCCCGCCCCACGTCACCGCCCGGCCGGCACTCCTACCACCGACCGCGACTGATTGAACCTACTGCCTTCCCAGTTGGTTATTCCAGCTATTGATGAAAACTATGCACCATGCACATTTCCTTGGAAGCCGTACGTCACTGTATTTATAGTACAGGGCTTTGGCTTCCTCCAGCCATTATCCATTAACCCAACATCCAGGCATCCTGTAGGCACTTGATCATAGAGGAAAACTGAGAGCCCTATTTAGTCTCTTTTGGCAATATTAGTGCCCACTGAGACAGGGGAACCCACTCACTATCATACACCACATGTTTTATCTGCTGCAGCACCACCAAGCATATTACAAGTTTCCTCACTGCGACCCTAACCACGGCGGTGAGACCGCATTTGTTAGGCTGGAGTTGAGGAAACAAAGGGGGCTCGACAGGGCCCCATGGTGCCTTGTGGCCCCTGGGATGCATGCAGGGTGGCACATGGTGTGCCTCCCTGTGTGAATGCACCTCCTTTCCTGTACGGCATGGACTTCACAGTCCATGCCATGCAGGAACAGGCTTTGACGTTCACATTGCAGTACCTTTTTGAAAGGCACCGCCTAGGGAATGCCAAAGGACTGCCTGCCAGACCAGGAGAAAACTCCTAATCTGGCGGGTGGGAAGCAGCAAGTTTGGTGGTGTGGGAGCGGGCGGTGGTGTGCCGTCCCGCTCCTGCACCGCCAAATTCGTAATCAAGCCCTAAGTTTACTCATCTCATCAGTAAATGTTGGCTTGGCTAGCTCACATTACCACATCTAAACATCTAACCTTTCTGAGTTATAGATGTTTGTCAGTAACCTCGAACATGCCCACTCTGATTCCCAAGGAATTAGTGAAAGCAGATCTAACCCTTTCATTTGTCACTTTTGCATACCTAAAGTGTTACAAAGAAAAGAAATAAGAATGCATTTTCAAATGTTTATTGAAAAGCTCGAATCCTTGTAAATAAAATGTGAACTGCAATTGTCAAACAGTTGAAACACATCATTGTTTTGAGCATTATTAGAATGGTGAAAAAAAAAATTCCACCATGTTAGTTGTTTCTGATGTTACTCCTACCTATCAATAATACTTATTCTCCAATGAGAGCATAATGGAAGTATTGGTCTGTCAGACCTAGTTGGAATGCTCTAACCCCATACCTTGGTATAATGTCTCAAGAAGCTGGCCTCAGTGCCTTAACGAATGCACGCTGTCTGAATGTGCAAGCCTGCACACATCTCTGCTTTCACAGTTATCTTCCCTCTTAGGATGAATGTCGGGGCCTGCTGGGCTAAATCTCATTTACAGCTCTCTGGAGCATTCATGATAACTTCAAAGTGAAGTGCCTCTCATCGACTTAAACACGGGCACGGTTTTAAAAAAAACACTTTTCTTATCACATTCTGATAGAGACGTAGAATAACAATTTTACTTAGCCTGAAGAGATAAAGTAATCTCCTACGAACACATAATAACAAGGACATTGCGTCTGATATGTGTGATTCTGTTACTAATGGGACAGACTATGCTTACTAAAAAATAAGTGCGTGCATGGCACATTCTTGTGATAGTGAATGAAAACGTGCAAACCACTAACTCAAAAAGATGCTAAATTTAAAATGAAAACTAAAATGGAGATCAGATATAATCCCTACATCACCCTCTCTATAGTCGGGGGCAACTATATAACAAATAGCATAAGTATTATGTTTATATCAAAGCTTTACATTACATAAAAACACTTCAATAGGAAAAACAAAGTCAAAGCCCATAAAAACTGCCAATTAAAAACTGATTGTTTACAGAAAATAAGGAAAATTTCCAAAAAGCCAATACAAAAATTTATGAGATATCTGATGAAGAGGACGGCATCTTCAAAACGTCCACAATATCCATGTCCAGAGCATCAATAGGGCCCAAAAAGGAACCTGCATCCACAGACAGTACATCGAAAGAGTCCTGGGGCCATATTATGCATTTTCATTGTTTGCGCCAGGCGCACCTACTAAAAGGTGCGCCAGGAGCAAACAATGCAAATGCGCCCTATTACGGTGAATGCGCTGCCCCCAGGATAGCCGCGAGCTTGCACTGTCCCCAGGGTCAGTGACTTCACCTGCCTGCAAGGGGAGGTCTGGGGGGGTCCTTAGGACCCCCTTTCACCCTCCAGAGGGCTGCTCTCAGGGGGCGCACACACAGTGTGCCACCTAGAAGGTGGAGCACTGTGAGTGCGCCCCTGAGAGCTTTTTTGCCTCTGCGCCTGTGCCTGTAATATGGTGCAGGCGCAGAGACAAAGGAATTCCCTCATTTGCATAGGGCACGCCCCTATGCAAATGAGATAATGCCCCTTGAAGGTAGCGCTGGTGCTTTAATTGCACCAGCAATATCGGTGCTACTGAAGGGGTCACACAATCGTCTGTGCCCCCTTCTGTACTACCAAAGTGCCCCAGGGGGTGCAAAAAGCAGGCACAAATGCCCATTGTGCCCCTGGGGCACTTATTGTAATAAGGCCCCTGAAGAGCAAAATCCAAGTCGCAATGAGAGTCGTTACTAGCCTATTCAGCAGGTGCCGAAGGCGGCAGTGCCAGGAGTGCAGCATCATTCAAGTGCCCAGGTGCCAAAGAAAGCAGAAAATTACAGAGCATCTGGCATGGCAAAGGTGGCTCATAATAGGCATCACACAGCAATGGAAGCAGCATCATTTGACAACACAGCTGATGCAACTGCAAAGGACACACAAGCAGATTTAAATCAGTAAATTGCGATAATTGTGTGGCAAGGCATATGTCGAGTCCACACTCGAATGAGCACCATAAACAGTGAAACACAGGCTGCACTCTCTGAACCATACGGGCCTGAAGGACAGAGACCAGTTCTCAATTAGTTCCAGTGACATTGACTCTCCAAAATACTGTATCGTGAGTTCACAACACAGAATGACGTGTGGTAGTTCCATTACCATGTAGTCATGTTGTGGGACATCCATTGCGGTGTAACAAAAATAGAACCAAAATTGCAGCAATAAGAAACAGAACAATTAGAATGTCTTCAAAAAACGACGCTAGAAAACAAGGAATGTATAAAGGACGGAATAACTCCAAGTACAGACTGAAACGCGGAATCAGTCCCAACCCAATCCCCTTTAAAAAGTGTGCCGCTCCACCTGTATTAAAAGTATTAAAAATACAGTTTACCAGCTCACCGAAATGCCTTGGTAACTGAGTGCTCAAAAGCGATTGCACCTCTGACGAGGAATTTGCAACTTGGAGTTCAAAAGTTTCTTCGGCAGATGTGAGAGCCACATGAGTTTGAAACAATAAGGCTTTGAGTTTGCTCAATCGATCAAACTGTATTTTAAGGACAGGGACCTTGTGCCACAAAGTAACTTCTCCGCCAGTAAGTGTGGGAGGATACAGAACATGCATACAGCAAGTGACTTGTTCCACAATCATGTAGACTAACAAATGCTTCTTTGCTGTCATGCACATATCTGTACTGAATAGGGAGAAACCAAACTTTGTGTAAAAAATGTGAATCTATCCCTTCATATCTGCCTACTTGAAAATGCCAAAGACTAGATGTGAAATGAAATGTGAAGATCAGAAAAGAAAGGAAACGTGGATCAACCAAACGACAGATGGAGTTTCAGCAACCAAAAAGGGAACTTTTTCTAAACGTTCTATATTAAGCATAGTGCCGGTGGCTTCTTTCTTAGCCATTATCATTTGCATACTTGTTACATTAAAAAGCAACAATGACTTAGTTGTATTTAAATAATTCCATGGCGCTATCTTTCTGATTTTAAAGCATGCAAAGTCCAACTCAATTGCAAAATCGACTTCAACTGACTCTGGCCATGTTGAAGCATAGACATGTCATTTTGTATGATATCGAATACAGATGAAACAATATTATTCAGTGAATAAATGTGAGTTGGCAATGTAGTCATGCCATTATCGACAACAGTCAAGGCTTTTTCCAAATTGTCTTATCAATTTGTCTCAAACATTCAGCTGCCTCTTTTTTCAATTTTTTTTCAAATTTCATTTTAACTGGCATATATAAAATGTTTAAAATGAGAAGATCTGGGACATAATAAAGAATCCTGTAAATCCATATTATCTGAAAGGAGGGATAAGTGGTGTTTAACTGCTGACAATGTTGAGTGTTCTAACCATTGCTGGAATACTATATGTAGTGACTACCCCAGAATGTAATAAGTGACTGTATCCCGGGTCTGTCCTGTTTGCTTTAAACCCTGTTGAAGAATTCAAAAAATGAGTATTACAGCCACTGGTGTCAACAGGCCATAATAACCACCCATCTGAACCAGAAAGTGAAGAATTGCACGTTCCATTTTGCACCATTTCATTAAGCTGTTTTTCTGTTAAATTAACAAACAGAGAGAATGCTTGGCGTATTTACATTATTAGCACCGCCAAAAGATGTAGTCTGTTGTACTGTTTTGTTTAACCCCTTCGCTGCGGGGGTAATTCCCCCGCGGGTGCGGGAGGGCGGGGGGGTGAATGCAGCGCCGCGGTGCTCGTGACGAGACCAGCTCGTCATGAGTCACAGTGGAGCTGTGCTCATGACGAGCTGGTCTCGTCACAAACCCGCCCACTCATTAATTCTCCCGCACAGGCGGGGAATTAATCACGCGTGGGCGGTGCGCACCTGTTATGACGAGACCAGCTCGTCATGAGCACAGCTCCACTGTGACTCATGACGAGCTGGTCTCGTCATAAGCACCGAAGGGGTTAAAAAGATCATTTGTAGAGGGATTAGACATGCCCTAAATAAAGTGTCAGTGCCCTTGACCTGCCAATTGCGTGTTCCCCAAATTGACTTGAGCTCAATATTTTCCTTCCAATATTCATAAGCCTGTAGTGAAAGTTGGGAAATAAATGAATCAGAATAAATAAATTTTGTCTGTGTCAGCATGTTTTTCTTTAGTAGGGAAGGTGTAAAGCGATAATAATATGAAACCGGGTCAGTAGGAACATGGGGGCATATTAACAACGAGGCGATAAACAATTATCGCCGCTTTAGCGTCCGTTTTCGGACGAAAAGCGGCGATAATCTTATCGCCTAATCAGCAAGGTCACGCTATTGCGTGAATCCTTGCACTATCGCCTCTTTCCCCAACGCCCATCTTTGCATCTCTAATGAGATGCAAAGTGGGCGTTACTGGCGTACCCCGGATGGGCTACGTTGCAAATATCGCCGATGTGCACATCGCGATATTTACAAGGCAGCCCACAGGATTATAGCAGACGTTAAATTTTGGCGAAAACGGCCGTTTCGCCAAAATCTAACGTCTGCTATAATCCTGACTTACCTATGTTAGACATAGGAGATGGATTCTGCTGATACGACCACAGGGTCGTATCAGCAAGGTTATCGCCGTTTTGAAGGGAACATCGCTGGAAAACCAGCGATGTTCCCTGCAAAGGGCGATAACCTCGCTATTTCTGGAATCTTTATCGCCCTGGAGAAACGCGTTGTTAATAACGCGCTACCAGGGCGATAAATACCAGAGATAGCCTGCGATAATATAATTATCGCTAAGCACGGCCAGCGATAATTATCGCTGGCCGTTGTTAATATAAAGGAACTTTTTCATATCTGCATTTGAACTCCCTATGGAGGTGTATAATTGAAAGCAGCACATGCAGTACAAGCTCTGTGTAAATAGTGATGTGCACAATGATGATAACAAAACATTTCACCATAATTTGCAGAATTCAAATACAAATCCTCATTTTCAAACACTGTATATGAATCTAATCCAGACAGCATATTATTAACAGTCATTGCATCCCATTCATCAGAAATCGAACCTGGGGTAATAATGTCATCCATAGCAACTTTAAACACATACCGAATTTACGAAGTCCCTGTAGGACCAAAAATGTCATAGGGAACCTTATCCCATAAAATACTATCATGGACAGAGAAAGCAGTAATGTTCACAAGGGACAAGTCTCTTCTGACATTATGTGATGAAGAATGGGAAGTAAGGACCTCAGCTACTAGTTCTGGAGAAGAACAATCCGGGAGATAATGTTCATTCAATAGTAGAAAGAAAACAGTAATAAATCCAATCAAAAGGAGGAGAAAAATATAGGGAAATAATAATAATTCAGCAATAGAACCTAGGAGTAATCAGATATGTCTGTTTCAACCAAAGGAATAGTTTACACACACCACACAAGCAGGTAAGTGAAGAGTCTGAAGAAAAATCACAAATGTTGACAAAATAACCAGAGGCAGGCTGAGAAAAAAACAGGGACCTCAGCATGTGAAGTAGACACAGCAGATGCCTCCAAAGATGGTTGATAATAAACAACTTCAGTGCAAGGAGCAGCAGTATAAAACCGCAAACTCACGTCAAAAACACACCCTGTGTCTCCATCATCAAATGGAAACATTGAAAGTTCTGCATCAGAAGACCCCACCCACGTAGTAGCAAGATTAGGACTACTTATTGCTTTTAAAGAGATTTCTTGCACGGTAGAGGGAGGTGACAAAGAACTACACATAAGCCTTTGTGGCCTACTATGGAGGACAGGCCACATGGTGTGGCTTGATCAAATCAATTGAAATGTGACCTTTTTGTTCACAGCCAGCAAGCGGTGGCAAAATCACAATTCGAGTACCTTGGATGGCAAGGACAGGTACCCGTGCACAATACGATGGACCAAACTCTTTTTTATCTGCAATATTCTCTCGAACTAGATCCCCCACTTTAGGAATCCAGCCAAAAACAGCTGGTTGCACCCTCACTTCGTCAGTGGCAGACCGTTTAGAACTTACATTTGAGTGCTCATCTCGGAAGTCCTGTTTTTCCTGTAAGACAATGAAACAATCATTGATGTCAAAGGACACATCCTCAGACACTGTGCCAGAGTTACACAGATCTGGAAGAAACATAGAAACCCTGAAAAGGACTTCATATGGAGTCTTACCACCCAACAGCAATCTAGGCAAATTATGTAATGCTCTCTGAACACCATACAGTAGATGGATCCAACTACAACCTGAACTAAATATTATAGCTGTTAACGACTGCTGTAAGTCACAGTTTTGCCATTCCACTATCAAATTTCCCTTGAGAACATAGGAAGCAGAACAATGCACAGCAACACCCAGAGTGCCCATTGTGTTCCGGTATACCTTTTTAGATCCCTGGTCCAAGTGGAATACTGCCACTGCACATGTGCCAATAAAGACTTGCAAATATTTAATAAAAGCTTGCGCGTCAGATGATCGCTGTGGCCACATCCATAGAAATTGAGAACAAGAATCAAATGCTACTAAGATATATATGAAGGCACCATCCAAAAGGAGTTGTCCACAATGATCAAAATAGACACATTTTAAGGGTTAATTCGAAACTAAAAGTGGTGTCTGCAGTGTGCAAGCAACAGTGGAACCCTTAATTTGTTGACAAATGTCACAACAAAGTGCAAACTGTTTGGACTGTTTATAAAGGCCTTGCCACCAGTATCGTTTCTGTAATAAAGAAACTGTAGCCACCACACCTGCATGGGAAGACACCAATCCTTCATGAGTAGCTATTATTAACTCTAACCTGCATTCCCAGATGGGTGTCACTTGATCACCCACCCCAGGAATGTGGAGAAAGGGAACCTTTTGAGGACTCCAAAGATTTTTTAGCTGAATAGCATTCAGATAAGGGCTTGCCACTAGCCGAGGAAGTGACCAAGGAAGTCACAGCAGCCATTAGGTCATCATCTATCCTCGTTTGTGAATAAGTAATCACAGCCACCTTGGCAGCTTCATCAGCCAATGAATTCCCTGCAACGCGTACACCAACACGTTGATGAGTCAATGTATGAATAACATGATCCTCTGGTGAAGCATCTTTAGAGCTGCCACCTTTCCCCAAAGAAGTTTATGCTTTATAGAATTTGCTTTAGAAACTCTGAATCCATTCATGTGCCAATAAGGCAAATTATCATTATAGGCCTGGACACAGTAATAGGAATCACATGCCCAGGTGCCAAGAAAGCAGAAAATTACAGAGCATTTGGCATGGCGAAGGTGGCTCATAATAGGCATTTCACCACAATGGAAGCAGCATCATTTGACAACACAGCTGATGCAACTGCAAAGGATGCACAAGCAGATTTAAATGGGAATCACACAGTATAAGTGTGGGGATTTCTGAATCCATATTCTGCAAAGCCAGAACCAGCGCTTTCAATACAGCCAGCTGAGCGGTACAGTACCCAAAGTTTTTGCATATGTTTTTCATGTTTGAAATACATCATCTTTCATCACACCTTTTAATGCAGCACATGCAGCTAAGTACTTGTGCTTAGTACCAACCACGGGCTGGGCTGAACCATTAATATATATTATAAAAGCATACTAATCTAGAGGCAAAATTCATTAGAAATGGGGTATTCCTTTTCATACTGGAGATATTCCTGTGTTCGCAAAATAGGGTCAAAAATGAAACCAACATCTGTAGCTGTTAAGGAAGTGGCCCAATGGATCCATCTGGGAAGCAAGGCTTTCACGTTGGATACACTGCCTTGGGGACAGCCTCTACGGTCGGAACAGCAGACATCACAATTATACGTCTCCCTTGTGCCAATGGAAGTTCCTTCAAGACAGCTGTTTGAACTGCAGTCAGAACTTTTTCTGTTGATGCAAAACAAATTTCTCCATTAGAATATAAATGTGATTTATAAGCAATTGGCACTGTTTCTCCTTCATTAAATAAAACATGTGTAACCCCTGCAACTCGCAATTATGTGGATTACTAAATTAGTAGAGTTAACAGGAGTATTCAAGTGTGTTTAGATTAAAAAATGTCTGCCTGTAAGTTCTGGAGAATAGTAGTGTGTCCAGAAGTCCAATGTTTATTAGAAAAATCTGGATGAATTAAATCTTACAACGGTCTCACCCGTTGTGCATAGTCTGGTATGTATGTTCTACCAAAGATTAGAAATCCTAAAAGCGATTGAAGCTTTTTAAGGTCTTCAGTGGTTGTAATAGAGCACATTTCTCTCAAAAATGTGGAGCCAGACTGTTGCCTTAATTCAATAATTCATATCCTAAGAACAGAACACTGAGAAAGGCAATTTGGGAAAATTAAATTTTTAGCCATGGTGAGCGAATCCTAGAATAATGCGATCCACTCTGGCCAAATGTGTGTTTGAATCATTGTCAGTGATATAAATGTCATCAACGTAAGACAATGCTTCTGAGTCAATTTCTTGTGAAATTGACATCACACAGCCTGCAAACAGACCTGGACTGTCCTTATACCCTTGTGGGAGCCTACAGAACCTTAGTCGCGCTCCTAGCACTAAAAACACGGTCAAATTGTGTCTCTCAAGTGCTCTATTTTGACAGAAAAAACCATTGGAAATGTCCAATGTAGTTTTGTATTTTTTCGAACAATGTTATTTATTAAGCCTGTGCTGTGTGAATTTTGTACAATTAAAGTCTGTGTGTGACTGTTTAAATGTCTATAGTCTAAGGGCCTGATTACGAGTTCGGTGGTCCAGGAACTGCCAAACTCCGCGGTTGCAGTCCAACCTCTGCGAGCTCGGCGGTCCGACCACCTTATTTTGAGATTGTCGGATTGCCTTTATAAAGACTGCCAGGGAACCGCCAATACCGCCAGCAACCGCAGACCGTTGCGGCTGGGGAAAGCAGCTGTTATAGGGCGGTACTGAGGAGTTCCACCTCAGTCCCGAATTACGAGTTGGCTTTCCGACAAGCTCACCGCGGTGGTTGGACCACCATCTTCAAGTCAGTGGAAACAAAGGATTTGGGGGCATACTCTCCCCTTTCCTGTTCTTTCCATCAGAGTTCGACATGGATCCCTTTCTCCATGTCCCCCCTTCACAGCAGCATCTTCACCCCGAAGAATACAACCCTGTTTGTGGCGAAATACAGGTAGGTCCTTTTTGTACAATATACCCATTGCCTGGACTGCCCACATATGAGCCAGACTCCGGCAATGAGTAGGTGGTATTTTTTCATATGTATCATGCATATGTGTGCATTCGACACATGTGCAGTCGAAATGCTCACACAGGCATCGATATATATATATATATGAAAAACCATTCACGACCGCCGCAGACACACTGCGGGCACCGTGGTCAACTTGCTATATGGCGGTCGGAAGACCGCCGACACTGCAGTCTTCTAGAGGCCGTGGCGGTCAGACAGTCGGACCACCAAACTCATAAACAGGCCCTAAGACTATACAATAAGAACGATCTGGTTTGATCACAGGATATAATAGATTATTCTTAGGGAAGACACAAGGCTCAATCACACCTTGATATTCTAATTGTGTTTTAATCTTCCTTACTGCATTTTAGCTTCATATTTAATAGGATATTGTGCTCGAATCTGCAGACTGGACCGCATAGGTAGAACATGATAAGGTGAGTCTTTATCCTAACCTGTCTAATTGCGATATAAAGATGGGGCCTGCACAAGAGCCCATTCTGCAGCATACGCTGCCATAACTTCTCCTGGATCAAGAACGAAAAGGAAGGTATGATTACATTCTCTCCATGTAAAACATTTCTAACAAACGTCGGCGCCCGATCAGTCTCAGCCAAGAGAATGCCGCATTCAGTGGTCAAAGTTTGCCTGAATATTACTTTAATAGTACGCAGTATGTCACCCTCAATTTGAATGTCTAAATCAGCAGGGGCTGAGTACCATGAGTAATGCTGTAGTGGGAAGCAAATACAGTCCCCCATGTATTACACTCCTCAACTGGAGTAACCATACCAAGTAGAAGACACATAGTGAGAATTCAAATTTATCTTGGGGTCCAGTGGGGGGGAACCACTGCCTCAAGCTGATTTTTTTTTGTGCTATCCAAAACGCAATCCCATCACGTTTGGTCAGGATCTTACCAATAATGGCATTAATAGTAATTGGACTAATTGCAGGCATAGCTAACTGCACCTGTCCAGCTTGAGGAGTCCTTGCTGGGGCAGTAGTTAATGTATGCATAATTAACTGCATCAGATGTCGATAAAGTCTAACCAAATGGTTCAAGAGAGCACGCATCTCTCGCTGTGTTAATCCATTTGTATGTGGAAGTGGCATATAGCCTGCTAAGGCAGGCCTGGCTGCCCATTTTTACTGAGCGGGCCCAGTCGTACATTTTGAAGTGTATGTGGGAGGGCACCTCAGCACCAATTGTTATGTTCCTGGTAAGTTAATGGCATTTCTAAATCCTCATAAGGTACAGCTGCTTCATCATATGTGTGAAATGTCTATGAATTTGCATCAACTGCAGGAAAAGTAACCCAGGAATAAAATATGTTGCATTTATATGCTTTGTGTGCTTCATCCACGAAGGTAACATCTAGATTGGCGAGCCCATATGTAGTTACTGCTTGTCTGCAATTAATAGGAATAACCACAGCGTCCGCTGCCATATTAATGAATGGAATTCAAACAAAGAAAAGACTATGGGGGGCAATCCTTTTAACAGACCAAGATTGATCAACCTGCAGAAATAAATAGGTGCTTCCAATTAATCTGAGAGGATAAACCCTTATCCCCACAGATGTCTCGTATGAAGGCAATAAAGGAGCTTTGGGCTTTGGGCACACAAAACAAACTACTCAGAAGACCCATTAAATACGTACCAAACCTAGAACATTGGTGGCACCATTTTATACTGTTCCTACAAACTTAGTAGGCCTGTGCATTAGTTCAACAAAACTTCACAATATAGAGACTAAGGGCCTGATTTAGATCTTAGTGGATCTGGTCCTGCAGTCACTTTTCCGTTGGTTACTAAGTCTGCCTACTAGGCAGTCCGCCTGCTCAATTTTGATGCTGGCGGGTCTATGGACGATGGTCGGTCCGAGTGCCACAGTTTCCGCCAGAATTTTCCTCCCACGTTGACGGCGTCATAGGCAAAAGCGGCTGTTGGAGGGAGTTCAGCAAATATTTCCACTAAGCCAACCACAATGTGCCTTCCAGTCAACGTAACTGTGGCGGGTAAATCTCCACATCTGAGTTGGCGGTTTATGAGGGATACAAGGTACAAACTTACCTGTTTTTCTTTTTTCCACTTCTGTTTCCGTAATGAACCCAATTGTCCAAGTGTTCCTTTGCTGCTGCTCCTTGACCACGACCACGAAGCAAATCAACCCTGTTGTCACAGGAATCGAAGGTAAGCTTCTTTTTTTGAATTGCCTGTTTACATTTGCTCTGGACTCAGCAAATTGTTATAATGTGTAATGCATATGTGTGTAATGTTGTTGTTTAAGAAATTTAAAGAAACACACCTATACTAATTTTTTTTTCTTCACATTTAGTGCAAACTTCAATCATGATAATGGACACTTCCACAAAATTTGACATGAATCAAAATACATACTGTGTTCATAAATGTGTTGTTAATTATTTTCCAATTTTATCAAATTATAAACATATGCATTACACATTTTTTTGAATAATTTAAATTAAATATAATTTAGTAATTGCACGAGACAAGGTAAAACTGATTTTTTAAATAAATGTAAAATCAATGTTAGTTCTAAACTTAAATCATAATTTTATTTATTTATGCAACAGTTCCACTTTTCTAGTGCATTTTCTGTATTTTAGTAATTTGTTTTAAAGGTGTGATGCATATGTGCTTATTTTTTCACTTATTAAGTTAAAATAAACACACCTGTATTAATATTTAATAATACAAATTTCATTTTCTTTGGTGTAAGTGTCCATTATGATGAATGCTTGACCAAAATGTAATGTCCATTACATTTAGCTTTATTTCTATTGTTTGGACTTCACAAATATGTCATTTAAAAAATCTTTTGTGTTTTCTGTTATAAATGTAAGTAAAAATATGTATTTCACATTTTCATCATTAACATTTTTAATAATCAATGATTGTAAATGAATAATAATGTTAGGAAAAACTTTGTCTGTCTTGTTTAATATTGATTGGTGGGCTCTCCTCCGCGGCTGGGCTCAGCCGCTAACATCTCAAGAAAAAATTGGCTCTTGCAGCGTTTCATCAAGGCGTTCTTTGCACACACTTAAATAGTCACCAGGGCCTGCCCGAGTGGGCGGGGCCACTCTGATGGCCTTATGGTCCTTGTAGTGTTGCAATAATAACACTCATGTGAGTCCGTCTTGTTGAACGAAATTCATGCATAATTTACCCCAGTGAGTTGATGTTCCTTTCAGTTCAGTCCGCGGTTAATATTGTGCCGTTCCTCGCTTGAATTACCCTCTGTATTTGCCGATGACGCTTTGTGTGGCGCCATCACGGACCCGCATTCTTGCGGTGGGCTCTCCTCCGCGGCTGGGCTCAGCCGCTAACATCTCAAGAAAAAGGTAGCCCCAATGGAGGAGGCCGCTGGTAAGTTATATTTCAATTATTTATTGAAGACGGCTTCAGACATGACAGGAACATGAAAAGTTCATCGCTTTCAGGCCAGACGCGTTTCGGGCATAAGTCCCTTAATCATTGGCTCTTGCAGCGTTTCATCAAGGCGTTCTTTGCACACACTTAAATAGTCACCAGGGCCTGCCCCAGTGGGCGGGGCCACTCTCATGGCCTTATGGTCCTTGTAGTGGTGCAATAATAACACTCATGTGAGTCCGTCTTGTTGAACGAAATTCATGCATAATTTACCCCAGTGAGTTGATGTTCCTTTCAGTTCAGTCCGCTGTTAATATTGTGCCGTTCCTCGCTTGAATTCCCCTCCGTATTTGCCGATGACGCTTTGTGTGGCGCCATCACGGACCCGCATTCTTGCGGTGGGCTCTCCTCCGTGGCTGGGCTCAGCCGCTAACATCTCAAGAAAAAGGTAGCCCCAATGGAGGAGGCCGCTGGTAAGTTATATTTCAATTATTTATTGAAGACGGCTTCAGACATGACAGGAACATGAAAAGTTCATTGCATTTCAGGCCAGACGCGTTTCGGGCATAAGTCCCTTAATCATTGGCTCTTGCAGCGTTTCATCAAGGTGTTCTTTGCACACACTTAAATAGTCACCAGGGCCTGCCCCAGTGGGCGGGGCCACTCTCATGGCCTTATGGTCCTTGTAGTGTTGCAATAATAACACTCATGTGAGTCCGTCTTGTTGAACGAAATTCATGCATAATTTACCCCAGTGAGTTGATGTTCCTTTCAGTTCAGTCATTGGCTCTTGCAGCGTTTCATCAAGGCGTTCTTTGCACACACTTAATCCAGACACTTATACACCCACTCATTCTTCAATACACCTTGGCATATATTTTTAAAACATATTTAAACTTTATAGAAACACACAGTCACTGGATGATGTCATCAGTGATGTCATCAGTGATGTCATTTGAGATATCATCAGTGATGTCATCAGTGATGTCACTGACCATGTCATAAATGATGTAATATGTGACGTCATCAGCAGTGCATTGCGGGGGCGCGAGTTATAGTTAGCTGAACTAACTATAACGGCGGAATTTCTCTGGTTTTGTACGAGTAAAATGTCCAACTAACTATAACGTCCCTGAAACCTGTGGTTTTTTCAGTGAATTTCTAAGGTTTTTTAATGCTAATTTCTAACTATAACGTCCCTGAAACCTATGGTTTTTTCAGTGAATTTCTAAGGTTTTTTAAATGCTAATTTCTAACTATAACGTTTTTAAAACCTATGGTTTTTTCAGTGAATTTCGAAGCTTTTATAAATGCTAATTTCTAACTACAATGTCCCTGAAACCTATATTGTTTTTAAGTAAATTAAAAAAAAAAACGTGCATACTTTTTGTAGTGAAAAACTAACTGTAACAGTAGTCTGTTATAAGTTATAATTTAAAAATGTTTAAAACTTAATTAGCACTAATTAACATCTAAGTGTGGAAAAAGTGTGAAGCAGCAGCTATGATACCTGACTTCGAACAACAGCGTTCACAGTTCGATTCCCGGCTCCGGCGCCACGTTAGCCCACCACTATGTCACCTTGGGCAATATCTTGCTTAATCTTCCCGACGCCCCTGAGCGCCGGGACACCTCTCTGGAGGTAGCTGTACACTTTACAAATACTGGCATTTTTTAAATTTAAAACCATAGTGATGAGAAATATTAGCACGTATTTTTTTTTCCCTCTATTCTGAACAATATTTTTTTTATATCTTCTATTTAGAATTACGGCAATTAATAGATGTTTTTAGTCACGAGAAAGGAAATGACAGGGTTTGCCGGGTAACAGTTTTTAAGCTCTCCAACGTATGTACATATTAAGGAGCTTATACGTTTGAGGATCGAAATCGAAACCTTTACCGCTTCACATTTTGTAACTTTTCCCAACACGTGCACAAGTTAAACAGTGAAAACGTGAGCACGTGTCAACTGTAAAACGTGACATCTAAATGGGCGGAGCCGCATGTTCCTTATATAGACTACTCAATAACCAAAAAGTATATAAACCACACCCGTTGATCGATTAGTTTTGTTTTTGCGAGTTATTTACGCGTGTCAATTCTGTGATGCAGGTTCCGTTTTCTCGCGTCTGATTCTTCTTTTGCGACAACAAAACATATTACGGAGTTGTAAGTTGTTTGATTATGGCATAGCAGATATTTTTAATACGTAGCTATTTGTGATTATTTAAAGATTTGTATTTAGAAAAAAGTGTTATTGATTGTTTTTGCCATTTATATGTAACGTCAGCAGCTTGTTTTCAGAAACAGACAGAATAGAGAAAACACTGTTCCTTTTCTGGCTCCTTTGAGCTCATATAGTGTGACTTTGTATATTATAATATTGACACTATACTTGACCTCAGAGGTGTTGGTGACCCATGGGCGCGAAGACTAAAGATATATATGTAACGTCAGCAGCTTCTGGTTCTTACTCTGTTTCCCCCCTGGGATCATATAGTGTGAGTATGTATATTGTAATATTCACATTCATACTGACCTCAGTGGAGTTTATGACCCGTCGACGCGAAGACGAAAGACTTCGAAGTCCCGCTGGTAAATATTTCGTTATTCATCTTGTTTTGTGTTTATGACTTTATTTTCCTTTTCCTATTGTCTGGCATCAGTGACACTCTGTATATTGTAGTACAGTGTCATTTTTTCAGACAACAAGAGTTGGAGATTTGTTGGCGCCAGGAGTAAACCATCTGAAATACAGCTTACTGACCTTTATAACTTACTTGATCAGATATTTTTTCAGTGAGAATATTTTTCGGAATTGCACTTTAAAAAAGATTGTTTGCATAGATACTTTCTTACTGAATGCCTTTGATAAACCCTACATTTCTGAATGATATTTTGGTATTTCTCTTTTTCTCTGTTGTGGTTCCTATTCTCCTTCTCCCTATAGAATATATAGGAATAGTAGTGTATATTATACTACTATCCTATATGTTCTTAAAGGAGTACGTGATCTCTTAGCGGAGCAGTGAGCGACCTCTAAGCACTACGACAGAACTTTCCAGAGTTCTACAGAATCGAAATTGTAAAAAATTTGATTTTTTTGTTGTGGTCCTTATTCTTGTTCTCCTGTGGAATACTATAAAGTCACCCTGTATATTTTAATACTGTGACTTTATAGTAGTTCAAAGGGGTTGGAGATCTATGTGCGAGAAATTAACAACATATACTACAGTTATTTCCGTTGATAACTTACTACCTCACAGTTTGTAACACTGCTAATGTTTTATAAAGTAGTAGTTGCTAAAAAAAATTGTATACATAGTGCTTCATTTAATATTTTGATAAAGCGTACATTTCTGTGTAATATGACGTCATTTGTGTTTAACTGTTTTTTACTTGTTATTGTTGTTGTGACCTGAGATGATGTAGTGCGGGAGTGTTTCTTGTAGCACTTCTTTTCTACTTTATCTAAAAGTAACTGATGCCCTTTTATATTAACAAGAATATGGGGCAACACTTTTACAAACTATAGGCGACAAAAAAAAGGGAGGGTGTGGCCACGCTTAAGGGATATTTTATTAATTGCGTTTTTATTTGTCACCCCTCTCATATACACAGCTTCACTTTCCTAAGAAAGTATATTTGTGATTGCTTAATAAAAACTGTTTCAAACCTAGACTGAAATTTTTGCAGCGCAGCCACAGCTCCCCGTCAGAAAAGTAAACACCACATTCTAAGTAAATAGTGCTCCTGGGAAGTATCCCACCCGCGGACTTAATAAAAAGAAGACCGTAACACACTCTGTTATTTTCCCGCCGTGATTTGTAGGCCCCACGCAAATTATATAAATGGCCCTTAAAATATATAAAAAAACAATTTTTACCTTCACAGTCCCTGTCCACCACATTGTGACCACTGTACAGAGTTAATAGTGTTCCTACTCTCCCCTCTACTACTTTTTTTTCCCGTACTCCTTTGAAGTGCGTCACAAAATGGCTGACAACAGTAAACCGTTCCCAGCCAATAAGGAGCACACTTGAACTCGGAACCCTTTAGCCAATAAAATGTCTATGGTGTTCCGCAGAGGGGGAGGGAATGGCTGCCAACACTTCTACTTTTAATGCTTCACAGCCAATGAACATTAAGCTTGGGAAGGTCCTGCTTGGAACACGTTACCCAATCAAATGTCCCTGATACTCCGCGGAGGGGGAGGGAATCGCTGACAACACTTCTACTTGCAATGGTTTACAGCCAATGAACATTAAGCTTGGGAAGGTCCTGCTTGAAACACGTCAGCCAATCAGATGTCCCTGCTACTCCGCGGAGGGGAAGGGAATGGCTGGCAACACTTCTACTTTCAATGGTTCGCAGCCAATGAACATTAAGCTCTAGAAGGTCCTGCTTGGAACATGTGAGCCAATCAGATGTCCTTGCTACTCCGCGGAGGGGGAGGGAATGGCTAGCAACACTTCTACTTTCAATGGTTCGCAGCCAATGAACATTAAGCTCGTTGTTGGAACACCTCAGCCAATTAAACGTTAATTTTGTTCCGCGCACAGGGACAGAACACGCCCTCCCACATAATATTAAATTTCCTCTAACAAAGTGACACTATGCGTGATAAAAGTGAACACCGCATTATAAGTAAACATTACTGCACATTATATTAAAGGAAGGCCGCAATACGGCGCATTGTTGTTTTCCCGATATGATTTCCACAAGCCTACTGAACATTGCTGCAATACTGCGCATCGTTGTTTTGCGGACGTGATTTCCACGGCCTACGCAACATTCACACTACCTGTGTGTGCACCCTACACACTGCTTGCCGCAATATGGCGCATTGTTTTTCCGATGGGATTTCCAGAGACAACGCAACCTTGCCGCAATACCGCGCACCGTTGTTCTGCGGACGTGATTTCCACGGCCTACGCAACATTCAAACTCCCTGCCTCTGCACCGTACAGACTGCTTAAACTAAGTCCACAGTGTTCCTACTATACCCTCTTTACAATTTTTCTCTTTTTTTACCCCTACTCCTTTCAACTGAGTCACAAAATGGCTGCCAACACTTCCTAGTTTCAACCGTTCACAGCCAATGAGCCACAAGCTCGTGCTCGTAACGACTCAGCCAATCAGATGTCAGAATTCTCAAATATCGATATCTATAAATTTGGATATTTCTCAAAAACTACTGAACGGATTTACACCATTTAAACAAAAGCGTTCTTTCTGGACCAAGACCTTTCTCCCTGCCAAATTTGGCGTAATTCCGTTCAGCAGTTTGACCTGTAGCCTTGTCTAAAGTTTCCTATGGAAATTGCATGGAGAAAACACGTTTTGGGACCCCCCTTTTTTCTCAGCCCCCCTCGACGAATCACCCCCAAACTTTCAAGATAGGAGCTGATCTGAAAAAAGAATTTTTGGGGAAAATTTCGTAAAGATTCGTCAAACAACGCCAAAGTTATAAGCAAATCAAAAAATGCTTTTCCTATGGAAACTTGGTCCAACTATAACTACCTACTGGCGACCGCCAACATACTGATGTTGTGGTGTTGTATCATTTAAATGTGTTTAACAATCCACACCATAATTTTTCAGGAACTGAAAGGGACATTCTAGCCTGTGTTAAAATATTCGTCACAATTACATTTCCATTTGAAACATGTACCTGTTCCTCTGGTAAGCCATACAGCTTGCAGTACAGGACCTCGCCTACCAGCATCTCCTGCTCATCTGGTGAAAAGTTTGGGGCCCTGTCTCCTGCTTTGCCAGGCATTTCAGCTCCCAGAGGTAGGAAACAACAGCAACAGTTGAGGAGGTGTTCTTAGTGGCACTGTTAGGAGGCAAGTGAGTTTTTTTTTAAAAAGACCGTCCACAGAAACGGACACATCCATTGGCTTTCATACGTTGCTTTCACACATGTTAGCCTATGGCTATGTCCGTTGTGGAGTTTCACACCCACTACCTCGTCAACTTTTGTTTACTTGCAAATGTCCTGATGTTGAGGTCAGGCTTCCGCCATTTTAGATTATTAAATAGTGTCTTTGTGAATGTTAAGTGCGTCACCACCACTCAAAGTGCCAAAAATGTATTATGTAGTGCATTAGTGTGGTTAAGTACAATAGTTATGCAGTTTTGTTTATACTTCCGTTGACAGAATTTTAGATATAATTTTTGTTTTAAAAGAATGTGTAAATAAATAATTTCAAATGTTTTATTTGCACATTTAGTTTTTATAAAAAATAGACATGTCAAAAATGGAATTAAAAAAAGTTTATCTCAAAGAAATGTTGTGTAAAATTATGCTAAATTATGCTAGAGACATATGAACACAGGGAGAGTGAGAAGACGACGGCCTAAAGTTATGAGACCATTTCCAGACCTTGCCACCATGGAAGAATGAGATAAAGGGCCAGATGTACGAAGCATTTTACCACTCCCAAACGGCCTCAGTAAAATCCTTTTAGGCATGTACCATCCCTATTTTGCGAGTCGGTAACCTATTACCGACTCACAAAATAGGGTTTGCAAGTCGCTATTAGGAAGAGACGTGTTAAGGGCGTCCCTTCCTAATAGCGAGTCGCACTGGAATGTAGGAATGTTTTGCAACAGGGAATCCGGTCGCAAAACATTAGCAGTTACCACCAACTTCACATTGGTGCTAACCCATTCGCAAATGGGAAGGGGTCCTCAAGGGACCCCTTCCCCTTTGTGAATGTGGGCACCAACATTTTTTAAGAGCAGGCTGTGGTCCCACAGACCACTGCCTAATCTTAAAAACTAAGGGGCAGATTTACACGCCCCCTGCGCTGCCAGTACGTCACTTTTTGTGATGCACTGACAGCGCATTTCCCTGCCCCATATTTACAAGGACAGGAAAAGCCACCCTGCGTGGCTTTTCCTCCTTGTAAATATGGCCCCTTTACACGCAGCATTTTGCGTGAAAGGGGCGTTCCATGGGTGTTGATGTGGGTGTTCCTTGAGCCCAGCGGTGCGGCGGAGGACCTTGTATTCCCTACAAAGGTGGCGGTGCCTACCAGGCACTGCCGTAGAGATTATGATGTCCCTTTCGGCCCGCCTGTTCATGGCAGTTAACCTGCCATGAACCGGCAGGCGGAAAAAGACATTGGGGGCCCGTAGTGGGCCCCCCTTCCTTCCTGGCCCTAAGCTGTGGGCACTGGGAGGCACCCATGGTGCCCACCTACATATCCCAGCACTATATGGCAGGCACCGCATGTGGATAGGTAAAGTGTCCCTATTGTGCAATACAAACTATAGGCATTGCGACCGCCGTGGTGGCTGTCGCATCATAATGCCTATGTTGGGACCGCTGTCGGGCGGCCTCAATTTCCGATAAGTCCGCCCGACATCATAATCAGCCCCTATGCTATTAGGTGAAAAAGCACTTACAAGCACCATAACATCAAATGAAATTTAATGAAAACGCCGGCTACATATACGAATATCACATGTATACTTTTAAATACGAGGTCCCTAGTGAAGCATCACGCAGATATTGTGTTCGTAACCGAAACATGGGCAGATTCAAACTCTGGGCCAGAAATTATTGTGGCTACGCCCCCAGGATATGCTGTCTATTGGCTTGACAGGCAAACAAAAAAGGGAAGTGGGCTGGCTGTTTTTTATCGAAACCATTTTGAAGCTACTTTTGAACCTTCAATATCTCCTGGTTTTGAGGCCCTAGCATTCTTGGTGCAACTGCCTAACATGCAGCCCTTTAAGGGCTTGTTAATTTACCGCCCACCGGGACCAAGATGCGGCTTTGTGGATAAGCCTAATACGATCCTCGAATCATCCATCCTCAATTCAAGCTTATCGGTGCTGGGTGATTTTAATTTCCATTTGGACAATTAGACTGATTCGGACTTCGCAAAGCTGATCGACACTATGAATGCGCTTGCACTTTCCTTAATTTCCAGAAGTCCGACGCACAGGGCTGGACATATGCTAGATGGGATTTTTTCAAATCATCCATCTATTAACATACTACCATCTCTTCCTCTTACTTGGTCCGACCATTGGGCAGTTAATTGGCAGCTAAAGATTCAGAAGACTCCTTTGCACAGATATGTAGTTCAACAAACCCCAGGTAGAGTCTGGCATAAAATTCAGCTGGCCGAACTGAAAGCCATCCTTACAACCATACTTACATGCTTACAGCCGATAACTTGGAACAGAGTGTTGAAAACGTTTCGCTCTGGTTAAGTTCGGCTTTGGACATTAGCCCCTGTCAAATTAAAAACCACGACAAAGAAAGTCTCCCAGTCATGGTATAATGAGACCCTTGAGACATCAAAACGAGACTGTCGTAGGCAAGAGCAGAAGTGGAGGAAAAACTGTGAGTCTGAAGAAAAAACAATCTACAAAACTAAACTAGCCGAACAGAAAAAATGTATTCTAGCTGCTAAAACTTTTTATTACTCGGAGCAGATAATATGATGCAAATAAAACTCTCTTTCAAGTCATAAAAAAATTGGTAGTACCAGCTATTTCCAACCCAGCAGTACCCAATCAAAATTTTTGTGATGCCCTTGCCGGCTTTTTTCAAGAGAAAGTAGCAAATATCTTTAACAAATTCTCCGCAGGCAGGACACCCATACAGCCGGAGGGGCAAATCTCGAATGTAGCAACAGGTCAAGCTAGATTCTCAACTTTCAAGGTACCCTCTGAAGAACAGCTAATGAATTTAATTCCATTAATCAAATCTAGTGCTCTGCAAGACCCTTGTCCTCCTAAAATAATGCATATAATTCCAGCACAAGTGGCACAAAATCTGTGGCAAATTTTCAATATAATGTTCACGGAGGGTTCTTTCCCTGCGCATTCGAAATCTGTCTCTGTTCTGCCTCTTCTTAAAAAGGATAATCTTAATGCTCTGGATCTGAATAATTATCGCCCTATTTCTAGACTTCCCTATGCCGCTAAGTTGGTAGAGAAAGTAATGAATGAACAGCTATCGGAGTATAGTGAAGAAAACTGACTGTTGGATGACACCCAATATGGGTTCAGGAAAAACCATAGTACAGAATCTGCTTTGGTGGTAGCCACCGAGGAAATCCGTGAAACGCTTGCTAGGGTGGGACTGCGGCTCTGATTCTGTTGGACCTCTCCACGGCATTTGATACGGTCAACCACGACATTTTGGTTGATCGTATGCAGAATTTGGGGATAGAGGATACAGCACTTGGTCTCCTCCAATCCTTACTAGCTAACAGGCAACAAAGAGTGGCATTGGCCAAATTTATATCCAGGCCCTTCTCTCTGCCTTGCGGAGTCGCACAGGGCTCCGCACTGACCCCGACACTGTTCAATCTTTATGTTACGCCTTTGGCTACACTTATTAAAAAATCTGGCTTTTCTTTAGCCTCATACGCAGATGACACTCAAATTGTGGTGCCTCTAGCGAAACTTGAGAACAACTCAGGCCTTGCATTTAGAACTTGCATGAGCGATGTAAGTAATTAGATGGACAACAATTGTCTTAAGCTGAACGCTGCGAAAACTGAGGTTATCATTTTTGGCAACAACCCATCATTCTGGACGCTGGAATGGTGGCCTCCCCCGAGTTAGGCCCTCTCCCAGAACCAGCAAATAAAGTAAAAAACGTAGGTTTTTTTGCCGGATAAAGAACTGAAGCTTAAAGTTTAGGTGAATAAAGTTACATCTGCCTCATTTTGCTCTCTGAGGCTTGTAAAACAAATTGAATTTTTTTTGCCATCAGAGCTTTTGAAGACAGTAATCATCGAGCTGGTACTTTCAAGGTTCAGTTACTGTAATAGCCTATATCTTAATCTTGCATCAGGATCTCTGAATAAACTTCAGACTTTTCAGAATGCGGCTGCTCGATTTCTTTTTAAAATCCCTAAATTTGAATCAGTCAGAGGAGCCATCAGGAAACTTCATTGGCTCCCAGTCAAACAATGTGTTAGGTTCAAGGCACTTTGACTGGCCTACAAATCATTGCAGGGACAAGGGCCAGCCCGGGTCAAGGATAAGCTCAAATGGTATACCCCAGGGAGGCCGCTACATTCAGGCTTAGCTATGAACCTTGTAGTCCCCCTCTTCAGGAGGACAACCTGGGGTGGGAAGAGCTTTTTCAGGACCACAGCTCTGAGCTGGAATAGCCTACCTTTGGAGTTCAAAGCTGCTCCCTCGCTATTTACCTTTAGAAAGGCCCTGAAAACTTGGCTCTTCTCTCAGGATTAGGAGATATTAGAGTATCTGCAAAGACTACCATTTTTGTAGCTGTACCCGTCTTTATGGCGCCAAGACGCCCTTGGGCCGGAGTTTGCGCTTTATAAATCACTCTCATTCATTCATTCATTCAATGGAGATTGAAACCTGTAATTTTAAAATCAACAAAATGCATTCAAACAAACAAAAATACAAGGCAACAAAAACCCCAAAACAAGGCAACAAAAACCCACGGAAGAAAAACACACATATTGACAAAACATATTGGGAATTTGTAAAACTAGAGAAACAACAATAATGCTACAAATTTCCAAACAACAACAAAAAATTATATATAGGTTTATATGTTTAGAAAAGGTGCAAAACACATTAGCAACAGCTAAATTGAAAGCAAAAATGACATTTAGGTTTAGTGACACATTCAAAAGTATAACTTACCAGTCTCCACTCCATCAGGGACTCTTGTCAAGCCTTCAGGACGTAGGATCTGAAAGACCTTCTCCTACCAGGGATATAGTTGGGAGAACCACCCCCAGTCCTCTGGGCCTCCAGGTGACGCTTGGAAGCCATGGAATGTACTCTACCCCGCAGGTCGTTCCACCTCTTCCTAATTTCCCCCTGTGTGCGCAGGCGGCTTGCCACAGAATTCACTCTTTCAACTATTCTGGCCCACATTAGCCTTTTCTGAGCTACGGTTGTATTTTCTTCTTGGGCTCCAAACAATTGTGGATATACTCTAATAATTTCATCCACCATAACTGACAATTCTCCCTCAGTAAAACGGGGATTTCTCCTTCCTGCCATTCTCAAATAATAATAACTTTAATTCATTTGAAAACCCACAAGAAAAAGAAAATGAACAAGAAACAGAGAAAGCAAAAAAAATGACTTCCCTGAAAAAAGTCTTATCAAAAATGTTCTGCTGCAGTGAAATGGCAAAGGATCATGGTCTGAAAAGGAGTGTGTTTTATAGTGTGGTATGCAGGTGAAAACAATTAGCCAAAACACATCAGGTGTATGATGCTGGCATTCATCCAAAAGCCACAGGAATAGTACAATGTTGAATGCGCCCTCGATGGAATCCCATTGTCAGGAATCCACCGCTAGGATAACGCCAGCACAACTGAGAAATCTAAATAAGCTTGGCACAATCCCGCCAACGCAGTCCCGCCACCCTGACGGCGACGGAGTAATGTTAGCCAGCAGAGGAGTCCGCTGCGTCCTCGAAGGTGAGCCGCTTACACAACAGAAAACACTGTCAACACGGACAGAGGATCAGCCAGCCCACATCTAAATAGAGCGGGCGGGAATCCTTCAACTTCACTGAGTACTTGTAAAAGCCACCACAGAGGGACAACGGGAGTCCCGCCAAGATCAACATCAGGCCCTTAGTCTACTCATCCCATCAGTAAATGTTAGTTTGGCTAGCTCACAGTACCACATCTAAATTCCTAACCTTTCAGAGTTATAGATGTTTGTCGGTAAGCTTGAACATGACCACTCAGATTCCCAAGGAATTTGTGTGAAAACAGATCTAACCCTTTCGTTTATCACATTTGCATGCCAAAAGTGTTACAAAGAAAAGAAACGATAATACATTTGCAAATGTTTATTGAAAAGATCTAATCCTTGTCAATTAAATGTCAATTGCAATTATTAAACAGAGGAAACATCCTTGTTATGAGCATTATTAGAATGGTGAAAACAAAAACAATTCAACCATGTTAATTGCTTCTAATGTTACTCCTATCTATCAATAATACTTCTACTGTAACAGGAGCATAATCGAAGTAGCCTTCTGACAAAACTAGTTGGAATGATCAATCCCCATACCTTGGTATAATGTCTCAGGAAGCAGGCCTCAGTGCATTAACAAATGCACGCTATCTTAATGTGCAAGCCTGCACACATCTCTGCTTGCTCAGTTATCTTCCTTCTTAGGATGAATGTCAGGGCCTACTGGGCTGAATCTCATTTACAGCCCTTTGCAGCATTCATGATAACTCTGGTGTGAAGTGCCTCTCGCCGACTTAAACACAAATACCATTTAAAAAATAAAATAATGGTCTTATCAAATTCTGCAACACAGAATAACAATGTTACTCAGTCTAAAGGGGTAAAGTCATCTTCTACGAACACATAATAACAAGGACAACATGTTCTGATTTGTGTGAACCTACAAGACAGACTATAGATCAACGTCTACTAAAAATAAATGCGTGCATGGCACCTTCTTGTGTTAATAAAAAAAGACATGCAAACCACCATCTCAAAAAGATGCTAAATGTAAAAAAAACTAGAATGGAGACCACATATAATCCCTACAACACTTCAAGCCTCATCCAAGACATCATACACTTTCCATCTAATCTACTCCTCAACCACACACTCTTCCAATCACTCGTGCAGGCCCTAGCTTACAAGTGAGCAGACAAGGCAAGCAGGCTCCAGCTGACAAGGAAAGAGCACACTGAGACCATCCTAGTGGTAGAAGCGCACATTACAAATTACAGGTAAAAAAACATAACAAAGAAGATGTTGAAATATTAAATAAGATCCGGAAATGAAACAGGCTGGCCACTTTAAAGATGAGTACAGTGTGTGAACTTTGCTATTTGCAACACTGCACATTAAAGCCAAAGGGGATTCTTTTAAACATTGGCGTGACTTCCAAAGGCCTTTTTCCTGATCTTTACTAATTCAGATTGGGAAAAAATACAAAAACGTGAATCTATGCAAACGTGGAAATGTCATCTATGTAAGTGGAAGAGTTATTCCAAGTGTGGACCCAAGCTGATGTGCTATAGTACTCAAGCTGCATCTTAATTGATGAGCCCAACATGGCTGAAAGCGGTCTGGGAGAGCTTTTGCTCCTGTTTATAGTGAACTGGCCCTGGCAGTTTGGTCTGTACTGTCTCTTTTAGGGGCAGAGTCAAGAATGATTTGCATAATATTGTCTCTGCATGTAATGGTACTGAGGTTCTTTAATTTTGACCCCATCTTACAGTCACCGCCATTTTTGTGTTGCCTTTACACAGGCTGCTCGATGAGCGAAGTGTCTCTGCCCTTTTGGACTGCAACGTGTCAAAAACCCCCTCCGTCCTTGTCCTTAAAGCAATCTCAAACACCAGCCGGCCTAACTAATCCTTGTCTGGACTACCTAATCCCCGTATCAACTATCTGTTAGCCTTTAGTATTCTCCTCTCGCCATATCTTATCTTCTGGCCTTCGCTATTCTCTCCCTGTGTTTTCCTACTTTGTAACCTTCCTCTTGAAGCATACAGATATGTCCTGCCATTGCAAACACCGAACTATGGGTACCAGTATTGATTAACTGTGGGGCTGGATAACACACAACATGTAAGCAGAGAGCATTTTGGTGACACAATATCTTGTTTTCAAACTCTCCTGATTGGCTAAAAAGTTGTGCGATGGGTGTATGTTTGTACAGATGTATTTCAACGATAAAAGCTTGTGAGCCACGGAGTCAAGTGGCAGTCTCCTGAGAACCTACTTGATGTACTTCTTGGACAACTGTGCTTAGCTGCAGCTAATAAACTTGGTTTTCTACGCCAACAGAGTATTCCGTGTCTCTGTGCAACAAGGCAGGTGAACCCGAAGATTTCAGGCGTGCCCTGCGCCGCCAGGCCCAAAGGCCCGGTTCTTCAATTGGCGCCCGAACGTGGGGCGGCTTCAGAGGTAGCGGTTGAGCCCAAGGATCGTGAGGAGCCCCGCAGGAAAATTCCAGAGGAGGCGCCCCACACCAGCGACCCCTGTATGTCGAAGAGTGGGCCGATGGTCTTTTGAAGTGTGGCTTCTCCTTTCCAATGGCTGCTGGTGACTGCTGCCCTGACTGCTGCCCTGCCTTGGTCCCTCTTTTGGTGATGACTGGTATTGCGAGACGTTAGACGGACCTCTGTTGGCGTGAAGAAGACATTTGTTAAGTACTGGTGGGTAGCTCCCACCCCTTTTTTTGTTTGTTTTTGGGTTCTTAGATTCGAAAATTGCAATTGTCGAAGCCAAGGGGTGAGTACGTTTGTGCTGTTTTGATTAGCCCCTTGTTGTCTGTCGGAAGCCAGTGAAAGTAACGATGCCTGGTTTCAGTAAGTTTAAAAAATGGTGTTGTTTTTGTTGCGATATGGACTCCCGACTGGAGGACTCTTGTCCAATTCCTCCGGCTGGAACTCCTACTTATGAGCTTTACTCTAAACATGGTATGGGCCCCATCACCTTTAATGACATATGGGTCCGCTATACGAAGAAAGATGGTGTTTTACAGTGGCCACATAATGGTAGTTTTGAGCCTGATATTTTAGACAATTTAGAAGCTACTTTGTTTAAAAGAAAAGCCCGGCCGGCTATGTTTGACTCTTTTCGCCTTTGGCGCAAGGAAGCCAAACAGAAAGAAATTAAACAGGCAAAAAGAGATAGGAAAGAAAAAGATATCACTGTCATACAGGCTGCCCAACAGTTTAAAAATAATGAAATAGATCATGCGATAGAGATCTTAGATAGGCAACATCACATGGCGATTGACAAATGTTACCCAGTGCTGCCAACTTCTTCCCCAAATCGCGATGCTGATCCTGAGAAGGATCCTTTAATGTCTCACTTATTACGATCGCCCCCGCCCTATGCACTAGGCGCTAATGCACCCCCGCTTTTGTTACCCATCCAACAACCTGTTATTCTCCCACCAGCTCCAGCTCCTGCACCTCCAACACAGCCCTTTGTGGCACTGCCACTCCCGCCATTTTCTTTGCCTTCAGCTCCCTTGTTTCCAGCTCCTCTGCCTCCGACTTCTTTGCCTCAGTCTCCTTTGCCTTCGACCTCCGCTCTACCTGTTGCCTCTTCTCCTGCTACGTCTCATACATTATCTCCTGTTTTTCTGTCAACTTCCCCTTCTATCCGTCAGCGGATGGTTGAGACTGTTTCTGGTCTCTTTTCTCCTCTCTTTGGGTCAGTAAGTCTGACTCCTGTTCTTCCCCGTAGGCAGACCCGTAGTTTACTTCCTGACTCCCAAGAACGAGATACGTTCATGGGTCTTGCTCGCAGGTGGATCCTGAGTGATCTTGAATATACTGTTCAAGATATCATGGATACTTTTGAACAGTGGGATGCCCCTGTACAAAGATTCGTTTTCAATGCCATGTGTGAAATCCTAGGTCAGGAATGGGAGGCCACGGGATTGGGTTTAGCTCCCAAGGGTTTGCTGGATATTAGGACTGATTTTGATAAAGGAATTATTGTGGGTCCTGAGGTTGAGAATGCTATACGGATACTTATTACTTTTAGATCAATGTTCTTTTCCCGGTCTTTGTCTGAACCTGATCCTTCTGTTAGGCGCAAACTGAAACACTACCCTATGCGAGAGGTTCCCCCAGTCTGGAGAGAAGAGGTTGCAGCCCAGGGTAATAATCCGCTTATACCAGCTCACTTCCAACGTATATGGGTACATGTACCTTGGAAGAGATCTGAGGTGCTGGCCCTTAAACAGTCTTTACCTGACCCCCGTAAAAACCCTGCTGGTTACTACAAGGAATTATCTCAGACTGTTAACGCTTGTATTATGAATTTGGCTGACATAGATATGTTAATGGGAAATGTTGTCCCACAACAATTGTGGGCTAGGATTCGGAAGGAGGACCACGCCCAAGAATTAGGAGGTGATTGGAATGCTATACTAGCTGCTGATGGGCTCCAAGTGGGTGGCGCTAAACCCGATAATTTAATTGCAGAACTTCCTGGTAGAATAATTACCTTAATGAAAACTATGATGCACGCTCTGCGAGTTAATTGGGATAAGTTAGCTGCCTGTAAGCAGAAGAAGGATGAGAGTGTCTCTGACTTCTTCACTCGTTTTGAAGAAACGTTTCTTGATCACAGTGGTCAGGATATGAGTACAGAGGGGGACAGCGATTGTTCGTAGATAAATTTGTATTTAATTTGCTTCCCGAGCTCTCTAATAAATTAAAGGATTCCGAAAGTTCATGGGCTGTTTCTTCTTCAGCCCAGATATTGGCTACTGCCCAATATTACGAAAATAGGGATAAGGAGGAGAAGGACAAATTGGATAAAAAGACTAAAGATTTGAAGACGAAGGCTCTTTTACAACAGGCTTATCCTCCTCGTCCTGCTCAGCGCCAGTTTCAGCCGACTCCCCAGTTTCAGAAGGTGTTTCAGAAACCTGAGCCTTTTGTTCCACGGCCTCCACTGGGTCCTAATCAATGTGCCTATTGTAAGGAAGAAGGTCACTTCAAGAATAATTGCCCGATATTATTGCAGCGTGCTGGTGGTACGCCTGGGCCGCGAGGCCGAGGTGGCTTCCAGTCAACACCTAGGGGGAGGGGGCGAAGTACCATGTCCCAGGATCAACGTTCCTTTCCGCCGCAACATTCCATGAATTATTTTGATCAGCAAAATACTCAGTCTGCCCATTATTATAATGACGATTATTATATGGAAGATGAGAATCAGGGTTTCTCTAGCTAGGACAGCCGTGGACAAAGTGAGGGAGTCATTTCAGTTCCAGTGGACCAAAATGGGCCTTATGTTGATGTCGTTGCGCTTGGTGTATCAGAACCATTTCTCTTGGATACTGGTGCAACGAAGAGTTCTATCATCCACTCTAAACTCCCTGGGGCACCTTTGTCTGGCTTAACAAATGTTTCTGTAGGATTTTCTGGCGCCCCAGTTCGTAACCCAGTTTCTTGTCTTTTACCTATCTCCATTGGCCCTTATGATTTGGAGGCTCCTCTTATTTTGACAACTGGTTGTGGTGAGAATTTGTTGGGGTTGGACTTGTTAAAGAGACTGTATGCGACACTGCATTGTTCTCCTTCTGGTGTACATCTTACTTTAGGCAAGAGATTAATTTCCCGACATATTTGTCTAGAGACCAACTCCCTTCTGAATTACGTTCCCTGCCTACTACTCTTTGGGCTACAGGCCCCAATGATGTTGGTCTCTTGCAGATTCCACCCTATGTTGTCACCCTCAAGTCCAATGTTAGGTTACCTCGCATTCCTCAGTATAGAATTTCGAGTGCTGGTGAGAGAGCGCTGATGGCTATCATTTATGATTTGGTTGAGAAAGGTGTGGTTGAAGAGACTAGAGGAAATGTGTGCAATAGTCCTGTTCTGCCTGTCCTTAAACGTACTGACTCTTCCCAGCCACCGGTTTATCGTTTTGTAATCGATCTCCGGGAGGTCAACAAGATCGTTGTACCCCAGTTTCCTGTCGTCCCAGATATCACTGCTTTATTGACAGTGATACCTGCCTCAGCTGCCTGGTTTTCGGTCATTGACCTTAAGAATGCTTTCTTTAGCATTCCCATTGCTGAGGAAAGTAGGGATATTTTTGGCTTCTCTTTGGGAGGCCGAAGCTTCCGGTTCAAGCGCGCACCTCAAGGCTATTGTGAAAGTCCCTCCATTTATAGTCAGGCTTTGAAAACTCAGCTCGATGCTTTCACTTTGCCTCCAGGTGCCACCCTTATTCAGTACGTAGATGATCTGCTAGTTGCTGCTGATTCTGAGGAAATTTGTAAACGAGTTACTGTTTCACTGTTGCATCACTTGTCTGACCTTCATCATAAGGTTTCACCCTCTAAATTACAATATTGTCGCCAAGAGGTTACCTACTTAGGTCATCTCTTGTCGAAGGAGGGACGGCGGTTGACCCCAGAAAGAATCCAAGCAATTGCACAAATGTCTGTACCATGCACACAGAGAGAGGTGCGTGCCTTTTAGGTATTACCTCTTACTGCAGACAATGGATTCCGAATTTTTCTTTGTTAGCGAAACCTTTGTTAGCACTTACCCTTAAAGATACCCCCCAACCTCTTCCTTGGACAGAGGAATGCCAGAAAAGTTTTACTGATTTGCGTACTTCCTTGTGTTCTGCTCCTGTGTTGGGTACTCCGGATTACAGCAAACCTTTCACACTTTATGTGCACGAGAGAGAAGGTTGCGCGTTGTCAGTTTTGACACAACAATTTGGTGACAAACAACGCCTGTGTGCTTATTTTTCGGCTACGTTAGACCCTGTAGCTAAAGCATTACCTAGTTGTCTGAAAGCTACAGCAGCAGCAGCAGTTTCTATTCGCCAATCTGCTGGATTGGTGCTAGACAATACGCTTATTGTCATGGTGCCACATGCAGTGGATACACTTTTAAACAGGACAAAAACCCAGCATCTTACGAGCGCCCGTTTATCGGGGTATGAGCTGACGCTCTTGGCCAGTCACGTGCACATCAAGCGATGTAATACCCTAAATCCAGCTACATTGTTACCAATCCCAGTAGAGAAAGACATTCAAGAGCAACATGATTGTTTTCTCCGTACAGAGGAGGAGACAAAAGGTAGGATTGATTTAAAAGATACGCCGCTCCTGGACCCGGATGGGATCCTATGGGTGGATGGTTCGTGTTTTAAGCTCCCCAATGGTGAAACGACTGCAGCCTATGCTGTTACCACTTTGCATACGATTGTGGAGACAGCACGCATTAGGCAGAATTCAGCCCAAGCAGTTGAATTGATAGCTCTGACTAGAGCTTGTGTATTGGCTGAAGGGAAGAGAGTGAATGTGTTCACCGACAGCCAATATGCATTTGGGGTGGCCCACAGTTTTGGCCGCCTTTGGAGGGAAAGAGGATTCTTTACCTCACATGGTACTAAAATACAGCATGGTCAGTTAGTGAACGACCTTTTGGAATCACTTGCTTTACCCACTCAGATAGCAATTGTGAAGTGTAGTGCGCATAAAAGAATCACTGATGATGTGGGTGAAGGAAACGCTTTGCGGATCAGATAGCGAAAGAGACAGCGAGAGATGTGACGAGTCATATGTATGTTGCTGGACCTGCTAGATGGGTCAGTCAAGGAGGAATGTGTGAGGACACAATAGAAAGTGTGAAAATGATTCAGGAAGAGGCTACAGAGAAAGAATTGAGTAAGTGGAGAGATAGTACGGGAATGTTGGATGCGACAGGATGTTGGATAGAATTGTCAGAACACCAACGTTGGCTGTTACCAGACGCCTATGTACTTCCAGTAGTGACTATGGCGCATGGTCCAGCCCACATCAGTGCGAAAGGAATATGCAAGCTTTTGGCTCCGGTATGGCAGAATACAGGGATTCCTAAATGTGCAGACAATCTTGTTAAGCATTGCATTGTTTGTTTGATGCACAACCCAGGAAGAGGAACACCAACCCCAGCAGGCCATTTTGCTCCCCCAACGTATCCTTTTGAGGTAGTGCAGATAGACTACATTCATATGGAGAGATGCAGAAACCTAAAGTATGTCCTTGTGGTGGTATGTGCCTTTTCCAGATGGATAGAGGCCTACCCCCTAAAGGATAATACTGCCTTGTCTACAGCTAAGGTCCTTCTGAAAGAATACTTCCCGAGGTTTGGTTTACCTCGAATTGTCTGGAGTGACAATGGAAGTGAATTCGTGGGTCAAATCATGCAGAAAGTATGTGCAGGTCTTGGGATTAAGCAAAAATTCCACGCGGCAAACCACCCTCAGTCAGCGGGTTTGGTAGAGTGCTATAATGGCACTCTCAAGCTTAAACTTGCAAAGATACAAGCCAGCACAGGTCTTGCCTGGCCCGACGCTTTACCTTTAGCCCTCTTGTCAACTCGAACAACTGTTCATTCTCGTGTGGGACTTAGCCCATATGAGATTGTGTTCGGACGCCCGGCTAATGTCTGGGGTGTCCCTAGACCCAAGAAGTACTCTGACATAGAATACCCAATGTTAATTGACTATTTGCATGACCTCACCACTAAATTGCGTGTTCTCCATCAGCAGGTACAAGACACCTTGCCACAGGCTTCCTCGGATCCTGGGCACACCCTCCAACCTGGCGACTGGGTGTGCCTTAAGAATTTTCAGAGGAAGAGGAATTTGGAGCCTCGCTGGCGGGAGCCAAGACAGGTCCTGCTGACGACACGTACAGCCGTAAAAGTCGTTGGGAAAAAGAACTGGATCCATGGTGTGCACTGCAAAAGGGTACCCTTGCCTTTGCCTTTTGATCAGTGGGTCCACGAAGGTATAGGTGATTGTGAAGGAGAGAGAGTTCCCCGGTTTGTACCTTTTGGCGATGCACACCTAGAATGGACTCGGACTGAGAAAGAGGACGATGATGTTTTGCAAGAAGCTGTACCATCGCATCTCAGAATAGATACAACTGATCCAGAGACACTTTTTCAAGACCAGACTGTGCCAAACAAGGATAGATACAATCTGAGGCCTAGAGTGGCCAAAGACATTTGAAATTTATTTTTATTTTTTCTCCCCTTCGTTCCTAAACTGCAATTTTTTTATTTCTTAGATTGCATTTTTGAATTTTTGAATTGTATATATTTTCTTCCTTATGTGATACTGGACTCATCCCATTTTTGCAGGGTCGTGGTAGGAGACTTGGTTTGTGACCTGAGTAGTGGCACTAGGTCTGCAGGACTTGCAGTGTCATAGGACGGCCAATAACCACAACTGAGTGAGATAGGAAGATTGCCACGAGCAACACTTTAGGGGATGACTTCCGGTGAATCAGAAATTGATAAAAAAACAAAATGAAGGAAAAATATTGTAAATTACTATTTAATAGATGTGGCGTAGTATTATGTGTTTTAACTATGTTATGTGTTTTATTAGCTTGTGTGGGTTGGGTTATTCACACTTTGCAGCCAGCATCTGTACCTATATCTACCTCTCAGCCCATACCTTTTCGCACTACTATTTCCCCACACCAATTCTATACGCTACCAGGGCATGAACAAATTAGGAGAATGGAATATCTCAACAATTCATTCATCCAGCTATTACACCAGCATCAATTAGTAATCAATACCACCGATTGTTGGGTTTGTGGACTTTTACCCCATAATACAGATAAAGGAATGCCATATTTAGTTCTACCCTTCTCCCTAAAAGGATCTGCTTGGGCTTACACCTCTATGTTTGCCAATGCCTATGAGAACCAACATCTACATCCTGTTGGTCCGTATAGGGATGGAATTGACGTTAGTCATAATTCACTAATAAAGGGAATAGTGGCTATGTCAAAACATTATAAAACATTTAGTGAATTCCCCACCGACGAGCGACAAGCATACATTGACTGGAATGTGACACATTATGTCACTAGCCTTACAGACAGAGCCAAAAGGAAAGGATCCCCACCTATATATACTGTACCCCACCAAGGTCACCTATGTCTCCAAGCCAATGGTCAAAATCCTAAGGCTCAATTGGGAAAGAGCACTTGTAATATTACATACATCTATACATCCCGAACGTCTCCACCATTGGTAGCATCTCAAGGAACATATTTCGTCTGCCATGACAGAGCCTATACATGGTTACCAGCCGATTTCTCAGGGACTTGTTATATGGCTTTTCTCCTCCCTCCAACATATACAGCTCCTTCGGGACATCACAAGACAAGGTACGGCAGAGGGGTTATTGCTTTGGAGGACACAGCAGGACAGGAAGGAGGTGACTTCCTTAAAGGATTCCTCCCATTTTGGGGCCCTATGGCCAATAGTAGAAATATCAGACATCTCATTCGAGTAGTTGAGGCAACAATAAATGAAACTGTCGGAGCACTGAGTAATGTCACTGCTGAGCTTCAGGCGGATCGCCTTATGACATTACAGAACAGAATGGTGTTAGACATCATTCTCGCAGATCGTGGTGGAGTCTGTACATTGATTGGATCGAGTTGTTGCATTTATATACCTGATAACGCCCCTACAGTATACCAGGCCATCTCTAAATTGCACCACATTGCTGAGTCCATCCACCAGGACGAAGGAAATTGGTCTCTGATGGGATGGTTTTGGGAACTACTGTCCACATGGGGATGGAAGGTATTGACCTTTGTTGGAGTAGTTTTGGCCATCATCTTCTCGTGTTGCCTTTGTTTACAATGTGGCCCCGCAATATGTGGTCTTTGTGCTATTATGTGTGTCCCAAGACCCATGCCACAGAAAACGGAGAATATGAAGATGAAGATGATGTTGCAGCAACAACTTGACGACTTTATGACCATCGACATTGATTCAGATTAGCGTGAGTCTTTGTGTATTGCCTGCGTAATGGCAAAAGGAGGGTCTGAGGTTCTTTAATTTTGACCCCATCTTACAGTCACCGCCATTTTTGTGTTGCCTTTACACAGGCTGCTCGATGAGCGAAGTGTCTCTGCCCTTTTGGACTGCAACGTGTCAAAAACCCCTCCGTCCTTGTCCTTAAAGCAATCTCAAACACCAGCCGGCCTAACTAATCCTTGTCTGGACTACCTAATCCCCGTATCAACTATCTGTTAGCCTTTAGTATTCTCCTCTCGCCATATCTTATCTTCTGGCCTTCGCTATTCTCTCCCTGTGTTTTCCTACTTTGTAACCTTCCTCTTGAAGCATACAGATATGTCCTGCCATTGCAAACACCGAACTATGGGTACCAGTATTGATTAACTGTGGGGGCTGGATAACACACAACATGTAAGCAGAGAGCATTTTGGTGACACAATATCTTGTTTTCAAACTCTCCTGATTGGCTAAAAAGTTGTGCGATGGGTGTATGTTTGTACAGATGTATTTCAACGATAAAAGCTTGTGAGCCACGGAGTCAAGTGGCAGTCTCCTGAGAACCTACTTGATGTACTTCTTGGACAACTGTGCTTAGCTGCAGCTAATAAACTTGGTTTTCTACGCCAACAGAGTATTCCGTGTCTCTGTGCAACAAGGCAGGTGAACCCGAAGATTTCAGGCGTGCCCTGCGCCGCCAGGCCCAAAGGCCCGGTTCTTCAGTACGGAGAAGTAAAGAATGATAGAATGGAATGCAGTGGCTGAGATTAGTTCAAGCATTCCTGCACTTTTTGGAGTTTCTAAATAACCATTATTCACTCTCATTTGCTAATGGTGCAAAATCTGTGTACATGAACATGAGAAGAAGGAGGAAATCTGATTTAAAGAGAGATAAACTGAAATCTGTGTCTGACTAACATGCAAATCACAATAAAATGCTGTTAATTGGAGGAAAAATGCAATTGACTGTCGTTTGCAGTCATATTTGTAATACAAAATGACGTACACAAACGAAAAGTAACGATTTGAGAAGTTTTTAACCTGGTGGCGTAACTGGCCAAAAGTTCATTACTTATACACAGTCTCGGCCGGAATAACTCATTAGCGCGGGGGTTCGCGTGCGGGGGGGAGGGGGGTTCATTTAAAAATAAAATAAACTTACCTTCCTGGGTCCGGCGTCGTCTCTCCTGACCTGCTCTCCTGCTGTCCTGCCTCCGGCAGGAAGCAGGCAGGCAGCCTCCCTTCTCTCCCCTAAGCCAATCACAACGCTGCAATGGCAGCGTTGTGATTGGTCGGGACGCCGACCAGCCAGGCGCCTATTGGGAGGCCACTTTCTCCATGTAGGCTGCCTACATGGAGAAAGGGTAGAGTGCGCATGACTGGGTTGGTCGGCCCTGTCAGCACCCTCAGCAGTGGGCAAGCCACTCCTCCCCTGCCCTTGAGCAGACTCACCCACCCGCCCGCCACCAACCAAACACTTCTGCTTTCTTGCAGTGCGAGAAGCAGAAACATAAAATGGTAGTTTTACCTAGTGGAGGAGCAGCCCCTGCTTATACTCTTCATGAAGCAGCGAAGTTGTACCTTCTTGTACTCTTATCTCTTTAGCATAGTTTTACTGCAAAACCATTTTTGTGAAAACATACTCTGGTAAAAGTGTTGTACCACCACAGGGCAGTATACAGATGTTGCAGGCCTTTATTTAGACGTAGCAGTTACAGGCGGTTTGTCTCCCAGGCCAGCCGAGTCCTGAGTGGCCAGGAATCCCCCGAACATTCTAAAGACTACAACAGGTGTTCCTACTTGGAGCTTCGCATTTCCCCACATACCCATAAAGCTATAACAAAAGGTCAAATTAAAAAAGTGATTTCGAGCAAAATAGGTGAATAATTTACTATGGAACCTTCTTTTATTTTTCCTGAAGTTAAGTCAGAATAATGCTAATTTGCTGGATTTTGTTTCATAGTTAATATTTTGCATTATATTGCAAATGTAAGTTTAAAAAATTGCAGACTTTGATAGTTTCCCAACATTTGTGACAATGCGCAGGAACAAATTACCACAAATCTGCACAGCACATATAAAATAATGCACCATTTCATTTTAGCCGTCAGCAACGAGGAGAATCAAGTGACAAAAACTGTAGAAATTCATGCCATCTCGCGCACATTTTAATTCCTGCAACGGGCACAACGGCAGATACAGCGACAATGCAGGCAGTCGCTCCACTCTTCATAGGTCTATACTCACTAAAGGGGTTCTCAAATATTAAATACATACCACAAAGGCAATAATGCAAGATGCGACGAGCCCAATTCTCAGTGGATGTTTACATGTTCTCAGTCGATGCTTAAATCTGGTCTTCTAGCAGTCACGGGCCGCATAAACACCCAAGCTGTCTTTAGAAATTTAAGCTACATTGAACACCGAAATAAAGTAGCACAGCATCCAGAAACTGTATTTCCAGGACAACCAGGGACCCGGCTCAGAAGCAGGCAAGCTTTGCAAGTCAAAGGTTGATAACAGGTGTTCGCAGGCCGACTTTAGGGCAGTGCGACAAGTGCGGCTGCACTGAGCGCTGACCTGGAGGGGGGGCGCTGACCTCAGGTGGGGGCGCTGTGTTTAGCACTAATTTACCATTTAAAAGCAGCTGATGCAGAGTTCCTTGTGCATCCAGATTTCAGGCAGCAATAAAAAAATGCCAAGATAACTCTTGTGATTAATTTTCCTACTAAAGAGAGAGATCGGAGTTTTGTCTAGTGCCAGTTTTGACTCCCATAAAGTAGCGCAGAGGGCTAATATGCCTGCTGCAAATAACAGATCTGTATTTTATGTGGATAGCTGAGTGGATTAGCAAACCCAGCCTTTACCAGCGCTTTAAAACAAATGAAATGTATGCGAGAGAGGGGCTATGGAGAGATGAGGGGACCTTTTGCCAGGTGGTAGTGAGGGAATCTGAGGGGGAGGTAATTGAGGGGGGCTCTAAAACAGATTGCCACACCAGGCACTGCCAGAGCTAAAGCCGGCCCTGGTTCTTCGCCATTCATGAAGCATAAGATGAAGTCCCTTTGACAAAGGTATGTTTTTCAGTTTAGGAATGGTTCCTTCCCAGTGGGACTCTCACCGAGTGAACGCGATAGGGCAAATCTAATTAGCTATAAATGTCCAAAGACAAAATAAACTCTCTGTGCCCATTCTAGGGTACGTATGCGCCATCACTCCTCTAGAGCCATCTTCGTTTTCAATGCCCATCAGTAGGTGTTTGGAGTCTGCCACGTGGCCCATTCCCATATGACAGTTCTCAAATGTGAGTGACTGGAGAAGACTCAAAGAAAGCAGGATACAACAAGCATTTACAAAGTCAATCGGTCTAACCTTTGGGGGGGATTTTAGCCAAGCTGCACAGATTCCCTGATGCTGTGCAGCATGGCTAAAGAATAGAAAAAACGTTGACATGGCTGGCTGCCTTATTTTGTAGGCACACGTATCATGCATGCGCACGTCTACTAAATGGCACAGCCACTTTTTTTTTCATTAAAGCTACTGATCCGAGCTGGTTCGATAACTAAAAAAAATGTATGAAAGTGGGTTTTTTTAAGCAACAAGTGGCGGAAGTAATACACGGGCGTGGGTGAGTGAGCAGAAGCAACACAGAGAATGTGAGTGAGGGGAAACATTATAGGGGGCAAAAGCAGCAGTGAGGACATGGAGAGAGAAAAGTAAATGGCAAGAGAGCAGAGTGAAGATGTCAGGGAGAAGCACACGGGCAAGAGAGCGGAACACATTGCAGAGGAGGGGAGGGAGAGAAGAGTACGAGGGAGATAGCTGAAAATCATGTTCTCATGTGGAATGCTTAAACAATAAGAAAAAAAAGATGTGCTTGGGCAGTGAGCAGTGGAAGGAGACAGGTAATGCATTCCGGCTCCAGGGGAGGGATAAACACAGTAGAAGAATGAAACTTCACTTAAGCTGACAAATAAGAAGCAAGTAAATAAGAATGACAAGCCAGCCAATAGTAAAAAATTGGCAGAATCTAAGCCCACCCTAAGCTAAAACTACGTTTCACAATAGACAGCCCATGTGCCGCCTGGTAGGTGAGACCTAAAGGGAGCTCCAGGAAAGCTCCTGTAATAAAATACACAGTCATTACAACTGAAAATATTCAGTTATTTTGGCAGATGGTATCTTGATTAGGCAAGTGAGGAAAAAGTAAGGGCTAAAGTAGATGCCTGAAAGTGTGTAATTTGTATTGCCATTATATAGAACAGATGGAGCAGACCAACCCCAGCAAATGCAGAAAAGGTTTTGACATGATGGGTGTCCCCCTTGAAAATAAATGTCATGCATGCACTTCGTGACTCATCCTGGCACTCATAGGTCAATTCATCCCACTCATTTACTCATTCACACCCACACATACCCCACTCACCAATGAAGATGTACGTTCAGTGAGGAGCCACTGCACTTGGCTTTGCTCGTTGGTCCCCAAGCACTTTTGGAATCTAGACGCCCAACCCTTTCTCACGGACTAAAGTTAGAAAGGTCTGCTGATTTAAAAACACTGATTATGCCAAGTTCACTGGGTAACTCTAAAGTGTCTACTTGCAAAACAAATAAAGCCTTGACGAAAGAGAAAATAAAGACATTGCCAACTCATATTTTAAAATAATATCGAATTGCCTGGCAAAAACTTTCAAGTCTTCAAGAAGACCTTAAAAGAATCACCAAGCTTAGGGGCATATTTACAAGAATTGCCGCTAAGCAGTTGTGATCGGTAGAGGCGCTCCTGCACCGATGTGGGGAGGTCTGAGTTGCATAACACATGCCACCACTACACCGGGGTGCACAGAGGAGATTGCCGATGGTGGGCCGTGCCTCTCTGCATCACAGGCCAGAGGAAGTGGTGCTGCCCGGACGGTGTGAAGGGTGAGGCCCCTGAGCTGCGCCAAACTTGTGTGATGGGAGCGTCACAACTTCACACCTAAGAGGGCCCTGTTACATCACCTGCATCGGGAGGTTCTCCAGCAGACTCGGCGGCGACTGCTGTACCCAGGCTTGTGAAATCCGGCCTGGCTGAGGCTCCTACTGGCTGAGTCACAGATTCAGAGAGAGCGTGGCGGATTGAGCCCCAGTGTCAATGTGCAGGTGAGGAGAAGGTGGGACGTGGAGCGGAGGAGGCCCGGGGGTCGTGTCAGGCCCAGGCCTAGCACCTGTGGGTGGCGCACACTATGCCCTGAGCAATCCCTGCACTGCGGCGGACCCACATCACCGAGGACACCACACAAGACTGGTGGGGACGCCACTAACTGGCTCAAGTCGCTGATACCGGCCGTTGGTGGTGGCGGGTGCCAGGGGCACAGGGGTCGGTTCGTGCCCCTGCCCTTGGGCACGCAGCTTAACCTGCCATTACTCGCTGGGGCACTGGGGAATACGGAATCTGGTCACCACTGTTAGATCAGAGGAGGCGACCGTGTGGTGCTGCCTTTCCTCAACCCTGTTAGTGCGCTTTTGGGTGTACGGGGGATTTCCCTAGGTGCTGCCCGAATGAAGATTCCTGGCTAGCATACACCTGACTAGAGAAAAGGGGCTGGCTGGCCACACTGCACTGCACCACATGTCATACATAGTGCCTAGGCGTCTGGCGCAACGATGGGCAGCGTTGACACCTGGCCGCTCCTCTGTGTCGGTGGACCGAGCAGCTGGGGGTCGCTGGCGGCGGGGCAGGTGACAGCGGACACCCTGGACTCCAAACTAGACTCTGTACTCGTGGCTGTGGAGAAAATAGGTACCTTTTTCGACAAATGCACACTTCCCTTGAGGGCCGCATCGACAAAATCACAGTCGACGTCACCCTTGAGCGTGCCGATCATCGCAAGCTGACTGCCAAGGTACACGACATTGAGCAAGAACTGGCCAAAGGCCACCCTATTATCCAGACTGCAGCGTTGTAGCTACAGCAGCCAATGGCACATGTGAAGTCACTAGAAAGAAGAGCAGAGGATGCGGAGGGCCGCTCCAGGCGGAACAATGTGCGGGTGGTGGGTCTGCCCAAGAGAGCAGAAGGAGCTGATGCAGTGGCATATTCTGACACATGGTTGCGTGACCTACTGCCAGCAGGTGCACTCTCCCCATTCTTTGGTCGCCAGGTGCTGTGGACAGGGAGTGAAGGGTCTGCGCAACAACCTGTCATTCGCAGAGCCAGTCGTAGTGGGAGGCGTAGGAGGAGCAGGCATCCCCTGCCACAACTACAAGCCACCCCCAATCTAGAGCAGGTTATACAAGAGAGGCAGAAGGCGCTGCATGCGGCGGCGACGATGCGTGATTGCACTCAGAGACAGGATCCCAACACTTCCTCTGAACGCTCCCTCAGCGACGATGGCTCCTCTGCGACATGGCCATCCTGTGCAGAGTCCTGGCCGCCCCCGAATGTGACTCCTCAGATGGCAGATGACCTAATTTAAGGTTGACTGGTTGTGCGTCTCTCCTTCTTCCACAGTTCGAGACGGCTCCGGAGAGTCTCTGGCTTTCTGCGGTTCCCGGTCTCCAGCTTCCTGTTGCTGACATTCCAGTCTACCAAGGTCAGCACTTAGGGGGGATCAGGTCCAGTCATCATCCAAAGGGAACGGAGCAGTGGTTCAGGTGAGTGACGCATGACGGGTGGTGGTGGTGGTCTCCTTGGTGCTCCTAGCTGCAATGGCAGGAGGTCCATTGCGTTGTTGACCTTGCCAAGGATGAATTGTGGGAATTCTTCTATTATCCAAGGGCCTCATCCTAACAGCACTTTTGCACTGCTGGAACGTCACTTTTTTGATGTTCCAGTGGCGCAATGTGCCACAGCATATTTACAAGGCCACGTAAAGCCACTTTACGTGGCTTTTCATGGCCTTGTAAATATGTGCCCCTTTAACGCATAAAACTGCATGAGACGGGCATTCCATGGGTGTTGCTGTGGGCATTCCCACCCAAAAACACATGGATTCTCAAGCATTCCCAGATTTATGAGAAACTGTAAACCCGGAAATGCATCAAAATCTAACACCACCCCAATGGTGGCGTTTGGGAGGCACAATGCGGATAAATGTTTTCATTTCTCCTTTTTTTTCCTTTTTCTATGTGTGCAGCATTCTGCAGCACACATAGGAAGAGGAAATCGCCTGGATTGATTGATTCTGTGCAGGAAGGTGTCGCTCCTGCACAACATCAATCCGCTACGCAATGCAGGCACTCTTGCACCATGGCACATGGGTGCCTGATGTGGCGCATGGCAGCCATTGTGCGCCAACATAGGGGAAAAAGACAGGAATGGGCCCTATCTTATTGATAGGGCGCATTCCTGCCCTTTGTTTTGTTGCAGGGCAGCGCAGCAAGATTCCTTGCAGCGCTGTCCTGCACCAAAACCTCTTAAATTAAATGGGGCTCCAAATGTGTTTGCACCATTTTTAAGACCCGCTAATTTCTGCCGTTAAAAAACTGCCGCTAATGGGACTTAGCGGCAGTTTTTCTTTTTTAGCGACGTACAAGGAATTCCTTGTAAAAATCGCGTTGTGTGTTTTGGGGGAGTTTTTACGCTGGAACGCCTACCTTGCATCTAATTTTCGGTAAGTCACGCTAACAGAAGTGCCACTATAAAAAAATCACGTTAACGCTGAAAAAATGCCGTTAACCGGACTTTGTGGAAACTTGTAAATATAGCTAGTAAAAAAAACGTTGTAACGTCAAAACAATTGACGCTACGACGGCGTTAAATCCTTGTAAATATGCCCCTCAGTAATGCTCTATATTCTCAGCTTTTTAACAATTTAGTAAACTTAAAGAAATATCTACATAAAGCAATGCTGCCTGGTAATTTATTCAGGGGGAGTTGTTTGCCAGGACCCTTGGTGCTGTCAAAAATTAAGAGCATGGAGTGGTGGTCTTCTGCCAAACAACTGCAGCTCGCCACATCACCTGCAAGGTGACATAGAGGGGGACAGCATCTTAGTGTTGCTCCACTGCTAGAATGGGATGGGCAGTGTGTCCCAGTAGGGCTACCATAGGTACAGAGGATCCCCCCTCTGTTTATTGCCTCACAGCATCAGGAATAGGTGTAATGACGGCCACAGGGTATTACACGGGCCAGCAATTAGGGCAGGGCCTCTTTTGTGGTCCTCGGTTATTGTGAGGTGCCATCCCCAAGGCTTGGCAGTTTACAGGACGATCCTAAAGTTTGATATAACTGCAAAGGCCTCCAGATAGAGGTTCTTGGAGCCAAAAGGGAATTCCTCAGGTCACTGGGAGTCATTACGGCAGGGCCTGAGATGGCGTGACAGTGCTCCTTAATCCCTCAAGGGACAGCTGAAATCCTGAGCAACTGTGGAGACTGGCCGGGGTCTCACTCTGACTTGTCAGGAACATGAGGCAAAAGAAAAGAATTGGGCAGCAACCCTTGTTAAGTGAACGAGATGTAAATAATAATTGAAGTGCGTTGGTACTGATCCCACCAAAAGGACAGCTTCAGCTTTCTCCGGATGGGTGTCAGCTGTTCGGTGAGCTCACAGCTGTCACCTGGATCACCCATAAGCTAACCCAGCCTGTGTAATCAATAAATTTGGGAAACAATTTTATCCACAAAAAAGTTGTCAGTGTCATTTATTGCATCTTGTGCATGGTGTTGTAAGATTATCTTTGTCCTCACAGCCTTCAAGGGCCAAGGGTAGCAATGCTAAGTATAATGGGAACCATGGATACAGTGATAGTAGAGCTGGTTAAAAGAAAACAAAACAAAAGCCAGAGGAGGCGGAAGGGCTCTCATGTTTTCCTGAAGAGCACACAGTGCCTTGTGAAGAAAGGTGCGTGGTCTCTCTGACAGCCTCACAGCTGTGAAAAAAGTCTGCTGCACTGGAGATGTGTTCCTAAAAGAAGGCTTATTTGCTTACCCACACATAGACAGCACCATCTAAAGGACAAAAAACAAGTTCTCTCTGGCAGCTATACAGCTGTGAAAAAAGGCTGAAGTGCTGGGATGTTTCTGCAACGGAACTCACAGCTGTGCCTGTAAATGGTGACAGACTGTTGCTGATTAGTTCCAAAGCCATTCTGAAAAGGTAGTGGCTGCAAAAAGAAAATATGAAAAGAGACTTTTAAAAAATTAAATTAAAAAAACACATTGAATTCATCCTCCCCCCCACCCCCAAGTCACTAACAGTAAATGAAACTAATTTCTATGTTGGTGACGACATTGTGCCTGAGCAGAATATGTCACTCACACAGAAGGGATCCTGTGACAGATGACCCACTGTCTCATGCTGTATGCTTTGGTAGGCAGAAGCAACATGAGAATGATACTGCAACAGACAAATATATATATATATGTACAGATTACTGGCAGAAGATGCCGTAAACATGCCTTTACGTGCCGGTGCCAGTGGCGGTGGCAGGAGCCTCCCAATACTTTCAACAAAATCCAGTCCAACGGACGAAGGAATGCGGCACACCAACCTAGTACACAAGTGTTTATTGTGCAATAACAAAACAACACGTTTCGGCCGGGACGGCCTTTGTCAAGTTGGCATATACAGCTATAGCTGTAAGAGCTTTAAGACCCAGAATGGGAGTGAGAGGCAGATTCACAAGTTCATTACTTGTACTACTGAATTTGTAGTTTACAATCTGGAGTGCCCATGTGGCCTTAGATACATAGGCAGCACTAAGTTACAATTGAAGAAACGTATCTAGGGCAATAGCCAATTTGGATTTTAATTATCCAGTGACAACAAACTTCTAAAATTCTTTGGAATAGATAGAGTTATGAAACATATACGGGGCGGCAACAGAGAAAAACAGCTGTGCATCCTTGAATCACGATACATAATCGATTTACATACCAGGAAGCCATTTGGCATGAATAGGGAAGAAGAACTGGCAACACATACAGGCGATGATCGACTGTCCTCGATAAACTCATGTATGAATGACATTCTGCTATAAGCTTTTAATGAGATACTTATATTTGGTTTTTATGTTTTCCTTTTGTCTTTTATTTCATGATTGTATGGCACTTAAATCACATCACATGTTATTATGATGTAAGACTGATATGATGGGGCATTTGCCAGAAAATTGTCAGTTATCAATTGGGGCACTTGCCCAATATTTGAGAGATCATTATACGGTATTTTTCTGAATTCGTATATTTGATCGAGTTCTCAGATAGTGTGAGTTACTTCCCCCCAAAAATCTTGTCAGTTAGGAGTTGGGGCATTTGCCCAATATTTAATAAATCATAATATGATATAAGTATGAAACTGTGTATCTGAGAAGAAAGGATAACGAATAGTCCTAATTTTCAAAGCGATTTGAACATACATATATTGATTGTATATACCGTCTTTAGATCAAATGATTTGTGATTACAATTTTGTTATTTCATGCACTTTATTTACAGGGTGAAGCAAATGAAAATGTTATCTACCCATGACCCCATAAACTATATTGAATTGAATGGACATCCTATGTGAAAGTACATGACACTATTAAGGGTAAAAGCCGACAGAATGAAATGTGAAGTCTTTTTATTATATTTACTGACTGTAGAGTGGACTAAACTTTGTCGGTCGGTCCAAATATTCAATGACATAATTAAGAAGTATCGCAAGAAATACTCATCTTAAATCGAATTATATTGAGAAGATTCAGAATGTTCAATAATTTGTGGTATGATGGATCGCACATTACCTGATGTACAATGTCCTTCCTTTATGTCCATTATGACGACAATCGTATTTCTTGGGGGCGTTGGGTAATACACCCCAACTTGACAAAGGCCGTCCCGGCCGAAATGTGTTGTTTTGTTATTGCACAATAAACACTTGTGTACTGGATTGGTGTGCCGCATTCCTTCGTCCGTTGGAGTGGATTTTGTTGAAAATATATATATATATTAATAAAATCAAAGGTCCTGGTCACTGGTTAAAACCAGACCTTTAAAAGGTATACTTGATTGAAAAAAATAGCACTGAATAACTTTGATAACATTTGCCAAATTTTCGCTACTATTATAGAGTGAACTGTTTGAATGTTCACAAACTATCCGTGCATTCTGCCCTGGAGCACCTTCTCCCCCCAGTGGCCCTTTCAGAATGTACCACTATTGTGATATTGCCGAAATGGAGCCACATTGCAAAATCAAATATTGAGGGTGAGGAATACTGGGTGGGTGAGCTGATATTATTGTTGCATTTCTGATATTACCACAAGCTTTGCCTGCAGCAAGCACAAATGCATACAGTCTCCCATATCTTTCAAAGCACCTATACAGCTTGTCTTTACACATTTAAAACTGCCCTGTTTTGCGAATTTGAGCCACTTTTTAGCTTTCTGATTCGCTAATGGATGACACTTTTAATTTGGTGCCAAGGCTGCTGCTCGCTGCTCTGTTGTCATACAACACAACATGGAAGGAGCGTTCACATGTACCTCCTGCAAGTTCTCATGCACTGTCCCACACCCTCCACCACTACTCCGCACCAACAGCACTGAGCACCCCACTCAATCACACTCACAAAAACTAGCCACCCTCTCACACTGACCAAACACCACCCAAACAATACGACACACTCACACGCATTATCCTCAATACCCACTCACTCAACAAACAACCCATGGCGAAATGGGACCTACTGCACAACCATGCTCTGGACCAGTTCTTTCTCACAGAAGCATGGCTAAACCCACCCTCTGCACCAGACATTGCTACAGTCATCCTTGCTGGCTACAAAATCATTAGGCAAGACAGTCAGCACAAGCCCGGAGGTGGAGTCACCATCATATTGAAAGATACCATCAGCTACACAAACACCCTCACTAGCTACCTGGAACACGTCATGTTCAGGATGCACATTACAACCACCTTCTCCCTGGGTGGAACCTTCATATACAGACCAGAACCCCACACCAATTTCACCAGCAACATCATGGACTTCGTCACACCTCTCATCATCAAAGTCAGCACCTTCATCCTACTCAGAGACCTTAACTTTCACCAAGAAGACTGCACCAACTCAAACTCTACTGCCCTTCTAGAAAACCCTGGAAAGCTTAGCCTCACCCAGCATGTTACTAAACCCATCTACACCACCAGACACCTATTGGACATGATTTTCTCCTCAATCAGTGATCCAGCGCAACTAATATATTTTCTTCTCCTTTAGACTTGACATCCAGGTTGAAAACATTCCTCCTAACAACTATACCAGTATGACGGCGGGGCCCATAACACCGCATAAACATTCACTCACTCATTATATTCCCTGGATCCCATCCATATTTCACCTAGGAGAAAAAGTTATGACTGCTGGAAGAAAACGGGATACCTTTTTAAAGTCGACAAGATAATTTCTCAAACATCATACATAATTTGGTTTTAATCCTGTCGATTTCTAAAACATCAAGGTATTCCGCTCTTTGGTCGATGGACCAACTAGTGAGAATAAGTTGATGGTGATTAAGACCAGCTCAATCACATTTAAACCTATTTAAACATTCCATGCATTTATTATTGAGCTTAAAGGACCACAGACTCGTAGTTTTAATTATAATAAAGTTTATCTATTCGCTTAAATGCATATATAAGTTTCAATTTTATTAATCAGTTTAATACATTTAATATCATCATAAGAAATAAACTTTAAAAGAAATTATGCATACCCTTTTAGATGAAAATAAAAGATCGTCACAGCAGATACATTTCAGATCCCAGCATAGAACTCCCAAAACTGACTGTCTGTCCCGCTAAACAGGCCTCCTCGACGGACCACCTATGCAGGTTTCCCGCCACGATCTCGTTCCTTCCCAGTCAGATTTAAAAGTAAAAGATTAATTATTTTAAATTAATGGCCTATGGAAAATAGCAGCAGCTCTCCAGCGTCAGCGTCCAGTGCTCAAAAGTATGTATGAATAGCGCTCCTCCTACTTAAGAGTAGGTCCTCTTATACCCTATTACTAGCTTACTAAACAGAAATGTTTCAATCTTTGGGGGCGAGATTCACGCTAATTGGTCCATTTGAGGGGTGGCAAGCATCTCCTCATTGCCCTCCTTGCTTAAACCAGTTCCGAAAATGTTTATAATTTGGTTCTTTCACACGGGTTTCGGACGTTCACAATCCGATTGACAGTTCATCCAAAGTATCTTCTTTTGTAACTTTATTTTAAACAGTCCATTGTTAATTCACAGCTGCATCTTTGGTTCTCATACATTCTCGCTGAGTCCTTTTTGGCACTCAATTGATGGCAGGTCATGCTGTCCTTGATCCCTTTCATTCTGGGCTCTTGATACAATCACGTGATCTGTTTCTGCAGCTTTCTTCCGCATGGAAGCCATTTTGCACTTGCGCATTAAGCTCATTTGCCTCGGCAGCCATTTTTACAGCACGGCCTAGCAGGCTCGAACGAACTATCATGAAAACAAACACAATATCAGTTAAGAATAAAGAAAATAAGCCTTTTCGTTTCCCACCCGTCATTCTACGTACCCCAGTTAGGTGTTACCTAGCAAAAGCGACATGTAAAGCTATGTTTACTTACCATCCGCATTCTTTTGCCACAATACAATTTACTACGTAGCACAAATCATGCAATATTATTCTAATTAGTACGCAAACCATTATATTAAAATTATTTCACTTTACAATTGTAAGTAGGTTAGTTTTGCACGTGAATCGCAGATTACCTGAAGTATCTAAAAAGACGTAAAATGTTGATTAGTTGTCAAAACAATTAATAACGTTAATTGTTAGCATTAATATTAGGGGGTTTAAAAATGTCTTATTTACCTTGCTCCATCATCAGCAACATCGCAGTCAACAAGCCAGCAAATATATCCTGGACAGACCATGCCCTTGTCAGTTTCAGTATGCCCATACCGCATCATCATAGACCTACCACCACCAGAACAGCCCACTGCAGTTGAAAAAGCATCTCAGAAGAAGAGTGGGCTTCCCCCATCTCCTACCACCGGCCTAAGCACACCATTGACTTGCTGAAAGCTATCAAAAACCTCAACAGCTGAATCACCACATGCACAGACACCTTGGCTCCCCTCAAGTGCAACCCAAAGGCAAGAACCCAACCACAAGCCAGCTGGTACACAGAGCAACTCAGGTTGATGAAAAACCATTGCAAGCATCTGGAGCACAAATGGAGCACAAATCAAAAGACCACATATAAAAACATCTTCAAATCAGCCCTAGGACACTACCACTAGCAGATATGGAACATCAAATGCACAACTCCTGCAAATCGCATCAACGCCAGAACTAACAGCAGCAACGACATCTTTACCATCATCAAAGATTTCATTGTGCCGTCTGCAGCCTCCAGCAACATTACCTCCCCCCCCGCGCCCCCCAAAAGACCTTTGCAACAAGCTCTCGGAATTCGACTGTAACAAAATCATCTCCACACACATCAACTTCGGCCCTCAATAGGACTCCGTTACTGTTGTAACACAACTTCCCAGCACGGCAGTTGAATGAATCCTTACCTCAAGGCCTGTTGTCACCACCGTCTACATCACTGCTACCAAGAATACCATCCACTCAGGGGCTCCATATGCCCCTTGCCCCCACCACGCCTTCCCCAAAGAGCTCCTACCGATCAGCAAAGCACTAACACCCATCCTCAATGCCTCCATTGATTCAGCCACATCTCTGGACACCTGGAAACATGCCACTGTCATGGCCCTGCTCAAGAAACCATCCGCTGACCCAGCTATGCTTCCCAACTACAGACCCATCTCCCTCCCACCATTCCTGGCAAAGGTCTTAGAGAAACTAATCAACCGATGCCTCACCGACAACCTCAGCAACCACCAGCTCCTCGATGCCAGGCCCGACCACAGTGCAGAAACAGCACTCATCACTGCCACAGACGACAACCGCCCAATCCTTGACAAAGGAGACAAAGCAGCCCTCATTCTCTTGGAACTCTCTGCAGCTTTTGACATGATCTCACACCCTATCCTCATCAGGCGCCTGCATGAGACTGGCATCCAAGGACTCGCTCTCTGCAGGAACTGCTTCTTCTTAATAGATAGAATACAAGCTGTCAGCCTGCCACATTACTCCTCGGAAGCCAGCAAATTTATCAGCGATGTGCCTCAAGGTTCATCGCTCAGACGCACCCTCTTCAACACAAACATGATCCCTCTAGCCAACATCATCCACACACATGGCATCAACATTCTCTCCTAGCCAGATGGCATTCAACTCATACTCTCCCTCATGGAGACCCCGCCACTACAAGAAACAAATGTACCACCTGCATGACCGAAGTTGTTAACTAGATGAAAGGCAACTGTCTCAACTCAACACCACCAAGACAGAAGCAGTGATCTTTGGCAAGGACACCTCACAAAGGGGCTCCAGCAAGTGGCCTGCCAAACTTTGACCCACACCAAGAACCCACGTCAGGAATCTCAGAATAATAATCAACAGCAAACTGGACATGATAACACAATTCAAAGCCATCCTTGCAACCTGCTTCCATACCCTGAAGATGCTGAGGAAGATCTTCAAATGGCTCCAAGCAACATTAGAAAAACTGTCACTCGCCCTAGTCACCAGCAAGTTGGACAATGGGAACACCCTCTATGCCAGGATCACCAAGCAACTCACTGGAAGACTACAAACCTCCAGAACTCCGGCAGCCAGACTCATCCTAAACCTCCCACATGGAACTCACATCATACCACACCTCAGGGAACTACACTGGCTCCTGATACATGAACTTGCTCAATTCAAACTCCTCAAACACATTCAAGGCACTACACAACCCAGGCCCCTCCTACCTAGACAGTTGCATCTCCTTTCATCAACCATCCAGACACCTCCGCTCCACAGGACTCCTACTCACACACATCCCACACATACACAGAACCAGATCAGGAGAATGAGCATTCTCTTACATTTCTCCTAAAGCTTGGAATGACCTCCCACTCTACATCAGAGCCTCCTCCTCTCTTTTTGAATTCTGCAAGAAGATGAGGACTTGCTGTTGTAATTACCTTGACCAAATATTGATCAAATACAATAATATGCTTATTTGTCTTTCCCCCTAGCTTCTGTTTCCCTTCCCTCCCACCCCCTCCTGCCCCCAGTCAATTGGAACATTCCTTGACAGTTGGTGTGCCTTGGTTTTCTATCAACATTCTAACTGGCTCTCGAGATCTGACTGGAGATGTGATGGTAGAATAAAGCTTCTAGGAAACTATGTTGGTCTTGTAGTCTCCTTTATGACACTTGGCTTTTCAATTAACCAACCTATCATAAGCAGGACTAGGCATACACACATGCTCAGTGCCAGGCTAGCCTTGCAGGGGATAGTGCACTTTAGAAATACACATAACATATTTTCTGTCCCAGTCCGACCTGGATGCTAACCACCAAGACCGTAGCTTTCTGAGACAATATGCCATGTTTTTGAAAGTTATAGATATTTTAGTTGATTGTTAAGGCTATTTTCGCCTTTCAAACTGTTAGCACCCAGGGATTGGTCAGGATCGGGTCTTGAGATAATTACCCTAAACTTACAACTAGGATCCTTGATATCCTGTGGCGCTTCAGCAACAGGTCAACCCACCTTTGTCATCATTTTGGAATGGAACTAAAATAAAAGCACAAATCATTTATCATCAGCTGTCAGGTTCTTAATTATCAGTCAATGACGAGAAGTTGAAGAAGTTTCTAAAACCTTTATTTATCTTTAAATGATTTGTATGGTTTTGGCATTTTACTGTATTCAGATTAGTCCAATCACAGAAATATTGAGAAAAGGTTTGATTAGTAACAGCATAAATCAACAGAGTGTTCCAGGAATCAGTCCCTATCTATCTAAAGAGCCTACCATACCCTATAGAAACCCATGAAGAGTCTCTTCTGGAAAAGAACAAGATTCTTGGAGCATAGTTAAAGTATTGAACTTCCCATAAAGAGTCGCTCTGGAAACTCAGCCGAGTTCCCCACAGCAGCAACCATTAAAATAAGGTCAAAGATAGAAGAAGAATTGAAGCAGTTGATCAAATGCAAGAAGAAAATCTCCCTGCACCAAGAGTCAAGTGAAGGAGGATACAATCACTGTCAGCAGTAGCTTTTAGTAATAAGGACACAGGTCTAAATGAGACTAGAGAAAATAATAATGATGCCCCTTCTAGCTAGGAATGCTCAATTATAATTAGGGCTCCCGGTTTTATGGTATTTATTTTAATAACATTTCCGTCTGTATTTATCCATATTTATTTTTTGGCCATTTTGTCTGTATTTATCCATATTTATTTTGTGTTTTGCATATAAATGTAGTTGTAAAACTGTACATTTCTGTATTTATTTAAATGACAGACACGCACTGATACTTTGATGTCCGTCGTGTTTTAGCTATTTAAGTTGCTAAATATTACATAACAGTACATCCATTGGCAAATATTAGCATTATGCCACAAATGTATATTGATACATGCAGTTATTTAAAGAAATTTCATCCTGTTTTGTAATTTCCCGTGCTGGCCACCTGCTCAGCTGTTGGGCTATAATTCATGAACGACAGCACGAAGAGTCACTTGAAAGAAGCACATTTTCTGTATTTATCCACTTTTAAAAATAAATGCAGACAGAAAACACATTGTTTTCTGTCTGTATTTATCTGTAAAAATCCATAAAAACGGAAAACAGGGAGCCTTAATTATAATATGATATACACAAATAATGTATCGAAGTTTAGTAGGTTTAGATCATTTTCAGCAATGGAAACCACTCACCCGAAGGTGTTGTCGCCATCCGTTGCTTCTCCTCCTGATTCCTGCGGTAAAAATTCACGCAGTTTATAGTTCAACTAATGTGGCAGTTTTAGATACATGGGAGAAAGCTCTCATGAGAACTTTCATACCTAAGCTGTTAGCTGATACCAATATCCCGTTGTGAAGACAAAGGGCTAGTCAAAAGTAAGGCAACAATTCTAACGGCAGTGTCCTTGTTAAGCATACACATTATATATCTAATTTGTTGTTTATTCTAACAGTCTATTCATTATAAGCAACAGCAAATTCATTGGCAAAGCGGGGTGAGCTAACGTGGTGTGATGAAGCAAAAGAATTTTATCTTAAAGTCAGCACATTGTTCGGTAGGATGCTGGTGCTAGGCAAAATATTCTAAAGAAACATCTATTTAGCTGTGAGCAAGAGTCAAAAGAAAATATAGTTTGGCCTACTTACAGACACACATTGAAAATGAAAGTCTACTGCATTTTGCACAACGCATTAATTTTCTCACACGTTATAAGCAAGCACATTTTCCCTACATGGGATTCATTTATGCAGTTTCTTAGCAGCGTTTTAAATGCATTCAAAAGTGAAATTCAAATAGGTTTATGCAAGTCTCATTTGAATATTATTTATTTCTAACAGCACTGTGTAGTTTATTTCACCTACATCCCAAATAATATAATTTGTAGCTTGTCCAGGCAAGCTCTCAGTCATCACCTTTGGTAGTCTGACTAAAAAGCAGAGCTATCTGCTAAACGTATGTGGTCACCAGAAAAAGAGCTTTAAGAAGAGGTATTGAGAGAGACACATTGGCACCTCCCATACGTTAATCTTCTTTTCTTAAGACTTGAACTAGAATGGAATTGTAAAACTATTACATATCATGATTATTTTTTGGGGATTTTTTTTCCACTTTTAAAACCTTTATTTTATTGAAGTTTCACATAAACTGAGCACATCAGATGTAATAGACAATCAGCATTATAATGACAATCCGTGGAGAGAGACATGTAGCATAACGCCATCAAATCCAGGAGTGCACATGAGACAAATATCTGGACCAGCTCTCATATCAAGGGCATCTTACATCGGTCTCGCATGATAGAAACACCACATCACAATGAGTAATTAAAAAAGAAGCATGGGCAATATACAATAGTATGCAGTATTCAGGCCGTAAGATATAATAATTAGGGTGGGGATCAGGAATCGTGTCCGATGTCTGCAGGATGCTCCAGGAGATACGATTGGAGCGGGCCCCAGATATCCCGGGGGTGTGATGAGGCCGGGAGAAGTTCAGCATATGTACATGTTTGATCCTGCCAAAGCGTCATGTCCCCAATCCATTCCTTGAATTTGGGTGCTCTTCCTCGACCCCACCTGCAGGCCACTCTTCGTCTAATCAGTAGTAGGCTAAATGAGACAAATTTACGGTATGCTACTGGTATCTGCTCTGTGTATCCGAGTAAAGCCAGGAGAGGAGACCTCAAGAGGGACGAAGAAGTCATGAGATCCAGCGCTGTGAATACTTGTTGCCAATAGATGTAGACTGTGCAACACTCCCAAGCAAGATGGAGGAAGTCAGCAGCTTCCGCCTTACATCTGTCACACCGGTTTGTGTCCCGCAGCCCAAATTTGTGTAGTTTAACCGGGGTGTAATAACTACGATGTAAGAATTTGTAATGGGTGATGCGTAGTCGACTACTGGAGGAGACCTGTTCAGTCTGCTTACAACAGAACACCCACTGTGGGTCTGTGATGTCTTGGCCTAGCTCAGCCGACCATTTATCCCGAGCAGCACATGGAGGATACTCAGTGTCGGTATATAGACTATGATAAAGTGTAGACACCAGATGAGAAGCAGTGTTCGCACGCAGTGTGTGGTGTAAGGGGGCAACCATCGGGGGTTCCAGAGGGTATGCGGGGGTACAGTCTTTTATCCCCTGGCGCAGCCGGATATAAAGGAAGGTCTCCATGGCGGAGGGAGGGGGGGTCTGAATATACCTGTTGGAGAGTACAAAATTTGCCATTGAAGTAGAGGTCTCCCCAACATTGGAGATTGCGTGTAGTTTTGACTCTTGTAAAGACGCCTTCTTGCAGTAGCGGCATCTTCGGATGATATGTAAGCGGGAGTAATGGGGAATATAAGAAGGAAGCATGCATGCGGCGCGCATTGCGATTCCATGCTTTAACCGTGCAATCTACTGAGGATGGGCAGGGTGCACGTGGCGCGACTGTGGTCAATATAGGGTCTGCGAGCCAGTGTTCAGTCGCAACATGAGGTGTGTACCTGGGAGGGCGGAACCAGTAGTGAGCATAATGTGCTTGGGCACAGAGGTAATACAATTCAAAATTGGGAATATCAAAGCCCCCCTGGGAGTACGGCCGCGAGAGCGTGTCCCACTGTATACGTGGTTGCTTGCCACCCCACACCAATCTGATCAGTTCTGCTCGGAGAGAGGAGAAAAAATGCCATCCTGGGTCATACGGGATGTTTAAAACCAGATATAAAAATTTGGGGAGGACCACCATTTTTATAAGGGAAATACGGCCTGCCATAGTGAGGGGGAGTGCGTTCCATCTAGTTATGCAGCCAGTAACATGATCTAGTGTCCGCCCGTAGTTGAGCCTCATCAATCCCTCGCGGTCTGCAGTGACGTGTATCCCTAGGTACTTTACTTCAGTAGAGCACCATTCAATGGGGAAATCCGTGTCAAACGGTGTAACCGAAGTAGTTAGTGGAAAGACTTGAGATTTGGTCCAGTTTATGTGGATGCCAGAAAGGCCACCAAACCTGACAAACTCCCGAAGGAGCGGATTAAGTTTCTGCTGCGGTTCTTTGACATATAGGGTAACATCATCTGCATACAGAGAAATGAGAATTGGGCGCAGAAAGCAGCGAAGGGCTTTTTCCTGATGATGTTGCCGGCTTGGCTGCCAGGGGTTCTATGGCAAGGGCGAACAAGAGAGGAGATAACGAGCATCCTTGCCGGGTGCCCCGGGAGAGGGAGTTTGAGGGAGAGACATGTCTGTTTATCAGAACTTTCGCCTTCGGGAGGTATAGAGGAGGCGAATCCAAGATAAAAAACTGATGGGAAGCCCCATACATTGAAGAATAGTAAATAGGTAGTCCCATTCTACCGAGTCAAAGGCCTTTGTGGCGTCGAGGAAGACTGCCACTAGTGCCAATTGTGGGTCAACATTTTGTAGAATAGAAAAAAGCGTCCGGAGATTATGAGAGGTCGCCCTGCCAGGGATGAATCCGGCTTGGTGTGGCAAAACCAGCTTCTCCATCAGGAGACTGAGGCGATTAGCCAATAGTTTGGCAAGAATTTTCGCGTCAGTATTGATGAGGGAGAGGGGTCGATAGGAGTCGCAGCAGTCCGCGGGTTTTCCGGGCTTCAGGAGCGAGGTAATGAGTGCCTCTCTCATCGATGCCAGAAGGATCTGAGTTTCCTGGGCCTCCATGTAGACTTCTTTCAGCACTGGAAGTAATTGGTCAATATAGGTTTTGTAAAAATCTATGGGGAGCCCATCGGAGCCCGGTGCTTTTCCTGATTTAATCTGCATAATAGCTTCTCGAAGCTCATCATCCTCGAACGGTGCCGCTAAGAATTCCCGCTGGTGATCACCCAGCCAACCCAGCGCAACATCCTCGAGATAGTGAGAGAGATAGGGGGGAGCAGTACGACGAGAACTGTAAAGGTCCGTGTAAAATTGAGTGAACGTGTGTAAGATCTCGAGACTATCCCTGTGACGTACCCCATCTCTATCTACCACATCTAATACATAATTAGAGAAGCGGGGCTGACGAATTTCAGTCGCTAGTGCCCTGCCGGGTCTCTCCCCTTCCCCATAGCGACGGGCAGTAAAGTATTTGACCCGGAATTTGACCTCACGCTCTGCCGTAGTGGTATAGTCAGTGAGCTTTTCCCGGAGTGAAGCCCTCTGGGCTCCTGACTGCTCATCCCACATACCCTTTTCGAGTTGTTTCAATTCACTTTCAAGACGTCACAAGTTCCTTCGGATATCCCTGAGGACTCCGAAGCTTTTCGACATGCACGTGCCACGCATAGTAACTTTAAACGCCTCCCAGATCGTGCCCACATGTGCAACTGAGCCTTTATTTCTTGTAAAAAAATCTGCAATCTCTTCACCAAGCTCTGTCTGAAAGACAGTATCCAGTAATGCCTCTGGCACGAGTCTCCAGCAACGTGGGGTGGCAATCAGATTGGGGGGCGCAATCACCATACATACCGGTGCGTGGTCCGAGTATGTCCTGGCCATATGCTCCGCCGAAAGAATCCAAGGACCAACCCCCCGGGAGCAGACCCAGTAATCCAGTCGCGACCAGGACGAGTGTACTGAAGTATAATAGGTGCCCTCTCTCTCAGCCGGGTGTACATGGCTCCACACATCTATGAGCCCATGATCGAGAAACAGCCGAGAAAGGGTATCTTGAGTTTTGGTGTAGTGCTGTGGAAGAGGATTAGACCTACCCATGGAAGGGCATAGGGTAGTATTAAAATCTCCCCCCCATATGATGTGAGTGGATCCTACCTTAAGTACTTGTCCCCATGGGGCAGTGAAGTAGTCAGGGTCGTCCGTGTTTGGCCCGTAGCAACAAACAAGCGTAACCGATTGTGTGCCCAGCATACCCCAGAGCATGCAACTCCTACCTGAGGGGTCACTGAAAGTGCCGCCAAATATGAAGGGTGTGTTTTTCTTGACTAAAATCAGCGTGCTGCGTGAGTATGTAGAATAGGAGGAAAACACTTGGGCAGAGGCCCATTTACTGCCGAAGCAATTAGGACGGCGGGGGTCAGTGTGCGTCTCTTGAAGCATTGCAACTTGTATGTGTTGTCTATCAAGGTATGCCAGTATTTGTCTACGTTTGCGTGGGTCGCCGAGACCTCTAACATTCCATGTAAGCAATTTTATTCGTAACTGTTCAGAATGTGGAGGCATTCCAAAGGTAGCGATGTGCTATAAGTGATGTCCCAATGTATGGTAAGTGTGTAAGTAGGTCGATGTGTGCTAGCATGTTTATCTGCTGATGAATCAAATACATAACATTAATATGCAACATTCCCAAACCACCCCCCACCCACAACTGCACCCCAATCGTGCTGGTACGAGATTGCCCGCCCAAATCTCACAAAACTCTTGACATTACAGTCTTGATCAAGAGAGTCCAACAAATAAGAAAAAAAAGAAATAGGCAGTACGGGGGATCTCCCATGAGGGGGGGCGCACGTGGGCTACGAAACCTTCCCGTCTCCCAACGCTAACTGCAACGCAGTCCCCAGGTGGCGCGGGGGTTGAAGGGAGGGAGAGAGACAGGGAAGGGTGCTTGGCAATGTCCAGGACAAACCTACGGAGTACAAAAAAACCTAACAGTAAGCCATACAGAGCACATATAACATATGAGACACTTAGCTGTCAACGTCGAGTTGCAGGAAAGTGGAACCACCCAGAAGGCATGCAATGGTCCTTACAGCGGAGAACAGGCAATGAAAGTCCCGCCTGCGCGTGAGCAGAGTGCGGCAGTAAACGTGAAAAGTGGGTAGGTCCGAAACTGAATCACAAGACGTTAGTGGCCACTGCTCAGGTTAGCTCACTGTAGGGGATGGAGATCTGGAAGCATGGTCCCTAGTATCTCGATGCGGCGATCTTCTCTTGATAGTCTTGAGGAAGTCCTCCACTTGTTGGGGATTGGCACATAGAGTGTGTTTGCCTTGATAAGTAATCCGCAGCCGTGCCGGGTACATGAGGGCATATTCAACTTGAGCTTTACGTAGTTTTTGCTTGACTGGCAGGAACTTGCGATGCGCCTCCTGAGCCGTGACAGTAAAGTCAGGATAGATGGTGAATTCATTGCCCTCAAAGTGCAGCGATTTCTGCTCTCGAGCCTTTGTGAGCGCAGTATCTCGGTCTCGATAGTTCAGGAGACGAGCCACAATGGGACGTGGAGTGCCGCCTGGAGGAGGTCGGGGACCCAAGGAGCGATGTGCCCGTTCCACAATGAGTTGCGATGAGAAGGTCTCAGCTCCGAAGATGTCTGTCAGGAGGCGCTCGATGAAGTCCTCCATGCGGCCTGTATTAGTGCTCTCCAGAATACCTATGACTCGGATATTATTCCGGCGACTGCGGGCTTCAAGGTCCTCGTTCTTGGCCGCGATTACTTTTAACAACTTGTCCATTTGTGACACCTGTTGCTGCATCTGGGAGGTGGCATCTTCATTGTCTGAAATACGCCGTTCGGCCTCTTTTAACTGCCTGTCGTGCTTATCCACCTTCTGGACGAGGAAATCTAGGCGGCTGTTCATGGTGTCCATCTTCCCAGAAAGATCAGTAAGGCTATGTTGCATAGCCAAGAGCAAGGTTTTAACTTCATCCTCTGGGGCCGGTGACTGCGTGTGCAAATGTTCATTACCAGTCTGTCCGGAATCAGCCGAGTTAGACCGTGTAGTGGCCTTTTTGGTGTCGAAGGTGAGCCTGGGCTGGCGGCCATCCGGTTTCCCCATTCTGCGCAAAAGTAACGTATTGTGTGTGCAGGAGGAGGAGCAGCAGTGGGGGGTCCCCCGCCGAGGAGCTATCTGGAGGAGAGGTTGAATGAGGCCAGGCCGTCTAATGCACTAAAGTCACCACCTGGAAGAGGAGATGTCACGGTTCAGTGGAAGTCTGGACGTTTAGTGGCAGTACCTGCCGAGATGGCCAGAGGCGAGTACAGCAATCCGCCTGTTGAGTGGCGAGTAGTGGAACAGGAGGTTAGTAGGCCCCGTAAGTTGAATGGCAGGTCGCTGCAGAGTAACCTCCAACGTGTGCCAGATATGGGTACGACACAAGCGTGTCTGGAGGGGGCCCACCCGCGACACAACACCGCCGGGCCCGGAGGGCGGGGGCGGTATCTCAAGACAGTGCACTGAAGCCCAACCAGGTGTCGGTGCCACTAAGGAGTACTCCAGGTGGGGGAAAGTATGGTGTGCAACTACGCAGAAATCCCGTGTAGAATCAGGACGTGCGTGGGTCCAGGCAGGCGACGCAACTCAGCCCCACATCACCCAGGATAATGCCTCACCAGCAGCGTAGGGTCCAAACTGCAGTGCGCAGCTATGACAGAGATCCGAGTGTGCCAGGAAGGGGCACCAGCAGTACCGTCCAGCCGGGCTGAGATGAGGCCCCCCAGGACATGTGCAGGCAGCGCGACAATCAGCCCACAGCAGAGTCCCCACTGGTGGAGCAGCAGTTCAGAAAGCGCTGCAGACGTGGATAGGGGCCACCGCTCAGAGACAGCACTCAGCAAAGAGCGCAGGTAGGTGCACACTCAGGGTCCCGTCGGGGTCATCGGGTGCGCCACCCCAACAGCGCATGGGCCACGAGAAAAACCAGGCCGATGAGCAGTATGGCTGCACCTCTCGCGGGGCTCCCCGATGGATGGAGCACTGCCACCAGTCTGCAGGTAATGGCGTGCGCCGTGTACCGTATATTTAGAGCCCCCAGGTAACGTGTAGTAGGGGATCGCCAATTAGCAGGGGCAGATTCAGGGCACACTTGCGGCGGAGCAATCAGTGCGGTAGTGGAGCGCAGCCGGCAGAGCGGGGCGGCAGCGGTGGAGTAATGGCGCGTACGCAATGCTGGCAATCTCAATCACATCAGCAGGCACCTCACCGCATTCTTCTGTTTCGGGAACCGTCAAGGAATCCCACAGTAATGTTCTGGGCAGTGGGCTCCAGTCAAGGTAGCAAGCAGGCCAGTGTTACAGCGGGTGAAAAAGGGGCCCGCAGCCGCCGCTGGCCGGGAGGCCCACTGCCACGTGGAATCCCCGGGGCTCGCTTAGTAGAGGCAGCCGTTCGGGTTACCAGAAGTACCGCCACACCTGTCCCCTGCGCTGTGAAGTCCGATCTGGAGCCGCCTGCCAGCGTCGGAAAGCCGCGAATTTCGCCACAGAGCTGCAGGATACTCAGAGGAACAGGCGACCAGCTTCACAGGTTGGATTCCTATAGTAGGTGCAAGGATAATTGCCGGATCATGCCACCAAGCTACCAGAGCCTCACAGGCGTGCAGCCATCTTGGTCGTGCGCCACCTAGCGCCCCCCTATTACATATCATGATTTAAATGAAAAAAAATTAAGCAACTGATGCTGGTGTTTCCTTAAAAACAGCATTTCATGTCATCATTTGAGCCAGCAGCAATGTGGGGAGCTCGGTATGGTATGATCTGCTCCATAAATACTGCATGAAAGATGTCTGCCACAAACACTATGTCAGATCTACATATGCAAACAAGAAGAGCAACTTATTCTCAGGGTGTAAACGCATGGAATACTCAGCAATAAGTGTCAGGAGAGGGCATATAATGAAGCAAGAATGAAAGAAATAGAAACCGGTCATTGGAATGGACAAACATGCATTCACCAGAGCATAGTGGCCTCTTGATGACCGGCCACAGCTAGTAGCACTTCTGGGTCACTGGAGACAGTGCCAGGATGAGTATTCCCCAAGAGCAAACGTGTCTGGCAGCAGCAGGTTTTCCGATTCCTCACAGTTGGTAAGTTCGCACCCAGCTTCCGGTCCCAACATCTTTGTTGTTTTTGTCCTTCCCGTTACTGCCTCGGTAGTACTCCCCCTGGATTTGTTCTAGCACTCACCTTACACTTCTCAGAATCTGTTCTGCTCCCAAAGGTGTAATCCAGTGTTTTAGAGCTTCCATCGTTAGAATCGACCCTAGGGCAAGATTCAAGGTATGCCCTGGGGCTACTCACAGTTATCCTAAAGCCTACGTGCAGGAACCAATGATACACTATCCCTTTCTCTGTTTCTCTCTCGTTCTCTCTCTCTCGCTATACCCTTTCCCTATGAATGGGGGTCCTCAGGGCCTTCGATTCTGTACAGGGCATGTGCAGGCCTCTAAAGGAGGTAGGAGGGATTGATTTCAGAATCCTATGTTCAAGCAATGCTTTGTGAAATGTGATGGTGGATAACAGGGTGCATTACCTAGTTCTAGTTTCAGAGTTATGGCCATTTTAAAATTTCCCCAAGTGGAAATCCTGGGGCTTATTTACAAGGCCCTTGCGCCACTTTTGCGTCATTTTTAACATGGGAAAAGTGACGCAAAAGTGGCGCAAGGGGCTTGTAAATCTGCCCCCCTATATTTAATTTCCAGGGGGGCCTGAGGGAGGAAGACCCCTACCCAGGAAGCATAAGGCCGCAGTACTAGGAAAAGAAAGGGAGCATGGTCACATCAAGGGGCATCAGCCAGCACACAAGCAAGCATACAAGGCAAGCTCGTAAGTTCATGCAAAAATATTGAGGGCCTCATTTATGAAGCAGCACTGGAACGTCACTTTTTGTGACGTTCCGTGGCGCAGGAGCCTGCTCCATATTTACAAGGCTGCAATAAACCACTTTTTTGGGCTTAATGCTGCCTCGTAAATATTGTTCCCTTTAGCGCAGTTTTCTGTGTTAAAGGGGCGTGCAATAGGTGTTGCTGGGGGCGTTCCCAGCAACATCCATGGCTTTTTGACACTGCCCCAAATTTACAAGAAATCGTAAAACTGAGGCAGCGCCAAAAACTTACGCCTCCCCAGGGGAGGCGTAATGGAGGCACAACGAGGAGAAATATCTTTATTTCTCCTTGTTTTTCCATTTTCTATGTGTGCTGCAGAATGCAGGCACCCTTGCACCATGGTGCAAAGGTGCCTGCGTTGGCGCACTGCAGCCCATTGTGCGCCGGCACAGGGGAGCAGGACACGAATACGCCGTATCTGATAGATACGGCGCATTCCTGCCCTTATCTTTTGCCGTAGGGCACTGCAGCAGAAAGGCCTGCGGCGCTACCCTGCAGCAAAACCTCATAAATGAGGCCCTGAGTCTGATAAAAACTGGATGCTCTTACTCAATAACACTTATCCGACGGTCTTTTTTGTGCGACTTGATAGGTGAGGAGGAAAACATCTTAAGGTAGTATCCAAATACAGCCAATATGGTTACACAATAACTCATTTCGCGCTTGGCTGCAAATTTTGCGCCGGCACAAGCAGAAAGGACAGGAATGCACCATATCTTTTGCAGCGCTGCCCTATGCCAATTCTTTGTAAATATGCCCCTTGATTTGCAAGGAAGCATCACACCTTGGGGCATATTTACATGAAAATAGTGCAGTGCGGTGCCACAAACAATTTTGCTGCGCCGAGCTGCATCATTTTCAAAATGCAGGGATGCACCATATTAACAAGAATACAGCACATCCCTGTGCTCACCCCTGCACCAGCGCTAAAAAAGCTGCCTAGCGCCAACACAGGCACCCTTGCACCATGGTGCAAGGGTGCCTACTTGCGTTGCAGGGATGATTGTGTTTGTGCAGGAAGGCATACCTTCCTGCACAAAAACAACCATTAATGGCGTTTTGCTCCTTCTATGTGTGCTGCAGAATGCAGCACACATAGGGGCTTATTTGCAAGCCCATTGCGCCACCGGAGTGTCACTTTTTTGGGCACACCAGCGGCGCAGTGTGCCTGCCCATATTTACAAGGCCACAGTCAAGCCACCCTGTGTGGCTTTTCATGGCTTTGTAAATATGGCCCCATTTCCTGCATTTCTCTGCGTGAAAGGGCGTTCCATGGGTGCTGCTTTGGGTGTTCCTACGCTACATCCATGGAATCTGACACATTCCCAGATTTACAAGGTTTCGTAAACCTGGGAATGCATCAGATTCCTACGCCTTCCCCGGGGAGATGTTAGGGAGGCGCAACGAGGAGAAATACCTTTATATCTCGTTTTTCCTTTTTCTATGTGTGCTGCATTTTGCAGCACACATAGAAAGTGGAAAATACCTCCTGTGATTGTTTTTGTGAAGGAAGGTGTCCCCTCCTGCACAAAAACAATCATCCATACAATGCAGACACCCTTGCACCATGGCGCAAGGGTGCCTGTGTTGGCGCATAGCAGCCCATTGTGCGCCAGCGCAGGGGAAAAGGACAGGAATGCGCCACATCTTGTAGGGTTTTAAGCAGACTTCTAAGCATACTCTAAAACTTCACACCTTAGAGTTTAAAGTGAAGTGGGGACAACGGTCATTTCCAGAATATCGCAATTGAAATATCGTGCTACAAAAGTATAGTAGCCAGAATGTTGCCTATGAAATATTGCACTGTAAGTATATCTAGGTAATAGTAGTAACTAATGTCTTTTGACGCACTAGCTAATCTTTCATGGCAGTTACTGCAGAGGGATGCTTTGCTCTGGGTCGTCAGCAGTATTTCTGTGACTCGTGAGCGGTGGTGATGGTGTGCTGCTCCTAGTTGACTTTGGCCTACTTTTAAAAACACACAAGCCTCAAAACAAAGCCTGATTTTCGAGTTTCGCATCATTAAACTTAAATGCCTATTTCATCACAAGACCTCTTGCTAGGTCGTGCATGCTTCAACCCGTGAGGAATACTCATCAGGTGACCTTGTTTCAGGATAAATGGAAAGATGAATATGCTTGCTGCCCTCAGAATGGATTATTCCACCGAGAACAGTTCCAAAAGGAGGGGTGCTGTAGTTTTGCGCGTCATCCCAAGTTCCAGGCTCTGCTGTGCTGGTGGTTGCTTGTCGTTTTCTTTGGGCTGCAGCCTCCTGCATCGCCTGCGGCCCTGTCGCACTGGCTGGGAGCCCAGAGCAGCAGAGCTTTACTAGAAGTATGCCAACAATTTAATAAAAAGGTCACACGTAATGATCGCTGTTACCTTTCCTCCAGGTCTCGATGTAGGAGATTTAGTAACGTAAAAATGGCTTCTTATGCATGTGACACGGTCCTAAAAGGCACGTGATGATTTTCTCAGGACCAACCACAGGTGCATTTGTCTGCATAATATTTACATATACATATTACTCATGTCTTATAACAGATTCTATAGTAGGCAATAGATCTGCTCCCCCAGATATTAGACCAATTGTGTTTGGAGCCATAGTTGACTCCCAGTTAGACGACTATTGCTGGGATATCCAAGTGCTCAGCGATCAGATGGCAGCCTCCATCTGGCCTAGCTGGAAGAAAGCTGACTATGCCGCCAGTGCTAGCCAAAGTCCCTATTTATTGCTGGTGGAGGATGTGGTCTAATGTAAATGATGCTCCCGTCTGTTGTTCGCTGATGCTGATGCAGCTTGCATGTACCTGTCTGCATCCCACTTGAAGACCACGGCCTGACATTGCATATTCCCTGTGTGTTTACAGCCCAGTGCTCTGGATTCTCATAGTCTGGGTTCGCCTGGTGGCTTGTGACTATGGTAAAGGGTCTTCCCTCTTCATGGTGCTCTCGTTTGGAGCTGCACGTGACTCCTGGCTAATGCACCATCCTGTGCTAATGGTAATATTCTAATAGGGCTGGTCTCATGTGCCGCACTCTGCCTGGATGCTGCTGCAGCACAGTCTTACGTTTTGTTGTGACTCTTCCTTCTGAGAGCAGGATCCTGGAAGCTAGTAGCATTCTCCTTGTCCAAGGCCGTATACCAACTACATCAGTTACTTCGACCATGTAGACCATTGCCCATCTCTTGAGTTCTGTCTATTATGCAACCCGACACAAGGTGGCTGATCCAGCATTTAAATCTCACCACATGGGGGTTGAGGCCAAGATGGCGGAGTGAGCGGACACACACTACTGTCTCCCCGCTCCGGCCTCTGCAAAATCTCTGTGAATCCTTGGCACCCATGCCTTCCGTAGGGGGCACTTGAAGTCCCGAAGCCCCAAGGAGCCCTTGGACCTCGCTGGGGGCACCCGGTCGGCGGAGACAGACGCGCGAGGCGGTGCTCACCCAGAACGCGAGCGCCCGACCCTTGAGGCCTAAGGAGGCGAGCGGACTCAGCGCTGGCAAGCAGTGGGTGGGGAGAGTGCCTGACTCTGAGGAGAGCTGTCGGAGGCGCCGCGAGGAAGTGAAGAGAGGGCTCCAGCGGCACGCATGATTGATCGGCGGGGCACACGGCAGTGGGGAGGCCCTCACAGCCGCAGCATCGATACTACCAGGGCAGACACGGCACACCCACGGATGACACCGTGATGCGCTGAAGCCTGGGAACCCACCTGAGTCACCTAGGCCTCCAGAACATACCACAAGAGCGGTGCTCACCGGGCCGAAAGGCGGTGAGTCCAGGAAGCAGAGAGGGCGAAGGCCGCTCCCCTTGGTGAGAGGTAGGACGAGGAGTGTAGCTGGCACGGGCAGTGCCCCGTGGCATCACGGACCCCAGTGGGCAACCAGCACCCGACAGTGGGGCATGCAGTGTGGTGCCCACCTGGTGAGTGAGTGAGGGGTGAGCCACGGCACAGTTGGTGACAACTTCAGATCGGCCCACCGGCCGAGGAGCTGAGGAAGACGATAGGTGGCAGGGGCGCCCTTGCCCAGAGACAGTTGGAGTCCAGCATAATGTCGGGAGGGGCTGGCATCCGGGGGGGCCACTGCGACCTACATACATCACCCAAGGTGTGCCAGCATTCGGTGAGTGGTGAGCGCTGAGCAGTGGGGGTGGCAGGCTGGATGGTGCAAGTACTCAATCAAGGCATAATCTCTAGAGCACATAGGCCGGCTTTCCCCCCTGTGAAGAAGGTGGCCTGATCCCCCCCTGGGATCTGCCGAAGGAACATTCTTCTGCATAGAAGTGACCCCAGAACCTGCTGCATCCTGGGCCTGCCTAATCAGACTCGCACGTCGATCCCCTGGGGTTGGAGCATACCACACTGAACTTCCACATTGCTGCCTGGGTGCTGCGTTCCCCCCTCTGAACATAGAAGCGAGTGGTGGGCCTTATTCCCACGTGGCTGCGTTGCTCTCCCTACAGGAGAGGCTATGGCAGCGCCCCGGGCCAAGAAAGATCGTTCCCTGAAGTATATGCTTGCCAAACACCTTGTCCCCCCTTCGGTGGACCGCCCTGGCCCCTTCAGTGGCCCTCCGCCCCCGGGAGACGAACAGAGGGGAGATGCACCGGTCACCAGGACATACATGAAGACCTTGTTCTCGTCCCTGAGGGAGGACTTATAGTCGATAAAGAGAGACCTGGTGCAAGACTTGCAGGGGGTACGGAAAGAGCTCTCGGATATAGGGGACAGGGTGGAAGCCCTTGAAAACCACAAGATCACCAGGGACGAAGAAATTGAGCAGCTCAAACAGGAACTCAATCGCCTCACTGATCAACAGATCGACCTCCAGGCCCACGCCGAGGATCTCGAAAACAGATCAAGGTGCAACAATATCAGAATCAGGAACACCCTGATGGCTGCAGAGGCAGGGAACGTGGAGCCATATGTCGCAGAGCTCTTTGCACAGATCTTAGGGGACACGCAGGCTTCCGACATTAGACTATACAGAGTTCACTGGGTGGGCCTGCCCAAAGCAGCAAATCTGCCCCCCAGATATCTTGGCGTGTGTGCACAGCTTCCCGCTGAAGGAACGCATTCTTCACAGGGCCAGAGATGCCATCCACTTTAACTCTTCCAGGAACTCTCGGCGATCACGTTGCAGAAGCGGAGAGAGTTCCGCACAGTGAGTGCCTACCTCCGAGAACACAATACCACATATTCATGGGGGTCACCCTTACCGTCTGATCTTTATCTGGGAAGGGAAATCTCACCAACTGCGCTCCATCAAAGCAGCATGCGAACTTCTCCAGATTGAACCACCAGAGGGTTCACCTGGGAACACTGTGAGATCAGGAACCGGGACCAATCGACGATCCTGATGGAGATCTCAGGGCAGAGGTCTCGCTAGGCCAGACTCAGCCCCGAAGGCCCAAGAGAGAAAGGCAGTGCTGGAGATCCTAGAGGGAGACCGGACACAAGGAAACACTGACTAAGAAGTCAAGGTTAAAACTCAACCAATGCATGGGTGAAAGACAGACGCAATCAGAGGCCGAGAACGGGATGGACCCCCCATGGACGCGAATGGCCAACATGGACCTCACCTTTTGTTTTCCTCCAGGAGTGGCGTGGTCTGACCAGGATGTCCCGTCCCTTCCAGAGACTCTGTTTTTGTTTCTTGTTCAAATGTTTATGTTAGATAGGTACCAAACTGCAGTATCACGGAGGGTCATAGAATCTGGGGAAATAGTGCCTGACTTACATAAGCCCTTGCACTTCAAAGGTTCACCTCATACCCTAGTACAACCCCCAGGACAGAGGGACCCTCAAGCGGCTATTAGCAGGACAGTACACTCATACTATGACATCTGGTGACTGTCTGAAGGTGATCTCCCTAAACGTGAAGGGGCTTAATAATCCAGTCAAGTGGAGGGCCGTCCTTTCATACCTAGAACACACGGGTGCAGACATTTGTCTCCTTCAGGAGACTCATTTCTTTGCAAGGGACTCCTATAGGCTTAAATCCAAGGCATTCCCACACCAATTCCTTTCTTCCATAGGATGTAAGGCAGCCAGGCGGCAATCTTATTCTCCTGTAGATTTCTAGGATCGATGGGCCCTAAACTAATCGAACTTAAAGGCCGTCTCCTGGTATATCAAATACAACTGGGCACTCGGACACTCACCTTGGGTTCCTTGTACGCACCCAATGAAGCACAGGAACACTTCACCCATGCTGCATTAGAAGAGACCCTCCGATCCCAAACCTGTTAGTCCTATTAGGAGGTGACTTTAACATAGTCCTAAACAACAACTTTGATCACTCGGGCCCCTTAGAGGGTGGGACGGGGCCCTACCAGATGAGGGATTGGCCTGGTTGAGGGAGGTGGGGTTGATTGATCTGTGGAGGGCATCCCATCCCCATACTCGGGACTACACCTTTTTTTCACACGTCCACAAATCGTATACCCGCCTAGACTACTTTCTAGGGACTCATGACATCCAGCAACTACTCCGGTCAGTAGAGATTGAACCTAGATCTCTTTCTGATCACTCAGCGCTTATAGTTGAGCGACATAATCCTCGAAAGAGAGAGATGCGGCGGCTATGGAGACTCTGGGAAACCTTGCTGCAAAGACCGAAGGTGGTCACGCAGATCAAGAAAGCCATTCATGATTATATAGACTTTAACAATACCCCCGACATCCCTGCAACCACTCTCTGGGACGCCCTAAAGGCGGACATCGGGGGGGAGCTTATAGCTATTTCTGTGGCCGAAAACCGCCAACAAAAAGCCAAAAGAGCGGAGCTCCAGGAGCAGGTCCGAGAGCTAGAACACATTCACCACCGCACTGGAGCCCCCAAGATATGGCACCAGCTAGAGACCACACAGAAACAACTGGTGAGTCCGGACCTGGATAGGGCAAAGTACTCACTCCTCCACTTAAAACACTTTTTTATGTAAATGGAAAAAATGTGGAAGGCTCCTTGCGACCAAACTCCAAGCCCAAAGACAGTCTACTAGAGTGAACTCCCTCCTTTCTGGAGACGGAGAATCAATAGAAGGCGACACCTAGATAGCGGCCCATTTTAGAGAATTTTATGCAACCCTGTACTCGGAGCAGTCTTCCCCCTCAGAAGCCACTTCACGCTATCTTCGCAAAGCTGTGAGGACCCTCCTGACTGAGGCCCAAGTGGCCTCACTAGACGATCCAACCCGAATAGAGGAGGTCATCTCTGCCATCTCTAGTCAGAAAACCTTGAAATCCCTGGATCCGGATGGCTTCTCTTCAGGGTTCTATAAAACCTTTTGCTCAGACTTAGCTCCAATTCTCACGCGGCTCTTCAATGATATCACCCACACGGCCATCCTCCCACCTTGGATGCAAGAAGTGGCTATTGTCATCAATCCCAAACCGGGGAGGGACAGATGCATTTGTGCCAATTACCGACCTATCTCACTCTTGAACGTGGACGCAAAGCTGTTTACAGGAATCCTGGCAGCCCGCCTTAATCCCTTTATGCAGAGTTGGATAGGTCCAGACCAAGCTGGGTTTGTCCCGCAGAGACAATGCACGGACAATACCAAAAGGCTCCTACATATCATTGATAAAGCTCATCGCAGGAAGGGGACTAGCATGTTACTCTCGAGTGACGCCGAGAAAGCATTTGACCGGGTTCACTGGCCCTTCCTGGAAGTGACACTGGCGCACGTCAGGCTAGGTGAAAGGTTTCGATCCTGGGTCCTGAGCGGCTATAGGTCCCCAGTAGCCTCGGTGCGGGTGAACGGGCATAGTTCTGAGAGTTTCCCAATATGTCGGAGCACTCAGCAGGGCTGCCCTCTCTCACCCCTCCTCTTTGCTCTCTACATCAAACCCTTCGCACAGCGAGTGAGAGATCATCCCGGGATCATGGGAATTCCTCTCGGCGGGGATGAACACCGGATCAGCCTGTACGCAGATGAGATAATGGTCATGCTAGACGACCCCCACGAGAGCCTACCTCACTTCCTAAAAGAGATGGAGGCGACCCAGGATGAGCTAGGAGCGTAGCTGGCTCTCCCCGGGGGAGGGTGGGCTCGAAATACCCTGCCTACTCCGATACTTTCAGGCAGCTCAACTTCGATACTTAGTTGAGTAGTCCAGAACACAGTCAGAGAAACACTGGCTCTTTATGGACTGGGCGTAGCCTAGACCTCATTAGAGAAAGTTCCATTCCTATAGCGACTGCACCGGGTACCCAGTCTCTACATCTCCCCAGTCACGAGCACCCTTCTGAGGGTGTGGGGCTGATGCACTCGCAAGGGGTGGTTAACCACCCTTCCGTCACCTCTGACCCCAGTCGTTGATAACCCTGCTTTTGAACCAGGGACTGGGCCATCCTTTCGGGTGTGGGGCGGGGCGGCCTGCAGGGCGGCACAACATTTCTTCGATATGGAGGGCCCTATCCCCTGTGACACCCTTAAGAAGGATTACTCCATCCCCAAGGATGAACGGTTCCGATATCTTCAAATTAGACACTGGCTACTGCATCCATCAATGCGAAGCGGGGCAGAGCGACCATTGACCCCATATGAGAAATGGCTTTTAGGCAAACACTCAGACAAACCCCTCCTTTCAGAACTGTATGTCCTTCTCCGACCCACACAGACTGAGGACAAATGCCCAGCCCAATGCCAATGGGAAGCAGAACTGGGATGCCAGCTCTCCCATAAGGAGTGGCGAGACATCTACCACAGAGCATGACACACTGCCTATAATACAGCAAGTACGGAAACAGCCATGAAAATCACATCATACTGCTACCTAACCCCAGTAAGGCTCCACCGGGGTAACCCGGCTCGTAGCGACGAGTGCTGGTGTCAATGCGGGTGAAGGGCACGCTTACTCACATACTCTGGGACTGTCCAAAGATAACCTCGTTCCTGGACTCGGTCCTTAACGACATTGACACCAGCAATGGGGTGGTTGTGTATGTGCAGGAAGGGACGCCTTCCTGCACATAAACAATCTTGAAAGGCGATTTGCTCTTTCCATGTGTGCTGCAGAATGCAGCAAACATAGAAAAAGCAAAAAACGAGGAAAAATGTATAATTTCTCCTCGTATCGTCAGTCTAAGACCAGGTATTCCCTGGTCTTAGTTTTTGGTGCTGCCCCAGCCATGTAAGCCTGGGGCAGAGTCAAAAAGCAATGGGTTTTGCAGCAGAACGCACACTGCAACACCCATTGCATGCTCCTTTCATGCTAAAGGAAGTGTGAAAAGGGGACTTATTTACAAGGCGGTGTTCAGCCACGTTAAGTGGCTTAATGCAGCTTTGTACATAAGTAGAAGGGGATATCGCCACCAGAACGTCGCTAAATGTGACTTTCTGGTGGCAAAATCCCCATTTAAATATGCCCCATCATTTCTCAATTCTTTGCATTGTGAAATGGGCCAATGTTACAGAGTACCAATAAATTCCTTTCTGGAAATTCTTTTACAGTTTGCTGAACGAGGTCAGTATGTTATGATAATGCATCAATATTGTATTCAGTCCATTTTCTATCGATTTACAGCGATGGATACTTTTACAGTCCTGGCACTATATCTCCTGGAGGTCACCTCCCCTTAGTGGCTGTGATACTACATTGATCACCTCCCTGTGAATATAATCCTCTGTGTGACCCTCCTGTAAGCAGTGTGAGACCAAGAGAGCATTGGCAACCTTAAATCTTACCCTGCTCCCAAGCTGGCAATTTCATGTTTTGACTTGTTTAATAGTTTGACCCACACAACTCATGTTGCAAGGGCACTCACAGTAAACTACAAATGTGGTGTTACAAACTGAAAAAGATTTAAGGTCGTGATTCACTTTTCCAGGGACACAAGTTTTGGTAGTGAATGTGAAATGGCACACAATACACTTACCACAATTGTGGTACCCAATGACTTCAGGTAATCTCTATGTTTATTTTATCAATGAATTGCTAGTTTCAGATCCATCTGCTGAATGTACCACACAGTCTTTAATATTATGACCTAGGTTGTAGGCAAAAAGGGGAGGGTCCAATGCAAGTTTGCCATCTTTCAAAATGTTCCAATGTTTTTAGATAACCTTTCCAATCCTGTATTATGCGGACAAAATGTTTCAACACAAACCAATCTCCCACTATCTTGTTTTGGTTTAAATGACAAAATGCCACTTGGGACAAATCCAGATTGTCTTTAATTCATTTTTAACTAATTTGCATGGATAGTCCCTGTCAAGAAGGCCAACAAAATCATAAAAATATAGTTAATATATTGTTTCCAAAACAAATCACACCAAAATAGAAATTGAGATTAGAAAAGATATATCGACATTCAAAATGATTGGCAAAAAGATTTGGCATGTTTAAAGCGAAAATTGTGCCCATATATATACATGGCATTGCAGATAGCAGGAGCTATTTAAGAAAAAAAAATCCTAGGGCTGCCTCAAGTAGGGACACTGTGGGCCAGATTCACATGGGTAAGTTACACTTTTGAGTGAAGTTACTACTTTTCAGTATTCACAAACTTACCACTAAAATACAGTAGCAAGTCCAGCACTACACATAGAAAAAACACTGGTATTACAACACCCTCCCAAAGAAAATAATGAGGGTAGACACTTAAAATAAAACCTTATAGGAAATAATGTTAATTTAAAATAAATTATTTAAATTAGTTAAAAATATAAATAAATATACATTAATGTTACAAAAAATATATAAAACTAGCATATATTAACAATTTAATTATAAAATATTTTTATAACCTATTTCGAATTTAAAAATAGAGTGTCAGCATATTTTAATACACACAATTAAATTAATTGTAATCAATTTTATACATCACTTTTAATAATTATAAATGCACATAAAAAACATTCTTTAGGTGGGAGTTTATTTTTCAATTTATTAAACTTCAGAAAAAAATATTTTATTTATTTTAATATATTTCCAATAATTACAGTTTTAATTCAACATTAATTTAATAGTGTTGTAGCATTTTTGTATTTTGTTCAACATTTAAAGTAAATATATAAAATTAATTTACATTAATATTTAATATAAAAATATATTTAATATTTATTTTCAAGGTAAATACATTTTTTTAAATTTTCCCTATAATTTACCACAGGGAAACTCCACAGTCGGGGCAGACATCTCAGCTTGGTAATGAAAAGGTAAAAATGAAAAAAATATTTTCACACAAAAAAATATTTAAAATATTTTATGTTTGATCTATAAACATTTAGGGGGATATTCTCAAGAACGTATGATAATTATCGCAAAATTAGCTTAACGCAACTTTGCACATCGCAGTCCATCGCGGGAAAATAACACCATGTTAACGTTGTATTCTCAACCCGGCGGCACCATGCGATAGTCTCACGATAACGCGCCAAATGACCACGTTAAAATTAACACGACGCCAAAAAAATGCGAAACACGAACGCGAAAAAAGTTGCGATGCCCCAAATCGTCACCTCCAACGTGTCATTGGCAACAAAGATGCAAACATGGCAGACTATCTTGGACCATGTGAATGCAGTTGCAGAGTTGAGGAGGACAATGGAAGAGGTCAAGAGGCGCTGGAATGATGTGAAGGGCAAAACCAAGAAGAAACTCGATGCCAACATGAAAGCAGCAACGCAGATTGGAGGTGGGGGTCCAGCGGCACACCAGGAGATGGATGACATGGAGAAAATGGTGGCCACAGTCATCAGTCGGGATACGATGCCAGGAGTAGTGGATCCGGACACTGCTCAACATGACCTGACACAACATCAACAGGGTGAGTACCGACCAGGGACTGGGGGGACGGGGGGAGATGGGCACAATGGCACACATGCACAATTAAGTAGAGCACACTGCACACCGACAATGACTCTGGATCATGTCCCTGATCTCCTTGGCATACTGCAGCACACATAGAAACAGCAAGTAGGCCCCCGTCGACAATGTGCCCGGAGGGGGCCCTCCCCACACATCACTAATCTCACAACAAACCCATACACATGTGCTGAACCCCGCAAAGCTGCGGGTCCGTGAGCCACACTGACAATGCAAGTGACACTGCATGACGATTAGCATGGCTACAGTCCAATTATCATGACATGGTGCATGCCACGACACTGAGGTGACTGAGTGTGGACCACATCCGGAAAGGTGCAGGTCACACTCTGACACATCCACGTGCACAAACAACCCCTGACGTCAACAACACATCTGCGGACAAACCATGCCCAAGAGTCACAACTCGACCAAGAGCCCAATTTACCCAAGTCCGCAACATCTCAGCACTGTAGAAGCACAGAAGTCAAAGGCACACCGCCTGAAAGGGATAAGGGGCAGCCAAATCAGAGCTGCTGGTGCGACTCACCCACAATGCAGCACACACACATAAGAATAAGAGCACCTCAACATTGACAACAATGTGGTACAAACTGCAACACTTTCACAACAGAACACAGGACACAACTGGTGCCGCATGTGTGTACAAAATGGCCAATCACATCTGGCATAGCAGGAAACTGTGAGATGACAATGTACGAGTACAACCTCACATCCGTGATGTAGTACAAATGTCCACTGTCCCGCATCAAATAGGCATCTCCTCACAAACAGTCACAATGTACATTGTCATGCAGTCTGTATGTAAACTCCGCCAATGCGTCAACATACATGGAACACACTGTGAAACTGCATCTCCCCTTTACATTGCAGAGGGACAATCAACACCTCCTGCAGAGCAGACCCCACATCACGTCAGCGATGATGGAGATGACCCCCAGGACATCGACTTTGATGAACTCCAATGGTTCATGGACAACCTCCACACCCCACCTCCAGTAGCAGGGGTGCCCAGCACCATCGAGGTGATCCCACCCCCTGCACAGACCACACAGCAGGAAGCACCCACCACCACGTCTGGCTCCCAGCACCTCACCGAAGAACACATGGCATTCCAACGCCGTGTGTTAGACTGCCAGAAGGAGCTGGCTGAACAGGTGCGGGTGGGGTTCGACCTCATGGCAGCCAAACTAGATGCCATACGTGGGTGTCTAAGTCCCATCAGGGACCACTTACACTCCCTAACGGACACCCACAGTCCGCCCCATGCCCTCCAACAATCCATGGCTGGTGTCGCTGGAGTCATGACTCGGAGACAACAACAACTGTCTAGTCAGAGTGGCTACAGCGATGTCATCCGTGATTTGGGAAACATGAGGAGGGTCATGGAGAACATGGAGCGGATGCAGGCGCAAAGAATGGCTACCACGGCTGCACACGAGAAAGCTGTAGATGGGATCTTCCATGCCCTGCAGATCCTCATCATGGGAGTGATGCCACAAGACATTGCGCAGATGAATGCTGCTGCTACTTCTACATCCACATCTCCGGCCCCTGATGTGTCAGTGTCACACAGTGCTGCAAACCAAACACCACCACCCACATGTGAGGCACATGAAACGTCAGAGGACGAAGATGAGGATGAATCTGCCTCAGTGGTAAGGAGGAAGCAGTAGCATTCATCTCCGCCATATGGCTTGTTTCTGCTTGGGTCTGCCCTCTGCATCATGCCCTGGAATAACACCTTCCACTGTCCCCCGACACACTCTGCGACACTAACCTTGGACCTCGACATGGACTGCCATATTTTGTATGCTCAACAATGACACAGCAATCATCCTGCGGACTGGACTCTTCCCCTTCCGAGTAACTTGTCAATCCCTAAAGGACTCTGGCTGGCCCTCCGGGGCAACATTGTAAAGTGTTGACTGCATGGCCCAGTACTAAGACAGCTTCAACACTCCACTGAACGTGAATAATACATTCTAATACACACAGATGTGTCATGTCTATGATTAATCAAGTATGAAAGCATGGACGAATGTAGGGGCAGTGATTCCCCCTTACGTCCATGTAGCTCATGTTGTGGGACTTGAGTCACAGGGTACATCCCTGCATTATGGTGGTACATATTTGACCCCAAAAGAAGCCCTGTTGTCAATTGTAGGTCACAAATGACAGCCTATATGTAATGATTTGGGACACATGTGAAACGCTGATGAGTGGGATTCCGTACTATCTTTGACACACAGAAATGGCATTTCGAATACGTGACACCCTAAACAGCCTCTCTGTACAGAGGTGACACACCCACCATCTAATTCCAATTTATGAGATTGTTAGCACTACATGTTGCACTTACACTTGTCAGAGTGATGTGCTTGTACAGAGGAGTAACATGCGCACAGGGAATGTGTGTTGTAATGAATTAATTTGCACATGCTGTGCCTGTGGTCATTTTGTACTGTCCCATGATTGCTAAGGACTGTGACAATGTGACGTGCTCATGTGAAGAAATTGTCAATGATGGTGTTCCTACGGGCTATTCCTGCTGCTGCTGCAGTGGGGTGTGGTCCACCTGCCTCATCTTCCTCATCATCGTCCGGTGCATCTGGCACTTGTAGCCATGGGGCATTGGTGCGTACACATATGTTGTGCAACACACAACATGCAACGATCATCTTGCACACGATGCCTGGGCTGTACAGGAGCCTTCCACCTGTGATGTCCAGGCACCTGAAACGTGACTTCAACACGCCAAATGTGCGTTCCACGATGCCCCTGGTGCGTTTGTGGGCCGCATTGTACTGCCTCTGGGCCTGTGTGTTCGGGGCTCGGAGGGGTGTCATCATCCAAGGGCAGAGTGCATATCCTTGATCACCTGTGACAGTGCAGAGAGACATGAGTCAAAAGTTGGTTCTGCATGATGTGTTGGCAGGCTCACTAGTTCATTGGTGTGTGATATGTGTGACTTAGTGATTCCTGTTTGACAGGTACTGCTTGTAGCAAATGAGCGGCATCAATGTGTATTACGTAGCCTCACTGCTGCTCCTCGCTCCCCCGAGCCTATTTACTAGTGTGCGCAGCGCAGTTGCATCACTTGCACTCCTACGGCACACCATTGTCATGCCTGTCTGTGCATGTCCACAAGCCTGACAACGACACTTTGATGTTGTGCGTTGAAGGTGGGCGGCCACGTGTGTGTAGGCCTACGGTAAGGATAGGGTGGACACAGATGTAGAGTTCATGTCTGGCTGAACTCGCGATGCGGTTGAGGGTAGATCTTTGGCCTGTGCTGCAGTAATAGCGACACACACAACAGTTGGCATGTATGATCCCGGACCCCGAGCGGGCTTGCGCTCCTTCATTTATCCCTTCGGCCGAGCCCGCACTCCGGGGGCATGCTACATCGCAACATTGTCCATTGCGGGACGGGTGGCGCCGACACTACAGCAGAGACACACGCATTAGTTACTTCCTTGGCAAGGCCAACACTTAGCAACGCCCAGAGCCCCGGGCTGATTATCCACACCCCTACGCTGGACTGTCGTACGCCAGCCCACTCCGCTTACGCTTACAAGGGGGTACGACACAGCTACATGTCCCAGGTCTTCCCCACTGCCTGAGGTGACATGGTTGCGTCCGCTGTACACAGCACAATGTCATGTGGTAGGGCCCGGGGCCCTCATGCATACATAATGACCACACGGACACACTTAGATAGTTTGTGGAACTGGCTGCGGGCACGTGCACCCGGCCCCTTTTATTGCCAGGGTCACATGTCCAGTGACGCCTGTGCTGGATGGGTGTGGGGTGAGTGTAAGCTAGCCCTCAGGGAGTGGTTGGTGCTGGCAACAACTAGAACAGTGATCAACGTTTCACACTCACAAGACTCAATCAGGAAGGGTCCATGACTTGAGCTGCACAGAGTTAGTGGCCCCGGATGCACTGCGGCCGGCACAGGGACACCGCCACGGGACGGTGACTTGCGGTGCACTGAGGTAGGGCCACGAGAGCTGAGCGGGTCCTCGTCGATGTCGAAGCTGAATGTTGCGGAGTGTTTGGGGGACAGTGGAAGGTGTTCTACCAGGGCATGTTGCAGAGGGCAGAACCAAGCTGAAACAGGCAATTTGGAGGAGATGAATGCTACAGACTCTTGTTCTATCTAGAGCCGACTACTGTAATTGCTTATTCATCAACCTTCGGAAGAAGTGCCTGTCCAAGCTACAGATTGTGCAAAACGCTGCTGCACGTCTTTTGTTCAACATCCCAAGACACAAATCTGTCTCACCAGTGCTCAAAGAACTACACTGGCTGCCAGTGAAGAGGCGTATTGAGTTTAAGGCTCTTTGTATCGCTTTTAAGGCCACGCATGATATAGGCCCGTGCTTTTTTAAACATAATTTACAGCCTTACATACCTGCTCGCAATCTTCGCTCGTCTCATTCCCATAACCTGATAGTTCCCAGGTTTAAAAAATGCTCCTGGGGTGAAAGAAGTTTTCTGGTCGGCACGACCACACTGTGGAACTCCCTTCCACTGAGGCTGAAACAAGAAACGCATCTGTTGGCCTTTAGGAAGGCCTTGAAGACTTGGCTGCTTAATCTCTGATGTGCCCTGTTTCATTTCATTTCATTTCAACACCAAGTCAGTACCAGCCACATGATGATGAAGACAACCCCCAGGCCATAGACTCAGACGCCACCAAAGTTCAACCAGTGAGTGTCCATGATTTTCGGTGCACAGAGTTAGTGGCACCAGAGCTGAAAGGGGATGCAGTCTGCGACGATGCCTGTACAATGGTATAAACTCTGCCATGAAAAAATCAAGACTCAGTTCCAAATGTGTGACCTGCTTGACCGCAGTGTAGGCCGGAGGCAGCGGTCAGCAGGGGCCCACAGCCACATGTCGTTGGCTTGCGATGCACAGAGTTAGTGGCACCAGAGCAGTTGTTGGTGGTGTTCGATCACCTCCATAACGATGATCCTTTTTTCCTCCGGACTGAACCGCGTCTTCCTCTTACTCCTCTCCTTGCGTACAATGATGTGAACTCGGCCATTGAATAATCAAGACTCAGTTCCAAATGTGTGACCTACTTCACCGCAGTGTAGGCCGAAGGCAGTAGTCATCAAGGGCCCACAGACACGTGTCGTTGGCTTGCGATGCACAGAGTTGGTGGCACCAGATCGAAGGGAGTACAGTGATATAAATGCTGCCATTAACATATGAACTCGGCCATCATGAAATCAAGACTCAGTTCCAAATGTGTGACCTACTGGACCGCAGTGTAGGCCGGAGGCAGCGGTGGAGTACGTCAACGAGAAAGGAGTGCTGGGGGCCTGTGTCGCGGAGGCCGTGATGGTCTGAGGAGGCTGCCAAGGTCGCGGGCCTCGGGCTTGGAGCTTGCACCGGCACGTGGTGGGCCCTCTTTGACACACGCCGGTGTCGGCAGGTGAGCAGTGAGGCCTGGTTGCGCAGGGGCGGCCAAGACGGGTCTGGGGACCAGCGGCCTGGGGTGCAGCAGGCGCACAGGATCGCAGGCACCGCCGCTCACGGCGTCGGCCTCGTGGCGGGCTGAGAGGCGCCGCCCTGGCAGACACGTTGGCCATTCCGGAAGAGAACCACGCCCAGAGCAACAGGCTTTTTATTCACACCCCTACGCTGGCCTGGCGTACGCCGGGCCAGCCCACTCCGCTCACGCTTACAGGGGGGGACGTAACAAGCTACATTTCTGCGATCTTCCCCACTGCCTGGGGTGACATGGTTGCGTCCACTGTCCACTACACTCCAAACACCAGCAGTATATGTCGACATGGACATGTCTGTGGTCTGCATACTGCAGTCTGGCCAGCACATCCACGCCACACTTGGCATTGTGTACATTCTCATTCATGGGTCACTTGCCTCCTTCGCACATGCCTGGTTCCCACCTCTCCCCACATTCTGCTATTGTGTGGCTGAGGTGCCATGCCGTTGATGGCTTGTGTACATGGCTAGCCCAGGTTACCACAGTAAGTTGTGCTGTCGTATCTGTTAGGTGGGCATGTTGTTTGGCATGTTGTATGTGAGTTTGTAACGTGTGTATTCCCAGAGTCGTGAGTTGCATGACTGTGTAGTTGAGGTGTGTGGTGTGTTCATTTGGTACTTACCAACGAGCAATGCATTCCCATAGGTGCCAGCCTCAAAGCGCTGGTTGATGATGGACTGTCGGAAGATGAAGGAATCATGCACACTGCCTGGGTAGTTGGCGACTGACATTGGTGAAGAGTCCCAGGTGGTCCACTATTGCCTGCACATTGATGGAATGCGTGTGCTTCCTGTTGCGGTAATTGTGTGCAGTGGCGGCAGGGGGCACGAGGAGTACATGTGTGCAGTCGATTGCCCCCAACACGTGCGGGAAGCCAGCTATGGCGTAGAAGCCTTGCTTGGTCTCCAGCTGTTCCTGCGCAGTGTGTGGGAAGTAAAGGTGCTGGGGTACCAAGCTGATGATGGCATCCAAGACAGGTGTGAGGAACTTGGATAGGGCTGGCTGAGAGACTCCTCTGACTCTGGCAGTTGTTGGTTGGAAGGTACCAGAGGCCAACAGGTGCAGCACAGCCAGCAGCTTTGTCTGCGGAGGGATGTTGGTTGTCCGCTGTGTTGGTACCATTAGCCTGTGGGCAATGATGGTCAGGATGCGGAGGATGGTTGTCCTTTTGAGCCTGTAGTGGGCAATGACATCCTCTGGTGTTAAGTCTGTGAGGCTGGTGCGTTTTCTGAAGGTCCGCTGTCTTTGTCTGCGTTGCCTCTGTGGTAGTCCGGGGGAGGGGCGGGGGAGTCCGGGGGGGTTGGCGGGCCTGGGTTTGGTAGCGGTGGGTGTTGTGGCCCTCTTGGGGCTCCGAGCTGCATGATCAGTAGCTCCATGGCATCTGTTGTTCTTCAGGTGTGGCTCTGGTCTGGGCTCCCTTTTGTGGTGCAGGTTGTCGTCCAACTTAACACCAGGTAAGAGCAGGTGTTAAATCCCTGCTGCTAACGCGCCTTATCGCCTGTTTTGGGATCTTATCGCCGATCTGGCTGGTCGTAGAGAATATTGCGAAGTGGTGTTTTTGCGGCTTTTTGCACAGGAACGCCTACTCTGCATCTCATTAGCGTTAGTTGCCGGTGTCATCCGTGGCGATGTTTTTTGCGGCTGCTATCGCAGGAAAACTGGCGATATCGGTTGCGATAAAGTGCCGCTAACTCGGCGATGAGTCCTTGAGAATATGCCCCTTAGTTTTTAAAATCTGGAAATTTTGCAGCAGATGATAGATTATGTGGCAAATGCAGCAAATCCATCATTATGCTGAAAACGCTGCATTTGCAGCAACACATCGTTCCCAGTTTATAGCCTAGGAGATTGCTTCATTGTGGTATTTTCTTTCTAGGATAGCTGGGAGCAACACACACATTTCCCCTAGCTAAATGTATATCTATTTTCTTTGTACTTGCATGTTTAAAAAAGTAAGACTTATTGGCTTTGCCAATGCTTGTTTTTGTACTGCACTCAATAACATATGCCTGCTTGCTGATGCAAGAATGCAGAGTAATTCCATGTTCAGAGGTGTCCATGGTCTACACTGCCCAGGGCACAGGGGGTGCATGTCTATTCTGTCCATATAAACAAGTACCCATGCAGGAATAGTGCATCAGCGAAGTGACATGAAGGTCACAGATTCATATTCTGATGGGCCAATGAGCTTATAACGTTTCTAAAACAGATAGCAGGACATACTGGTGTGAAAAACAAGACATATACAGGTCTTTTAGAATCAGCTGCACAATTAAGACAATTACATAAGCCTGCATCGGCCATGCAATTGTAAAACTGTTGCAAGTGTTAGTAATGCTCCCCTTCTGCGTGTCACTCGTGGTGTATGAGAGTCATCTGCTAATTACAAAACGACCAGGTTTATTCCGCCCTACTTAAGTACACAGTTTGTTTTTATCAGAGTATATTAGATAATGGACCTGTTGGTACGCTGCCTAAATTGGCACCCTGGGTCACAAGGCACGCAGAGTCGCACGAGGTGGCACGAGGAAGAGAGCCACAGGGCAGTGATTCCACAGTCCGTCATCGATGATCATTTGGCGGAAGTATGCAACGTCACCATTATTACTTTCATTTCTCAGAAGAATTCTACTTATGTAGGGAAGGCGAGAAGACGGTAGCATCCTCTAATTTCTAATGCACTTGTAACCATGGTGCACATGCCATTCTAACCACAGTGAGTGTACTTTACTGGCAGCAAACCACAGCTGGGTAATCTTGAAGTAAAGTTGTATAGGGAAGCAAGAATGTATTAAAACTAATTAAATACCTGTACAACACTCAAACTGCCGGGATTTAAGCACCATTGTTAGAGCAGGCGAAGGTTGTCGAGTCCTTGCCTAAATGACTTGTCTTTATTTTGAGCCGTGAATATACACGGCCACTGCAATTAATACGTGCACCTCTCTTTAGATCCAATTTGACATGTGAACACAGCAATCAGCAGCTGAAAAGTGACCAGCTACATCTTGCAAGTGAAACACTCTTTACTAACTTTTTATCTGCTCTGCACTAGAAACAAAAGCTCTATTCATCAAAAAATTCAAAATCGGCCCACATAGAAGTACACCCCCACAAGGGTGCAAATTTACGACTTTTAGCTTTTCACAAACATTCCCAGTGGTACGCCTGGAATCCTGCAGCCGTAGTAAACCAGGTGCAAGTTTAAAGGCAAACTATTGGGAATGGCATGTGACATTTCCCAAGAGATCCTATCCTCCCTGGGCTGTGTTCTATATAGTGTAAATTTAAAACGTTCTATATCGTGTAAAGCTCCACACAGGGGCAATGGAGCTTCCTGTGCAAATGCATGTGTTTTTTTTTGTCTCAGCGGGGAAACATTTTTTCCCTTGGTTAAAGCCCTTCCCCACCACACCCAACTAATATTGTGGTGATTAGATCCCGTTCTAGAAGGGGATTTGCTCCAGCCTTTGACTGGAGTAAATCTCTCCTTTGGCTGAAATAAATCTCTGACCATTTCGAGGTTGGAAAATGGTTCGAGAGGAGTTTGCCCAAAAGCATACATGTTTGTGGCCATTCCCAAAGTTCCAAGGCAAACCACGCCTTGGATTGCCCACTTCCCTTGGAGTGGGATTAACTAGTGCGTGTTGCTTCGTACTCTTAGTACATTTGCCCATGCCGGGACCCCTTTGTCAATTCCTGCCAGCCATAAAAAAGATATTTGTCGCCTTAAACTTATGTTTACAGATGAAAATACCTTTATGAATTGGGAGCTTTTTTTACATTTTCGAATTATGCATCAGATGGTGATTATGCAGCAAGTACAGTAAATCCATAATAATGCACAAAACACCGCAGCCCCAGAATCGCATAATCCCAGTGGCCCTACGTGTAGATTAAGCTCAGGCTATCTACATTTTCAAAGTGCACGGATCTTATTCGGTGGAGATTACTTCCGCAGGGGGATTTTGTTTCCGTTTTATGTTGTTTGTTCACCATTTTTGTACTCTTTTTTTTAGACTCATGCCCTTTTAGTGTTGGAGCCTTTAATAGTTGCCCACCATTATTCATTTGGGACTCCACCATCTTTGATCAGTTTCCAGATGTGTCTCCTTTCTAACAGCACCAGATATGGGGACTTTCAGGCAAACGGGATAGATGTACTAATTAAGATGTCCTTCACAGCATAGTAGTTTAGGTGGATGGTGGCTATCTCCCCCCAGAGCATGTCCTCAGCGCGGGGACACACCGGTGGTGTAACCAGGCGCTTTACAAATGAATAAATAAATAAATAAACCAAAGGGATTGCCTCTGCATTTTGCTTGACAGAGTCCCCTTTAATACACCCAGTCCTAAAAATGCCCCTCCAACCAAAGTGTGCTCACATTCTATTGCACGTCTCGCACAACTATCCAAATGTTTCTGACATGTTAGGTATTAGATTTGGTAGAAGAAAGAAATACAAAAGAAACCTGAATGATTAATTTAGGGCAGTCCACAAAGCCAAACAACTTTTTTTCATGACATGAATAGCAAACAACAAACCACACAAGAAATCTGTTCCACATCTAACCAGAAATTCAGTGCTTAATTTGAGATGATGTTTGCTGATGCGCTGCACCAGCACTTAATTCTCAAACCCGGCACTACATGCTAGCTCTGTTTCTCTAATTCAACAGAGTGTTTAACCCTTTAACTGCGCAACACTCGGCTCCTCCACCCCCCATTCCTCTAGTGCTTTGCCTTTTTTGGCTATTTGAGGTAGTTCACACTTAGGGCTCCATAACTTTTTTCCCCATAAGGTATCCAAGTCAAATTTGCATCCTTTTTCCCAACATCCTGGAGATTCTAAAGGAGCTCAGGGCCCTGGAGGGGACAAAGACAATTGGCAAAATATAGCTACATTTTGAATGTTTTGGGAAAAATGGCAAAAAAGTGCTCCAGATAAAAGTGTCTATTTTTTCCCCTAAAAATGGCATCAACGAACGCTTTGCTGTGCTAAAGTCACCATTTCCCCAGCTTTCAGGAACATGCAGAGCTGAATAAAAAAAAAACAAATGTTTGACCACAGTTTTGGCATTTTTCAAAGATGTAGCTCATTTTTCCTATTTTTTGTGCTTTCAACCCGCTTCCAGTTTGTGGTGGAAATCAGTGTGAAACCCATGGGTGATCCAGGAAAGCTATAGAATTTTTAAAAGTAGACAAAATTCCGAATTCAGCAAGGGTGGTCATATGTGTAGGCCCCTCAAGTTTCCCTAAAGAAACAAACTGTTGAAATAAAGAAATATTAGAAATGAGTAGCAAAAACAGCTATTTGTGACAACGTTTTCATCTGTAACATTTTGTCACAATTGCTAACTTACACAAGCAATATACCCAATTTGCCCACTAGATCCATCTGATTGTGAGGATATATAGGATTTGAAGGTTCTCCAAGAATCTGAGGTACCCAGAGCCAACAAATGAGCTGCACCGAACAATGGCTTTTCATTGTGTACTGAGTACAGTATAATCCATATGGTGAAATATGCACAGTGAAAAATGGGTATAGAGGAAACCAATGTATTTCTGAAGTGGGCACAAGATATGAATTTTAGGAGCATTGGTTCTTTGTACTTCTCTGAATTTGTGGATACCCGTACTAGCATATGATTTAAATTGTATTATTCAAAATGCCTTCTTTCTTTCACATTGACCTACCTTTGGAAGGCAAAAAAAGTAGAGAAATCCAATTGATGTTAACAAATGTTCTACTATTCTATACTCCCATATGTCTTCCGATAAAAATGGTACCGCACTTGTGTTGATAGGCCTAGTGCCCATGACAGGAAAGGCCCCAAATCACAACTTAGACCACTCAAAGCTGACTTTTTTTTTACAATGCGGATAGCTGTGGATTTTGGGCCCTAGTTCAGCTGACGCCTAGGGAAACCTAGGGAACCTGCACATTTTTAAAAACCAGACACCTGGGGGACTCTAAGGTGGAGTGGCTTGCATGGCTCTCCCAAGGTTTTCTTACCCAGAATCCTTTGCAAACCTCAAACTATGACTAAAAAACACATTTTCCTCACATTCTGTGATGTCAAGTTCTGGAATCTGCAGGGACTGTAGGAAGCTGGCTCTGTATATACTATACCAAAGGGAAGTATAGTGTGCACAGAGTCCAGTGGAACCCAAAAGGTAGGCAGAGGTAAAGTAGATTGCACCTCACTCTCTATTTGTGGTAGTGTGGTCGAGCCGTAAGGCTTTATCAGAGGACAGTGTTAAGCATTGTGACACACTCAGTTAGCAAATGAATTCACACACTCAGAGACTGAACTTCAGACCAATTGTTTTTGTATAAAAATATTATTTTAGTTGCGGGGCGCTACAGGGCGTGCAACCAAGATGGCCGCACCCGTGTGAGGCTCTGGTGGCCTGGGTACAATTATCCGCAATCATCCTGCTTCAGAAATAAGATAGACCAGCAAGGCACCAGCCACAACGCATCAGATTGTGCCTGGGACGGAAAACTGCGATCAGAAGCCACAGAGTCCCGCTGGTCGACAAGAAACGACACGCCCTGCCCTGCCTCTGTAAAAACGCGGCTGTGCGGCCTCGGGCGCAAATCATCAGGAGCGGCCCCTGAACTCGCTGCCGGGACAACGCAGGGCGAACCTCCTCCTTGCCTGAGAGCCCGGGGGAACTGTGCGGCCGGTCGAAACACCCGCTGCGACGCGGGCTGGCGGAGGCCGCGGCCGGAGGAATGGAGAGCGCTCTTTCCCTCCTTGGGAGCCGGCGGCCGCGACAACCGCGAGCAGGGTCCCATGAAACGGAGAAGGCCTGATCCGTCTGGCCTGCAGGTACGAGCAGCGGGGATGCGGCGGATCGGGCGCGCTGCGGAGCTGCAGAGAGGGACACAAGCCACCCAGAGCATTGTAGACGGCGGGGACGGCATAGCCTCGCAGTGACAGGACACGAAACGAAATTGCAGATGAAAGGGCCTAGTTGAGGCCTAAGCGCAGACGTGGGGGAGGCCCACTGAGCAGAGGAGGCCTGATCTGCACAGCGGGCAGACACACGTGGTGTTGCACATCAGAATTGAGAGATCTGCTTTAAACTGCGCTGCACACGAAAAGACGCAATGCTAGCACCGGGGTAATCAACCCCACCACGGAACTGTAAGTAGCAGTGACGGCACACTCCCTGCACCAAAAAGAAACACGTAATAGGGGGCAGATGAGGAGGTCTAGCTGAGACTCGCTCACATACCGAGACCTGCTGAGAGCACGCAGGCAGGAACCCAAGCATCCGTGCCGCCCTCTTATACCAGTGAGGATAGATTGCTAGAACTGCCGCTGATTGCATACCCTGGCAGACCTCGTGACTGACTAGAGCCCCTTAGACCTGACGCGACACCTCTGCCCTCACACCATCGCGCCCACGGATAGAGACCCTTCAGTGCCATGAAGGGACACATAACGGAGCTGGCTGAAGACAACCCTTGATATAGCAGCACTAAGCGCTGAAAAGCCCGCAGCGCCACTCTCTACCCGCAGGGGGGCTCAACACGAAGGGAGCCGTCAGCCAACCTGAGCCTTCTTGCACCGCACAGAGCACGAGGAATACCGCTGCAGCGACATCAGCGACGTAGGCCCCCCTAGATACCATACGGCCGGTGCGGCCCCGCGACGGGATTACGGACCTCTGTGTCCATTGAGGTTCCTACAGCAGGGTGCGGATAAGCTGCGGCCACACGCGATGGGCAAAACGGTCCCAAAACAGCCGAAACTGACCTTTGAAGCCCGCAGAATGCCTAGACACCAGTGTGACTCCGAACAACCACCCACAGGGCAACATACTGAAGACATGCAACCCGCGGAAGATGACTTAAAAGCGCTGCTTGTCACCATGAAGCTCATTTTGGTCTCCATAGAGCTAAAATGGACACTATGTGTAACAGACTTGTCCTTATGGCTCAAAAACTTGAAAAACACGACGCGCGCATCGAGGAGGCAGAGCACAGAATCTCAGATTTGGAGGACGCAACGACCTCTACGGGAAAGCAGATGGCGCAAATGGACAAACTACTAAAGGTCATAGCAGCTAAGAACGAAGACCTCGAGGCGCGCTCCCGACACAACAACATCCACGTTCTGAGAGTACCAGAGAGTGCCAACACCGGCAAAATGGAGGAAAATATGGAAAAGATGCTGCGTGGATCTTCGGCCCAGAGGCTTTCTCAGCCCAACTGGTGGTTGAGAGGGCGCACCGATCTCTGGGGCGCCAGCCAGATCTATTATTGCCAAACTTCTTCATTACAGAGATCGAGATACGGCTCTGAGACTGGTGAGAACGAAATCACCTTTAATCCATGACGGACATACGGTGGCTTTATATCCTGGATTTTACCATCGCTGTCCAAGAGGCCAGAAAGAAATTCGCACTGGTGAAGCAGAAGCTAATGCAGGCACATATAGACTATGCCATGTTGTATCCCGCACGCCTGCGGGTTATTCATCAGGGGAAGCAGTACTTCTACACTAATCCGCAGCAGGTGGAGGACTACCTGCGGAAACTGAAGAAACAAAAATCGAACCTCGAAACTGATGATCCAGAGGCTAGAATATCCTCCCAGTTCTCGGATAACGACTGACTGTGTCTAGCGAGAGATGTGCCGTGAGTACCAGAACCCGGAGATGGGGAATCAGAGAGTGGTGTTTACCAAACTGGTCAAAGACTAAGGGGCCGATTCCGATCTCGGCCGGTAGGGCTCCGAATCGGATTCGGCTTTACCGGATCCGATTCGGAGCCCTGTTTCCCGACCGAACCGTACGCGGGTCCGGCCGAGCGAGTACGATGCAAAATCGCCGACCGACTCGTCCGGGCGTCCCGACCGCTCCGACCGACTCGCTCCCGGCTCGAACCGCTCCGACCGACTCGCTCGGACTCGACTCGCACCGCGCAATGGAGACGTTTCCCGGCCGGGTAAGTACGATGCGCGCCGCGAGCGAGTCCGACCGAGCCGCGCACTCCGGCTCGTAAGAGCTGTCGGAGCCGTACTTTGGGGGTCCGTGTCGGACCCCCTGTACGCGTAGCCGCGCGAGTCGCACACAGGGGGACCCATGGGTCCCCCCTACCTGTGCATGTACGGCGCGAATCGCTTTGCCGCGTACCCGCTGTAGGGGCGCCCTTGTCCGACTCGCACCCATTGAGTCAATGGGAGCCCGCGTACGCGTTGTACGACCGGCTCCCATTGACTTCAATGGGAGTCCGACCGACTCGAGTCCGATAACATACGGACGCATCGTACTCGTTCGGTCGGACTGCACGGGTCCGATTCGGTCGGAAATCTCTCCGGGTCCGGCTCGGTCGGAGAAATTTCCGGCCCGAATCGGAATCGACCCCTAAATGTGATCTATATAGGCATAGAGCGAACTACTTGAATATACATAATTGAATAGCATCACTATTGAAAATGAGTGAGCATGTTACCCTGAATCCCGGGCGCCCCGCCCCCTCTGATTCCCACACCACAGAGGAGGAACAGCGGGTAGACGCGCCCTCAGACGCTACCCCACAGGGTGAGCCCCAAGCTTTAGTTACGGTTTCTTCCCCGCCCCCCCTTTTTTCTTTAATATTTTGTGGAGGACCCATGGGAGACGATCCACCTTCGACCTCTATTCTTCATTACCCCCTCCCCCCTCCTCTCATCCACTTTCTGCAGAGCAGTGTTCCACTCCCCTCCCACTTCCCCCCCCTATTTTCTCCCTCTCCTCTACTCCCCGTGCTCACATGAGCCAACGTACCGCTATCGAAGTGCAGTTGTTAATGATAATGTTTCTAAAGGATGTCCTTTTGGGTGGGGCAGGCGGGAATGTTCTTTCACGACAAGTTTGGGATGTCGATGTGGGAGGGAGATGGGAAGGGAAAGGGCTTCGTTTGAACACCCAGCAGCACAACATGTATTTGTCATAGAGTTCCAGAGCGATGTACAACATATATTTACTGGCATATTACACGACACCAACAGACCCGCTCGCTGCGCGGACGACAGGGGAGCGCGCACTCCTCCTAGACAGAGAATACGAGGCAAGACATTCCTACAAGATGCATAACCCTGGTGCGACCCCCCCAGATACGCTTATTGACCTGGAATATTCGGGGTCTGGGAGACCCAAGGAAGCGTAGGCAAATAATAGCATACCTAGATAGACACTCAATTCCGATTGCGATGCACCAGGAAACCCGCCTAGACCCCAAGAGACCACAGAGATTCGTGGCTAAATGGGTGGGATACAGCTGCTTTGCGTCCTACTCTACCTACTCGCGGGGCCCGGCCATACTAGTTCACAAAAATACCCCATATGTGCCCGCAGGCATGATATCGGACGCTCAGGGCCGGTTTAGCCTGACGTGGGGAGCGCTTGCATCTCATTCAGTGACTCTAGTCAGTTGATATGGCCCTAACATCGACGACCCCATGTTCTTTGCTACACTATGGGGGAAAATTGTAGATATCGGCTCTGCACATGTGCTGTGGGGTGGAGATTTTAATATCACTCTGAACCCGACGCTAGATAGGTACAATCCACAGCCACACCACTACACCCGCTCACAACCCCAAATGGGGGACATCATTAAGGACTGGGGTTTGCTAGATGCCTGGAGATTTATGCACCCGGAGAAAAGGGAAGGCACGTGCCACTCGACCGCACATGTACTGCTGCCCACAGCTTCAAGGCCAAGGGATATCTGGGACCCACTGTCCACATAGCTGCTTACAAACCCGGAGGCGATAGGCGACACTACGGAACCCCCTACCTCTACTGATTATATAAGGTAGACCCGGAGATGCCAAACAAGAAACAAACACCCTCAAATTCATGTAATTCCTCCCCCCCCCCAAAAACAAAGAACAACAAAGCGCGTGCTCCCCGAGGCTTGGGGCTAGGAGGCAATAAGCGAAGACCACTGGGAATATACCACTATTTCAGCGCAAGATGACCATGCCCCGTCACTTCACACACACAGAGCAGACTCTATTCTGAGCAGTAAATGCACAAAAAATGGAAGGAGAAGGCGGGTGTTTATGAATGCCAATGTTAATGGAACTCTTGAACATGTGAATGTACTGCATGTATAATGTATGCTGCAATTAAGAAATGTTAATAAAAAAAAATATATATATTCTTTTAGTTATTTTATTTTCTAGAACCAAGCAAGCCTGGCACAGGTAAGCAATAAATCCTTTACAGTAGTAATGCAGTTTGTAAACAGTTTGGATTGCAATTGTAAATGTACTTTGATTTGATTACAGTAAGGTTACTGTTAATGCAATGCTTTTCAGAATGCAGTACATATACTTGTATAGGATTTTTAGTAAAATATCATGTAAGTTACTTTTCAGATTACTTTTCTTACACAGTGCAGTATACCTGGATACTGCACTGGGACATTTCATGTAAACAGAGAAGTAAAAGCGTTTTGGTTATTTAGTTGCAGTTTTAAAAGATTTCTTAGATTTTTCAACTCCACACTTTTCATAGAAAAACAGTCAGTGTTATCCTATTGAGGAAAATAGTGTTATCGATTCAAAGGTAAGTACTTTGTTGTGGGAGTTGGTATTCTGGGGTTAGACTCCGGGGTCCCCCAGGGTCAAGGATGCACTCTTGTTACACTCTCAGCGGCACTAGGGCGGCCGGGTGCAGAGTGCTGAGGCCCAATGTTATCCAATGGGGTATGGGGGGCCTCCGGTTGGTGGTTGCTGACGAGCAGGCCACTGGGTTGTGGGAGCAAAGCTCCTGGACTTAAGCTCAAGGCAAATGGGGGTTTAGGTCAGCACAAAATATGCACCCTCAGCGGCACTGGGGCGGCCGGGTGCAGAGTGATGTTTTGGCGTCGGAAGCCCTGTAGCTTTCAATGGGGAGTCTCCGGTTTGCAAAAGCCCTGCAGGCTCGGGGACGAAGGTCTTCTGGGTGCGACCACCACTTGGAGAGGTAAGTTGGGATCTTGGGGGTTGGTTAGGCACCGTCGGTTGGGCCACCCAAGGCCGTGGGGCGTCGGGTGCAGGGGTGCCTTTTAAGGTCAGATCTTCTTACCAGCTCCTGGTCGCGGTTGGGGGGACCATCCGGTTTGAGGCTGCAGGCGTCGGCTGGAGGCTTGAAGCAGGTCAGGGGTCGGCGTGTCTCGGGTCAGGATCGCCGGGGGGACCTCCACTTGGTGTTGGGCCACTCGAACTCGGGCCGTTGGCGTCAGGTGCAGAGTGGGGCAGACCCGCGGATCCTTGCGGAGCTGGAGTCTGCTGTTTGAACAAATCCGGTGTTCACAGGAGACAGAGTCTTTGGGAATGAAGGCAGGCAGGTCCTCTGGGTTTGTTGAGGTTGCTGGCTGCAGGACACACCGGGATTTCGCTGGAGCAGGTTCGAGGTGGGGACAGGTCAGTAGGGCTGGGGCCAAGTCAGTGGGGGTCCTCCTCTTGTTAGCTTCGGCGCGGCTGTTCAGTCCTTTTTCTTCTTGTAGTTTCTAGTCTGCGGAAGCAAGGTTCAGGAGTGCCCCTAAATACTAGATTTAGCGGCGTTATAGGTAGGTAAAAAGGTTGGGACCACGAGCATGTAATCGCATCAATTATATCGCATGTTTTTAAACTTTAAATGGTGCATGTAGTAAACATCTGAAACTGACGTATATTCGACAGCTAAGGGCGGGCGGGGTACACAAGATTGCGGAGCAGGGAGGTAGAGAAGCCAGAGATTATGTAAGTGTCTCTTAGTGCCTGATGGGAACTGGAGTCACGCAGGTGATTGTGGCAGCCTGCATGACGGGATTGGTTGGAGTTGAGGGGTGGGGTCATCCGTTCGTTGATCAAATAGATGCAACAACATGAGCGCATTTAATACTGGTTTGCGAGAGAAGCAGAGACGCCATTAAGGAGAACTTGAGATAATTTGATGAAGGTACGGATGACTGTTTTATGGGGGAGGTAGACAAAGTCAGAATATCAGGGAACAACTGAGAAGGGGAGCATTGGGCATAGCACAACAAGGAAGGGCGAATGTTGTTGTTTGAGGCTTCTCAGTGCACAATGTGTTTGGCGCGTAGTGCGTGTGTAGAGGGAAAACGTTATGTTTCAGCAAAGCATGGTATGGATCGTGTAGCTTCAATGTGTTATTATAATACAGCGATTTGTAAACATATACTAAAGTCAATATTTTACCGTTTTAGTGAACCCCTGAAGAAGGGCTAAGGACAGCCCGAAATGCATTGGGTCTATGATATCCACTATCAAGGATGATTGTTTGTATAGATCATGTCTCGGAAAAAGGCCTGGATGGGCATATCTGATTCAGAAGAAATTTTAGTATACACATATTGCCTCAAATGTGGCAGGAGAAAACAAGTGGTGAAGACTATTGATTTATTGGAACAAATTGAATAAATATAATGAAATATGGAGAAATTGAGGAGTACGATGTGTAAATCATTCACGCAGTATGCTGTGCGTCGGGATGGAGTGGAATGTTGCTCCAGTTTTTGTTATACACAGGGATGTGTGCCATGTCGACTCTTCACTTTGTTCTGCACCAAGACACGCAGCCTGCAAAGGCAGTGTGTGAGTGTAATGATACAGGGCCTCTAAGGGTGACACAATAAGTGCTGCAGCCCTTAGAGGTCTTCCCTGGTCACAGTGCCCTGGGTACCTGTGGTACCATTTACCAGGGGCTGACCTGTGGCCAGAGATGCCAATTGGGTTTTGTTTTTAATGCAGGTTTAGGGAAAGAACATAGGCCCTGGGCACCTGATTGGCAGGAGGCCAGGGCACACTCAGTCAAAGCACCTCTGCAGTTCAGCAAAAAGTGGGGGCTACCATGCAGAAAGAGGGCACTTTCTCACAGGGACCCACAAAGTGCCTTCCATCCAGCGTTCCCATAAGTGTCCCAATAAAAATGATGCCTCACTTGTGTGGGTAGGCCTAGTGCCTGTGACAGACAAGAACTCAAACCGCAACATGCGCATTTTTCCACTCAAAACTGACTCTTTTTTTGCAATGTAGGTAGCTGTGAATTTTGGGCCCTAACCCAGCCAGCACCTAGGGAAACCTAGCAAACAGGCAAATTATTGAAAAAAAGGGTGAGGTGACTTGCTTGCCTCTCCAAAGGTTGTCTTACCCAGAAACCCTCAGAAACCTCAAAATTTGACAAAAAACAAATTTCCCTATATTTCTGTGATGGAAAGTTCTGGAATCTGCAGGGAGCCACAAACCTCCTTCTACCCAGCATTCTCCTAAGTCTCAGCCTTAGCTCAAGAGCCACCTAGGGAAACCTAGCAAACCTGCCAATTTTTGAAAACTAGACACTTGGGGGAATCCAGGGTAGGGTGACTTGCATGGCTCTCACCAAGTTTTCCTTCCCAGAACCCCTTGCAAACCACAAACCTTGACTAAAAAACACACTTTGCTCAGAGTTCTGTGATGGAAAGTTCTGGAATCGGCTGGGAGCTGCTACACACTTTCTTCAACACAGCATTCTCCCAAGTTACCTGATGAAAATGGTGCCTCACTTGTGTGGGTAGGCCTAGTGTCAGCGACAGGAAAGGGCCTAAAACACAACATGGATACATCACATATTTGCACTGAAAACTGACTCTTTTTCTGCAATGTGGGTAGCTGCGAGTTTTGGGCCCTAGCTCAGCTGGCACCTAGAGAAACCTAACAAACCTGTACATTTTAAAAAACTAGTCAACTAGGGGAGTCTAGGGGTGTCTAACTTGTGTGGCTCTCAATTAGTAATTTTATCCTGAAGCCATTGTATGCGTCAAACTTTGGTAAAAATACAGACATTTTCTTCACATTTCTGTGACGGAAAGTTCTGGAGTCTGCAGGGAACCACATATTTCCTCCCACCCCAAGATCTCACATGTCCCCCGATAAGACGGGGTGGGTCAAGAGACCACTACACAAAATGCCCTAAAGCTCTATGTTAATAGGTAAGTAATAGGCATAGCTGCGGTATTTGGGGCTGTGCTGTTGCGCCACCCATTCAAACCAACAAACCACAGACATTTTTGAAAACTAGACAACCAGGGGATTCCAGGGTGGTGTGCCTTTTGTGGATCCCTTGTGGTTTTCTTACCCACAATGCCCTGCATACCTCAAACATTGTCTGAAACCACACATTTTCACTACATTTCCTTGATGGAAACTTCTGGAATTCACAGGAAACCACTAAATTCCTACCACAAAGTGTTACCCCACTTGTGCAGATAAAAACGATGCACCACTTGTGTGGCTGGGCCTAATGCTCATGACAGGAACGGATCAAACTGACGTTAATGGAATTCCTCTCGCAAGGGCTGGTTTTTTTTGCTCCATTTTGAATTCCCTGGTGTGGTGGGCTTCCTTCCCCCTGGGGGAAAATCGAAGGCAACACCCCTGTCTTCGCCTGGGGTCAGAAAGACCTGTTTGTGCCATTTGTGGTGGGGCTGTGGCTAATGCTAGAGCGCAACATCTGCACCACTTTCTTTTGCCATAAAGGCAAAATCCCCGGTGTCAGGAGGACTTTCTACACCCCTCCCCTTGGGGGCGGGAAGATTTGGGGCAGTCTCCCCAGTTGGGACAAACCCCCTATCTGCCCCCAGGGGGGCAGAAAGGCACTTTCACCCCTTCTGGGGGAGGGTATAGCTCGATGCCAGGGTAGGCCGCACCCTCCTATTTTTTTGTTTTGATTCCATTTTGAATTCCTTTGTGTGTAGTCAGATTTCTGCCTTCCAAAGGGGAAAATTGAAGGCAATCCCCCTGTCTAGCCCTGGCAGAAAAACTGGCATTGGCCACACCCCACCCCATATGGAACAAACACATTTTTCTACACCCCTAGGTCCAGACACGGGGTTTACCTTCAGTTTGCCCTTGATGGGGGCAGAAAGCCCACTACACACCAGGGAATTCTAAATGGCACCAAAACAGACAAAAGAAGGGTGTGGCCTACCCTAACATCGCGGTACGCCCCTGGCAGTAGTGTCTCCCCACCCCCCAAGGTGCAGATAGAAGTTTTATCCCAATTGTAGTGGCTGCCCCAAACTGGCCCCCAAGGAGGTTTGTAACAGTTGGGAAGGTTCCCCCATATATGTCCCTCGGGGAGGGTAGAAAGTACACCTGACACCAGGGTTTTCGCTTTTGGGGTAAAGGAAAATGGTGCGAGTGGGACAAAACCAGAGTACAATACCTCCACCACTTTCTTTTGGCCCAAATGCAAAATCCCTGGTGTCAGGTGTACTTTCTACCCTCCCCGAGGGACATATATGGGGGAACCTTCCCAACTGTTACAAACCTCCTACCTGCCCCCATGGGGGCAGAAAGACACTATTGCCCCTTCTGAGGTGGGCTATAGCTCAATGTAAGGGTAGGCCACCTCCTCCTTTAGTTTGTTTTGCCTCCATTTTGAAATGCCTGGTGTTTAGTGGACTGTCTGTCCCCTAAGGGAGCACATTGGGGGGAATACAACCCCCCGGGGGGGCAGAAAATCTATTGGGCCGTGGGTGAGCCCGGCCCATAGCCAGGGGGGCTGTTCTCCCCAAAACACTGCATAAATTCAGTCCCTTGTGTCTAGTGGCCTTTCTGCCCTGCTCTGGGGCACATAGGGAGTAATTGCCTCATCCATCCCTCGGGGGGAAGAAAGACTGTCAGTGCCGTTTTGGGGGTGGTTGATGGCCATGCCCATGGTGGCCAGCCCCCACCCCTGCACATTTTTTTACAAAATGTCCCTAGTGTCTTGTGGGCTTTTTGCCCCCCAGGGGCAGGTTGTCTGATGTCACATTTTTTGTGGTGGAAGTACGGCCATGCCTATGGCAAACCATACGCTCCCCTACATTTTTTTTCGTATTATTTTCTTTCTTTAAAATTATATCTCATCCCCCTAAGCACTGACTGATTCGGGAGAGGTATAGTTGAAAGAGGGAGAATCTCCCCTTTTCAATGATATCCTTGCAACAGGGGAGCTATCCCCAAGCAGGAATTCACCCACTAGGCCAAAGGGACATGGGGGAGCGGCCCCTTAGGCAAGGGCTTGTGCTCCACCTCAACCCCCAACTATTTCAGTCTTACTGATAATTATCCCATCCTCCACCCAGAGAAGGCAGAAAGACTGTTGCCGTAATTCTTGTGGTGGGGGCATGGCAATGCCCATGGTTGGCAGCCCCCACTCGTGGACCTATTTTTAACAAAATGTCCCTGGTGTCTAGTGGACTTTCTGCCTCTCGGGGGACCAGATTGGTGCTATTTACCCATCTGCCCCCCTGGGGGGTTAAAAAAATGGATGCTGGATTTTTCGGAGTAGGGGAAAATTTTCTTTTTTTAAATTTGCCCTTGCGTTTATTGAGCTTTCTGTCCCAGGGGAGCAAATCAGGGGGTAATAACACCCATCTGCTCCACAAGGGTAGCAGAAAGACTGTTGAGACTTGTTTTGGGTGGGGGCATGGCCTTGCCCATAGTGGGCAGCCCCCACTCTTTTTTGCAATCTTTCCCTGGTGTCTAGTGGGCATTCTGCCCCCCACCCCCTAGGGGTGGCAGATTGGGGGTAATCACCCCCATGTCTCCCCCAGGTACCAGAAAGACTGATGCTGCAGTGTTTGGGATGGGGGCATGGGCATGCCCATGGTGGGCAGCCCTCACCCCTGCATTTTCTTTTTTTTTGTTTTCCCCAGTGTCTAGTGGGCTTTCTGTCCTCTTGGGAAGCAGTTTGGGGGTAATCACTCCCATCTGCCCCCAGGAGGGGCAGAAAGGCTAATTATTTGAGGGGAGGGGGAGTACAGATCCTTGCCTAAGGGGCCGCTGTCCCATGTCCCTGGGGCCTAGTGGGTGGATCCCTTCTTGGAGATCATTCTCCAATGGCGATCCCCAAGCAAGGATTTACTGGGCAGAGATATCATTGGAAAGGGGAGAATCTCCCATTTCTAATGATACCTCCCCCAAAGCAATCAGTACTCGGGGGCTGAGATACGCCCCCAAACACTGATGCATTGAAGGTAAAATGAGCCCATCTGCTCGTTTTACTTTCACTTTGCTGTAATGACGTCAGCATGTCCTTCGAGCTGATTGTTATTACAGTAAAAAAAAAACACTCAGGCTGCTTGGGAAGCTCTTCCCAAACAGAGCACCAGAGGGGCCTTTAAATACCTCCCCAGTGTCGGCCATTGGCCAACACGCACTGGCGAGGTAGTGTGAGTGTCAGCCATTGGTCGACACATGCTCTCAAGGGGTTAATATAGATTAAAAATTAAAAAATATCTGCCATCCAGACCATTCTCATAGCTTTGGGTAGTCTGAAATGATCTGAATTGTTACACGTGTAGGAGTTTAATGGTTAGTGGTTGTGTTCGAACTGGCATTGGCAGTGCTGGTAGGGACAATGGACGGGGCATGCTTCAATGTCTCCTGAGAAAGGCCCTGCGACTTATGTTTTTTTACAAATTAAACACTGCAGAAGATACGCCTCAAGTGGTCCACAGGTAAGACCTCTGCAGCAGCACACAACCCTGAAAGGGCTTACCCATCTTCTTCAAGGCCACTCTCCATCTGAGACAAATCCAAATCCTCGCTCTTTGAGCCCATCACAACAGCAATGATTTAGGTGACACTAGTGCAGGTCACACAAGTGAACCCATCTGTAAACATTGAAGCAGTGCGTTCAAGTTACAACCTGAACCGTGGCATGCCAAGTTCTAGTAGGAGGACATTGACACAGTCTTTGTAGATACTACTGGTACAGAAATGCTAGGCATTTCTGCCAGGCTCAGGACCCAGACCACTTAAAAAGGCAAATAAAATTCTATCTTTTTAAGAATCCACATTGATCCCCAAGTAGCTTCTAGACTATAAACCCATTAATTATCTTCGATTTGCAAGCAAAATCCCTGAACAGCAACTTCACATGTTTGGTGATGCTGAGAACAACCTCCATGACTGACAATCATAATGTTGACTTTCCCACGCACACAGCCCTTCTCTCCGCTGCAGCACATCTTTATCTGCGTGCGCCAGGCTCTGGCCAGGTCAGTAGATGTTATCATAATGAATGCACTTCCCTAAGTGCAGCCATGAACTTGCATTTGCTCAGGGGGCAGGGCATTAGTGAAAAAAGGCAACCAGGCAACCGCAGCCCCTTCTGTAATACCAAAGTGCTGGGGAAGTGGGTGGAGGGGGGTGCAAAAAGCAGACACACGCACCAGGTGCTATCCTAGGGTACTTTTGATTCTACAGCTTTGTGGCATTCCTCATTTGCCTATGCCCTTTACACTTCCACCATATTACAGGGACAGGCACAGAGGCAAAGAAGCACCCACCTGCAAAGGAGCCCCTCTCCCTCTTTGAATTCCAGGCCAGGTTCCTGCCTGTGAGCAGCACATTCATTGTGTTAGGGTGCACTGATCTGGTCTGCGCCCAGTTAGATCCGTTGCCCTATCTGTGATCTGGGCTCAAATGTCTAAAGATCATTTTACCTTCTGGCCACTTCAGAGTACTGGGTTGTAGAACATAATACATGATTGAAAGTGGCTAAAATCCAAACAAATTTGTTGTTTGATCTTCTGTTAATATTCCTCAGCCTCTACCGTTATCAATTAGGACCCTCAGTCGAACCCATAGCTGCAATGTTGTGACACCTTCAGTCATTCCTCTGTTTTTAGCCAGCGCCAGTTTGCACGCTGGGCAATTTCTGCCCCGACCTACAAAGTTAAAAGGGAAACTCTAAGTCTCAGAATGTACCCTACTGTTGCCATAGAAGATAGGAGTGTCTAAACATGCCAAGCATGAAAATGGGCTATTTGGCAGCTACGGGAAGCCATCCCAAAGATTGTTTTTTTATATAGCCTTGTGGTGTGCAAGTTCTGCCCTAAAGTTTGGGTTCAGGGCAAACCACCCTCTGTAACAACAAGCAGTCAATGAGCTGTCTCTGAGCTTCTTCATTTGAAAGCTCATTAGTGGATCAAACATTAAGAATGTAGAATCTTAGCTTGCCTGCAGCAGGGTGCCGGTTCTTGCATGTTCCTTTGGTTCAGTATGTTGCATTCATGCTACAGAAAGTCTGGATTTTCACTGTGCCTGAACCCAGTGGATTGCTGATAGCTATGCCTGATTTCGCATGACCACAGTTCGGTGGTAGAGGTAGGCAAGACACTGAAACATCATTCCAGACTTGAGCTAAATGCATTGCTCTGTTTCAGCTCGAGCTCCTCTCAAACTCCTCTGCCTACCATCCACACTGCAACCTCATTCACCAAGAATTAAAGATAAAGATAACACAGAGGATTCCAAAGCAACATGGCACCCAGCATGTGAGCTCTTGCCGCCAATAAGCTGCCACAGCACCCATACGTAGTTCTCGGCATTTGCCGAGCATACCCATCAGGCACAGAGCCTGTGGAGAAGTAGCTAATGGGATGGGTGGCCCCCTTGATGGTCTAAATCCATTGAAACTCGCTACAGCTCCTAAAAGGCTGAGATGGCAGCCGGACCCACTCACGATGCGGTTAAGAGGCTGAGACTCCCCCTGGAACTGCATTAGACTCCCGCACTCTGGATTCTGCGCGGATGTTCCGCCACAAGCTGTCTCCCCCCACTGTTTCCCCCACCCTCCAGACTGCAACCTGCATTTCTTGAGCAGCAGAAGTGCCGCAAAGATTTAATCTACCCGGTGTGCCACCAGACCAGGGCTGCAGGTTAGACAGCCATGGAGGTGGGGACGTCTTTCAGTTCCTTTGACCCCCCTCTTACACCACCCAACAACCCACAGATAGAAGGGGCCTGAAAACGGGCAGCATATACTGGGCGCAGTGACTTGGTAGCCAGGTCAGAACACCCCAGAGACCAAAGTCCGGGCCCAGAGTCACGGTGAAAGATAAAGGTCCCATAGAGTCTCAAACCAACCACCTGGAGTAACACCCATTCAAAATTGTTGGAGAGGCCAATAAGGTGGACCGTCAGACAGACATGGAGGGTGCAACCATGGAGGACCAAGGCCCCACCTCAAAGAACTGCTTTAGGCCATCTAGGCCTTCAAGACAGCCCTAGTGACAGAAATCAGCACAGTGATGTTGGATGTCACTATGATCCAAGCTAACATGAGGAATGTTGTGGACCATGTGGCCAAATCAGAGGCAACTTTGAAAGACCACGCCGGCTTCATCAGAGGCCTGACAGCAGAAGTTCACCAAATCAAAGAGGTCACCTGACAGCTCCACGCCCGGGTGGAAGATGTGGAGGTCAGATCTCGCTGCAATAATCTCCACTTTGTGGGAATACCGGAGAAAGCAGAGGGACCAGAAGTTGGGAAATTTATCAAATAATTCCTGTCTGCAACAGGGCCCACTCCTCTTTGAGGATCACATGATTGTGGTGTTCCCAGATTTCACACAGGAGGTCCAGGCAAGACTGTGATCTTTTGGCAAGGTCAAACAGGAACTAAGAAAATGAAACCTGCAATACGTAATGCAATTCCCAGGGGAAACTGCGAATCCTGAATGGGGGGAAGGCCTGGTTCTGCACTTCTCCAGAGCAGGCTTGGGACTGGCTGGAAGGCTGGCGCCTGGCTCGACAGCCAGGATGAGGGAGCCTGCGATCCTCTCCATCCCCAGTGGGGTGAGCAGCGACACCCCTGAGAGACAATGAGAGATTCAGCGCGAAAGATGTAACAGACATTGATTAATACACCAGCTAGAAGCTGCAGCCGCATCAAGACTAAAAGACGCTACTTGGAATTAACAATGGCCACAGTAAGCCCTCGATATAGAGACCGAGACTGGAAAATATTAAGGCAGAAAAAGGTTTGATGTTGGGTAGGGAGGAGAGACTGACACAGCAGGCATTGGGGGGGGTCGGCCTATGGTTGCAGGGTGAGGGGTTTCTTTCAGGGGATTTGACACTACTGATGGTGCACACATGGAGGGGTGGCCAAGACAACTGGGGAATTACTATGTGGCCCTCGATAACATGAGTGGGATGGCACCTGAGCTGCCCTCCTGGAATGTAAATGGCTTGGGGAATAAGATGAAGAGAGGGGTGGTATCCCATTTCCTGTTCCTAGAAAGAGGCCTCTACATGATCCTGGTGCATTTGGGCTTTTCCACAGGCACAAGGGGGAGGTGAGTCTAACTGTTCAGGAAATCGCTTCCTCTGTTGGTAATAAAATCCAGTTAGGGGTACACATTTGCAGGTGTTTATCGAGGCTACGGGAATCCAGGATATCTGGCACGAAACTCATCCCTCAGACCGATAGCACTCCTACGGAGCAGAGACGGCAGGCCCTATGTCTAGATTAAATTACTTCTTGGTCCCCCAACACAGGGAGGTCAGTACTGCAACATCTTCTATTTTACAAGGGGTATTTCAAATCATTCCTCAATATACATTCGCCTGGGATGGAGGCCTGGGGGGGCAAGAGTCCTGGAGAATGGACCCCAATAATTGGAGGATTGGAACACTAGGAAACTTATAACCTCACCATGTAGTCCTCCTTTAGGGAAATATGCGAATGGTGTCGCCAGAGGTAGTAACCTGGGAGGCCTAAAAGGCTGTGTTAAGGGAATGTCTGATATCACACAATACAGGGAAAAGGCAGAAAAGACGAAGGGAGATAGATGATCTAGAACCAAAGATGATGGACTGGGTGGGGGACTATGCTCTCTAGCCATCCCCCACACTCTTGCACCGCATCACCGTCATCAGAGAAGAGTATTGTAGTCTGGTAGAAGCAGAGGCAAGGGCTCAATACCAGTCCAAACCATAACAGCTGTACGAATTGGTTAATAAAGGTGGAAAACTATTGGCCTGGTTGGCGCAATGGGAGGAGTGTAGACACTTGATACACAAAGTATTAAACAGGGAGGGTATGCCAGTGCACACAGCAGTGGAGATCTCGAATGCATTCACAGACCATTTTAAGGAGTTCTATAGCCCTGTGATGGACCAGTCCAGAGCGGACCTCTTTAGGTTCATGAAAGACCTCCCCACTTGAACACTAAATTGAAAGGAGGTGACACCCTAGATAAGGAAATCAATGTAAAGGAGATTTGAAAGGCCATCCAGTTATCCCAGAGAGGGAAGACTCAGGCCTAATGCCTTTCTGCCCCACCCTCCAAGTTTTATAGATGTATGAGCTGCCTAGTGGCTGACCTGATATGCGGGATGCTGTACACTGCCAGAGGGGAGTGGAACCTACCACCGGACCTGAAGACTGCCACATCCTGATCCACAAGGAGGGTAAGCCTCTGGAGCAATGCAATTCCTACAGACAAATCACCCTATTCAACTTAGAAGTTAAAATTCTAGCAAGGGTTATAGTCAGCTGGATGACGCAAGTGTTAGATAAACTGGTGGTCCCAATCAATCGGGCTTTATGCCCATGCAGTGAACCTGCCATGAATAAAAGGCAATTCTTTGGGTGTCTGACCCGGAGGCAAGATCTTGGGGAACCGGTTTTACTGCTGACCCTAGAGGCCGAGACCGCCTTTGACTAAGTCGAGTGGGATTTTCAGTGGGTGGTTCTTGATAATACGGGGTTCGAACGGTAATTTGTGTCCTGAATACACTTACAATATACCAAACTTGTGGGCAGAGTATGGGTGAATTGTTCATTCCCTGAACAGATCACTGTGGGACGAGGGATGAGGCAGGGGTGCCCGCTCTCCCTCCTGTTATTTGCCCTAGCCCTGGAGCCCTGTCCTGCAGGGTGCGTGCTGAAGTTCTGATTCAGTGACTGAGGTGGACCATGGATTGGGAGGATGTTATCTCCTTCTACGTGGACAATGGGCTTCTTTATCTGTCCGATTCCCTGAGGTTCGTTCCCAGAGCCCTTGATATCTTAGACACATACAGCAATGACTCATGGATACGCATCAATGGGCAGAAATCGCTGATGATTCCACTGACCCGTTAGGTGCCACACACTGACTGGGCCTTTGCCCTGCAGTGGTCTCTGGAGGGCTTTTGCTAAGTGGAAGTCTATGTAACGGAGATCCCGGAGGATTATTGAGACACAATCTGGGTTGAGTCCTAAAAGGATACAGGAGGGATGTGGGACACTGGAGGACTCTTCCATTATCCCTGATGGGCAGGACCACCTTATACAAGATGATAGTGCTCCCCAAGTTCCTCTACCTGCTCCGGAATACATTGTTCGAGGTCCTTGATCACTTGTCTAAGGCAGTAGATGTGGTGACCAGATTCCTGCTGTACGATGGTGGGACCCCCCCCCCACCTCCCTACATTGTTCTACAGATGTTGATTAGAGACCTGTATGGCGGGGGATTCTGCCTCCTTGACCTATGTTTGTACTACTGGGCCACACAATTGCTGGTTGTCAATGACTGGGCATTTACCCCCCCGCATGAGCCCTTCCTGAAGGCAGGCAAGAGACTGATGGCCCCCCAAGGGTACTTGAGGAGGCTCTACAATGGGTGCAGGCCACTCGGTCAACCCTCCACTAATGGATCTATTGATAAAGATTTGGAAAAAAAGTCACTGAGAAACTGGGCTGTTAGGGATGACGGACTCTAGAGACCGCTCTGTAGGACTTGGCCCTACTGGGGGCACTACGAGAACTGGAGTGCAGGCTACAATGGGGCATGATGCGATATCGAAATTGGGAGACATTTGGAGACCACAGGGTCTACTGTCCTTCCACAATTACAGAATCAATACAAACTGGTGGCAACCCAACATTTCTGTTATATGCAGATCCATCACACACTTAGGGGCCGATTCCGATCTCGGCCGGTAGGGCTCCGAATAGGATTCGGCTTTACCGGATCCGATTCGGAGCCCTTTTCCCGACCGAATCGTACGCGGGTCCGGCCGAGCGAGTACGATGCGAGTCGCCGACCGACTCGTCCGGGCGACCCGACCGCTCCGACCGACTCGTACCCGGATCGTACCGCTCCGACCGACTCGCTCGGACCCGATTCGCACCGCGCAATGGAGACGTTTTCCGGCCGGGTAAGTACGATGCGCACCTCGACCGCTCCGACCGACTCGCGCCGTCCGACTCGAACTCACTGTCGGAGCCGTACTTTGGGGGTCCGTGTCGGACCCCCTGTACGCGTACCCGCGCGAGTCGCACACAGGGGGACCCATGGGTCCCCCTACCTGTGCGTGTACGCCGCGAGCGCTCCGCGGCGTACTCGCTGTAGGGGGCGCCCTTGTCCGCCTCGCACCCATTGAGGCAATGGGAGCCCGCGTACACGTTGTACGACCGGCTCCCATTGAGTTCAATGGGAGTCCGACCGACTCGTGTCCGGTGGCATACGAATGCATCGGACTCGTTCGGTCGGACTGCACGGGTCCGATTCGGTCGGAAATCTCTCCGGGTCCGGCTCGGTCGGAGAGATTTCCGGCCCGAATCGGAATCGACCCCTTAGTGGGTACAGAGATATCCTGCAGGAGGTGGGCAACGGACGCCGCTGGGTTTTGTCTTTTATCGCTATCTCCCTGACATACAGAACACTGGTGGCCAACTGCCAGCCCACCCTGGACGTGCTCCATCGTCAGAGGGAGGAGGGCCTGGGTGCCTTGACTGATGAGGATTGGGGGGAGGCATTTCACCACCCATGGGAGGTAACCAATAAATCAGGCTTTCGACTGGTACAGCTGAATATCTTTTACTGTACCTACCACACCTGAACTAGACTGTTTCTAATTGGAAGGGCCAACAAGAAGTGTCTGCGGGGCTGCGGCCAATGCGGAACACTGGTACACACTCACTGGGATAGTCCACTGTTTCTCCTTGTGTTTGCTTTGTTCGCCCTAAGTTGGCAGGGTATGCCCAGACATGAGTCCAGCCCGAACAGCCAAGACCTGGCTTGGCAGTTCGGGCTGGACTGTTCCCATTAGGCACAGGGTCAAGACTGATTTGCATATAGCTGGATCTGAACTGGGGTGGCGAAGTGAGCTAAAGAACGATGATGAATTCAACCCAGATCTGTGACTGGGGGTGAGTGTCTGAAAAGTTTCAGCACTCCGTCCATTTGCTTTGTTCGCCCTAAGTTGGCAGGGTATGCCCAGACATGGGTCCCTTGCTCACTTTGCCACTGGATTCAAGCAAGCCTGGCTGATGAGGCGTGTTAGCCTGAAACCGGTCCCAGGATGCTTGTTTCCGGTCCAGGAAGACATGGCTTGGCAGTTCGGGCTGGACTGGTCCCATGAGGCACAGGGTCAAGACTGATTTGCATATAGCTGTGTCTGAACTGGGGTAGCAAAGTGAGCTAAAGAACGATGATGGATTTAACCCAGATCTGTGACTGGGGGTGAGTGTCTGAAAAGTTTCAGCGCTCTGTCCATCATCTCCTTGTGTTTGCTTTGTTCGCCCTAAGTTGGCAGGGTATGCCCAGACTTGGGTCCCTTACTCACTTTGCCACTGGATTCAAGCTAGCCTGGCTAATGAAGAGTGTTACCCAGAAACCGGTCCCAGGATGCTTGTTTGCGGTCCAGGAAGACATGGCTTGGCAGTTCGGGCTGGACTGTTCCCATGAGGCACAGGGTCAAGACTGATTTGCATATAGCTGTGTCTGAACTGGGGTAGCAAAGTGAGCTAAAGCACGATGATGGATTCAACCCAGATCTGTGACTGGGGGTGAGTGTCTGAAAAGTTTCAGCGCTCCGTCCATCATCTCCTTGTGTTTGCTTTGTTCGCCCTAAGTTGGCAGGGTATGCCCAGACGTGGGTCACTTGCTCACTTTGCCACTGGATTCAAGCTAGCCTGGCTGATGAAAGGTGTTACCCAGAAACCGGTCCCAGGATGCTTGTTTCCGGTTCAGTGAAGACCTGGCTTGGCAGTTCGGGCTGGACTGTTCCCATGAGGCACAGGGTCAAGACTGATTTGCATATAGCTGGGTCTGAACTGAGGTGGTGAAGTGAGCTAAAGAATGATGATGGATTCAACCCAGATCTGTGACTGGGGGTGAGTGTCTGAAAAGTTTCAGCGCTCCGTCCATCATTTCCTTGTGTTTGCTTTGTTCACCCTAAGTTGGCAGGGTATGCCCAGACATGGGTCCCTTGCTCACTTTGCCACTGGATTCAAGCTAGCCTGGCTGATGAGGCGTGTTAGCCTGAAACCGGTCCCAGGATGCTTGTTTCCGGTCCAGGAAGACATGGCTTGGCAGTTCGGGCTGGACTGTTCCCATGAGGCACAGGGTCAAGACTGATTTGCATATAGCTGTGTCTGAACTGGGGTAGCAAAGTGAGCTAAAGAACGATGATGGATTCAACCCAGATCTGTGACTGGGGGTGAGTGTCTGAAAGGTTTCAGCACTCCGTCCATCATCTCCTTGTGTTTGCATCACAAGAAGTGACGTCAGGTCTTAAGACCTCACACATATGTTTAGTAGGTCTATCATGAGTACATCTAAGTGCATTACAATATTTAACAAATGAGATTTTGCATCGGGGTCATGGCGAAAAAGTGACGCAACCCTGATGCAAAATCTGGACCTCAACTTATGCATTTATTGTTTAAAACCCTGCCACACAGAAGTTGGCAGCAAGGAGAAACGTCTCAGAGATCTTTGTGCGCCAACTAAATCTCAGGTAAAAATTATAAGATAACTCTGGAGGTTAACGTATTTGCTGGCGATATCTGTGTTTTGTCTAGTCCCAGTTTTGAATCAAAGTAGCATTGAGGGTTAATATGTATCCTGCAAAGCACATTATGTAACACGCAAATGATAGATTTTTATTATTTTATGTGAATGGGTAAGTGGGTTACTGCTTTTAACATAGAGATGCTTTTGTAATTTGCAATTCATAAATTGTAATCTTTCTCATATAGCACAGTGAGCTATGAAGTAAAAGTGGCTCCTACACCTTGTAACCCTCACTGCCTTATGTAACCCATCCTGTACTTTGATTTACACACATATAAAGGTAAAGGTAGCCACATCACACCAATCTATTCAAAAAAGTTTACTGCTGCCCACCGCATTTTAAACAAGCATTGGCATAGCCAATAGGTCTCGCCTTTTGGATCTTATAAGTTTTAGCGAAGCATCAGATTATCCTATGTAGCACAACATTTACTGTTAGTTCTCGTGTCACTGGTGAAGGGTCAGACACACCTAAGCTTGTGTTTCTACTGTATTTATTGTTCATTGGAAATGTGATTTATGCCTCTATTGGGTACGTTTGTAATGGTAAATAATAAATATTTTGGTGCAAAAAACCATACTGTGTCCCTGTTTAGTCTATATTACAAAAGGAATGGCACCCCACCCTAAACAATGGGAGATCTGGAGATGATAATGGGAAAGATTATCAGAGTGAAGAAGATAACAAGATGCGACAAGTTCTGAAGCACATATTGTTTTGGAACACACACACTCTGGTGCACAAATCGTAACACACTTACATCCCATCCCAACTCGCCACTCAAATAGAAGCTTGTCAATGCTAGAATTTTACCAGCCTGCAGGGACCACAGTTCGTGTGGGCATGCCCCAGAGCAGTCAGTAAGTTCACAGTGGAGCTGGGAACTTCTGGCAGTGCCACAACAGTCCACCGCTTCAGAGCGACATGTTATATTTACAGCACAGCAACTTGATAGAAAGATGCTCGCTGTTTTATATGAAGCTCTGAGATCTAACCAGGTGGGCCTTGAGCGCTACAGAGAACCACACCAAAAAATGGTCTGCAATGGCGCCCGTCACTTGCACCTGTCTACTTACCAAGCTAACCTTAGTACTGCCATGGGCAACTAAAACATATATTAACGTGATAAAAAACAGTGCACACAAACCACTTAAGAACCCTTTGCACAGAGGCGTACATGTGTGTGCACACATGAAGCCTTTACATGTAAGGCTATCGATGCCGAGCATCCCATCTTCCCCAAAATAGATTGAAAACAGTTGGGTATTTAATCTTACTGCACATGCATCAGGCTGATCACTGACAAAATATCGAAGGTCAAAAAATCGACCTACAAAAATATCGGAGCAAGAATATCGATGTCAACAATATCGATATCCTATCTACAACATTGTAAGTACAAAAATATCGGAAAAAAAATATCGATGTCAAAAATATCTTTATCAAAAATATCGGGTTTTTTTTGTTAAAACAAATATGTAAAATAAACTAAATAATACTTATAAATAAAATAAACATAGTTAAAAATATTTTATAATGTTTAAAATTAATAAGTAACATATATAATTTAATAAAACATTAATTAAACATATACATATAATATATAATATATAACTTAATAATCAGTTTTAATAATTATTTTAATAAATTATAAATTATTAAACAATATTATAAATTACAAATACATCTATACACATAAAACAATAACATAAATAAAAATTAAATAATTATGTATAACAAATTAAAAAAATTAAATTTACTTTTAATATTTTTAAAATTAATTATATACTACATTAACTAAAATAATACAAAAAATATTAAATAGCGGAGGGAATAAAACTACTATTGCAACTCCCAAAAAAACAACAGTAAGAAAAATGTTGGATAGCGTAGAGGTTAAAATTACTATTCCCACTCTAGAGAGTGCAACAGTAGAGAAAGTATTGGATAGCGTAGGGGTAAAAATTACTATTCCCACTCCAGGTAGTGCAACAGTAGGGAAAACGTTGGATAGCGAGAGGGTAAAAATTAATATTCCCACTCCAGTGAGTGCAACCGTAGGGAAAGCGTTGGATAGCGTAAGGGTAAAATTACTATTCCCACTGCAGTGAGTGCAACAGTAGGGAAAGTGTTGGATAGCGTAGGGGTAAAAATTACTATTCCCACTCCAGGGAGTGCAACAGTAGGGAAAGCGTTGGATAGCGGGAGGGTAAAAATGAATATTCCCACTCCAGTGAGTGCAACAGTAGGGAAAGTGTTGGATAGCGTAGGGGTAAAAATTACTATTCCAACTCCAGAGAGTGCAACAGTAGGGAAAGCGTTGGATAGCGTAGGGGTAGAAATTACTATTCCCACTCCAGGGAGTGCAACAATAGGGAAAGCGTTGGATAGCGTGAGGGTAAAAATGAATATTCCCACTCCAGTGAGTGCAACAGTAGGGAAAGTGTTGGATAGCGTAGGGGTAAAAATTACTATTCCAACTCCAGAGAGTGCAACAGTAGGGAAAGTGTTGGATAGCGTAGGGGTAAAAATTACTATTCCAACTCCAGAGAGTGCAACAGTAGGGAAAGTGTTGGATAGCGTAGAAGTTACAAATAACATACATATAAATAAAATAATTTTTTTAAATAATTAATGAATTATTAAATAAATCTAAACTATTTACCAATACCAATAAATAATTATTAAAAACATAATTACCAATAGAAAATTTATTAACATTAAATTAATAATAAATACCAATAAATAATAATTAATAAATATTAATTACTAAATAATATATATTGAACAATAAAATATTTTTGATAACAAAAAACATATAAATTATTAAAACTTAATTACCAATTAACTAATATTGAACAATTAAAGGCTTTTTATACCAATAATAATAATTAAACATTAATTATCAATTAATAATTACTTCTTAATATATAAATTAAATTTATCAATAAATAATATTTAATAATATTTAATTACCAATTAATGATAAAAGAACAATAAATTAATTTTTAGAACCAAAAAATTCTAATTAAAAAAATTACCAATTAATAATTAATGTCCAATAAATTAATTATCAAAACCCAAAAATAAATTTAATAATTACTTAATTAGATTTCAATTACTTCCAAAAGTATTCCCCTATAAACGCACAACACACTCCAATAATAAAATAATACACTTAACATAATGATCAATTAATCAATTAATAAAAATTAATAACCAATTAATAAAAATTAATTACCAATTATTAATTAATTAACAATAATATAATTATCAATACCAATTAATTAAAATAAATTATAACTTAATTACATTTAAATTACATAATGATCAATTAATCAATTAATAAAAATTAATAACCAATTAATAAAAATTAATTACCAATTATTAATTAATTAACAATAATATAATTATCAATACCAATTAATTAAAATAAATTATAACTTAATTACAATTAAATTACTTCCCACCCTATTCCCCTATAAACCCACAACCCGCTACAGAACTTAAAAGCAAAAAATAATTAAAATTAATTTATAATTCCTAAAAATTAATAATTAATTTAGTATAATTAAATTACTTCCCACCCTATTCCCCTATAAACCCACAACCCGCTACGGTACAAAAAAAAAAATAACTTAAAAAAAACATTATTAACATAAAAATTGTATACATTTATTTTTAGACAAGTAGAACACTTAACAAAAACACATATAACACATACATATTAAAAACATAACAAAATACATAACAATAATACAAATATCGATATTAGTAACATCGATATTAGTAACATCGATATATTTGATTTCGATATTACTAACTTCGATATTACTTATATCGATATAAAAAAATCGATATTACTTACCTTAGGGTCGATATTCTGTCCATCGATATTCTTAACATCGATATTCTGTCCCTTCGATATTGTGACTTCGGTATTAGTGTATGTCGATATTTTATTTTCGATATTTTGACTGCTCACCGCATCAGGCAATAGACTGGCAGAAGAAGGGCAGCAGTCTGTTGCTGTCATAGAAGTACTGCGGGTCCCCGGGTTCATATTGGAGCGCCAGGTGGCTCACGGATATGTAGAGGATCTGACTGGGGCTGTTAAGCCCCTGAAAAAATACATGAAGCGTAGCATCCGTGGTAAATGCTGTCAGCTGAGCACATTTCGCCAGCGTGCCAAGCACACACACTACCTCCTCGCAAGTAATAAAAAGCAGCGACGGAAGTGAAATGCTGCGTTTGTGGGGGGGGGGCAGCAGCAGGCTTGGCGATGAGGTCCTGGTATTGCAGCGGCTTAAAGTGGTCCCCAGCCAGGAGCCCGACTTCTTGGTGGCCTTGGTGGAGCGGGGAAATCCGCGGGAGCAGAGGGAGGTGGTTGGGCAGAGCAGCGAATGCTGCTGGAGGAGGAGGGAGGAAATGTTGCCGCCTGATTAATGGAAACGCTGCATTTGTGCTCAGAGGGTGGGGGGAGGGCTCATAATGCGAAGCGGGAGGGGAAGCAAAAATAAACAAGCAGGGATGAGCAGGTTGTGGTGTGGGGACAGCACCAGGGAGATTAACTGATTAATGGAACTGCGAGCAGCGACAGGCAATAAACAAGCAAGAAACCATCAGAGCGGCTCACTTTGAAGCTTGGAGATCGGCTCATCTGGCGGGCTAAAACAAGCGCACGCGCCTCAAAGTGAAAGCGTTTCCCTTGCGGGAGCGAGCAGCGCCAGGAGAGATAATTGCTAACACATGGCGCCAAAGCTCGCTCCCGCAAGGGAATCGCCAAACGTGCACGCGTTGCCATTGAAAGCAATGCAACGCGTGCACGTTTTTGCCCGCAAAGCTGTGTCGATTACTAAAGGTCTTTTTCCTAAGCAGCGCATGCGCGCTGCGTAGGCGAGACCTAAAAATTGTAACTCTGTTTGAATATGATATGATGGGAATGTTTTAGAAGTTTTAACATGACGAATCGTGCTGAAATCAGGCGGCACTAGGACCCGCTAAGGTAGAAGCTGATTGGACCTGGGGATTCAATCAGCTCACAGAGGGACGGAGTCAGTATGAGCTCCGAGGCCTCAAAACACTGATGGCAGCGCGGACACGCCGGTAAAGGTAGCCGCATCGCGCCAATCTATTGCAAAACATTTACTGCTACCCACCGCTTTTTTGAAAAATTGTAACTCTGTTTGAATCTGATATGATGGAAACGTTTTAGAAGTTTTATCTTGACAAATCGCACTGAAATCAGGCGGCATTAGGACGCGCTAAGGTAGATTGGCGAAGGATCCAATCTGATCACAGAGGGGCAGAGTCAGTAAGAGCTCCAATGTTAAACATTGGCGGCAGCACGGACGCGCCGGTAAAGGTAGCCACATCCCGCCAATCTATTGCTAAAGGTTTACTGCTACTCACCACTATTGTCAAAATTGTAACTCTGTTTGAATCTGATATGATGGGAATGTTTTAGAAGTTCTAACTTGACGAATCACGCTGAAATCAGGCAGCACTAGGGCACGCTAAGGTAGAAGCTAATTGGACCTTGGGATCCAATCAGCTCACAGAGGGGCGGAATTAGTAAGAGCTCCGAGGCCTCAAAAGACTGGCCGCAGCGCGGACGCGCCAACAGCAAGCCCATCTGTGCCCGTCCGCCTCCAAACGGGGCCAGCCATTATGCCCAGAAATTTGTCTATACGTCTAATGAATTAAAACTCCTCTCCTCACAAGGTAAGCCACTGGAACCCTCAGTAATGCATAAACTTAACGTGCTAGGACTCCTAAACCCCAACCCTGATCTCATCATACCTCTACAGAGCCAAGACCACTAATCAGCCTCCCTAAACAACACAGTTTCCACACATATCAAACAGGAAACAAATGACTTCACTATTATCTATCTTAACACGCATTCCATGGTCAAGCATCAGCTAGAAATATTTCATCTATTAAGCACAGAATCTCTGGACATATTGCTCATGACGGATGAATCAGATATATTAGCAGCCTTGCTGGAAAATTATTATCTCTTGAACGCCAACAGACCAACAGGGAAGAAAGGGGGTGGAGTGGCAGCATCCATTAAATAGAATCTGACTTTAACTACACTTACACCCAACACACATCCCCTCAGTTGATAACATCATCATTTAATTGGATTCACCTACTACTTCCTCGCTGGTGTGCGTACTTATTTATAGACTGCCAAACCATATGGAGGAATTTCCCAAATGACTGGCAAACATCAAGGGGCCGATTCCGATTCGGGCCGGAAAAAATACCGACCGACTCGGTACGGGATTATAGTCCGACCGACACGTACCGGCGTTGCCCGACCTGGGAAGTACGATGAAATATGGAATCACGACCGACTCGCACGGAACACAAGGCGAACGACCGACCTGGCCGGAAACAAGGTATCCGGCCGGGAAACCACGCGAATCGAACCGACCGACACACATCAGGAAATAACCCGAACGAAACGTACCCGCGAACTCCGACCCGCGCAGTACGATGCAATGGGTGCAAATTCAGACCGATTCGTACAGAGCCCAAGCCATATGACCGACACGCATACCAAACCCAGCCGAACAAACACAATACTCCGCGACCGACGCGTACGCCGCATATGAAACTGAGCTGAAACACAGCGAGAACGACTCGGAGAGGCGCGCACGAGACAACTGCAACGTCCTACTCGGTCAGAAGAACGACTCCTACATGCACAATAACCACAAATGAAAAAATACAAAAAAAAAGGGCCAAACAAGCAATGACAAAGCCAATAAATACAGGGGGGGAAACAAATGGAACAAGGACACACCCCCAACTCCACCTACATAAAGCCCACAAATCCCTACCATGATCCTTTGCAAATCCCACTGACCTGCCAGCACAGAACACCATCACACAGCAAACACAGACACACACACAGCTCATCCAACACAAAAGCCACACATCATTAGCACCTCAACAAATAGCACCCTCACACACACACAGCAAAACCTACACACACACACACCCTCACTTGCACACACACACATCAATCACCACCACCACCACCCATCACCATGCCCCTAAAGAAGAATACAAAGTTCCTAGATAGTGAATTGGAAGTCATGGTAGACGAGATCCTGAGGGTAGAGCCACAGTTGTTTGGCACATTGGTCCAACAGACCCCCATGTCGCAGAAAACCAAGATGTGGGCGAGGATCGTCGACAGGGTGAACGCACAATCACCATGTTTGCGCACAAAGGAAGACATCCAGAACAGGTGGTATGATGTGCGCAGGAGGGTCAGAGACCTACTCAAGAAGGATTACCTCCTGAGCCAGCACACCGGCAGTGGCCCTCCTGCAAAACCAGTATACCTCAGGCCCTGGGAGGAGAAGGTGCGGGCCATCCTACCACCAGTGAGCGTATATGGGCTAACAGACATCCCAGAGCCTGGTGAGTACACAACTAATATACACAATATTGTGTGCCAATACACACACATCACTGTCAAGGGGATAGTCAAACCATCCACCCCTAGCAAATCAACAGCAACCAAAAGATAATCATCCCAAGATGTGTATGTCAGTTAGATAAACACAATACATGCCATCTCATAGTGACATGTAACTGTGTCATGACATGTACAAACCTAACAACAAATAGAGCAAGGCAGTGGCACAAATATAACCAACAAACACTGCCTGATATTTTGCCACCACTAGAACACCACCTCACAGGGAAGCTCACTTAAATGAAGGAATTCTGTGTATGCTGGTGAAGTTAGTGTAGCCAATAGCATGATGGGAGTTGTAGTCACAGATACTGCTCACCCTCACAATTGGCCCATCAACACCACTCTGAACCATGCTCACATCACAGGGAGTGGATAAGGACTGACAAGATGGCTGACACTGGCTACTGCTGTGGGGAGCACAAGGCCCTGCTGGGAACTGTGCACCAACAAACACCACAACACCACTGCCTGGCATCCTGAAAGCCAACTTACACTCTCTGCAATGCAAGCACGTTGCATGGTGGGATATCTGGCTGGCTGGGAAGGAGGACTCACAGCACTGACCATAGTTACAAGCAGCTCACCTCACACACCCCTCAACACAAACTCCACATAACCCACCTGGGAGAATGCAATGCCTCACATACCAAATGAAGATCCCACAAAGAACCACCACCCTGGGTAATGCTGTGTGAAGCACAGGGACACACCTGGGACTTGTAGCCAAACAAACGCAAGGACAAAACTGTCAGCCTTCCTGTCAGCACAGGCACACTACCCCACAGGGAAGCAGAGTCAAAAGGAAGGAAGTACGGGCATGCTGGGAAGGGGGTGTAGGCAATAGCATGATGGGAGTTGGAGTCACAGATACTGCTCACCCTCACAATTGGCCCATCAACACCACTCTGAACCATGCTCACATCACAGGGAGTGGATAAGGACTGACAAGATGGCTGACACTGGCTACTGCTGTGGGGAGCACAAGGCCCTGCTGGGAACTGTGCACCAACAAACAGCACAACACCACTGCCTGGCATCCTGAAAGCCAACTTACACTCTCTGCAATGCAAGCACGTTGCATGGTGGGATATCTGGCTGGCTGGGAAGGAGGACTCACAGCACTGACCATAGTTACAAGCAGCTCACCTCACACACCCCCTCAACACAAACTCCACATAACCCACCTGGGAGAATGCAATGCCTCACATACCAAATGAAGATCCCACAAAGAACCACCACCCTGGGTAATGCTGTGTGAAGCACAGGGACACACCTGGAACTTGTAGCCAAACAAACGCAAGGACAACACTGTCAGCCTTCCTGTCAGCACAGGCACAGGGAAGCAGAGTCCAAAGGAAGGAAGTACGGGCATGCTGGGAAGGGGGGTGTAGGCAATAGCATGATGGGAGTTGGAGTCACAGATACTGCTCACCCTCACAATTGGCCCATCAACACCACTCTGAACCATGCTCACATCACAGGGAGTGGATAAGGACTGACAAGATGGCTGACACTGGCTACTGCTGTGGGGAGCACAAGGCCCTGCTGGGAACTGTGCACCAACAAACAGCACAACACCACTGCCTGACATCCTGAAAGCCAACTTGCACTCTCTGCAATGCAAGCATGTTGCATGGTGGGATATCTGGCTGGCTGGGAAGGAGGACTCACAGCACTGACCATAGTTACAAGCAGCTCACCTCACACACCCCCTCAACACAAACTCCACATAACCCACCTGGGAGAATGCAATGCCTCACATACCAAATGAAGATCCCACAAAGAACCACCACCCTGGGTAATGCTGTGTGAAGCACAGGGACACACCTGGGACTTGTAGCCAAACAAACGCAAGGACAACACTGTCAGCCTTCCTGTCAGCACAGGCACAGGGAAGCAGAGTCCAAAGGAACGAAGTACGGGCATGCTGGGAAGGGGGGTGTAGGCAATAGCATGATGGGAGTTGGAGTCACAGATACTGCTCACCCTCACAATTGGCCCATCAACACCACTCTGAACCATGCTCACATCACAGGGAGGGGATAAGGACTGACAAGATGGCTGACACTGGCTACTGCTGTGGGGAGCACAAGGCCCTGCTGGGAACTGTGCACCAACAAACAGCACAACACCACTGCCTGACATCCTGAAAGCCAACTTGCACTCTCTGCAATGCAAGCACGTTGCATGGTGGGATATCTGGCTGGCTGGGAAGGAGGACTCACAGCACTGACCATAGCTACAAGCAGCTCACCTCACACACCCCCTCAACACAAACTCCACATAACCCACCTGGGAGAATGCAATGCCTCACATACCAAATGAAGATCCCACAAAGAACCACCACCCTGGGTAATGCTGTGTGAAGCACAGGGACACACCTGGGACTTGTAGCCAAACAAACGCAAGGACAACACTGTCAGCCTTCCTGTCAGCACAGGCACACTACCCCACAGGGAAGCAGAGTCCAAAGGAAGGAAGTACGGGCATGCTGGGAAGGGGGTGTAGGCAATAGCATGATGGGAGTTGGAGTCACAGATACTGCTCACCCTCACAATTGGCCCATCAACACCACTCTGAACCATGCTCACATCACAGGGAGTGGATAAGGACTGACAAGATGGCTGACACTGGCTACTGCTGTGGGGAGCACAAGGCCCTGCTGGGAACTGTGCACCAACAAACAGCACAACACCACTGAATGACATCCTGAGAGTCAACCTGAACCCACTGCAAGGGTGGCATGCTTCATGGTAGGATAACTGGGCCAGGTGGAGAAGGATGGCCGGATGTCCACCAAATACAACCAATGCTGGCCATGCACACACCTCAACATTCATATTGAAATGCCCCAGGTATGCATGACAATGTGCTACACCAATATCAACCTCTTACTGTGACAACTTAGGACAATGCAATGTACATGCCCGCATCCAGAGGTACAGTCACAACTGTCAGGTGTGTGAACCATTGATGTCTGTAGAAACATTACATACAATGTGTGTCTCTTCCAAATACAGGTGACGATGATGGGGACACAGCAGCAGGCGAGGAGGAGTCCCTGTCCCAGGCTCCGGGGGAGACAGAGCTCACTGGTGTGGAACAGCCTCTGCCCTCCTCGGATGGCGAAGACCTACCTGGCACCTCCGGTGTGAGTCATCATGCAGCACCAGCTGTACCAACATCTGCACCCCCTGCACCCACCCCTCCAACAACTGCCAACATACAGACCACCCCCGCCGACACGGACAGACCAAGGACCACCGCTGACAACAGCACAGGGACCCAGGCCCACCGTGGAGCAACGGATGACAACACCACTAACAACCCCCAAGTGGGCCTCAGGTCACCTGTGCGTGCCACCGCAGGTCCTGCACGTGTCGCATGGGGTGGTGGGAGGGGTGGTTGACATAGGTCGCTGCTTGCAGAGGGGTCTGGACTGCATGATGACCCACAACTGGCATGCATCGCTGATGCGTACCAGGATAGCACCGGAGAGGTCAGACAGGTAGTGGGGATCCTCAAGGACATACAACAGCAGCAGGCTGCCCATCATGCCCGCTTGGACTCCACCATGGCCCGTGTGGAGACACACATGGCCCGTGTGGAGACACACATGTCGGGCATGGAGTCCAAGTGGGACACATTGCAAGAACTCACAGCGGTGCATAGGGACATATTGACATGCCTCCGCCAGATTAGCACCAACATGGCCACACCTCCCTGTGTGCCCACAACATCTGGTGCTGCTACAACTGACACCGTCACAGGGAGGGAGGAGGACTCTGGCGGAGAGTCCCCTGCACCGCCGCAGCCTGCATGTGAGGGTCCCCCCCCAAAGAAGAGGGGTCGTCCGAGGAAGGAAAACTGAGAGGTTGATGGCCACGTACATCCCCCAGGAAGCCAACACCTGTTCCGGAAATTCACCTTTGTGTGCAAACGTTTCACCCTGTCGAATGCAACACTACTTTCCCACATGACATGGGGAGTTCAAGTTGGACTAATGTATCATATGACTGTGGACTTCACTCAGGACATTTCTGCTACCAAGACTTCCAACTCATTTGGGAACTTTGGATCACAATCCCAATGTACAGCACCCACCATCCTGTGCACTATACACACACACATTTCTGTAAATAAAATCACTAGTACACCATACTTGCCACTGTTGTTATTCAAATGTGGATACTGTTATGGTGATGATGTTCTGCTAAATTACACTGTGTATGCTAACTGCTACAGCAAGTACAACACCGTCGTGTGAGTCATGGTGACGTGAACACATATGAGGGAGACACACCACTAGGGCTACACAACACAGACACCAGGGCCATCGGACTCATCGCCCACAGTGATGTTGCCAGGAAATACAGTGGAATGCACAGACACCACACCTATTCAGAGTCTGTGTCAACTAGCCCACAGGTGCAGTAAGCAAATGTCAGTCAGATGTGTGACCACAGACAACGCACATCCCAAAGTGAAGCACAGGTTTATTACACATTTGCAACATGTTGTTTCCACTACAAATGCAAGGTTTACCCACGTGGCAGTGGCCACACAGTCAACAAGTGCAGAAGATATGAAGTCCAGGGGTGTGTGGCACATCACTTGTAGGCCAACTACTGCTGCCACCCTGAAAGCTGAATCATGGTGTCGGGGGATCCAAGTTGACCAGAGTACTCAGTAAGCACCCTGTGAAGGACAGACATGACACACAGTTAAAATCACTGTAGAACAGGACAGTACTGCAATACTCATGCCCAATACATGTCACAAGACAACTACACAAAACCAAGTTAGCATATCAAAACTGTTGGGGAGTTCAGACTACCTGTAAGGACACATTGCTGCACGCATCCAGTCAAGTAGCACATGGCCACACTCAAACAGCACCAGAGCACCACCCACACATATCATGCAAACTCACGTCATTCACATTACATCTCCCTGGATACTCACATTCAGCTGAAGAAGTTGGTGATGAGCTGTGTGCGGACATCACCATCATCATCATCATCATCACTGGCATCGTGGTCCAGGCCTGGATTCTCCACACGTGGCGGACGTTGGTCATCGTCATCCAGGATGAGAGGCAACTCCTTCCGCACTGCCAGGTTGTGTAGCATGCAGCAGACGATGACAATCTTGCACACCTTTGCAGGGGCATATGGGAGGGCCCCTCCTGTCTTGTCCAGGCAGCGGAAGCGGCTCTTCAGGAGACCAAAGGTCCGCTCTATCACTCTCCTGGTCCGACCATGTGCCTCATTGTAGCGCATCTGGGCTGGTGTCACAGGGTTCCTGAGGGGTGTCAGCAACCACAGCATGTTGGGGTATCCGGAGTCACCTACGGACAGACAAGTGCACATTAGCTGATTTGGAAAAGTGGGTGGAATACTACAGATCAGAACACACACAATGGTACAAAGTCAGTACACACCGACAAGCCAGGCACGCTGGTTCTGCATCTGTGCCATCATCCTCGGGATGCGACTACTCCTCATCACGTAGGCATCGTGTGCTGAACCAGGGAAACGGGCGCACACATGTGTGATGCTCATATCTGCTAAACATACCACCAGAGCATTGATCGAATGGTAATGTTTACGGTTCCGGTATGCCTGCTCATGTGCCTGTGGTGGTATCAAAGCCACATGTGTCCCATCAATGGAGCCAATGACATGTGGCATCCTCCCCAGGGCATAGAAGTCACTCTTGATGTCAGTGAGTTGTTGACGTGTTGGGAAATAGATGTACTGGTTCAGGCATCTCAACATTGCCTCCAAAACATCGCGTAGCACACGGCTGAACATAGTCTGTGACATCCCACCGGCAGTCGCAACAGTGTGTTGAAAGGTACCGGTGGCAAAGAAGTGTAGGGCTGCCATTACCTTCACCTTGGGGGTCAGCGCCGTAGGGTACGTCCGGCCAGGTTGCAAATGTGGTGCCAAGCGCACTGCCAAATCCTCAATCAGCTGCCTGGTGAAGCGGTATCGTCGGATGCTGTCACGTTCCACCATCGTTGCCAGGTCAGGGAATGGTCTATGGACAGCTGGAGCCCTGCAGTGCATAGGTTGAAGGAAGAAAGATTGTCAGTCACCCCACATATGTGCCATTCACCATACTCAATTTCACATGATACATCATTACGTGACACAAGTACTTGATGTGTGTGCCGTTCTGTCGGACATAACTCGCACCTACATGGCCATCATCTAACTTCTCAGTACAACATGTGTGCACAACAGGTACCAGGTTGTGCTACGGGAAACCATTAGGCTGTGTCACAGTACCCATTTACTGCTGTCACGTTCCACACACACACCACAGTGACATGTCTGGACAGATGCGCCACAGGCATCACAGATCATTGACAGGTAGATTCCCAGTGACCCTGTCTTTCCACATGGACACTAGCATGACATGGCGTATCATGTACACGTCAGAAAAACAAACATGACTCCCACAGGTAGTGGCCCCTGTCGCATCCGCAGGACAGACATGGACGCCAGTGACGCACAACATAAAAGTCCATGCACAAACAACATTGATGTGGAGACTGTCTCCCATCGTGCACATGGAATCAGTGACATCGGAAACACAACATGCACACAGACTGTGGAGGGACATCACTATTGTGGCAATGGGTCATCCTGTGACGTACATGCCTTCCCACATGGGACTCTGGGGGTATGTGACATGTCATACACATACACAACCTAGAAATGTGACCATGCCACATGCTCCAAAATGAACTGTTGCACATCACAGTGGTCATGTGCACAACACACCAAGGACCCTGTCCCCATGAACACATGCACAGCCTGGGTGTGGCTGCCCACAAGTGCCACCACAGAAACCACATGTTAACCCCCATACACACGGAAGGAAATGCAGCCTTACATGCCTCAGGAAACAGTGTGGACTGGGTGTGGTGTTGTAGGTGTGCCCCTGGGTCTCTGGCAGGTATATGTGGCTGGCATACGTTCACCAGTGACAAGCATGGTGACATATGCGACTGACCTGTACAGGTATGCGTTGTACAGCAATGGACCGATCGGTGTGCCCGGCCGGCCCATTGCATATGATGTGTGCGGGTACGCGTTGTATCCCGAAATACGCGTTGTACAGCAATGGACCGATCGGTGTGCCCGGCCGGCCCATTGCATATGATGTGTGCGGGTACGCGTTGTATCCCGAAATACGCGTTGTACAGCAATGGACCGATCGGTGTGCCCGGCCGGCCCATTGCATCTGTTGTGAGCGGGTACGCGTTGAACAGCAATGGACCGATCGGTGTGCCCGGCCGGCCCATTGCATCTGTTGTGAGCGGGTACGCGTTGTATCCGAAATTTGCGTTGACAGCAATGGACCGATCGGTGTGCCCGGCCGGCCCATTGCATATGATGTGTGCGGGTACGCGTTGTATCCCGAAATACACGTTGTACAGCAATGGACCGATCGATGTGCCCGGCCGGCCCATTGCATCTGTTGTGAGCGGGTACGCGTGGTACAGCAATGGACCGATCGGTGTGCCCGGCCGGCCCATTGCATATGATGTGTGCGGGTACGCGTTGTATCCCGAAATACGCGTTGTACAGCAATGGACCGATCGGTGTGCCCGGCCGGCCCATTGCATCTGTTGAGAGCGGGTACGCGTTGGACAGCAATGGACCGATCGGTGTGCCCGGCTGGCCCATTGCATATGATGTGTGCGGGTACGCGTTGTATCCCGAAATAAGTGTTGTACAGCAATGAACCGAACGGTGCGCACACATTGGCTGGGGCCTGGCATGGCAACGGACGCGTTTTCGAAGCTCCAACGAGTCTGATGCAGTGAATTCAGTTGGCCAGCCACAACAATGTTGCAAAATCATGGGTGTCATGAAGTTGAAGATTTGAAGGATGCTGTGGGCGTGTATTAGTGCTGCCATTCCATGGATTGGTCAGATTCAGAAGATGCAAACGACTTGGACCTATCACTTTGGACACATGGGACAGTATCTGCCTCTGCAGCACACATATAATGCTGGCTGTTCCCCTGAGAGCTCACTTGCCTGCACTACATGCTCCAGGACGACATCTGCCATCAACACTGCTGCTGTTTATGCATCCTCTGGCTCCTGCAATGGCACGTACTGTGGAGAGAGCCACAGCCTTCAGCCTTGAGGAGAACCAGGCCCTGCTGGACAGCCTCCTTCCACAGTACAGCAAGCTGTATGGGAAACCAGGGGAGCAGGTGAGTGTGCTGTCCACTGCCTTACTAATTGTGCATGTTGTCTGACTAGCAGGACTTTCAGTGTGCACACCACTGGCTAGCATGCTCACTGAGTAGTTGTCACACCCCAAAGTGTGTAGTTACATGCACTGAACTGGTACAGTGCAGTAACAGTGCATTCCAACTAGGTTTACTTCCCATGCAATGATACCATGTAGTGACTGCTGGCAAACTGTTCATAGCCATTGTTGCACTGCCTGTGTACATCATATGCCCCTGTGATTGAGACATGTATATCCAACTGTGTGATGCACGTATATGTTGCATGTGTAGTAATGGCCTTTTCACTTTGTCATCCTCACAGGTTGATGCCCACCAGAAGCAGGAAATCTGGCTGACCATCGCCCGGGAAGTAAGATCCGTGGGGGTCTACAGGCGCAGGATCCGCAACTGCCAGAAGAGGTGGCAGGACCTTCGTGGCTGGACCCGGAGGATCGCAAGGGTCCAGCTGAAGCTGTCGCCTCCTCGCAGGAGGGGTGGACACCGGACCCTGACCCCCACATGCTCCGGATCCTGGCGGTGGTCTTCCCTGACCTGGATGGGCAGCTGAAGGCCAGACAGCAGCAAGGAGGGGGTGAGTCCATGACTGCACTGTGCACTTTGTCTGACATGCTATGTGCCCTCCTCTGGCCTGGTTAAACTTCCACAGTACATCAGTCATGTGGTCCAGGACCCATGTCCGTCATTTGTGACATGCCCACTTCTCCTCTGATATGCATATGTGTGGCCCTCATAGTCAGGAAATTGTGTCATTTGGGGACTGCGTCATTGCATTTAGCTTTGCTCAAGGTGGGGGACAGCATTTGTTCCCGTGACTATGTTGTGCGATTCATGGGTGGGTCAATTGCTTACACAATGCCTAAGTTCTGACATGTAATCTGGGTGTAACTTTGATATGTGGTCCGCTTGCTGCTCTGACTCACCACATGTCCCTGGGGAATTTGGCACACACCCATGCTGCTGGTGGGAACAATGTTTGGGCCTCAGGAGTATGTGTTTCCAGTGTGTCACACATGCTTAGCCACCTGCCTACTGTCCAGGACTCATCCCTCTTACAGGTGGAGCTGGACAGTCATGCCTACTCCAGGGCATACAATACACTCTGTACTCCCACTCCCGTGTATCAACTGGCATGTTGTGATCAGTGAAATGTACCCTCAGGTGTCTGCCTCTGTCTCATTGTGCTGTGTCTTCGTTGTCAGGACTACAGGTATGTTTATCGGTTAGGGCTCAGCTTGCCATCTGAGATGTGACCATGATAGACGATACTTCTGTGACTTATAGGTGTCTGATCACTTGACTGTGCACACAGGTGTTTGCGACTGTGACTTTCAGGCAGCTGTATTTTCATTCACAGCACACTGTGAGGTGCTCATGTTTAGAGAGTTGTGTTTCATGTCCCCCATATGTCCAGTTGGTATGACGTGGACAAATAGTAGTACAGATGATGTGGTTTTGGGGGATGGACATGTGCACTTGTCAGTCACATAACTTGCATTCCCCATGCCCTCGGATTGTGACACAGTGCAGACTGTTGTTGGCTGGCTGCCATGGCCATGTGACTTGAGACAGTAATGTATGACTTTGCACGCATTCCTGTGTCATGGCATTAAACTTCCTGGGACTGATCCTGCAGGGGAGTGACATGTGCAACATGCACCCCATTGTGGCATTGACTATCCGGACATGGGTGCATCATGGTGTCTGGTGCTGGTATGCATCACATGCATTTCTATTTAGACTCTGGCCATCCCTTTATCCAGACACCTGCACTGACTCAGTGGCAAGAGATGTGATGTGTGCATGTTCACATACTTCACCGTGTTCCCTGCAATGTCCAACAACTGTGTAGGTGGTGCATGTGCCTACACTGGGGTCTTACCACCAGACAGGCACCAGACAGATGGGTGCAAGGGCAGGAGGGGTGTGAGTCCCATGGTTGACCATCAGACTGACAATTGGATTCCCTGAATCTGTGTGAGGACTTTAGGCAATGTTCAACTAAGGATGCCAAGGCTTGCTCTGTAATGTGCTGTACTTACTGTGGTGTGTGCGGTCAGTGCAGGTGACTGATGTTTGTCTGTTTCCCTAATTGTTTGCAGATACATCCACGGCCACAGGAGGGGACAGCTCCATGGACCAGGAGGAGCAGCGGAGCCAGACTGGGTCAGCATCGGACGACTCGTCAGAGGGACCCAGTGGCACGGAGGGCGAGGGGAGCCACACCGAGGAGTCCTCAGCACCATCCACCTCAGCTGAGGACCACAGCAGCTCGGAGGATGACTCCCTTGTGGAGGCGGGTCTCAGCAGCCACCAAAGGCCAGCTAGTCTGTCTGGCACCACCACCACCACCACCACCACCGCCCTCCCATTGGCTCCCATTCCTGAGGTCCGTGGAGGCTCCCGTGCTCGGGAGCGTGTCTCCTTCGTGCCAGGCACCGCACCCCCTGCCCCTGTGTCTCCTGCTGCCCTGAGTGAGGAGTCTGTGTACCTCCTTCGGCAGCTCCATGTAGGGCAGACAGCAATGCTGAGTGTCCTCCATGCACACACCACTCTGTTGACACAGCTGGTGTCGTACATGGAGGGCATCTCGACGGGTATGTCTGCCCTACAGAGGAGCAATAAGTCCATGGACTCCTCCCTGGCGGCAGCAGTGTCCCTCCTCCAACAGTCCCTCACCCCTCCCACCTCTGCCCCATCCACACTTCCTGCCCCCCTACCTGTCCAAAGCACATGCACACCTGCACAGTCACCCAAACACACAGACACGAGCAGCACAGACACACCCAAGAGAAAGGCAAGACGTGCACACAAGCATCCTCAGGGGACTGATACCACAGACACAGGGGATGGGGAACACACACACACACAGGCATCCACATTCACTCTGCAGTCCCCCAAATCCTCTCCCTCCAAGACCCCTTCCCTTGCCTCACCTGCTACCCCACCTACACAGCAGATCTTCCTGTGTGACCTCGGCCTCTTCCCCTCCAATCCTGCTGATCCAGCATACCGGGGAAGAGGAAGTCCACCCACACAGAGGGAGTGCCCCTCCCCCGGACACCCTCCCCCAGGTGCAGGCAGACACAGGACCCCATTAGGAAGTCCCCCGGACCAGGAAGAGCAAGACCCCACCACCACCACCACGCAGCTCCACCGCCCAGTCTCTCGCCTCCATCCCCCAGGCCACCACTGCACAGGTTCCCCCGCCACACCCTGCCCCAGGTTCCCCCACACACCGATACCGCATCCCCAGACTGCTTCGGCCCTCCCCCCCTGCCACTTGCTCTTCCACCCCCAACCCAGACGCTCTGCCTGTTAGTGGCACTGTTGTGGAGACCGGGTCCCCCCCCTCTGTCCAGCCCACCTCATCTGCCCACCCTTCCACTCCCTTGGAGTCATGCACTGCAGTGGAGTCCACAACCACCACATCTGACTCGGGCACTGCAGTGGGTACCCAGTCCACTACATCAGTCCAGCCCACTGCAGTGGTTGCAGCACCCACACCAACTGACTTGTGTACCACAGTGGTGCCGGCCCCCCTGAGTCAGACACCTCCACTGCAGTTGCCGGTGACACTCCTGCACCCACCACCCCTTCACTGCCTCACTCTGCCATCCCCTGATCCTGTCCCTGCGGTGCCTGGCCTGCCCCTTGTATGCCCCTCCAAGGGGATGTCCCCTAACCGTACCAGTGCAGGCAAGCAATGTGTGACCAGTTGTCACTTCTCACCCTGTTGGGACTGTGATTTTGGACTGGCCATTGGCCTTAGTTTCTTTTGGACTTCCGTGTTTACCCTGACATTTGCTGAATAAAGCCTCTTTTGTTTACTTGTGGGTTTTCTTTTGTACATGATGTGGATGAGTAGCATCCTGCATTTGCAGTTGTAATAGTGTTCACATCAGGAAAATGAAGTGTTGCAGTGATGGACTCCATGTGGTCCATGGGATATGTGTCCTGTTGTAGTCTGGATCTATGGCATCCTTTGCTACAGTCTGAGGGTGTAATGTTCAGCATTTGACACAGGGATGTCCATTTTGCGTTTGTAAATGAACATCTTTGTCTTACACTGATGCACATCTGTTGGGCTTACCACTGTTCAATGTTCAGATTTCCCTGACTGTGTGCCCAGCTCCACTGGACATGCAGTTTTGCACATCAATGTCGAAGGACTCATCTGTGTATACAGTGCAACTTGCTTGACACGTGTTTTGTGTGTGTGCAGATGACTGACGTGACACTCCCGTACCCAGGCTGATGTGAGCAGAGCCTTCTGTGTGTTGTGGTTGTTGACTCACTGACGGAGTGTTCTGCTGGCATGTTTGGGTCGTGCACAGACAAGGTTTGGCACAGCGGACCTTCCACAGGAGTGGAGTGCCCTCATGGCAGTGTGTAATCCAGTGACATTGCGTGGGCCTGTGTTGTGTGTTGTGTAAGCATGTCTGTGCGTGTTCCCTTCCCTTTTCCTACACAGGCTGTGTCCCTAGGGATGCAAAAACAACAATTGATGGACAGAATGCAGAACAATGTCATACATTGACCCCAGTACAGAGATCTGGGCCTAAATCCATCGTTTTATTGCTCACCATGCCATTCCAGTTTGAACCCAGCCATATGCAAATCAGTCTTGACCCTGTGCCCAATGGGAACAGTCCAGCCCGAACTGCCAGGCCAGGTCCTCCCTGGACTGGAAACAAGCATCCTAGGACCGGTTTCGGGGTTTCACCCCTCTTCAGCCAGGATAGCTTGACTCCAGTGGCATGGCGAGCATGGGACCCACGTCTGGGCATACCAGTCCCACTCGGGGTGACAAATGCAAAAACAACAATTGATGGACAGAATGCAGAACAATGTCATACATTCACCCCAGTACAGAGATCTGGGCCTAAATCCATCGTTTTATTGCTCACCATGCCATTCCAGTTTGAACCCAGCCTTATGCAAATCAGTCTTGACCCTGTGCCCAATGGGAACAGTCCAGCCCGAACTGCCAGGCCAGGTCCTCCCTGGACTGGAAACAAGCATCCTAGGACCGGTTTCGGGGTTTCACCCCTCTTCAGCCAGGATAGCTTGACTCCAGTGGCATGGAGAGCATGGGACCCACGTCTGGGCATACCCGTCCCACTCGGGGTGACAAATGCAAAAACAACAATTGATGGACAGAATGCAGAACAATGTCATACATTCACCCCAGTACAAAGATCTGGGCCTAAATCCATCGTTTTATTGCTCACCATGCCATTCCAGTTTGAACCCACCCATATGCAAATCAGTCTTGACCCTGTGCCCAATGGGAACAGTCCAGCCCGAACTGCCAGGCCAGGTCCTCCCTGGACTGGAAACAAGCATCCTAGGACCGGTTTCGGGGTTTCACCCCTCTTCAGCCAGGATAGCTTGACTCCAGTGGCATGGAGAGCATGGGACCCACGTCTGGGCATACCCGTCCCACTCGGGGTGACAAATGCAAAAACAACAATTGATGGACAGAATGCAGAACAATGTCATACATTCACCCCAGTACAGAGATCTGGGCCTAAATCCATCGTTTTATTGCTCACCATGCCATTCCAGTTTGAACCCAGCTATATGCAAATCAGTCTTGACCCTGTGCCCAATGGGAACAGTCCAGCCCGAACTGCCAGGCCAGGTCCTCCCTGTTTGTGATGCTTGCTGAGTTGTTCTGTGTTCATCCAGCATCTTGGACCTGGTTTCTCCGTGATGTGGGTGCATGGCAAACTAATGTTCATGAGGTTGTCATACCAGGTTGTCTTTGTTGTCAGGGCTGGGGATGTGGGCTAACGCAGATGGGACACATTCAGGATTCCCCTTGGCACTTGTTGTTTACACGAGTCATGTGATTTACAGTTTGTGGTAGCTTTCAGTGATTGTGACACATTGTGTGTGTGACTGCTGCCACTCCTCAGGGTCAGAGCTGCAATGTTGGAAGTTGTGTACGTGTGTTCTTCGTGTGTCACCTTGGCTTCTTCGTTGGTGTGTGACTATGGCCAGGATCCCATTGATTGTGGTGGATTTCACATCATGCCCATGTACGGCATACTGTGCTGTGGGTCAGACAGTGACGAGTCTTGTTGACTGGCCATGTGTGATGGGTTTCTGCACCTTAGTTCCCACCACCACCCCTGGTATTGTCATGGGTGCATGTCCAATGTCACCAGTCCATGTGAGCTTCACTGCTGCACATTGGTGGAGATCAGGGTGTGTGGTGTTGAGTGTGTGCAAAAGTGAGTTGTTGCACGGCTAGACCCCAACCTCCATATTGGCCTTGGCTGGCAGGCCGTGCTGATTGATTGGAGCTTGTGTAGGTGTGATGGTAGTTAGTTGCTCAGGACACATGGCTGTGGTTCACAGTGTGAACGACATCTAACTTTGTCATCACAGTGGGATTATCATGCAGGCTAGTGTCAGCACAATGTGGGGTCCCTGGGGGTAGTGCTGTGGTGGGTCTGTCTCTTGCTGTGTTAGTTGCTGTTCCTACAAGCTTGTGTGACATGTGTAATTTGTGCTCCCTCTCATCTAACAATGCCTGATTGCCCACATAGGGGTATCCGATCCATGAGTAACTTTTGTATGGCACTGTATACACATCTGTGTGGTTGGAATTCAGGCCTCCTCATGTGTTGTGTGGTTGCCTGGGGACACTGGCACACCCCCATCACCTGTTGTGTTTGATATGCAGTGTGAGTCTGCCTGTTTGTGTTTGTGCCTTTGCACCACTGCATTGGCATATCTTGAGTGTGCCATTGGCTGTATGTTGTTTGGTGGCTTTCCCCTGCTGTCCCTGGGACTCCTAGGTCATCAGTCAGCACAATAATCATGGTTTGTATGTCCCATTGCTGCCATGGTATGGTATTTGTTCACCTGACATCTACAGTCTCCACAGGATATCTACATTTGTGTGTCCATTGGTGCAGATATGTGGGTCAGCATTATGATGGTCACTTCTGTCATTGTGTTATTTGTGAATGTTGACAATGTGGGCCCCCATGGGTGATGTTTGTATGCACATGGCCAAAACGATGTTTCAGTGACACTGCACTGTTTCCCTCGACCAATCTATGTTGCTATGGGACACAAGCACTACTATGCCACTGATGTGTTTGTTGTTGTGTGACCAGGATTCATCCATGCAGTTTGGCTTTGGCAGCTTTTACCATGACTACACTTCCCTTTTGGTCACTGTGGTGATGGGGCTTTAGGCCCCATTGCCACACTGTTCAAAATGTGCATCAGCTATGGATTCCACACTTCCCTTTTGGTCACTGTGGTGATGGGGCTTTAGGCCCCATTGCCACACTGTTCAAAATGTGCATCAGCTATGGACACCACACTTCCCTTTGGTCACTGTGGTGATGGGGCTTTAGGCCCCATTGCCACACTGTTCAAAATGTGCATCAGCTATGGATTCCACACTTCCCTTTTGGTCACTGTGGTGATGGGGCTTTAGGCCCCATTGCCACACTGTTCAAAATGTGCATCAGCTATGGACACCACACTTCCCTTTTGGTCACTGTGGTGATGGGGTGTTCGAGCCCATTGCCACAGTGGCCATGGTCGGCTTGCATTGTGGAGGCCACACACATTTCTGTGTGACACATGTGCTAGGGGGTCACATTGTATGTTCAATGTCATGTTCAGTGTTGTAGGCATTTGACACAGACTACACACACTTGTCATGGTGTTGGGGGGATGTAATGTTCTGTCATTCCTTATGTGGGAGTATGCTAGTTGTGTCATGCATTACCCGTCCTATGAGTAGGAGTGGTGTTAGTGGTAGGCATCCATCCCCCATGAGTGGGGATGGTAGTAGTGACAGGCATCCAGGCCCCCTGAGTAGGGGTGGTGGTAGTGGTAGGCATCCATCCCCCATGAGTGGGGATGGTAGTAGTGGTAGGCATCCAGCCCCCTGAGTAGTGATGGTGGTAGTGGTAGGCATCCATACCCCTAAGGGTGGGGATGGTAGTAGTGGCAGGCATCCAGGCCCCCTGAGTAGGGGTGGTGGTAGTGGTAGGCATCCATACCCCTAAGGGTGGGGATGGTAGTAGTGGCAGGCATCCAGGCCCCCCTGAGTAAGGGTGGTGGTAGTGGTAGGCATCCAGGCCCCCCTGAGTAATGGTGGTGGTAGTGGCAGGCATCCATCCCCCTATGAGTGGGGATGGTAGTAGTGACAGGCATCCAGGCCCCCTATGAGTGGGGATGGTAGTAGTGGTAGGCATCCATCCCCCTATGAGTGGGGATGGTAGTAGTGACAGGCATCTAGCCCCCCCCTGAGTGGGGGTGGTGGTAGTGGTAGGCATCCATCCCCTCATGAGTGGGGATGGTAGTAGTGGTAGGCATCCAGCCCCCCCTGAGTAGTGATGGTGGTAGTGGTAGGCATCCGTACCCCTAAGGGTGGGGATAGTAGTAGTGGCAGGCATCCAGGCCCCCTGAGTAGGGGTGGTGGTAGTGGTAGGCATCCTTACCCCTAAGGGTGGGGATGGTAGTAGTGGCAGGCATCCAGGCCCCCTGAGTAGGGGTGGTGGTAGGGTGGTGTTGGTGGTAGGCATCCATCCCCCTATGGGTGTGTATGGCATTGGTGTTGGCCATCCCACCCCTATGGTTCTGCTGTTGCTAGTGTACGTTATTTGTGCATCCCTATGTGTGTGTGACATATTTCGGGTACATGTCGTTTGTTTGTATTGTTGGTGTTTGACTTACCAACTTCGCCGTACGCGTCCGTGCCGGTCCCGGTAATAGATGTAGAGTATAGGTATGACCTGCGCAATGGGATTCATGCTTGGATCGTTTTGTTCGGGTTTCTCGTGTCTTCGAGTCGTACTCGTAGCAGGCTTGTTCGTCTCGTAGCCGTGGATCGTCTTGTGGCGCGAAACGGAGCTTATGTACGGCTCGCCCGGATGCTCAAACGTGCCGGACGTAGCGATGGGTTCGGCGCGAACGGATTGCGCATCGTACTAGTCCGGCCGGAAGGTGCTGTGTATTTGCTTCCGTGCGGCTCGATTCGGCGTTCACGGATCCGGCTCGGGCGGGGAACAGGAGCTGGATTGGGTGAGTACGGCTCGCTCGGAAATTGAGTTGTTATACGCATCGTACTTGTTCGTCCGGACGAGTGTACGAATCGGTCGGGAAACACGCATTCGGCTGGTATTTTTTCCGGACGAATACTGTTAGGTGCCCTACCGGCCGAGATCGGAATCGGCCCCCCTGTCTTCATTGACCATCGATCATGCAAAAATTCTACTCATTGGAGACATGAACTACTGGGCAAACAAGACTCCAGGGATCTGACCGATATGCTCCATAGCCTCAACCTCGTACAACATATATGTGTGCCTACATAATTAAAGGGGCACACACTGGACCAGATCTGGTCCACTAACCTCACCATATCTAATCTCTCTATCAACCCGTGCATATGGTCAGACCACCACCTAACAAGCTTGAGACTAGATGAACTTGCCTCACCCAATCCAACTACTCGCCCAGGAACCATGTCTAGAAACTGGAACCGCATAAATATGAACTTTTTCTGTGACACACTGGCATTTAACGTGCCCTCCACAACGGACAATTTGGATGAATTAGATGAAGCAATCTCAAACTGGCAAAGGATGGCCAGCAATATACATGCCCCACTCCAAAAAACTAGATCCATTCGCTGCCATGAGGTTCTCAGAAGAGTAAAAAACAGCCAAAATGAAAACGTGTCAGGCAGAACAGAAATGGCGAAAAATGTATCTGATGGAAAATAAGGAGATCTTTGTTCAAAGCATGAAAGATTATAAAAAAATCTATCCTACAGGCTAAAATAACATACTTTTCAAACAAAGTCATGAACTCCAATAATAAAACAAAAGACATCTTCGATATTGTTGGGGAACTATCAAACACAGATTGAGTCATACGACCGGTCACCCCAACACAAACATTATGAGATGATCTAAACACCTTGTTTGTGGACAAAATAAAGGAAATAAAAGATACTATACGCACCAGAATGTTAGACACAAAGACCGCACCCGAAAACAGAAATCACACCTCTATCTCAACCTTTTCCCATATCAGCCAAGATCATCTTGTGGAACTAATACCAAAAGTGAAATCTGGCTCCCCGAAAGATGCATGTCCCCCAGGAATTCAAAAAATCATCTTTGCTTCCTTCTCAGAAATTGTTCTATCATTCATGGATCAATCTCTTACGCAAGGCCATGTTCTCCAATCGTTTAAAGAAGCCGTGGTAATCCTGCTATAAAAAAAACTTGGCGAGGACCCGGTGCTGCTGAAAAACTATAGACCAATCTCCCTTCTCCCCTACCCAGCAAAGATCTTGGATGCACATGTAGCAAAACTCCTACGCTCATTTTTAGAGGATACCAAATACCTCGACCCAGACCAGGCAGGCTTCCGCCCCTCTCACTCAACCGAATCGGTCATCCTTTCGGTGGTGGATGACATGAGAGGTACGGCAGACGAAGGTTGTACTCAGGCATTGGTCCTATTAGATCTATCTGTGGCGTTTGACATGGTGGATCATAGGATTTTGTTAGACCGAATCAAAGCAGCAGGCTTAAAAGGGATTGCCCTGGACTGGATGAAATCCTTCCTTAAAGACCCCACTCAGCCAGTTCGCCTCTATCCTTACTGCTCAGCTAAAGGTCACTTGAATTGTGGAATACTTCAGGGATCATCTCTATCACCCCATCTCTTTAATCTTCATATTCACCCTTCAGCAGTAGAAGGTAAAAATATACAATTACGCTGATGACATGCAGCTGATCTTTATCATCGATGATACGTCAGACTCAAGGGAGTTCTTCCAGAACACCATGTTATATATCAGAGACTGGATAAACAGTAATCAATTAAAGCTCAACTCTGATAAGACAGAGATTGTCATAACTAACCACAAGCTAAGTCATTGGAATTCTGCCTATTGGCCAACAGAGATGAGCTCTCCCCTACATCAAAGACAGCCGTAAAAAGTCTAGGCATTCAAATTGACGAGAATCTGTCCACGAAAGCTCAGATAGGCGCCGTAACGTCCTCTTGTTTTTTCCAAGTCTACCTGGGACTCCCAAAAGGCCTCAACCACAGACTTCAAATGGCGCAAAACCAAGCAGCAAGAATTGTCTTCCAACAACCGAGACACTACCATACCAAGCCACTGATGAAGAAGCTACATTGGCTTCCGCTCTAAATACTTGGACAGTCCAACACATCTAACGTTCTTAAAGTGAATTTATATCTCTTACAAATAGGGACTGAACAAAGTCAAAAGCATGCCTCTTTTAAGTATTTGTGAAGTGATAACAAGCTGTGTGCTTTTGTTTCCCATCCATTACATTTGCATCTAAGTGGGAACCTCCAGATAGCCCCAGCCTTTTCTATGGGCCCAGCCGGACAGTGGCGTAGCAAGGAGGGGGAGGGGGGATGTTCCGCCCTGGGCGGCATGAGTTTTGGGGGCGGTGGGCTCCTCCCCTGCTCTTACCTGCAGCTCTGCGGGCAGCCGTCGCGGGAATCGTCAGCACCCTCCCCGCTCCTAAATGTGGCCACCGGGCAGCAAACGCAGTGACAACGTCTAGCTAAGCCACTGCAGCCGGAATCTTATAAGCCCCTTTCTCGCATGCGCATTGCAGCTCCGAACAAAGCAGGCAGCCTGCAGGTGCTGCTGAATGCGTCCTGGTGTCTGAAAATCACACTGCCACAAGTTTACCATATTTCTGTGGAGCAGTGCTAAATTTGAGCCAGTAGTTTCCGGTGCTCAGCACCAACACTTATTTGTCAGCACCGGTGCTTGTGACAGCCTGCCACAAGGTGGCACTGTCTGGCTAAATATAGAGACGACTATAACAACAGCTAATTATTAATGCAATATACTTTAAAAATGACTATTACCTGCCACCCAAGCCATTGCCATTCTTATAGCTTTGGGGGCCAGAAATAGTCTGAATTGTTACACTTGTAGGAGTGTGATGGTTAGTAGTTGTGTTGTTACTATCACTGGCTGCATGACAGAGGAAATGGGAGAGCAAGCTGCAGTAGGACACTGACCAGAGCCCTGGCACTTTTTTTTTTTTTTTTTACAAATTAAGCACTGTAATGGGGCACAAACTCTTGTTAGGGTAGATGGCGTCCACCCTGTAAAAAGAGAGACTAGACGCCGTCTACCCCGTGTACCCTCGATTTGTGCCCTGGTTGCGTGCACATTCGGTAGTTTCAAATTCAAACACATTAACAACCCTTACCGATTCGGTTTGCTTCGCAATCTGTTAATGGGGCTTTTTAAGAAGCCCACGTAAGATTATACTGTGCTTGTCCTAGCGCGCCATCTACAGGGCTCTCATCAAATAACACCTTCGATCATACAGCTGCGGGTGCAAGTGAGAGCTCTGCATAAAGTATGAATGACACTGAGGTATGTTGCTTTACGAGATGTGGCTTAAAATGACTATGACACTACAATGAAGTTTCTGATGCATGCATTTTACTCGAACAGGCATTACTAGTCAACAGTATAACACAATTAAGAGTACTCTCTTTATCTGAAAAGAAAGCATGCGTTTTTTTCGGCACATCATTTATTTACAGAATCTGTTGGGAAAAAAAACATGGTCTAGTCAAATTTCTCTTTCGATGTACAGTCAATGCTCAGTAAAAATTGGATTAGGGTGCCACCTGCTGGCACAAAGCGTTAACATCGGAATTCAATCGGAACGTACTACAATGTGCCGGCTAATTGAGAAGCAAATGAAGAAATATGCCTGCCAAGTGTTAAATGAACTGAGTAAGTTAGTTAAATGTACCGTGCAGCAGCAGCCCCACCGGCTCAGAGCCAGCAGCTGAAAAAGAAAATAATATTTTACTATTGATCTATTTGTCAGTTGCTCGTTCTGATCCAGGGCGTGTAGGGCGGGGCTGGGGCCGGGGCCATGGGAGGAGGGAGGAGGAGTGTTGTGCACTTCTAAGTGCAATGTCTGTCAAACAGACATGCGCACTTAGGTTTTTCTAACCCTGTTGTATTTTACATAGGGTGACCAAACGTCCGTAAATTTCACGGATCGTCCGTAATTTGGCTCTCAGGTTCGTTGTACGTGATGATTCCTTTTACGGACGCCTTTTGTCTGTAATTTTGGGCATTGAAGGGAGCAGCGTTGTTCCCCTGCAAGAAGCTTCAGTTCCCTGAAGGGGCCGCCTGCACTCCTCCTCTGAGCACAAGAGCAGCCCCAACCCGCCCATTGTCATTCTGTATGCCGGCTGATTGTCACATACAGAATGACAATGGGCCAGTCTGGTCTGTTACTGCATGTGATGGGCCTCCTCCTGCCTCGGTCTAGGGCACAGCATTCCATTTTATCCAGGAAATTGTTTTTCTCACAGTACATAAAGAAAAATGTTGCCCCTCACCAGATGGAAGAAATGTAGAGAATCCAGTGCATGAAAGGAAGCCGGCGAAAGAAGTTAAAAAGAAGGGGTTATAGTTCTTTCACAGTCTCATCATTTTAGAACTGAAGCATTTTCAATATTATATACAATGAAGCCACAGTTGCTGCTTTTTTATTTTATGCAACTAACAACCATTGACAAAGCCAATATCCTGGCTTTTTGTAGGTGTAATGTATTATAGATCTGGATGCAATCACAGAAGTAGCAGAATACCAGTCGGGCAGCACACTATGCTAAGCAAAGATTTTTAGCTTATGTGTTTTAAGCAGCACTCTTAATTACATCTGACACGTCCTTTGGAGAGACCCCCAAGTTTTTTAACCCACATAAAGCCCTGGAAACAACACCATGTCACAGTCACCTCACGTCCTGGCACTGACTCATGACTTCCAAGGGTGCAGGGGCATAGTGAACCCTCCCTCCACCCCACCCCTTGCATTAGGTACTAACACGAGGGTGGAGATCTTGATGGGCCTCTTCTGTCTGCAACTCTGCAGACAAAGGCTCGGCACATAATTAATGTGAAAAGGTGGGTGAGTAAGTAAGTGAAGGAATGGGTGAATGGTTGGATGGATTAGTGAAAGGATGAATAGATGAGTGAAAGGGTGGATAATGAAAGAAAGGATGGATGGATGAGTGAGTGGAAGGATGCATAAGAGAAAGGGTAAATAAATAGATGTATTGGTGGAATGGTGGATGTATGGGTTGAATGGTGGATGGATGGATAAAAGGGGGGATGGATGAGTGAAAGGATGGATGGATGAGTGAAAGGGTGGATAATAGGCGAGTGAATGGGTGGATGGATAAGTGAAATGATGGATGGGTTGATGAATTGATAAGTGAAAGGATGAATGGATGGACAGATGAGTGAAAGGGTGGATGTAAAGATGGATGAGTGAGTGAAAGGGAGGGTAGATGGGCAAAAAGGATGGATGGATGAGTGAAAGGGTGGATGGATGGATAAGAGAAAGGCAGGATGGATGAGTGAAAGGATGGATGAGTGATAGGGTCAATGGACGGATTCATGAGTGGATGAATGGGTGGATGGATGGATGGGTGGATGGATGGGTGAATGGGTGGCTAAGTGAAAGGGGGATGGCGAGAGAAAGGGAGGATGGATGGATGAGTGAAAGTATGGATGGATGATTGACAGGATGGATGGGCGAGTGGGTGTATGGATGAGTGAAAAGAAGGATGCAAGGATGTATGAGTGAAATAATGCATAGATGAGTGAAAGGGAGGGTGAAGAGCTGGAAGAAAATATGGATGAGTGAAATGGTGAATGGATGGACGAATGGACGGATGAGTGACTGGGTGAATGGATGGATGGATGAGTAAGTGAAAGGATGGCTGGGTGGGTGAAAGGGTAAATGGTAAGAGGGATGAATGAATGGAAGAATGGTTGGAAGTGTAGATGGATGAGTGAAAGGATGGATGGATGGAGGGATGGATGAGTGAGATGGATGGAAGGATAGATGATGGATAGGTTTGGAAATGGTTGAATAGGTTTGGATATGGATGGGCACACAGATGGAAGGACAGAATGAATGGTGAATAGATGAAAGAATGAATGGATGCCACACCCCCTGGTGACTCAACCCTCCATCCCAAACTGACAAATGATGTCAGGCAGCAAGCACGGAACTCAGGCTTGAAATGCTCACTCTGCGTGCCAAAAAGCAGAAACAAACTCCTTGTACGGCGCCATGGTACCACAAGAGGCATTCCGTTATTGTGCTGCTGGGCAGTGCTGCTACCATGCCACCGGGAAGCAGTGCGAGTAGCCCTCCACCTGCCCGAGGCCTTGAGAGATGCATGAGGGCACAGCTCTGTGCAGCCCTTCTGCGGGGAAAGGCAGACAAGACAACATAACCTGCACTTGCAGACAACAGCATCAATGCGACTCGAGTCCCTTCCAACACAAAAAACATTTCTTTAAATATTTTGCACCCTTAAAAATATTGCGCCTGGGGCAAATGCCCCTGTGGCCCCGCCCATGCTACGCCACTGCCTACCAGTATGGGTGACATCTGACTTTTACACCTTGTAGCCCTCATTGTCTTAAGTAACATTTCCTATACACTGACTTTCACATTTATGAGTCATTGTCTCTATATAATATGTGTGTGATGTAACGCACTCCGACACCCTGCCGTACATACTACGGATGAGTAGCACTATAAAAGAAATTATATACACATGTGAGAGGGTCTATGTGAAGATGAGGGGCACCATTGGAGGGTGGTAGCAAGGCTGGATTTGCAGTTCCCGGCATCAGGCGTTTCCCTGGAAGGCTGGAAGGGAGGGGGCGCAGTTTTGTTACTGGGGGCTGGCACTGCATCGTTCCTTGTATATCCAGCAGTTTTCAGGCAATAATAAAAGTGTCACGATAACTCTGGTGACTAATGTACCTGCTATAGCGAGATGGGAGCTTTGTTTAATGGCAGTTTTGAATCATCTAAGGTAGCACAGAGGGTTAATATGCCGGCTGCAAAGAATGTGTACCATGCATATCAAAGAACAGCATTTTATGTGCAGAGCTCAGTGGGTTACTGCTTTTGTCACTGAGATTCTTTTGTTACTGTGCAGTTAATAAGTTTTATACGTAATCTAGCACAGTGAGCTATGGACTGTCATCAAAGAGGTGCATGCAAGCTGCATGGTACAGATTACAAAGTTATGTTTTCTTCCCAGTTTTTCATTATCCTGATGTTGCTAAAAAAGGTTTGTTTGGGTAGTAATAAATTCTTATCATTAAAGCCAACGCTAACTACTGTGTTATGTTCTGAATCCTGGGTTTGAGCTTCTTCAGACCAAGCACTCTTACAAAATGTCTACCACAATGGGTGACGTGCATCCTACACCTTGTATTCCCCGTTGCCTTATGTAATATTTTCTATACAATGATTTATACACGTATGATTCATTGTCTCTGTATGTGTGTGTGATGTAAAGTGCTCTGGCACCCTACACTGGTATGAGAGGCGCTATAAAGCAAATGAAATACATGTGAGAGAGAGGCACTGTTGGTGATAGTGAGGGAATCATTGAAGAGCCCCATCAAAGATTGTCATATCCTGGTGCACAGTAAAGTCATCATTTCCTATGCTTTAGAAGCTAATACAATTGATATCTAATGACTAATGTGTTGTAGAATGCACCATGTTTTCCCAAATTTTCTTGGGGGTGCGAAAACAAAGGCTGAAAGCTGTCAGTTTGTTTGTAACACACAACTTTTAACCATCTGCAAAGGAACTGTGCAAATGTTTCAAAACATATCAGCAGTTAGGAAACCACAAATGGTCCACTTGTTCGTAATTCAGAAGTGCGCTGGAAACAGAGCTTTAATAGGATCAAAACAATCAAGATACTTTACTTGGTGATGTTCAAATGATACATATTTGCTGAAATCACATTTCCACACATTAGTATTTGTGCGCTATACAGTTCTATCAGTAAAACTGCATGTTGGTATTTTGCTTCCATTCAGTAGAAAATGTTCTGTATGTAAAAGACAGTGCCTCCTTCTGCCCTACAATTATGCCTTAACAGTGTATACAGTTTCTAGTCTGTAGCACACTTCTGTGCATCAATGAGAATCTAGAGTTTGCAGCTCACAGAAATGAAACAGCCCAAGCAGTATACTATTTCCAATATACAGGTAAAAAAAAGGAGGGCTGATATATGGCTAGCCACTAGCCAGGTCCTTATATAGTAATGTCAACTCCTATCTAACCACTCTGACCCCCAATAATGCCATAACTCTCAGTAGTGTGCAGCCAATTATAGCTCATGCAGGCTGGTTAATAACTCCCTTTTCCTGCTTAATGCTCTTACCCTCACACAAGACCTGTCTGTTATGGGTCTTATCCATCACTCAGTACTGTACCAGCCCCTATGCAAGTCATCACCAGCTGAACAGACATGGAATGCTTTAAGCAATCTAACACATAAAGCTGGCCACTCCGAGGACTGCACTCTAGTCCAGCACTGCAGGTCCCAATTAGCTACATCCTATGCATGCCGCTTTACATCTCACAATGGCACTGATGTGTCTGTAAAAGGTACCTTTTGTCCCGAAGTATTGTCCTGAATGTTGATCTTCTGTCCTGAATTTTGACCCTTTGTCCTGAATTTTAGCACTCGCTGTCCTGAATTTGCACCCATGCCAGTTGGTCACCCTAATTGTATAGCCGGGATAGAGAAAGGCACAGACTCCCTGTGCCTGAGCGGAGGGTAAAACCAGCCCACTCAGGCCAATCTCCATGCTGCTCTCATTGCATGAGAGCTGCGTGTGGATTGGATTTGGAGTCTTTTGTCCCAGGGACTGCCAGAAGCAGCAGAACGTAACCCACTGGTGTTCGTGGTGTGCCAGTTTGACCACCCTGGCCAACAAGCTTTGCGCTAACACTATTTGGCATCCTCATGGCAGGAGTCAAGTGCTGCTTGTGCTGAGTTCATTACGCACTCTCACGCTGGTTTCGTGCTGTTTGTTTGTCAGTGGTGAGGGTTCTTGCCCCATCTAAGAAGTTCTTCCACTGTCGTCTGTGCAATGCTTCTTTGGCTTTTGCTATGCTGGTATCTCCTTCGGCGGCTTTACAGATCTCATCCAGCTACAGTGCTATGACTTGTGCATTACCATCTATGTGAACTCTTCAGCCCCTCCATCCATCTCTGAAGGGTCGCTGTCGACTGGCGCTGCTGCAGATGTCGGGACAGATAGTCCGCTGGGTTGTTTGTGCCTGGCCAGTATGTGATCTTGAAGGAGCACGGTTGGAGCTGAGGTGGCCCATTCCTGGTGGTACCAGTGAAGAGGGGGACTAGGGAAGTGTGGTCAGTCACGATGCAGAAATTCTGCCCACAAAGATATAGTTTTGATTTGATTTGATTTTTATAAAGCTAATGCAAATACCCTGCGGCGTTTTGGTGCTCAGTAACAAGGTAATAAAAGACCAGAGCTATTATTTATTGAAAAGCCATGTTTTTAAAGGCTTACGGAAGCTCAGAAGAGAGGAAGCAGTTTTTATTTCCAAAGGAAGCAAGTTCCAGTTACGAGTGGCACAGACCACAAAGCTCCTGCCACCCCAATAGGAAAGTTTATAAGATGGCACCACCAGATTTCTGCCTGAGCTGGACCAAAGAGTCCTCTCAGGAACATACCTTCTGAGTTTTTCTCTTAGAAAAGCTGGACCTAGTCCCTGAAGCGCTTTGTAGGTAATACAGGTTGCTTGGAACTTTATCCTCTTATGGACAGGAAACCAATGTAGACTCACTAAGGCTTGGGAAACAGAGTGGAATCTAGGAATATTAATCAACATCCTTGCTTCAGAGTTCTGAAGAATCTGAAGTTTTTTCAGAGGAACTTTTGTCGCGTTCAGATACAATCCATTTCAATAGTCCGCTTTGGACATTACAAGGGCCAGATCAACTGTTTTCAATAGATTATAGGGAAGGAACTGAGCTATTTTCCTGATCAAATGGAGCAAAAAGAAGGAGGAGGAAATAATCTTATTTACTTGATCCTTATAAGTAAGCTTATTGTTGATCAGTACTCCCAGATTTTTCACCTTTTTCACTGGCACTGGAAGCAGGCCTAAATCATCTGGCCACCATGTGGGGTTCCAGAAGGAGATGTTATTTCCAAATAAAATGACCTCTGTTTTTGAGGAGTTCAACTTGAGACAGCTGTTAACCATCCATAAGCTTACATCCCTCATAGAGTTACAAAAGATATAATTCGGATCTGGGCCATTCCTGTAGAGAGAGAGAGAGAGAGAGACAACAACTTGGGTGTCATCAGCATATGATACTAGCGACAACCCAAACGATTTCACTAGAACCGCTTATGGTGTCACATAAATGTTGAAGAGGCTCGGACTCAACGATGATCCCTGGGGAACACCGCACAGCAAAGAAAAAGAATGGGAAGTAAATTCCCCCAGGGACATCGTTTGAACTCTCTAAGACAAAAAGGATCTAAATAGAGACAGAGCCACACCATCTATCCCCAGGCCTTCCAGCCTGTCAATTACAAGATCATGGTTGATCGTGTCGAAGGCTGCGGTCAAGTCGAGTAAAATGAGGGCTGCTTTGCCCCTCTATCGACTGTAGCCCTGATCATCTCAGAGGGCAAAATAAGGGCTGATTCCGTGTATTGCCCTTTATGGAACCCAAATTAGGAATCATCAAGCAGATGATTACTATCCAAAAAAGCCAATACCTGAGAGTTAAGTTCCTTCTCAATCAACTTAGCTGGAAACGGCAGCCCCGATATTGGTCTATAGTTGTTCGAATATAGAATATTCAGAGTAGATTTCTTCAGCAATGGGAGAATTGATGCAGATTTCCAAACTTTGGGGAAAATGCCAGTCCTGAACACAGCATTGAAGATGGTCGTAAGTTGAGAGGCCACCAAGTCGGGAATGAGCTGCATAATTTTGGGAGGACAAGGATCCAAAGGGGAACCAGACTTGGTGGTGAGAACCAGCTGTTTGACTTGATTCTCTGAGAAAGGTTTAAACTCAAAGAAAGAAGCCTTGTTTTCATACCTAAGATGTGCGTCCTTGATGATATAAGGCACAGATACACGAGAAGAGAATTTATTAAAAATGATCTCTACTTTGCTTTGAAAAATGACGCAAAGGAATCTCAGAAATCCTCTTCACAACGGGAGAGGAAAGTTTTGTGACAACTTGGAAAAGGGGTTAGTAAAACAGCTAGCTGATTCAATGGAACTAATGTAATATTTAGACTTTTCCCTAAGAATAAGTTTTTTATATTCTGCCAGCAGAGTTTTATACTTTTCTTTTTCAATAATATCATAATTTTTCCTCCAAATACGTTCTTGTCTGCGACAATCTTGCTTGACTGCCCGAAGCGTTTTGCCAAACCAGGGAGATGTGGGTTTACTTCTTCTAGATGGATTCTGTTTGATCGGAGATAACTTATCTACTGCTGCCATCAGCCAAGAATAGTTAGACAACATTTTATTCATGTCGTCCATCTCAATTGGCTGTGAGTTGACCAAAACCAAATTGAGTTCCTGCACACTTATCCGATGCCAAGCCTGGGAAAAAGTTGGTTTCCCAGAAACCTTCGTAGGGGCAATTTTATTTAGCAAAGAGATTTCCCAGGTGACTACAGTACAATCTGACCATGTTACTGGAAGTGGTAACAGATTAGAAATAAATGGACAGTTAGAAAAAATGCCATCAAGGGTATGTCCTGCGTGATGGGTTGGACCAACCACACGTTGATCCAAACCAAATCCTGACATTATGTCAATAAGTGGTTCTGTGTCAGGGTTATTGCGATTCTCTAAGTTAAAGTAAAAATTGCCCAAAAGTGTGAAATCTGAGTTAAGTAGGGAAGACTCCAAAAGAGGACCAATGGCATAAAAAAAAAATGAGCCCTCGGTCCAGGTGGCCAATACTGAGTCTCGGTAAGTTCCAGTTTCAATATAAAACCTTCATACACCAGTTCGGGCAGAGGTAAACCAAGTGGAAAAGGCATCACAATAAATAACTGCAAGCCAAAAAACTTGACGGAGTTGGTGTAAAAGGAACACTTTTTCCTCTGTAGGGTGAGCCCGCCATCTGCTAGTCTCTGCAGTGCGGCTTTAAGTCTTGTGTGGTGATCTTTCAATGTGTCTGAATAAATTAGAAGCTCATCACTCAAGTTGGTCACGCCCAGTAGCACTGATAGTGTTTCCCTAATGACGTTTTGGAAGACCTTATGTGGGTTGAGAAGGTGGTGATGTACCTACTTGCTTCATCAAGCTCCAGTTGGTGGTACCTGGCGTTCAGGTCTATCTTTGAGAACCAGCAAGCTCCGTTGAGTTTGCCCACCTTCTCATCAATGGAGGGGGTGATGTGTCGCTCTCGGTGAATTGCCTTGTTTGGTAGCCTTATGTCCACGTACACCCAGATGGCACCTGGTTGTTCGCGCTTGGGGGCGATGACCAGGGGTGACATCCAGTGTGTGGGTTCTGTCTCTCTCTCGATGACCCCTAGCTATTCGATCTGGTCAAGTTCTTTTTCCACTAGTGGGCGTGGGGTCTAGAGCACTCTTGTGTGTCTGAGGGCCGTGGGTCCGATGGTTTCATCAATAAGCAGTTTGACTTTCAGTCCTTTTAGGCACCCCAGGGCTTGAAACAACTAAGAGAACTCTTCAAGGATGCTTGCTGCATGAGAGTCATGCACTTGGTGGGCGAAGAAAACCAGCCCGTGGTCCTCCGCTGTGTGGCATCCGAGGAGGGTGCCAGTGCGACCTTTGGTCACATGGAATTTGTCTTGTGTAATCTGGCCTTCACTGACTACTGTGCCGCTGATCGCTCCTCTCAGGGGTAGAGGTTCGGTCCCTCCGCACGTGTATATTCTGGTCTTCATGGGTGTTAATTGTGGGCGTGGTGACAGTTTATTGAACTGTATAGTGTCCATCACATTCACGGATGCTCCTGTGTCTATGAGGGCGGTGATTTCTGCTTTTCCGATGAGTACCTTGCACATAGGTGGTGGCCTTTTCCGGTGATTCTCTCTGCCTGCGAAGGATATTGTTAAGACTTCGTTGTCATCTTCAGGTTAACCTATTGGCTCTGAGTATTGCAAAGCTGCTCACCTTCATCCTCGTGTAGGGATAGCTGGCAGAGAGTGGGACGTCCTCTCCCCCGGTGTCCTGTGCTGTTGGCCAGAATGCCATTGTGGCAGACTTTGGCAAAGTGATTCATGCGGCCACATTTCGAGCTGGATTGTCCTTGCGCTGGGCATGCATTTGGTGTGCAGAGTGTCATGCCACTGTTCCCGCTCTTGATTTAGGGCTGCCTCGCAGGGGTGAAGGTGCACTGGTAGGTGGGGTGGGGAGACATCGTTTACATCGAATGTGCTACAACGCATTCCATTACAACACGGTCGTTACAATGACCGCATTGTTACAACGCGAACCATTACATCGCAAGTCGTTACAACGACTTGCTGTTGGGGGCAGAAGGTGTTGGATTTACAATCCAACACCTTCCCTGCTGTTGCACAAACTGGAGTAGGAATAGTAAATTATACTATTCCTAAGTCCGGCGCGCCCCCTACAGCAAGTCATTGTAACGACTTGCGATGTAATGGTTTGCGTTACAGCGGATTCGATGTAAAGAGATACTTTCAGTGGGGTGTCACTGAGTTGCATCAACTTGCTCCTCTTTGACTTTGACTCTTCGCATGGTTGTGGACGGGGTCACACATCATGTCAGCACACCCTCTATGTCTCAGCCCTGGCATCTGCAAATTTGTGTGACATGGCGAGGATCAGGATTTCATTGAGGGAGATGCCTGGCTGGCAAAGGATCAGCTTGCGCAGGTTGGACGATCGACAGCCCTGGATAATTTGCGCTCTGATTTAATCGAGCTGATTGACAGGTACACATAGAAGAAAACCTCTCGTATTCCGAGTTTCATTGGGGGGGTCGAAGTGCCAAATTAGAGTTGCTACTGCTGTGTCGATAGTCGTCATCCCCTCCAGTGTTGGGAAGGTGATCCAATAGTTCACACAGTACTGCTTCACCCACATAGAGCATCATTGACCTTTTCACAGTGCCGTCAGATTCCCGATTGGTGTGAAACTAGTGTTGGAGGCGTTCGATCCACTGGCACCATCTCGGCGTGGCTGTGGCTGAGTCAACTAGCTGGCTAAATGGTGGCAGCAGAGCTACTGATGCTTGTGTGCCTCGCTTGGGGGAGGGAGCAGTGCGTCGTTCTGTCCAGCGGACATGTCCTCTTATTGGGCACTACAGCATGCGATGATGCTTGGGCCAGCACAACAGTGGTGTCAGGCACAGTCACTTGTGGGTGATACAGATACACCTGCACACAGGATGAGGCTGGCCATGCTGGGTGCCCATGCCCTTGCGCAGCTCTCAGGCATGTGTCCAGTGGATGCTGCAACAGGGCCTTCTCATGCACCTGAGGGCCCAAGCTAAGGCAGGGAGACAGGCACTGGTCAGGGCTGTGGGGGAAAAGTCACAGGCTCTACCTGGGGAAATGCCTTGGCAGAAGGAGTCACTAGCAAGGGGGCCCAAGATGAGGAGGCACGCTGTCAGAGGGCAGGCAAATGCACCAGCTCCAGCGCAGGCTGATTCGGGAGCCCACGTGTCCTTTCCTTATGTTTGTGTTTGCTGTTTGGGCTGCGGTGCTGAAGGCGGCCGGGAGGTGGTGCTACAACCTTGCGGCAGAGGGCGTGAAGCGGAGGTTCCTCACAGCTAGAGGTGCCAGGCGCTGGGGCGGAGGTAACAGCCCTGCCAAGTATCACGCATCAGGCGTTAGACTAACGCATTTCAGTGTGGTGGTCGGCATCACGGCACTGAAATGCGAAGTCACGCATAATAGCGCCTCCTCAGCAGCGCTAAGTATCATGATGTACCCTCCTTACTGATTGAAACTAAAGCTGGTTTCGTCTGTGTCAGCGCGCCGTGTACTCTGCTTCCGGCAGGCTTGGGGGCGAGTCTGCAGCTATAAGCTGCTACAGTTTAACATAAATGTACCCGACACGCGCCGCAGCATAATTAATTACCACTTTCATGACGCTGTGCAGTGCCACTAGTAAGCGGGCGGCTACTGTTAGAATATAGTGACAGAGATCCTTATCATGGGGTTAAAACTGCTCCTCTGATAAGATGAATTGTGCCTGCTATAGTGTGCTTGTGTGGTTTGAAAAAGCGCAGCACTTCCAGGTAGTGGAAAGTCAGTGCAGTGTATTGCTGTCATGATTTCCATCATAGAATTGTTATCAGGGGCAAGCAAGGGTGGTGGATTGAGGATTCACACCTTCCCGTACTTTCTCTCCACCGGAGGGTCGGTGCCTGGACAATGCGATGGAAAAGACGCTTGCTGCTCGTGTCTAATTGCTCTCTGCAAAGGCACCTATCTTCCTAACAAAATGCATCAATTAGCCGGTCTGTTTTTTGTGGCATAAAAGGCTTTCTTTATTATAACAAGAAGCTTTTTAAACTTGCGCCGCCAAACCTACTTTCTGTTACTTTTCACCGGGTCACATAAAGTCCCACATGGACACACTGTTCTGGAGGAGCCATGTCCGGTCGGCGCGCATGCTGTGGCGGGATGTCGAACTTACTGCTGCCAGCCGGGCCTCAAGGCACCCAGGAAATCCACTGCTGCATGGCCTAGAGTTCAAAGAGGAAGCCGGTGTTCGAGGATCGACCACCTGCTCACTTCCTCCTGACCTGGACTCGTGCTGTTGCTGTGCCCTACCCAGGCAGAGCCCAACTTCTGCCCCAGACTCAGCACGCCAGCATGAGTCTCATAGTGAGAGCAGGTACCGCAGGCTAAGGCAGTGCAGCACGGCTCGTCGGACTCTGAAGCAGAGACAGGCTAGCGATCTCCGCCGTGCCACGCCAGCAGCTCCTCCCGGTGGATCATTCTGTCAGCTGTAAAGAGATACAGGTAAGTCAGATATTAATTTATTCATCTGCTACTACTGACATTTAAAATGTTTGTTAGGAGATTAAATGGGGAGGGGACTTCACCTCAGCATAGCGCCTTGGAAATGGGCACACTAACGCTGACTGTCTGTGCTGTAAATGCAGGGCCATCTTAGGTGGAAGTTTTGTCTAAACTAGAAGCTTTGTTTATTTATTAGTAGTGCAAAGTGTTTAACATCCTTGCTTGACAGTGACACTTAGAAGCAGCAGCCTTTATTTTCCCAGCGCAGTGAGACTAGTTAAGTCAGAGATAAGGCAGGTGAATAATGTTTACCGCTGGAGAGAGGTCAGAGATTTGTCTACTGGCAGTTTTCACTCTCACCATTAAGTAGCCCAGAGGGTTAATATGCCTACTGCTAAGAAAGTCTTCCAGCATATTGTACTGTATTGAACTGTATTGTATGTGGATAACTCAGTGGATCACAGAGATCCCTTTGTTATTATTATTATAAATATTTTTATTATTATTATTATTATTTGTTACATATGGTTCAGCTGCTAACTGGAGCTGAGGTCAGGGGTGGAGGGTGCTGATTATTTAGAAATTAAATAATAACTTTAAAAGCACCTGCTGCAGAGTTCGACTTTCTTGTTGCTCAAATGAGTGTGATTTCTGATATGTGTCTATTTCCATGGACTTCATTGCACGATTTTTATCGCAAGAAAGTGCCACACATTTAGTTGTTAAATGTCTCTCATAAATCTACTGAATCTATGAAAATGTCACACATACACAATCTGAAACATTAACAGCTATACTCAAATGGGTGTCATTTTTGATATTTATATGATTCATTGCTTGATTTTGCTCACGAGAAAGTGTCACTCATAGTCGTTGAAGTGTCACTCATAATTACACTGAAATTATGAAAATGTCACACATAGCACTCTGAAACCTTGGCAGCTATGAGGTAAGGGGGGGCAGGCCACCAACCTTGTCGTAGCGGGCACAGATTCTCGGGCTTCCACTCCCAATGGGGAGTGCTGCAACCCGACAGTTGTGAGTCAGCGGTTCTGTAGGCGCTGCTGCTCAGGATGAGGCACCGGTGTGGCTAGAATGTGTTAGCATGCGTGGCAGACAGACCAGACTCATCACCAGTGAAAGGCCCTAGTTCACCTCGTGGCACAGGCCGCACTTGTGAACAACAATGGCACAGACACACTATATTGTTGGAGTTGGCGCGTTAACTTTTATTTATACCTTTGGGCCCTCCAGTTGTGTGAGTGCAGCATTGTCCTGTAGAGGCCCGGTGGCACTCTACAAGGAGGCTGTATGATTTTTATGAACAATATAGAAGACAGATTTATAAATTCTAGATTGCCTGTACTATAGAAGACAGACTTGTAAGTTGTAAATTGCCTTCACTGTTCAATGGCGAGAATCAGCCGCGTGTATTCCAAATCACATGTTTTATTGTATCCTTGTGTCATACCATGGAAGCCCAAGCAGCCAAACCGTATTTCGTCACGGTGTATATGCGGCCGTTGATTTAATTAGGTCTGTAGATTCAATATCAGAAATCTCAATTATTCATATCAGACCAAAACCCTAGCACTACAAGTGGGTTATACTAATGCAATGCTTCTGGAGAAGTGTGGCTTCTACAGGTGGGTGAACGCATACGCGAATGGCAACACGGCATGGGGTACGCAGCTCAAAAGCCAACGGGGGCGACAGCTGAGTCCTAAAAATGCCCCACTAATGCTAAGGATGATTATAATACTTTTCCTCCCACTCGGAGGTTCATTGGTATTTGCTTTAATTTTCTTTCTCCCTATGCTGCTCATCCGGAAAGAGTGGGTAACCAAGAACTCGTCCTAAACCAAAACGAGAAGACCATACAGTCTACCAAAGTATGGGCAAATGTAAAGAAGCCCTTAGTTTAAATTTTTTGGCATTTATGTTATTTTATTTTTGTTTTCCCGAAAAGGAGAAACATGTGAAGACTTGTGAAATCCTTTTGTAGCCTTAAGGTGAAGTAACATAGGAAGGTGCAGGAGAGAAAGGAGAAATAGTAAAATAAAACTATAGTCCAGATAGAAGGAATGGTACATTTAACCATGCCCCAGAATACTTACCTGTGCAGTTTTTCTTTTTCACTAAGAGGCTCTGGTCCAAGGAGGTGCAGTGCCTCTGGAGAAGAAAGGAGTAGAGTAAAATACCCAACAAACAGATACAAATAAGACAACTTGTGATACCTTATAATTGCTATGTACATTGAATCACTTCAATAAAAGCTTATAAAAGAGATCCTGAACTGTGTCAATTCTTTCCCTACTTCCCACCTCAAAACCCTGCGCCTTTATCACACTTGGTGTTAGAAGTGGGCCACAAAACTGAGACCGTACTCCATCATTTAGTTGAAGGACAAAAAAATCTCAAACGGGCATTAGAAAGGTCTACCAGAATGGCAAATACAGAGAGGAGTGTTTTTCAGGACACACAAAAAAATTAGGCAGATCACTTACATAAAGTCACAGGAAAGCCAGCTGTAATTAGCTATGGGATTAGTGCAAAGCAAAGGGGTTGTCCCCATAGGTCCCAGGATTTCCTTACAAAACTTTATCCAAGGAGGGGAACCCACTGCCTTTCCTATTAACTTTGAGAAAGATGCACAAGCTAGCCTTTGGCCGAAAGAGCTTTGACCTTACCAGGGCCGGGCCTAAATTGGAATGACCGAGACAGTGCCCTGGGCGGAAAGAAAATTTGATGTTTGTTGTGGGGGCGGGGTTCATTGTGGTGTGATGGCAGGAGGTGTCAGGAAGGTGGAGTGAGAGCAGGTGGTTGATGGGGTGCTAACAATTACATTAAGGGCTGATTACAAAGTCTTTAACGGGACCCGATTGAGGCCAAGTGAGATGGACGAGCTGCTGTTTACATAACATTAAGTCAGGCAGTTCCCTGCTGCGCCCCTTGGAATATTTGGTGCCCAGGGCCTGGGCCCAGCTCGCTCATGCCCAATGCCAGCCCTGGACCATACTATCTGCCCCCCCCCCCTGCTAGTCAGCAACACACAAGCAGCGGGCACTGGGCGTTTCCCCGGTGGGCCGCCAGGGTGGGGGCCAGTTTTGGACCCCTGGCGGGCCGTTTTTGTTACAGGGCCGTTTTTGCAGCATAGCTGCAATTTCGGCCCCTGTAACAAAATCGGCCGAAACCGGCCCTGGCAAAGTGCCCGGCCGCACCCCCAAACACCCGGGGGGGCCAGCCGAGCACTTTGCCAGGGCCGGTTTTGGTTCCCAGTCCGGCCCTGCTGCCAACCCCATGGGTAACACAGCCTAGCTTGACATAAAAAGGGTCATTCTCAAAAGTCTTGGGGTGGATGAGGAGGGTTATAGACTCCTGTTTCAAAAAGAAAGAGGTGCAGCAGGAGACAACCACAGAACTTTATTGTTTAAAATTGGATGACGCAGCTGATCGGTGGCTGATATCCCACGAAACAACCAAGGAAGAAATCATGGCGAATATCTATTTGGAGCAATTTTAAGAGGCTCTACTACTTACAACATAATGCTGGCTTAAACAACATATGGGACTCACGGTTGAACATGTCATTGAAATGGGCAGCACTTTCACCAGAGCTCAGGCCCCTAGACTCTTGCTGGAATCTTTGAAAACAAGCAAAGTTCAGATGCCAACTGTGAGACGGAATTTTCATCGCTCCACATTGTCATGTTATGATCCTCCGCCTACTACCTCTGCCTGTCCAAGCAACCCGAGTTCAGGAGCCCCACAATGTTATGAATGTAGTGAATGGGGCAATACAACTCGTTTTTGTAAAACAAAAAGAACTGAGGTGGAACCTGCAGAGGTTAATTGGGTAAAATACTCCATATTTTACACCTGAGAGCCTGGACATAGCTATTATGGAAACCTTAAAGTGAGTCCTAAGTGGGTGACAGCCCTCCTATGTTCTGAATATTAACAGCCAGTGATCAGGCACAGTTTGATTTTCCCACATCAGATCATTACCCAACACAAAGTTGAAGTGTTTTATTGTATCCCACAAGGGTATATGGAAAGCCCCTCAATCTTTAATCAAATACTAAAGAAATACTTGGTAAGATTGCAGCTGCCCTGTAATGCAGTGCTAGTGAAACTCTGAGTTACAGTAGTAGTGGTTATAGTACTGGTGGTTCCTGCTTTTTCTCTTGAACCAATTTATCAAATGCCATTGTTATAGCGCGTGCCTCATTGCTTACAAAAGGGAGTCTTATTATTATTGGGAATAAGATGACTTCAGTTTTCTAAAGGGATGTGATCTCACGCTCTATTTGTTCTGTGTCTTGTTCTTGGCATTACTTAATCTTTCATATTCTGGTTACCTTGTCTCATGATGTGGTCATAGTATTGTGTTTACACTGTTCGTTAACTATTTTTCCTTCTTTATTTTATTATTATCTCTTGGAACTAAACTGATTCCACCAAATTTTGTCATTGAGCCCCTCTATGCGGGTTTTCGATCTATAAAACCAACTTGGTTTTTGTATCAGTAACTTCCTTGTCATGTTAATATTTGGAGGTATTTTTCAGTAATAGACCATTACAGATGTTTTTCTGAGTGCCCCAAAGATAAGACATGGGCTGTCATCTTAGTAGTAGAACAGTTGCACAATAGACGCCATAGTGAGTCTAGAATAATCCTACCTTCCATGAGAGAGGTTGTACATCCATAATTCATTATATGTTTGTCACTCGGGGGATATTCCAGAGACTGGGGAAGTGTGAACACTGGATGTTAGGTATGGAGATCATAACCCCTTGGAAGCTACCTTTGCCTCACGTCTGGACCATGTGCATGCTTCAGAGGACATAGCTATTCAGCCTTTACCCCAACATAAAGGGCTCAGGTTAGCCTGGCGTTTGCCCAAGCCTATTGAGTTTCTGGATAGGTTAATTAAAACTAACATTGATCATTTTATGGCATGTCTGCAAGGTAATGTGCCTGGGGTGAAGTTAGGTCCCCAGTTTATGGTACTGTGTGATAATATTAGGAAACCCTTACTCAAGCCAGCACGCAGACCGGCCCAAGCATCACATTGCTGGCTTGACAACTCTTGTTCCAGCACAAACAGGGATTTGCTCAGGGTTTTGTCCTCTGTACTAAAGAATCCCTCCAAAAGTTCAAAGGCTTGTGCGGCACATAAAGTGGCTCTGTCAAAAAGGAAATGTGAAATCCATAGAGATAAATGGGATCGTTTAACTGAGACTGCCACTCTTAAGAATTCTTATATGTTTTGGAAAGTGATTAATGCCCTTAGAGTACAGCAGAACTTGGTTGACCTCTTGAGAAGTCATATCATTGGAGATCAGTGGGTGAACCATTTAAATACTATTTACTACCTGATTCCAGATATTAGCACCACAATTGCCTTTCGAAGGATTAATGGGGTAATTAGTAGATTGTGTTACACAGTTTACTAAATTGCTATCGCCAGAGTCTCCCAGTGAAGCTCCTGGATTGGATGGGGCACCAATTGATGTTTTCAAATGCAGGGCTGACTTTTGGGCCCCATTACTTCCTAATGTATTTAACAACCTGGATTCATCTGAACTGCCTCCCTCTTGGTCAAGTTCAGTAACAGTCCCTGTATATAAAAAAGAGAGCTGCTTGGATCCCAAATGTGATAGATCACTCTCCTTATTTGATTCAACACTTAAAATCCTAGGTAAGGTACGTTTTAAAAGAATTTGGGAATGGGCAAATTATTACAACATCTTGTCACCTTGCCAGTTTAGAGAAAGGCTACGCACATTGGAACAGTGCCTAAACTTGCATCTGTTGATAGTCAAATATACCATAGCTAGGCAAAGTCCTCTGTACCTGGCCTTTATGGATTTGTCCTCAGCTTTTGACAAGGTCAACCGGGCTAAGTTATGTGCGCTCTTGCTAGAGATGGGTGTAGATGTAACTCTTCTTCACTTCCTATCAACCTTACATCAGAACGTGATGTCCAGGGTCAGATTTGGACCCAACGGGGAACTCTCTGACCTGCTCACATTGCATCGTGGAGTCAAGCATGGGTATGCTTTAGCTCCTCTCTTGTTTATTTTGCATATTAACAAACTTAATGGTTATTTGAAAAGAGCTACTCTAGATGTCCCTCATGATAACTCCACCCTCATAGCCATACTCCTATAAGCAGATGATGCTATGCTGCTAGCTCCAACTCTTAATGCTTTGCGTTGCTTGGTCAAAGCATTTTCTGACAAACTTTTATTTGTCTACATCTAGTACGTACCCTTTCCAACAATGGCAATAAATATAGCGTGTCTGGTTTCCCCATCTCGGACTTCTGTTCCTGGGCTGGAAATATTTCATTTCACTGTGCAAAGTTTTCTCAGACTATGAGTTTGATTTTTAATATTTGTCAGGTAGTTGGAGGTAAGCCTATCTTGTCCCTTTTAAAGATTTTTACAAAACAATGCATTTTTAACTGCGAGTTATGGGTGTGGGATATGGGGTTATGCAGATTTTGGAGCACTCCAAACAGAGGAGAATAGATTTTGCAGGCACCTTCTTTCTCTTTTGCATTCTATTCCACACTTCTTCTGTCATGAAGAGCTCTCCTTACCTTATCTCCAGGGTAACATTAAGATGAGGCCCCTCCTGCTATGGTTATCAGTATGGAACAATTCCCAGGCCACGTGGAATCATGCTATATCAGTGATTGTCTTAGTTGTGGGAATGGCATGAGTATTCCATGGATAAAATATGTTAAGTGGAGTTTAACTGATCTAGGTAAATCTTCCTTATTTGATTATCCAGGATCGATATGTAAGGAGGACAAATTGATTGTTAAATGCTTATTTCTGGAATGGTGTCAGACTCAGAGGGAAGATGTAGAATTGAGAATGCCTCTTGTTCGATTTAAAACAAACATTGACATGGAACCCTAACTGTCCTTTGTGTATAACAGCTGGGTGAGTGTCTTGTTATTGTTGTTTTTAGAGCAGGTACCATATGTTACTTTTTGTGATTTCCTTTGTGGCATTTCGGTACATTAGCTGGATTGAAGTGTGCTTGTGATGGCTTCTCTGCACAAACTCTCCTGCACTTCACACTTTTTTGTAAATCTTACAGAGGGGCTGATTACAAGTCTTGTGATCCTCGGACTGCCAGAATCGTGGTGGGTTGTGACTGCCACACTACGACCCTAGTGGTTGTGCCACTCTCGGACTGCCAACGGTGGCGCAGCGGTCCAGAGGCATCCATATGCTTGGTAGGGCTGCCGCACCATCAAACTCGTAATCGGCCCAGAGTGTTCAGAAAAAAATTCAATTGCCACTCTTAAAGATACGTAAATCTAAACAATGTAGAGTTACCCTGAATTTTTTACAAATGTTGCCTAATCAGGATGTGTGTCTTAGAAAGAGGTGTTTGATTAAATCATCTGCATCTTATTAGAACAGAATTCATTTATAGTTATCCATATATTGTATAATATTTTTACATATGCTTCCTTTTATGATTGTCTCACACTGTCGAATAAAGATGAATTGAACCGATTGATCTTGGCATATGCACTGCATCTTTTTCTTCTCTCACAACATTGCCCTGTGTGTGCAAAAGTGCCTCCAAATTGGCCATGCACTCTGCTTCTGGATACTTTCTGCAGTGGTATTGTGGCCATCCCCTTTTTCTGACTAGGTCGATTGGTTCTTCTTTAATAAAGGTTGTGAGTGCAATCTCCATATGTGAGCTTGGGCACTAGAGATTTCTGGAGACCGGCATAGCATTAGAATGTCCTCCAATGATGTACCTGATTCTCACAGTCTTGTTCACCTTAGCTTTGCGGAGTCACAGCCTTATATAAAGTGTGCTTGAAATTCATTAGCTTCATTTTGTAGAGTGCATGTGCGGGCTACCTCCTTGAGGTGGATGTGAAAGTTGGAGACTGACTCCTCAAATGTTTTGCTTTGTCTGATTTAAGAGGAATTGCTCATATCTGGATTGATCAGTGGGGAAAACGCACTTTGAGAACTGTGACATGAGCAATGTAGGTGTGTGGCAGCCCAGCTTTCTCCATGGTACAAAAGAGTGGATACCTTCACCATCTAGGTGGAGCCGCATGTTTTTTTCCATTTGACAAGACTGCGGTCGCAGCAAGGTTTGTTTGGAAATGGTCAATTCACAGATTCTAACTGTGAAGATTGTGAAAAGGATGTTCTTGAAGTTTGAAGCGCGGGTACTGCTGCTACTGAGGACATCATCTTTTGGCAGTAGTGTGCTTTGTGGCAATGCCAGTAAAAGTTGTTTTTGTTTGCACAGCTCTCTGGTTAAGTTGAGGAATCAGAAATTTAATTAGTCCGTAAATGTCAGTAGGATAAAATGGTGCCTTCCATCAAACTAAAAGTGACAGTTGTCCTGCCCCGTAAGTGACATCACTTCTGTGCCCGGGACTTCCGGGCCCCTGGGGGCCCGCCCCAGATGTCACGTCACATCCGAGTCACATGACTGTGTGGGCCATGTGACCTGCGGGGTGGTCACGTGGGGTGTGATGTCACCTTAGGCATGTGACCTGTGGGTTGTTCATGTAGGGTGTGACATTACTTTAGTCATGTGACCAGTCACATGGGTGTGACATCACCTTAGTCACGTGCCTGTGGGTTGGTCACGTGGGGTGTGACATCACCTTAGTCAGGTGGTCTGTCACGTGGGATGTGACATCACATAGCCATGTGACCTGAGGGTGGTCATGTGGGGTGTGACATCACCTTAGTCATGTGACCCGTCCTATGGGTGTGACATCACCATGGTCAGATAACCAGTGGGGTGGTCACGTGCGGTGTGACATCAAGTTAGTCATGTGACCTGTGGGGGGTCATGTTGGATGTCGCGAGTGAACCCTGACCCTGAAGCAGTCGCGGCCGGCATGGCTCACGGGTGGGGGGTCACGCAGGATGGGGGGCGAGTGGTCACGAGGGAAGGGGGGTTAAATAATAAAAAGAAAATGTAAACTTTTCCCGGGTCCCGCGTTTACTCAGCTCCAGTTCTGGCTCCGGCACCTGCTTTCCTGCCTCCGAAGGAACAGGACGCAGGCAGCCTCCCTTCCCTCCCCTAAGCCAATCACAACGCTGCAATCGCAGCGTTGTGATTGGTTGAGTCGCCAACCACTCAGGCGTCGATAGGGAGGCCATTTTCTCCATGTAGGCTGCATTGGGAGAGTGCGCATGACCGGTTTGGTCGGCCCCAGAGGGCTGACCAAACAGTCAGCGCTCGCAGCATTGGTCAAGCCACTTCTCCCCTGCCCTCGAGCAGACACGCCCACCCGCCTGCCCCCAACCAAACCCTTCTGCTTTCTCGCAGTGTGAGAAGCAGAAACATAAAATGGTACTTATAATACCATTTTATGTTTCTGCTTCTCGCACTGCGAGAAAACAGCGGGGCGACGCTCCTCCGCCCACATGGAGGAGCTGCCCCTGCCCCGAAGAGCATGTGACCTTGGTTGTGACATCACTTTAGTCAGCTGACCCGCACGGAAGAGCATGTGACTAAGATGTGATGTAGGGGCGGATCCCCCCGTTTTCTATCTAAACAAGCCTGGGCATGTTGCTGCCCCCGACCTCTGAAGACCATGTGACTAGGATGTGATGTAGAGGAGTATGCCCTCTTCAGGTGTGGGGAATACATATAAGGAGCTCCCTGCTGGAAAGAGACCCCGTCGCCATTATAAAGAGGTACAACTACATCGGCAAAAAGACGCCTTATGCAAACGCTGTGAACACCATCGATAAATATTGCTGCAGCGTGGCACCTATGCCAATGGCCCAAGCTTTGCTGCAAACCAGTTGTAAAGGTGCCAGTCATGACGTGACAGGTTTAAATGAGGAATTGTGCCGGACATTTGCACAGTCTAGCCTCAATGATTTGCCATGGTTGATAGCAGCAGTAGTGTGGCCTCCAGTAACGAGGCATTGGCTCATAGCAATTTAGCCAAGATGGACGAAACGGAATAATCTATAACAGCTCCTAACTCGCCTGTGTATGAAGATATGGGGTCTCCGGCCCTGTCGTCTTCTGACGTTGTCATCATGCGAGAGCCAGGGGCAAGCTTTGCCGGTTGCTATGAGTCGATGTATCTGAATAACTCTCAAGTGCAAGGAGGTGTTTTTGAACAAGCAGAGTGCTCAGAAATGAGTAAAAGATTTTATTTTGCGTCTTTAAACTGTATGCACATACATATAATGTTAATTAATAGAATGTCTTTCTTTCCTTTTTGAACCCCAGAAAGCATCATAAAAAAGAGCTGGGGTAGAGGGTATGCCACCACAGCCACCGGTTAATGCTGTTAATTTTTACTGCTTATGCTGTTCAAAACAGACTGAAGGTTCCACAAACCCAAAACAGAGCACTGCATAAGAAATGTGCCTGTATTTATACTTTCTGTCACAGACATAAAGTCAATAACCCACAGCAGGAGGCTCAAGAGTATCTACATGCCTTGTACATGTCAAGAACTATCTGTTAGATATGTTTTGTGTTAGACCCACAGAAAGTATATAATCTGCTAAAGCTGCTGTATCATTTGGCAGGTGAAAAAAGTGTCCATCCAGATAGGATCAGGGTCATGTCTAGTACCTTGAGAGAGATCCAATATGCGTGCGAACGCGCACAAAAATTCAGTGCATGAGGGCAGTGTCCATCATTTCTCAGAAATATGGTTGAAAGAGCTGTAGAAAAACGTGTGTGATGTATATTTAAAAAATAGGCAGTGGAGAGGCTCTTTAGTCCCTCGAAAGCTGTTTTAAAATGTTTGATATCTCATTATTGGTGCATTATTGTGTTATTTAACGTCCATACTTACTTACTTCTAGTACATATTACAGAATGACCATCCGCAGGCTGGCACTTTTATAAGGCCTGGTTACATTTGCATCGCAGAGTTGATATATGTGTTGCTGAAAGAAAAAATAGCCAAAATACATCCAGCAATTCTGTGCTCTTTGAAGGTCTGTGTTTTGCCAGAGGCACCAAAATGTGATAGTCCTACGTATGTCGCCAGCTGGTGTGTCAAAGCGTGGTTGCCTGCGGCGGATGAATATTGGAATGTGTACAAGTACCATATGAAGGGTTTAATACTATCGCAGACGGTCAGTTTGCAAAATGCCTTTGATTTTCTGACCGGAGATTATTTCCGTGATAAAGGTTATGGAGTGGCTGTCTGGGCAAGAGGCATATTTGCCCCATAAGCCGGCTAGGAAGCGTTTCAAGAGGAGACCGACCATCGTTAATGCGCAAATTGATTATCAATGGCAGGCAGACATAATCAGTCTTCAAGATCTATCCAGACACAATATCAGAACGCAATACATATTAACGGTCATCGATGTATTGTCCAAGTACACCTTTGTGAAGCGCTACGCGATAAGATTGGATCTACGTCACAGCAGCCTTTAAAGCCATATTCAGCAAAGGCGGAACCCCTCAGAAATTGCAGACAGTTGCAGGAAAAGAATTGTTAAACAAACCATTTCAGAACTTTTTAAAACAACACTCCTTCATCATTTTATAACGCACACGGAGGTCAAAGCCACGGTGATAGAACGTTTTAACAGAACTTTAAAATCTAAGGTGTGAAGATATTTCACAGCTTACGACACATACTGTTATGTGGACGTATTACAGAAGTTTTTAGATGTTTATAATGCCAGCTATCACAGAACCATCAAAACAGCACCAATAGCAGTAATGCTGCAAAATTCTTTAGCAGTGTGGAGAACCGTTTACGGCAATCAGTTCGCAGTCAAAGTAAAGAAACCTCTTATAAAAGAAGGTGATCATACTAGGGTGTCTAAGTTGAAAGGGGTCTTTACAGAAGGCTACCAACAGACTTTTAGGGATAAAATATTTATAGTGGCACCAGTAGAGCTTAAAAAAGGTATATATATTTGCCACTTAAAAGATTACAACAGCAAAGAGGTTATGGGCAGCTTTTACAATGAAGAGTTACAAAAGGTGCTGGCCAATCCGCAGAGGGTCTACAGGGTTGAAACGGTTTTGAAATGGAAACGTAGAGGGGCTAAGAAGCAAGCCTTAATCAAATGGAGGGAGTGGCCCGAGAAATTTAACAGTTGGATGAAGGCTAGCTCTCTAAAAGCTGTGCGAGTATAGCGCTCTCTGCCCAAGAAGGCGACACAAAAATTACAGACACCGGGTAATTTTATATCACCTTACCTTCCAACGCATCAAAGAACATGTTCCCCCAGCAATCACATTTCTAATTTTACAGTGAAACTGGCCAAACTGGTGGACCTAAAAGGGGACTGGGAAGCGGCCCTAACTGAAATCCAGTATCCTCGAACATGGAATACGTTTACCAGGGCAGAGGCCAAGTCTACTATAAAGCGTGACCATAAGGGTGTGTATCTCAACTTAGAATTTCCTCTCGGATACTACCCCACTGTTGCCGCGGTCGTCGATGCGATCAAAAATCCCTAACCAGCATTGAAGCATATGGGGATATTCAGTTATATTTAGATAACGTCAGAAGGAAGATTTTTATTAGAATGCCCAGACTCGATACAGAGTTTATTTGCACCAGTAAATTAAGCACGGTTATAGGGACTGTACAACATATAAAAAGCGCAATGGAGCCAGACTCTACATGTCTTGTTATTAACGGGGGGTTCTGTATGCTCTTCGTGTACACCGATGTTATAGAGCCTCAGAGGGATGGAGATAGTTATTCTCCCTTGTTAAGGTTGGTACAGGTGAAGGGTGAAAGCAACACACTGGTAAATATTCGCTATATCAGGCCCAACTATGTGCGGATTTCTAAAAAAACACTTTGACACTATCATCATCATGATATTTGATGACCAATCTGAACCTGTGGCCTTTAAATACAGGAAAGTGATTGTCAAGCTTCATTTAAAGCCACAATAGCATATATTAAAGACTTTGTCATGTTGTTCATGAAAACATATGGTGATCCCGCTCGGTACAGGGACTATTTCCGACACCAGGCTGTATATGGCAGCCCCATTCTTTCAAGCTGCCTCAGTTATGTACTGCGCTGGGCTGGAAGGTTTTGAAATTGTTAAAGCAGCGACCGCAAACATTGCCCAGGATGTGGTGGGGTCTGCGACGTTGGCTATAGCTGAGCGAATGAACAAACAACCCCAAGAAGGAGCTGGGCTTGCTTACAGGCGTAACACCAGTGCTAAAAGGAAGCAAAAAGCATCGAGGTGGGGGAGGGGGGGTCTGCCCGCTCCATATAAAAAAAGAAGACGCACTTCAAAAGTCTCTCACAAAAGAAGGTCTGCAAGCCAGCAGAGAGCCTCAAAGACCAAGCAAACAACAGCCCAGGTAAATATTTTTTTTAACTCAACAACAGCAGCCATGTCCTTCATGCATTGTGCCTCTGGAGAATTCTTCAATTCTGAGGTAGACCTATTTTCTCTTTAACCAACGCATACCAGCACTGTAATTAGCTTTTTCATGGAAGTCTTGCCTCTAGCCGCTTTAATGCCGCTCTCTCCGATAGAGTTTTTTTGTGTCAGGGTCAACGAACATGTATCTTGATCTGAACAATACTCTACTGCATCTGGTCTGTAAAATCACAAAAGCGAACGGGACCAATATAGACAATGATGCTAAAGTGGCGACGATCGTTTACCCCATAGCAACCATGTTTAACCAAATAGACATTACCATCTGCGATCGTCTCATCACGCAAAGCGATAACATGCATGCCTACAGAGCCTACATCCAGAATATTCTCATTTACAGCAGTGACACCCTGGACACCCAGTTTTCATCCGGGTTCTTCTACAAGGAAACATACGCACATTTTGAAGACAAGGAGCTGACCGGACCCGATAAAGGTTTTGTAATGAGAGCCATCTCCGCAACTGAAAGTAATAAGTCTGACCTCCTTGGTCGTATACATTCTGACCTCTTTTTACAAGATAAGCTGCTCATCAACGGTATCAATCTTAAGATCAAACATACCCACAACAAAGACTCATTCTGTCTCATTAGCGGCAATGCAGAGAGGTATAAACTTGTTATACTGGACGCTAGTTTATTTGTACAGATTGTAGAAGTGTCACCCAGTGTCAGATTGGCAAGCGCCAGAGCTTTACAGCTATCGAACGTCAAGTACGCTGTTGAAAGAGTAGCTTTGAAGATATTCAACTTAACCGCAGGGACCCGGTTAACCCAACAACAAAATTCATTTTTGGGACAACTACCGAAACTCATTATCATAGGGTTTGTCGATCACACAGCTTTTAGTGGCCTGTACACAGCAAACTCTTTCAATTTCAAAAACTACGACATCACCTACACGGCATTGTTCCAAGAGGGCACTTGATTCCTGTAAAACCGTACACACCCAACTTTGAAGACAATAATAATAATAATACAACACCTGAGGGACTCTTGAGTCGTCGTGTCGAGATAAGGTTAAGGACAGGAGTACACGCCGTTTGCATTTGTTTTGAGCCTCAGTATGGAAGACGGCGACCACTGCAACCTGATCAAGAATGGAAATCTAAAAGTTGAAGTATGTTTTAAGCAACCCCTGGCGGCGAATGTGAATATGGGTGTATTCTAAGTGTTTGGCAATGCCATCCAAATCAATAACACCGACAGATTTTGTTTGATCATCTTTAAAATATTATAAAGTGGGCACGTTTCAGATTACTGATTTCTTAAGCAAACATAGATATGCAGAGAAATACTTTTTAGGGGTATTTTCAATTGATAGGTTACCCATTGAAATTGGGAGACAAAGGCCTAGCACTCTTGTGTTTAACACAGGCCCGCACTATAAGGAAGAAACTCATTGGGGGGGGCTCTGTTTTTAGATAAAGACGTGGTTGTGGTGTTTGACAGCGCCGCGGCGTTCCCCACGCACCGCATCTATACAACACCTATATTTACGTATTTTTAAAAAGCTGCTAAAAGGGCAGAGTATAAAAAAATACAGGTACAAGATACTCTCTCCATTACTTGCTGTGAGCATTGTATATATTTTATTAGTAAAATGAAAGAGGGTATTACATTTAGAAATTTCTTAAATCTATATTCTAGCAACCTTGCTAACAATGATTGTCTTGTTATGAAATATGTGAAAGACACCACAAGTGCGGCCAAATCAGCTTTCCCAGGTTGTCAAAAGTGTAAGCCCATGTGAGGCACCCTGGTATGTTATGTTACATATGTAAAATAAAAAATAAAATGTTAAAACTGAGCGCCTGGTGCGGTTTGTTTATTTCCATTTAAACGTACATATTGAAACTTTAAAAATCGCATGTTTTTAAAAGAATTTAAACAAAACTGAAAAGTTTAAAAGGGTTATATTTACAAACCAGCTTTTGTACTACAAAGGCACTTAACATTTACTACAGAAATAAGTAATAGAAAACTGTAAGTAACATATCTATATATACATAGGTGCTAAATAAACCGATGTGCAAGACAGATTTCAAAGACGTTTTAGACAGGTAGCCACGTCTTCATTCTGAATAAAGTCTATTTAGGTTCCAGAGGTAGAGCCCCTGCATTCCTTTCAGGAGACAGCTGGGGAAAGAAAGGCGACGTGGGCGTTTTTGTGAAGGAGTGAAAAACAACTGGTAGCGGGGTCCCTGGAGGTGTATAAACAGGATCTTTTAAGCTTTCAAGTTGTTGCCAGTATTCAACATTACCTACAAGCACAGAAGGAATGTTGAGTTCGGCAGAGGCACGCAGAAACTGCTCCCATCCTCTAGGCGCTTTCTGCCGCGATAGAGTTTTGGGATGAGTGGGGCCTTTGACTAGGCCATACATATGTGACCCCACAACAGGATGACCTCTGTAGAGGAATTTGCCTTTCTTGTTCCAGGAGGTGATATCTTTAGTGGCAGTCACTTTACTTAGCAACATTTGGGCAGCGCTTCTGTACCTTTGACTTATATTTTTTAAAAGATCTTCAACAAATGAGTCTGCGGTCGGGCGTAGTCTATGGTGTATAGAGTCAATGTGTTCCTTTCAGCCCAATCTTACTGATAATATTTTAAGAAGTTTTGTAGAGCATCTTAGTACAGTTTGTCTTTGTCGTGAGGTGTTAATTCAGTGCGATTCAAAATGTCTTTTATTTTGGCATCCAGGCGATGTGTTTCATTTTTCCTAATGTCCCATTCGTCGTTTGTGGGTGCCCTCAACTGTTCTTGTTGGTGCTGTGGTATCAAGTACATCTTTTGGGAAAACTCCATCTGTTAGTTTGAGTTGAATAGGCTGGTGATTAAAGGAATTGTGATGCCCAGAAAGAGCCTATAAACCCTACAGACTGTCTCACCAATATCTTTTTAGAGAATTAGGGACATGCATTTATTACTCAGCTTTATGAGGCTTCTATGCTTTTTTTAAATTTTGAACTGACGCTCTGATATAGGGGTATTGCTTTTTAGGGTGTTTAGCGGGATCACTGAAATTGCAGCCACTAAATCTTCCGAAGCCGAACACAAGATGGCCTTTCTTTGTTGTGAGCTGGCAGTGACTAGCATTTTTAAAAGGGCCAGATTTTGACATAGACGCGCCGACATGTTTGACACCTTTTACTACAAGGTCTAGAACAGAAATGTTACAGGGGTCTCTTTAGCATTTCTCGTTATAGGTTTTAGGTTTGGTTTTGAGTGTATAAGCAATGGGGAGATCGAGTGGAAAAATACCGGTACCCAGTCTGTATTCTTCTAAAGTGTTTGTTTTTAAACCTACCAGCAGGTAACTGTGGGACTTTTGAGTAGCGTTGTTAAAGGCTTCCAAGAAAAACTTTGGGCCATATTATCAAGAACGGCAATAACATTATCGCCGCTTTAGCGGCAGGAAACTGCCGCTAAAGCAGCGATTAGGGGCTTGATAATATGCCCTATAGAATTCCAATAAAAGCCCAGGTTTGATGTCCTTCACACCAGAACCTGGGCTTCTATTGGAATTCTATAGGGCATATTATCAAGCTCCTTATCGCCGCTTTAGCGGCAGTTTCCTGCCGCTAAAGCGGCGATAATGTTATCGCCGTTCTTGATAATATGGCCCTTTGTGTTTTGGGGTACATTTGTTTAGCTATAACGGATATCTGCTGTTTGTCTTGGAAGTTTTCAAATAACACCAGATGAGAGGGGTTGAGAGCTATAGAATGGCTGCTCTTACCTTTGTAAAACAAATTCTGCACTATGCAACATATGTTCAGATTACGATGATGAGAATATTGCGTTGAGGCTTTCTCCATGTCAGGGTGGTCCCCGCCTTCGTACATGAGATTGTCTACAATTACCATGTTGATGCGGGTTGGAGGTAGCAAAGAGTCGTCGTTGAGACTTTCTGGTATGCCTTCTATAAATTTAATGTGAGGAAGCTTTTGGGATAGTTCTGTATAAAGATCTTACCAGCACGAATGCAGCGATATACAATGTTGGTCAGGGTACAGGTTAAAGCACTGGGAGCATTTTCTAAAAGCTTCTTTATAAAATAGCTTTTCCGCAATTTGAGGGGCCTGCTAATACGCATGAGAGCGGGTGCTGTAGCCTGGTGTTCATAATCTAGGACGTTATGCCTCTCAATACCCATAGGGCAGGGTTTGTAGTCATCAGTCAGCACCCTTTTATTGAACACAACCTACAAGGTTTTATCCAAATGAGCGGCTGTAATTTCCCACCGTTTTTTGGATCTGACGATGCTAGGCTGATAGACCATAACAATGTTATCATTTTGGTGGTAACCCACAGCGGAATATTCATTCACCAGATCCTTTAGACTGTCAAAATTGATTTTGATGGTATTGTTAACACTTAGGGTGATGCCATTGACTTTCATACAGATGGCATTTTTAGAGCTACGAAAAGCATAAGTCTATGGTCTGGAAGAAAAATACTCTTATATGTGTTCATTAGGTTCTAGTTTGTTGGTCAAATCTCCCAAATAATCCCCAAGCTGAGGATCTTCATCCCCAGGCTTGCTCACAAAAATAACACAGTATGCATCGTGATACAGACATCTGTCTTGAAGCTTATCCAGGACGCTGTAAAGCTCCAAGCGAGCGTGCGCTGTTGTGAAACAAGCTATAAAGATGTTAATATTGTTACAAGTTGTTAGATACTCTTTTGTGTCCTTCCAGCACAAAGATGCGGTTTCATCGTCAATAAACTCGCAGCTGGACACCTCATAACACGAGCCAAAAAGATATTTGTACAGTTCTTCAGGATCTGTAATGTTCGTAGTGTTTGACAAGTTTGTTCGTTGGGTGAATTTTCCCCATAGAGAGTTGAGGCAGAGTTTAGCTAACTGCCTTCTGGCAGGATTGACCTCAATGTGTTCTGGCCTTAACTGCATACCCTGGAGAGCATAGTAATCGTCTATATATTTTTGCTTTGTGGCCACGTTAATACACCATTCTGGAAAGCCAGACGCTTCTTGCTTTTCTCTGAGAAATAAGTTAATATACTCAGAAAAGAGCTTGGCTGTAGTCTGTTCAAAGTGCCATATTTTGTGTATTTTTCCAGGTTTATAGCCTTTTTCCAGGGCAGCTTGCACCTAAATGCTACACCAGGTACCCGTGATTGCCATATCTTCATCAGAGGGTTTGCACACGCTAATGTGTTTACTTTCTGCGCATGTTCGACACAGAAGAAACATTAGTTTACCCTCGACTCTGTGTGGCAGAAAAGGGAAATAAAGACTCCTGGGAGAGTAGACACGGTATTTAATCACCCCAAAGTACTGGTTAATGTCTTTAAAGTCCCTATATATGATGTGTGGGTGTCCTAGGGGGTACAGCTTTATCTTAACGTACGGATACAGACTGGTAAAATCATAGTAACGGATTTTATCACCCTGGCTAACCCGCTTGTGCAGCTGTATAGCGTTTGTACGCTCCCCATATAAGGTGTCAGTGGGTTTGAGAGGCTCTGTTAATTCCCTGCTCCTAATGAAGGAGCACAGCTCCACATCAGGTTTTAACATATTTAGCCACTCATGCTCCCAAAGGGATATCCGAACAAATCCGCCATTCTCAACATATTGCGCCTTTAACAGAGTGCCTTTAGCAGGTGCTCAGAACAGGTGCCCAACAGGGAGTTAAACTTGTGGGGTTTGTAGCACTGCGGACAACCATGGTAAAATCAGCGGTTGTATTAAAAGGCTGTCAGCACGCCGTTAATTACAGCGTAACCGTCTAGGTAGTACGGCCCCACACGGTATTCATCGCCCTACAAAGAGTGTTAGATAAATATGTTTTCCTTTTCAGAGACGTGCATGAGCCACTGAATAGAGGGTGCAGAATAACACTTTTGTTTTCCATTGTAGAGGTCTGGGGGCACCTGCTTTCAGGCTGTAATAACATGTGTTTGTAGATAGCCAGGCACATGGAAGCGAGCGTCGCATGCTGAAAAGGGTCGAGGTACTCAACGCATTTTGTCATCTCAGTGGTGTCTGGGTTCAAAACCGTCTCTTGCATCGTCATATTTACAACCCCATCTCTGAAGAGGTTGCAAACTTTCCTCAAGATGAATACATCTTCCTGACAGTAAGCTTTCAACTCAGCGTGAAAATGGAAGGTCTTGTCTTGGTTTTCATGATACCCTTTTAAAAAACTCTCTTTCTCATCAGGCATCATATACTCTATGCCGTAACTGTAGGGCAGAGGCATGGGTCCCACATAATTTTGATTTGCCCAGGTGTTAAAAAAGTGTGGGAAATAATCTTTAGACCCCAGAAAACCAAAGGCTTTTGGCAACGTACTCAGTTTTATTGGCAAAACATTCAGCGTATCTATGAACCTGATATGTAAAGGAAATGCTGTGATCAACATCAGTTTGGAACCCTTCGCGATGAGATCTACAGGAGCCTTTTTGCGAATCATATTTTGTAAAATGAAGAATGAGTCATAAGCTTTAGAGTTATAAGCATTCAGTGTAAACCCCTTGAATTTTGTCTGCATGAAAGTGTTAAGGAAATTGTTCACACATGACGGCCCTGCAAACTTCCAGGCATCATCTGAAGTTAGATGCTGTGGGAATATGTAGTTAGGCTAGTGTACACCATTTTCTTGAGTACATTCTATATAGAATACAATATAGTTTTCGGTTCTGGTCTCACGGCCTTTAGTCATGTAACACATGTTCTTTTCCCGCAGGAATATGCTCCGTACAACGGAAGCATTTCATACCGTCGCAGTCATGGTCAGTGGCGATGTATTGGCCGCATCTTGAGCAGTCAGCTTTTGGGGTGCACTGAACCACACCAGCTCTCACCAGTTGCCGGAGTATAATCAGAGAGTTTTGTGAGAGACAGCATAGATTACAACGCCGGCAACTCACTTTCGCCCCTTGGTCTAAGATACACCCATCCATCTGACACATTTTACAATGCATTTCACACTGATAGGCGGACTTGTTGCTGTAGGTGCGGTCGCATTGTGCACAAAAGTAGTTAATGCCTAAAAAAAACCTTCAGATTCAAGATACCGTAAAAATGATTTTCATGACGTAGAATGTAAACAGTCTTGCTTCTGACCGGCTCTCTGGATGTGAAATACTGCCAAGAGCCACTGTGGTACAGAACTTTTACGGTCACATCAAAGTAATTTTCAAACAAACCCAATTCTCCAAAACCGACCAGTCTATCAGGCAGTATTTCAAGATCGGCGTGGGGGGGGGTCACGTTTTCTTTAATGACTTTCCTGTAAAGGGTACTTTAAGGTTCTGTACACACTCCCCTCTCGCCCCCGGACAACGAGGGCAACTATTATGAAGGTACCTAAAGCTGTGATTTCTGCTTTAATTTGTAAAAGTTTAGCAAGGTTTTCTAAAAATTCCACAGTATCAAATATGTCCCAAGAGGAACGTCATGTAAACAGAGGAATGTCAATACCTTGACTGTGGAAGCGGAACTGAAAAAAATCATTTGGCCCCCCGCCTTGTAACAAATGCCCTATAATAGCTTGCATGGCTTAGTGAATAGCTAAAAAAACGTGATCCACGGATCTTATGCACTCTTTATATTGTTCCGTTGTTCGAAATCTCTCAACATCAGCCTTTTAAATTTGCTTTGTGACAAGGATTCTGGCTTGCCTTAATGTATTAATTAAAAGCCTATGCTGCTTAGCACTAGTAGCCCACTTTTGTTTTTTGCCACCCCACCCTTTTTATACTCTGTCCCCATACTGGTTTGTACAGTATCAGGAGTACTCCTTGAAGGCCCCGCTATCGCTGTGTCACCATGCTTTACCTGGTAGCCCCCACTGTTTTTGGCATTTTCAGCTCTCTTTGTCTTGCACAGCGAGCTCTTGAAATGTTTGTAACATCTGTAGATGCCTCGTAAATTAGTATTTTGAGTTCTCTGCTGTTGCAAATTAAGGGGCGGGGTCAAGGTATTGGTGAGTATTAGACCAGCCGTAGCGCGTGGTACAGTCTTTTTGGACAAGACAGAACCTAGGAACCTCCGAGCTTTAGAAACAATCTCCTGTGCCTTCTTTTTATATTGTACTGTTTGTCTGGACCTGTTAAATAAAATGGTGCCATGGAGCGCTGGGTCTCTGTATCTCTGGTGTTAGCATGAAATATTGTTCAAGTTTTAGACTGCTGTTTCACTGGAATTTAGAACCTCACTTATACACCATTGGACTATACGGATCATCTCATGAAGTCTATCAGTATCTGTCAAGTTTTCCTTACCCCAAATGCGCCTGCTTCTTCCACAGTTTAGTGGTTTTAGCGATACAGGCTGATTTTAGTTTTCTTAAACCCCCGTGCATCGCTTTAATGCAAGACTCCAACTCATTTTCAAGGTCCAAAACCCCTTATTGTGGGGTGTTACTGTTGTCAGCAGAGTTGGTGTGTATATTGCCCTGAATCCCCCGGACTACTGCTCTCTTCTCACCACCCCTCATACCTTTCTGTTGTCCTGTCACCCGCTGCTCTAGATAATTACACCCACCCTCCGGACACCTCTTCGTGATAATCGGGCCCTGTACCTAGCGATGAAGCTGGGAGGCTCTCTGGTTCGAAGCTTTGATTAAGACCCCAAGGCCATTCCATACTAGTGTCGTGAATCAATGAGGTGGGCGTGGCAGGGTTTACAACTGATGCAGCTCTAATTGGGGAGTATGGGCGTGTGGGGGTGTAACTGGGGACAAAATAGGCTGAAGATGTGGATTCTGCACTTAGTAGATAAGCTCTACACCATCTTGGGCCTCTCCGGGATTGTGAGCAATAGCCTGACGATCCTCCTGTTCAGCGTTAAAAGACAAACTGCCTAGGGCATCTCAGAAAGCTGTTGCACTTTACTAAGATCTCTGAAGAGCCCTGCGACTGCAGCAGATGTCTCAGATGTCTTGAGTGCTTCAACCCCTAGGATGATTTTGAAGACCCTACACGGTTTACAGCTCCATTCAGTCTCTCATGGGCTGGAGGATTATTTACAGTATTATTTATGGGGGCCTGGTCCATGGGGTTATGGTTTAGAGTTAGGTCTAACGGCTCGGGTTTTGGAGGAAGGCTTTGAGGTTTCTTTTTTATGGAAAGGTCCAACAGCGTGTTTGGGTCTGGATCGTGGCTGCCTAGAAGGGCTTCACCCCTAGTCAGAAGCGCAGTTCCATTCACTGTACCTGGGGAGGCAGTGCATGGGGTCGAGCATCTTATGTCTCTGACAGATTCTGTTAAAAAGTCAGTACCTGAACTGTTTTGACGCCCAGGGTTTGTAGGTGTTGGTTGCTCCGGGGGGTGTGCTGGCATTCTGGCCTTTTGCGATAACGCAGTGCTTTGACCCTGTTTCTGTACAATTGCAACGGTTGTAAGTGTTGATTCCTGGGGCTGAAGCGCTGTTCTGTCCTATAGCTGAAGCGCTGGCTGTTGACCATGTTTATGTAGAGTTTTACCCCTGCGGGTCTTGTGCAATTGATCTAGGGATTAAAAGACCAGAAAATACACATTAGTGAAAGACATTTAATGCCTTTGTAGCCGTACGTTTACAACATGCAGACAAAATAACTCTTTACATTGTCAGAAGACCCTTCAGCTGATGGAGAAATGTGCTGCATAAGAAAAAAATACATATGTTAGGATGTTTAGTATGCTATAGTTCATAATAAACACCTGATTTGCCCTTTTGAGGAACAGCCTTCCTTGTAGAGGGGCCGGCTACAGGATCCTCAGGTTTTCTTTTTTTTAACAGAGTCTCAATCCTCTGCAAGCTCTTTGGGGTCACACTACTGATGCTTTGGGCTGTGTTATGAACAGGCGCAGCATAGTTGTGGGATTCCAGAGCAAGCTGGGTGGCAGTGAAGAAAGGTATCAACATTACATTTCCACTATTAGGCAGTAGTTTAGTGAGACTCCTTTGGGGGTTAGGGGAATGCTGAGTGTAAGGAGGCAAAGATACACATGAGCTCCTTTACACAATTTTAGGAAACAAGACCTGTGTTATGTATCTGTAAGCGGATGGTTACCCTGAATGCCTTTAACCTGGGAGGCGGGTGTCCCTCCTCCACTGAGGTAAGGATTTCAAATAGTTCCTCAATCTGTGCATCCACATGTGGATCGTTACCGGTATAAACATGCATGAACAAAAGAGTTCTTTTTACAATCTGTGATACGCTTTCACTTTTCTAGACCTATATACTCGTTCATTGTAGTGTATAACACACGGCGTACATGCACAGTATTACACAAGGCAGCACTGTAGGATGGAGGAAAATTGTGTCTCTGTGATGTTTGACGCTGAAGGATTGAAAGATAGCAGGCGAGAGCTAGACAGATGGTGGGGCGAACTGGGTGGCCCAAGAATATGGCTTGAAAGGTAGCATGCAAGAACTAGATACATGACGGGCATGCAGGATGGTGTAAGAATAAGACTTGTAATAGAATCAGAGCTACGCCGACATAAACATATATGTTGTGTAGGCAAGCAGTTCCTCCGTGTTCCACCCTGAGGGTTGTCCAGGCTGCACCACAAACAACAAACAGATTTAATTAAAAGATGCTACTATAATATCATAAAATTTATTAAATACACAAAATTATTTACTATTTCAAACAATATAGCTAAATTAAAAAACATATTATTATTATTTTTTTTTTTATAATTCTTTTTATTAACATTGCTCATGTTCAAATACGGTACACAGCAGCAGTTCATTATACAAATATAGGGATCACAGTTCGTCATATGATTGTCGCATGCATGGAAATACAGACAGCCAAGTGCAATAACCTCCTTATCCCATCCCCGCCTGTGAGGCTCGGAACCGTCGCCAGGGACCCCACACCTTCCTCCATTTGTTCACACAACCCCGAGACTTGTAGACCGTTTCCTATGCCCTCTGACACCAATCCAAGTCACAGAGCCACTGGTCCCATGAAGGGGGCACCCCAGCACCTGGCAATGTTTCGTTTCGCCATCCCCGCTGCCAGTGCTAGCCAGATCTCGTTATGCCGTGACCAATCTGTGGCTCCCTTAATCATGAGTATGAGCCACTTGGGCTCCATTGGGACCGGAGATCCCACCACCGCTGCCATCGTTTGCGCCACCTTGGTCCAGAACGGTACTATGAGTGGGCAGTCCCATAGAATGTGGTAAAACGAGCCCTCCCCCTGGCAACCCCTCGCACACAAAGGGGATAAAATCCTGCCCCAGGAGAACAGGTGGGTGCGTGGATAGTAGACCCTGTGAAGTATTTTTAGCTGCACGAGGCGGAATCGCGGCCGGATTGCAATTTTACGAGGGCTCTGCAGGGCTTCCTGCCAGTCCTCATCGTCCAGTGTCCCAATGTCGCCCTCCCATCTCGCCCGTAGGGAACCGAGGGGGTCCGGCATATTATTTATGAGTTTTCGGTAGATCGTGGACGTGGGCTTCTCTAGGATGGGGTCGAGGAGGAGCCTGTCCTCCATAGGGGAGTACTCCGGGACTGAGGTGTCAGAATGTATGTGGGCACGCAATGCATGTATAAGGCGCAGGTAATGGTAATGTTGGGAGTCATTAAGTTGGTATTCTTTTTTCAGATCCGCAAAGGAGACAGGGGCCCTCCCCTTCCACACATCGCCAAGATATTCGATGCCAATCAATTTCCACCCCTTAAAACCTGTTAGTCCCGTCACCTCCTTTAACTGGTCACCCGTCCAAAGCGGGGCCCGTCCCGTTAGGGTATCCGCCCAGCCTAAGAATTTGTTGGCCTTCCTCCAACAGTGGAGCACTACCCCGGTATGCGCGGGCAAGTCACAACGCTGCCTACGGGAGTAGAGATATGGCTCACAAGTTCCCCCAAGCATAGCGTGCCTATCCACTCTATAAGCTGGTTCCGAGATTGGCGCATAGACCCAATCGTTGACCACCTGCAGTTGCGCTGCCCAGTAGTAGAGTTGGACGTCCGGGAGGGCCAGCCCCCGTCATACACCCCTCGCGTAAGCTTTCGCAGAGCAATCCTCGGGTTACCGCCGTCCCAAAGTAACGTCCGCAACCCCCGGGAGATCCGCTTGAACGTCCCCGCCGGGACCAGGTATGGTGTATTTTGTAGGATATATAAAAGACGTGGCAGCGCCAGCATTTTGAAGAGCGCCACGCGCCCCGTCAAGGAAAGGGGCAGAGACCTCCAATGAACAATGTCCAACCCCAGCCTCGTCAGTTGAGGCTCCAGATTGCGGGCGAAAAACTCCTCTCTGTCTCTGGTGACATACACTCCCAGGTACCTGAATCCAGCGGTCTCCAACGATGCAGGGCAACCCCTCAGGATCCGAGGGGACGGACCCGACAGAGGATAGACCACCGACTTGGCCCAGTTGTTCGAATAGCCAGAATAACTACCGAAGAGAGCGAAGAGGTGTAGAGCCCGTGCCATCGAGTGGTAGGGTCTGGCCATATAGAGGACAATATCATCTGCGTATAAAGATATACGCTCTTCCCACTCATCCGTGAGTGCCAGGCCCCAGAAGGCCCTATCTCTTCTGATCCAATGGGCGCGCGGCTCAAGGTCCAGGGCAAACAGGAGCGGAGACAGGGGGCAACCCTGCCTAGTGCCCCTGTGCAAGGGAAAAGCCCGGGACATCACCCCATTGACCCTCACCCTTGCCATCGGCTGCGTGTAAAGGAGTCTCACCCAGCTACAGAAAACCGGGCCCAGGCCCAGTCTCTGCAGTACCATAAATAGGTATGGCCATTCAATGCTATCAAAGGCCATTGAGGCGTCCAGCGCCATCAATGCCGTCTGCGCATTGCCCACGTCCTCCGTCATATGCAGGATACCATAGAGCCTCTGCAGGTTATGCCGAGTGCTCCTATGGGGCATAAAACCCGACTGGTCTACATGCACAAGGTCGGGAAGTACGGATAGCAGTCTTGTCGCTAAAGCCTTAGCCAATACCTTCGTCTCCACATTCAGGAGCGAGATGGGCCGATATGAGGAGCAGCAGTCCGCCGGTTTCCCCGCCTTATGGATAACCACAATTGTGGCTTCTCGCTGGTCGGGTGGAAGCATACCCACCTCCCGCGCCTCAAGGAGCATGTGCCTCATGGGATCCAGCACCACACTCGCCTGTTTCTTAAAGATTTCCACCGGGAGTCCATTGGGTCCCTGCGCCTTGCCGGCCTGGAGGGCATTAAGGGCCTCGCCCAGCTCCGCTCCTGTGAGGTCTGCATCCAGACGATCAGTGTGCTCCTGGAATAGCATGGGCAATGCGAAGTCCCGCAGGAATTCCTCGCAGTCTCTCTCGGTTCTAGTGCACACAGGGGTGTAAACCCCCTCATAGTAGGATGCAAAGGCTTCCGCTGTGGCCGCACTCGTGGAAGCTAGGGCCCCCGATCCATCCCGCACCTCCGTTACCCAGGAGCGCTCCCTATCACGACGCTCAAGCCACGTGAGGAGCCTCATACTTTTATCTCCTGCGTCGTATATCCGATGTTGCGTGGCGAGGGAGTAGGCGCGCGCCTCTCCCTCCGCTAACGAGCGAAGTTCCCTGTGCTTTAGGACCAGGGCATGGCTGCGCTCCGGCGAGGGCATCTCACTGGCGTCCCGCTCCAGAGTCTCGATTTCACGCTCCAACTGTTGAATCTGCAACGATTCTTCTTTCTTCTGGGCGCCAATCAGAGCTTGAGCCTGGCCTCTCAGGACCGTTTTGTATGCCTCCCACAACGTTAGCTGGGAGTCAACCGACCCCTGATTGTCGGAGAAGTAGTGTTTGGAACCCCCCCTGAGCTTATCAGTGATAGAATTGTCCTTTAATCGCCACGGATCTATCCGAGGGAATGCGGCCCTGTCAACCACTGTCCCCCTAAGGAGGACACCAACCGGAGAATGGTCCGATATACCCCGCGCCATGATGCACGGGTCCGCGAAGTCGCCCAGTTGATCCCCCCGCGTAAAAATGTGGTCCAACCTCGAAAAGGACCCATGTCTGGCTGAGTAGAAGGTGTAGAGTCTCTGGGTTGGGAACCATGTTCGCCATATGTCGCTGAGGCCCATTGCGTCCGTGAAGCCCCGCAGGCCCATCTCCCCTCCGCTACCCCGTCTGTCCCCCGAACGATCTAATTCGACATTCATGACCGCGTTAGTGTCACCCCCCAGGACCAGAGTGCCGCTTGGGAGGTCTGCCAAGTATGTACCCAGTTTCTTGTACAGTGTGGCATGCAGGCCGGGCGGGATGTAACAGGAACAGAGGACCACCATACGCCCTTCCCATCTCGCCGCCACCGCCGCTAAGCACCCAGAATCCTCCGTCCATGAGCCCGAGATGGTCACTGGCAGGCCCCTGCGGACTAATATCCCCACACCCCTCGAGCCTGAGTAAACCCTGAGTGGGCTACCATCTTGTACCCGAACCTGTCCAAGGCCCTACAATTATTACCACGGAGGTGGGTTTCCTGCAGGAGCACCACATCTGGGGAATGGCGTTTCAAGTGCTGCAATACCAACGTTCTTTTAATCTTATTGCCCAGTCCATTGACATTCCATGCCCATATTCTGATCTTAGCCTGGTCCCCCATTCATACTTCGAACCCACGGCATCAACGGATTCCAAACCTGCCACTGCATACTGCTAAAACAATTCAACGGAATTGAAACAAATAGGTTGACATGAGCTGAACTTGAACTGACCCTCAACCCCGTCCCACCCCCCCAACCCGCACCCCCCTCCCTGCCTCCCTGCTAAGTGGGCACCCAACCACCCACCTTGAAAACTCGCAGAGTGCCTGTCGCCCCAATAATCCCATTTCAACTAGATGAGGGAACGTAAGCCCACAACACGCAGAAATTGGCACAACTGGTTGTCGGATTTCCCACCCCTTGAGCGAATACTAGCACAAACCCTCCCCCTCTCCCCCAACCCCCACGGGCTGACGCTTGAAGCCATGTGGATGTTCAGTACGTAGCAGCCAGCTTAGCCACTTACAGTCTCGGAGATGTTCATAGTGTCTTTGCAACGTGTCCAGTGCCCCACAGCCCTCCAGGTCGCAGGAGGCGTGTACTTTCACTTGTCTCACCTGTATGGGACCCTCACTGCGGCCTTTGTCGCCATCAACCCTCGGGTGGCGAGCGTTCACGTTCCTGGCTCTCTCGGGATGGCGCTGTGACCTTCCGAGCCTCACGAGAGGTGTCGCTGGAGGTCCGGCACCGCGATCCAGCTTGGCGGCCCACGGTCCGCCATCCCTCTATCCAGTCGCTCGCCTCCGCCGGAGAATCAAAAAAGTACGCCTTTTCCCCATCTAGGATCTTGAGCCTCGCTGGAAAAAGCATCATGTATTTCACGCCCTGGTCCCTGAGGGCTCGCTTGACGCCCTCAAAGGACCGGCGCTGGCGTTGAACTTTTAGAGTGAAGTCGGGGAAGAAACGGATCGTTGCGTTCTCCAGTCGTAGATCCCCCGATACTCGTGAGGTCTGCAGGATGGCATCCCGGTAGTTCAGGAGCCGGGCGATGATGGTGCGTGGAGGGGTCCCAGGCTTGGGCCTCCCCCCAATGCACGGTGGGCTCTTTCAACAGAGAAAAATTTTGAGAGACGCTTCGGCTTGAGGCGTTGCAATATCAGTTCCTCCACAAAACAATCCATGGACGGCCCCTCCATGCCCTCGGGCACCCCCACAATACGGACGTTGTTGCGTCGCGCCCGGCCTTCCTGGTCCTCCAGGCGGGCCACGACGTCGCCTTGGGCCTTCACTAGCGTGGCAACCTGTTCTTCAAGCTTCTTTGTTCTGGTCTGCAGGTTCCCAATGCCACTCTCCGCCTCAGCCACCCTGCCCGACATGTTCCTAAAATCAGCACGGAGGAGGTTTACCTCCTCGGAGCCTGAGTCCAGTTTGGGCTCCATGGTGCCACGCATGTCTTTTATGGCTTGCATGATGTCCCTGAGCGACGGGTCTGGCCTGCTGTCGGCGTCGTCGCCCTGCTGACCCCCTCCACGGTGGCCCTCCTCTTTTCCCATGGCCACCGTGTATTTGCTTGGCCCTGAAGTGGCGGCTTATGGCGGCCCATGACCGTAGACGAGGCCGTGGTGAGAGGGCGCACCCACCGGGCCCTCGGTCTGCGTTTCAGATGTCCAACCGTAGGCCGGAGTTGCCTGCACAGGAACTGCCCAGTCCACACCTGGCCGCCAACCACCCCCGCAGTGGGGACTCGACCCCGCACCCTCGCTTGGGTCACACGCCTGTGGGCACTCATTTCAGGCTGGCACAGAAGACCCTATCGCCGCCGGCCACTCAATGTACTTCCAATCACTCACTCCGGCTGCAGCGGGGCGCCAGGGCCGGCCCCCGCGGCCACTCCGCGGGCAGACGAATTCTCACCACTTCACCGCCAGGGTCCCTCAGCGCTTGTCCGGGCCTCCCGCCGCGGCGACTCTGCCCCCGGAGTCCACGGGGCACAGAACACAGACCGTCCAGCCCTTCAACTCCCAGGCGGGAGGCACCAACGTTCAGCAGGCCCTCCTCACTCACACAGGCCCCACAGTTGTACCTGGCTCCCCGGACCGTAGGCCCGCTCCACCGTCGCTCTTGCCCCAGGATCACGGTGCTGTCCGCCGGGCGCGCTCAGCTCGCTCCACCGCCCCGGCAGCGGGACCACCAGCTCTGCCCTCAGTGTGCCGGCTGCTCTTGTCTTCCCAGCGCCTGCACTGCAAGCCCACTGCGAGGCCCTAAACTGGCACGGCGACACTCGCGGGGCACCTCCGCACACACCTCTGCTGCCGCAGCCGACCTCCTCAGGGCGCCGAAGCGTATCTGGCCGCCTCTCCAGCCGCTCGTGTGTGCTCAACTCTCGGGCACCGCCCCTGCCTTAACGCCCTTCACCGTCTTCCCGTGCTCAAGGTGCACACCGCAGGACGAGCCGCAGAACAAGCGCCACTCCTCCGCTTCCCGGAGCCCACTACAGGGACCTGCCGCTTCAGGCCGAGCGTTCAGCCGCCGCGGGAGCCATTTTCTCCACTGCGGGCGCACAGCCCTTGAGTCCGCCCCGTCGCCGCGGGAGCCTCCCTCGTCGACGCCGTTGTAGCGATCGCACTGTCCAGTGGCTCACCGCCGGCCAGCTCTGCTGTAAGCGTCCCCCTGTGACCGGATTATAGCGGATGTGGGGTGATTCTACTCCGTCTGCTACCGCAGCTCACTTAATGTGCGGCCATCTTCCTCAGCTGCAGGCCACGCCCCCAAAAAAACATATTATTTAACATCTAAAACAATATAAATCACATATAATATACTAAACCACTTTTAAATTTAAAAAAAACAGTAACTGAAGCTTAATTAGCGTTTTCCATATATGGAAAACAACTACCAAATCAATTAAAACAATAAATAACAACCAATGAAATACACATGAGATAAACCAATAAAATGAAAACAACAATTAATGAAACACTATATAAACACACGTAAATTAAACATTATTTTGCACTTCAAACAAAAAAGCAAGAACAAGGAGAAACTCTGTCGGATTGCTGCCACAGCATTGGACTACATTATAGAAAAATCCGATTCCAGCTCCACAAAGTAAGTAAAATCCCATTTATAAACTACTGCTACTGCAAATGTTCTCAAAGCACTATTTATACGAACAAAATAATTATTATTTTTTTTTTTAATTATATCTCCTCTACAGATAATTCTAAAGACACTCAAAGACCTACAGAACGCTGTGAAAAATCAACTTGCAAATAAAGTAAGTATTAAAGTAAAATAAATTAACACAATTTGCAAAAAATGCCAAACAGAAGTCCAAGCTAATCATAACTCCCCCCCCCCTCCTTAAAACACAGTTAAACAAATTTATTAAAATTACTCTTTTTATCAACAGGAATTTCAACAAAATACTAAAGGCAAACAGTAAAGAAAACCCATCAGCATTGAAAAAAATCTTCAAATTCAACGTTGTAAGTATTAAATTGCCAATGTACATATTTCAGATGTTAAAACAGCACAGGAATATTTTTAATAATGTTTATATACATTTCTCTTAGCATTTGAAACATCACAATGACTGAAGGGACCCAATTCATAACTTCCCAGAAATGAACATTTTTGTTATGTTATATGGGGTATGTGTACACCCAAGAAAAGCAAACAGGCGACAAAGTCAACTGGAAAGGTAGTAAATATTATTCTAACAAATGTTATGGGAGGGCTGCAACAAAGGAAACAACTGTACTATATGTTAGAGAGCATAACCACCCCCCTAACGTAGCTGAAATAGAAGTTCGAAATGCTTTAGATGATATAAAAGAAGCTAGCACTAGATCTGAAAAGTCTACAACAGAAATACTTAAAGACATGCTCCCCAGAGTCCCACAACATGCAACTGGCCAACTGCCCTCAATATTGTCACTAAAAAGAACAATAGCTAGAACTAAAAAAGCTACTGCTACCACCACACCTGTCCCCAAAACTTTTGCTGAAGTAGAAATACCACCTGAACTCACAGTTACCCATAATGAAGAACAATTTCTTCTTTATGACAACAAATCAACTGACAAAAGAATAATAATATTTGGAATTGCCACAAATTTACTAAAACTACAGAACTGTGAGACATGGATGATGGATGGGACTTTTCAAATATGTCCCAAACCATTTTACCAGTTATATACAATACATGGACTCTATCAAAATACAAGCATCCCCTTTATATATGCTCTATTACCAAATAAGCAAAACTCCACCTATGTTGAACTTTTAACCAAAATAAAACAAGAAACCAATAATTACTTTCCCCAAAAAATAATCATTGACTTTGAACAGTCAATGATCCAAGCCATACTAAAAAACTACCCTCACACAGCAATTCAAGGTTGCTACTATCACTTTAACCAATGCATTTGGAGACACCTCCAAAAATCTACACTAAGGGCCCGATTCCAATCTCGCTCGGAAACCCTTCCGACCGACACGGATCGGGAATGGCTTCCGACCGACACGTACACACGCTGTCCGACCGACGTAGTACGACGCAACGCGTGTCAAATACAAACAACTCGCACGGAGCACAATACGGACGACCGATACGGACGGGAATCAATCCGTCCGAGCGAAATGTCCGGAAAAGAGCCCGACGCGACCGACTTGTATGCGAACGCTGCAACATAGCTTAGCGTGAATGGGACAGACTCGGACTACTCCGCTAATACATGAAAAAGCATCCGTTGCGGTCAACGGAACGTTTCCGTCATGCTCAACAAAATACACTAGAAACAGACAGAAAAAGTCCAAACAAGCATCGTCAAAGGCAAAAAATAATAATTTGAAGACACACCCACAACTCCACCTATATAAAGGGCCAAACTCCTTACCATGATCCTTTGCAAATTCAACAGACCTACCAGCAGATTCCACCACTGCACTGCACTGATACATACACTCACAACTCACCCACCACACAACCTGTACACTACTAGCACCTGTCAAATACCACACTCACAAACACACACCTTTACTCAAACTCACTCACCCTCACCTTCACACCCACCCACACATCCATCTCTATCACCACCCATCACCATGCCCCCAAAGAAGAATCCAAAGTTCACAGACAGTGAGTTGGAAGTCATGGTAGATGAAATTCTCAGGGTAGAGCCACAGTTATTTGGCACCTTGGTCCAACAGACCCCCCTGTCCCAGAGAACCAAGATGTGGGAGAGGATTGTCAACAAGGTGAACGCTCAAGCACCTTGCCTGTGCACAACGGACGATATCAGGAACAGGTACTATGATGTGCGAAGGAGGGTCAAGAAGCTCATCAACAAAGAGCACAAACTGAGTCAGCGGACTGGCGGTGGCCCTCCTGCAACACCTGTGCACTTCACTTCCTGGGAGGAGAAGGTGCGGGCCATCCTTCCACCGGAGGGCGTCCATGGAATATCAGGAGTACCAGAGCCTGGTGAGTACATACTCAAATAGCCACCATTGATAGCAAATACACAGCCACAGACATCACTGTCAAGGACACAGCGATACAAATCACTGTCAGCAAAGCCATAACAATATTAAGCAAATGAGCCTGTGATGTGCATGCCAGTTTGACAAACAAGATACCTGCAATCTCAGAGTAATATGTAACTATTTCATGATATGTAACAACTTACTAAAAAACACAGCAAGGCTTTGGGCTCAAAACAGGAACCACCACTGTCAGCCATCTTGCCAGCACTGTTTCACTCACTCACAGGGAAGCTGAGTCACAGGAAGGAAGGTTGGGATGGCTGGGAAGGTGGGTGTAGCTGAAAGCATGATGGGAGTCGTAGTCACAGCCAATAGTCTTCCTCCCACATGGCCCAACAATCCCACCTTGAACCATGCTCATCTCACAGGGAGTGGAAAAGTACTGGCAAGATGGCTAACTCTGGGCTCTGGTGTGTGAAGCACAAGGCCCTGTTGGGAGTTGTGCTCAAACAAACACCAGGCCCCACTGTCAGACATCTTGAACGCAAAGTTTGACTCACTGTCATGGAAGCATGGTTCATGGTGGCCTATCTGGTCTGGGGGGAGGAGGAGTGCTAGCTCTGACTACATCTACCAGCAGGCCCTGTCACACACACACCCCTCCCACCAACACCAAACACCACACCTGGGCATATGCTCTCCTTGAGAGTTAAGGAAAATCTACTCCCAAGATGCCTGACTCTGGGCTCTGGTGCGGGGAGCACAAGGCCCTGTTGGGAATTGTGCACAAACAAACACCAGCCCACCACTGTCAGCCTTCTTGCCATCGCTGTTTCACTCACTCACAGGGAAGCTGAGTCAAAAGGAAGGAAGGTTGGGTTTGCTGGGAAGGTGGGTGTAGCTGAAAGCATGATGGGAGTTGTAGTCACAGCCAACAGTCCCCCTCCCACATGGCCCAACAATCCCACCTTGAACCAGGCTCATCTCACAGGGAGTGGAAATGTACCGGCAAGATGGCTGACACATGGGCCTTATGTGTGAATTGGCTACACGTCACAACTAGGCCCTGGGCCTCTCTCACCAGTCCCCACTCTCAGCCATCTTTACTGTACATTTCCACTCACTGTCTGGGTATGCATTGTCCCAGGTGTGCTCCCTGGGCTGACTGGGAAGATGTGTAGAGTACAGGACATGGTGTGAGTTGCAGTCATAGCACTCATCACTACCCACACACAAAGCAACATGTCCATCAGTGACAATGGATACCTCACAGTAAATTGAAGGGCCACAACAAGATGGCTGACACTGTTGCATGGTGTCATGTACAAAAAGCACTGTTGGGAGTTGCATTCAACTCCTACATCATGCAGCGTTGTCAGCATCCTTGCCACTACACTCACCTCACTGTCATTCATACTTTGTCCACGAAGAGTAAGCTGGACTGGGTGGGAGGAGGGGTACAACTTCCAGCAGCATAACACAAGCACACAAACCTCTGTACCTCACAGCTCTGAGCCTGAAAAAGCAGGAAAACAGCCTTGGTTAACTCATCTGTCCGTGGAGGACAAGGACAATATACATGATGTGATCAGGCACAAAGCAAAGCAGTCCAACCATTTGCTACTGACAGCTATTCACATGTGTGCAATGAGATAAGAACTAGGAACACATTCATCAAAATACCTTAAACCAAACGCCACATACATTCCGGACTGTGAGTGTATAGGTAGCCACACCAATTTGACTGCAAACGACATGCACAAACGCCAGCACCCATGCACAAATCTTGAAACATATCGTAAGAGGAAGAGTATGTATATCATTGGAAAAGCACAGATGTGGGAAATACCAACACACCTGTGTCATGCACAGGGTGTCACTTGACAGTCAATGCCTATGTACAGTGAAATGAACAAACCATGCCCATTTATGCACAGAGCTGGACATACTCAGCAATACACTTCTTGTTAAAATCACAATGTTCGCAGAAAAAATAGGCCTGGGTCTGTGACGATACAGGACTATTTAATGTACCTACACTCATCATAATGTACAATAGCTAATGTAATGTGTATGATACGATGAACTGTGCAAAAACACAACAAACATTGTGTCTCTCATCTTCCCACCGGGCCTGCTGGGGATACTGCAGGAACAGAACAGGAATCCCAGTCCCAGACTCTGGTTGACCCTGAGCTCTCCGGTGTGGACGTCTCTCAGCCCTCAACGGATGACGATGAACTACCTGGCCCCTCCGGTGTGGGTCAGCATGCAGCACCAGCAGCTCGAACACAAGCACCTCCTGTGACCACTCCCGCAACATCTGTCAACCCCCAGATGACCTCTACCAACACGGACACACTAAGGCAACAAAACAACGAGAGCACATCAACACAGGGCACTCTGGAGTTGGCGGACAACAACACCAGTGTCAACGATGAAGGAGGCTCAGTGTTGTCTGTGCCTGCAACAACAGGTCCTGCTCGTGTGGGTAGGGGTGGTGGGAGGGGCCGTGGGGAGAGGTCCTGTGAGGCAGCTGGTGCTGATGATCAAGCAGACCCACAGTTGGCACGCATTCTATATGCATATCGAGAATGTACCGGAGACTTTGGCCAGGTAGTTGGGATCCTCAAGGACATGCAACAGCAGCAGGCTGCCCATTATGCCAAAATTGACTCACACATGTCCAGAATGGACTCACACATGTCCAGAATGGAGTCCAAAATGGATAAAATTGATGACCAGACTGCGGTGCACAGGGACATACTTACCTGCCTCCGCCAGATTGGTGATAACATGACCCCACCTCCCTGTGTGCCCACCACATCTGTTGCTACTACATCTGCAACTGCCACAGGGAGGGATGAGGACTCTGGCGGAGAGTCCCCTGAACCGCAGCAGCCTGCACCTGAGGGTCCCCCAGAAAAACATAAGAGGGGTCGTCCGAAGAAGGACAAATGAGAGACAAATGGCTATGCATCCCCCAGGAAGTTACAACCTGCTCCTGATATCCTCCATTGTGTGCAAAGTGTTCACTTTGTTGACTGTCACTGAACTCCCCCACATGGGATGGAGGGTCTAAGTTGGATCAATGACTCAAATGACTGTGGATTTGGCTCTGAAAACTTCATCTACTACCACCAACAACTCCTCTGTGAACTTTGGATTTCAAAAATTGGTACAGCACTATCACTTTCTTGTTAAATATCACACATGCACTGCAATAAATCTTTAGTCACACAATACTTACTCCTGTCGTGAATTAAACACTGTTCGTAATACAGAGATGATGTCCTGTAAAAAAAATGCTTTGGCTGAAAAACAAGTACAGCAATTTACCTACTGTCTTGTGAGTAAATGTAACATGACACATATAAGAGATACACACAACAAGGTCAACACAACACAAATAGTAAATGGCATACATACTCATTGCTTCCACTGTTGTAAACTTAAACCACATTTCAATGCACAAACACTAATCATTGTTAGACAAACTGAACATCAGGGCACATATACAGTATGTAAATGAATGTTGGATGTGTGTATACAGACGAGGCACACCTCAATGTGGAGCACAGGTTTATTACACAGGCACAACATGTTGCCTCCACAACAAATAAAATCAAATCACACTGTGACGATAAGCACAAATTAAACAAGACGTTTGAGAAATGTCAGAATTGAGTGTGTGGCACAGATTCCGGATCCAAAGAAAAGTTGCACACTGTAACTGCATTGTGTGTCTGGGAGGTCACATGTCTCCATACAACAGCCAAAGAACCCTGTGAAGGAGAGACATAGAACAGTCTTGAAATACAAAATTATCTGCATACATCTCCAAGAGACATTTCATACTTAAAATGTTTATTTTGTGAACACTAGCTAGGAGTCATGTCAACACTGTACTGGTGGACATACTAACTCAATGGACACCAAACAACTCCAAGGATCATGTTAAGTAGCATGCACCCACACGTATGCAGAGATATTGTACAACAGACACATATCATGCAAAGAAAGTGCTTTGTCAACTCATCATTGCATACTTACAATCATGAGAAAAAGTTGTTGATGAGCTGTCTCCGAACATCCTCCTCCTCCTCCTCATCACTGGCAACATGCCCCAGGCCTGGATCCTTCCCTGCTGGAGGCTGCTGGTCCCTGTCATCTTGGATGAGAGGTAGCTCATTCCTCACTGCCAGGTTGTGTAGCATGCAACACACGATGATGATCTTACACACCTTCGCTGGTGCATATTGGAGAACTCCTCCTGTACGGTTCAGGCAGCGAAATCTGGTTTTCAGTAGCCCAAATGTCCGCTCAATCACTCGCCTGGTCCGCCCATGTGGGGTCAGCAACCACGGCATGTTGGGGTATCCAGAGTCTCCTAAATTTAAACAGAAAAGACTTCATGTGTCTGAAAACAGGGTACAACCTGACATACAAGCAACACACAACATAAACAGACAACATTACCCACCAACAAGCCAGGCACGCTGATTTGGCAGCTGAGACATCATCTGTGGGATCCTACTGTTTCTCATAATGTAGGCATTGTGTGCTGATCCTGGGAAACGCGCACAGACATGTGAGATTGTCATGTCAGGCAGACATACCACCAGGGCATTTATGGAGTGGTAATGCTTACGATTCCTGTATGTTTGTTCATTGGCTTGTGGTGGGACCAAAGCCACATGTGTACCATCAATGGAGCCAATGACATGTGGCATTCTTCCCAAAGCATAAAGGTCACTCTTGATATTGGCAAACTGTCCTGGTGTTGGGAACTTGATGTACATGTTCAGGAAATGTAACATTGCCTCCAAAAAATCACGAAGCCCACGGCTAAACATTGTCTGTGACATCCCACTAGCAGTAGCCACAGTATACTGGAAGGTTCCCTTGGCAAAGAAATGTAGGGCTGCCATCACCTTCACCTTGGGGATCAGCACAAATGGATATGGGCGTCCAGGTAGCAAATGTGGGGCCAACTGCTCTGCCAACTCCTCAATGAGTGGTCTGGTGAAGCGGTAACGTCTGATGCTGTCACGTTCTACCATGGTCTGTAGGTCGGGGAAGGGTCTGTGGACAGCTGGTCTCCTGCGGTACATAGGTAACGAATCAAATCATTATTCATACACTTTCCAATTTTGTGAGGAACATGCAAAAACTCATATACTACATCAAAGCAAGACTCAATGAAGTCAGATGTGTAATGTTGAGCCTTGACACAAAGGGCAGCTATGTGACCCTTACCGGACATTTCATTTTATAATGGTTTGTCCACAATTGCAATGCTGTGCTGTGACTAATCACTGGTGTCTGTCACAGTCCATGTGATCAAACATTACATATTAAACACACACCTAATAAAGTATCAAAGATAGATGTTTGTAACAACTATCACATGGTGGAAAGGTACACAGACAGGGATCATGTCATGCCACCTAGGTGGAACACTAGATACAAACAGCGTGTCACCATGCACACCACTGTCATAGTGTGGACACTGTCATGTTGTAATGTCTGACATTCATGTACTATCACAGACATTACACATTCATGATGTGGAGCACATCTTCTTTTGACAGGCATACATGTATGTCTGTGACACAAAGACACAACAGCAACTCACATGCAAAATACAAGTTGATGTCTCAAGTAAATATCATTAACAACATCAACACTGGAGTGTCTGCGTTGCACAAGACTCAGATACTGTGGATTCACTCAAAATATCTTCACACAATGCACTTTCTAACACACAGTCCAATAAAGCAGTGATTATGTGTGGATGTAAGCTTTGTTAACACAATGATCCCCTGGGACTTTGTCCAAGCCTAGGAGGCTGATCTGTGAAGTGGCACTCACAGTTGTGAGGTTCCTCACAAACAATGTATTTGGTGCACATCAAGGTTGGCTCATCATGGGAGTGTGAGATATAAAGTACTCTGTCCAATATGACATGTGAATTACTGTACCCACACATGTAATGCAGCAGAACATAAAGATTTGCTATACTGTCTGACATGCTGATTGATTAGTGTAGGGCACCTGAGCCTCACGCAAAACGTGTGGTTCGCATCCTTTGGCTGTTGACTGTAATGGTGAACGATGTGGGTGAGTATTGAGTGCACGCATGTGCCGCATCAGAACCAAGCATGACTCACACACAGCCCTGCCAAGTACCACGCATCAGGCGTTAGACTAACGCATTTCAGTGTGGTGGGCTGCATCACCGCACTGAAATGCGAAGACACGCATATTAGCCTGTGCCAAAGCTCTGCGGCCCAAGCACTGGCTGCTAATCATAATTACACCAAAGTTGGGTGGTACAGGCAGGGTGCGGTGCGCACTGCTGTGCAGACTTCCTGAGATGATTAATGCTACAACGTAGCAGTGGTTCAGTCACCGTGCGGCAGACATTTCAGGAACGTCAAGTTGTGCCTGCCAATGTCTACTACAGAGACAGTGATGAGAAAGTGTGAGTTCAGTCAGACTCACAGTCATAGGTCAAGTGGGTTGTTACGTAGTCTAGACTGCCTCCCGTGGCGCAAGAGGGTGGCAGTTGAAATCAGATTAGTGGCTGCTGCCTAATGACTCATGAACTTGCTGTGCTGCGGTAATGAACACTACGGCGCAACTGACCCGACCCAAAGGGCCTACTGCATCTGACAAAAACACCTGGACTCTCAGTGCGGAAGCAGGAGTGGGGCTGGGAAGCGCCACACCCTGCACAGTTCTTCAGCCACCCGGCCCGCTACTGGCGTTCCTTCAACCTGCCACAGTAGCCTCGGTAGGAGTGCCAAAGTCACCCGAGGTGCGACGATGCCTCAGAGTCCGTACTAGTGACCTGCTTGTCACATATCATCCCCGGCAGCGCCCTCACGATAATACGAATGGCGATGTGATGCCTTGCCTGTTGTTCATGTTGCTTTTCAGCAACTGGCACTGCTCCACAGGTGTAGCGTCAGTGACACTGACGCTTTCTGTGGCGTATGTAGGAAGATATTTTGACTTTTGAAACTCACGAGCCTCCTGCTTGGGTCAGGCGTTTTACATAGTTGAACCCAAATGTCTTTCTGCATCATTAGATACATTCTGTAGGTCCCTGCAGCGAAGTGAATCCCCACTGTCTGCATGTTTAGTGTCACAAGTAACTCTATCCCCAAATCTGATTTAGATTGATGAATGGCAACAGAACCTCGTTCTGTTCACTTTTATGTAGCTTTTCTCCTATGACCATCCTAAATGTATCAAAGTCTGATTCAACCAATGAATGGTCAAGTAACGTATTAAAGAAGCAGCCAAGACACAAAAATGAATGTGTGCCTGCCTGCCCTCTGTTACTGAGCTCTGCCGTCACGCAGTATGTCTCCGGGTAGAGCCCTTCCACCTCTGTTCCTTTGTAGCAATTTTAAGATCTTCTAATTTTCTCCTTGCTCAAATGGGTGTAATTCATGATATTTACATGTTTTAAACATCTTCATTGCTTGATTTTCATGGGGAGAAAGTGTCACTCATAGTCGTTGAAATGTCACTCATAATTACACTGAAAATATGAAAACTACACACATAACAATGTAAAACATTGGCAGCTATGCACACATTGGCTGTTGGTCGTCATGGTGACAGACGCGGGTGAGTATTCAAAGGACGCGTTCTCCGCATCCGAACCGAGTCTGGCGCACACTTTGGCTGTTGATCGTCATGGTGACAGACGCGGGTGAGTATTCAAAGGACGCGTACTCCGCATCGGAACCGAGTCTGGCGCACACATTGGCTGTTGGTCGTCATGGTGACAGACGCCCGTTTCGGGTACGAATCACATGCAAACAGATTCTGTTAACTTACGACAACAATGTAACAAACTCAATAGTGTAATGATGCGGAATATTTGAACGACGCGGTAGGCGTGTCAGATGCGTGCAATGTTATGGATTGGCCAAATTCGGATAATGCGAACGCCTCAGACCTATCGCTTTGGACGCATGGAACAGAATCCGCCTCTGCTGCACAGATATGTCTGTCTGTTCCCAAGAGACTTCACTTGCCTGCACTACATGCTACTTGACAAGAGTTCTAGCTACAACTGCTGCTGTCTCTGCATCCTCTGGGATCTACAATGGCACGTACTGTGGAGAGGGCACCAGCTTTCACAGAGGAGGAGAACCAGGCCCTGCTGGACAGCCTCCATCCACAGTACAGCAAGCTGTATGGAAAAACAGGGGAGCAGGTGAGTGTTGTTTACACTGCCTTTTCAATTGTCCATGTTTTAAGAAAGGCACTACTAGCATTGTGATCCCCATGGGCAAGCATGCACACATAGTTAATGTGAGTCTTACAGTGTGTAGAATCATGTTCTGGACAGGTACAGTGATGTAGAAGTGTTTTTGGTGGGATTTATTTCTCTGCACTGTTCTTATGTTATTAGGGGAGACTTGCACACAGGACAACTGCCCATGATGATACTTGGCTAACCTTCAGACATTATCTGCCATTCTGACCATGACCTATATTTTATTTATTTATTTATTTAGTGTTTTGTATAGCTCGAACATGACCCGTGAGGGTATCAGAGCGCTTTACAGCAATAGTACATAATTAGAAGAATTAGCAAAACAAGATAGATACAAAAAGGAACATGTAGACATGAGAGCAGAGTCGACAATCCCGGCAGAGTTCCAGTACGAGATAAAGCAAGTCACTGAACTGCTGAAGCTGCAGAAGCATTGAGAGGGATTAGGGTAGGAATTTGCCCATTAGGAAGGTCTTTTGCGAGAGGAGGAATGTTGGATATTGGTCTGAAATTATCTGGTTCGGAAGTGTTTAGCGTGGGTTTTTTAGAATGGGCATGACTTGTCCAGTTTTTAACGAGTCTGATATAGACCCTTGCATTAGGGAAGCATTGATTATTGCAGTCCAGATGGGTATGATGACATGGTTAGCTGCAGATAAGCAGTTGGATGGGAGCGGGTCATTGAAGTGGTTGTTCGGTTTAATGGATGATAGGATTTTTGATATGCCATGCTCGTCATAAAGATTGAAGTTGATCCAGTGGGCTTGGTTTTTGGGTAACGTCTGTGGGGAGTGTGTAGCGCCAGTTGGGAGTGTCACTGCGGGCTGTGGGAGGACGATGGCGGCGGAAAACAGCTCGTTGCCCAGGGAGTTGATTTTAGTCGCGAAGAATGAGAAAAACTCATCAGAGCTAATTAAGGATTCAGTTGTTTCTTTAGAAGTTTTAGCCAGTTTGTTCGATTGTTGTTTTACCAATTGGAAGAGCTTGCGGGGTCTGTTCTTAGCATTTTCAAGTTCTACTCTAAAAAATTCTTTTTTTGAATTACGAATGCTCTTATTGTACATATTTCTGGTCTTTCTAAGAAGTTTTAGTTGGGAGGAGGAGGGGTGTTGTCTCCAATTCCTTTCTATTAGCCGAAGATTTCTCCTTTCGGCGTTTAGGGCCCCGTTGAACCAGGGATTTTTGTGTTTGGTCTGGACTCTTTTTAGTTTCAACGGGGCTAGTGAGTCAATTATATCCGACATTGTTGAGTTGTAGTGGTCAGTAAGTTCACTGACCGTTGAAAGATTGGTGGCAGGGGGGAGTTCCGTCTCGCATCGTGCTGCCAGCTTCTCGGCGTCTAGGTTTTTAGTGTTCCGGATCCATAGTTTCGGTTTCACTGGTTGTACTGATCTTTTCTTAGTTGCAGCCAGTATTTGGAAGGAGATAGCATGGTGGTCTGACCAGTCACAGGGAGCAACTGAAGTTAGCCTGACCGCCGTGTCCTTTGAGATGATCCAGTCCAGCGTGGCTCCTTTCGATTGTGTGGGTAGAGTGCAGGCTTGAGTAAGTGATTGGCCATCCAGGAAGCCTTTAAAGATGTTGACCTGAGCGTCATTGTGGTCATTCCAGTGAAGGTTGAAGCCTCCTAGGAATATATCATTGGAGTGAGGGGAGGCATTTGCTACAATGATTTCCATGAGGTGGTCAATGAATGGGTCATTTTTACCTGGTGGGTGGTAGAAGGTGTGCAGTTTGCATAAGTGGTTTGAGTCGTCACTTATGGAGAGTGCGAGGTATTCGCAGGAGTCCAGAGGGTCGGAGCTGAACTGGGTAACGGAGAGGTCGTTGCGATGGATGCAAGCGATACCTCCCCCTCTTTTAATATGTCTGTCAAGTCTAATAATGTTGTAGTTTGGAGGGACCAGAAGGTCCATGCAGGGTGAGGAAGCTTCATTGAACCAGGATTCCGTGAGGATTGCCACGTCAATCTCTTGACTCAAGATGAGTTCGGCAATGTCGGAGGCATGCTTCACTGCTGATCTGCAGTTAAGAAGGAGACCCAAGAGCGGAGATGCAGAGTTCCCCAGGGTTAAGTCGTGGGTAGGGGTGGATAAGGGTATTCGTTTTAGGTTGCTGCTGATTACCCCTCTGTTGATGTAGCTGGTGAATCTGTTCGTGTTGATTGAGATCGTATCGATCTTGTGTTCGCCTTCCTTAGTAGGAGGATTCAGGGCGGCAGGAGTTTCCTCGTAGGATTGAAGAAGAGCTAGGGTTTCATCTTCTGATAGATAGTTAAGTTGATTGCGAGGGCGGTATTGTCTATAGGCCAGCGACAGTGGTTAAGTGTGAGGCTTAGTATGCGGGCAGGGTGCTGCATGATGACTATGTTTGAGTTTAGCGAGTGAGTGTTCAGTAGAGAGTAGGAGGTTCCTCAATTCAAAGGTCGCGTTATGTATGCTCTGAGCTAGGCTGGCTGTTCGGAGGTTCAGAGCTTCCAGGTCTGTTAGTGACGTGTGCACTAGTGGTGAGAGGGGAAAGGAGTCAGGGCTTGGAATGTAATAGTCGGGGATCCTGGTGAGAGACTTTGAGTTCAGTCTCCGGGTGGCTGCGGTTCTGTGTGGAGAGGTGAGTCGAGGGCCTATTGTGCTATGCATGGAAGTAGGGCGGCCTTTGGGGGGGGTTGGCTGCAAATTCCGGATGGTCCGAGCGTTTTCCGCGAAGGATGTGGGATGGAGACGAAGAGCTGAAGGTGAAATAATAGGCGTTGTCTTTTTGATGAGTTGAGGTGGTGAGGTAGGTGGTACTCTAATGAAATTATTGGAAGATTGAGGTGGTGAGGTAGGAGGTGGACTATTTGCTTTGGGAGAGACGCTACTCTGAGTCCCGTGCTGAAGGGAAGACACAGATGCAAGCATCTGACCTATTAGGGTGGGGAAATGTAAATCAAATTTTTTAAGATCCTTTTGAGGGGCTTGGATCAGAATAGTGCCGTTTTTGTAGATTGTGATGTTGAGGTCAGCTCTTAGGTATTGCGAGGGAGCAGTCATAATTTTGGTGCCATACGGAATGTTTCTGGTTTCAGTAACGTTCAGTAAGTTTAATATGGTTGTTCGCCATAGTGCAGTTTTCCTGGTGTAAAATATTAGGTCATTGACAATGGTGCCCTTATCCTGGTTGAAGTACGGGTCGGAAATCAATGTCTCAGGGTGTCTTCTCAGGAGATTGTGTTTGAAGGTTTTTGAGGCGGATTTGGATAGGTTGGGGGGGTAAGAAATAGTATAAGAGTTGCATCCTGCAGCTTTCAGGCATGGTGCTGCCATGCTGGTGAGAGTGATTCCGGTTGGTAACGAGAAGAATTCTATCCTCTGTCTCAAAGAGTTATCCTGGAATGCAGCGAATGAGAGTGAGTGATGCAGGGTAGAAGGGTCTAGCGCTATCGCTGCGACGTTCGTGACTCATTGGTCAGTGGTGAATAACTGCAGTGGGTAAGGAGATTGGTGCGCTCATCGGAGAGTCGGAGAAAGGTCACCCAGCTTCTTGCCTCTGGGGCGAGAGCCAATCCCCAGAATGAAAACAAGCGCGGCCGACCAAAGTAGGCGATGACAAAGGAAGCTGAGTTGTATGAGAGCTGTGTGAGGGTTGTGGAGGGCACCAGCACTCTGCAGGTTGGACTAATAGGAAACAGGTGTAGTAGAGAAGAGTCCCCCAACTTGGTGTAAAGGAGAAGTGGTTGCCCCAAAATCAAGATTACAGCCTAACAGACTGCGATATCACTTATTGAAAGGAGGAGAGGTCTGATCACGGGCGTCATTTTAGGGACAGGCATTGGAATTATGAAGATCACCGTGGTGAGGACGACAGCCTTACCAAGAAGTGCTCCTAGATGACAATAGGTTTCGAATCGGCAATAGTCAGAGACAGTCAAAAAGCTGAGTTAGAAACGAGACATAACACTTAATTAGGACGCAGGATCCGAAACACGGTTGCCATCTTATGGTCAGGCACTCAATCAATCAATCAATCATGTCACTTATAAAGCGCACTACATACCCGCGAGGGTCTCAAGGCGCTGGGGGAAGAGGGGGTGGTGCTGCTACTGATCGAAGAGCCAGGTCTTGAGGAGTCTTCTGAAGGCCAGTAGGTCTTGGGTCTGTCGGAGGTTGGTGGGGAGGGTGTTCCAGGTCTTGGCGGCGATGTGGGAGAAGGATCTGCCGCCGGCGGTCGTTTTCCGGATGCGGGGGACTGTGGCAAGGGCGAGGCTGGTCGAGCGGAGCTGGCGGGTGGGGGTGTAGAAGCTGAGTCGTCTGTTGAGGTAGGCTGGTCCGGAGTTGTGGAGTGCTTTGTGTGCGTGGGTGAGGAGCTTGAAGGTTATCCTCTTGTTGACAGGGAGCCAGTGCAGGTCTCTCAGGTGGGGTGTGATGTGGCTGCGTCGGGGGATGTCGAGGATAAGACGTGCAGAGGCGTTCTGGATGCGTTGCAGCCGTCTCAGGAGCTTAGCCGTCGTTCCTGCGTAGAGGGCGTTTCCGTAGTCCAGCCTGCTGGTGACGAGGGCCTGGGTGACTGTTTTTCTTGTTTCGGTGGGGATCCACTTGAAGATCCTGCGGAGCATTCGGAGGATGTTGAAGCAGGATGAGGAAACGGCGCTGCAGTCATGAGCAGTCATGAGCGTCGAGTAGATGAGATCGGTTGTGTAATAAAACGCTACTAAAGAATATTAGGCACAAATATCAGAAATAGTTGTTAGGTTTAGAGCATTCAGGCGCGCAGCCCCGCAGTGGAAGGTGAAAGCGCACCTAGTGCTACTTGAGTGGACGACATCTTAGGGTCAGGCAGTTTGAGAAACTAGTGCAGCCTGAGCATTAAGAACATGGTAGGCTGCAGTTGAGATGGAAAACCTTGGTGATGAGAAGAGAAGTCAAAAGGCATTTCAGTAGCGAGCACTCACAAAAGCACTCCGTTACATTGCTGCTTGAGTGGACACCATCTTAGGGTCAGGCAACTTAAAACTAGTGCGAGCCTGAGCATTAAGAACATAAAGCAGGCTGCAGCTGAAATGGAGTACCTTAGTGATGAGAAGAGAAGTCAAATGGCATTACACTCAGGAAAACACTCCATTACATTGCTGCTTTCTCTGTAAACGTCGTTGTACAAATTGTTCTTCAACCACTCGGAGGGAACACAGGCGGCAGTTGTGCTTCTACCACGACTCGGTCGAATGATGAAGGCACTCACATGGCCAGCGCTCCATCAGGGACGCGAGCCCGATGCTCCGATCAGCATTCGATCTCTGAAACTCAGGGCGGCACGGACCCTCGAGCCAGCGGCAGCTCCTGGGTTCTCGGTAGCAGGGGGAGTGGGGAGCTCTCCTTTTCTTGCCCAGGGATCGCCGCCGCAACAAGCCGGGTGCGGTAAGCGGCAGGAAGGAGAGTCACCCAGCGGCTTCGATAACAGCAACAGCCCAGACTCGACAACAGCGGTCGGTCTCTGAAATCCTGGGTGGCACGGACCCTCACACCGGCAGCGGCTCCGGGGTCTCGGCAGCGGGGTTGGTGGGAGGTGGGGAGCTCTCCCTTTCCTGCCCAGGGATCACCGCCGCAATAAGCCTGGAGCGAACAAGAAGGAGAGTCACTTCGCGACTCAGCAACAGCATCAGCCAGATTCTGGGGGTTCCGACTCTACTCACGAGTCTGCGGCAATACCCGGGGAGCAACTTCATCGCAGAAAGGCCATTCAAGTAAGCTTTTTGCAGGGACAAAAATGGAGCGTTATGTTGCAGACGATCCACCAGACGCTGAGATGTCGAGTAGAAGGGTGGATGGGGGGATGGGGGGGATATACAGGGATATTCACACAACGGTGATCCCCAGCCCCAGAGCTTCTCAGATGAGCTCCACCACGGCGGCCATCTTGGCTTCTATTGTCCAAGTGTGTGATGAATAAACATGTAGCATGTGTAGTAATGGTGTGTCACCATGTCATCCTTACAGGTGGACGCCCATCACAAGAAGGAAATTTGGCAGACCATCATCCGGGCTGTAAGTTCTGTGGGGGTCTTCAAACGCCGCATCCGCCACTGCCAGAAGAGGTGGCAGGACCTCCGTGGCTGGACACGGAGGATTGCAAGAGTCCAGCTGAAGCTGTCACCTCCTCGCAAAAGGGGTGGACGACAGACCCTGACCCCCCACATGCTCCGGATACTAAAGGTGGTCTTCCATGACCTGGATGGGCAGTTGAAGGCCAGACAGCAGCAAGGAGGGGGTGAGGATGTGCCATGTTGCTGTACTATGTTTGACATGCATGTTGCACTCCCTCAGCCTGGTAACCCTCTCACAGGTTATATGTCTGCTGAGACACCACTTCTGTGGCAAAATGTAAATATGCCCCATTATCATCTGATGCCCAGGTGTGTCCCTTTCCGTCTGTGACATGTGACACTTAGGTCCTGTGTATTTTCTGTTGTCCAAGGTTAATGTGATCAGCACCATATACAACAGGTGCATTGAGTTGACCATCATGAGTGAGGTAATTGTCTGACATGTGTCAGCACATTGACTGAAATATGACCTGTACTCTGTGTGGGACAAACATATGTGTTCAAAATGGTGATCTAGGTGCACACAGGCTTCCAAAAACAATGCTACACACCCGTGCTGCAGGTGAGACAAATGTGGATGCCTCAGACAAATGAAATGGATAAGTTTTCAAAATGTGTAGTCCCCTGCATGGTGCTCTGTGCAATCACATGTATCACATGGACCAAGGACAGATATGCCAACTCAGGCCATCTGAGACAGTGTCACATCAGATTTATGTATGTCAGCCAACACTTTCACCATTGTAAATTTGAAATTCATGTGTCAGACTCTGTGACAGTGTGTACAGGCAGAACTTTTTTAAAAACACAGGTGGCAAATATAGGAAATATGGACATACATCTAATGTATGGAATGTGGCCCAGATACACAGGACAAAACATGTGTGTGTCATCCATTGACTCTGCATAATAGTGGCTCAACATATAAGTGTATGCTACATTACTTTCTTGAGCGCTCTGAAAAAGTTCACTTAGACAGATTTGTTAATTCATATACTCCAATGTCTAAGTAAGACAACGTTAGCTTGTCAAAGTCTTTAAATTGTGTGTAGCACGTAGGGGACATGTATACTTGACCACTACAGATGTTGCTCCGACAGTGAATACATGATTGAGGCACGGTGCAGACTTTGAAGTTGTGATTTACTGGCCCTGTAACAAGAGTCAGTACAGACTGTTTAGCCAGACAGGACAGTGGCATGGTATGCCACATGAAATTTTGTGATGATGCAGTATTTGTACTTGTCTGTTGTCCTGCATGCAGACCATTATAGCATTGACGTTCAAGACATAGGTGCCCATCATGATGACTGGGGATGGAAGTATGTTCATCATGTAAACTTATAAATTTGTCCAACCCATTTGCTGTGTCACTTCCATACTCCCTTGCAGGAGATGCGACATGTTTGTAATGACACATGACCCTCAGGATCATTACTGATCAGACAACAGCTAAAATAGTGCGTTAGTGGACATGTATTTAGTGGTCTTTGAAATACATCTAACAGATGGTTCCATTGCCATCATGCATTTGGGAACCATGGTTTAATGGCAGACTGACAGGTGCCATGTTCACATTTGTGTAATGAATCTAAAAAGTGCCATGAACATTATGCAAGGGCTTGCTCTGTGATGTTTTGTGATGAAACTCATGTGTCAAGTCTATGCAGATGACTGATGTGAATCTCTTTCTCATCCCTGTTCACAGCATCATCTACGGCTACTGGAGGAGACAGTTCCACGGACCAAGAGGAAGCAGCTAACCAGACTGGGTCCACATGGGAGGAGGAGGAGGGACCCAGTGACACAGAGAGTGAGGGGAGCCACACGGAGGGCCGGTCAGAAACATCTACATCTGTAGAGGACCAATCAAGCTCCAGTGATGACTCCCTTGTGGTGGTGGGTGTTACCATAGCAGAGGCTACAACATCAGAGTCTGCCCCGCCACTACCACCATCTCCACCCTCACAGCTGCTCCCATTCAAAGTGTCCATGGACCCTCCCGAGTTAGGGAGCATGTCTCCTTCGGGCCAGGCACTGCACCCCCTGCATCTATCACACCTGCTGCCCTGACTGTGGAGTCTGTGGATTTGCTAAAACAGATCCATGTGGGGCAGACATCCATGCTGAGTGTCCTCCATGCACACACCAGTCTTTTGACACAATTGGTGTCATTCATGGAGGGCATGTCATCAGACATGTCTGCCCTACAGTGAACAAATCAGTCCATGGCCTCCTCACTGACGGCAGCAGTGTCCCTCCAACAGCAGTCCCTCATCCCTCCTTCCTCTGCCCCATCCACAGTCCCCACTACCCTACCTGACCCAAGCACACTCACACTCACACAGGCACATGCACACACACCAACAGACACAAGCAGCACACAGCCACCCAAAACAAAGTCCAACAAAACACGCACACACACTCAGGGGACTGACATCACACACACAGGGGAGAGGTCCAAAAAACACACACACCCATCCACAACAACTACGCATTCCTCAGCTACCTCTCCCTCCAGAACCCCTACCCTTGACTCTCCTGCAACCCCCCCTTCCCAGAGGGTCTTCCTCTGTGACCTTGGCCTCTTCCCCACTGATTCACTGAGCCCCCCACCCGTACATCCCCCAGAATGAAGAAATCAAAAACCCCACCACCATCCCACACTTCCACCACAAAATCGACTTCCTCACGAGCCCTGGCCACCCCTCCCAAAGTTCACACATCACACCCCATCCCAGTTTCACCCACACACCATTACACCATCCCCAAGATGATAAGACCCTCCCCCCCAACCACAAGCACTTCCCCTCCTACAACGCCACACCTTCTGTCTGTTCCGGACACTGCAGTGGAGCCCCCACCCACTCAATCAGACCTGTACACTGCAGTGGAGCCCCCACCCCCTCAATCAGACCTACCCACTGCAGTGGAGCCCCCACCCCCTCAATCAGACCTGTCCACTGCAGTGGAGCCCCCACCCCCTCAATCAGACCTGTCCACTGCAGTGGATCCCAACACTCCAGTAGCCCCCATCCCTCCCACAACCCAAACTGGTACACCCTAGTCCTGTCCCTGCGGTGCCTGGCATGCCCCTAAAGATGCCCCTCCAGGGGGAGATGTCCCCTAGTTGTAGCAGTGCAGGCAAGCCAGGGAGGTACATTCATATGGATTACCCCCTAAAGGACTATATAATGTGGACTGGCCATTGGCCTTATTGTTTTTCATGTTTTAGAATTTGTGATACAGATGCTGAATAAAGCTTTTTTTTCTTTTGTATATTTGCTTTTGTGTGCTAAATTTTGTTAATAAGTCTGATGAAATTGCTGTTGAAATCTTGTTGTGTGAAAATAATGATATAGTGATGAGATGGACTGCATGTGGTCCATGGTATATGTGTACTATTACAGTATGTATCAGAGTCATCATTGTCTGCAATTGCAGGTTGTCATGATCCACAACATTTTGGATAATGAGTGTGACATGCTTTTAACAACCTCCCATCTTTGACTTACACTTTTGCACATAGGTCGTGCTGACATTTCTACCCATTGTATAAGTTTTTCAAGGTTTAACCATCTACGATGGACATTCAGAATAGCGCATTGATGATGAATAAGTCATCTGTCTCATCAGTACAACTTGGTAAACCTGAAGTTTGACTACGTGCTGATGACTTTGGACACACACATGTACACAGGCTGCTGGAAACGTAGGGGCCGATTCACAGAACTAATCTGAGATAAAGTCCTAAACTTACTACTTTTGGTATTCACAGAAGGCATTTAGTAGTAGTAAAGTTAGGACTCCTAACTTTACTACTACTAAACTGAGATAAAATCCTAAACTTACTACTTTTGGTATTCACAGAAGGCATTTAGTAGTAGTAAAGTTAGGACTTCTATGAATACCAAAAGTAGTAAGTTTAGGATTTTATCTCATATTAGTTCTGTGAATCGGCCCCAAAGTATTCTGTGTGTTGTAATTGTTGGATCCATGTCTGAGTCTCATTCTGACATGGTAGACCCCTGCCAAGACCAAGCTTGACATACCTGACCTTCCACAGTAGTGAAATCACCTCATGGCAGTGTGTTAATCTGTGACCTATCCTGAGCCCATGGTGTGTGTCATGTGAGCATGAATCTCCGTCTTCAAACCCCCTTTCCTACCAAGACTATAGTCCCTGCAGATGTTCCTGTTTGAGAAGCTTTCTGTGTGCTGACTAGTCCAGTGCTTTCTAGGACTATTTGACTTTGAGTGTCCAAGATGTGGGTGCACCAGTAGAATGGAGTCATTATGTTGACATCCCTGGTTGGGTTGAGACAAGGGCCTGCACTGTGAGCACACTCACATGTGACACATTTTTAATTCCCCCAGTCACATTTGTGCTAGTGACATCAGCGTGTTTTTAATCTGTCATCGGTTTTTGCAAGTTTGGTACTTGTATGTGTCTATGACTGCTCACACTCAGCAGATTCTACCCTTCCCTGTACCCTGATGGCAACATGTCTTATTTGTAGGTCTCCTTGAGTGATTTCATTATTCTGAGACAGTGTTAAAGTTCCAAATGTGTCCAATACATATCACGTTATGCACATGTACTCCAACCTAAACGGATGTACACATTTCCCATGAGTTATGTCTAGCTATGTGTATTGTGTTTGTGGAACACAGATCCCACCACCACCCCTGGCGTTGTCAACAGTGCAGGAAGATTAGCTTATACATTTACCTGTGCATTGGAGCCTACTGACACAGTTGTTGTATCCCCTATCTGGTGAGCCACGTGTCTTCCAAGTCTTCTTCAGTACACACTCAGCATTGGAAATTTGACAATAGTGATGATCTGCACATAATGCAGCTTTTGTAGTTAGATGCAGAGTTGATGTGATAGACGTGCAAACAAGTTAACATTGTAAGTGGTCTGATCTTGAGTTGTGTGCAACGCACATAGTCAACACATGCTGACTGTCTCATACATTGTTGTTGGTTCATGCTTTTCTACACAGCAAGTAGGAATCTTGTCTACACATGTAGAGCTGGCAGCTGTGACACAACCACTTCATGTTTGTTGCAGTGGTAGGCTCATTAATCTATTTTGAGTGTCTGTGGACTTGTGTGGTGTTGTGGGCGGTCTCCTGTGTGCTTCATTGTACACTAACTCATCAAAATGTCATTCGTGTGTGAGTGTGTTTACTCCTGTTGCCCTGCAGGGTTTGAGTATGTGTTGTTGTGGACAGATGCAGTGAATTTGTGTCCCATACATATGTGTGTCTGGCACCTCTTGTTCAACCATCAAATGTGTGTGTCCTAGTATGTGGCGTGCTGGGTGTATCTTGCTGATACAGAGATTGCCACATTGGTCATACACAACAGTACATGGACCCATGTTTGTATTGTGGTCACAATGATGTGTGGTCAATAATGTATTCCTCATCATACAGCCAGTGATCCACACTGTCATGGGTGCCTGTGCAATGTCACCTGTCAATGTAGGCTTAGATGACGCACATTGCTGCTGATCAAGGTGTGTGGTGTTTAGAGTGGCCAAATGTGACTTGTCTCCTGGCAAGGCCCCTACCTACAATGTGGCCTCACATTACGGGCCATGCCCTGGGAGTAATGTTTGGGTATGTGAGATGACATTGGTTATTGCAAGGCACGTGACACAGTGCGTAAGAGTGAGTGTGCTAAAAAGTATGGCCCACATCTTAATTTGGCATCACAGAGGGTTAGCAGACAGGATACTGTCACCACAGTGTTGTAGCCTTGAGGGTACTGTGGAAGAGAGTCAGTCTCTTGATGTATTGTTTGGGGTTCCACCAAGCTTGTTCCGCATGTGACTCGTGTGCACCCGCTCATCAAACAATGCCTGACTGCCCACATTCACTATCCAAATTCATGGAATACTTCCGGATTGTACTCAACACGCATATTTCTCAGTGGAGTTCAGCCCCCCATCGTGTGTGTTGGCCCAGCCTCGAAACACTTCCACACACACACACATGTTGTGTTTGTTCTGCAGTGTGTGGCTGGTTGGTTGTCTTTGTGCATCTTCACCCATGTATTTTAACTGTGTTTGAAGGACATTGAGTGGTTGAATTGTTTACTTTATTTCTCTAATGGCCCTGGGACTCCTACATCTTCCCTCTGCACACCCCTTATGTTTTGCATTTGACCTTGCTGCCACAGTGTGGTACTGGATCTCACCAATGCTGTTGTTTCAGATTGAATCCTTTGTATTTGTGTCTGATTGTGACAGAAATGTGTGTTTATGCATTTTGGATGGTCACATGTTACATTGTCCAATTGAACACTGCTGGCAGTGTTGACCCCCAAGAGCACTGATTGGCTGCACATGGCTGAGGGTATGTAACACACACAAAAATGTTTGCCTCAACAGTTCTGTTGTTGTTTGACACAAAACCACTACTTTATCACTACATTGCTTGTGGGTTTGGGCCCAATAAATACATAATTGCTTGAACGTGCTGGGGGTGTGAGACCTACATTCACCTTTTAGTCACTACAGTGATGGGGGGATTATACCCCATGAGCCCTATGTGCTTGACAATGCTGTGGGATTGAACCCCACACTCACCTTTTTGTCACTACAGTGATGGGGGGGTTATGCCCCATAACCCCTATGTGCTTGACAATGCTGGGTGATTGAACCCCACACTCACCTTTTTGTCACTACAGTGATGGGGGGGCTATGCCCCATAAGCCCTATGTGCTTGACAATGCTGTGGGATTGAACTGGGGGAGTGTTAGGCATCCACCCCCTCTGGGGTGGACAATGCTGGTAGTGATAGACATCCACACCCTATGGGGTGGCCAATGGTGGGAGTGATGGACATCCACCCCCTATGGGTGTGTTGCCTTTCGCTGGATCGTGACGTTTTTGTGTGTGGTAGGTGTCTGACTTACCGTCTGTGACGAACGCGTCGGTTACGGTTGTTGATTCGACCGTAGGCGTACAGTATAGGGATGACATGCGCGATCGGATACATGGCTGCTTCGTCTCGTAAGCAGTGATCGTGTTGTGGCGCGGATCGGAACTGAAATACAGCTCTTCCGGATGCTGTGACGTGCTGGAGGTGGCGACCTGTTAGGCGCATAGGAAGTACGCATCGTACTTGGCCGCCCGGAAACTGCTTCGGAAATGGCTCCGGACGACTCCATTCAGCGTCTACGGAGCCGGGTCGTACGGAAAATGGTGCTTTAATCGGAGTGTACGTGTCGCTTGGGAATAGGGGAGATTTGCGCATCGTACTTCGTCTTTTGGACGGACCGGCTCCCGGAATGAGTCGGTCGGAAGGTAACGCTACAGACGGCTCTCGGAGGGCCTTCCGAGCGAGATTGGAATCAACCCCTAAGTGTAGAATATGCAACAAATAGCACCTTTGCATATCAAATTAAAAAACGAATAGCACTGGCATATGTCCAATTACTGACGTAGCCGAACACTACAATTTATTAATTGAAAGTGCCTACTACCAACAAAATGAGCAAAAACTAAGTCTCCTACTTGACTATTTTGAGGACACCTGGGTGGGAAGGCTACACAGATCTGGACACAGAAGGCAGCCTAAATACCACATTCCATGGTGGAATGTATATAACAGTACCCTAAACAAAGAAGTTAAAACTAATAATGCTGTAGAAGGATGGCATAACGCCTTCCAAGTAACAACAGGCAGAACTCCACCAACTCTACATAAACTATTACTATCTATCCAAAAAGAACAAAGCTACCAACAACTAAGAATAAAGCAGTCTGTAACACAACTAGGCCCAAAACTAACCAAGCAAACTAAACAAATGTTTCAGTACTTACAATACAAAGTAAGACTCTACCCAACAACTAAAGGGCTAGAATACCTTGAAACAATAGCCAAAAGCCTACTTTAACTCAAAATACCCCAAAACTCATAATCAAAAACCAAACAGCCAAATAAATAATTTCTTTTCAACTCCAAAAATATAATTATTTTGTCAATTAATTTAATTAATATATATAAAATAAATTGACATAGTTATATTTTATAAAATATAAATCACAATAACAATGTCATTTTTAACATTTCCCTCCCACAATAAATAATTTAAAATAAATTACTGTTTTCATCATGAAGAAACGAAATGCCAACTGCCATAAATAAATCCACATTTTAGAAAATCCCAATAAGCGATAAAAATCCCCCCCAAAAATGGAAAAATCCAACTGTTTAAAAAATAATCCACTGGCAATAGGTCCACAAACGATAAACCATAAAAATCCCGAAAAACGTATTAAAAAAAAGAAAAGCTCCATGAAAACTCGAATAATTAAGGAAGTGTAAAATAATTATTAGTTTTCTAAAACTAATACACACTTCCTTAAATAAAAAACCGCATTCTTCTCCCAACGGCAACTTCCAATCGACCAAAACCTGTAATTAAAAAAAACAATCCCTCTCACACAAATATACATATACATTTTATCATAATACAAATAAATATAACACTAACACCATACTTTAAACATAATTTCACATATCTATCAAACTCTAACACCGACCGATTAACAAACTAACGGCATTTCGCTAACGCATAACTAAAACATACAACTCACCAAAAATTTAAAAACCTAACACTACACACACTACATACTACTTAACCACCTTCAAATTAACCCAAAATTAAAGTTTTAATAAAGAAAATTAAACTTACCTTACCCGATGCGACGCAGCTTCCAACCGCAAGCTTCTCCCCTCAGAAATGACCTAAAACAAAACCGACCGATTACAAAATACAAGTTAGAAATAAATATGGCTGCTTTAAATAGTAAAGATTTATACTTTTTTTTTTTTTACTTATTGTACATTGTAAATGCATTACTATAATTTTTTGTAAAAATAATACATATGTTAAAAAAATTATTTGACATATTTTTTCTAATGTAAAATTATAATAATAAATATTATTAAACATTTAATAATTATTATTATAATTTCAAAAATATACATTTCATGTCCAATGCATATTAAAAATCTGTACTATGTTCAATTAATGTTTAAAAAATGTATAAATGTTATGGAAAATATTTGTATTAAAAAATGACTTATGTACTAATTAATATTATTTATATTTAAAATAAAAATAATAATACCTATAATATAACATTATATATTAAAAAATTGAAATAATTGTAAAAAGTGTTTGTAATAAAAATGTGTTAAAACATATATTTTATTAATAAAGTACACTATATGTAATAATGTAATCAATGTTTACAATACAAATAAATAATGTATCACTGTTACTCCAAAAAAATTCTTTACAAAAGTGTTTAAAAAGCAATGTACAAGTACATCATTCATTGTTTAAAAATGTACATAACTATAATAGAAGGCACACTAATGTTTAATACTGAGTTTGCAAAAATATTATATATAAAGGTATACATATCTACAAAATATATAATATGTCAAAAATAAAAAATAAAAAAATCCTGTCTAACAGTATATATTAAATATACTTAATAAAATAAAATGCTTTATCTTTTTCTTTATCAATGTTTGAATGTAAATAAAAATATCAATAAAATGAAAACGTTTCTTGATTTATTTTACATTTTTTAAACATTGTATATCTAATAAAATATTTATGTTACATCAATATACTTTATAAACTATGTTATTTTGATAAACATTTATAAATATATCATTTTTCTTAATACAAAATATATTATTATTTATTAACTATTCCCACTGTACACTATATTAATTCTGAAAAGTTGCTGTACTGTAAACATATATAATTTACTATTCCCACTGCAATTTATATTAAGTCAGGGAAGGTGCTGGACACTAAACATATATAATTTACTATTCCCACTCCAAACTATATTAACTCTGGGAAGGTGTTGGACACTAAACATATATAATTTACTATTCCCACTCCAATTTGTATAAAGTCAGGGAAGGTGTTGGACACTAAACATATATAATTTACTATTCCCACTCCAATTTACATTAAGACAGGGAAGGTGTTGGACTCTAAATATATATAATATACTATTCCCACTCCAATTTATATTAAATCAGGGAAAGTGCAGGACACTAAACATATATAATTTACTATTCCCACTCCAAACTATATTAACTCTGGGAAGGTGCTGGACACAAAACATATATAATTTACTATTCCCACTACAAACTATATTAACTCTGGGAAGGTGCTGAACAGTAAACATATATAATTTACTATTCCCACTCCAAACTATATTAACTCTGGGAAGGTGTTTGAGACTAAACATATATAATTTACTATTCCCACTCCAATTTATATAAAGTCAGGGAAGGTGCTGGACACTAAACATATATAATTTACTATTCCCACTCCAATTTATATAAAGTCAGGGAAGGTGTTGGACACTACACATATATAATTTACTATTCCCACTCCAATTTATATTAAGTCACGGAAGGTGTTGGACACTAAACATATATAATTTACTATTCCCACTCCAATTTATATTAAGTCATGGAAAGTGCTGGACACTAAACATATATAATTTACTATTCCCACTCCAAACTATATTAACTCTGGGAAGGTGCTGGACACTAAACATATATAATTTACTATTCCCACTCCAAACTATATTAACTCTGGGAAGGTGCTGGACAGTAAACATATATAATTTACTATTCCCACTCCAAACTATATTAACTCTGGGAAGGTGTTGGACAGTAAACATCTATAATTTACTATTCCCACTCCAAGCTATATTAACTCTGGGAAGGTGTTGGAGACTAAACATATATAATTTACTATTCCCACTCCAATTTATATAAAGTCAGGGAAGGTGTTGGACACTAAACATATATAATTTACTATTCCCCCTCTAATTTATATTAAGTCAGGGAAGGTGTTGGACACTAAACATATATAATTTACTATTCCCACTCCAATTTATATTAAGTCAGGGAAAGTGCTGGCCACTAAACATGTATCATTTACTATTCCCACTCCAAACTATATTAACTCTGGGAAGGTGCTGGACACTAAACATATATAATTTACTATTCCCACTCCAAACTATATTAACTCTTGGAAGGTGCTGGACAGTAACTATACATAATTTACTATTCCCACTCCAAACTATATTAACTCTGGGAAGATGTTGGACACTAAACATATATAATGTACTATTCCCACTCCAATTTATATTAAGTCAGAGAAGGTGCTGGACACTAAACATATATATTTTACTATTCCCACTCCAATTTATATTAAGTCAGAGAAGGTGCTGGACAGTAAAAATATTTAATTTACTATTCCCACTCCAATGTATATTAAGCCAGGGAAGGTGCTGGACACTAAGGGGTCGATTCCGATCTCGGTCGGATGGCCCTCCCAAAGCCATCCGTAGCCTTACCTTCCGACCAACTCGTTCCCAGAGCCGGTCCGTCCAAACGAGGAAGTACGATGCGCAAATGTGTGCATTTCCCGAGCGACATGCACGCTCCAAATCGAGCAACATTTCCCGTACGAGCCGGCTCCGTCAACGCAGAATGGACTCGCCCGGAACCATTACCGTAGCAGTTTCCGGCCGGGCAAGTACGATGCGTACTTCCTCCACGCCGAACAGGTCGCCACCTCCAGCACGTCACAGCATCCGGAAGAGCAGTACATCAGGTCTGATTCGCGCCACAACACGAACACCACATACAAGACGAAGCTGCCATGTATCCGATCACGCATGTCATCCCTGTACTGTATGCCTATGACCGAATCAACAACCGGAACCGACGCGTACGTCGCAGACGGTAAGTCAGACACCTACCACCCACTAATACGTGACGATCCTGTGAAAGCCAAAACACACATAGGGGGTGGATGCCCACACCCCAGCACAGTCCACCCCAGAAGGGGTGGATGCCCATCCCACAGCACAGTCCACCCCAGAAGGGGTGTATGACCATCCGCCCAGCACAGTCCACCCCAGAAGGGGTGGATGCCCATCCCCCAGCACAGTCCACCCCAGAAGGGGTGGATGCATATCCCCCCAGCACAGTCCACCCCAGAAGGGGTGGATGCCCATCCCACAGCACAGTCCACCCCAGAAGGGGTGTATGACCATCCCCCCAGCACAATCCACCCCAGAAGGGGTGTATGACCATCCCCCCAGCACAGTCCACCCCAGAAGGGGTGTATGATCATCCCCCCAGCACAGTCCACCCCAGAAGGGGTGGAAGCACATCCCCCCAGCACAGTCCACCCCAGAAGGGGTTGATGCCCATCCCCCCAGCACCGTCCACCCCAGAGGAGTTGGAGGGCAAACACTCCTCCCTACTCCCATGCCAGGTTTGTGTATTGTGCACAAACATCTAGATTCAGTGGCACATTATGCAAACAAATGCTGTTACATCCATCACTCTAGTGAACAAAGGCCGATTGTGGGGTACAAACCCCCAGCATTGACAAGCACATAGGGTAGATGGGGTATCACCCCCATCAGTGTGGTGCCCAAAAGATGAGCATGGGGTTCAAACCCCAAGCTTTGCCAAGCACATAGGGGAAATGGGGTATTACCCCCCCCAGTGTTGTCACCATAAGGTGATAGGGGGATCAAACACCCAGCATTGACAAGCACATAGGGCAGACGGGCTATCACCCCCCATCAGTGTGGTGCCCAAAAGATGAGCATGGGGTTCAAACCCCAAGCTTTTCCAAGCACATTGGGGAAATGGGGTATTACCCCCCCCCCTCAGTGTTGTCACCGTAAGGTGATAGGGGGATCAAACACCCAGCATTGACAAGCACATAGGGGAGATGGGCTATCACCTCCCATCAGTGTGATGCCCAAAATATGAGCATGGGGTTCAAACCCCCTTCTTTGTCAAGCACATAGGGGACATGGGCTGTAACACCCCCATCAGTGTAGTAACAAAAAGGTGAGTGTGGGGTTCAGACTCCCAGCATGTGCAGACAGTCAGGTATGACTCTCTGAGGCCTAAAACCACTACCAATGTAGTGACAAAGTAGTGGTTGTGTGCCAAACGAACACATATCTGTTGAGGCAGACATAGTTGGGCCTTACAAAGAAAAACATGCCATGTGGAGACAAGCATTGCTGTTGTGGGCTAACACTGCCACCAATGTTCATTTTGACAATGGAAGAAGTGACCATCTAAATGCATAAACACGCATTTGTTCACATACAGACACACATACAAAGGAATTCCGCAAGAAACTAAAGTGTAGACAAGATCCTGTTGCACACTGTGGCAGCAATGGCAAATCAAGAACATGATGAATGGCCGCATTGAAGATGTTGGATTCCCAGGGACAGTAGCTAAACAAACAAAACCATACATCGAATCACTGCTCACAAAGCCAGTAGAAATATGCTAATACAACGAGCCAACCACACACTGCAGAACAAACACAACATGTGTGTGTGTAAGTGTCCCTAGGCTCCCCCCCACACGATGGTGGTCTAAACTCCACTGAGACATATGCGTCATGAGTATAACCCAGATGCATCTCCACCATTGTGTCACAGACCATTGGCAATTTGGCATTGTTTGATGTGCAGGTCAACAACAGTCACCTGTGGAACAATCTTGGTGGAACTCTAAACAACACATCAGGAGACTGACTCACCATCTCTGGTAACTTCAAGGCCACTACACTGTGGTGACAGTATCCTGTATGATGACCCACTGTGTTGCCAAATCATGATGTGGACCATACTCTTGAGCACACTCACTCTTGTGCACTGTGTCATGTGTCTTGTCAGAACACCTTCCCTTACACATACCCAAACATCACTCACAGGGCATGGCCTATAATGTAAGGCCATAATGGAGCAATGCCAAGAGGCGAGACACATTTGGCCAATCGAAACACCACACATCTTGATCCCACACAATGTGCAGCAGCTAAGCCTCCATTGAATGGTGACATTGCACATGCACCCATGACAATCCTAGGGGTGGTGGTTGGATCTGTGTTTTACAAACACAAGACACATAGCTAGGCATAACACATGATTGAATTTGTCACTCCACTTAGGACCGATGACGTGCATAACATGAAATGTAACAGACACATAGTGAAACCCAACACTGTCCCGGAGCAATGATACACTCAAGGAGACCTACAAATAAGACACGTTGACATCAGGTGACAGGGAAGGGAAGAATCTGCTGAGTGTGAGCAGTCATACACACATACAAGTGGCAAACGCATGAAAACAGAAGAAAGATAAAAAACTTGCTAATGTTGGTAGCACAGATGTGAGTTGTGGAATCCTAATTATGTCTAATGTGAGTTTACACACAGCGCAGGCACTTATAGCAACCAAACCATGGCGGTCACCAGATTGACTCATTTTGTTCCATGCACCCACAGCACGGACACTCACAGTCAAATAGGCTGTCAAATCAATGGACAATTTTGCAAGCCTCACTGACAGGAACATCTGCAGGGACTACAGTCTTGGTAGAAAAAGGGCTGTCGACACCAGAAATTAATGCTCACAGAACACATACCATGGGCTTAGGAAAGGTCACAGAGTAACACACTGCCAAGAGGTGATTTCACTACTGTTGAAGTTCCGCTGTGTCAAGCTTGGTCTTGGCATGTGTCTGCCTTGTCAGAATGAGACTCGGACATTGACTAAACTATTACAACACACAGAATACTTTGGTCCCATCATCCTGTGTACAGGTGTGTTTCCCAAGTTGGCGACGCGTACTCAGAATCCATGTATCCCAAGTGGCACCAAGTACACAGATGACTTGTTCATCATCAATGCGCTAATATGCATGTCCATTGGAGTGGTGCATACCATTAGAAACAGTAAAAATGAGTATAAATGTCAAGCCCAACATATGTGCTAAAGTGTACGCCAAAGATGGGAGAGGTTTGTGAAAAGAATGTCACACTCCTTGTCAAAAACAATGTTGCTCGTGACAACAAGCCATTTCAGCCTACAACAACTCCACAACATACTGTACTTGGACACATATCACATGGACCTCAGGCAGTCCATCACATCACTCTATCATGATTTGGCCTAAAACAATGTTACAACAGCATTTGCAGTACAATAATCAGCAACATTATGTACACCCAAACAATTAGCCAAAATAACAAAACATTGCTTTATTCAGCATTTAAATGTGAAATCACAATTCTCGCAAATAAACAAGGCCAATGGCCAGTCCATGTCAATGAGTCCTTCAGGGGCTATATAGGATGAGTTTTAATACATTGCTTGCCTGCACTTACATCACTAGGGGACAACTCCCCAAGGAGGGGCATCTTCTGGGGCAGGACAGGCACCGCAGGGACAGGAATTGGGTGTAGCAGGATGGGTAATGGGAGGATTGGGGGTAACTGGAGTGTCTGTAGCACCTGCAGTGGACAAATCGGATTGAGAGGGTGCTGGGGCTACTGCAGTGGACATGTTGGACTGAGGGGGTGGGTGCTCCACTGCAGTGCCCATGTCAGATTGTGGGGGTGGGGGCTCCACTGCGGTGCTCATGTCAGATTGTGGGGGCTCCACTGCAGTGCCCATGTCAGATTGTGGGGGTGGGGGATCCACTGCAGTGGACAGGTCAGATGGGGGGGCCAGGGTCTCCACTGCAGTGTCTTCAAGTGACTGAGTGTGTGGTGTTGTGGGAGTGGAAGTGCCAGTGGTAGGGGGTGAGGGCCTAATCATCTTGGGGATGGTGTAATGGTGTGTGGGTGAACCAGGGATGGCTTTTGGTGTGTGAACTTTGGGATGGGTGGTCTTGGGTTGGGTGGATGTAGCTTTGGGGGGTGAAGTGTGGGATGGTGGTGGGGTTTTGCCTTTCTTCGTCCTGGTGGATGTACGGGTGGGGGCCTCAGTGTTCCTACTCTTAGGGGAGGGTGTGCGTGCGGTGTGGGATCTTCTCTCTGTGCGTGGTGACTTCCTCTTCCCCTTGCAAGTTGGAACTGATGTTTCAGTGGGGAAGAGGCCTAGGTCACAGAGGAAGACCCTCTGGGAAGGGGGGGTTGCAGGAGAGTCAAGGGTAGGGCTTTTGGAGGGAGAGGTAGCTGAGGAATGTGCAGTGGTTGTGGATGGGTGTGTGTGTTTTTTTGCCCTATCCCCTGTGTGTGTGATGTCAGTCCCCTGAGTGTGCGTGAGTGTTTGTTTGGACTTTGTCTTAGCTTGCTGTGTTCTGCTTTTGTCTGTTGGTGTGTGTGCATGTGCCTGTGTGAGTGTGCTTTGGGCAGGTAGGTCAGTGTGGACTGTGGATGGGGCAGAGGTAGGAGGGGTGAGGGACTGTTGTAGGAAGGACACTGCTGCCGTCAGTGATGAGGCCATGGACTGATTTGTCCGTTGTAGGGCAGACATGTCTGATAATATGTCCTCCATGTATGACACCAATTGGGTCAATAGACTGGTGTGTGCATGGAGGACACTCAGCATGGATGTCTGCCCCACATGCAACTGTTTCAGCAAGTCCACGGACTCCACACTCAGGGCAGCAGGGGTGACAGATGCAGGGGGTGCGGTGCCTGGACCAAAGGAGACATGCTCCCTCACACAGGAGTGTCCACGGACCTTTTGAATGGGAGCAGCTGGGAGGGTGGAGGTGGTGGTGGTGGCGGGGACAGACTCTGTGGGTGCGGCCTCCGCTCTGGTAACACCCACCACCACAAGGGAGTCATCACTGGAGCTGGATGGTTCATCAGCTGATGTTGATGTGGTTGAGCGGGCATCAGTGTGGCTCCCCTCACCCTCTGTGCCACTGGGTCCCTCATCTTCCTCCACAGTGGACCCCGTCTGGCTAGCTGCTTCCTCCTGGTCCATGGAACTCTCTCCTCCAGTTGGCGTTGATGATGCTGTGAACAAGGAGGGGAAACAGATTCACATCAGTCATCTGCATATACTTGACACTAGATTTCTGTTCCCAACACATCACAGAGCAAGGCCTTGCATAATGTCAAAGCCACTATTCCTTTACCTCACACATATGTAAATAGGTCACCTGTCAGTCTGCCTGTGAATCATGGTTACCAAACACATGTTGGCAATGGAAACATCTGTTAGATGTATCTCAATTTAAACTATGTACATGCCCAACAGGGCACTGTCTTGCCTGTTGTCTGATCTGTAATGCTCCTGAGTGTCAGGGCTTAACACAAACATGTCCCATCTCATGCAAGGGAGTCTGGAATTGGGCACGCAAATGGGATGGACAAATCTCTAAGTTTACATGATGAACATACTCCCATCCACAGTAACCAACATGGGCTCATGTCGTGAACTCCAATGCTAAAAAGGTCTGCATGCAGGACAACTGACAAGTACAAAACTGCATCTTAAACTTTTTCATGTGCCACACTATGCCACAGTCCTGTCTGCCTAAACAGTCAGTACTGACTCTTGTTACCGGGCCAGTGAATCAAGATTTAACAGTCAGCACCAGGTCACACTCAAGTATACACTGTGCAAGTAACATCTGTAGTGCACAAGTATACATGTCCCCTAAGTGCTACATAGAATTCGAACACTTTGACAAGCTCATGTTGTTTAACTGAGACATTTGAGTATATGAAGTCTGATATCTCAAAACAGGAGCATTTTGCATACTCCCAAAAACAAAGTAATGCAGCATACACATATCTGTTTAAGCCACCAATATGCACAGTCAAGGGATGGCACACACATGATTTGTCCTGTGTATCTGAGCCAATTGACATACATGAGATTTCTGTCCATATCCGATACATTGGCCACATGTGCCATCAAAATCGCTCGTCCTGTACACACTGACACAGAGTCAGACACATGAATCTTCATTTGCAATGGTTACAGTGTTGCCTGACACACAAAAATGGGATAAGACAATGTCCCTGATGGCCTGAGTTGGCATACCTGTCCTAGGTCCATGTGAAACATGGGATTAGTGGGAGTACGAGGCTGCTGACCATGCATTATTCAAGCAAATACAGTTCATTTGTCTGAGACACCAACATTGGTCTTACCTGCTGCACGTGTGTGCAGTATTCATGTCACAAACCTGTGTTTACCCCGATCATCTCATCGTCCATTTAGGTATGTAACACACAGAACGCAGGTCATTTGTCTGTCAAGTTGCTGACACATGTCAGACAAGCACATCACTCAAGACGGTCAACTCAATGCACCTGTTGTACATGGTGCTGTACACAGTGATACACAGGAGTCTAGTGACACAAGTCACAGACGGAAAGGGACACACCTGGGCATCAGATGGCAATGGGGCATCTTTACAATTTGGCACACAAGTGTTGTCTCAGCAGACACACGACTTGTGATAGTGTTACCAGGCTGAGGGAATGCAACATGCATGTCAGACATAGTACAGCTAACTGGCTCAAACTCACCCCCTCCTTGCTGCTGTCTGGCCTTCAACTGCCCAGCCAGGTCAGGGAAGACCACTGTGAGTATCTGGAGCATGTGGGGGGTGAGGGTCCATCGTCCACCCCTTTTGCGAGGAGGTGACAGCTTCAGCTGGACTCTAGCAGTCCTCCGGATCCAGCCACGGAGGTCCTGCCACCTCTTCTGGCAGTGGCGGATGCAGCGTTTGAAGACCCCCACAGATCTCACAGCCCGGACGATGGTCAACCAAATTTCCTGCTTCTGATGGGCTTTGACCTGTAAGGATGACATAGTGACACACCATTACTACACATGCGACATGTTTGTTCATCACACACGTGGACATATAGGTCATTGGTAGTAAGGCAGAAGATGTACTAAGGAAGTTCAAGTATCAGCAGGGGCAGTTGTCCTGTTTGTAAGCCTGCCTTCACAACATGAGTACAGTGCATGAGATGAAATAGCACAGGATACACTTTTACTTCACTGTCCCTGTCCAGTACATGATTCTACACACTGTGAGAATTACAATGACTATGTGTGCATGCATGTCCTTGGTGATCAGAATTCTAGTAATGCCTGTTAGGAAACATGGTGTACTGAGAAGTCAGTGCAATCAACACTCACCTGCTCCCCTGGTTTCCCATACATCTTGCTGTACTGTGGAAGGAGGCTGTCCCGCAGGGCCTGGTTTTCCTCCTCTGTGAAAGCTGGGGCCCTCTCCACAGTACGTGCCATTGAAGACTCCAGAGGATGCAGAGACAGCAGCAGTGGTAGGTTGTGATGTAGGCAAGTAGCATGTTGTGCAGGCAAGTGAAGTCTCTTGTGAACAGACAGCCTTATATCTGTGCTGCAGAGGCGGATTCTGTTCCATGGGTCCAAAGAGATAGGTCAGAGACGTTCGCATTATCTGAATTTGTCCAATCCATCACATTGCACACCTCGGACACGCCTACCGCGTCCTTCAATTTTTCTGCATCATGACACTATAGATTTGGATACATTGTTGTTGTTGCCCAACCGAATCTGTGTGCACGCGATTCGTACACGCTGCTAAAATGCGCCTGTCCCCATGACGACCATTATCCAATGTATGCGTCCGGCTTGATCTTGCAGTGTACACTGCGTCTTTTGAATAGTCACCCGCGTCTGTCCCCATGACGACCAATATCCAATGTATGCGTCCGGCTTGGTCTTGCAGTGTACGCCGCGTCTTTTGAATAGTCACCCGCGGCTGTTATCTACTAAATTTACAGGCCTCCACATTTAAGGATTTATTTACTATATGGGGAGGGGATTTTAATTCGTCTTTATGTCAGCATTTGGAAAGAGGGGTCTGCGGGATTTCGCATGATGATGATACTAGTTTTTCACACTTCTCACATACAACTTATGGAGACCTCCTAAATGAGATCATGTTTACAGCTGACTTAGGTTTTGCCAACAATTTATGTTCTCCGCCGGTTTCCTTTAGCCCTACTTTTAATGGCCGTGGCACATTTTCAACCATAGATTTCATCTTAACATCATGTAGACATTCCTCTAGAGTTAAGGCTTTTCATACCCATGAGATCCCTTTGAGTGATCATTTTGCTTTGAGTGTTGGTGTACTGGTACATAGTAATGTGGTAAATATGAGAGAAAGCTCATCCCATATTGTCGATAACATAACCTTGAGTAGGCAAAACGGGTATGCGCTTCGCTGGGCAAAATTGGATCCTGTTGAGTTTACGAGAAAGGTTGTAGTAAACTGTAAAGAAGCCTTTCTAGTTCGCCTGGACTAGATAACCCCTCATAAAGATATCATAAAAGGCTTCTCCACAATATCAGATTATATTAGAAAAGCTCTTTTCGTGAAAACCAATAAAAAACCTACTCAAGAACACGGGTGGTTTGATTCCAAATGTACCAAGGCCTATTCAAAGCTTAAATATACTTTACACAAAGCAGTTAAAAATCGGGACGATATTAAAGAGGCAAGAAGGGAGTACAAGTGCGCACTAAAAGAACGGAGAAATGCACTAAAAGAAGAAGCCTGGCGTGCCCTACACTCAGCCTCTGAAATACGAGATTCTTCTGCCTTCTGGAAGGCAGTCAATGCCCCCTTCCTGGCTGACAGAGATATGGCATCAATAGAGATAGCTATTAGTGAGGCAGAGTGGGTTGACCATTACTCGAATTTGTACAACAAACCACTCTGCGAGGAACATGGGGATGTGGGCATAGCTGATGAGACAGAACGACTGCTAACTAGCCATCAAACTGATTTACATTTTGACCTCATTGAGGTTAATGAGGCTATTATGTCAAGCATGGGTGGGAAGGCCCCTGGGCCTGATGGTATCCCCATGGACCTTTGTAAATCAAACACTTTATTATGGGGCCCGCTTTTAACGCAAGTAATTAATGCAAGTTGCTAAACCGAATTCTTACCAACCTGGTTCGAATCGATACTGGTTACCATTTTTAAACAAGCATTTACAATGCAATAGGTCTCGCAATGACATTGTTTTGAGCTATTGGCATTGTAAATGACAATGCCTTCTATTTGAGCTATTGGGATTGCAAATGACAATATGTTTTATTTATGTTTTGGTTTTTAAAACAAATAAAAGGCATTGTAATTTGCAATGCCAATAGCTTAGGGGCATATTAACAACGAGGCGATAAGCAATTATCGCCGCTTTAGCGTCCGTTTTCGGACGGAAAGCGGCGATAATTCTATCGCCTAATCAGCAAGGTCGCGCTATTGCGTGAATCCTTGCACTATCGCCCTTTCCCCCAACGCCCATCCTTGCATCTCTAATGAGATGCAAAGTGGGCGTTACTGGGCGTACCCCGGATGGGCTACGTTGCAAATATCGCCGATGTTCACATCGCGATATTTACAAGGCAGCCCACAAAATTATAGCAGACGTTAGATTTTGGCGAAAACGGCCGTTTTCGCCAAAATCTAACGTCTGCTATAATCCTGACTTACCTATGTTAGGCATAGGAGGTGGATTCTGCTGATACGACCACAGGGTCGTATCAGCAAGGTTATTGCCGTTTTGCAGGGAACATCGCTGGAAAACCAGCGATGTTCCCTGCAAAAGGGCGATAACCTCGCTATCTCTGGAATTTTTATCGCCCTGGAGTAACGCGTTGTTAATAACGCGCTACCAGGGCGATAAATGCCAGAGATAGCCTGCGATAATATAATTATCGCTAAGCACGGCCAGCGATAATTATCGCTGGCCGTTGTTAATATGCCCCTTAAACTTTCGCAAATGTGCACCTTTACTGCACATTTTGCACGATTGAATTGACCCAAGGCAGCACTGCGCAGTGTATGTTGTGTGACGGATCTTGGCGCATTTATTGCACAGGATCTCTGCTGAAGCAGGCATCCGAGCCGGCACGGCCAGTCGGGTCTTGAACCCCTTCAAGCTTAACCTTCCGAGACCCTACATTCCCGCCTTGAAGCCTCGCCCCAAGCAGAGAGCAAACAGAGGCCGCGGTGCTTCAAATTCCAAACAAAGCCCCCGGGACTGGCCGTTTGAGGCTGTAGACTGGAGACGAGAGGCCTTTCAACATTAACAAGTTGGATTAATAAATAAAAGATTTTTTTTTAAACTAACTTTTTTTGTTTTAAGTGCGAGCATGGAAAATTAACATTGAGTGCGCCGATGGGGAAGGAAGAATATGGGGGGAGAGAAAAACGAGAAGTGTGGGGGGGTGGAGGGCGAAGGGAACATGTAAGACTGGAGGGGGTGAGGGAGGGGGTAGAGGGATAGAGAGGGTAGAACGGTGGGAGGAGGGGGAAGGAAAAACGAGTGCAGCTGAAAGTATATATTGTTCTGAGGTATTAAATGATGAAGCAGAGAAGGCGGGGGGGCGGGGGAGAGGGGAATGGAGGAGGAAGAGAGATGGAGAGAGAAAAAACGAGAAGTGTGGGGGGGGCTGGAGGGCGAAGGGAACATGTAAGACTGGAGGGGGTGAGGGAACCCTGTACACAGAATACACCACAGACGGAGGCGCCTTTAGGCTATAATAAACGGTAGTAAACCCCAAACTAGGATATTTCCCTTGGAAGGATGAAAGGCTGAGCTGCGGCCTCTCCACATTGAAACCAAAACCCCGTACACAAAACACACCACAGACGGAGGCGCCTTGAGGCTAATAATAAACGGTAGTAAACACCAAAGTACGATATTACCCTTGTAAGGATGAAAGGCTGAGCTGCGGCCTCTCCACGCTGAAACCCAGACCCCGTACACAGAACACACCACAGATGGAGGCGCTTTCATGCTAATAATGAACGGTAGTAAACCTCAAACTAGGATATTACCCTTGGAAGAATGAAAGGCTGAGCTGTCCCGCTGAGCTTGGATCCGGTCCTGATATACAATCAAGGTTGTTATCCCAATCCTCCGCTACTCACGGTTCCTAGCGCTAATAATTGGGATGGCCCCAGTGGCCCTCAGGCATGTCCCTGCGCAGGAGCCCTCGCAGAGCCCTGCTTTGAGCCCTCGGAGAGCCCTCCTCTGAGCCCTCCAGCACCCCTCGCCCAAATATAGCAGCTAGGCGAGGGCTGGTCAGGCAGGTCGACTGCACAAGGCGCGCACCTGAGCTGCGCACGCCCACATCCAGCGCGCATCTGGCCTGTGCACACATACACCTGCTGCACTGCACACCCGGCTGTGCACACGCACAGGGCGCTCACTGCCACCCCTGGCACCTGTCCTGCACCCGTGCGCGGAATGCAGACACGCCGGCTCTGCGCATGGCCCCGACCCGGGGCCTCAAGGCGCACCATAAAAGGGACCCCTCCGGGCTGTACATTATGTGACTGTGTGCTGTTGAGCGTGCCCCCAAGACAAAGAGTGTGCAAAGAGTGAATGCGGTGTCCCTCGAGCCAGCCGTTGAGTGTGCTGCTGAGTGAACCCCCGACTGTGCTGCTGAGTGAACCCCCGACTGTGCTTCTGGGTGAACCCCTGAGTGTCACTGAATGTGCTTTTGAGAGAACCCCTCAGTGCGTCACTGAGTGTGACTCTGAATGTATTTCTGAGTGAAACCTCATTTATCCCGAGTCTGCAGTCTGCACTCAGCCATTCATTCACCTGAGGCCGCACTTAGCCTTTCTTTTGGGTCCATTCCTCACCCTCTTGTTACCCGTAATGACGGCCCACTCTGACCCTGGCAGTGCCCCCGGGTGCCCATACCTTGCAGCTGTCTTTGGCAGTGCCCTTGGCGCTGTACGGCCGTCCTGGCATGGGTGCCATGGTGGGCAGCGGCCAGCGGCTTCACTCCTGCTTGAATCATTCACCCCGAGGCTGCACCTAATCATTCATCCCGAGTCTGCAGTCTGCACTCAGCCATTCATTCACCTGAGGCCGCGCTTAGCCTTTCTCCCGGGTCCATTCCTCAACCTCTTGTTACCCGTAATGACGGCCCCTCCCAATGCTCTCTGGCAGTGACACTGAGTGCCCAGCCCATACCTTGTAGTGCTAGGTGCCCACTCTGACCCTGGCAGTGCCCCCGGGTGCCCATACCTTGCAGCTGTCTGGCAGTGCCCTCAGCGCTGTACGGCCACCCTGGCACGGGTGCCATGGTGGGTAGTGGCCGGCGGCCTGACTCCTGCTTGGTGCCCGGTGCAGAGTGTCCTGTGCCCCCCCACCCTGGAGTTATATGGCCTGTTATGTGACCCGCACAAAGGGCCCTTTGAGGGGCTCACGCACAACGCGCCTTACATTCACATGGAACACCCGGAGCGCTCGCCCACCGCCCTGGTACAGAATGCCCATTGTGTGCAGACACCGTGGACTGCCCAACAGGAAGCAGGATGTGATGTGAGTTAGCCGTTTACCATCTGGCCGAAAGACTGCATCCGTGTTACCTCCTTCTACACCCAAAGGCATGCAGTATTGATAGGAGCCGGGACTCGAGAAGTGAAAGGTGTGAGAAGTGGTCAAGCTTTTGCTGTAGTAAAGGAGGTGCGGGGTTCAAAGGTGTGTGATGTCACGTCCCTTCCCCCGGGCATCTTGGTGAATTGAAGTTATTCTGTCGGGCTGTTTCCTGCCACACGTTAGTGCCTAGTTAAAGCGCCAGAAGAGGTTTTTGCTATGAGCTATCCTCGAGGAGCCGGTAAAGTATGCACGGTTTAATCCGGAGACATCTCGCAGTTGCTCCCTTTGTCTCAATAGAGCCACTGCCAAAGCTGCGTGTGAGCATGTTAATGAGGGCGAGAGCGGATCCTCTCCACGAAGCAGGAACACTGCACAGCATTGAAAACTTCACAGCACGGCAACAAGAAAACAAGCGCGATGCAAAAAAAATTAACACGCTGCTGCCAAGCACCCACAGTCTGCCGAGATCCCCCTGTCCTCCCTGTGACCCCTTGCGCCTTTGAGCTCCATGCCTGCCTGGAGTAAATAAAGTCATAAAAGGAAACATGACCTGTGAACCGTGACAACCAATCAGAGAGCCTACTGCTGCATGCTTCACGCGTGACTGATAAGAAAAGTTGTCGCGACACACGTAAAGCAGGCGAGCCAGTACACCAAAAAGCCAAAGGGAGGCAACGAAAAACCCTCCTTTCCAATGGGAAGCCAGCGTTTACCATAAACGCTGACGCTACCCAATGGAAATGAGGGGCGGGGCTCGAGTCCCCTTATCGAAACTGACTTGTTTACTATAGCTCTCGCAGGCGAGGAGCGCATGCGCGCTCCAACGCCAGGCGAGACCTAAAAAGGGGACAGGGAGAATCCAGCATGCTATAGGCCAATCTTGCTGCTGGATTCCACGGTCAAAGTCATAGGGCGAGTCTTGTGAACTAGATTGCAGGACTGGGCGGAGGATCATTCGATCATCAGTGATGTACAATATGGCTTTCGTAAGGGCCTGGGTACAGTGGAACAGGGCCTTAATTTAACCATCTTGCTAGGCAAATACACTAAGGCAAAAAGGGGCAGGTTATTCCTGGCATTCGTGGATTTAACTGCGGCGTTTGAGTGTGTTATCCACGATAAGCTGTGGAAGATTTTAGAGGGAATGGGGGTAGAAAACTCATTAATATCCTTCTTGAGGCAGCTTTATTCAGGGGCGAAGGCAAGAGTCCGTTATGGGGTTGGGGGGGAGTGCACAAAACGATTTAGTGTAATGAGAGGAGTGAGACAAGGTTGTGTCCTGGCACCTTTCCTTTTTACGTTATATATAAACAATCTAGGAAGCGTACTGGTGCGTGAGTGCCAGGACCTACTGCTAGTAGATAAACGTCCCGTACCTGCACTTATGTAAGCGAATGATGTGGTCCTTATGGCACGCACACCATTAGGCTTTCAAAGGGTAGTCTCTAGTTTTGCTAAGTTTATGTCTAATTTGGGTCTTACCGTTAACACTTCAAAGACATTTATAATGAAGTGTGGGGTAGGTAGTAACAAGAGCAGAGCTTTTTTCCTAGATGCTAATCGGATTGAATGCTCAAAAACTTTTTCTTATCTTGGGATTTTGTTCGACCGGATGGGGACCTGGACTCAGGCGGTCAAAGCCAGGAGGTTGCTATTTATAAAGGCATTGACAGCTCTATCAAATTTTAGCAGAAAACTGGGTTGACGGCCCCCGGTAGAATTGCTACAAATATATAAGACAAAATGTGTATCAATTGCCACTTATGGAGCGGGTATTTGGGGTTATGCCGATGTTAATTCTTTACAGATTGCTGAGAACATGTTTTTTAGGTTCTTGTTGGCCGTCCCAGACAGCACCTCTACTTATATTTGCCACACAGAATTGGGCATGCCACATCTAGCGGACGTTATAAAAATTCAGCCAGTCCTCCTGTGGCACAGGATCTGGACCTCCGATAAGACGTTACTTAATCGCCAAATCCTGAATGATAGCCGCGGGCTAGATGGGGCTAAGCATATTAGGTGGCTAGATTACGTAAAGAAATTCACATCTAACTTAGGCCACCCAGAATATTACAATGACCCCCAATACCATGTGTACTGTGACCAGGAAAGATCTTAAAAGTAGTTGTCTGCGCCTTTTGGAAGAAAATAGAAATATTACCAAAATGACAAAACTAACTGTCCAAGCGCACCATCTTACCCTGACCACTTTCAATATGCAGCCATACATAAGGATGATTACAGACGACTACGATAGATTCTTGCTAACGCGTTTCAGATTAGGCATTATACATAGAACAATAAGTTTCCCTGAACTGAACGATTGGTCGAGACAGCTGAGTAAATGCCCGTGCGATGACATATCTTTACAGACGACCCTGCATGTACTTTTTTTCTGTACATTTTATTCTGCCCAGAGAAGGAGATGGATCCTCCCGATTTTAAGATTACTCGGGCTTAGACAATGTCGCCCTGCTCTCCTGGTCTTACAATCTTTAGAAAATGAACTTGTTATTACTTCCATTACTGTGTTTCTAAAAAATGTTTTTAAATGTAGGAAATCTATTATGATGTGAGATTATTCTGAGCACAATCAAGTGATTGGTTTTATTTTTTGTGTAATCATGTTACGATTGTATTTTAATAATTTTTAATGGACTGACAATTATGCTGAAATTTTATTGTGCTTTTATGATTATCTTAAATAAGTAATCGAATAAAGCTTGATTGAATTGAATTGAATAGTCACCTGCGTCTGTCCCACAGAAGGCCAATATCCAATGTATGCGTCCGGCTTGGTCTTGCAGTGTGCGCCGCAGCTTTTGAATATTCACCCGCGTCTGTCACCATTACAGAAAACAGCCAAAGGATGCCATCCACACTATTTTGGCTGAGCCTCAGGTGCTCTACACCAATCAATAAGCCTGTCACACAGTATAGGAAACTACATTTCCTGCTTCATTACATGTGTGAGTACATAGCTTCACATGTCATATTGGACAGAGCTCTTTGTAGCACACACTCCCGTGATGAGCCATGTTTCATTGGGACAAAATCCATTGTGTGTGATGCACTTCACAACGGTGAGTGACAACTTTGCAGATCATCACCCTAGGCCTGGACACAGTTCCAGGGGCCCATTGTGTGATCACATGTTACATACACCCTGAATTACAGCTGTAATGGACTGTGTGTTCCAAAGTGTTCCTGAGCTACTATTGTGGTGTTAATCCAGAGTATTTGTGTATTGTGCTACGCACATAATTCTTTTTGTATGTTGTAGATGTAAATCGTTTCAAACATCCATCTGTATTTGGCATGTGAGTTGCTGTTGTGTCTGTGTGACACAGACATACATGTTTGCCATGCAAACAAATTTGGGAGCACATCATGTGTGTTTCATGGGTGTGATGGCACGTGTACGTCAGACGTTACATAATGACAGTGTCCATGTGGCATTACAAGATCCCTGTGTGTGGACCTTACAAACACCTGTCATTTGGACAACACATCTATCTTCACTAGTCACTGAGGTGTGTGTTTGGTATGTGACATTTGTTCAGATGTACTGTGACAGACCCCATAGATTGTTCACAGCACAGCATCGCACTTGTTGTTTAACCATCAGAAGCTGAAATGTTCGGTGAGGGGCACATAGCTAGCATATGTGTCCATGCTCAACAGCACACACCTGACTTAATTGAGTCTTGCTATGATGTAGCATGTGATATTTTACATGTTCATTGCCACATATGAAAGGGAAATGATAATCTTTCTTTGCTAACCTATGTACCGTAGGAGACCAGCTGTCCACAGACCCTTCCCAGACCTAGAAACCATGGCTGAACGTGACAGCATCCGACGTTACCGCTTCACCAGACCACTAATTGAGGATTTGGCAGAGCAGTTGGCCCCACATTTGCAACCTGGACGGCCACATCCATCAGCGCTGACCCCAAGGTGAAGGTGATGGCAGCCCTACATTTCTTTGCCACGGGAACCTTCCAGTACACCGTGGCTACTGCTGGTGGGATGTCACAGACAATGTTTACTCGTGTGCTTCGTGATGTTTTGGAGGGAATGTTGAATTTGCTGAACCGGTACATCAAATTCCCAACACCACGACAATTTGCTGACATCAAGAGTGACTTTTATGCTCTGGGAAGGATGCCACATGTGATTGGCTCCATAGATGGTACACATGTGGCTTTGATACCACCACAAGCAAATGAACAGACATACAGGAATCGTAAGCATTTTCACACCATAAATGCCCTGATGGTATGTCTGCCTGACATGACAATCTCACATGTCTGTGCACGTTTCCCCGGATCCGCACATGACGCATACATGATGAGGAATAGTAGGATCCCACAGATGATGTCACAGCTGCAAAATCAGCGTGCCTGGCTTGTCGGTGTGTAATGTCTGTTTACCTTGTGTGCTTTTTGTATCTCGGATTTTACCCTCTTTTCAGACCCATGATATGTTTGTTTGTTTGTTTGTAGGTGACTCCGGATACCCCAACATGCCGTGGTTGCTGACACCACTCAGGAACCCTGTTACCCCTGCTGAGATACGTTTTAATGAGGCACATGGGCGGACCAGGTGAGTGATAGAGCGGACATTTGGACTACTGAAAAGCAGATTTCGCTGCCTGGAACGGACAGGAGGGGCCCTCCAATATGCACCAGGAAAGGTGTGTGGGATCATCATTGTGTGTTGCATGCTACACAACCTGGCAGTGAGGGAAGAGCTACCTCTCATCCAAGATGATGACGACCAACAGCCTCCAGCAGGGGAGGATCCAGCCCTGGGTCATGTTGCCAGTGATGATGAGGGTGAGGGGGATGTTCAGACACAGCTCATCAACAACTTTTTCTCATGATTGTGAGTATACAGTGATGAGTTGTCTAAGCTTTTTCTTTGCCTGATATGTGTATGTAGTGCAATGTCTCTGCATACGTGTGGCTGCATGCTACTTGACATGATCCTTGCAGTTATGTGTCCGTTGAGTTAGTATGTTCACCATTACCGTGTTGACATGAGTCCTAGGTTGTTTTCACGAATCATGAGACTTGTGTATGGAATGTCTATTGGAGATGTATGCAGTTATTTTGGTATTTCAAGACTGTTGTATGTCTGTCCTTCACAGGGTCCTTTGGCTGTTGTCTGGTGACATGTGACCGCCAAAACACACAATGCTGTTACAGAGTGCAACTTTTCTTGGAAACAGGAAGCGGTGCCACATACCCAAGTACTGACATTTCTGACCCTCTTGGTTACTTTGTGCTCATTGTCACGGTGAGGTTACCTTGCATCTGTTGTGGAAGCAACATGTTGTGATTGTGTAATAAACCTGTGCTCCACATTGGGGTGTGCCTCGTCTGTATACACACATCCAACATTCATTTGCATACTGTACCTGTGGCCTGATTGCCACTTTCTCAGAATGAGTTTAGTGTATGTGCATTTCAGTGTCTTTTCAGTTCACAATAGTGGAGGCAATGAGTATGTGTGCAATGGGAATTTTGTGTTGTGTTGACCTTGTAGTGTGTATCTCTCATATGTGTCACATCACCATGACTCACAAGACTGTGTTTTAATTGCTTTAGTCGTTTTCCTGCACAGTCTTTGTTTAGCAGGTCATCATTTCTATGTAACAAACCAAGTTTAATTCACGACAGAGGCAAGTATTGTGTGATTATGATTTAATTTAGATGCATGTGTGAAATAGTTCACATAATTGATAGTGCTGTAGTGTGATAGAAATCCAAAGTTCACAGAGGAGTTGTTAGTGTTAGTAGATGAAATTTTCAGAGCCAAGTCCACAGTCATTTGATTCATTGTTCCAACTTAGACCCTCCATCACATGTGGGAGAGTTCAGTGACAGTCAACAAGGTGAATGCTTTGCACACAATGGAGGATATCAGGAGCAGGTGCTCACTTCCTGTGGGGTATGCATGGCCATCTGTCTCTCACTTGTCCTTCTTCGGATGACCCCTCTTCTTCTTTTGAGGAGGACCCTCAGTTGCAGGCTGCTGCAGTGCCAGGGACTCTCTGCCAGAGTCCTCATCCCTCCCTGTGGCAGTTGCAGATGTTGTGGCACAGATGTAGTGGGCACACATGGAGGTGTGGTCATGATGTCAGCAATCTGGCGGAGGCATGTGAGTATGTCCCTGTGCACCGCAGTGAGGTCATCCATTTTATCCATTTTGGACTCCATCCTAGACATGTGGGTCTCCATCCTGGGCATGTGGGAGTCCAATTTGGAATAATGGGCAGCCTGCTGTTGTTGCATGTCCTTGAGGATCCCCAATACCTGGCCAAAGTCTCCGGTGCATTCTTGGTATGCATTAATGATGCGTCCTAACTGTGGGTCATCTTGCGCAGCAGCACCATCTTCAGGACGTGACCTCACCCTGCGCACCCTCACACCACCCCTACCCACACGAGTAGGACCTGCCGTTGCAGACACAGACAACACTGAGCCTCCTTCACTGTTGACACTGGTGTTGTTGTCCGCCAACTCCAGAGAACCCTGTGTAGCTGTGCCGTCGGTGTTTTCTTGCCTTGGTCTGTCCGTGTTGGTAGAGGTCAGCTGGGTGTTGGCAGATGTAGCAGGAGTGGTAGCAGGGGGTGCTGAAGTTACAGCTGCTGGTGCTACATGCTGATCCACACCGGAGGGGCCAGGTCGTTCATCGTCGTCCGAAAAGGACTGAGAGACATCCACACTGGAGAGCTCAGGGTCAACCAGAGTCTGGGACTGGGATTCTTGTTCTGTTCCTGCAGTGTCCCCAGCAGGCCCTCTGGGTAGGAGAAACACACAATGTATGTTGTAGTTTGGCACACATCAACGGATCACACACATTACAGTTGCTATTGTACTTCATGATGAGTGTATGTACATTGCATTGCCCTCAATTGTCACAGACAGAGGCCTATATTGGTTAAGAACATTGTAATTACAACCTGAAGCATTTTGATGAGCACGTAGAGCTTTGTGCATGAACAGCTCATGTATTGATTCATTGACTGTACATAGCCATTGAAACTCAAGTGCCACCCTATGCCTGACACAGGTGTGTTGTTCTTTTCAACATTTGTGCTTTAACAATGACATACGTGCACTTCCTCTTACGATGTGTTGCAAGATTCGTGCATGTGTGCTGGCATTTGTGCATGTCTTTTTGAGTCACATTGGTGTGTCTAACAACATAGTCACAGTCCGGTATGTATGTGATCAATTGAGATATACTATTTTGTTATATGTGTTCCTAGTTCTCATCTCATTGCATACATGTGATTGTGTTATCGTAGCAAATGATGTTGCTGCTGAGCTTTGTACGTGATAACGTCATTTATCTTGTCAATGTCCTCACTGGAAAGATGAGTTAACCAAGGCTGCTTTCTTGCTTTTCCATGCTCTTAACAGTGAGGTCCAGAGGTTTGTGTGTTTGAGTTATGCTGCTGTAAGTTGTACGCCTCCTCCAACCCAGTCCAAATTACTCCTTGTGTTGAAAGTGTCGATGACAGTGAGGGGAGTGTAGTGGCAAGGATGCTGACAACGCTGCATGATGTAGGAGTTGAAAGCAGCTCACAACAGCGTTTTGTGTAAATGACACCATGCAACAGTGTCAGCTATCTTTCTGTGGCCATTCCATTCACTGTCAGGTATCCCTTGTCAATGATGTACATGTAGCTTCGTGTGTGTGTATTGATGTGTGCTATGTCTGCATCTCACCACTTGTCCTGTACTCCACACACCTTCACAGCCAGCCCAGGGGGCACCCCTGGGACAATGCATCCCCAGACAGTGAGTGGAAATATACAGTTAAGTTGGCTGAGAGTGTGAACGTGTGTGAGAAGGTCAGTGCCTAGGTGTGACTTGTGGCCAATTCATACATCAGGCCCATGTGTCAGCCATCTTGCCAGGGCATTTACTTTCACTGTCATGGATTGACTGGTCCCAAGAGTGCTATTCGTTCTGGTTGAGAAGGTGTGTGTAGAGCAGGCCTTGATAGCAGTTGGAGTCATTGCAGAACCTCCTCCTCCCCCAGAGCCCAGATAATCCCCCATGAACCATGCTTCCATTACAGGGAGTCAAAGTTTACATTCAGGATGTCAGCCAGTGGTGTCCTGGTGTTTGTTTGAGCACAACTCCCAACAGGGCCTTGTGCTCCCTACACCAGAGCCCAGTGTCAGCCATCTTGGCAGTACTTTTCCACTCCCTGTGAGATGGCTTGATGGGCCATGTGGGAGGAGGACTGTTGGCTGTGACTACGACTCCCATCATGCTTTTGGCTACACCCACCTTCCCAGCAAACCCAACCTTCCTTCCTGTGAATCAGCTTTCCTGGGAGTGAATGTGTGCAAACAAGATGGCTGCTGCATATGACTGGGGTAAACAGCGTTAACAACGCTTGCGAAACAACGCATGCCGTTACAACGCGGTCGTTACAACGACCACGTTGTTAGTTCGTATACCGTTACAACGCAAGTCGGAACAACGACTTGCGTTGTAAGGGGCAGAAGGTGTTGGATTTAAAATCCAACACCTTCCCTACTGACCGCACAGACTGGAGTTGGAATAGTAAATTATACTATTCCAACATCCAGCGCCCCTTACAACGCAAGTCGTTGTTCCGACTTGCGTTGTAACGGTATGCGAACTAACAACACGGTCGTTAGTTGTAACGCCATGCGTTATAAACACATGCGAAATAAGGTGGCATATTCTGTGACTGGTGTTTGGATCCCATTGCCTTGCTGTGAGGTAGTGCTAAGTTTTGAAATATTTGTAAATGTGAGCTTTCCTGTTATATTGCAGGTATGTTGTTAGTTACAATCTGAATTTAAACACAGATCCCACCATGGACTAGTGCTCCTCACACCAGGGCCCAGTGTCAGGCATCTTGGAAGTAGATTTACCTTGAGTCTCAGGTTGGGCATATTCCCAGGCATTGGTGGGAGGGGTGTGCGTGTGCATGTGACAGGGCCTGCTGGTAGATGTGGTCAGAGCTAGCAATCCTCCTCCCACCCAGACCAAATAGGCCACCATGAACCATGCTTCCATGACAGTGATTAAAAGTTTACGTTCAAGATGTCTGACAGTGGTGGCCTCGTGTTTGTTTGTGCACAACTCCCAGCAGGGCCTTGTGCTCCCTACACCAGAGCCCAGTGTCAGCCATCTTGTCAGTACTTTTCCACTCCCTGTGAGCTGAGCATAGTTGAAGGTGGGCTTGATGGGCCATGCGGGAGGAAGACTGTTAGCTGTGACTACGACTCCCATCATGCTTTTGGCTACACCCACCTTCCCAGCAAACCCGACCTTCCTTCCTGTGACTCAGCTTCCCTGTGAAGTAGTGTAACAGTGCTGGCAAGATGGCTGACAGTGTTTGTTGGTGTTTTGAGGCCAAAGCCTTGCTGTATTTGTTAGTAAGTTTGTACATGTTATGACATAGTTACATATTACTCTGAGATTGCAGGTATTGTGTTTATCTAACTGGCATACACATCACAGGATAATTAGCTTTCGGTTGATATGGCTTTGCTAACAGTGATTGGTTTCACTGTCCCCTTAACAGTGATGTCTGTGTGTGTTTATTGCCTCACAATATTGGCTAGTTGGTTATGTACTCACCAGGCTCTGGTATTCCTGTTAATCCATGAATGCCCTCCGGTGGAAGGATGGCCCGCACCTTCTCCTCCCAGGAAGAGAAGTGCTTAGGTTTTGCAGGAGGGCCACCGCCGGTCTGCTGGCTCAGGGCATGGTCTCTGCCAATCAGCTTCTTGACCCTCCTTCGCACATCATAGTACCTGTTCCTGATGTCGTCCATTGTGCGCAGGCAAGGTGCTTGTGCGTTCACCTTGTTGACAATCCTCTCCCACATCTTTGTTTTCTGGGACATGGGGGTCTGTTGGACCAATGTGCCAAATAACTGTGGCTCTACTCTGAGAATGTAATCTACCATGACTTCCAACTCACTATCTGTGAACTTTGGATTCTTCTTTGGAGGCATGGTGATGGGTGGTGGTGGAGATGGATGTGTGGGTGAGTGTGAAAGTGAGGGTGAGTGAGTATAAGTTAAGCTGGGTGTTTGTGAGTGTGCTTTTTGAGAGGTGCTAGTGGTGTAAAGGTTGTGTGGTGGGTGAGTTGTGAGTGTATGTCTCAGTGCAGTGTAGTGGTGTTCTCTGCTGGCAGCTCTGTTGAATTTGCAAAGGATCATGTTAAGGATTTTGGCCCTTTATGTAGGTTGAGTTGTGGGTGTGTCTTAAATAATTATTATTTTTTACATTTGACAATGCTTGTTTGGTCTTTTTCTGTTTGGTTCAGTTGAGCATGATGGAGACGTTCAGTTAACCCCGACGGATGCTTTTATCAGCATTGGCGGGGTAGTCCGTGTCTGTCCCACTCACGTTATGCTAGGTTGCAACGTTCGCGTACGAGTTCGTCGCGTCGGGCTCTTTTACGGCCGAGTCACTGGTTTCTGTACGTGTCGGTCGTACGTATTGTGCTCCGTGCGAGTCGGTTGTATTTCACACGCATTGCACCGTACTACGCCGGTCGTACAGCGCGTGTACGTGTCGGTCGGAATACAGTTCCGGTCCGTGTCAGTCGGAACGGTTTCCGACCAGGATCGGAATCGGGCCCTTAGGGGTCGATTCCGATCTCGCTCGGAAAGCCCTCTGTACGACTCAGATCCGGAGGGTTTTCTGAGCGAGACGTGCTCCGGGAGTCCGAACGAGCGAGTATGATGCAGCCGTATTCTTGCGGACTCCGTTCGCTCGGACTCCCATTGAACTCTATGGGAGCCTGTGTTCAGACGCGTACACAGGCCCCATAGCAGAAAAGGGGTGGGTGGGGAAAAGCGTACACCCTGTGGCGGGCACCCCATGTTGCCCGCCACACTGTGCATGCTTGGATCGGGGGGACCCATGGGCACCCCCGTGATAGATTCGAGGGCCCCGAGTGAAGGGGGGCCTGGTACGGCCCCCCAAAGTACGCTTCCGACAGCCGTTTCGCTCCGCTGAGACCGAGGCGAAGCGGCTGTCCGAATCGTGCATCGTACTCGCTCGGTCGGAAAGCGGCTCCATTGCGCGGCATGATCCGTGTACAAACAAGACGTACGGAGCGGTTCGGGTCCGGAAACGATTTGGTCGGCGCTTACGCGATCTTCGCATCGTACTTGGTCGTTCGGACTTGTGTAAGATTCGGTCGTAAACAAGGGCTATGAATCGGATCCGGTAAAGCCAAATCCGATACGGAGGCCTTCCGAGCGAGATCGTAATCGACCCCTAAACATATATCATTTACTATTCCCACACCAAACTATATTAACTCTGGGAAGGTGCTGGACACTAAACATATATAATTTACTATTCCCACTCCAATTTATATTAACTCTGGAAAGGTGCTGGACACTAAACATATATAATTTACTACTCCCACTCCAATTTATATAAAGTCAGGGAAGGTGTTGGACACTAAACATATATAATTTACTATTCCCCCTCCAATGTATATTAAGTCAGGGAAGGTGTTGGACACTAAACATATATAATTTACTATTCCCACTCCAATTTATATTAAGACAGGGAAAGGTGCTGGACACTAAACATATATAATTTACTATTCCCACTCCAAACTATATTAACTCTTGGAAGGTGCTGGACAGTAACTATACATAATTTATTATTCCCACTCCAAACTATATTAACTCTGGGAAGATGTTGGACACTAAACATATATAATTTACTATTCCCACTCCAATTTATATTAAGTCAGAGAAGGTGCTGGACACTATTCCCAATTAAAAATACATAAAATATTAAAAAGTGTTACTCAGTATCGATTTTAAAAGTAATATTCATAAATACAAAAATTTCTTAAAATGTAATTACTGTAAAAAATGTTTAGAAAATATTTTAATATACATATTTTGAAACAATTAAAATTTGTAAACATATATTTCTATATATCTATCTAAAATAAATATTATATATTTTTTTTAATTTAAAAATTATAAAAATTTATTTTGAATATTATGAGCCCATTTATATACATAATCCACTATAAAAAATTACTCTCATTATTAAAAAATTAACAATAACCCAACTATTCAATTTTAAATTTAATTTCTTCCTTTTTAAATTTAAAAATTTACTCAAATGTATCCCCTATAAACACAGCATCACACTCATAAAAAATATTTGTATATTTTTTTCGTAAATATTAAAACATTTTTTTAATATATATTTTTTAAAACACTCCCCACCCTTATCCCCTATAAACTCAACATCCTGCTCCTAAACATTTTTTTTTATATATTTCCAATTTTTTTTAAAAATTCATTGAAAATTAATTCTTTTTAAAACACTCCCCACCCTTATCCCCTATAAACCCAACATCCCACTCCTAAAAAAATTCTAATTTGTTTTATAAAATGTAAATTTAAAAAAAAAAATGTTTACAAAAGTTTTAAAACACTCCCCACCCTTATCCCCTATAAACCCAACATCCCGCTCCTAAAAAAAGTTCTACTTTTTTTTATACATTTTTGATTTTTTAATAAAAAATTTTACAAAATGTTTAAAGCACTCCCGCCCTTATCCCCTATAAACCCAACATCCCGCTCCTAAAAAAAAATATTATAATTAAAAACTTTTCAAACATTGATTAACTATTTTTATAACATAAACAAACATATAACATATTAAAAAAAAAAAGAAGATATATGTGCATAACGATATTTTAGCAAACGTCATTAATCACGATATTTTTAACAAAACACTAAATCGATATTATTAACATCGATATTTTAAACATCGATATTTCTTACTATCGATATTTAAAACTCAATATAATTACATATCGATATTATAAATTCGATATTGTGTCCACTTACCACTTTATACATCTTTTTTTCCTAATGTGAGGATTCCAATACACTGAATCCTGCTGCATACATAACAAGGCCCTGTGTGCTTGGAGAGAGACAGGGGGGGGGGAGCTGAGTTTCTGAGCCCCCCCTGGCTTGTCTTATAAAACCGCTGCAGACCATCCCGGCTGATTTGCATACTTTCCTCTCTCTAAGGGGGTCATTAGGATGGCGGACGGACTTGAGTCCGTCCGCCATCTGGTGTAAACTGGGACCGTCCGCCATGCATGCGGCGGTCCAGCACCCTCGATCACAATGCGACCGCTACCATGGCGGTTGGATCATGATCATTAACATTGCGGCGGGTGCTGCTGAAATCAGCACCCGCCGCGATGTCAATATGCCATGTACTGCATTTCACAGCACTACGTGGCAGGCACCACGCGGTGCCTCCCACGTAGTGAGGTGAAATTTAGGTGGGGTACCATGGGTACCCCCCAAGTGCATCCTCCCCTCCCCCCAACACAAAGGGGACCCGCAACGGGCCCCCGTCACTGATCCCCACCAGCCTTTCTATGGCGGCAATGCCGCCATAGAAATGCCGGATCTAGCCAGCATCGTGATTTGGTGGACGGTGCCTGCTAGGCACCGCCACCATTTCTGGCAATGGGGACCGTCCGCCAGGCAATCTGTAAGATTGCTGTTGGCGGACCCGTGGTGGACGGACTTTGCGTCCACCACGGTCCGAGCGCGATTCCCTCCGCCATCGTAATGTGGCGGGGGGAAAAGCGCGGTACGATTGCGGAAGGACCGCCACCACATGGCTGGCGGTGACGGGCCTTCCGCAATCATAATAGGCCCCTAAATGTGTGTCTCTATCTCTCTCTCTCTGCCTCTCTCTCTGCCCCTCCCACTCCCTCTCTTTCCATCTGCCTTAACCTCTCTGATTCTCTCTTTCTCCATATTTCTCTCCCTATGCATCTGTTTCTCTCTTTCTCTCTTCCTCGCTTTCTCTCTCCCTCTGTCTCTTTTTTTTTTTTTTCGGACTTTTATATAGCGCGAACTTGACCCGAAGTTATCTGAGCAATAACAGGATATTGAGCGCCATTGCCGAGTCTCGAACCCAGTTGAGATCGGCAGCTCTAGCTGTTAGAACACATCCTCTTCCCAGACCACATCCTCTCTCTCTCTCTCTCTCTCACTCTCTCTCTCTCTCTCTTTCCACCTCCCTCTACCTCTCCGCTTCTCTCTTTCTCTCTCCCTCTTTTTCTCTTCCTCTGCATTGGTCTCTCTCTTTCTCTCTGTCTCTCTCTGTCTCTCTCTGTCTTTCTCTCTCTCTGTCTCTCTCTCTCTCTCTCTCTCTGTATCTCAGCCCCAAGCTAAGAATAATAAGAATAAGAATAAGAATGTTATTGATAATAATAATAATAAAAGTGGGAGGAGCAGCAACAGGGAGTGGATGGGTCGGAGGGGGCAGTAAAGGGGAGGAGGCAGATGGGAGGGAGAAGCAACAGGGAACTGAAAGCAACAGGGAGTGGGAGGGTGAAAGGGGAAAGCATCACTCAAGGGGGAAGCACACAAGAGAGAAACCAACGTGAGTGAGAGAAGCTCACCAGAGCAAGAACTACACAAAAGGAGGGTGAGAGAGGGAAACACGGAGCACAGCAGAGGGAGGGGAGTGGAACACAAGGTAGACAGCTGGAAAACACAAGGGAGACAGCTGGAAAACACAAGCACTCTCATGGAGTGCTTAACCAAAAAGAAAAACATAGTTCCCGAAGATTAAGCAGTAGAAGAAAAGAGGATATTCTCCAGGCCAGGGGCAAACACAGAAGAGGGAGGCAAGCCTACACAAGATAGTGAATAAAAAGCATTCTAATGAAAGTGACAATAAAGCCAGCTGATGGTAAGCAGTAGTTGGGCTCTTAGCCCACTGTAAGCTTACTTTCGCAACTAGACAACCCTTGCTGTCTGGTAGGCGAGACCTAAAAAGGGAAAGAAGAGCGAATCCCTGCGCTTTAATGAAAATACAAATGGGTAAGCAGACTCAAGCTTCATACCTTGACTGACACAGGCCCTTTTCCCCCTTGCCCATGCAGTGTTGTTATTATTTCCTGGAATCCTCAACTGGTAGACCTGTGCACAGCACTTGGTCTGGAGGAAACAAAATGTTAAAGGTGAACCCCCTGAAGAGGTAAAGGAGAGACAGATACAAAAGCAGGAGATGGTGTGGGTGTTATCAGGTGCCCGTACCAAGCCTCCACTGCTCTTGTGCACAGCATTGCCAGATCCAGAAAACATTTGGGAAACTATTACTAGCAAGAAGCAGCAGATGGCAGCAACATCTCACATACCGCATGCGATGGGCCGACTCATTCTCAACAACATATTTAAAAATATAGGGGCAGATTTACAAGCCCCTTGCGCCACTTTTGCGTCATTTTTAACATGGGAAAAGTGACGTACGGGTGGCGCAAGGGGCTTGTAAATATGCCCCATAGTTTTTGTGTGTGTAAGTATTTTTAATGTTATATTCTTGTGACTCATGTGTTCTTATTAGCTCTTAGGTGCGCTTACTCATTGCAATCAGTTCTTCATCACAAAAATACGAAAAAGACGGCAGAAAATCACAAACCAGAGGGCTCCCTTAATGTGTCACTCCTTTACACACCCACCCATGAGTTAAATAAATATTTTTCAACAGCCAACTGAAGATAACAAGTGCTCTTCCCTCTCCAAATTGAAACCCACCTTGGCCCATCAAGGCGCGATTCTCTTCTTAGGTACCAGGAAAATATGCATCCATATTCATTCCCTTTTAACATTTTTTTAACTAATCTCTAACTACACACAGGTGAGCGGGCCTTCTCACACTAAAAAACTCACAGTAAAGCCCCAAATTAAGATATTTTTAATGGGACGATCCAGCCCTCACTGTACATGTTTTCTTAGGTTGGTTTTAGGTATAATCATTTTGTTTGCTATTAAGCTTTTTCTGAAGCGTTTTTGGTGTCGTGGGAGGCTGCCTAAAAGTTGATCAGCAAAATACTTAGAAAACAGCACAGGTTTTCAAAATGAAAGCTTTCATTTGACCTTTTCGGATTACCCCTACTTGTTATTATAAACTACACATAATGGAATAGCATGTGATGTTTTTATAATGCATATCTGAGGCCTCCTGGGTTCTGGCGCAAATCAACAAAGGAGGGACAGAGACAGAAAAAGGTAACATTAAAGAAGGATGAAGGGGCAGAAGCCAAACGACAATGTAATAAAAACACATTCCGGTATGAGCACTTTTTTTTCAACGCTTTTGTGCTGCCACAAAAGAAAGTTGTTACTGTTCTGAATAATACTCATTTAGAAACTGTGGTAAAAGGGAGTCTGGCAGCTCAGGAGCTGTTGCACTTTGTTGTGGTACCGTTTTTGGAACGTTTGATTAGGTTTTAGATCCGCTTCTTGTGAGGAGTTTTCCACCGGTCTTATAGCTGCTCGGCTGAAGTTTCTGTCAGGAAGGCAGAGCTAACTTCAGTAAAAGGCGCAGCTGAGGCCTAAACCACTCCTACAGCTGGTTTTAGCTGCTGCACGTTTCTTCATTTATGGTGACTATCAAATACTTTTGTTGCGATTTCCAATTTCAACTGGGCATGTTTGAAATATAATTAATTTGGCAAAATGGAAGGAAATAATTTGCATATTGGAAATAATAAACAAACAATGTCTCCTCCACAAGTAAAATCAAAAATTGTTGACTCCAACGAACCTACATTACCTACATTGTTGGAAGAACTACAGGCTGTTCGTTTAAATACAGATACTATTGCGTCAGAAATTAAAAATATTCGCCTAGACACAGCTAGTGTTTCTATGAAAGTTTCTAATAGCTCAATTAAAATTCAAGATAACAAATCAAAAATGTACACTCTGACGCCCCTTGCAGCAAACATTCTATCAATGAGAAAGCTACTTTTGGATTTAGAAAATCGTAATCAACAATATAATCTGAGCATCTTTAATTTACCGGAAGAGGTAGTAGGCAATGACTGCAGAAAGTATTTAGAGAATTTATTGCCTGGTCTTTTACATTTAAAATTCTCAGAGAAATTTGAATTTGACAAGGCTCACAGAATTCTCTCTCATCATAATCCCGTCATGACAAACCGCGATAAATGATTTTTAAAGTTTTGTGTCACCATCATTTAGTGATGATCAGAAAAGCAGCAAGAGATATCCCATCTTTATTACCTTTATTGGTAAACGGTTATAAAATCTATATACACCCGGATGTTGCTAAAGAAACTGTAACAATACGCAAAGAATTCACTGAGCTTAGACCACGCTTATGAAGTTCTGGTTTTAAATAGGGTCTTTTGACCCTTCTACTATGCCAATATGGAAAGAAGGTTTTCAAGTCATTTCAACATCCGGAAGATCTTTGTGCATTCTTAGAGCAACATTCTCCATTTTCCATGGAAACTAATGAGCCTAATACTTGATTTCTCTGCCGTGAATTTTCCTTATAATTCACCTTTCTTCTAAGATTAGCTATGAGGGTGTTTTTGTTTTCGCAGGTCATTGTTGTTTATGCATTTGTGCGATTCAGCTGTATTATTTATGTTTCTATGTTGTTTTATTTATGTCTGTTTTTGTCTTTTGAATTTCTCCTCCTATTTTATTCTAGACCTACTTTTTATACTTCTACACTTTCTTCTTCATGCATTTACTTTCCTCTCTCTTTTATTTTGAAATATGGTTAATATAAATAACAGAAAAAAAATTATTTGAATGTTAAAGGTTTAAGACATCCTGTTAAACGTGTTAAAGTTTTAGATTACTTAGTAAGTCATAAAGGAGACATTTGTTTACTCCAGGAGACACATATTGGTGATACAGTTTTAGCTTGCATGCAGACAAAATGGGTTGGTAGTGTTAATTCTTCCCCTGCAGTTAAAAGAAAAAACGGTGTTGCTATTCTTTTTGGAAAAAGATTACATCATCAAATATTGAACAAATATGCTAATGCAGAGGGTTGTTATATTATAGTTAAAATTAAAATTGACAATGCAATTCTTCATTTAATTAATGTATATGGACCGACAAGTGATGATCTTAATTTTCTGGTCTCTTTTTACCTCTGAGGTGCTGAAGTTAGGTAAATTTCCCCTTAATATAGGGGGTGATTTAAACCTCATATGTGATCCTTTATTGGATAGAACATCACCAACTAAATTTCGTCCACCTAAATCTTTTTTTACTTTAAAATCTTTTTTTTAATCCACTAAGTTGGTAGATATTTGGTGTTTACACCACAACAGAGAAATGTTTTTAGTTTTTTCTAATCCTCATAATTCTTATTTAGGTTGGATTAGTTATTAGTTTGCCGTCAATTAATTCAGTCAATTTCTACTCCACTTATACATAACATAGATATTTCTGATCATGCACTCACCTCAGTTGTATTACAACTTAGCTCTACTATTCAGGCTCAAACCAGATGGCGTATGAATACTCATAATGTCCTTAAGGAAAATAATAAATCAAAACTCTCGTCAGTCCTTCATAATTATTTTACTTTTAATTCAGAAGGTTTTACGTGTATGGTAACTCGTTGGGATGCATTTAAGGCTTAAATCATTTTACTCTAAATTTACAGCTCTGGATAAGGAGATTGCAAAATTTGAGAGAATCTTTACATCATCCAACGATCTCAGATATAAAATATAACTGCAAAAACTTCATTGTGCATTAAATTCAATATTAAGCAGTAGAGGTGGCATACAATTTCTAATAATAAAGCCAAATTCTGTTTTAGTGCTAATAGATTGGGTAGACTTTTGGCAAACTATCTACGTATTAAAAAAGATAAAACTCAAATTAATGCAAGTCATGCTTTGAATGGTGAGATTGCATTATCCCACAAAGATATAGTTAATGAATTTTTTAATTATTATTCAGCATTATATAATGCACCTCCACCTAGTGATTCTTCACTTATTGATTGTTTCTTGCACAGTTGTGAATTACCAAAAAGATTGCAATACGTTAAAGATGAATTAGATTTGCCAATTACTGTAGAAGAGATTGATTTGGCTATTAAATCCCTTAAATTGCACAAATCATCTGGTCCAGATGGTATTCCAGCTGAATTTTATAGAGAAATTTGTTCAAGCTTTTTACCCATTTTAGCTCCTCAGGAACAACATCTGGGTCTTTTACTGAAGCACTGATTATAGTTCTTCCAAAACAAAGATTCAAATCTTGTTTCTAATTATCACCCCATTTCCTTAATAAATCAAGTTTGTAAACTCTATTCTAAAATTGTGCTTGATTTCATAATACATATTAATACAATCTGGTTTCATGAAACATAGATATTCTGTAAATAATACTCAAGTGTTATTACATGCTATTGAAGCGGGACCGTCCTTAACCTCACCATCTGGAATATTGGCATTAGATGCTGAAAAAACATTTGATAAAGTTCATTGGCAATATTTATTTTGTACCTTATTTGCATTTAACTTTGGTGGTTCATTTATTCGTATGATATCAGCACTTTATTCTAGCCTATCCGCTCAGCTTTTTATTAATGGTCAAATCTTTAATCAGTTTTTCATTTTTAGAGGCACTAGACAAGGTTGTCCCTTGTCTCAATTACTTTTTCTTCTTGTTATTGAACCATTGCTCACAGCTATCAGAAATTGGACAGCTATTAATGGTATTAATATTTAGGATGCTAGTATAAAAACTTTAGCCTATGCTGATGATGTGCTTTTGTTTATTAGTGACCCTCAATCTTCCCTTCCTCCTTTATTTGAGTTACTTTCATCTTACTCACAGATTTCAAGTTATTCATTAAATATCAATAACATAATTTTTTTTCATTTAAATGTTCATTGCACCCCTGGAATGTTACCTATAAAGGAAATAATTTGGCAAAAGGATACTCTTAAATATCTTGGTATTTTATTTTCCCACACCATAAAAAAATCGATCACTTTAAATTGTGAAAGTATTATAAATGATATCAAAGACAAATTGCATCTATCTTGGTGGGGGAAAATGGATTCAATTAAAATGGTTGCTCCAAAAATATTTTACCTCCTTGCTATGATTCCAATTTCCTCTTCAGTTTTATGGAAATGTTGATCAACTCCTATCTAAGTTTATCTGGAATAATAAAACTCCTCGTATATCTTATAAAAAATTAACAATTGCTAAATACAATGGGGGCTTTGGTTTACCAGATTTTTTTTAACTATCATAAAGCCCTTATATTAAAGCAAAATTCCCTCTGATTTAATCATACTCATCTTAATTAGATTTCTACATGGCTTTTCTTTGAAAAAAAGTTGATATCGCCATTTCCATTTCCTGCTTCATTAACTATGTCTAATGCTTCCAACGTTTCTTAGTAAATCAATTATTTTAAAGTCTACAAAGTTAATATTACACGATTTAGATTCATTTTTTCAGTCAACTATTTCACAGACCTTAAATATGTCTTCAGTTGCTAAAATTTGCCCGAAATGCACATTTTTGGCAGTCCTGGATTAAAGCTTGTATTTTTTATTTTAAAGATGTATATCATAATAACACTTTTTTAACATTTAATGAATTACAACTAAAATTTCTTTTGCCTCCTTCTGATTTTATCAAACATGAAATTCTCTGTACCTCTATGCTAGATTCCTTTCCTAATAACTCTCCTTCAATTGTCACCTCTGATTTAGAAACTTATATGCACACAGTATCTACTTCATCTCATGCTGTATCATTAATTTATAAAACAAGTGAACAATTTAGAAGGTGATAATATTAATTTTCTATCCACGTTTTGGAATAATTAATGACCTTTGGCGTTATCTCATGATATCTGGATGAAAATTTGGCTAAATAGTATATCAGAATGGTTACCTATGGCTTTGCATCAAACAAATGTGTTCATATTATTTATTTGCCTATGGACCCCCTTTCAATTGTTTAATGCAAAACTGTAATCTTCTTCTTATTATTGTTGCCATTGCAAATTGAACCCAGGTACGTTAAAGCATATGCTTTATGAATGTAATTTAGTCTCTAGTTTTTGGACGGAGGTATGGGATATCATTAATAAAATATAAAAAAATTCATATACCCTTCCATACAATATGCTGATCTGTAAATCTGCAGTTCTTTCCACAAACATGTCTGATTTGAACATGAAGCTACTAGATTTTTTAATTTCAGCTGCTTTAAAATATGTTACTGAAAATTGGAAAGATGCTTCATTATTATCAATACATACATGGTGGTCATGGATAATAATTTTTACTAAAACAAAGTGCTAATTTGTCTTTTTAGGTGATGTCCATAACTCTACTTATCATTCATTTTGGAAACCGATTAATAATTATATAGCTCCATATTTATAAATAAGTATTTCTAATATGTTATTTATTGTTTGATATATAAAGAAGTTATCATTAAATAAGTAGCTCTGGATAATAATAGTCATATTGACGCTATATATGTGTTCATCCTCTCCCTTATTATTTAATTTTTCTTTTGTATATAATATTATCATCGTAACTGTATAGGTACATTTATTATATTAATGTCCATGCTAAAGATAATTATGTAAATACCATGTTTGGTGCTGTTTTTTTTAATCGTCTCTGCCTTTTTAAAGAAAAATTCAATAAAATATTTTGGGCCAGAAACTGTGGTATAAGAAGGAACAGTAAAACTTGTTGAAAGGCAATCACAAACCCACACAAAGCATCTTTGATCAGGGCACACAGCTCCTAAAAATGCTTAAAATGAAGGAGTTTTGCCCAGTGATTAAGATAACCAAATGTCTCATGTCACCAAGGACATTGTAGTCCTCTTCTAGATTTTCATTTAATAATCTAATGCTTTCTGGGAGTTGTAAGGCCGGTTCACTACATTGAACTAACTCAAATGCAAACAATAATTTGTAAAAGGAACCTCGTCAATTAATCAAAAATGGACCATTTCAAAGGAGCAAAGGTCCACATTTAGCAATTAAAATATCACTTTTCCGTACAATAATAAGAATATTGCTAGTGACTTCAGAGTTTTATGCCTCTAAATTGTGATGGCACTCCTAAGTGATTTTCAATAGCTTTATCGTGAGCAGTTGGGGGTTCTTTATCCCAAATATAAAATACATGGGATCCAGCAATCCCCATATAAAGGCCCATTTCTAATTTCCCTATTACAGTTGCGCCACCTGTAATAAAGAAATTATGTAGTTGCTCAAATATAATACGTTTTTACAGTTGAGTTGTGACGTCATAATGCCTGCTGTCAGAGCTAGGAGACAAGATGAGAGGAAGGTCACAAAGAATGATTACAGCTGCAGTTTAAACAACAAAACTAGAACAACCTTTTCATTCGTCTAATCTGTTTTTTTAACATGAACAGAAATCAGTAAAAAGGAGATATTTGTGGCAACATATTAATTTTTTGCATGCTGTGGGACATTACGGGCAAGATAAAATGTCTCTGCATTGTACTACACGTTCTGAGCTACAGCATTTTTTGCAGACTTACATTAAACTGTTTCTAATATCTTTTTGCACTTACTTCTGTATGGTCAGCAGATTGTTTATTCTTCATGGCTGCAACCCTAATAGCTCTTTCATATGAAGGGGGGACTCCAAACCCAGGCACCACTTGGGGCAGAGCGCCGCCAACGTCATCGCGACTTCTGTTTGCGCCCAGAGGTGCATAAGAGGGCTCGGAGCCTCCCGCAGCGCAGGCCGCACAAACCGGACACCGGGGGGACTCCAAACCCCTGCACCTCTTGCGGTAGAGCGCCGCCAACGTCATCGCGACTTCTGTTTGCGCCCAGAGGCGCATAAGAGGGCTCGCAGCCTCCGGCAGTGCGGGACACGCAAACCGGACACCGGGGGGACTCCAAACCCTGGCACCACTTGCGCAGAGCGCCTCCAACGTCATTGCGACTTCTGTTTGCACTTGGAGGTGTATAAGGGGGCTCAGAGCCTCCCACAGCGTGGGACGCGCGGGGGCGTGCCCGGGCCACGCCTGGGCATAGCCCGGGCCAAGGTCGGGCCCGTCTGCGCCCGTCACATACCAACAGGGGCTGGGCTGGGCCCCCCCCCCCTGGTCTTGCTATCAGGGTCGAACTCTGCCTCTGCAAAGGGTCTTTTACACAGCCCCCATTTTCTATCAAGCAACAACCCAGCAACCTTTGGGTGGGTTCAACAAAATAACTGAGAGGACGACGCCGAGAGGACCCGTAAGTGCCAATTTTGCTTTTTAGACAGCTTTTAACAACTTGGTAAGCTGCAGTAGTACCCTTGCCCTCTCTTGGAGTCTCCCCTCACAATACAGCGCACTTTACCTCTGTGTGGTCGAAGTGGCAAACGCAAGAAGTGGGGTGTTTACGTAACTTGCACAGTAAATCCTAAATAATGGGAAAGCGCACTACTAACGTAATCCATCAAGCGACACCCCAGTTAATACCCCCACCCCTGCCGCAGACTTCCATCTATAGGATGCTCCAGAGGGCCATAGGGGTAGTGACCACAGAGATAGAACTAACAGAACGTCGGCTGTCACTGACCCCTGATCTCCGGTGCACTTCTACAGACCTGGTCACGCTCACAACTAATAGTGATCTGGAAAGAACCCCGGTGTTGTCTCTGCAAGCACCTGACACCGAAATGGGAACTTCACCCAAAGTATCCACACAGAGGGGGGGTGAGACCAAGGGTACAGTTAAGAACAATAAATCCAAAAAGTCCACTAGGGCGGGGGTAAAGCGGAAAAAATCCAACGACGGAACACCTGTTAATATGGGAACCACGACTAACCAGGTCTTGGACAATGGTCAAAGTATAGAACTGGACACGTCACTCCCGCCATGGGTGGCCGGCCTGATGGAGGTTCTACGAGGGCAGACCAGGAACATTGTGAGAGAGGAGCTCGCCCCAGTATCAGCTCGACTTGATAAACTGGCCAACCTGTGTGTCAATAGTGATGGGAAAACCCTTGTAAACCCCGCACCACCTAGAGTGAGCGGAACTGACCCTGTTGGCCACAGACCTTCTGGCATTGCAGAGGCTATGGGAAGGCCCGAAGCATCTTGTGAGGAGGTCGCGGCTTCCCTGGCTCTGGCAAGCAATCGCTCAGTTCCTGGACCTAAGCAAGGGGAGCGGGCACCACCAACTACGGGTACTTTGACCAACAGTATGGCCAAAGCTGAGCCCCAGAACTGGGGGGGTGGGGTAGGGACCGATCTGCCAACAATAAACCTTCCCCCAGCTTCAACCCCATATGTTGTGTACTTGCAGGAGTCCCTGAAGCTAAAGAGGGTCAGAGGGAAACCCAGTTTAAGCTTTAAAACAATTGTTTGCACTGGCTTGTTAGATATTGTCAGAATGCCTACTCACATGCTATCGAAATTCTTATGACTCAAAGGGTCAGCTGGGTGGGAAACAGGCCCAAAGATCAACATGGGGATTGTGTCATAATTAATTTTAAAAACCCATGAATCGTACAACACCTCTTGCAACTGAACCACCTTACCCAGGACCCAGGTACCACAATCAGGCCACTCCCGCTCATCCACTTCTACATTCCAAGACCGATGATCCAAACCAGGGCAGGAAACTGTTGATCACAGGATAACTGGTATCAGAATCAGTCATTGTTGGGACCAGGATATCAATACTCGAGACCTCAAACATTTAATCTGCCCTTGGCAAATAGAAATGGGGTCCTGGAAGAAGTCGATTGACTTGTACCAAAACCTAACCCGAACCGCAAACCACCTGTCCAGGGACTCTTAGGGGGTGGGGCTTGTGGCCGAGCTTGCGATCCGGCTCGGCCGTTCTGCATGGGGCAGGGAGGGAACCAAAGATGGCACAAACGAGAGAGATCTCAATGGGTACGGCCACGGTTGTTAAAACTGAAGAGTCTAGGCCCATCAGACAGTGTCCCAATGTTAATCCTGTTAATGTGCATTCTAGTTCTACTGATTCCCCCACACTGTTCCTAGGTTCACTAGTGACTTCAAGCCCCAAGTTTAACGCATTGCCTTCGGAAAAAGCCCCCTCTAGCTCAATAAACCCACATGCCCAAACTCACACACTAGGTGTATTAGAAACCCACTGCGCTATAGTCAATAGGGCGAAACCTGTAGCTTCCGCTGGTATAATGAGCAAGTGCCACAGTGTACTGTTTGAGCCAGAAGATTCACTGGAGCTTTAAACCCAGGGTGGCAGTTCAGTCAATCAAAACGTAACGGATAAATTTAGGGTTTTATCCTGGAATGTAGCAGGCCTCAAGAGTACACTGAGCTGTCCCGATTGGGGGGATTTTGTGGATTAATTTGACATATGCATGTTCCAGGAAACTTGGGCAATGGAGGAGACATTGCGTGTAGGGTTCACATCTTTTAAAATGCCTGCCCTATCACGGGGACGGGGTAGACCCTCTGTAGGGTTATGTACTTGGGTAGGTTCCCATCTAGGTTGCACAGTCACTCCGGTGGAGTACCCCTCAGTTGATATCCTGTGTACTATGCTAACCTTCTCACCAAACTTCAAACTAGTTTTAGTCAATGTCTATTCCAGGCCTGTGAGGATCGGCCAAGAATCCCCGACTCTAGACCAACTAGATGGCCTAATCTCTAGTTTTCCCAATAATGTTTTGGTGGTTTTAGGGGGCAATTTTACCTGCCAATATGAGTCAAAGAAAGATCTTAATGGCACACCACCCACAGAGGAGGACGAGCTCTGGGCCATCCCTGAGCCTAACATTTCTCCAATCAGGGCTTGGACACCACTGGCTCTCCAGATAAAATCATTCACTCTAAAACACTCTCTGTGAGCCTGCAATGGCTGAACCAGTTCCGACTCTCCTGGGAAGCACACATTCAATAGGGTTGGTCACTCTTCCATCATAGACTACATCCTGGTAGAAACCAGGATGTGGGACAGGGTTGTTGACTTTGCTGTCCTGCCATGACACAGCAGCGAACATAACGCTCTAACTCTCGAGCTGTTGGTGTCAACTACTGGGGGAAACCCTGACCTAGTCTCACCAATAGATAATAGACTAACACTCACCAATGGTAGGTGAAAAGCAAGGTGGGCATGGATAGAACAATCGCCCCAAAAAATGGCCCTTTTATTTGAATCCATCATACCCATTTTTGTGGAACTGGTAAAGCTTGTCACGAAAGATGGTACCGTTGTATCCACAGTACATGTTGCTAAGATCCATGAGACCTTGACCGTCAAGTTGGTGGACATATTCTGGCCAGTGGGCACGCAGGGGAGAGGGACAAAGGTGAAGCAAACCTGGTTCAACGGAAGCTGTCGGGAGAAAAAGAAGGTCTTAATAGAGGCTATAAAATCCAAGAGTAGCACCCAAATAAAAGCAGCGAGGGCCTTTTATAAAGCCACTATTGCACTCGCAAAACAATCTTGGGAAATGGACCGATGGGCAACCTTGAAAGTGGCCCTAGTGGCCAAAGACATGAAAGCCTTTTGGAGCATCGTAACCACAGGTAGCAGCAATGGAAAGGCGGCTTTGCAGCCAAATATAGCGGCTGATAGTTGGAAAGAGCATTTCCAGGCTCTCTATGCTCCATTGGAGGCTGAGGTCAGTAGTCAGACCCTAGTAACCCAGCCACTATTGAATTCCAATCTAGAGACCCCGGAGCTAACCTTGGCAGAAGTTATCAGAGCTGTAAACAGAATAGCTCCTGGCAAAGCCCCAGGTCTGGATAAGATACCTGGGGATCTTTTCCGTGCCGAACCTAACATCTGGTGTCCCTATTTGTGGGTGCTTTTCAATGCCATTGTACAAGGGATGGCACTTCTCGCAACCTGAGCTGGAGCCGAGATTCTTCCAGTATATAAAAAGGGGTCTCCCTTACTACCAACCAACTACAGGCCGATCAGTTTGATCGATGTATTGCAAAAAGTTTTTGCCAGGATCCTACTTGATTGCCTGCAGACCTGGCTGAAGAAAAAACACAAGGTTATGAGCCCTTTGCAAGCTGGCTTCAGGGAAAAAACATCCACTATCGACCAAATTTTTAGGCTCCAACTCCTCTTCTGGAAATCAGTGTATTTGGAAGGTGGTAGTCTTTATCTGGTCTTTGTGGATCTTAACAGTGCCTTTGATCTGGTCCCTAGAGACGCACTCTGGGTGGTACTGAGTGACCTTGGAATCCCCCACTATCTTCTGAATATGTTGAGAAGACTGCATGATGGCAATTATGCCCAAATCAGGTATGGGAGGCATGGGGAACTTACTCCACCTATTCCAATCAACAGGGGTGTTAGACAGGGCTGTGTGCTCGCCCCTACCCTGTTCTGTATTCACATCAACGGACTGGTAGGTGTGTTGAGTGGACTGAAAGACATAGATGCCTCCAAGTAAGCACACAAGTTAATTCCAGCAATGATGTTCGCAGACAACACCCTCCTACTTTCTAAATCTCCAATGGGCATTAAGAGAATCCTTGACGGGTTCTGTGAGGGGAGGAGATCAATATACAAAAGACAAAATACATGGTCTTCAACCCCGCTAACTCTACCCGCCCCAACCCGCACATGAATGGTATCCACCGGCAGCGGGTATCTGTTTTTGACTACTTAGGTCTTACCCTAACAGAAAAAATGGACTGGGGGCCACAAACAGACAAGTCAAGCCTCAAGTTGGCCCAGACCGCTGGCGGTCTGGCCAAGCTCTACAGAATCTCTTTTCACAAGCCTGTCGGCCTGGTCATAGAGATTTATAAAACCCAATTAAGGAGTGCTGAACATTAGTTCCACTTCAATTTGGATCTAGGAGTGAGACCCATTGCAGAGGAAATTGGTTGTAGACCCCTACTATTTTGGCGGCGCTTATGGGTGACCCCTGAACTGGCCGAATATTGGTCTGAGCTTCAAGAATTACTGGGCCTTCCCGGCATTGATAAACTGACTTGGTTCGTACACATCAAGGAAGGTCTCCGTATCATAGGTAGAGATAATCTATGGGACAACCCGGAGTCGGCTTGGGCAGCAATCTCGCACAATCAACTAGTTAGCAGCTATAGGGGGGGAAACTCGCCCAACTCTATGAAACTTCTGCCACCGGCTCCCTTACAGCTAATTTTTTGGCAATAAAGGATATGTACAATCTAGAGCCATGCCTAGATGAAATTCAACCGGCTCTAGCCAGAAAACTGTATGTACAATTCAGGCACGGCTCTCTCCCCCTTCGTGCATTTACTAATAAATGGTCTGGCAGCTCTGCTTTGAGGTGCCCAGCCTGCAGTAGCGGAGAGGAGACCGAACTCAATGTATTTTTTTTCTGTCCTGGGTATCAAAAAATTAGACACAGATGGCTGGTTCAATTGTGCAGGAACCTAGGTACACGACACGGTGAAGAAGCATTTATGCTCCTAAAATATAACACACAAATGGCAATTGTTTATGCTGTATCTCGTTTTTTAAGCTCTATGTGGTGGGCGCGTAAGGTCTTTTTAGGAACCAGTAATGAATTTAATACTGACTGATTTTTAACTGTTATGTACAACCCAATCGTGTTTTATTCGGGTTTTAGCTTTTTAATCTGTTTTTATATATTGCATATATCTGTGAATGTTCTTTTATGGTCTACGGACCGAAATAAAGAAAGATTGGATTGGATTGGATATGAAAGAGCACAATGCCTGGGATTTAGGCGGTTTGTGTGAAAAGAGATGGAGTGACCATGTATAATAACGAATAAAATACCCTCTACCATACATTAAAAGGATATTGCGTGTCACCTCCGAATGCCATGACCTTATATAGGAACTTGGCCTTCCGCCTCGTTTCTTATATGGTCTTGCAACTCCTCAGTAACTTGCAGCATTCTAATAATGTACATGGCATATGGAGAAACAGTGTATACTTGGGATTAAAAAAATTATTGCTCACGTCCAGATGGACAAAACCTTTCACATCAAACTGACCCTGAGACCACATTATGGAAGGCTAATGCTGACTTCATTGCTAAAATATAGAGGTTCCCTTAAAGTTCTTTCCTTTACCCAGAGGTCTGAATGGATGCACTCCCAATCTCTGGTGGTGACATTTGTCATTATCTTCTCAACAGACAGGACATGGCAAAATTCAAATACCATCATACATCCCCCATAATCTTCCCATCCACCAAAGGAGCTAATCCAGTTAAGTGCTACAGCCCCTGACTTCAACAAATCTACTGCAGGAGTTTGGTCACTCCAGATGTTCATCTGTTCCCCTGTCAGTGTCTGAACCATGCCAGCACCTAGAGGTTGTCTACTCAAGTGATGTCCAATATAGGTGTAGACTTATTGCAGATTTTCAGGAGTACCATTGTCAATGTAAATCATTTCTATTTCCATTTATTATACATACACTTATCTTACGTGAATATTTGGTACAAGAAATCTGATATGTATATGACTCACCTGGAAATACATTGGACACCATAGTATAGACTTAGAGCCCCCTCCCCATAGTGGGCTCTACCGGCCATTAAAGGCCCGCTTCACCGTTAAAGGCCCGAGCCGAAGGCAAGGGCCTGTAACAAGGGAGCGGGCCTTTAATGACAAGTAGAGCCCGCTAAGGAGGGCTCTAAGGCTATTAAAACATTCTGTCCCTAGAGGGCAGAATGTAAAACAAAGGCATCACAGAGCCCGGGGGGATTCAAATCCCCTTGGGTTCCGTGAGGCCTTTTGTTCACAGCAACAGCTGTGAACACACATTATAATGGTGATGCTCCGGGCTTCTACCGGCCATTAGAAGCCCGGAGCACTCCACAGCACGGAGACAGCACTACTCGAAGTAGCAGAAACTGTCCGGGAGACAATGGATAAAGGGAACTGTGCAATGCTGGTGCTATTGGATCTGTCGGCAGCATTTGACACAGTGTCTCATAAGATCCTCTTAGACAGGCTTCAACAGTTGGGAGTGACGGGGACTACTTTAGCTTGGTTCTGTTCCTTCCTAGAAGGCCGCTCCCAGAGAATTCGGCTGCATCCTTACACTTCTAATTCTCGCCCTTTGATCTGTGGAGTGCCTCAGGGTTCAGCCCTTAGCCCGACCCTTTTTAATGTCTACCTCGCCCCTCTGGCCCCTCTGGTAAAGCAACGCGGGGTTGATGTTATCTCATATGCTGATGACACGCAGCTCGTGTTTTCTTTCCAAGATTGCTCTGAGGCCGTATTTTCAAACTTTAGGCAGTGTCTCATGGACATCTCAGCTTGGATGACAGCTAACTGCCTAAAGCTGAACACAGAAAAAACGGAGGTGCTATTTTTAAACCAGCCCTCACCTCCATTATCAGATTTCTGGTGACCCGCAGAACTCAACCCCCCTCCTCTCCCAGTCTCGTCTGCGAGGAATCTGGGGTTTAAACTAGATACTTCCCTGTCATGTAAGACTCAGATAGCCCATGTTTCCTCGTCCTGCTTTTGGAAAATGAAGGCCCTTCGGAGATTCCTCTACTTCCTACCAATGGACTGTAGGAAAACAATAGTCCATGCAGTGATTACAACACAGCTTGACTATGCAAATAGTCTGTACATCGGGCTGCCAGCATACCTGCTCAGGAAATTGCAAACTGTGCAGAATGCAGCAGCCAGGCTTATTAGGAACATCCCACTAAGACATCATATATCCCCTCATCTGCGTAGTCTCCACTGGCTGCCTGTCAAGAGAAGAACTGAATTTAAGGCACTAACTCTTGCATACAGAGCACTTAATGATATTGGCCCGCAATATCTAAAGAAGAGAGTTCGCAAATATCATCAGTCCAGGACCCTAAGATCTAATCATCGTGAGTGCCTTGTCATCCCCCGTTTTTCTAAGTCCAGAATAGGAGGACGGTCCTTTTCCGTCAAAACCGCGACCTTGTGGAACTCCATGCCTGATCATATCAGAAAAGCCAAGTCGGAACCTATCTTCCGGAAGGATTTGAAGACTTGGCTCTTCAGCCTCCTTTAGCAAACTAGGACTCGACAACTTTAACTTGCCCTCACCCCTCACTGTATCCGCAAGCGCCGGGACACCCCCGTTGGGGGTAGCTGAGCGCTATATAAGCTTAAATACATACATTAAATACATACAATGGAGCTCCCAACATTCCAATGTTCTGATATAGCCTTATAGCCCGCCGTAGCGGGCTATACCGGCTATTAAAGGCCCGCTCCCGCGTTAAAGGCCCGAGCCGAAGGCGAGGGACTTTAACAAGGGTGAGGGACTTTAATAGCTGGTATAGCCCTGCTACGAAGGGCTATAAGGCTATTAGAACATTCTGCCACTAGAGGGCAGAATGTTCTAACAAATAAAACAAAGGCTTCTCGAAGCTCGAGGGGATTTGAATCCCCTTGAGCTCCGAGAGGCCTTTGTAAAACATTGGAATGTTGCTCTGCGGACCTTTACCGGCCCGTAGAAGCAGGGAGCACTTCATTGTCTACAATGGAGCTCCCAACATTCCAATGTTCTAATATAGCCTTATAGCCCGCTGCCGAGGGCTATACCGGCTGTTAAAGGCCCTGATCCAGAGTTATAGGCCCGAGCCGCAGGCGAGGGCCTATAACAAGGGAGAGGGCCTTTAACAACCGGTATAGCCTGAGGCCGAAGAGCTATAGAGCTATTAGAACATTCCACCCACTAAGGGTAGAATGTTCTAAATTAAAAATGGAGAAACAAAAAGACAAACATTGGAATGTTGGAGCGCTGGGCTTATACCAGCCATTATAAGGCCTGAGCAACTCCATTGTCTTCAATGGAGCTCCCAACATTCCAATGTTCTAATATGTCTTAAACAAGTGGATGTTACATTCTTTGGTCTAAATCATTCTTAACAATGTTTTCCTGAAAATTGTTGCTGTTTATATATATGGTATTTTTATTTCATTACTGTGATTAATGTTTATTACGTAATGGCTAAGGGCTGGCCTCTGGTTCAAAAGCACCCTAGGCAGTACATAAATTGGTGCTATTATAAAGAGCCAGACCAAGCCCTTCTACCTTTGTGTGACAAATAGAAGACTCAGCTCAGGGTTATATGTTGTACAACTTACTTAAAATGTACTCTAGTCCTCCTGGAGTATCAATTGGTTTCTATTTCTTGATTTTCCAAAGGAATCCACTGTATTGATTTGAACTCATTCATGGATTCAATGTTTTGGATGTGAAGGGCCATTCTAGAATAAGACTAAATAAAGTTACTGCAGCTCGGCTTTTTCACAATGAAATCTTGGGTCGGATGAGTATGAATATGTGTTGTGTGTCAAGTTTTGGATGTTTGTGCATCTGAAGATGGTACTTCACTTGGTTGGTTACACCAAAATGAGGACAGGGGCTAAAATAAAAGGGATCAGAGGTCCATGTTGCCCTGCTGGTGTAGTGAACACTAGTAGGAAGTGTAAGAAGCTATGTGCTCTTCTCAAGAGGCCGGCTATACTTTCAATGGAATATAACATTCACTTCTCTGTAATGCTGCTATACCTTGCACCAAAGAGAATCATGGATGCTGCACCAAAGAGAATCATGGATGCTGCACCAAAGAGAATCATGGATGCTGCATCAAAGAGAATCATGGATGCTGCACCAAAGAGAATCATGGATGCTGCACCAAAGAGAATCATGGATGCTGCACCAAAGAGAATCATGGATGCTGCACCAAAGAGAATCATGGATGCTGCACCAAAGAGAATCATGGATGCTGCACCAAAGAGAATCATGGATGCTGCACCAAAGAGAATCATGGATGCTGCATCAAAGAGAATCATGGATGCTGCACCAAAGAGAATCATGGATGCTGCATCAAAGAGAATCATGGATGCTGCACCAAAGAGAATCATGGATGCTGCACCAAAGAGAATCATGGATGCTGCACCAAAGAGAATCATGGATGCTGCATCAAAGAGAATCATGGATGCTGCACCAAAGAGAATCATGGATGCTGCACCAAAGAGAATCATGGATGCTGCACCAAAGAGAATCATGGATGCTGCACCAAAGAGAATCATGGATGCTGCACCAAAGAGAATCATGGATGCTGCATCAAAGAGAATCATGGATGCTGCACCAAAGAGAATCATGGATGCTGCACCAAAGAGAATCATGGATGCTGCACCAAAGAGAATCATGGATGCTGCACCAAAGAGAATCATGGATGCTGCATCAAAGAGAATCATGGATGCTGCACCAAAGAGAATCATGGATGCTGCACCAAAGAGAATCATGGATGCTGCACCAAAGAGAATCATGGATGCTGCATCAAAGAGAATCATGGATGCTGCACCAAAGAGAATCATGGATGCTGCATCAAAGAGAATCATGGATGCTGCACGGGTAATGGAACAGCATGGGCAACTTGCCGGACCGGTAGAACTGCCGGCACAACTTGGCACCAGCACAACCTGGCACCAAGCCATATACTGTTAAATCAACATCACTTTCATGCACCACACCAACATATACCTCAGAATGCACACTCAGAACCATCATAAATAAAGAACATCATCACATGCACCTCACATCACAAGACTCCGACCTGAGCTGTAATGCACATATTAAAAGCGCTCTACTCGGATGAGCAGTGGATAACTAACCTCCTACCCCAATGAAGAGAAAAGCAAACGTCCTTTGGCACGCCCACCCATGCACATAAAATATCGCACATAGCTTCCTAGATCAAACTACGTTTACTTTGATACTAACTCACACTAAACATTTGAAAGCACGAATCTCCTCAAACAATAAACTGCACGCAAACAAACACCAACAAAACAACAGACACGATCAGAGGTTCCTCGAGTCTGATTTATGGCCTTCCCAGATATGGCAAAAAGGAGGGCCAGGTCGAGAATGCACGACGGTGCCATAGCAACGCTAGTTAGTGCTACACAAATGCAAATAGCACAACATAAATGCAAATTCTACGGTGTGTTTCCTATCGAACTCATGCCAACAAGAACAAATAAATCGGCCCTCCCTACAAAATCCGCTTTATATGTGCCCTGGGGACGCATGCGCTCAGAAGAACAAGGTGTGATGCCAAATAGGGCCACACAGGCAGCACAAGGAGATGGAAAGAGCACAGATGAAGCATATCACAGTGACTCGCCATCCTTTCTGTGCAATGACCCCACGACGGTCCTCTCGTTCTAAATAACAATGAAGCACTGGGGTCTACGCCTGAGCCGGGGTCCGAGCGAGTGCTCTTGTTTGTAATGAAAGAGAGCTAATGAGCTTCGAGAAGTAAAGTTACATTAAATGACTTTTGTTGCACCTTCGTCTTGCTACCTTTCATTTCTAATTTGTGAGAATCAATTATCAAACGCAGGGCGCTGTGTACTGAGGATATGACTGGCCGTTCCCGTGGCGCAGAGACACTAAGCATTGCATCAACTCACTAACCCTTCTAAAAGCTCTTAGAAGCGCGCAGCCCTCCAAGGCTTAGAGATGTCTCTTGCAAAGGGAGAGACGACCTTTTAAACTTCTTGCTTGCTCACTGGAGGTATAGTTTGCGTTTCTATTTCTGTTCATGTGTTCATGTTGTTACGTGGTGGGTTGTCCAGCGTCGCTCTTCCCGGTATCCAGTGTGACCTGCCTGTTGCATATCTCATTGTCATTCTCCAAGAGCTTAGTCAGGGAGCGCTTTCACCACAGCTGCTCTGGGGTCCCTCGTGTGGTGTGATTGGATCAGTGAGTCAAACAAACTACCCCCATAATCCTCTGCATGCGCCAAGTATCTACAGAGTAAAGATTCCTTTCACCACAGGTGCTCTTGGGTCCCTCGTGTGGTGTGATTGGATCAGTGAGTCAACCAAACTACCCCCATAATCCTCTGCATGCGCCAAGTATCTACAGAGTAAAGATTCCTTTCACCACAGGTGCTCTGGGGTCCCTCGTGTGGTGTGATTGGATCAGTGAGTCAAACAAGCTACCCCCATAATCCTCTGCATGCGCCAAGTATCTACACAGTAAAGATTCCTTTCACACAGATGTTCGCTAGACCCATGTCATGAAAGTTACTTTTAGCCGATTCAGGTTTCTCAGCCAACATCTCTACACAGGCTGAGCATGGGCAGTCCATATCTGTAATGGGAAAAGCAAAACCGCCAGGGCCAGCATGCTTAGTGCTGGTTACAGGACAACCAGGGCAAGGTGAAAGCCTCCAATGGAGCTTGTTCTACTACCCCTTTTCTAAAATGGTGGCATTCAGCTTTTCCTTGATGTCCAGAAAACAGCACTGAGCAGGTCTAGAACTTTTTGAAAGGGAAAAGACCACCACATGGAACGTGGAGCCTGGGGAGAGAGATGAATAAAGTGTGGGAGAAGGGAATGAGGAGAGGCGGAGAGGGGTGGAGGGATATAGATGGAAATGTTATGTTATGCTATGTTATTTTACTGGAGATTTCAAGTGCGCACGTACACCAAATAAGTTCCTTGGCCCATATCTGAAAGAGGGTTTGCCAGACCACTTTCAGAAGGCCACAAGGCAAGCAGGAACTACTGACCCCAACTGTACGGATTGTGGCTTTTTACTCCTTATGTGCCGGGGCCTGACCTAATTATAAGTCTTGAGCAACTGGGTCAAGTAGTACCCCTTCACCACGTGACTCTCAGTGGTAGCGCAGGTCGAGCAATCTAAGGCTTTTCAGAGGGGGTGTGGGGGAATGCCAGGTGTACACAGGCTCAACTCAAAACAATTCCAGCAATCCCCAAAAATGAATATCCAGTCAGATACCTGCTTTTATGAAAAAAATTGTATTTATATACAGACACAAAGTCAAAAACAGCACACAACAAATAATGCACACAGGCTTCGTAAGGCCGGCACTCTAGCATTGTCCAGGTATTTTCCTGAGTCCCACTCCCCTATCTAAGGACAGTGGTTCTTACCCATTCACATGAGATGATCATTCAGTTTAGGACCCGCTAGAAAGTACAAGTCTTAGAAGTTCCACAATGACTTCTTAAAAAGTCAATGTGTGCCAGGGCAGTAGCACTTGTAGGCAGAGCAAGTTCCGCTAGGACACAATGGCTTACCAATCAGTCTTGCTCACTCTTGCATGGAGCTGTGGTTCAGTGTTAGAAATGGGGGTCTCTAGTTGGTAAAGGTATGTAACTATGTCCAAGTAGGGGCCCTTGCTTCTAGTCAGGGTATGAGGGAGACACACTTTAGATAACCCTTACTCACCCCCTTGGTAGTTTGGCACAAGCAGACAGGCTTATCCCAAAGGCAATGTGTAAAGTATTTGTACACAAAACACACAGTAACACAGTGAAAACACTGCAAATGGACACCACACCAGTTACCCAGTGGGCAGGGGCACTTGTCAAGGATATCCCCTGTCGCCACTACTATTCGTACTTGCATTAGAACCTCTAGCCATCAGGTCGCGGAAAGAAGCAGGACAAATAGGAATTAGAATGGGAAACACTACACACGTGCTGTCAGCATATGCAGACGACCTAATAGCATACACCCACGACCTGACTGGCAACCTAGAGCCGATGCCAAGCATTTTCCAACACTTCGAACATATCTCAGGCCTAGCCATAAATGAAACGAAATCCCAAGTATTCTTCTTCCACCCTGGCGATCGCCCAGTTGCGATCCGATTTGGGCAGCTTTCCCTCTCAGTAGCACAACACACGTTCAAATATCTAGGCATCCAAATCTATAGGGCTCCACAGGACCTAATAGAGGGCAACTTGACCAGAGCAGTAAGGACGCTGCGCTCCCAGACGACCTTCTAGACCTCGCTACCGCTCTCTGTAATGGGCCGTATAGCCATATCTAAGATGGTGGTTCTCCCACGTCTGTTATACTTCTTTACAAACCTACCGGTACTGATTCCTACCTCCCTATTTAAAACACTAGATGCACTATTATCGGACCTAATCTGGGGGACTGGCAGCAGAAGGATGGGACTCACCAAATTACAACTGGAGACAGACAGAGGGGGGTTAGGGGCACCTGACTTCTGCGACTACTGTTACGCAAGTCAACTTCAATGGCTATCATACTGGCTTGCCGGACACAATCTGCACGAACTGGGTCATACCGCACAAGACATCAACCGAGGAGCCCTACACACTCTACTACTGCCCCGGAGCACGATCCCCCTAGGAGTATCAACGCTTCTACGTACAGCACTCACATATTGGAAAAAGGCAATGCAATACACACACCAGCGTCCCCCATATGCCAATAACACTCCCTTGCTAGGAATCCCCACACCCACTGGCCTAATCACTAAACGGAATATCCTCAGCTGGTCTGAGGGGGGGGTCATCACAGTAGGGGCGTTGTTTAACAACGGCATCCTAATGGACCATGAGAACTTTACTCTGGAGAACGGGGTCCCATCAATCAATCAATCAGGGGTTTGTTAAAGCGCAACTACTCACCCGTAAGGGTCTCAAGGCGCTAGGGGTGGGGGGGGGTGCAGGTTCCATTCCATCAAGGAGGGGGTCTGTCGAAGAGCCAGGTTTTGAGGTTTCTTGCGAAGATGGGGAGCGATGTTGTCTGTCTGAGGTGGAGCGGAAGGGCGTTCCATGCTTTGGCCGCGAGGAAGGAGAAGGAGCGGCCTCCCAATCTGGTCTTTCTGGTGCGGGGGATCACGGCGTAGGAGAGCTGGGCTGATCGTAGGGTCCTTTGGGGTGCGTGGAATTTGAGTTGGCTGTTCAGGTATGCTGGTCCGGTGCCGTGGAGGGCCTTGTGTGCGTGGGTGAGTATCTTGAAGGTGATTCTCGCCTCAACGGGGAGCCAGTGGAGTGTGCGCAGGTGCTGGGAGATGTGGCAGTGTTTTGGCAGGTTGAGGACCAGTCTTGCGGCAGCGTTCTGGATGTTCTGTAGCTTGCAGTGAGGTTTTTGTTTATTCCGGCGTAGAGTGCGTTGCCGTAGTTGAGTCTGCTGGTGACCAGGGCGTGAGTGACGGTCTTTCGGTGTTCGAGGGGGATCCATTTGAAGGTCTTATGAAGGAGGTAGAGGGTGTGGAAGCAGGAAGACGAGACGGAGGTGATCTGGCGGTCCATTTTGAGCTCGGAGTCCAGGATGATTCCCAGGTTGCGTGCGTGGTCCGTGGGTGTTGGCGGGTTTCCGAGTGCGGGGGGCCACTAGGATGTCGCTCCAGGCGTCGGGGTTTGGGCCCATGATGAGTACTTCTGTTTTGTTGGTGTTTAGTTTTAGGCAGCTGTTTTTCATCCATTTGGCGACGCCTTCCATGCCTTCTCGAAAGTTGTGTCTGGCGGTGTTGGGCTCGTTGGATAGGGAGAGGATGAGTTGGGTGTCGTCTGCATATGACACAATGTTGAGTCCATAGGTTCTGACGATGGGGGCGAGTGGAGCCATGTAGACGTTGAAGAGCGTCGGGCTGAGGGAGGGGCCCTGGGGGACTCCGCAGGTGGTAGGTGTAGGGTCCGGAAGGAAAGGGGGGAGTCTGACCCGCTGCGTTCTGCCGGAGAGGAAGGAGCGGATCCAGTCGAGGGCCTTGTCCTGGATTCCTGCGTCGTAGAGTCTGCGTATTAGGGTGCCGTGAGAGACTGTGTCGAACGCCGCTGAGAGGTCGAGGAGGATGAGGGCTACTGTTTCTCCTTTGTCCAGTAGGGTGCGGATGTCGTCTGTTGCGGCGAGGAGGGCGGTTTTCGTACTGTGGTTTTTTCTGAAGCCGGATTGGGAGGAGTCGAGGATGTTGTGTTCTTCAATGAATGTGGCGAGTTGGCTGTTGATGGCTTTCTCGATTACTTTCGCTGGGAACAGGAGCAGGGAGATGGGTCTGTAGTTTTTGAGGTCGGTGGGGTCCGCTGAGGGTTTCTTTAGGAGTGGGTTGACCTCAGCGTGTTTCCAGTCGTCGGGGAACGAGGCGGTAGCCAGGGAACGGTTGATGGTGTGGCGGAGCATGGGTGCGATGGTGTCGGCGGCTCTGTTGAAGATGTGGTGGGGGCAGAGGTCCGTGGGGGCCCCTGAGTGGATTGACTTCATTGTCTTCAGTGTGTCTTCAGTGGTGAGGGCTGTCCAGTTGTCAATCGCTGGTTTCCGGGTGTCGGGGGTGGTTGGTGAGGGTTCAGTGTGTTGGTTGTCTTCGTCAAAGTTGTCGTAGATGCTCTTTATTTTGTGGTGGAAAAAGGTGCTGAGTTTGTCGCAGAGGTTTTGTGAGGGAGGGATGTCGGTAGACTCGCTGGTGGGTTGGGTGAACTCCTTGATGATGCTGAAGAGTTCCTTGCTGTTGTGCGCGTGGGTGGAGATTCTGTCTTCAATAGCTTTTTTCCTTGTTTCTCTGATGAGTTGATGGTGGGCGTTGGTGGCGTCTCTGAAGTTGTTGTGGGCTTCTGTGGATTTGGTGTTCCTCCAGGCCTTTTCGAGGCGGCGGCAAGTGCGTCTGGACTCTCGAAGTTCGGTGGTAAACCATCTGGCTTTCTTGGCGCGGGTATTGTTGTTTTTCTTGAGGGGGGCTATGGTGTTGGCGCTGTCCGAGATCCATGTATGCAGGGTTCGGGCTGCGGTGTTGGGGTCGTCGTTTTCCGCGATGGTTGGGGTGGAATTGTTGAGTGAGGAGGTGAGCTGGTCGTCGGTGATTTTGGTCCAGTTTCTTCGTGGGAGCAGGTGCTGGTGTCTGTGGATGGTGGGTGTTCTGAAGGTGAAGTGGACGCAACGATGGTCGGTCCATGGGAGTTCGGTGGTGTGGCTGAAGGTGATGGAGTTTCCTGTAGTGAAGAGGGGGACGAGGGTGTGTCCTGCTGAGTGCGTGGGCTCGGTCACGATCTGGCGGAGTACAATGTTGTGGAGGTTGTCCAGGAGGGATGTGGTGTTGGGGTCCAGTTGGTTGTCGAGGTGGAAGTTGAGGTCTCCCAGCAGGGTGAGGTTGGTGGATGCGATGGCCTGCGGGGAGATGATGTCCGTGATGGAGTTGGCGAAGGGTCCGCGGAGTCCAGGGGGTCGGTAGATGAGGGTTCCTTGGAGGGTGGCGGTGGGGCTGGCCAGTATCTTGAAGTGAAGGTGTTCCATCAGTTCTGTGGGCTCGTCGGGGAGTGTGCTCAGGCGGAGGCTGGATTTGTGGACGATGGCGATTCCTCCTCCCGGGCGGGTGGGGCGGTCCTTCCTGGAGATCTTGTATCCTTGGGGGATGGCGATGGCGATGTCCGGTCCCGAGGTGGTGTTGGTCCAGGTTTCGGTGAAGAACGCTACGTCCGGGGTGGTGCTGTCGAGGAGGTCCCAGATTTCGGTGGCGTGTTTGTGGAGGGATCGGATGTTGAGGAGGATGCATTGCAGGGTCTTCGGTTCGGTTGTGTTCTTGTGGGCGGATTGTGCTGGATCCGTGTTCTTGGCGGTGCTGCAGGTGTGCCGGCAGCGGTGACAGCTGAAGGGTCCGTGGGTGTCAGCTGGTGACGCTAGCTTGCAGTTGTTGTTGCGGCCTGGGTTGAGTGCGTGGAGTGCTGCTGGGTCGTAGCGTTGGCGGGGCGGAGGTCCAGGGTTCCTGGCGCTGGTCGCGGTCGGGTATCGGCACAGACGGGCTTGCCTTCGGCGCGGTGCGCCCGCTGAGTGCGGCCGCTGCGTGGCCTCCATTAAGTAGGGGTCAGGGAGGGCTGGACAGCTGGGAGGCGGGAGCGGGGAGGGGAGCTGGATTGGGCCGGTCGCGCTGGGGGGGGGGCGGGGGCAGCAGCGGCAGGGAAAGGTAAAGGGAGGAAATAAGGGATAAAGAAAAAGGGAAAATCAGCAGAAATAAGGCAGAAAAGAGCAGAGATGCAGAAAAGTGCAGAAAGGTGAAAAATAAACGAGGGTAGAAAAACGAGTGAAAACGAGTGAAAGAGCAGAGCGAGAGGAAGGAGACAGAGGTCCACTGGACCACCAGGGATGAAGCGCAGGGTAACCTGCGGGTGGAGGAGGGCCTCGATCACCAACACTTGAGAGTGCAGGGGCAGGCCTCACTTAATTGTGGAGCTGCGAGGGTGGGAGAGCAATTTCACTGACAATGAGTCCCAGGCAATTTGTTCATGATACACGCTGTTATACTTTGCTGTGTGAAGAAACACTGGGCTCCAGCTAGGGAAGAACCCCTACCACATGAACTCGTACAGGCGATGTACTTAATGGGTGAAGGACGCCACCTCATAAATTGGCTTTACAAGGGAACCCGGGCGCACACAGGAATCTCCCTCAATGGACTACGTAACAAATGGTTCAGAGACCTGGGGATGGGATTGTCAGATAAGGAGTGGGCCGCCATCTTAGATTACCCAAAAAAGGTAACACGCAATGCCAAATTTACATTTATACAGTACATGATCTTACATAGGGCCTACCTCACCCCACACCACCTACAGCGCATGTATCCAACCATACAGCACCACTGCCCTAGATGCAAGGCAGAAGATGCAGACATTATACACATGCTATGGTCCTGCCCAGGACTCAGAGAGTTTTGGACGGAAGTCATACAGATTATAGGAAATGTAACGGGCCTCGCTGAAGGGAACACTGCCGAAAGATGTGTACTAAGGCTGCATCGATGTCCAAAATCACAGAAAGTGCAGCTTCGTTTCACTGACCTAGCCTTCCTCATAGCTAAATGCTCCATAACAATGAGATGGAAATCGGCCCGGCCTCCAGCGGTCCACATTTGGCATGGGGAAGTGGTTCGCTGGGGGGGGAGCAGAGAGTGCAGTCATCAGGCGGGAGGAGGGCCGAGAACTGCGGAAGAATCTGATCTCTATGGACTGGGACCTCATACTAGAGGCATTCAAAGCCCTTGAACCCGCACCCTTTCCCGCAACACAGGACACACATTAGAGGCCTCTCAGCCTGACACCACACAGTATTGCCCTGTCCAGGTATAGGACAGATGCACAATACCACGTCATACTAAACATGTGCCCCTAAATGATGCAACAAGGTAACCGAGGTAGAACCACACCTCAATAACATAAACGGGGGAGAGCCAGATCAGAGGGTGGGGGAGGGAGGGATTGTTTGTTTAGTTAACACTTTTGGAATTATATCTATCTATATTAAGCCTGCACTAAAGGAATGACACCAAAATCTGAATACATTGTTAAAACTATGCAAGTTAATAATTGCTTACTAGCTGTAAATTATTGGTACCCATAAATGTATGACAAACTGCCTTTCTAATACAACTATGTACAAAATGTATTAAAGATCGTACAAGGCTCGGCAAAATAAAAAATCAATAAACTGTGTTTTTAAAAAATGGACACCACAGCAGTTTAGAAAAATAAAGTATATTTATCTAAACCAAACATGACCAAAACGACAAAAATCCAACATACCTGTATCAAAATATAACTTTAGAACAGTTATTGCAAAAATAGAACTTTTGGAAACAAAATAGCTCCAACTGGGGCTATTACGACGTTGTGACAGGCAGACCGTGAGGTGCGTGGCGTCGGGCACGGAGTCACACGTACCCCCAAACAACAGTGCCTTGGAAAACGAAGTTGCGGATGTGAGGTGTTGGTGCCGAGGTCGAGGGCGGTTCCCTGGTTGTCATGGGGGAGGAGAAGCGTTGAGTCAGTGAGGAAGTGCGTCGTTGAATCCAGGACAGGGGAAGTCTGCGGTGTCGGCAGTGAGATGTCCGTTCCGGTGAGGCGAAGTTGAAGAGTTCGAGAAGTTGCCCTTGTCGGTTATCGGCTCCACAATAACAGGATGCTAATGCTGGCGATGACGGCGTCGGTGTGAGTGCTGGCGTCTGGAAGGCCAATAACTGCATGCGGTGGCAGACTTCGTAGGGCATCAGATCTGCGGTGCACGCAGGGTGGTGCGTCGTGCACTTCACGAGCGGTTCCCCCGACCTCGGTGAAGGTAGTGGCATCACTGGCGGCGTCACTGACGGTGTTGGAGTTGTTTTTCTTGCTTTGCAGCACCAACCACACAATTCTCAGGGCCCAGGAACTGGAATTGGTCCCCTTTTGAATGCAGGAGTTCACACAGGAGTCCAGGTGCTGGTTAGTTGGCTGCAGGTGAAGTCTGTGTCCCTGAGACTTCAGAACAGGAGGCCAGCACACACAACTCCTTGGAGATTCTTCTTCAAACAGGTTCACAGCAAAGTTCCAGTCTTTATCCTTTCCTTGGCAGAAGCAGCAACTGCAGGCCAACCCAGCAAAGCACACAGCAAAGGGGCAGTACTCCTCGTCACAGCTCTCCAACTCTTCTCCTTGGGAAAGGTTTCTCTTGAGTCCAGAAGTGATCTAATTCTCTGGGGTTTAAGGGCTAATACTTATACTCCAGTTTGTCTTTGTTCTCTTTGTAAACACAAGGAGATGATGGATGGACCTCTGAAACTACTCAGACACTCACCCCGAGTCACAGATCTGGGTTGAATCCATCATCGTTCTTTAGCTCACTTCGCCACCCCAGTTCAGACCCAGCCATATGCAAATCAGTCTTGACCCTGTTCTTCATGGGCACAGTCCAGCCCAAACTGCCAAGTCAGGTCTTCCCTGGACTGGAAACAAGCATCCTGGAACCGGTTCTGGGTAACACCCCTCATCATCCAGGCAAGCTTGAATCCAGTGGAAAAGTGAGCACGGAACCCACGTCTGGGCATACCCCTGCCAACTTAGGGCAAACATAGCAAACACAAGGAGGTGATGGACGGAGCTCTGAAACTATTCAGACACTCACCCCCTGTCACAGATCTGGGTTGAATCCATCATCGTTCTTTAGTTCACTTCGCCAGCCCAGTTCAGACCCAGCCATATGCAAATCAGTCTTGACCCTGTTCCTCATGGGAATAGTCCAGCCTGAACTGCCAAGCCAGGTCTTCCCTGGACCGGAAACAAGAATTCTGGGACCGGTTTCGGGGTAGAACCCTTTATCATTCAGGCTAGCTGATTTGCATATGGCTGGGTCTGAACTGGGGTGGCGAAGTGAGCTAAAGAATAATGATGGATTCAACCCAGATCTGTGACTGGGAGTGAGTGTCTGAAAAGTTTCAGCGCTCCGTCCATCATCTCCTTGTGTTTGCTTTGTTCTCTTTGTGGAAAGGGTCCCTGAGCCCAGTCCAAACCAGTTCTGTCCTCTCTGATGCAGCTTCACTACAGGAGGTGCAGACAGCATTGTGCAGAGGAGACTCTGCCTATTCAGGTGCAAGTGAAACTCCTCCCACCACTCTAAATGCAGCCAATGTCTATTCAGCTCAGCTATGAGTCACCCAGGAAAGTGTAGCTGTCTACAGTGAATGCACATCCCCAGCCCCTGTCACTCCAAAACCAGACAGTCAGTCAATACACAAAATAGTAGAGGCACACAGCCTGCATTTCTACATAGTAAGAGCAAGTGGAATATAAGCCGAGGAAGGGGCATCGAAATAAGAAGAATATGCATTAAACAGCCCAGCAATTCTGGGAGTCCCATGTTATTCCTCATTCTGGGCATAAAACTCATAATTGGCTAGAAATGCGGAAGTAATACAATGTCGTTTTGGTACTAGTGGGTCCAGTATTATCACTCTGCTTCTACGATTTATAATGAGGCAACAGTGTGAGTGTAATCCAACAACCTAGCATTACTAACCAAGTTGTGCTTCTTGGCATTGATAGTCTTCTTTTCTGTCTCACCTACCATGGCATTGTCAACCTTGGATTTACATTTTTTGCAGTTCATCTGCTACCTCATAATTGTACCCAATCTTAGGCTTGACAACCCACAATCATGAATACTAATGCATCATGTTTGTGGTCATTCATGTGAAGGATCCAAATGACTTGGGTTGTCAATAGACAAGCATAATATACTGGACGGAAAAGGTTACAAAACAGAGGTTTTGTACTTTTTTTTAACTACAGAATATTGACTTTGTCTTAGAGTTTCTGAGGGGGAGAGTTATGTTTTTTCTGGTCTACGAAGGCAAAGGGCGTAGGTCTAGGGGTTGTGTTTTAGAATTTCATGGCACACTCTTAGTACAAAACCGTGGAAAAAACAAAGTTAAAACATAATTGCCAGTGGATGAATGCAGAGAAACCACGGTTATCTATGGATTGTCATAAATATAGAAACCCACTTAATTGGTACAAGGTTCTTGATGAGTTTGTTTGATATAACACACTCTGGGCCTGATTACAAGTTTGGCGGTCCGACCGCATGAACATCACGGCCACGGTCTCTAGAAGACCACAGCGCTAGCGGTCTTCCGACCGCCATATTACGAGTTTACCCTGGTGCCCGCGGTGTGGCTGAGGGGATCTTGCGGCGATGGTGATTACTTTTCCATATGTATCGATGCCTGTGTGAGCATTTCGACTGCATATGTGTTGGAGGCACATGTACATGATAGATGTGGAAAAATACCACCTACCCATTGCCAGAGTCTAGCCCATATTTAGCCTGTCCAGGCAATGGGTATATGGTACAAAAAGGACTCATTGTATATCACCGCAAACAGGGTCGTAATCTTCGGGGTGAAGATGCTGCTGGGAAGGGGAGAACTGAAGAAAGGGATCAGAGTTGAACTCTGACCAAAAGAACAGGAAAGGGGTGAGTACGCACCCCAAATCCTTCGATTCTGCCAACTTGAAGCTGGCGCTCCCACGCCGCAGTCAGCTCATCGAAAAGCCAACTCGTAATACAGATGGCAGTGAAACTCCCAATTATGAATTGGGATAATAAACTATTGAGCTGTTACTGACCCTGAGTTGGGGTGGTAACTGATTCAATAAGGTGAAGCTGTAGCCTATGGGACAGCTTCCCTTTAGGAAATCCTGTTGGGTAGCATCAGGCAGAGAGTGGTCCAGTGGACCCCCTAATTTCATCCAGCTTTTCAGAATTGTTTTTTTTTTAAAAGGCAGAAGTTATCCCTTTACAGGTAACAGGCTGCTTTTAAAAAAATAGATGTCGACATGCTGGGTTTGCGATCTGCTGTCCTCATAGTCCTCCTTCCCGGTGTTCCCAGCCATTCCTAGAGGCTTGCAAAATGCAGCCTGCTTCATTAACATTCATGAGGCAGCAGGCTTCAACTCGCTATGAATATACATTTTGTGATGCCATTGATTCGAACATCAGTCACATGGCAAAGTGAAGGGTCGTTCACAAACCAGTTGGTGTTTACTTGCACATCCTGGCTTGTGAATTGCCCTTAATACATCTGGCCCCGTGAGGAAGAGGATGGTCCTTTGGTATTAAATATATCGAGCTATCAAAATATATGTTATTTGGCTATTTTCCAGCCATGCAAGAGATTAACATGATCCCAGGCTTAGGTGTGAGTGGAACTGAAAGGAATTCGAAAAATAAGGACATTTGGTTAACTGTGACTGGCAGGTCAGATTCCTGGTGAGAGCAAAATGGAGCACCAAGCAAAGCAAATCCTGGAATTAGAGAGAAATACATCATCAGTAGAGGTGGGCAACCCACTGAAAGATCAAGCCAGGCTTGAGCTTAAAGCCTGGCTCAGCTCGAGGTCATGCTGAAACCTCGAGCCCATAATGAGCCGAGCTTTCATGTGACTTCTACCTGCCTGTCTCCCTTTACCGAGGATGTGGCTTAGGGCCAGAGCTGCCAACCAGGTTCGAGTCTCGGTATCGGCTCAACGTCCTGTGTTTCTGGGCAAATCACTAAATCCCCCGATTATAACCAATAAATGTGACTTTCTGTAATGTAACTAAAGCACACATAAAGAACTCCAATACCTTTGGGTCGAGTTCCCGCTATAGGAAAAATGCACAAAGAGGTAAAGCTAAAGCCTTAACATAAGGAAAGACAAATAGATACCCATGTCTTGGCTTATTTGTACAAAGTGAAACCAGAAAACCTGGATAAATTGCGACTTTCTGCTTAAATTGTGTAATCTTAGGCAAATATTTTATTTCACCAAAACTCTTTTTTCTTCATTAGGTGAAGCCCTTTCAAGTACTTGAGTTAAGAATACCAATCGTACAAAGACCTATTGTGCTTGATTTAATACACCGTAATGTTTCAAAATAATACTCGGGGTCACTGTACAGGATTTGCATAATAATTGTCTTGCCTCTTAGTCACTTTTAATAAGTACTTCTCGGTGAAAAGCTGTAATCTGATTTATAAATGTCAAAGTTTCTCAAGTTAAGGAAATTCACTTTCTTGAATTTTGAAGGGGTTTCATCACATTTTACGAGATGTTTGTAGTGTGATTTACATTCAAACATTTTCAGGGCTCGGCTCTTGCACGGGCTCTAAGATCCGAGCCAGGCCCTCGGCTCGGCTCTGGCTCGGCTCTCCACGTGAACCTGTTGGCTCGCCCTCATCTAGTCTTCAGTATGTTTTGATAATCCGCATGTGGGATGCTTTCTAGAATGTGTTGCCGCTTTACGATTAAACAAACACTGATAACAACTAAAAATGCAGCATGTCCAGAAGTAAAACAACCATTCCAAGAAACTGATGCCAAGAGATTCTATAGCGCGCGTGCCTACTGGCTTTTCCTAGTAGGTTGCATTAGATGTCGTCCACAGCTGGCTTTCCTGCACGCGCTCGGGTGTTTGCTTCGTGCCTGCATGCCTGTGTCCAGTACACCCCGAAATGCAACGCTATAAATATAAAGTGTACGTATTGACAGCACGAGGAAAATATTTGTAGCCGTCATTGTTGGCCTTCAGTATAACCTACTGCCTCTGGGGCGCAGGAGGAGCCAGAAAGCTGCGAGTGTGCGCCAGAGTATGTCCGTGTTATTCCCAGTGCGTCGCTGTTCGTAATGAAAGCCTTTGTTTTTGGCAGACTGGAGCCGTTCTGTAAGTTTAGTCGTGATGTTTCACAGATATTTCAGGCATGCGAGTAAATTCTAACACTGTACTCAGCCCGTCGTGAATGAACTCCAGGACGTTACTTTGCGTGATCTCTCATAGCCACGAGGGCGTTTATTTTTAGTATTCTCATGCAATGGCCGGGCCATGGAGTTACCCCCTGGGAGCGTTTGAGACGGGGGTATGCCTTCCAGATCTTTGTGTGTCTGCGGCGCGCGGGAGGGTGCGGTAGGGCTTGTTGTGAAAGGGTCAAAGGAAGGCGTGGTGCAAGTTATTTTAAGGCATGCTCCAAAAAGTGCGCCACAAATCACCCATAAAATGTCAGCCTCTGAGGAGATCGTTGTCTACCCTCCAAAGATGAATATCTTGTTCTTGCAAGTGACGACCCCGGAAGAGTAATGGGAGGTGAAGAAAGGGCACGGGGCGAGAGGCATGGCTCTTATGCCAACCCGACCACAAATTACCTTGGTGTTGCTTAGCCTGTAACCGTGGACTTTTCTGACTAAAACGAGGGCTAATTATGTTTAAGAATACTCGAAGGGAAATTCCAAATGAATCAGCTGTAAATGGTTTCTGCTGGACCCAGTTTCTGGCATGTGGGTTTTTGGACATCTTTTCCAGTGATGTGGAGAAAACTGCAGTTAATTCCAGATGAATCTCGAAGCTGGTAATGGCTGTCAGATGCTGTCAGTTGCTTTCAGTTAGTATCAGTATTTAAGCATTACAGCGTGTATTGGGTTTTTTACTGCTTGAGATATATAAGGAATGTCCAAAAGCTCATGTTAAGCAAATGGATGCAGTATCTCCTCTCTGTAACTGGTCTACTGGAAACTTCAAGCAGAAGGGCACACATAAATATAAACCATGTAGAAATGTTTTCCTGCAAACACACCGCATGAACAAAAAGCTTAAGTAATATATTTAAATGTTATAACATCCTCTTCCCAAACAGTTATCGGGGATGAGACAATCAGGTATGGAAATAATCCTTAGTGGTAGCTTTATTCAGTGCAGATATTATTATACATTCAAAAATGATAACTTACATGGAAAGCCAAAGTTCACATCTATTGTGATATCTTTTCCACCTAGAACCATTTATTGGCTATTCTGTTCTGCATGTATTTGTATATATTCTACATTATCATAAAATAATAAAATCCAATTGCCTTAAATTAATGCCACATCACTTTCCAAAAGCATGCCTAATTCCTCTGGAAACTAATGTTGATGTAAATGAGACTTTGCTAATCAACTGAAATAACCTGGCTTGATACTTTAGATACAACTTTAGACAGCTATCACCATACTGATGGCCTTCTACGTATCATCAAGGACCTGGAAGCTCTCGTGTGAAGCTCATGCATAGTGCAAGGATTTTGGGAGCTCCCCCATGCTTATTTGCCTCTGTAGCCTCTCCATACACTAATAGCGCAGATCTTTTTCTGGCCTTTTGTGATAACTTAGCAGAAAGGTAATTTATAATTAACATCCTGACTAATCTACTTTGTAGTACGGTTCATACTTTCTCACTAAATCTGTGCATTTGTTAAACAACATAAACGTCAAAACTGTGCGAGACTGATTCCATGCACACCATCAGGATTTTTCGGCCTAGCTCACAGTGCACCGTATGCACTCCTAACCTAGCAAGGTAACAGGTGGTATGTGCAACCTCAGAACATGACAACTCTGACTACCCCAAAAAATCATGGAAACAGGTCTAAACCCCTTTTGTTTGGTAACTCGTGCATGCCCAAAGATGGAAACAAGAAAAACTCGAATTGGTATTTCAATATTTATTGAAGCAATAAGATTCTTGAGTAAAATATGTGAGCAGCAATAATCAATAGAAGGAATCAAAACAGAGTCAGCGTTACGAGAATGATAAAGAAAATGAACAGTTCAACCATTGTGCTATAATGTAGAATATAAGCTTCCATATGAGTATATTTATAGTTATGCTCCTACCTAGCGCTCCCTATCCTAGTGTGCCTAGCATATGTAAATCTGCCAGAATCCCTGCGGGTGATCTAACTCCCCATTATCCATACAAGCACACAAGCAAATATGTGTCAAATGTCAACGTTCAAGAAAACATGTTAACTTTAAATGTCAGCATGTAAAATGGTGGTGTTCATGACCGAGCTTAATGTGACCACATGACTCCCACTCCTTGGGCGTGAGGCGGCTAAAAGCTTCCTAAAAAACAATGCTAAAAGTATATATTTAATCTTTTATATGATCCTAAAATCATAAAATCCGGGTCTGGTGGCTGAGTGAACTGTAGGGGCCTGTGTTCATCCTCATTTCACAGGTTAAAATCCAGGCAGGTCATCTCAGCCTTTCATCCTTCCGAGGTCGATAAAATGAGTACCATTGAGTTGGGTAACAATCAATATCTGTTATATAGCACCAAGATACCCTTGAGTGAACGATCACTTTACAAATACATGTTATGTTATAAAAGCATTGTGCTTCTTTAATAATAAATGCAAAACACACAAGATGATGGACGGAATGCTGCACATTGGCAAACATTCACCCCCAGTCACAGATCTGGGTTTAATCCATCGTTATTTTGCTTCACCACGCCACCCCAGTTCAGACATAGCCATATGCAAATCAGTCTTGACCCTGTGCCTCATGGGAACAGTCCAGACCGAACTGCCAAGCCATGTCTTCCCTGGACCGGAATCAAGCATCCTAGGACCGGTTTCAGGCTATCAGCCTTCATCAGCCAGGATAGCTTGACTCCAGTGGCGTAGTGAGCACGGGACCCACGTCTGGGCATACCCTTCCCACTTAGGGCGAAATGCAAAACACACAAGTTGATGGACGGAATGCTGCACATTGGCAAACATTCACCCCCAGTCACAGATCTGGGTTTAATCCATCGTTATTTTGCTTCACCACGCCACCCCAGTTCAGACATAGCCATATGCAAATCAGTCTTGACCCTGTGCCTCATGGGAACAGTCCAGACCGAACTGCCAAGCCATGTCTTCCCTGGACCGGAATCAAGCATCCTAGAACCGGTTTCAGGCTATCAGCCTTCATCAGCCAGGATAGCTTGACTCCAGTGGCGTAGTGAGCACGGGACCCACGTCTGGGCATACCCTTCCCACTTAGGGCGAAATGCAAAACACACAAGATGATGGACGGAATGCTGCACATTGGCAAACATTCACCCCCAGTCACAGATCTGGGTTTAATAATAAAAGCACATACGGAAAGCCAAATTGTATTAAAAAGTCGCTATTAAAAGGCGAATAAAAAGACTGTCAGTAAAAAGCAATCTTAGCAAGTAAAAATGGGCAAATTAAAAAATCTTCACTGCTCGAAACTGCCAGATTTTTTAAATGTTCCAAGGATTCAACAAAACATTGCTGTTCCCAGCTCCTGCAGAAGATTGTTCTGTTGGTACCCCTCTCATCAGCTCCAGGGAGCAAACATGTTCAAATCCATCCCGCCCGCAGCAGCCGCTGAAGGTGTGATGGTAAGTAATGCACCTGCCGAAGATGAGCCAGGATGAGCCAGCTTGAGCAAGAGCAACAACTAAATATTAATTAAGTAAAAATAAAGTACTTAAAAAAAATCACACAATTACCATAATTAATTATCAATTAATTAGTTTATATAAATTAACAACTAATTATTAATAATTAAACATAAATTACTTCCCACTCTTTACCCCTCTAAACCCCACAACCTGCACCTAAAATTAATTACACAATTTCCATAATTCATTTTCAATCAATTAATTAATATAAATTAACAACTAATTATTAATGAATTAAAAATAAATTACTTCCCACCCTTTACCCCATAAACCCCACAACCCACACCTAAAACAAATCACACAATTACCATAATTAATTATCAATTAGTTAGTTAATATAAATTAACAACTAATTATTAATTAATTAAGCATAAATTACTTCCCACAATTAACACTATAAAATCTAAATTAAATAAATAAATAATAATCATTAATTTATTATAATTAAATCACTTCCCACCATATTCCCCTATAAACACACAACCCACTACAGAACAAAAAAGTCCTAAATTAAATTAAAATAAAATTCATAATTACTAAAAATTTAACACATATATTAAAAAACATAAACAATACTTTTTAAAAAAAATATATCACATACATTTAAAATATAAACTAAAATACATAACACTAATTAAAATATCGATATTTTAAACAACTATATTTTTGCAAACAATATTAATGACTTCTATTTTTTTAAACGATATTTCTTACCTTAAATTTGATATTCTTGACCACGATATTCTTGCTCTCAATATTTCTGAATCACGATATTTCCAACTCGATATTTGTGTAAGTCGACAATTCAAACTCAATATTCTGTCTCAACACCCATCATCCATTAGGTATATGTCATTGACATAGGACAATGCTTGGTCATCAAAATCTTGTAACAGTTCTGTTAAATGAGCTGAAAACAGCTATTTTTATACCCTCGGGGCAATCAGCAGAATTGATTTTGAGAGCCTAAAGCACTAAATGCGTTTAAGTACCTGTTTTCAGGCACTACGTTTAAGCATAAAAACAAATTTGAAATATCTAACATTGTTTTATTTTTTTTGCACACTATTTTGTTCATTAGTGCCACGCAATACACGATTTGTACAACAAATGTGCATGTAGCAGTGTTCAAATATCTGTAACCTAAAACTAAACAATATGAATGATCTGCTTTCATTACTGGAAACAAAGGATTATTCATTGGTGAGTTGTAACTTTCTATCACACCCTGGTATTCAAGTTGTGTGAGTATCTCTCTAACTTGTTTTTTGACCTCATGTTTGATGGGGTATTGTCTTTGTGGGCTGGATCTCACAGGTATGATGAGGTAAGGAGATCCGTCATCGCAACCCACGTGGTTGTTGTATAACGTACAGCTTGCACTAAGGCCCACTCCTTGGCGTATGCGTGTTTTACTGATTCTGAAATGAGGTTGGAAAAAGCTGGTAGAATTACTGTTTCTCCTTCTGGGCAATCCCTAACAAACTCAGATGGCCAATCTTTTTCAGCCAAGAGAATGTTGTAGCTGAATTACAAGTTCTCCCAAAAGAGAACATTGATAGTAAGTTGCACTCTCCAACTGGAGTTGCAATTCATATAATTGACTTGGGATACTCAGTCTCTTGTCCAGTGTTTCCAATTGGACATAATCACTCATTGCTACTGCCACCAGAAACTTCATAAAATTCCATCAAATTATTGTGACTTCTGCCCCGCTCTCCAGCATGGTCAGAGCCCACTCCCCATTCAGAAGCCAAGTCCTCAATATCTGTGGTATGTTTAGCTTTAATCCCAGCCACTTTCTTCTTTCTAAATTGAGGCTTAGACTATATAGGTTTGTCTTCCTTTTTTAATATGTAGTGGAAGAGCGTTGTGAGTCCTCCTTCGGTTTCATGTACTCCTCTGATCTGTGCTCTGATCGTCCTCCTCTCTCTAAGCGTTTTTGGATGATTCGTGAAAGGAACGAGAAGGACGTGTATCAGTATCCTGATACCTATCAGGCTGTTTAATTGAATCACAGTTACACAAATTATAGCACTTCTCAGTGGACTTCTGTTGAGGAGATCCACCTCGTGTTTTAGTCGTTTGTATTTTTTTCTTATTATCCCTCTTCTTAGAAGACTCAGGTGCCTGCTTGGAGTTATCCTTTTCAGAATTACCTATAAACTGTGGTTTATTAGGTCTGGCTCCCAAATTATCTCTACCTATGGATGCATAGGTTTCTTCAATAATTTTAAGCACTTCTTGCTCTTGATCTACTGGTGAGCAGATGGAGTGAAGACATGTTTCTGACCCAGGGTGATTCACTTCCCTGGGGGTTTCCAGTAGAATGCTGATGATTATGAAAAGGGAGGGTTTGGTGCCAGTATTAGTGATAAGTGAATTGCTGGAGGAAAGGGAAAAAAGGAGAAAACCTTGTGAGGCCAACCTTTCTCTGTGGCGTCCACCACCATATCAACAAGTGCATAATGTGGGTACTTAGATGGGGAGTACAGGGCGAGGCTGTCGAAGAAGAGAACAACTCTAATGGCCTCATTTATGTACATGCACAACAAGGAATATTGTCTGCTCCCAAGGATGGCATCAATAGAAGTGCAGCTGTCAAGTTTGAGTTTCAGAGAGACCAAAGCAAAGTTCGAAGTGAAGACCTTGGACAACAATGTGGAAGAGCTAGAGGGATGAATGCAGATCCTGGAATCTGGTTAGACCAGATGCAAATAATTCTAGAACTGTGCTGATAAGTCAATAATGATACACAAATTCAAATTGAAAAGGCTAAGGCCCCTATTACAAGTTAGGTGGAATAGGGTGGGTAATACCATTACACCAGCATGAGGTATTTAACACGTGTGAAAATTACTTCCTATTCCAAATTTTCAGCTTCAAAATGAGGCATAACATCAGAAATCGGTATTTAACACAACAAATTTCACATATCTTGCCTTTTTCATGTGCCTTTCCCCGATAAACTTCTGGTTGGAACTGCTGGAATTGTCATAGGAAAATTGAGGGGGTTGAAAATTATCACCAAATTCGTGATTCGGAATTGAGTCCATAATGTATAAAGAGTGCATTAAGGCTCTCATTATAAGTTAATGACTAAATTCTGATCCCTGTGCAAACAAGAGTTTGCATAAGGATCAGAATTACGAGTTGGACAATAATTATCAGGCCTTCACAGTTTTTATTTGATCAATTCTGGCAGGTCAGACCTTTTGATCTGCAGATATTCATCACAAAGCACCTAATTTCGATATGTGCTGTAACACAAGTTATTGCACATATCGGAATTTATCAACCAATGTGTAATGAGTGACCCAAGGAAAATGTGATAAATACACCACCCTATTCTGACTGACATATAATGAAGGAGAGCACTGGAGTTGAGATTCAAGGGAGGGACAGTTTCTCACAGTGCCTGTCAGTGGGTCCCAAAAACATGCTAGCCAAATCCACTCCTCTCTGCAGAATGCACTGAGCTATGGTCATGGTTAAAATATTGGTAGTGCTAAAGGAAAATAAAATGGTTTTTTTTACAAGAGGGAAGGAAAGAGTAGGGATGTTTGCCTGTCTGAAAGAGAGGGAGGGCATGGTTAAGTGGAGGTGATGCAAGGGAATACATGCAGAAGAGCCAAGTGAAAAAACAGTGATGAAGAGGAATGAGATGGCATATGATATATGCAGATGGAGGTTTCTAGAAGGATGTCGTAGAATAAGGAAGTAGCTAACAAAATATAGTGAAAGTGATGGAGAAGAACAGGATTGATTGAGCCACTCCGAAGACGACTACCCCTGCCACAGACATTAGTAATGGTTAATTTCTAGGCTCATACGTTCAAACATATTCAGTTCTTATTAATCACAACAAATATTTGTTTTACCCATTTATTTGATATAGCTAACAACTACTGGCAAACACAATAGGTCTGGCAGGGGAAAAACCACTGTTTCTCTCAAGATGAAATGACCAAGACATGTAGAAAGCTTCAGATAAGCCCATGTGCAGGAAAAGTGAGACATGCATCTTAATATTCATCATGTGCCTCTTAGAGCCTACCAGTTGCTACAGCTGTACAGTTTTGGGTATAATAATAGGTCATCAAGGGTTTGTCAGACATATCATCTGTCTCGCTATATTCGAAGAAGATGCTGATGTTTTTAAAGTGTTGCAGCGAAAACACTTCTTTCGGTTTTCTAGCACTGGGTCCATACAAGTGCGTATACTACTAACCTCAGACTCTTCAATCAGAATCTACATTTTAACCACAAAGGCATTGGTTCTGAGATGGAGCTTTCTTTGTCGTAGTGAGGGTGAAAAATGAGGATGTCTCACTGTTGGTCACCCAGTAAGGACCAATAATTGGTAGCCTACTCACAAAAATAATCTATGACTCTCTCTATCATGCAATTAGAAATCAGATAATTGGTAAGCACAGTGTCTGTAGAAAGAAAATTAAGACTCAAAAAGACTCAGACAAATTTAGATAATTTGGTTATTGTATTAAAGATCCAAAATCAATGTTTATAAAGCTCAGTCCAACAGCTCGAAATATAAAATCACACATCTAGCCAAAGTAAATCTATTTCTAAATAAAAACATCCATTTGAGGATGGTTCCAGAGATAGGAATTCCCACCACCAATAAAGGCAGGAGGATGATTCACCAAAGTCTCCTAGCATGGGTAAAGGGTAAAGGGATCAAGTTAAAGTCCACTAAGGGAAAGTCCCTGGCCAAGAGGAATGGAGCATTAATCAGAAAGTTCAAATCTGGTCTCTCACCAAACTGCTCCAAATCGTCCAGCAGGCAAATTCATCATCAAGGGAGAAAAGGCAAGGGCATGTAAAGATAATCTGGCAGGCAAGCTGGAGGCGCCTCAAATCACAAAACGCAAGTGAAGGAGCAGCCTCAAATCACAAAACGCAAATCGCTTTCTCCTCATAGGGGACTCACTTTTTATACTTCAAAACTGTTCATTGTGACAACAGCAGTCACTATACAATGGTCTGATCATCATGTGACCATTCTCCCGATCTCCAGGAACAAATTGATACTCAAGCATACTTTCCCATGCTTATCATGAGAAACTACTACTGTCCATTTCACCCTCACAGGTTAGTCGACAAAGAGCTTATTAACTTTGTTGGTCTTCATGGAGTAGGTCAAGAAGTCAGGTTCCCACCAATTCACACACAAAGAAATACTAAAGGAGTGTCTTGTTGCTTAAAGAATGTCGTACGAACAGAACAAATAAAGCAACATTTGAGGAAACGTATCAAAGGTCCATAACACCAGGCTATGAAATAACGCACAACTACTCACATAAAGAAGGGAAGGCCTTAGAATTCAGAGATTATTTAGTAATCTATTTCTGGGAAAACTCTCAGGGTTTTTAATACTGCTCTCACCCACTAGTTAGTGGTATGCTTCATCATAGGGCCACTTCTACACCCTGCTGCAGGCCAACATGCAGGGTGGAGCGCAAAAATATTTTTGGGAAAAAACTCTAGGGATCCATTTCTGCAGAGGCAGTGATTAAGGTTAAAACTATCTAGTAGGGTACCCTTTATACTATTTTATTCATGGGTCCTTACTGGCAGGGTTAAAAAATATATATGTGTGCGGGTGTACAAAGGGAATTAGCGTCCCTGTCACCCTTTCTGCTTCATATCATCGACATGTTTCTTGCCTATATGAAATAATGCAGTCTAAGGAAAAAGGCAATTCAAAACATTTTAAAGTTAGCATTTATTATTTAATAAAATAAACTCCTAATTAAGTTCAAGCATAACAAAATAAATCAAACATATTATATATAAGCATTTTGTAATGTTGTCAGTGATTATTACACAGAAATGTTCAAATCTAATTATGGGCTACTTCCAAAAATTTCAAAAAGTACCTACATGTAAAATATTTCTAAAAATCATAAAAATAAACTTATTTCTATGGTTATATGATCTTTATAATGTTAAGCAGTTATACTGAAAGTTTCAGTCACATAGCACATTGCATACATGAATTGCACGATTTTCTAATTCGTTATGTCGCTCTACAATGAAGACAACAGAAATGCTAAGTTTCATTATTAATTTTTCATGACGACTTTGTTAAAAACATATGGTATTGAATTAATAAACATTTAAATTCACTATTTGATTATTCCTACTGTTTCTACCTATTCAAGCACACTTTTACGGTGCTGGTGTTTTAACCTTTCTCAATTTCAGTGTCGTTCTTCTAGCCGTGTGCAAAGTACACATTTGTGTTTTCGTTGGCAAGATTGGTTTATGTGTCAGGTAAATAATGATCACATTTTGTGCTTCCTCAAGCCCCCCTCTGAGGCGAATCAAGCCATCACAAAATTCCACATCAGATCATCACAAATCACAGTTTTGTTGTCTTAAGCCTTTTTCTTCTAGACGCTTCCAGAAATTAAATTTCATCGAAATATTTACATTGTTCGTCTTCTAGTTCAAGATCGAATCTTATTCTTTTCACTCCTCGTGTATTCTTTTTATATTTACAGAATTTGATAGATAATATCTTCAGCATTATGCACAAAGAGCTCCCCACTAATGGTCTCAAGATTGAAATCACTAGTCCATTACCTAACTTACCCATCCAGTTGCTAACAGCTGACAATAGCTTCCCTATTATTTCCCAGGCTCAATCAGATTTTAACCCTTTCAATTCTTTATTTAAGTCAGTAATGTTTTTAATATAGCTCTCCAAATCTCTGTTCTTATCTGGTATGTAGGTGCAACATTGTTGGACCTTTAACCACCGATAGACTCTGCTTTCCTTCACGAGAAGGATGTCACGGGCAAGTCGATTTTGCATCACCATCATTCTTATTGAAATCATTTCAATATCTACAAATCTACAACAGAAAATCCTCCAGCTGTACTGGTGGCTAATTTATCAGCTATAGTAGAAAGTTTTCTAATGTTATGTGAGTTTAATTCTACTATACAGAAAGTGTTAAAGCTCCAAAAATATCACCTATTATTTCACTTGCATTCACACCTCTCTTCATTCTCCTGTTCTGCACTTTTACTTCTCCTTCAATTTCTTTCACATGATAAATTTTTTTTAAAACAATTCCCAAGTTACAGCTTCCATACCAACCCCTCTGTAATTTGTAAAAAAGCATTCTTTCCACAAATATAATATACTCCAGTAAAGATAGGATCAACTCCTTCTAGGCATCTTCCCCAGTTTTCCGAAACATCAAAGGTATGTTCACATTCACTAAAACCTACAAATTGTGTGCTAATATTTGATCTTTTTCTGTATAAACAAAGTCTACCCTTATGTTGCCAGTTTAAAGCTAAAGTAGCCATTCCTGCTACTATTTTATTTTCTACTTCTGGTAAGGTAAAAAGAGTTAGTTTAGGAGGTATAGTAGTTTTAACTGTCGCATTACCTCATCTACTTTCCACTATTTCTTTTCAGCTGTTCCTAAATGACATGTTAGGTTATTTCTATGTGCATAAGCCATGTCCAAAGATTGAGTTGTTCTAAATACATAGCCCATAGTTTCAGCGAGTGAAGCTTCAGGATGTGGGTTTAAGATTTTTAGTACAGTAAGTTCAGAAAAGATCAGATCTTGATTTGAATAATAATATTGTAAGCAATCAGTACCATAAAACAAGCTAGTCAATACATTGCAAGAAATTCCATATGTTAACGGTAGACTATGATAAGTAACACCCTCGTCAACTGATGCAGGTAATTGAATACATACGTAGCAATCACTAGCATCCATTGTGTCAATGTATTTGTTTAGTCACCTAGTGTCAACATTTAGTGAATGATCAGTTTTTGAAAACTCAAGATGTAAAGTGTTATCATTCAAATCGTTAAAATTAGTGCTATTTGTTTTGGCAGTTTTGAAAGATGTTGTAAGCTTAGGCTTTTCAATGGGTACATAATGCGGCAAGTTTAAAATAATAAACAATGCATCTAATATCAAGACAATAACAGAAATAATTCCTGCATATACATACACATTTGCATCTAAGAGAGATTTCAGTGATAGGCTTCATGGCCTCTCACGATTCAGATAGTTTAAATGTAACTGCAAGTGGTTTGAGCAATTCAGCAAAGTTCGGCGCAAAAATACCAAGGCACAGATAAATGATTCTGGTCAGTATGAGAAATACGCAGATCAGCTTTGTTGAGGAGTATATTTAGGATAAATTGTGTCAGTCCTTCAAGTGGTACACCAAGTTTGAAATTCAAATCCAAAACAAAGTTTGTCTCAAGGAGGTTCAGGTGGACTCATACTGTTAAAGCAAAAGGCAGCAAACTCCTATTCCCATTCATTTACAGCCAAATAAGTCCATCCAGGAGACAAGTACTTTTGGCTGGATACTCTCACTCTTTTTGATCTCCTTACAGCTGTTTGCTCATTATCACTGCCACTCTGATAAGACTGTTCGGAACTTTTAGGAATGGGCTGTGGTATTCGCACTCATCCTTCTGTTAAGCAATGCCACAGTATCTCACCTCTTCCGGACTCAACTATCTCCGGGTACAACTCGCTTTCTTGCTGCACTAGGCCTTTCATTAGGATCAGTATCTCTCGTAGTTAACTCTATTGGCTGGGATCCTTTGGTACCGACAATAGTTGACTCTCCCAGACCCCCTCAGATAAATCGAGTGCTATCCCAGCTGCTTGCTGTACCCCAGCAGCTTGACTAACCTACTCCCTCTCTCTCACTGTAACCACCAGCACTGTTATATCATGGGACTCTGCGAGTATGGGCAGAGTGTATCCAATTCAGGAGACCTCCACACTTCACAGCAGTTTTGGTAACCAGGATCACCTGATAGGTCCCTCTCCAATGAGGTTCCAAGCACGACTTCTGCATATGCTTCTACACTGTTATCCGGTCACCAGGACTGAGGTCATGGCACGGCTCCTGTTGAATCGCAAGGGCAGCCTCTCCAACCTGGTGAAACACAGAATGTACCACATAAGCCAAACCTTTGCAGTAGTCCAAAATCAAATCGAGAAAGCATTTGCAGGAACAGCTGGTTGTCTCATCATTTGGCCCATAATGACTTCCTGGGGTGACAATCCTGCCCTCCTATCCGGTGTACTTCTCAGACTCATTGGGCCACTTCAAAGAAGTTGAAGCACACATTCTCGCCAATCTGGATTTCAATGTGCCCTTTATTTGCTCCACTAATCAAGAAGCCTCTGGACAGGAACTGCAATGGAGTTTCTGCTCAACTTGTAATGCTGCACATAACATTTTCAGGACCTCATTATTGAAATGAGTTCCTCAGTTTGACTCAAGAGAAGTCAGAAATAAGAACCGTGGAATCAACTCTCTCAACAACAATTTAGCTATTGTAAGACTGTCATTTCTGTATGTTGGATAAGCTTCCACCCATTTTGAGAAAATGCAAACAATTACCAAAACATATTTCAAACTGTTGCAAAAGGGCATTTCTATAAAGTCCATTTGCATCCGGTTAGGGACCTTCTGATTTCCCTACATTGCTCATTGTAACAGGTGTTCTCTTTCCAGCATTTTGTTGTTGACGCACTATGCATCTGTGGCAAAGACTCTCACCAATTGATCTGAACTTGGGGTTAAACCACACTGGTCAAAAGAGGAACATCATTGCATCTCTTCCTACATGTGCAAGACCATGATAATGCCTAGCCAAAGGTGGTAACAAAATATCAGATAATACAGGTCTGCCATCAGTGTATATCCAAACTTCATCTTCCCTTGTGATACAACGTGCTCACACCCAATTTTGCTGTTTAGCTTCTGGCACCTCTTCCTGTAGTCATCTAACCTCTTCCCAGGTATCTATCGCACTTAACAAAAGGTTGCAATTTGTGACGTCTGATGTTTCATTATTTAAATTGCCATTAAAGGTATGTGAATTTATGGAGCAATATTTGGCCATTTCATTAGCATATCTATTGCCAATGGTCACATAGTCAGTGCCTTGCCTATGGGCTACCCACTTGACTGCTGCAATTTGAGCAGACAATTGTAGGATCCGCAAAAGGTCCCTCACACTTTCTCCATTTTGTATTGGTGATCTGGAGGAAGTCATGAACCCTTGCTGTGACCACAATTGCCCAAAGTCATGTATGACTCCAAAGCCATACTGACTATCTGTAAAAATTGTTACTCTGAGTTGTTCTGAAATGCTGCAAGCCTGCATCAAAGCAATTAGCTCTGCAACTTGTGCTGAATACACTCCTTGTAACCAGGACGCTTCCACGACACCTGCAACTGTACAAAATGCAACTTTCAGATTTCCTTAATTGTCTCGCAAACAGGAACCATTAACAAACAACACATGATCAGATTCAGACAACGATTCATCCAGTATATCAGGTCTGGGCTTTGTACATAACTCAGTCACATCCAAGCAATCATGTTCAACTTCATCAGTAACTGTTTCGTTTCCTGGCAGTGGCAACAGAGTAGATGGGTTCAATATTGTACACTTCTTACGGGTAACATTCTCTGTGCCTAAAAGAATTTGTTCATACTTCGTAAGTTGACTATTAGTTAAATACTGTGTCTGAGTACGGGTCAACAGTATTTAAACTGAGTGGGGCACAAACACAGTCAGTGAATGTCCCATGACTATGCTCTCACACTGCTCAAGACTCACACATGCAGATACAACCGCTTTCAAACATCTAGGCAACGCTGCAGCTACAAGATCAAGATTCACCGAAAAGTAGACAACAGGTCAGCGATTGCTTCCGTGCATCTGTGTCAGAACTGAAAGAGCGCAACCTTCCCTTTCACTGCAAAACAACAGAAAGCATTTCTTGCAATCAGGCAGTTCCCAAAGCTGATGCCTTACAAAGGCATTCCCGCAGCTCAGTGAAGGCAGAAATACAACTGCCATCCCAAGGTACCGGATCAGACACGCCTTTGTATGTCAACCTCTGAAGAGGTTTTCTTGCTAAGGAAAAGTTTGGAATCCATTGTTGACCATAGCCTATCATTCCTAAGAACACGCGGACTTCTTTTTGGGTTGTTGACGGACTCATGTTATGGATTGCAGATATTCTTTCTTGGTAAACTTTCCTTGCTCCTTTTTCAATGTGGTGTCCTAAGTACAGGACTTCAGTTTGGCAAAAATGTATCTTAGTCTGGGACAATTTATGTTCATTTTCGTCCAAATGATTCAAAAGGGCATTGGTATCAGCCTTGCAAGCTTCCTTAGTATTTGACGCCACCAACAGGTCATCAATATACTGTACTAGAACTGAGTGATTTGGCATTACCAGACTTAAGATTCTTTTTCAGAATCTGATTGAATGACTGAGGGGCTTTCCGTATACCCTTGTGGGACTCGGCACCGTGCCAAGACACGATAGCCGAAACAGTGAGCATTCGACTTCAGTAAGCCCATAATGGGAGAGTTACATGGACTCCTCATTATCTCCTTCAGGATCCCTTGCTCAATCATTGAGTCAATCACAGGAGTAATTCCGGCATTAGTATCTGGAGTCAAATTGCATTGTGGGATTCTTGGATAGTCTGCATTGGGTTTCACTGTAATTCAGACTGGTTCAACTAATTTGATTAGTCTGATATCTTTATCTGTAAAGTCCCAGACTTTAAATAACACTGTGTCTCTCAATTCAATCAGTAGATTCTCTTTAGTCAGAAGGGAATACATTCTCATGTCAGTTCTTTGTTGGGCGAGTTTAAAAACAACATCCTCATCATTGGTGTGAAATTCAATACCCTTTGGAGAGCAATAAATGGAACAATTTAGCTTGCACAGTAAGTCACGCCCAAGTAAATTCACTGGACTTGAATCGCACACCACAAATTGATGTAGATCCTCAAAGGACCCTATTTTAACACGAACTGCTTCAGAAATTGGGGTGAACAACTTTTTATTTGAAATTCTTACAACTTGGCTACATTCTCCTGAGAGGGGTAGGTTAGAAACCTCTGCTGTTCTTACAGTAGAGCGTGTAGCACCAGTGTAAATGAGGAATGAGATAGGATTCCCGTTTACCTCTCCATCCACATATGGACCACTCTGGTCTACCTCCAAGGCTGTGCCAAGCACGTAGTCCTCCTCCCCCCTCAGGAACTGGTAGGCTGACGGGTCCTGGTCGAAACTGTCTGTCTAAATCAAATACTGTTGTGATGCATTTTGATTTGGGAACATTTTTCTATTTGTCTGCTAACTCTGATTCATATTATACCTTTGTACCTCAACATTCTGTTGAGGCATCGGAGCTTACAGTATCTGCATTGATTGGGATGTATTAGGATTTTGAATTCTCTGTCTTTGTATCTGTTGAGTCTGGACCATGTTATTTCCCTGAGACAGTGCAAACCCTCCAGTCTGTATCTGATTTTCAGCATTATTTACATTAAATCTACACTCACGTTTCCAATGCCCAAATTTTCTGCACACATAACATGGATTCGTTTTCTCCAAAGCTGACACATCAACATCCGTTCTAGAGTCTACTGAAACACCATGACCTCTACCTTGTGACCGGAAATTCTGGTGCTGAAAACCATTAACACCATGCTTTATAGAAACCAAATTAAATCCTCCCTGTGCTGGAACTGCATTGTCAAAACCCAAAGGATTCTGACATCTTTGTACTGCTTTCATCTCAGCTATCATTAATTTCACCTTTAATTTCTTGTGCTTTACCTCTAATTCATCTCCGCAGTACTTGGCGTAACGCAAAATCTCATCAATCGGTCTGTTCTGCTAGCATAGATTAATGCTGTTGAATCATGGAAGAAATCTCAGGTCTCAACCCATTCGCAAATTTATAAACAAAATGTCCCATATCTTTTTCTGCCACATTTTTCATTCCACGTTACCGTCTGAAACCCTGTATCAATCTCTCATAACACGCATTAACTGATTCTTTAAGTTCTTGGGGCGTTCTGTCAATTTTTAGCCAATCGATTTCTTTTGGAGAAATCTTGGTTTTCAGGAAAGTAATCACTTGCTGATATTTCTTCAATACTACTAGAGATGGGGCACCCGTTCTAGGATCCCTCTTTGGTTGTGTTTAGGCAATCTACAGAAATGTTACACTCAACCCACAAGTCTCCAGGAAACACAATGTCAAACAGGGTATTCAAATCTATCCATAGAACTTTCAATATTTTCACAAACCTTTCAATCTGTCTATACAATTCCAATGTATTTTCTCTCAATTTCGGGAATTCATTTGTGAATGACAAAATATCAGCTCTAGTGTAAGGCACATGCAAGAACCCTCCACCAGGTACTTCCCCCATAGGAAGCATCTGTATTTGTCCATTTCCTCCATCGATTACAACTGAAGGTGTCTGCAACCTAACTCTGTGTGTTTCCTTCTTTTTCTACCATCTATCTTCCCATTTCTCTATTGCACTCCACTTCTTGATCAGTGTCATTAGTTCCTTAATCTGTAATTTCATTGCAGCTGGCCTCGTGTTTGCAAAGTTGCTGTGTCTAAAGTCTAATCTGTACGTCTTTTGCAAAACCTTTGATCTCTGAATATCAATTTCATATTTCCAAGCGAATTCATCTAGCTTCTCATGTGTCTCTCTAGCTCGTATAGTAATGTCTTTACAGAGAACCAATAGGTCCTCCTCCTGGTAGGTATCTAATCGAGATGGACTAAGGGTTTCCAAAATCATTTCTTCTAACTCTACTTATAGCTTGGCCACATCTAATGTTTTTCCCTTTACTGAGACTGGAGCAGTTTCTGAACTTTGATTATTAATTGGGGTGCTAAACCCTCTGAGCCAATCATCAAATTCCTGAGGAGTAAATCCAGATGTTTCTCTAGAATTGAAATGCAGGGAACCTGAATTCTGTAACATCTGGCACCATGGGTATCTCCATGTATTAAGCAGCAATGTGCACTTGATTGTGAGTATGATAAAAACACTAAGGAAAATATACTGATAGGAATATCACAGACTCGCCTTGAAGTGAAGTAAGGTGAGACTGGCCGAAGGTACAAGAAGAAGAAGAAGAAGAAGAAGTGGGGAAGGAATCTGGTGATCAGAACGAGACAATGGCACAATACAAAAAGTATCAACAAAAATAGATATTGAACAGACATTAGGAGAAGCTGAAGAACTCATTGGTAATTTAACACAGCATGTACTGCTAACTTCTACCAGATCCTTATTGAGCAAAGAGCTACTTTTTTTATCCCAGTGTTGACTGTGGCTATCTCCAATTATAAAACTGGCATATATAAATTTACTTGGAGAGTGATTTTGAAATGGCATTTTGCTGTGCAACATTTCAAGTGAAACAGGGGGGTTATTGTCTGACTTCTCAGTAGAAAAGATGCAAGACGTGCATGCACTACTTTCAGATGCCAATGAAGAAGAAAGTCATTTCATTAGTGTTTCAAATGTGTTGTATGAATTTGAGAAACATCTTGTAGCATGGTCTACAGGCCAGGTCAGTTTGTGCGGAGAACAAGAGGTGGGAGATGAATGCAATCGCCTCGAGGCTGTGTGGAGACACAAAACAGGATGCTGAATGGGTACGTGATGGCAGGCACGGAAATGGCGTTATCAGGGTAAGAAGAGAGGGAACTGCTTAGCTATAGTCTACTTAATACTCAAGAACATGGTGGAAAGAAGGCCGACCTCACTGTATCACACAGAACACTAACTGTGTCCTATTCCTATGGGGATGGTATGAATATGAGAAGGCTAGGAAGCCAGTCATCTCTCTACCTGGCAGGAAGCTCAGAAGGGAACGTACAGTGGAGTAGCTTCAGGGGAGGTGTTTGGAGTGTTACACCCGCCCCCCCCCCCATAAATGCAGTTTCTAGTAAATTGTTGGTTACAAGTGTTTTAAGTTCGGTATTGTGAGGTCTTTGTCAATTTTCACTTGGGATTTTTGCATACACACACAGACAAAAACACACAGACCCTCCTCTCTGTTTTAAATGTCTTTTAAATGGTTTATTTTGCAATACTATAGAGTTTTAAGTAGCCAGTGGCGATCCTCTGCTAAGGTAGAGAAGCGTCGCCCCACTGCTGCAAAGCAGTGAATGAAAGAGCAAAAACAATGATAATAACTCGAGGTTATTTTCATTGTACTTGTTCCTGCTGCGCAGCTTAGCAGGGCAGGCGGGGCTGCTCTGCTCTCAGAGCAAGGGAGGAGTGGTTTGCGGATGTTCTCCATGCAGGCTGAATTACAGCCTGTGTGGAGAAAATGCACAGGCCCCCATTCCCTGGCTGAGCACTGAACCACGGCGCTCTGAACAATTGCAGCGTTGTGATTGGCTTAGGGGAGGGAGCCTGGCTGCTTCCTGTTCCAGCCCTGGAGAGGAGAGACTGAGATGATGTGGGAGAGAGTGGGAGAGCGGCGAGGAGGTACGTTTTTTTCTTTCTTTTTTTCATCTTTTTTTACATCCCATCCGCCCCTCCTGATCCATGCCAACTACTACTGTAAGTACCCCTTATAATCAACACTCCTCTCCCTTTCCATTGCTCCTTAAGCCCTCCTCATGCCCTGCATCTCGTTTAATATATTTTAACCAGCATGATTGTTGGGAAATCTGAAACTCACACCGCCCCAATTTTACTGACCAAGATACGCGCAGGGAACGGGGGCCACAGTCTCACTCCCCCATGGGGACTGAGGCAGACAGAGATGTTTGTGTCCCAGGGACCCTTCTTAAAGGGGGAGTAGCTAAAGGTTTCCTATCTCCTAGAGTGAGGATGCTGATTGGACAAGTGGGTGAGGGCAGAGGGGACAAGTTAACGGAAGCCAATCAAGGGATAGGGTGAAAAAGCTGGTAGGGCACTGTTAACTCGGAAGCCGGCTGCGGGCTCTGGATCGCTGCACCCAATGCTTGCCCTGACTGAGGACTGCCTGCAAACGTGGCCCGATGGCCTTGCTAATAGGCTTCAGTCGTGCATCAGGAATTGCAGCACACCACATACTTAGATTGGATATGTCAGAGTGAGCTATACCATTTATTTAAATCCTTGGCCGTGACCGGCTCAAGGAGTGCCTGATGACATCAGCTGCCCTCAGGAAAGGCCAAGTGGTCCTCTATATCCATCCCCATTTTAGTTACCAAATGAGACAGGCTAAGAAAAACTTTACAATGAAGGATAACGAGAAGAAAAAAAAGGAAAAGAAGAAAAAAAACAAAGCAGTCAGCCGCTACCAAATATAGCACGGTAAGTAGTCAGAATATCGAGTATTTAATATCGTTTTGACATAATATCGAGTAAAAAATATTGTTAGTATTAAATATCGATGTAAAAAATATCTATGTGTGTATTATCGATTTATGTATGTTGTAAAAAATATCGTTGTAAAAAATATTGATTGTTAAAATATCGTTAGTAAAATATATTGTTTTAGTATTTGTTTTTTATTTTGTAAAATGTTTGTAAATGATATAATTATTGTTAAATACATTTTAACAAAATTGTATATTAATTTTTAGGAGCGGGATTTTGGGTTTATAGGGGATAAGGGTGGGGAGTGTTTTAAAAAAATTGGGAATTTTTTAAAAATTTATTTAGAAATTTAAATTGAATGTATAATATTTTTTTAGGGGCGGGTTGTTGGGTTAATAGGGGATAAGGGCGGGGAGTGTTTTTAAAATTTGAAATTAAAATTAAATTTTAAAAAAAATATGTTTTATATTAAATTATAAATGTATTTTTTAGGTGTGGGATTTTGGGTTTATAGGGGATAAGGGTGGGGAGTTTTAAAATTTATTTTTAAGAAATTTAAAAAAAATCTAAAAATTAAATTTATGTTAAATAAAAAATATAAAAGTGGGATTTTGTATTAATAGAGGATAAGGGTGTGTATTTTTTTGTTACTAAGGGGCTGATTACGATGGCGGACGGAAGAGGCCTCCGACCGCCGTGGTTGCGGAAAAAAACCGCCCGCATGTTCCGCGGCAAAACCAGCGGTCACATTACGATGCAATGATTGAAAAATCCAACCGCGGCAGTCGGATTCCACAAAACTCCGACCGCAACGTCCGGAAAACCAGAAAATCAGACCGCGGCGGACGGAAATGCTGCGGAAAGCACCAAAAACGCCGATCCACAAGCGGAATGACCGCAAGTGAAATTATGATAAGATGGCGGAGCAAGCGGAACAATCAGTCTTTTCCGACCGCCGCGGTCGCGCGAAAAGATGAATGGCAGAGCTCGCGGAAGGATCATTGCGTTCAGACTGCTGTGGTTGCACGAAAAGATGAATGGCGTTCGAATGCAACCACACAACAAGGCCACCAAGTATGGCTGATTGTTTTGCGCTGCCTTCAAAAACATTTGACACACCCCAATGACACACCCCATGGCATAAAAAAAATACAAATCCCAGGTCAACACAGAGAACACACCTGACATGAATACCCCATTTGGACACACCCATATAGCTGAGTATAAACCCAACCCCTTCCCTGGCCAGCATCCTTTGCACAACTCCAGAAGTGAAGGGCCAAACACCACAGCAGAAAGGAGAGGCAAATCATCACACATCACACCATCACAACCACCCACACCAACAACACCAACACACACCTCACACATCACCACCTTCCCACCTGCACTTGTCACCCATTTGCACATCACACACCATGGCACAGAAAAAAATGCCAAAATTCACAGACAATGAGTTGTCAGTGATGGTAGATGAGATAATCAGAGTAGAACCACATTTGTTTGGAAGCATGGTCCAACAGACACCAGTAGTCAGAAAAAACCAAATTTGGGAAAGGACATTCAACAAAGTTAATGCAGTAGGGACCACCCTGCGCACACTGCGTGACATTAAGAAGAGGTGGCATGACCTCAAGACCAGGGTGAAATACCGAGCCAACAGTAACCATGAGGCGGCCCAGAGGACTGGCGGTGGCCCTCTCATTCCACCACTAACATTCACTGAATGGGAGGAGAAGGTGCTTGCCATACTGCATCCAGAGAGTCTCACAGGAATAGCCGGGGGAGTGGAGGCTGGTAAGTACCAACAAATGTCTCCCATCACACTGCCATGTACTGTCTTGCACAACTATAAAGCTACACTTCCTAGACCTAAATGCACTTACGTACAACACACTCTTCCCAACACATGTCTCACATATCTACCATTTCCTTCCTCTGAATAACCTCAAAGGTAGCTAGCAATATTTCCATGGGGGCATGTGTAGAGGCAGCCAGCACTACAACTCCCACCAGGCACCCTTGTCCCACAGCTGAGCAGGATGGAACACTCCCCCCACCCTGAACCATGTGGCAGCCATTTCATTGCTCTCCTCAGACTTACATATAGGTAGCCATCTCAACAGGGAGGGGGGTTTGTGGATAGGCAGCCAGCACTACAACTCCCACCAGACACCCTTATCCCACAGCTGAGCAGGATGGAACACTCCGCCCACCCAGAACCATGTGGCAGCCATTTAATTGCTCTCCTCAAACTTACAGGTAGGTAGCCATCTCAACAGGGAGGGGGGTTTGTGGATAGGCAGCCAGTACTACCACTCCCACCAGGCACCCTTGTCCCACAGCTGAGCAGGATGGAACACTCCCCCCACCCAGAACCATGTGGCAGCCATTTCATTGCTCTCCTCAAATTTACAGGTAGGTAGCCATCTCAACAGGGAGGGGGGTTTGTGGATAGGCAGCCAGCACTACAACTCCCACCAGGCACCCTTGTCCCACAGCTGAGCAGGATGCAACACTCCCCACACCCAGAACCATGTGGCAGCCATTTCATTGCTCTCCTCAAACTTACAGGTAGGTAGCCTTCTCATGCCCTCTTGTCTCACCCCTGAGCAGGATGGAACACTCCCCCCACCCAAGAGCCATGTGTAACCTATTCCCTTCCTCTGCTCCACTTCACAGGGAGGTAGCCATCTAAACAGGGGAGGGGGTGTGTACAGGCAGCCAGCACTACAACTCCCACCAGGCACCCTTGTCCCACAGCTGAGCAGGATGGAACACTCCCCCCACCCAGAACCATGTGGCAGCCATTTCCCTCCACTGTGTTACCTAACAGGTAGGTAGTCAGTGCATGCACCCTGTCATCCTTCTCAAAATGCATGGAGCCATATGACCACACACCCCTCACATGTCAGCCAACTCTGTATAGATCCAAATGTTACATCCAGTGTGCAGACAGCTAAGCGCATGTAACTGTCACAGAAATTACACTTTGATTCACCAAGTCATGTGAAGTAAATTCAGGGCCCAATCATGCACAGCACAGAATGCAATGTGTAAGTGCCATAGTTTCAGAGCATGAAGGCCCATATGAACACAAAACATGCACGGTCAATCTGTCAAACAAACAAAAGTACATGATATGAAAGAACATTTAAATAATTGATTCTCTGAAGAGTAAACAAAATCCACGCATAAACCAAAGTTGATGAGCACCAAGTTGGTAGATGATGACATGTCCTTGTAAACACACTATCTGTACGTGTCACATGGTTGTAATGTACATGTCACACTAATGACAAGTAATGTATGTACCTCAACATCATGTCATGATGCTCATAATCTTTCAGCTATACCAAGTAATTGCAATGTAAAATGTTTGGCGTATCAAATGTAACATCCAAAAGTCTGACACCAAGCTTGTGGAGTGCACTTCACTGACAATCTAACCTCTGTTCAACAGGAGATCCCCAAGCAACAGCTGCTGAAAACACCACCAACCAGCAGAGCCAGTCTCCCCCCCCCCGGAACGTGAACTCTCTGATGCTGATTCTCTACATTTCTCGCATGAGGAGCAGCAACCTGGCCCATCAGGACTGCCAGGGTGCACTCCGTCTCAGGGCCTCATTGTCCCCACCACCACCACCACAATCAACACACCAGCGACAACCACAGCGCTGACCCCTGCTACAACGACCTGTGCTGCAGCCACCTCCACCATCACCACTGCTGCCTGCAACACTGTCCCTGGCTCAGTGGTTAGCAACACCACCACACAAGCCGAGGATGCCAGAGAGAGTGTGTGGGTGCGTCGACTTCCAACGCCACAGGTCCGTGTCAGCAGGGCAGATGGGAGGGCAACTGGGGAACAATCACATGAGGACACTGAGACAGAAGTCCTGGCCACCGTTGCAAGAGTCCTTGGTGCATACCAACAGAACCAGGGACAGATGGGCCAGGTTGTTGAAGAACTGCGTGAGCTCCGCCTGCTGCAGAGGTCCATGGACACACGAATGGGACAACTTGTGGATCTCATGGGCCAGCTTGTGGGTGTTCTGAGGGACATACATGCTGCTCAAATGATGGCTCAACCCCCCCTCCAGTGGCCAGCCTGCTGAAACACACACCACCTCAGCTGCGGCCACAGAAATGGGTGAGTTGCAAGACAATGACTCCTCAGACACCTCTGAGCCTGCAGCAGAGGCCCCCACTGCCAAACGCAAGAGGGGCCGTCCGAGAAACACCACGGGAGGATCACGTGGCAAAGCACCAACCAAAGCCAAGTCACTGAGCCAGCCATGATGGCACATGTGTTGCCCTGGACATTGACTTTGTTGATTATCCAATCCCACTTGCCATGTTTATGGCAGGAGTTTGTTGGACTATGTGATTCCATTAATGTGGGGACTACTCTATTGGTCTCCTTTACTATCACTGATAACTCATACACTCACTATGCACAAATTTCCTAACATCCACTTTAATTTTAACCCAATCTAATTGAAAATAAACACTATTTACACACCTATGTCTTTGTGTCAGTTCCATGTTTATAGCAAACACAAGGAGATGATGGACAGAGTGCTGAAACTTTTCAAACACTCACCCCCAGTCACAGATCTGGGTCGAATCCATCATCATTCTTTAGCTCACTCTACCACCCCAGTTCAGACACAGCTATATGCAAATCAGTCTTGACCCTGTGCCTCATGGGAACAGTCCAGCCCGAACTGCCAAGCCATGTCTTCCCTAGACCGGAAACAAGCATCCTGGGACAGTTCGGGCTGGACTGTTCCCATTGGGCGCAGGGTCAAGACTGATTTGCATATGGCTGGGTCCAAACTGGAATGGCATGGTGAGCAAAAAAACAATGGATTTAGGCCCAGATCTCTGCACTGGGGTGAATGTACGGCATTGTTCTGCATTCTGTCCATCAATTGTTGTTTTTGCATTTGTCACCCCGAGTGGGACGGGTATGCCCAGATGTGGGTCCCGTGCTCTCCATGCCACTGGAGTCAAGCTATCCTGGCTGATGAGGGCTGAAAGCCCGAAACCGGTCCTAGGATGCTTGTTTCCAGTCCAGGGAGAACCTGGCCTGGCAGTTCGGTCTGGACTGTTCCCATTGGGCGCAGGGTCAAGACTGATTTGCATATGGCTGGGTCCAAACTGGAATGGCATGGTGAGCAAAAAGACGATGGATTTAGGCCCAGATCTCTGCACCGGGGTGCATGTACGACATTGTTCTGCATTCTGTCCATCAATTGTTGTTTTTGCAGTTCCATGTTTATCACAGTATGTACAATGTCAACTCTGATTCCAATGTACCACAAACTCTGATTGTGACGAGGCATTGATGGGGTGAAGAAACCTAGAAAGACACAAGAGGATGAAATTTAGTTGTCAGGTGATGCCATTACAGCAAAAGCACACCACTAGTCAATACCGTACAAGACTCATCACACATAACAATGACCAACACCATCAACATAGACATGAGGTAAGTGGAAAATAATACACTGTGCCACACACATCAGCCATTAGCAGTGAGCCAACAACAGCCAGCATCCAAACACCTCATCTATGCTTTGCCACTAACAGCAAAGCCAACAGACAATGTCATTGTTGTTCAATGTTACTTACACTCAAGGGAAGTAGTTGTCGATGAGCTGTTGACGCAGGTCAACACCTTCCTCTTCTCCACTATCATCGTCACTGGGCATGTGTGGATTTGCGGCGGGGGGCATCTGCTGCTCATCATCGTCCAGGATCAGGGGGATCTCTTTGCGCAAGGCCAGGTTGTGGAGCATGCAGCATGCTACTATGATCTGACACACCTTTTGGGGAGACTAGAGTAGTGCACCACCGCTCTAGTCCAGACACCGAAATCTAGACTTCAGAAGCCCAAAAGCACACTCCACTACACAACGTGTCCTCCCATGTGCATCATTGTAGCGGACTTCCCCCGGGGTCCTTGGATTCCTCAGTGGGCTCAGCAACCAAGGCCGGTTGGGATACGCAGAGTCACCTAGGTGTGAGATACACAGAACAAGTTTGTAACACAAACAGTTGACGAGAACAGCATGTCACACATACAGCACACTACTTGACTCAGCGTACTCACCGACAAGCCACGCATGCTCCGGATGCAGATTTTCCATCAATTGTGGGATGATGCTGTTACGCAGTATGTAGGAGTCATGTGCATAACCCGAAAATTTGGCACATACATGGGAGATGATGATATCCACTTGGCATACCACTTGCACATTAATAGAATGGTAATGCTTCCTGTTACGGTAGATGTGCTCACGTGCCTGTGGTGGGACTAGGCCAACGTGTGTGCAGTCAATGGCTCCAACAACATTAGGTATGTGTCCAAGGTCATAAAATTCACCCTTCACATCTGCCAATTCATGTCTCCTTGGAAAGTGGATGTAGCGGTCCTTGTAGGTCAACAATGCGGACAGGACATCACGCAGCACCATGCTGAACATAGGTTGAGACATCCCACCGGCGATAGCCACCGTGTACCGAAACGAACCAGTGGCAAAGAAATGCAGTGCGGCCATTTACTGTTGGCGTCAAAGCTGTCGGATAGGTTCTGTGAGGCCTCAAATGGGGCTCCAACTGAGCACATAGCTCTTGAAGGGTGAAGCGATTCAGACAGAATTTCCTTATGATGTCCTCCTCCATGTTCCCCAGCACTGGGAAAGGCCGATGTACATTTGGTCATCTCCTACGTATTCTGAAAGAGGACACATGTAAATGTAATTCACAGATGAGATGTGGCAAACATCTTACATAATGACTAACACAGCACCAACATTGACAGGACTGTAACAACAGTTTAATGCACAAGTCACATGCACAGACACCTTGATCTCATGTAGTCATTCATGTGATCAGAATGTACATACTAACTACTTCCAAATCAGAATCAGACTATGTGAATGGTAAATGGTACACTCCTACATCTTGTGTCACCAGCCCTGGGTGTAGCTGACACAGCACATGTGGCAAACAGCAACACTGCTGAGTTGTACGTAGCTGCTGTCCCTGCACAACCTTCTTGCTTTAGTCTCACTAAGCACAAAATGATCCCACAATGAGCATAGTGAGTATAAGCTGGACAACTATCAAGATAAATACAGCACTGTATACAGTGATATAGGCACATTATGTGGTCAGTCCATCCTGACTGTGGGATGAGTTGCCATTTCACACATGGGCATGTTCACAAAAATGAGACTCCATTACACCTCAAATCTGTATACATGCACACAAATATCAAATATGTCATGTGAGTAAGTACATACCAATGCATGTTCTCATGTGTACTGACATGACATGTGTGGGCATCATTGAGTTAAAGGTCACACTTTCATTTCACTTTACAACCAGGTGCAACAATATAGTGTAAATGTATGTTGATCAGTGATGACATTTTCCAAGTGGCAATGCAATAGCACAATGTGTCCATAGGTGCGGTAGGCATGCTCCGCCACTGCGGTCACGGTCATTGGATACAATTGAAAGATGCCGCATTGCGGTAGATACCACCTGGTCACCGTGGTGTGACACCGCCAATGTCATTGCAACCAATGGGAACCGCCATCGCGGTAGTGCAATACAATTTTGAAACTCACGGTAGGCGTGCTCCGCCACTGCGGTCACGGTCATTGGATACAATTGAAAGATGCCGGATTGTGGTAGAGACCACCTGGTCACCGTGGTGTGACACCGCCAATGTCATTGCAACCAATCGGAACCGCCATCGCGGTAGTGCAATACAATTTTGAAACTCACGGTAGGCGTGCTCCGCCACTGCGGTCACGGTCATTGGATACAATTGAAAGATGCCGGATTGCGGTAGAGACCACCTGGCCCCCGCTGTGTGACACCGCCTATGCCAATGTCATTGCAGCCAATGGGAACCGCCATCGCGGTAGTGCAATACAATTTTGAAACTCGCGGTAGGCGTGCTCCGCCACTGCAGTCACGGTCATTGGATACAATTGAAAGATGCCGGATTGCGGTAGAGACCACCTGGCCCCCGCTGTGTGACACCGCCTATGCCAATGTCATTGCAGCCAATGGGAACCGCCATCGCGGTAGTGCAATACAATTTTGAAACTCGCGGTAGGCGTGCTCCGCCACTGCAGTCACGGTCATTGGATACAATTGAAAGATGCCGGATTGTGGTAGAGACCACCTGGTCACCGTGGTGTGACACCGCCAATGTCATTGCAACCAATGGGAACCGCCATCGCGGTAGTGCAATACAATTTTGAAACTCACGGTAGGCGTGCTCCGCCACTGCGGTCACGGTCATTGAATACAATTGAAAGATGCCGGATTGCGGTAGAGACCACCTGGCCCCCGCTGTGTGACACCGCATATGCCAATGTCATTGCAGCCAATGGGAACTGACATTGCGGTAGTGCAATACAATTTTGAAACTCGCTGTAGGTGTGCTCCGCCAGTGCGGTCACATGCATTGGATACAATTGAAAGATGCAAACCAGGCTGACCAATTGCATCAGCAGAGTACCACTGAAACAACCCTAGGGGCCTATAAATGTCTGTGAGAGAGCCACACATGTCACTTGCATTCAGACACTGCTGCCTGTCATTCATCACTACCAACTGCTGCTGTACCTCTACTCTGGACCCAGTCATGGCTCGAACAGAGAACATCAGGGCCCGTCCCTTCACCACAGAGGAGCTGGAGGTCCTGGTGGACAAGGTCCTTGCCCAGTATGGGAGGCTATATGGTGCTCCAGAGGTACTGGTAAGTGTATGAGTAAAAGTTTGAGAGTGCTCAGAATGCTCACATGATGTTACTGTAGAGTAGTATGTGCCTGTTAGTGCAAGCCAATGTTCATGCATCAATATTTTGCCAACAGCATGGTCCATACATGACCTAGAACTTATTGCACTTGAGTATGTCGGGAGGATGGCAACATAGACACTGGTGCAGCTCATTTGAAGCTAAAAAACACACATGTTGTTCTGAGACTGGGTAATGTAAATGTGTGAGACACTGCCTAGCATGCTGACTTCACGTCAATGGGGTGTATAGCCTTATTTCCACAGATCCCTGACTGCATTTAATGATGTAAAGGACATACTGTGGTTTAGCAGTTATACAGTTACACTGCTGATCTGAGACAACCGAACTCTGAACACCTATTCCCTGTGCCATGTAATGTCTTAGTTCAATAAATGTTCACAGGCTCATTTGTGACATTTCAAATGTAGATAGGCCAGAGGGTACTGAATAATGTGTGTTCTGCTTTCAAAATCACCCTATGGAGATTTGTCCATTCTGCACAGGATTACAATGCCTGGATCTATCACTATTGGCGGTAAATCACCTCTGACACATCTGCTAAATGTAAGGTGGACATGTCATCCTTCTATTGATTCTATGATGTGTAGAGTCTCGCATGTGTATGCACTGTTTCACCATTCTCATTGTACATGCATGTGATTTCTGTGATGGACCACGTTTATCCTCAGTGTAAAGCCCTCTGGCCTGCCCAGTAACTGTACAATGTTACAAGGACCCATCACTAAAAGGACTTAGATAAACATATGTGTTGTCCACCATCCTATTTCTTAATGAGATATCATAGGCCTGAGGAGTACACAAGACAGGACTACACCTTGTGACAAGAGTGTGAGAATGTAAGATCAGGGACCTAAATGTGACCACCATGACACATGTAGCTATGCAATGGTCAAGGACATTAAGGGGTGTGTAGTGTAAGACACAGTGAGTCTGACCACTACACATCATTTCCAGTGTATCGTATGTCATGCTCATTCACATAGTGCATCACAGATGAGGCCCTTTTTCACATTGGTTTCTGTGCTGGCACTCTGCATGTGTATGAGATGGGCATGTAGTGTCTCCATCATCATAGATGTATACATTGCAATGATATGGGTTGATCCAAGTGTACTATGTGACATGGTGTATGGGCTCTGCTCTCCATTGATGTATTAGTGTGCTATGTATTTTCATGCTCCTGTACTGTCACACAGTGGTACCCAACACAGTGTTACAAAAACTTCCTCTTCTTGTCTCCCATGCCTGCAGCTCAAGGTCCATCAGCGTAAGGCCATATGGAGGGCCATTGCCCGTAAGGTGTGGTCCCTGTGTGTCTCAAACCGAAGACATACACACTGCCACAAGAGGTGGGATGACATCTGCCGCCTCAGCAAAACCTCGCTGAGATTACGCTGGGGCTGGTCCCTCGAAGTGGCAGGTTGGCGCGCAGGAGCATGACACCACTAATGGCCCGCATCCTGGCAGTGACACAGCCAGGGCTGGATGGACGCTTGAGGGCCCAACAGCAGAAAGTTGGGGGTGAGTATTGTACAAAGTGTGACTTTGCGTATGAGTGACTGCATGAATCCCAGCCCTGAGCAAGTGCGGCCCTCTGTGATGTCTTTAGTGTGATGCAATGGCTTCTAAGTAGCCTCAGTGTTGAGTGCAGAGGTTCTGCATTTGTACAACATTTTGTTTCTCATGTGGAAAATCCATGAACGTTTTCATAGCAAATCATCTTGCCATGTTTTTATCTCACATTTTGTGAATGTTGTCTGAACTGAGATCTTTCTACACAAGAAAATTAATTGTGTGAAGTGTGTAGCCCAGTACACTTGTCAGGCTTGTGTGTGCTGTGTGGCTACCACAATAGTGTGCTCATATGATGATGTGTAAGTGTCTAGAGACATGCACAGATGTGGACTCAGGGAGCAGTGAGTTGGTAGAGGTCCCACCTGTCCCATGGGTCCTTTGTTCACAATGATAGAGATGACAGCACCATTGCAAAACATATTAGCCTGATATCAGCAGCATGGCATATCATGATGTAATTTCCTGCCACAGTGACAGCAAGTGCACACAGGTGCTGATGGGGTAGATGGTGATGATTGCAGTGATGCATTGGCTGATTTGCATTTGCCATTTGTGCACATGTCAACATGACTGGGATGGTTAGACTCTGGGATTTAAATGCAATGTAGCTGAACCTGGCTATTGTGAAATTGTTTTGGCACTATGGCTTAAATATGGTTGGATGTGATCAGTGGGTATGGCAAATTGTGATGTGACTGAGGTGTTGTACAGTAATTTAATAGATAATAAGGAGCAAATGTTACTCAGAGTGTCAGTCCTCAGTATGTGTGCATTGTGGAGGGGTGTCCATGTGCATCAGTGCATGGTGAAGTTGTGGCTAATGCTTTTAATCAGTGAGTGAATTTGTGGCACATTGATGTGTCCTCAATGTCATCAGTCAGCACAACGTAGGGATGTCATATGCCAGACCCTAGGTATTCTCACACATTAGTTGTCCTAATGGAGGCCACTGACTTCCTCATCTACAGAAGACACTATCATGCCTTGGATCAATGAGGGCCTGTCAGGCACTTGTGGAGATGTTGGTGTGTGACATGTCACAACCTATGAAGGGCTTGCATTAAATTCCCATTCTCATGCTATTGTGCATTGTCTATGTAACTACATTGTTACATGGGTCTTATTTGCACTTCATTAACAAATTAGATGTGTCCTTTTGACATATACTGCAGTGTGAGTGTCAGAGACATCAACTGGCAGTGAACAGCAGTGAGCATCATGTTAGTGTGCATTTAGAGATGTGTGCTGTGCACATCAAATAAATTGTTACATCTACGCAGCTGACACCAATGTACAACTGTAGTTGTGCTTCAATGCCCAACATTGTGGATTTCAGGAGGTGATCTCCCTTGAAAAATGATATTTTTGACTTTGTATTGGTGGTGTTCGGTGAAATATACTTCAAATGTGACTGAGACAACATGTTTGGATGTGTAGCTATCTTACCTACAGGCACGTAGGTGTGCCTACAGACAATTGTATGTGTGGTTACATGTAGGCACATGCCCAGCTATTTGGCTGTGTCAATGCAACTTTGAGCATGACTATCAACTAAGCATGTTTCCATGCATCAGCTGATGATTGCATAAATGTGGCATATGCTGAAAGTACATGGAGTCGTTAAACATGGCAGTTTCATTCGAAGGATTAGGGTTTGTATTGCATATGATGTTTGTGAGTATGGCACTATACTGAACCTCTGTCTCTGTCTCTTGCAGCATCTACCGAGGGCAGGGAAGGACAGGGGCCCGACACCGTTGGGGAAGCTACTGGCACGACTGCTACACAGGAGTTCAGTGACACTGAGGGGACCAGCGCCTCGGAGGGGGACAGGAGTGCCCTGGAGGATTCCCGGCCGGAAACACCAACCTCCACATCTTCACAGTCCAGTGGTGACTCCTCGATGTTGGCGGGCACCGGAAGTTCAAGATCTGCATCTTCTTCCGCCACACCTCATCCAGTGTCCACCCTCCCGGATGCTCCCCCAAGTGCTATCCGTGCCTGCAGCCCTAAGAAGAGTAGAATCTCCTTCCCCACAGGCACTGCTGCACCTGCCCCTGTCTCCCCTGCTGCCCTCAGTGTGGAGGCCATAGACATTTTGTGGCAGCTGTGTGTGGGTCAGACTGCTCTCCTGAATGCCCTCCAGGATCATGGCAACAAGTTGTCACAGGTTGTTGCGTTCATGGAGGGCATTCATTCGGACGTGGGTGGCCTACACCGAACTGTCCAGTCTTTGTCCTCCACAGTGACGGCAGCCATTCAGCAGTCCCAAGCTCCCAGTCCATCTCCTGTCCCTTCGGCAACCACCCCGCCAGTGCCCCCACCTGACCAGAGTACACACACACCAGAGTCCTCAGGCACCCAGTCATCCACACGCAGCACACAACAGCAGTACTCTAAGCGTACCAGACACCATACACCATCACCACAGCGCAAAGAGAGCACACATGACCGCAAGACAAAAAGCCCATCACAGGACACTCAGGGACATAAGGCAAAAAAGCATGCATCCACATTACATTCCTCTGAATCATCACCATCCAAGGGAACTCCCATCCCCACACCTGATCCCAAAGACACACAAACACTTGCCCTGTCTGCAGTGAACCTGGTGCCTGCCACAACTAAGCCCAAACACATTCCGAAGGCAGTTTCTCCCAAAACTTCGACTCCCACCCACACCCCTGTGAAGCATGGACAAGAGAGCAAAGTGGGGAGTGTACCTCCACAACAGGGGATGCAGGGGAAAAGGCAACCCCGCCCCCAGCGTACCACCAGGTCCAGCAAATCCCCACGGGGAGAGCCACCAGCACCTGCTACACCTTTGGGGAAGAATGAGGCTGTTGTGCCCACCTCACTTCTCACTCCTGCCAAGACGCTTGTGGGATATCGGATCCCAAAACAATTGAGACCCAGCCCTCAACATTCACCATCAGCCACTGAGCCTCCACAAAGCATGTCTCCACCTCCCCGTGCCACCACTCCACCCGGTCAAAGCAGCCCTCAGGCTCCCACATCCATGGATCGCTCTACCTCAGCCAGTTCTCTCCCTCCCAGGTCCAGTCCTCCAACTGGCCCCAACAATCAGCCCCCTCCCAGTTCAACTTCGACCCAAAGTTGAAGCCAAGTCCCCCTTCCTACATCATTTCTCCCTGAGCAGTGCCTGGACTGCCCATTCGAAGCCCCTATCCTGTGGTGATTCCCATGGCAGTGGACTGTGTTACCTATTTGATGTGCAAGTTTTAATGCACACATGTGCAGACTTTAAATTTGGACTGGCCAATGGCCTTGATGTTTTGCACTTTGGATGCCTATACAGAGTTTATGTAATAAAGACTGTTACTCATGCTGTGAGCTTTGTCGCTGCCCTTGCTAATGATGCAGTGCAATGTATGTGTATATGTTCATCTGATACATGCTCTGTATGCCACATTCACATTGGCATATACTTGATTTTCTTTTGCAGAGGTTGCCAGAGGTGACAGCAACTTTTGTGCTTCTTGAGTCAGAGGCTTGAGGGTGCAATGATGGTTGTCTGTGATGATCTACTCTTATCCTAATCATTCTATTGTCAGGTCTCCAATTTTGTACACGTCATATTTGGATGCTGTACCACAACAGAAGAAAATTCTATTCACATGATAACTTGCTGGGTGGCCAGGGTCCGTCATATCTGTGGGATCTATCTTGATGTGTGCACAGCAGTGTAGATGTGTAGTCATCTTGTGTAGGCCTGGCTTCATAGTCACATGGGTACATTTGAATGTGTGCACTTTGAGTAGTCACACAGTGTGATTGGGCTGTCATTGGCTGAAGTGTTGATGTGTATGTGCCCCCGAACATGACACCTACACACATGTATGATCCAGGTAATGAGTGCCTGTTTGTTTACATTATCAGACACCTGCTTTAGATTATGGGCACATGTAGGAGTTGTTGGTTGAGCAATGTGCAGTGTGTCGGTATGACCTTGCAGTCCTGGGGTACACCTACTTGTTGTCGCTGTCATTTGTGAGTGTGCAGAGTGTGTGACTGCAATGTCTGTGTTGTGGTTTGATGATCAGCCATGGCTCTTCCTTACGTTTGTGCTCACTGTGCTGACCTGCTCAGGCAAACTAACATTATAAGTGACTTTTCACATACATTGATGTCATTTTACACTTTTTTTTACCACTATGTGGTATTAAGAGTCATACCAGCCCCAAGAGGGGCTTTTGATGCCTACACATTGTGAGTTACTCCTCTATGTGTTTTTGCTCTGTACACACCTCACCTGTCCAATACTAATGTACACACCACTTCAGTCTAATATCTTCCACCCATGCCTTGCCAGTGTGTGACCCTCCCCACCACTTCATAGTGTGACACTATACTGTGGGAGGATGATCTGTGTCCAGGACCAATGTTCCACTCAGGACTGTTTCACAATTTGTTATGTGCTATTTTCTTCTACTTGATTGCAGTCATGGTTGCTCATGTACAGTGCAGATGTTTTTCCAGCACAGTCCTCTAGTCATGTTCCATGCATCTGTGTTTTCCAGAGTTGTGCAGCAGTAGGTGTTAGCAAAAGTGTATGTCTGTTTGCTGAGGTAATGCTACCCATCCTGAGTGTGATGTGATCTGTGCCCTCTGATGATTTGTGATGTTGAAGTTCATGGTGGAGCACTCAGATATGTGTGAGACAGGTTTTGGTGGTGTTCACACACTGCTTCCTGTGCATGCACTGCTGTCAGTGTATGTTGCATTGTCCTTGCCTGGTGTAAGTCCCCCTGATGTCCAGCTGAGTTTGCTATGTAATGATTTTGTATGTGCATATGTTGTGTATTTGTGCTTGAGGGATGCAGTCTTTGGCCTGTGTTGGCTCTTTCTACTGACAGGTACATGTGTGTGTAATGTTATTTTTGCATGCCATTGTGTGTGAGGATGTTGTGTATTGGAATACATTCAGATGTGTGTTGAATTTGTAGTGTGCATTTCTTGTGTGAATGTCACATGCAGCAATGTGGAGTCTTGTTCATAAGCTTATTTTGAGTGCCCAATTGTGCTATGGCCTCCTATATTTGTACAGTCACTTGTCAGGATTGTGCATGTGCATGCTTGTGCTACACATTGACACCATGCTCACTTTGTAACTGGTGGAGTGTCTATGTCTGTGTATGCAGATTTGTCTTATTGCACACAGTTAGTGTTCATGATTGGCATATGATCATGTATTTTTTGATTGGCTTGGATGATGGTGTCTGTGCAGTTGGCCAGAGTAGAAAGGTTATCTAATCCGGTGCTGTCTAGGATCACATTGCCTATCCACTGTTTGGCTGCACATGGCTGAGCTTGTTGGACTTCTTTTGATGTGGTTTGTGATACATGTGTTTGGCAATTAGTTTGGGATCAGCATTGGTTCAGACATCCCTGAGTGGGATTCTGACATTTGTAGATACACACCAGGGTGTGGCATTGGTTATCAGGAAAGTCACAGGACCTTATTTTCACCTTTATCTGTGCTTCTCACAGGTGTTGAGTAGTGGGAGATGGATAGATGGGGGGTATGTGTGAAGGTCATACTTGGGTTTGACAGTCAGGGAGTGTCACAATGAGCCATGAGTGTTGTGCTGGTGGCATACACATGTCAAGATAGTTGACACAGATGAGGGGCTGGTCACTGTATGGCTTATGACAGTTCCTATCATCCTGGGCCAATGCATTGCTTGCATTGCTGTATCACAGGGATATTGCACAGATGTTACTTTAGTTCAATTTCAATCACTGTGCCAACCATGTATGATTTTATGGCCTAGGTGTAGTGTGATATGTGGTACCTCTTGCATGTCATGTACAAATGGTATCTGACATTTCTCCATGCTTTTCCTGCACTGTGCACTCCACTTTAGGCTAGTTTAGTTATTAACATACAGTGCTGCTGACTTATGGTATGTGTATGAGGCTAAGTTTAAGTGTTTGAGCTGTCTGAAGGACTTGACATGCAGTGTGAACAGTTCCAAGGTTGTTAATCTGCACAGTGACTCTTCATTTCTTGAAATTAATCACTTTAATTCACATGAGTGGAAGGCAGGTGTGAGGAGGAGGGTTTTCATGAGTCTCAGGTCAGAGTTTCCTGCTGTCACGATGGACTCTTCCAGACACTTTGGCATTCATTCACTACTTTGTAGTTGGTGCTCCCTTTGTTGAGGTGGAGTAATGGTGTGTAGGTGTTCTGTGAGTTGGCAGTGTAGTCAGTGTTGTTGATGTACTGGACATACTCACATGGTGTCATTTATTGCAGCTGTACACTTGTGAGTCAAATGCACAGTGGTGCTTACTTTGAGTTTGCTGTTTTAGTCAGGAATTTCTTACTGTGTTGCATGGTATGGGCTGTCATTGTGTTATATGGTCAGCCATTGTATGTGATGGGCCTATCAATGTCTGCTTGGGGGCTGTGGTGATCTGTGATTGTGTGGCAGTGGTGTCTAATATGATGTGTCATCTACCTGGGCTCAGTGACTCATTCCAACACCTTGTTGGACTACTGTGGAATACACATGCATACCCTGCTTGGTCTGCCCTCCTCTGTTCTACATTGTATTTGGACTGACCCTTATTTGTGTACAATGATGACTATTGTCATTTTGGAGGGACTCTTGCCTCACCCCACACTCATGTTACTATACAATTGGTGATGATCCTAATGAGATGTCACTATAGACAGTGTCCCTGCACATGACTTCTTGCTGCAGATATGTTGTGCTGAGTGGTGCTTCTTTTATGATACATGTGGTGTGGATGTTGTGATGTTGGTCTTGCTTGTCAGGGACAATGTCCTGGACTCCTACTACATTGTGGGCAGGTTTTCCCGCTGCTTCACCGCTGCGGTGACATGACCGGCATGACTGGGCTAGTTGCAATAATTTTTATGGGGATGGGTGACCCAGATGCAGAGGTGACAATTTGTGACGTGCAAGACATGTGTACTTAGACTAGGGTATATGTTCCTGTCTCCACCAGGGTGTCTGATGTAGACAGGACACGTATTTCTGCGCAACAGTTGTGTGTTGTCGTTGTACAGGGGTTGTATGCGGGGATGTGTCATTGACTTACCTGCGGTGTTGACCGCGACGGCGTCTTATCTGCTGGTAGTGGATCAGGTACAGCAGCGGAAGGGCTTGTAAAGCAGGATCCATGGCGGCCAGGAATGTGTGGAGGTGTCTCGGACTCGACTTTCTATCTCCGCAGTTCTGCTTCCGCCGTCTCCGAGGGGCTGGTTTCTCCGCTGCGTTCTGATGGGCTGGTTGAGGCATCGTAATTTGTCCGGCGGTCGGAACGTCATTCCGTACGGCGGTCTTTATCTATTAGCGCCCGCCGGCACCGTTGCGGAACCAAAAATCTGACGGATCCGGAAACTCCGTGACAGACGGGAAATGGGCTATCTTTGCCCATTGTAATATGGCGGTCGCAGGGACCGCCGCAGGAGTAACTAAATGGACGTTTTCCGCCAGCACAGCGGAGGTGCCTACTACCGCCATCGTAATCAGCCCCTACATTTTCAATTTTTCTTAACATTTTTTAATTTAAATAAAAAATTTAGAAAAATCAATTTATGAGTGTAATATGGCATTTATTGTGTTTAAGGGTGGTGAGTGTGTTTAAAATTTATTGATCATAATTTTTTTTAAATTAAATTTATTTTTTAAATGTAATTATTGTAGTACTGGGATATTGTGTTTATAGTTGTTGAAGTTGACTATGTTTTATCAGACACCTGCTTTAGATTGTGGGCACATGTAGGAGTTGTTGGTTGAGCAATGTGCAGTGTGTCGGTATGACCTTGCAGTCCTGGGGTACACCTACTTGTTGTCGCTGTCATTTGTGAGTATGCAGTGTGTGACTGCAATGTCTGTGTTGTGGTTTGATGATCAGCCATGGCTCTTCCTTACGTTTGTGCTCACTGTGCTGACCTGCTCAGGCAAACTAACATTATAAGTGACTTTTCACATACATTGATGTCATTTTACACTTTTTTTTTACCACTATGTGGTATTAAGAGTCATACCAGCCCCAAGAGGGGCTTTTGATGCCTACACATTGTGAGTTACTCCTCTATGTGTTTTTGCTCTGTACACTCCTCACCTGTCCAATACTAATGTACACACCACTTCAGTCTAATATCTTCCACCCCATGCCTTGCCAGTGTGTGTGTTAATTTTCTAAAATTTAAATTTTAAAATTATTTTTGAAATTGTAATTTATTAATGAGAGTAATAATTTTGTATTTAATTGGTTATAATTTTGTATTTGGTTAAAAATGTAAAATATTCTTGGGGATATTAATATGTTTGAGATATTTTAACAGATATGTTTTAAAAAAAATGCAATGTATATTTAATTATAGATACATACATATGTTTAGTGTGTAGTATTTTACAATAGTTAATATAACTGTTATTAGGAGTAGTAAATTATATATGTTTAGTGTCCAGCACCTTCCCTGATTTAATGTGGTTTGGAGTGGCAATAGTAAATTACATATGTTTAGTGTCCAGCACCTTCCCCCTTTTAATGTGGTTTGGAGTTGGAATAGTAAATTATATATGTTTAGTGTCCAACACCTTCCCTGATTTAATGTGGTTTGGAGTTGGAATAGTAAATTATATATGGTCAGTGTCCAGCACCTGCCCTGATTTATTGTGGTTTGGAGTTGGAATAGTAAATTATATATGGTCAGTGTCCAGCACCTTCCCTGATTTAATGTGGTTTGGAGTTGGAATAGTAAATTATATATGTTTAGTGTCCAGCGCCTTCCCTGATTTAATGTGGTTTGGAGTTGGAATAGTAAATTATATATGTTTAGTGTCCAGCGCCTTCCCTGATTTAATGTGTTTTGGAGTTGGAATAGTAAATTATATATGGTTAGTGTCCAGCGCCTTTCCTGATTTAATGTGGTTTGGAGTGGAAATTGTAAATTATACATGGTTAGTGTCCAGCACCTTCCCTGATTTAATGTGGTTTGGAGTGGGCATAGTAAATTATATAAGGTTAGTGTCCAGTGACTTCCCTGACTTAATATAAAGTAGTAGTAAATTATAATGTTTGCTATATAACACCTTTCCTGAGTTAATGTAGTTTATAGTGGGTATAGTGAAGAAATAAAAATATATTATGGTGTAAGGATAAAGATATAGTTATACATTTTTGGACAAATATAATAGTTTTTAAAGTACATTGATACAATATAAATATTTTGTTATAGATACAATATTTCATAACATGTAAAAAAAAACTGAAATATCTTCATATTTTATTTATATTTTTATTTATAATGAGACATTGATAATAAAAAATTAGAAAAAGTATTTCATTTTTTTAAGTATATTTATTTTTATTGTTTTAACTAGGAAAAAAATAAATTTTGTTAATTGTTTTAACATTTTGGAAAAAATAGTATTAGAAATTGTTGTTTTATTACATCATTCAGTTGTTTATTTTTGGACAACAAATAAGTAGTTATTACTCACTTTTTGTACAATATTTAAAACATATAGGGGTCGATTCCGATTCGGGCCGGAAAAAGCACCGACCGACTCGGAGCCGGAAATTATACCGACCGACACATACCTGTGGCGCCCGACACGCCAAGTACGATGCAAAGCGTGCAAAATCCGACCGACACGTACAGAACCCAAGCCGAACGACCGAGCCGCACGGAAAACAGCAATCCGGCCGGAAAAACACGCGAATCGAACCGACCGACACGCACCCGGAACAAATCCGACCGAAACGTACACGCGAACTCCAAACCGCAAAGTACGATGCAAGGCACAAAAACCACGACCGAGTCGGACGGAGGACATTCCGCACGACCGACACGCATACAAAACCGAGCCGAAGCAACACAAAACACCGCGACCGACGCGTACGCAGCATAGAAAACTGCACAAACACAGCGTGAACGAAACGGAGAACACCGTACGAGACAAATGCAGGGTCCGACTCGGTCACAAGAACGTTTCCAACATGCACAGACAGTACAAAGGAAAAATCACACAAAAAAAGGCCAAACAAGCAATTACAAAGCCAATAAATACTGGGGGGGTGGGGACAGAGAACAAAGACACACCCACAACTCCACCCATATAAAGGACACAAATCACAACCATGATCCTTTGCAAATGCCATTCCACTGCCAGCACCCAAGAGACAGCAACCACACACCCACAGCTCATCCCTCACACAAGCCACACACCATCAGCACACCAACAAATACCTACCTCACATACACCCAGCAAAACACACACTCACACACCCTCACCTGCACACCAACACACACATCACTCACCATCACCACCCATCACCATGCCCCCCAAGAAAAATCACAAGTTCCTAGATTGTGAATTGGAAGTCCTGGTAGACGAGATCCTCAGGGTAGAGCCACAGCTGTTTGGCACACTGGTCCAACAGACCCCCATCTCCCAGAAAACCAAGATGTGGGAGAGGATCATCAACAGGGTGAACGCACAATCACCATGTCTGCGCACAAAGACCGACATCCAGAACAGGTGGTATGACGTGCGCAGGAGGGTCCGGGAGCTGCTCAAGAAAGACTACCTCCTGAGCCAATACACCGGCAGTGGCCCTCCTGCCAAGCCAGTATACCTCAGGCCCTGGGAGGAGAAGGTGCGGGCCATCCTTCCACCAGTGAGCGTATATGGACTACAGAACATCCCAGAGCCTGGTGAGTACACAACAAATGTACACAATATTCTGCCACAAAACACACACACATCACTGTCAAGGGGAGAGTCAAACCATGCACTCATAGCAATTACACAGCAACCAGAACAGAATCATCCCAAAATGTGTATGTCAGTCAGATAAACACAACACATGCCATCAAAAAAGTTACATCCAACCGTGCCATCACATGTACAAACACAACTACAACTACAGCTAGGCAGTGGCACAAATAGAACTAACAAACACATCCAGACATGTAGCCACCACAACAACACCAACACACAGTGAAGACCACTGAAAGGAAGGAATTCTGTGTATGCTGGCCAAGTCAGTGTAGCCAATAGCATCATGGGAGTCGTAGTCACACATATTGCCCCCCACAACTGTCCCATCAACACCACCATGAACCATGCGCACATCACAGGGAGTGGAGAAGGACTCACAAGATGGCTGACACTGGCAACTGCTGTGGGGAGCACAAGGCCCTGCTGGCAACTGTGCACCAACAAACAGCAGGACACCACTGACTGACATCCTGAGAGACAACTTCCACTCCCTGCAATGCAAGCACGTTCCATGGTGGGATATCTAGCTGGCTGGGTGGGAAGGAGGGCTTGCAGCACTGACCATAGTCACAAGCACCTCCCCTCACACCCCCCTCAACACAAACTCCACAGAACCCACCTGGTAGAATGCAATGCCTCCCATCCTAACTCAAGATCCCACAAAGAACCACCACCCTGGGTTATGTTGTGTGAAGCACAGGGACACTCTTGGGACTTTTAGCCAAACAACTGCCAGGACAACACTCCCAGCCATCCTGTCAGCACAGCCAGCCCACCCCACAGGGAAGCAGAGTCAAAAGGAAGGAAGCATGGGCATGCTGGGAAGGGGGTGGAGGCAATAGCATGATGGGAGTGGTAGTCACAGATATTGCTCAGCCTCACAACTGGCCCATCAACACCACCCTGAACCATGCTCACATCACAGGGAGTGGAGAAGGACACACAAGATGGCTGACACTGGCTACTGCTGTGGGGAGCACAAGGGCATGCTGGGAACTGCACACCAACCAACAGCAGGACACCACTGTCAGCCATCTTGCCATTGCCCTCACACCCACACACACTGAACTCCCCACAAAAGCAAGTAAGTATGGGAATGCTGGCAAGTGGGGTGGAGGCAATAGCATGATGGGCGTGGCAGTCACAGATATTGGTCACCCTCACAACTGGCCCATCAACACCACCCTGAACCATGCTCACATCACAGGAAGTGGAGAAGGACTCACAAGATGGCTGACACTGGCTACTGCTGTGGGGAGCACAAGGGCATGCTGGGAACTGCACACCAACCAACAGCAGGACACCACTGTCAGCCATCTTGCCATTGCCCTCACACCCACACACACTGAACTCCCCACAAAAGCAAGTAAGTATGGGAATGCTGGCAAGTGGGGTGGAGGCAATAGCATGATGGGAGTGGCAGTCACAGATATTGGTCACCCCCACAACTGTCCCATCAACACCACCCTGAACCATGCTCACATCACAGGGAGTGGAGAAGGACTCACAAGATGGCTGACACTGGCTACTGCTGCGGGGAGCACAAGGCCCTGCTGGGAACTGTGCACCAACAAACAGCAGGACACCACTGACTGACATCCTGAGAGACAACTTCCACTCCCTGCAATGCAAGCACGTTCCATGGTGGGATATCTGGCTGGCTGGGTGGGAAGGAGGACTTGCAGCACTGACCATAGTCACAAGCACCTCCCCTCACACACCCCTCAACACAAACTCCACAGAACCCACCTGGTAGAATGCAATGCCTCCCATCCTAACTCAAGATCCCACAAAGAACCACCACCCTGGGTTATGTTGTGTGAAGCACAGGGACACTCTTGGGACTTTTAGCCAAACAACTGCCAGGACAACACTCCCAGCCATCCTGTCAGCACAGCCAGCCCACCCCACAGGGAAGCAGAGTCAAAAGGAAGGAAGCATGGGCATGCTGGGAAGGGGGTGGAGGCAATAGCATGATGGGAGTCGTAGTCACAGCTCTACATCCCCCACCACATGGCCCAGCAAGCTCACACTCACGCATGCACATCCCACAGAGAGTGGAAAGGCCCATCAAAGATGTCTGACACTGTTGCTGTGTCGTGGGGAGCACAAGGGCATGCTGGGAACTGCACACCAACCAACAGCAGGACACCACTGTCAGCCATCTTGCCATTGCTCTCACACCCACACATACTGAACTCCCCACAAAAGCAAGTAAGTATGGGAATGCTGGGAAGTGGGGTGGAGGCAATAGCATGATGGGAGTGGCAGTCACAGATATTGGTCACCCTCACAACTGGCCCATCAACACCACCCTGAACCATGCTCACATCACAGGGAGTGGAGAAGGACTCACAAGATGGCTGACACTGGCTACTGCTGTGGGGAGCACAAGGGCATGCTGGGAACTGCACACCAACCAACAGCAGGACACCACTGTCAGCCATCTTGCCATTGCCCTCACACCCACACACACTGAACTCCCCACAAAAGCAAGTAAGTATGGGAATGCTGGCAAGTGGGGTGGAGGCAATAGCATGATGGGAGTGGCAGTCACAGATATTGGTCACCCCCACAACTGGCCCATCAACACCACCCTGAACCATGCTCACATCACAGGGAGTGGAGAAGGACTCACAAGATGGCTGACACTGGCTACTGCTGCGGGGAGCACAAGGCCCTGCTGGGAACTGTGCACCAACAAACAGCAGGACACCACTGACTGACATCCTGAGAGACAACTTCCACTCCCTGCAATGCAAGCACAGTCCATGGTGGGATAACTGACTGGCTGGGTGGGAAGGAGGGCCGGCTGTCAACCAAATACAACCAATGCAGACCATGTTCACACCCCAACAAATACATAGAAATGCCCAAATAATGCAGGACAATGTGCCACACCAAAATCAACCCCTGACTGTGACGACTTAGGACAATGCAATGTACAGGCCCGCACCCAGAGGCACAGTCACAACTGTCAGGTGTGTCAACCATTGATGCCTGCAGAAACATAACATACATTGTGTGTGTCTCCCAAAAACAGGTGATGATGGGGACACAGCAGCAGACGCTGAGGAGTCCCAGTCCCAGGCTCAAGAGGATGCGGAGCTCACTGGTGTCGTACAGCCTCTGCCCTCCTCGGACGAAGAAGACCAACCTGGCACATCCGGTGCAAGTCTACATGCAGCACCAGCAGGACCACCAGCTGCAGCACCAGCAGGACCACCAGCTGCACCCCCTGCACCCACCCCTCCAACGACTGTCACCCGAAATACCATCCCTGCCGACATGGACAGAACAAGGAGCAACACCAGCACAGGGACCCTGGACCAACCTGGGACCATGGACACCACCACCACCACCAACCCCCAAGGTGGGCCAGGGTCATCTGTGCGTGCCACTGCACGCACTGCACATGTCAGCAGGGGTGGTGGGAAGGGTGGGAGACAGAGGTCGCTGCTTGCAGAGGTTGCTGGTGTTCATGATGACCCACAACTGGTACGCATAGCTGATGCGTACCAGTCCAGCACCGGAGACCTCAGCCAGGTAGTGGGGCTCCTCAAAGACATGAAACAGCAGCAGGCTGCCCATCATGCCCGCTTGGACTCTCACATGTCCCACGTGGAGTCACACATGTCCCGCGTGGACTCACACATGTCCCGCGTGGAGTCCAAGTGGGATGCACTGCATGAGATGACAGCGGTGCACAGGGACATTTTACAATGCCTCCGCCAGATGAACAGCAACCAATCCACACCTCCCTGTGTGCCAACAACATCTGGTGCTGCCCAAACTGCAAAAGCCACAGGGAGGGAGGATGACTCTGGCGGAGAGTCCCCTGCACCGCAGCAGCCTGTACTTGAGGGCCCCCCCCCCAAGAAGAGGGGTCGTCCGAGGAGGGGCAAGTGAGAGGCCGATGGCCAAGCGCAACTCCCAGGAAGCCTGAACCTGTTCTGGATGTTCACCTTTGTGCACAGACTGTTCACCCTGTTGACGGCAACACTACTCCCACACATTGCATGGGGAGTACAAGTTGGACCAATGTCTCAAACAACTGTGGCCCCGATACTGGGGATTTTGTCTACCATGACTTTCAATTCACCTAGGAACTTCTGATTGCAAGATTTATGTACAGCACTACCCATCCTATGCACTATTCACACAAATGTATCACAATAAACACACTAATACACCATACTTGCCTCTGTTGTGATTCCAACGTGGGTGCTGTTATGGGGATGATGAACTGCAAAATTACACTGTGTATGCGAACTGCAACAGCAAGTACAACACAGGCATGTGAGTAAAGGCAACGTGACACATATGAGTGAGACACACCACCAGGGCTACACAACACATACACACCTAGGCCATCTGACTCATTGCCTACACTGATGTTGCCAGGGAAGACGGTGCAATGCACAGACACCACACCCATTCCCAGTTGTAGTCAAGTAGCCCACAGGTGCAGTAAGCAAATGGCAGTCAAATGTGTGACCACAGACAACGCACATCACAAAGTGAAGCACAGGTTTATTACACAGTTGCAACATGTCGTAACCACTACAGATGCAAGGTAATCCCACCTGGCAGCGGGCACACAGTCAACAACTGTAGACGGAAGGAAGTCCATGGGTGTGGCGCACATCACCTGTAGGGACACACCAGCTACCACCCTGGAAGTGCAATCACGTCGTCGGTGGACACAGTTGACCAAACGAATCTGAAAGTACCCTGTGAAGGACAGAAATGACACACAGTCAAAAGCAATGGAGAACAGGACAGAACAGCAAAACTCATGCACAATACATGTTACAAGATACCCACCCAGAACCAAGTTAGCATGTCAACACTGTTGGGGAGTACAGCCCACCTGTAAGCACACATCGCAACACACATCCAGTCAAGTAGCCCATGGACACACTCCAACAGCACCAGAGCACCACCTACACATATCATGCCAACTCACATCATTGACATGACACCTCAGGATACTCACATTCAGCTAAAGAAGTTGGTGATGAGCTGTGTGCGGACATCACCCTCATCATCATCATCATCATCGTCACTGGCATCGTGGTCCAGGCCAGGATCCTCCACAGGTGGCGGATGTTGGTCATTGTCATCCTGGATGAGAGGCAACTCCTTCCGCACTGCCAGGTTGTGGAGCATGCAGCAGACGATGATAATCTTGCACACTTTCGCAGGGGCATATGGGAGGGACCCTCCGGTCTTGTCCAGGCAGCGGAAGCGGCTCTTCAGGAGACCAAATGCCCGCTCAATCACTCTCCTGGTCCGACCATGTACCTCATTGTAGCGCATCTGGGCTGGTGTCACAGGGTTCCTGAGGGGTGTCAGCAACCACGGCATGTTGGGGTATCCCGAGTCACCTACGGACAGACAAGTGCACATTAGCTGACTTGGAAAAGTGGGCGGAATACTACAGATCAGATCACACACAATGGCACAAAGTCAGTACACACCGACAAGCCAGGCACGCTGGTTCTGCATCTGTGCCATCATCCTGTGGATGCGACTACTCCTCATCACAAAGGCATCGTGTGCTGAACCAGGGAAACGGGCACACACGTGTGTGATGGTCATATCTGCAAGACACACCACCAGTGCATTGACCGAGTGGTAGTGCTTGCGGTTCCTGTAGGCCTGCTCCTGGGCCTGTGGTGGTACCAAAGCCACATGTGTCCCATCAATGGAGCCAATGACATGCGGCATCCTCCCCAGGGCATAAAAGTCACTCTTCACGTCAGTGAGTCGTCGCAGTCTAGGGAAATAGATGTACCGGTTCAGGAATAGCAACATTGCCGCCAAAACATTGCGGAGCACACGGCTCAACATGGTCTGTGACATCCCACCAGCAGTCGCCACAGTATGTTGGAAGGTACCGGTGGCAAAGAAGTGTAGGGCTGCCATCACCTTCACCTTGGGGGTCAGTGCTGTAGGATACGGCCGGCCAGGCTGCAAATGTAGGGCCAACTGCACTGCCAAATCCTCAATCAGCTGCCTGGTGAAGCGGTACCGTCGGATGCTGTCCCGTTCCACCATCGTTGCCAGGTCTGGGAATGGTCGATGGACAGCAGGAGCCCTGCAGTGCAGAGGAGAAGTAAGCAAGATTGTCAGTCAGCCCACATATGCGGCATTGAACACACTCAATATCCCAAGATACATCATTATGAGGCACAACTACATGAAGTGTGCAGTTCCGTAAGGACATGTATGGTACATACATGGCCAACATCTGTCATCACGGCCCAACAAGTGGCATCAATTAGTCCCAGGTTGGCCCATTGGATATCATGAGGCCGTGTCACAGTTCCCATCTCCTGCTGCCGTGTCACAATCACCCCCACAGTGACATGTGAGGACAGATGTGCCCCAGGCATCACAGCTCAACGACAGGTACATTCCCAGGGACCCTGTATTGCCACATGGACACTGGCATTACATGGAGTATCATGTATACACCACAGCACAACAACCATGACCCCCACAGGTAGTGGTCCCAATTGCCACGGCAGGACAGACATGGACGTCTGTGACACACACACGCACAACATCAAAGTCCATGCACACACAACGTGGATGTGGAGACTGTCTCCCATTGTGCACATGAAATCAGAGACATTGTAAACACTACATGCACACAGACTGTGGAGGACCATCACTATTGTGCCACTGGGACACCCTGGCTCAAACATACCGTCCCACATGGGACTCACGGGGTATGTGACATGACATACACATACACCAACGTGAAATGTGACCATGGCACATGCAAAGATATGAACAGTTGCACATCACAGTGGTCATGTACACGTAACACCCAGGATCCTGTCCCCATGAACACGTGCACAGCCTGAGAGTGGCTGCCCCCAGGTGACACCCACAGGACAACATGTACACCAACATACACACAATAGGAAATGCAGCCTTACATGCCTTATGATACAGCTTGGACAGGCTGTCGTGTTGTAGGTGTGCCCCTCACTCCCTGGGAGCTATCTGTGGCTGGCATATGTCCATCTGAGACAGGCATGGTGACATATGCCAGTCACTTGTACAGGGATGCGTTGAACAGCAATGGACCGATCGGTGCCCCCGGCCGGCCCATTGCATTCAATGTGTGCGGGTACGCGTTGTGCCCCTGTACGCGTTGTACTGCAATGGACCGATCGGTGCCCCCGGCCGGCCCATTGCATTCAATGTGTGCGGGTACGCGTTGTGCCCCTGTACGCGTTGGTACGTGTTGTGCCCCTGTACGCGTTGTACTGCAATGGACCGATCGGTGCCCCCGGCCGGCCCATTGCATTCAATGTGTGCGGGTACGCGTTGTACCCCTGTACGCATTGTACTGCAATGGACCGATCGGTGCCCCGGCCGGCCCATTGCATTCAATGTGTCGGTGCACGCGTTGTACCCCTGTACGCGTTGTACTGCAATGGACCGATCGGTGCCCCCGGCCGGCCCATTGCATTCAATGTGTGCGGGTGCAGCGTTGTACCCCTGTACGCGTTGTACTGCAATGGACCGATCGGTGCCCTCGGCCGGCCCATTGCATTCAATGTGTGCGGGTGCAGCGTTAGTACCCCTGTACGCGTTGTACTGCAATGGACCGATCGGTGCCCCCGGCCGGCCCATTGCATTCAATGTGTCGGTGCAGCGTTGTACCCCTGCAGCGTTGAACTGCAATGGACCGATCGGTGCCCCGGCCGGCCCATTGCATTCAATGTGTGCGGGTACGCGTTGTACCCTTGTACGCGTTGTACTGCAATGGACCGATCGGTGACCCGGCCGGCCCATTGCATTCAATGTGTGCGGGTACGCGTTGTACCCCTGTACGCGTTGTACTGCAATGGACCGATCAGTGCCCCGGCCGGCCCATTGCATTCAATGTGTGCGGGTACGCGTTGTACCCCTGTACGCGTTGTACTGCAATGGACCGATCGGGGCCCCCGGCCGGCCGATTACATTCAATGTGTGCGGGTACGCGTTGTACCCCTGTACGCGTTGTACTGCAATGGACCGATCGGTGCCCCGGCCGGCCCATTGCATTCAATGTGTGCGAGTACGCGTTGTACCCCTGTACGCGTTGTACTGCAATGGACCGATCGGTGCCCCCGGCCGGCCCATTGCATTCAATGTGTGCGGGTGCAGCGTTGTGCCCCTGTACGCGTTGTACCGCAATGGACCGATCGGTGCGCACCCATTGACAATGGCCTTGCCTGGCAACGGACGCGTTTTCGAATTTCGAGCGAGTCGGTTGCTGGAAATTCAGTTGGTCACCCACAACAATGTTGCAAAATCATGTATGTCATGAAGTTGAAGATTTGAAGGATGCTGTAGGCGTGTATTGGTGCTGCTATTCCATGGATTGGCCAGATTCAGAAGATGCAAACGACTTGGACCTATCACTTTGGACACAAGGGACAGTATCTGCCTCTCCAGCACATATATATTGCTGGCTGTTCCCCTGAGAGCTCACTTGCCTGCACTACATGCTCCAGGATGACATCTGCCACTGCACTGCTGCTGTCTCTGCCCCTCTGGACCCTGCAATGGCACGTACTGTGGAGAGAGCCCCAGCCTTCAGCCTTGAGGAGAACCAGGCCCTGCTGGACAGTCTACTTCCACAGTACAGCAAGCTGTATGGGACACCAGGGGAGCAGGTGAGTGTTCTGTGCACTGCCTTTCTGAATGTGCATTTTGTCTGACTAGCAAGGCTGAAAGTCTGCACACCACTGGCTAGCAGGCTCACTGAGTAGTTGTCACCCCCCATAGTGTGTAGTGACATGCACTGGACAGGTATGGTGCAGTGACAGTGCATTTGAACAAGGTTTTACTTCCCATGCAATGATACCATGTAGTGACGTCTGGCAAACTGTCCATGGGCAGCGTTGCACTGCCTGTGTACATCATGTGCCCCTGTGAATGAGACATGTATATACAACTGTGTCATGCACGGATATGTTGCATGTGTAGTAATGCCCTTTTCACTTTGTCATCCTGACAGGTTAATGCCCATCGGAAGCAGGAGATCTGGAAGGACATCGTCCGGGCTGTCCGGTCCGTGGGGGTCTACAAGCGCCGGATCCGCAACTGCCAGAAGAGGTGGCAGGACCTTCGGGGCTGGACCCGGAGGATTGCACGGGTCCAGCTGAAGCTGTCACCTCCTCGCAGGAGGGGCGGAACACGGACCCTGACCCCCACATGCTCCAGATCCTGGCGGTGGTGTTTCCAGACCTGGATGGGCAGCTGAAGGCCAGACAGCAGCAAGGAGGGGGTGAGTCAAAGACTGCACTGTGAACTCTGTATTACATGCTTTGTGCCCTCCTCTGGCCTGGTTCAACTGCCACAGTGCAGCAGTCATGTTGTCCAGGAGCCATGTCCCTCTATTGTGCACTGCCCACTCCTCATCTGATACCCAGGTGTGGCCCTTACATTCAGGGAATTGTGTCACTTGGGACTGTGTCCTTGCAGTTTGCTTCACTAAAGGTGGGGGACAGCATCTGTTTCCCTAACTCTGTTGTGGGCATCATGGGTGGGTCCATTGTTCACACAACGCCTGTGTTCGGACATGTAATCTGCGTGTTGCTTTGATATGCGGTCCACTTGCTGAGCTGAGCCACCACATGTGCCTTGGGTTTGTGGCACACGCCCATGCAGCGGGTGGGAACAATGTTTGGGCCCCAGGAGTGTGCAGATTATGTGTGTCACACATACATAGCCAGCTATCCACTGTCCAGGGCTCATCCCTCATTCATGTGGGGCAGGACAGTCATGCCTACTCCAGGCCATGCAATGCACTCTGTACTCCCACTCCCGTGTATCAGCTGACACATTGTGCGCAGTGATTTGACCCCTCAGGTGTCTGCCTCTGTGTCAGTGTGCTGTGGATTAGTTGCCAGGACTGCTGGGGTGTTTCTTGGTAGGGGCTCAGCATGCCACTGGAGATGTGACCATAGGAGACGATACTTGTGTGTCACATAGGTGTTTGATCAGCTGCCCGTGCAGACTGGGGTATGCGAATGTGAAGTTCAGGCAGCTGTTCCCCATTCACAGCAGATTGTGAGGGGCTCAGGTTAAGAGGGTATTGTCACAGGTCTCCCATATGTCCAATCGGTATGACCTGGACAGATGAGGGTTAAGATGATGTGTTGTGTGGGGGATGTACATGTGCACTTGTGCAGCTCCAGGACTTGCATTCCCCATGACCTACTATTGTGACACAGTGCAGAGTGTTGTTGTCTGGCTGCCAAGTCATACATCACTGAGACAGTGATGTATGACTTAGCAGTCATGCCTCCGCCATGGCATGTGTCTACTTATTGGTGATCCTGCAGGGGAGTGACATGTGCTACATGCACACCATTGTGGCGATGGCTATCAGGACATGGGTGCATCATGGTGTCTGTCGGTGGTATGCATCACATGCATTTCCTATTTGACTCTGGGCATCCCTTTCATCCGGAAACCTGTACTGACTCAGTGGCAAGAGTTGTGATGTGTGCATGTCCACATGCTACACCGTGTCCTCTGCACTGTCCAACTACTGTGTAGTTGGTGCATGTGTCCACACTGGGGTGTTGCTATCCAACAGACACCAGACAGATGGGTGCAAGGCCATGTGGGATGTGAGTGCCATGGTTGGCATCAGACTGACAATTGGCTTCTCCTGTTCAGTTAGGGCACTTTTAGCAATGTTCAACTAATGATGCCAGGGCTTGCTCTGTAATGTGCTGTGCTCACAGTGGTGTGTGCGTTTGGTGCAGGTGACTGATGTCTGTCTGTTTCCCCATTGTTTGCAGATACATCCACGGCCACGGAAGGGGACAGCTCCACGGACCAGGAGGAGCCGGAGAGCCAGACTGGGTCAGCAGCCGAGGAGTGGTCGGAGGGACCCAGTGGCACGGAGGGCGAGGGAGCCACACCGAGGAGTCCTCAGCACCATCCATCTCAGCTGAGGACCAGAGCAACTCGGAGGATGACTCCCTTATGGAGGCGGGTGTCAGCAGCCACCACACCCCAGCTAGTGTTGCTGTCCCCGCCACCACCAGCACCACCACCGCCCTCCCATCGGCTCCCATTCCCCAGGTCCGTGGAGGCTCCCATGTTCGGGAGCGTGTCTCCTTTGGGCCAGGCACCGCACCCCCTGCCCCTGTGTCCCCTGCTGCCCTGAGTGAGGAGTCTGTGTACCTCCTTCGCCAGCTCCATGTAGGGCAGACAGCCATGCTGAGTGTCCTCCATGCGCACACCGCTCTGTTGACTCAGCTGGTGTCGTTCATGGAGGGCATCTCATCGGGCATGTCTGACCTACAGAGGGGCAATAGGTCCATGGACTCCTCCCTGACGGCAGCAGTGTCCCTCCTCAGACAGTCCCTCACCCCTCCTGCCTCTGCTCCATCCACACTCCCCAGCACCTTCCCGTCCCAAGCACACACACACCGGCACAGGCACACACCAGCACACACACATCCAGCACACAGACACACACGCCACAAACAAAACGCACACGCACGCACAGTCAGGGGACTGAAACCAGACTCACAGGGGATGGGGCCCTGGAACACACACACGCATCCACGAGCACTGCGCAGTCCTCAGTTGCCTCTCCCTCCAAAACACCCTCCCTTGCCTCACCTGCAACCCCAAAGACCCAGCGGCTCTTCCTCAGTGACCTCGGCCTCTTCCCCTCCGATCCAGCTGATACAGCATCCAGGGGAAGAGGAAGCCCACCCAAACGGAGCAGAGTGCCCCTCGCCCCCGGACACCCTCCCCCAGGCGCAGACAGACTGAGGCCCCCACCCGCAAGTCCCCCGGAGTCGTAAGAGCAAGACCCCGCCGCCGCCCTGCAGCTCAGGCACCAGGTCTCCTTCCTCCATCCCTCAGGCCCCCACTCCACAGGTGCCCCCACCGCACCCTGCCCCAGGTTCCCCCACCCACAGATATACCATCCCCAAGAGGATCCGGCCTTCTCCCCCTGCCACTTGCTCTCCCGGCACCACACCCCCGCTGCGCTTGTCTGTGCCACTGATGTGGTGAGGGTGTCCTCCCCCTCTGTCCAGCCCACCTTGCCTGTTCCCCATTCTCCTCCCCTGGTGGTAGGCACTGCAGTGGAGTCCACTTCCACCCTGTCTGACTTGGGCACTGCAGTGGCGGACCTGTCCACTCCATCTGCAGGGTCCACTGCAGTCGTGCCGGCACCCACAACATCTGAGTCATGCCCCCAGTTGTGCCGGCACACACCATGTCAGACACCTCCACTGCAGTTGTCAGTGGCTCTCCAGCACCCACCACCCCTTCCCTGCTTCTTCCTGGTGAGCCCTGATCCTGTCCCTGCGGTGCCTGGCCTGCCCCCCCGGTTGCCCCTCCTAGTGGATTGTCCCTGGTTTTGTGCAGGCATGCGTAGGGTGACATCTGCCACTGTCACCAAGTTTGGACTTTGACAATGGACTGGCCATTGGCCTTTGTGTTTTTTCTGGACTTTGTTTTCATTCCACACATATGCTGAATAAAGCAACTTTCTGTTCTCTAGTGCTTATGCTTCTGATGTACATGTTGTTGATGATGCTAACCATGCCCTTGCTGCAGTGATGGTGATATTTGGTCTCATGATAATGAAGTGTTACTGTGCAGGAACCCATGTGGTCCAGGGGGAATGTGTCCTATCCTGTGGTGTATCCATGTCATCCATAGCAGCATCTGAGGGTGTCATGTGTTCAGTATTTGGCAATGGGATTTCCTACTTAGATTAGCTATTTCACATCTGTGGCTTCCACCCCTGCACATCTGTTGTGCCTGCCATTGTTCAATTCGTCTACTTCCCTGACCGTGTGGCCATCTCCACTGGACATGCAGGTTTGGGCATCAATGGGGAAGGACTCATCCGTGTAGTCAGTGCAACATTGCTATACAAGTGTGTTGGATCTGTGCTGATGATTCCGTTGGCACTTCCATGACCAGGCTGATGTGACGGGAGCCCTCATTTGGTGCTAATTGTTGATTGTGTGACCAAGTGCTCAGCTGACATGATGGGGCCCTACTGAGGCAACATATGGCACAGCTTTCCTCACACAGGAGTGGAGTCCCCTCATGGCAGTGTGTACTCCTGTGACATTGCCTGCGCCCAAGGTGTGTGTTGTATGTGCATGTCTGTGTGTTCACTTCCGTTTAGCTGTGCATGCTGTGTTCCCTAGTGTTGTACCTGTTTGTGATGCTTGCTGAGTTGACCTATGTTCCCCCAAAGTCTTCTCCCTGGGTTCTCTGTGATGTGGGTGCATGGCACATTACTGGTCATCAGGGTGTCACCCATAGGTGTGTTTGCTGTCAGGGCTGAGTTTGTGTGCAGACGCAGATGGGTCACAGTCAGGTTTCCCCTTGGCACTTGTTGTTTGCCCCTGTCATGTGATTTCCAGTTTGTGTTATCTTTCAGTGATTGTGACACGTTGTGTGTGTGACTGCTGGCACTCCTCAGGGTCCGGGCTGCAATGTTGGTTGTTGTCTATGTGTGTTCTTTGTGGGTGACCTTGGCTTCTTCATTGGTGTGTGACTGTGGCTGGGATCCCATTGGTTGGTGTGGTATTACCGTCATGTCCATGTACAGCGTAGTGTGCAGTGTGTCAGACATTCAGGAGTCTTGTTGAGTGGCCATGTGTGATGTGTTTCTGCACCTTGGTTCCCACCCACCACACTGGAATAGTCATGGGTGCATGTGCAATGTCACCAGTGCATGTGTGCTTCACTGCTGCACATTGTTGGAGGTCGAGGGGTGTGGTGTTGAGTGTGTGCAGATGAGAGTTGTTGCCCGGCTAGGCCCCTGCCTCCATGTTGGCCTTGGCTTACTGGCCATGCTGATTGATTTGTGCTTGTGTAGGTGTGATGGTAGTTTGTTGCTCAGGACACATGACTGTGGTTCACAGTGTGAACCACATTTAGCTTTGTCATCACAGTGGGATTGTAATGCAGCCCAGGGTCACCACATTGTGGGGGCCCTGGGGGTGGTGCTGTGGTGTGTCTGTGTCTTTCTGTGTCAGTTGCTGTTCCTACGTGCCTGTGTGACATGTGTGATTTGTGCTCCCTCTCATCTGACAATGCCTGCTTGCCCACATAGGGGATTTGGATCCATGAGTTACCTTTGTGTGGCACTGTATGCACATCTGTATGATTGGTATTCAGGTCTCCTCATGTGTTGTGTGGTTGCCTGGGGACACTGGCACCCCCCTCACCTGTTGTGTATGATGTGCAGTGTGGGTCTGCCTGTTTGTGTTTGTGCATCTGTACCACTGCATTGGCATATCTTGGGTGTGCCATTGGCTGTATGTAGTTTGGTGGGTTTCCCCTGCTGTCCCTGGGACTCCTAGGTCATCGGTCAGCACAATGATCATGGTTTGTGTGTCCCATTGCTGCCATGGTATGGTATCTGTTCACCTCACATCTGCAGTCTCCACAGGGTATCTGCATTTGTGTGCCCATTGGTGCAAATATGTGGGTCTGCATTCTGATGGTCACTTCTGTCATTGTGTCATTGATGAATGTTGACAGTGTCAGCCCCCATGGGTGTTGTTTGTCTGCACATGGCCAAAGGTATGTCTCATTTGCACTGCAGTATTTGGCTCACCCAATTTATGTTGCAATGGGACACATACACTACTTTGCCACTGATGTGTTTTTTGTTCTGTGACCAGGAATCATCCATGCAGTTTGGCAGTTGTAGCTCTTTCTTTGTCAACACTTACCTTTTGGTCACTGTGATGATGGGGGTTTAGACCCCATTGCCACAATGTTCAATAGGTGCTTCAGCTATGGACCCCACACTTACCTTTTGGTCACTGTGATGATGGGGGTTTGGACCCCATTGCCACACTGTTCAAAATGTGCTTCAGCTATGGACCCCACACTTACCTTTTGGTCACTGTGATGATGGGGGTTTAGACCCCATTGCCACAATGTTCAAAAGGTGCTTCAGCTATGGACCCCACACTTACCTTTTGGTCACTGTGATGATGGGGGTTTAGACCCCATTGCCACAATGTTCAAAAGGTGCTTCAGCTATGGACCCCACACTTACATTTTGGTCACTGTGATGATGGGGGTTTAGACCCCATTGCCACAATGTTCAAAAGGTGCTTCAGCTATGGACCCCACACTTACCTTTTGGTCACAGTGATGATGGGGGTTTAGACTCCATTGCCACAATGTTCAAAAGGTGCTTCAGCTATGGACCCCACACTTACATTTTGGTCACTGTGATGATGGGGGTTTGGACCCCATTGCCACAATGGTCATGGCCTGCTTGCATTGTGGGGGCCACACACATATATGTGTGGCACATGTGCTAGGGGGTCACATTGTATGTTCAAAGTCATGTTCGGTGTTGTAGGCATTTGACACAGTCTACACACGCTTGTCATGGTGTTGGGGGATGTCTTTTTCTTGCATTCCCTAGGTTGTGGTGTGCTGGTTGTGTCATGCATTGTCCATCCTATGAGTGGGGGTGGTAGTGGTGGTAGGCATCCAGCCCCCCCTGGGTGAGGGTGGTAGTAGTGGTAGGCATCCAGCCCCCCTGGGTGAGGGTGGTAGTGGTGGTAGGCATCCAGCCCCCCTGGTTGAGGGTGGTAGTAGTGGTAGGCATCCAGCCCCCCTGGCTAAGGGTGGTAGTTGTGGTAGGCATCCAGCCCCCCTGGCTAAGGGTGGTAGTAGTGGTAGGCATCCAGCCCCCCTGGGTGAGGGTGGTAGTAGGCATCCAGCCCCCTGGCTAAGGGTGGTAGTAGTGGTAGGCATCCAGCCCCCTGGCTAAGGGTGGTAGTAGTGGTAGGCATCCAGCCCCCCTGGGTGAGGGTGGTAGTAGTGGTAGGCATCCAGCCCCCCTGGGTGAGGGTGGTAGTAGGCATCCAGCCCCCCTGGCTAAGGGTGGTAGTAGTGGTAGGCATCCAGCCCCCCTGGGTGAGGGTGGTAGTAGTGGTAGGCATCCAGCCCCCCTGGCTAAGGGTGGTAGTAGTGGTAGGCATCCAGCCCCCCTGGGTGAGGGTGGTAGTAGTGGTAGGCATCCAGCCCCCTGGCTAAGGGTGGTAGTAGTGGTAGGCATCCAGCCCCCCTGGCTAAGGGTGGTGGTAGGCATCCAGCCCCCCTGGGTGAGGGTGGTAGTAGTGGTAGGCATCCAGCCCCCTGGGTGAGGGTGGTAGTAGGCATCCAGCCCCCCTGGCTAAGGGTGGTAGTAGTGGTAGGCATCCAGCCCCCCTGGGTGAGGGTGGTAGTAGTGGTAGGCATCCAGCCCCCCTGGCTAAGGGTGGTAGTAGTGGTAGGCATCCAGCCCCCCTGGGTGAGGGTGGTAGTAGTGGTAGGCATCCAGCCCCCCTGGCTAAGGGTGGTAGTAGTGGTAGGCATCCAGCCCCCCTGGCTAAGGGTGGTGGTAGGCATCCAGCCCCCTGGCTAAGGGTGGTGGTAGGCATCCAGCCCCCCTGGGTGAGGGTGGTAGTAGTGGTAGGCATCCAGCCCCCTGGGTGAGGGTGGTAGTAGTGGTAGGCATCCAGCCCCCCTGGCTAAGGGTGGTGGTAGGCATCCAGCCCCCCTGGGTGAGGGTGGTAGTAGTGGTAGGCATCCAGCCCCCTGGGTGAGGGTGGTAGTAGTGGTAGGCATCCAGCCCCCCTGGCTAAGGGTGGTAGTAGTGGTAGGCATCCAGCCCCCCTGGGTGAGGGTGGTAGTAGTGGTAGGCATCCATCCCCCCCTGGGTGATTGTGGTAGTAGTGGTAGGCATCCAGCCCCCCCTGGCTAAGGGTGGTAGTAGTGGTAGGCATCCAGCCCCCCCTGGCTAAGGGTGGTGGTAGGCATCCAGCCCCCCTGGGTGAGGGTGGTAGTAGGCATCCAGCCCCCTGGCTAAGGGTGGTAGTAGTGGTAGGCATCCAGCCCCCCTGGGTGAGGGTGGTAGTAGTGGTAGGCATCCAGCCCCCCTGGCTAAGGGTGGTAGTAGTGGTAGGCATCCAGCCCCCGGCTAAGGGTGGTGGTAGTGGTAGGCATCCAGCCCCCCTGGCTAAGGGTGGTAGTAGTGGTAGGCATCCAGCCCCCCTGGGTGAGGGTGGTAGTAGTGGTAGGCATCCAGCCCCCCTGGGTGAGGGTGGTAGTAGTGGTAGGCATCCAGCCCCCTGGGTGAGGGTGGTAGTAGGCATCCAGCCCCCTGGCTAAGGGTGGTAGTAGTGGTAGGCATCCAGCCCCCCTGGGTGAGGGTGGTAGTAGTGGTAGGCATCCAGCCCCCCTGGGTGAGGGTGGTAGTAGGCATCCAGCCCCCTGGCTAAGGGTGGTAGTAGTGGTAGGCATCCAGCCCCCCTGGGTGAGGGTGGTAGTAGGCATCCAGCCCCCCTGGCTAAGGGTGGTAGTAGTGGTAGGCATCCAGCCCCCCTGGGTGAGGGTGGTAGTAGTGGTAGGCATCCAGCCCCCCTGGCTAAGGGTGGTAGTAGTGGTAGGCATCCAGCCCCCTGGCTAAGGGTGGTGGTAGGCATCCAGCCCCCCTGGGTGAGGGTGGTAGTAGTGGTAGGCATCCAGCCCCCTGGGTGAGGGTGGTAGTAGGCATCCAGCCCCCTGGCTAAGGGTGGTAGTAGTGGTAGGCATCCAGCCCCCCCTGGGTGAGGGTGGTAGGGTGGTAGTAGGCATCCAGCCCCCCCTGGCTAAGGGTGGTAGTAGTGGTAGGCATCCAGCCCCCCCTGGGTGAGGGTGGTAGTAGTGGTAGGCATCCAGCCCCCCCTGGCTAAGGGTGGTAGTAGTGGTAGGCATCCAGCCCCCCCTGGCTAAGGGTGGTGGTAGGCATCCAGCCCCCCCTGGGTGAGGGTGGTAGTAGTGGTAGGCATCCAGCCCCCCTGGGTGAGGGTGGTAGTAGGCATCCAGCCCCCCCTGGCTAAGGGTGGTAGTAGTGGTAGGCATCCAGCCCCCCCTGGGTGAGGGTGGTAGTAGTGGTAGGCATCCAGCCCCCCCTGGGTGAGGGTGGTAGTAGTGGTAGGCATCCAGCCCCCCCTGGCTAAGTGTGGTAGTAGTGGTAGGCATCCAGCCCCCCCTGGCTAAGGGTGGTGGTGCGCATTCAGGCCCCTGTGTGCATATGTGGCATTGGTGATGGGCATCCCGCCCTTATGGTGCTGCTGTTGCTGGTGTAAGTATATTCTGCATCCCTCTGTGTGTGTGTGATGTGTCGTGTACGTGTTGTATGTGTTTTGTGGTTGGTGTCTGACTTACCTTCTGCGCCGTACGCGTCCGTGCCTGTTCCGGTAGTAAATGTAGAATATTGGTATGATCGGGACGAAGGGATTCATGGTTGGTTCGTGTCGTTCGTCCTTCTCGTTGCTTCGCGTCGTCCTCGTCGCTTCGCGTCGTCCTCGTCGCTGGCGTGTTCGTCTCGTAGCCGTGTATTGTGTTGTGGCGCGAATCGGAGCTTATGTGCACCTCTCCCGGATGCTTTGACGTGCCGTGCGTAGCGACGGGTTCGGCGCGTACGGGAAGCGCATCGTACTTGTTCGGCCGGACGGAGCTGCATTTTCCCTTCCGTGCGACTCGATTCTGCGTTTCCGGATTCGCCTCGGTCGGAGTACAGGACCTGGATTGGGTGAGTACGGCTCGGCCGGATTCTGTGCTGTTGTGCGCATCGTACTTACTCATTCGGTGTGCTGTACGGATCGGTCGGGAAACAGGCATTCGCATGGCTTTTTTCCCGACCGAATGGTATTGGGTGCGCCTCCGACCGAGATCGGAATCGGCCCCATTATGTTTTGGGTAACAGTAGATACATTAATTTTTTATATTATACATAATTTTGTACATTCATACACATAGTGAATATTATTAACAATATATGTAGTTTGACAAAATAATTGAAAACATATTTATAATTGTTTGTATTTTTTAACATATAGGGGTCGATTCCGATCTCGCTTGGAAGGCCCTCCGAGAGCCGTCCGTAGCGTTACCTTCCGACCGACTCGTTCCAAACAACAAAGTACGATGTGCAAATCTCTCCTATTCCCGAGCGACACGTACGCTCCGATTCCAGCACCATTTTCCGTACGACCCGGCTCCATAAACGCTGAATGGAGTCGTCCTGAGCCATTTCCGAAGCAGTTCCCGGCCGGCCAAGTACGATGCGTACTTCCTACGCCCCGAACAGGTCGCCACCTCCAGCACGTCACAGCATCCGGAAGAGCTGTATTTCAGCTCTGATTCGCGCCACAACACGATCACTGCGTACGAGACGATGCAGCCATGTATCCGATCGCGCATGTCATCCCTATACTGTACACCTACGGTCGAATCCACAACTGTAACCGACGTGTTCTTCACAGACGGTAAGTCATACACCTACCACACACCAAAACGTCACGATCCCACGAAAGGCAACAAACCCATAGGGGTGGATGTCCATCACTCCCACCATTGGCCACCCCATAGGGGGTGGATGGCTATCACTACCAGCATTGCCCACCCCATAGGGGGTTGATGTCTATCACTACCAGCATTGCCCACCCCATAGGGGGTTGATGTCTATCACTACCAGCATTGACCACCCCATGGAAGTTGGATGCCTATCACTACCAGCATTGTCCACCCCATAGGGGGTGGATGCCTATCACTCCCACCATTGCCCACCCCGTAGGGGTGGATGCCTATCACTACCAGCATTGTCCACCCCATAGGGGGTGGATGCCTAACACTCCCACCATTGTCCACCCCGTAGGGGGTGGATGCCTATCACTCCCAGCATTGCCCACCCATAGGGGGTGGATGTCTATCACTACCAGCATTGCCCACCCCATAGGGGGTGGATTCCTATCACTCCCACCATTGCCTACCCCATAGGGGGTGGATGCCTATCACTACCAGCATTGTCCACCCCATAGGGGGTGGATGCTTAACACTCTCACCATTGTCCACCAGCATAGCCCACCTATGGGGTGGGCTATCACTACCAGCATTGTCCACCCCATAGGGGGTTGATGTCCATCACTACCAGCATTGCCCACCCCATAGGGGGTTGATGTCTATCACTACCAACATTGTCCACCCCATAGGGGGTGGATGCCTAACACTACCAGCATTGTCCACCCCATAGGGGGCGGATGCCTATCACCCCCACCATTGTCCACCCGATAGGGGGTGGATGCCTATCACTTCCACCATTGTCCACCCCATAGGGGGTTGATGTCTATCACTACCAGCATTGTCCACCCCATAGGGGGTGGATGCCTAACACTCCCCCAGTGCTGTAATGCCAAAATTGGGTTTTGTGTGTGAACTGCCTGCAAAATTGCCACATAAAGTGATATGTTGGACAAACCCCACATCTCTGTAGTAACAAAAAGGTGAGTGTGGTGTTCAATACCCCAGCCTTGTCAAGCACATAGGGCTTATGGGGCATAACCCCCCCATCACTGTAGTGACAAAAAGGTGAGTATGGGGTTCAATCCCCCAGCATTGTCAAGCACATAGGGTTTATGGGGTATAACCCCCCATTACTGTAGTGACAAAAGGGTAAGTGTGGGTTTCTATCCCCCAGCATTGTCAAGCACATAGGGCTTATGGGGCATAACCCCCCCATCACTGTAGTGACAAAAAGGTGAGTATGGGGTTCAATCCCCCAGCATTGTCAAGCACATAGGGCTTATGGGGTATAACCCCCCATTACTGTAGTGTCAAAAGGGTAAGTGTGGGTTTCTATCCCCCAGTATTGTCAAGCACATAGGGCTCATGGGGTATAATCCCCCCATCACTGTAGTGACTAAAAGGTGAGTGTGGGGTTCAATCCCATAGCATTGTCAAGCACATAGGGCTCATGGGGTATAATCGCCCCATCACTGTAGTGACAAAAAGGTGAATGTAGGTCTCACACCCCCAGCATGTGAAGGAAGTGGCCCAAAAAGGGCCACCTGGGTTATTTACAACCTCCTAATCGCCTTCCACAAAATGAAGAGTCGGTCAGACAGTAGAGAATACAATCAGTTGTTTATTAGCAATACTCTGCAGAGGAGTCCAATCTGACCTGCACCCTAAGATGTCTGCCGAGGGACTAGCCCCCCAACAGTCTGCAACGCATAATCATTCCTCCCAAGGACCTCCCAACCATGCCCACAATGGAAAGTTACCGGCTTAGGCTGAACATGAACAAAGGAGGCACAGAAGGATGGGCTACCACCTGCTAGATGGGTACATGCTATCACTATCTCAAGGTTGCCGTGCTGGGTTTCGGCGTCTCCTAACGTGGGAGCAGAGCTACACACAAGGATAGGTATGCGAGGGCAGAATGGCCTATTCATTAGCAAGTCAGAAGGCAACCTTGAACAGAAAAGAAAATAATAACTGAATACACTGTTCTGCTGAGGCAAGCAATACAAATAATGAGGCCTAGTACAGACACAGCCTAATAGGGATTACGAAATTCAAAATGGAGTCACACTTGCTAACTGAAGCTCGCGCATTTGCAGGGATAACTCAGTGGGTTGCATAACTTGAATACGAATGGTGTCTAATTTAGCTGCACACTGCTAACCTAATATAACGTAGAACAAGTGTATAGAGAGAATGAGATTTGTCAAACCTAACACATGTTCAAGCAATTATGTATTTATTGGGCCCAAACCCACATGCAATGTAGTGATAAAGTAGTGGTTGTGTGTCAAAACAACAACAGAACTGTTGAGGCAAACATTGTTGTGTGTGTTACATACCCTCAGCCATGTGCAGCCAATCAGTGCTCTTGGGGGCCAACACTGACAGCAATGTTCTATTGGACAATGTAACATGTGACCACCCAAAATGCATAAACACACATTTTTGTCACAATCAGACACAAATACAAAGTATTCAATCTGAAACAACAGCATTGGTGAGATCCAGTACCACACTGTGGCAGCAAGGTCAAATGCAAAACATAAGGGGTGTTCAGAGTGAAGATGTAGGAGTCCCAGGTCCAGTAGAGAAATAAAGTAAACAAAACATCCACTCAATGCCCTTCAAACACAGTTGAAATACATGGGTGAAGATGCACAAAGACAACCAAACGGCCACACACTGCAGAACAAACACAACATGTGTGTGTGTGTGGAAGTGTTTCGAGGCTGGGCCAACACACACGATGGGGGGCTGAACTCCACTGAGACATATGTGTGTTGAGTACAATCCCGAAGTATTCTATGAATTGGGATAGTGAATGTGGGCAATCAGGCATTGTTTGATGAGCGGGTGCACAAGAGTCACATGCGGAACAAGCTTGGTGGAACCACAAACAATACATCAAGAAACTGACTCTCTTCCACAGTAGCCTCAAGGCTACAACACTGTGGTGACAGTATCCTGTCTGCTGACCCTCTGTGATGCCAAATTAGGATATGGGCCATACTTTTTAGCACACTCACTCTTGTCTCGTGCCTTGCAAGAACCACTGTCATCTCACATACCCAAACATTACTCCCAGGGCATGGCCCGTAATGTGAGGCCACATTGTAGGTAGGGGCCTTGCCAGGAGGCAAGTCACATTTGGCCACTCTAAACACCACACACCTTGATGAGCAGCAATGTGTCTGATCTAAGCCTACATTGACAGGTGACATTGCCAGGCACCATTGCACAGGCACCCATGACAGTGTGGATCACTGGCTGTATGACGGGGAATACATTATTGACCACACATCATTGTGACCACAATATAAACATGGGTCCATGTACTGTTGTGTATGACCAATGTGGCAATCTCAGTATCAGCAAGGTACACCCAGCACGCCACATACTAGGACGCACACATTTGATGGTTGAACAAGAGGTGCCAGACACACATATGTATGGGACACAAATTCACTGCATCTGTCCACAACTACACATACTGAAACCCTGCAGGGCAACAGGAGTAAACACACTCACAGAAGAATGACATTTTGATGAGTTAGTGTACAATGAAGCACACAGGAGACTGCCCATGACACCACACAAGTCCACCGACACTCAAAATTCATTCATGAGCCTACCACTGCAACAAACATGAATTGGTTGTGTCACAGCTGTCAGTGCTACATGTGTAGACAAGATTCCTACTTGCTGTGTAGAAAAGCATGGACCAACAACAACGTATGAGACAGTCAACATGTGTTGACTATGTGCATTGCACACAACTCACGATCAGACCACTTACAATGTTAACTTGTTTGCATGTCTATCACATCAACTCTGCATCTAACTACAAAAGCTGCATTATGTGCAGATCATCACTATTGTCAAATTTCCAATGCTGAGTGTGTACTGCAGAAGACTTGGAAGACACGTGGCTCACCAGATAGGGGATACAACAACGGTGTCAGTAGGCTCCAATGAACAGGCAAATGTGTAAGCTAATCTTCCTGCACTGTTGACAACGCCAGGGGTGGTGGTGGGATCTGTGTTCCACAAACACAATACACATAGCTAGACATAACTCATGGGAAATTTGCACATCCGTTTAGGATGGAGTACATGTGCATAACGTGATATGTATTGGACACATTTGGAACTTTAACACTGTCTCAGAATAATTAAATCACTCAAGGAGATCTACAAATAAGACATGTTGCCATCAGGGTACAGGGAAGGGTAGAATCTGCTGAGTGTGAGCAGTCATAGACACATACAAGTGCCAAACTTGCAAAAACAGATGACAGATTAAAAACACGCTGATGTCGCTAGCACAAATGTGACTGGGGGAATTGAAAATGTGTCACTTGCGAGTTTGCTCACAGTGCAGGCACTTGTCTCAACCCAACCAGGGATGTCAACATAATGACTCCATTCTACTGGTGCACCCACATCTTGGACACTCAAAGTCAAGTAGTCCAAGAAAGCACTGGACTAGTCAGCACACAGAAAGCTTCTCAAACAGGAACATCTGCAGGGACTATAGTCTTGGTAGGAAAGGGGGTTTGAAGACAGAGATTCATGCTCACATGACACACACCATGGGCTCAGGATATGTCACAGATTAACACACTGCCATGAGTTGATTTCACTACTGTGGAAGGTCAGCTGTGTCAAGCTTGGTCTTGGCACGGGTCTACCATGTCAGAATGAGACTCGGACATGGATCCAACAATTACAACACACAGAATACTTTGTTTCCAGCAGCCTGTGTACATGTGTGTGTCCAAAGTCTTCTGCACGTAGTCAAACTTCAGGTTTACCAAGTTGTACTGATGAGACAGATGACTTGTTCATCATCAATGCGCTATTCTGCATGTCCATCGTAGACGGTTAAACCTTGAAAAACTTGTACAATGTGTACAGATGTCAGCACGACCTTTGTGCAAAAGTGTAAGTCAAAGATGGGAGGTTGTTAAAAGCATGTCACACTCATTGTCCCAAATGTTGTGGATCATGACAACCTGCAATTGCAGACAATGATGACTCTGATACATACTGTAAAAGTACACATATACCATGGACCACATGCAGTCCATCACATCACTATATCATTATTTTCACACAACAAGATTTCAACAGCAATTTCATTAGACTTATTAACAAAATTTGGTACACAAAAAGCAAATACACAAAAGAAAAAAAAAGCTTTATTCAGCATCTGTATCACAAATTCTAAAACATGAAAAACAATAAGGCCAATGGCCAGTCCACATTATATAGTCCTTTAGGGGGTAATCCATATGAATGTTCCTCCCTCGCTTGCCTGCACTGCTACAACTAGGGGACAACTCCCCTTGGAGGGGTATCTTTAGGGGCATGCCAGGCACCGCAGGGACAGGACTAGGGTGTACCAGTTTGGGTTGTGGGACGGATGGGGGCTACTGGAGTGGTGGGATCCACTGCAGTGGACAGGTCTGATTGAGGGGGTGGGGGCTCCCCTGCAGTGGACAGCTCTGATTGAGGGGGTGGGGGCTCCACTGCAGTGTCCGGAACAGACAGAAAGTGTGGCGTTGTGGGAGGGGAAGTGCTTGTGGTTGGGGGGAGGGCCTTATCATCTTGGGGATGGTGTAATGGTGTGTGGGTGAAACTGGGATGGGGTGTGATGTGTGAACTTTGGGAGGGGCGGCCTGGGCTCGTGAGGAAGTCGATTTTGTGGTGGAAGTGTGGGATGGTGGTGGAGTTTTTGATTTCTTCGTTCTGGGGGATGTACGGGTGGGGGGCTCAGTGTTCCTACTCTTAGGGGAGGGTGTGTGTGCAGGGGTGGATCTCCTCTCTGTGCGGGGGATTTCCTCTTCCCCTTGCGAGTCTGATCTGATGTATCAGTGGGGAAGAGGCCAAGGTCACAGAGGAAGGCCCTCTGGGAAGGGGGGGTTGCAGGAGAGTCAAGGGAAGGGGTTCTGGAGGGAGAGGTAGCTGAGGAATGCGTAGTTGTTGTGGATGGGTGTGTGTGTTTCTTTGGACCTCTCCCCTGTGTGTGTGATGTCAGTCCCCTGAGTGTTCGTGCGTGTTTTCTTGGACTTTGTTTTGGGTGGCTGTGTGCTGCTTGTGTCTGTTGGTGTGTATGCATGTGCCTGTGTGAGTGTGCTTGGGTCAGGTAGGGTAGTGGAGACTGTGGATGGGGCAGAGGAAGGAGGTGTGAGGGACTGCTGTAGGAAGGACACTGCTGCCGTCAGTGAGGAGGCCATGGACTGATTTGTTCGCTGTAGGGCAGACATGTCTGATGACATGCCCTCCATGAATGACACCAATTGTGTCAAAAGACTGGTGTGTGCATGGAGGACACTCAGCATGGATGTCTGCCCCACATGGATCTGTTTTAGCAAATCCACAGACTCCACACTCAGGGCAGCAGGTGTGACAGATGCAGGGGGTGCGATGCCTGGCCCGAAGGAGACATGCTCCCTAACACGGGAGGGTCCACGGAAACTTTGAATGAGAGCAGCTGTGAGGGTGTAGATGGTGGTGATGGTGGGGGCAGACTCTGATGTTGTGGCCTCTGCTATCGTAACACCCACCACCACAAGGGAGTCATCACTGGAGCTTGATTGGTCCTCTGTAGATGTAGATGTTTCTGACCAGCCCTCAGTGTGGCTCCCCTCACCCTCTGTGCCCTCCTCCTCCTCCCATGTGGACCCAGTCTGGCTAGCCGCTTCCTCTTGGTCCGTGGAACTGTCTCCTCCAGTAGCCTTAGATGATGTTGTGAACAGGGATGAGAAAGAGATTCACATCAGTCATCTGCATAGACTTGACACATGAGTTTCATCACAAAACATCACAGAGCAAGCCCTTGCATAATGTTCATGGCACTTTTTAGATTCATTACACATATGTGAACATGGCACCTGTCAGTCTGCCATTAAACCATGGTTCTCAAACACATGATGGCAATGGAACCATCTGTTAGATGTATTTCAAAGACCAATAAATACATGTCCACTAATGCACTATTTTATCTGTTGTCTGATCAGTAATGCTCCTGAGGGTCATGTGTCATTACAAACATGTCGCATCTCCTGCAAGGGAGTCTGGAAGTGACACAGCAAATAGGTTGGACAAATTTATAAGTTTACATGATGAACATACTTCCATCCCCAGTCATCATGATGGGCACCTATGTCTTGAACGTCAATGCTATAATGGTCTGCATGCAGGACAACAGACAAGTACAAATACTGCATCCTCACAAAATTTCATGTGGCATACCATGCCACTGGCCTGTCTGGCTAAACAGTCTGTACTGCCTCTTGTTACAGGGCCAGTAAATCACAACTTCAAAGTCTGCACAGTGTCACAATCATGTATTCACTGTCGAAGCAACACCTGTAGTGGTCAAGTATACATGTCCCCTACGTGCTACACATAATTTGAAGACTTTGACAAGCTCATGTCGTCTTACTTTGACATTGGAGTATATGAATTAACAAATCTGTCTAAGTGAACTGTTTTAGAGCGCTCAAGAAAGTAATGCAGCATACACATATATGTTGAAGCCACCATTATGCAGAGTCAATGGATGACACACACATGTTTTATCCTGTGTATCTGGGCCACATTCCATACATTAGATGTCCGTCCATATTTCCTATATTTGCCACCTGTGTTTTTAAAAAAAGTTCTGGCTGTACACACTGTCACAGAGTCTGACACATGAATTTCAAATTTACAATGGTGAAAGTGTTGGCTGACACACATGAATCTGATGTGACACTGTCTCAGATGGCCTGAGTTGGCATACCTGTCCTTGGTCCATGTGATAGATGTGATTGCACAGAGCACCATGCAGGGGACTACACATTTTGAACACTTATCCATTTAATTTGTCTGAGGCATCAACATTGGTCTCATCTGCAGCACGGGTGTGTAGCATTGTTTTTGGAAACCTGTGTGCACCTAGATCACCTTTTTGAACATATATGTATGTCCCACACAGAGTACAGGTCATATTTCAGTCAATGTGCTGACACGTCAGACAATTACATCACTCATGATGGTCAACTCAATGCACCTGTTGTATATGGTACTGATCACATTAACCTTGGACAACAGCAAATACACAGGACCTAAGTGTCACATGTCACAGACGGAAAGGGACACACCTGGGCATCAGATGATAATGGGGCATATTTACATTTTACCACAGAAGTGGTGTCTCAGCAGACATACGACCTGTGAGAGGGTTACCAGGCTGAGGGAGCGCAACATGCTTGTCAAACATAGTTCAGCAACATGGCACATACTCACACCCTCCTTGCTGCTGTCTGGCCTTCAACTGCCCATCCAGGTCAGGGAAGACCGCCGTCAGTATCCGGAGTATGTGGGGGGTCAGAGTCCGTCGTCCACCCCTTTTGCGAGGAGGTGACAGCTTCAGCTGGACTCTTGCAATCCTCCGTGTCCAGCCACGGAGGTCCTGCCACCTCTTCTGGCAGTGGCGGATGCGGCATTTGAAGACCCCCACAGATCTTACAGCCCGGACGATGGTCTGCCAAATTTCTTTCTTGTGATGGGCGTTGACCTGTAAGGATGACATGGTGACACACCATTACTACACATCATACATGTTTATTCATCACACACTTGGACATATAGGTCATGGTCAGAATGGCAGATAATGTCTGAAGGTTAGCCAAGTATCATCATGGGCAGTTGTCCTGTGTGCAAGTCTCCCTTAATAACATGAGAACAGTGCAGAGAAATAAATCCCACCAAAAACACTTCTACATCACTGTACCTGTCCAGAAAATGATTCTACACACTGTAAGACTTACATTAACTATGTGTGCATGCTTGCCCATGGGGATCACAATGCTAGTAGTGCCTGTCTTAAAACATGGACAATTGAAAAGGCAGTGTAAACAACACTCACCTGCTCCCCTGGTTTTCCATACAGCTTGCTGTACTGTGGAAGGAGGCTGTCCAGCAGGGCCTGGTTCTCCTCCTCTGTGAAAGCTGGTGCCCTCTCCACAGTACGTGCCATTGTAGATCCCAGAGGATGCAGAGACAGCAGCAGTGGTAGCTAGAACTCTTGTCAAGTAGCATGTAGTGCAAGCAAGTGAAGTCTCTTGGGAACAGACAGACTTATATCTTTGCAGCAGAGGGGATTCTGTTCCATGCGTCCAAAGCGATAGGTCCGAGGCGTTCGCATTATCCGAATTTGGCCAATCCATAACATTTCAAGCATCTGACACGCCTACCGCATCGTTCAAATATTCCGCATCATAACACTATTGAGTTTGTTACATTTTTGTCGTAAGCTAACAGAATTCGTTTGCATCCGGTTCGTACACCAAACGCGCGTCTGTCACCATGACGACCAACAGCCAATGTGTGCGCCACACTCGGTTCGGATGAGGAGAACGCGTCCTTTGAATACTCACCCGCGTCTGTCACCATGACGAGCAACAGCCAATGTGTGAGCCAGACTCGGTTTGGATGAGGAGAACGTGTCCTTTGAATACTCACCCGCGTCTGTCACCATGATGACCAACAGCCAATGTGTGCATAGCTGCCAATGTTTCACATTGCTATGTGTGTAGTTTTCATATTTTCAGTGTAATTATGAGTGACAGTTCAACGACTATGAGTGACACTTTCTCCCCATGAAAATCAAGCAATGAAGATGTTTAAAACATGTAAATATCATGAATTACACCCATTTGAGCAAGGAGAAAATTAGGAGATCTCAAAATTGCTACAAAGGACCAGAGGTGGAAGGGCTCTACCCGGAGACATACTGCGTGACTGCAGTGCTCAGTAACAGAGTGCAGGCAGGCTGCTTCTTTAATACGTTACTTGACCATTTATTGGTTGAATCAGACTTTGATACATTTAGGATGGTCATAGGAGAAAAACTTCAGAAAAGTGAACAGAACGAGGTTCTGTTGCCATTCATCAATCTAAATCAGATTTGGGGATAGAGTTACTTGTGACACTAAACATGCAGACAGTGGGGATTCACTTCGCTGCAGGGACCTACAGAATGTATCTAATGATGCAGAAAGACATTGGGTTCAACTATGCGAAACGCCTGACCCAAGCAGGAGGCTCGTGAGTTTCAAAAGTCAAAATATCTTCCTGCATACGCCACAGAAAGTGTCAGTGTCACTGACGCTACACCTGTGGAGCAGTGCCAGTTGCTGAAAAGCAACATGAACAACAGGCAAGGCATCACATCGCCATGCGGATTATCGTGAGGGCGCTGCCAGGGATAATATGTGACAAGCAGGTCACTAGTACGGACTATGAGACATCGTTGCACCTCGGGTGACTTTGGCACTCCTACCGAGGCTACTGTGGCAGGTTGAAGGAACGCCAGTGGGCAGGCCGGGTGGCTGAAGATCTGTGCAGGGTGTTGTGCTTCCCAGCCCCACTCCTGCTTCCGCACTGAGAGTCCAGGTGTTTTTGTCAGACGCAGTAGGCCCAGCTGGGTCGGGTCAGTTGCGCCGTAGTATTCATTACCGCAGCACCGCAAGTTCATGAGTCATTAGGCAGCAGCCACTAATCTGATTTCAACTGCCACCCTCTTGCACCACGGGAGGCAGTCTAGACTACGTAACAACCCACTTGACCTATGACTGTGAGTCTGACTGAACTCACACTTTCTCATCAATGTCTCTGTAGTAGACATTGGCAGGCACAACTTGACGTTCCTGAAATGTCTGCCGCACGGTGACTGAACCAGTGCTACGTTGTAGCATAAATCATCTCAGGAAGTCTGCACAGCAGTGCGCACCACACCCTGCCTGTACCACCCAACTTTGGTGTAATTATGATTGGCAGCCAGTGCTTGGGCCGCAGAGCTTTGGCACAGGCTAATATGCGTGTCTTCGCATTTCAGTGCGGTGATGCGGCCCACCACACTGAAATGCGTTAGTCTAACGCCTGATGCATGGTACTTGGCAGGGCTGTGTGTGCGTCATGCTTGGTTCTGATGCGACACACGCGTGCACTCAATACTCACCCACATCGTTCACCATTACAGTAAACAGCCAAAGGATGTGAACCACACGTTTTGGGTGAGGCTCAGGCGCCCTACACTAATCAATCAGCATGTCAGACAGTATAGCAAATCTTTATGTTCTGCTGCATTACATGTGTGGGTACAGTGATTCACATGTCATATTGGACAGAGTACTTAATAGCTCACACTCCCATGATGAGCCAACATTGATGTGCACCAAATACATTGTTTGTGAGGAACCTCACAACTGTGAGTGCCACTTCACAGATCAGCCTCCTAGGCTTGGACACAGTCCCAGGGGATCATTGTGTTAACACTGCTTACATCCACACATAATCACTGCTTTATTGGACTGTGTGTTAGAAAGTGCATTGTGTGAAGTTATTTTGAGTGAATCCACAGTATATGAGTCTTGTACAACGCAGACACTCCATTATTGATGTTGTTAATGATATTTACTTGAGACATCAACTTGTATTTTGCATGTGAGTTGCTGTTGTGTCTTTGTGTTACAGACATACATGTATGCCTGTCAAATAAGATGTGCTACACATCATGAATGTTTTATGTCTGTGATAGTACATGAATGTCAGACATGACATCATGACAGTGTCCACACTATGACAGTGGTGTGCATGGTGATACGCTGTCTGTATCTAGTGTTCCACCTAGGTGGCATGACAAGATCCCTGTCTGTGTACCTTTCCATCATGTATTAGTTGTTACAAACATCTATCTTTGATACTTTATTAGGGGTGTGTTTAGTATGTAATGTTTGATCACATGGACTGTGACAGACACCAGTGATTAGTCACAGCACAGCATTGCAATTGTGGACAAACCATTATAAAATGAAATGTCCGGTAAGGGTCACATAGCTGCCCTTTGTGTCAAGGCTCAACATTACACATCTGACTTCATTGAGTCTTGCTTTGATGTAGTATATGAGTTTTTGCATGTTCCTTACCAAATTGGAAAGTGTATGAATAATGATTTGATTTGTTACCTATGTACCGCAGGAGACCAGCTGTCCACAGACCCTTCCCCGACCTACAGACCATGGTAGAACGTGACAGCATCAGACATTACCACTTCACCAGACCACTCATTGAGGAGTTGGCAGAGCAGTTGGCCCCACATTTGCTACCTGGATGCCCATATCCATGTGCGCTGACCCCCAAGGTGAAGGTGATGGCAGCCCTACATTTCTTTGCCACGGGAACCTTCCAGTATACTGTGGCTACTGCTGGTGGGATGTCACAGACAATGTTTAGCCGTGTGCTTCGTGATTTTTTGGAGGCAATGTTACATTTTCTGAACATGTACATCAAGTTCCCAACACCAGGACAGTTTGCCAACATCAAGAGTGACTTTTATGCTTTGGGCAGAATGCCACATGTCATTGGCTCCATTGATGGTACACATGTGGCTTTGGTCCCACCACAAGCCAATGAACTAACATACAGGAATCATAAGCATTACCACTCCATAAATGCCCTGGTGGTATGTCTGCCTGACATGACAATCTCACATGTCTGTGCGCGTTTCCCCGGATCAGCACACGACGCCTACATTATGAGAAACAGTAGGATCCCACAGATGATGTCTCAGCTGCCAAATCAGCGTGCCTGGCTTGTTGGTGGGTAATGTTGTCTGTTAATGTTGTGTGTTGCTTGTATGTCAGGTTGTACCTTGTTTTCAGACACATGAAGTCTTTTCTGTTTAAATTTAGGAGACTCTGGATACCCCAACATGCCGTGGTTGCTGACCCCACTCAGGAACCCTGTCGGAACCCTGTCACCCCTGCTGAGTTTCGTTTCAATGAGGCACATGGGCAGACCAGGCGAGTGATTGAGCGGACATTTGGGCTACTGAAAACCAGATTTCGCTGCCTGGACCGTACAGGAGGAGCCCTCCAATATGCACCAGCGAAGGTGTGTAAGATCATCATTGTGTGTTGCATGCTACACACCCTGGCAGTGAGGAATGAGCTACCTCTCATCCGAGATGACGGGGACCAGCAGCCTCCAGCAGGGGAGGATCCAGGCCTGGGGCATGTTGCCAGTGATGATGAGGAGGAGGAGGATGTTCGGAGACAGCTCACCAACAACTTTTTCTCATGATTGTAAGTATGCAATGATGAGTTGACAAAGCACTTCCTTTGCATGATATGTGTCTGTTATACAATATCTCTGTATACATGTGGATGCATGCTACTTAAGATGATCCTTGGAATTGTTTGGTGTCCATTGAGTTAGTATGTCCACCAGTACAGTGTTGACATGACTCCTAGCTAGTGTTAAAAAAATAAACATTTTAAGTAAGAAATGTCTCTTGAAGATGTATGCATAAAATGTTGTATTTCAAGACTGTTCTATGTCTCTCCTTCACAGGGTTCTTTGGCTGTTGTATGGAGACATGTGACCTCCCAGACACACAATGCAGTTACAGTGTGCAACTTTTCTTGGGATCAGGAATCTGTGCCACACACTCAATTCTGACATTTTTCATACATCTTGTTTAATTTGTGCTTATTGTCACAGTGTGATTTTATTTTATTTGTTGTGGAGGCATCATGTTGTGCTGGTGTAATAAACCTGTGCTCCAGATTGAGGCGTGCCTCGTCTGTATACACACATCCAACATTCATTTACATACTGTATATGTGCCCTGATGTTCAGTTTGTCTAACAATGATTAGTGTTTGTGCATTGAAATGTGGTTTCAGTTTACAACAGTGTAAGCAATGAGGATGTATGCCATGTACTATTTGTGTTGTGTTGACCTTGTTGTGTGTATCTCTTATATGTGTCATGTTACATTTACTCACAAGACAGTAGGTAAATTGCTGTACTTGTTTTTCAGCCAAAGCATTTTTTTACAGGACATCATCTCTATATTACAAACAGTGTTTAATTCACGACAGAAGCAAGTATTGTGTGAATAAAGATTTATTTCAGTGCATGCATGAAATTTAACAAGAAAGTGATAGTGCAGTACCAATTTTTGAAATCCAAAGTTCACAGAGGAGTTGTTGGTGGTAGTAGATGAAATTTTCAGAGCCAAGTACACAGTCATTTGAGTCATTTGAGTCATTGATCCAACTTAGACCTTCCATCCCATATGGGGGAGTTCAGTGACAGTCAACAAAGTGAACGCTTCGCACACAATGGAGGATATCAGGAGCAGGTTGTCACTTCCTGGGGGGATGCATAGCCATCTGTCTCTCATTTGTTCTTCTTCGGACGACCCCTCTTACGTTTTTCTGGGGGACCCTTAGGTGCAGGCTGCTGCGGTTCAGGGGACTCTCCGCCAGAGTCCTCATCCCTCCCTGTGGCAGTTGCAGATGTAGTAGCAACAGATGTGGTGGGCACACAGGGAGGTGGGGTCATGTTATCAGCAATCTGGCGGAGGCAGGTAAGTATGTCCCCGTGCACCGCAGTCTGGTCATCAATTTTATCCATTTTGGACTCCATTCTGGACATGTGTGAGTCCATTCTGGACATGTGTGAGTCCATTCTGGACATGTGTGAGTCGATTTTGACATAATGGGCAGCCTGCTGCTGTTGCATGTCCTTGAGGATCCAAACTACCTGGCCAAAGTCTCTGGTGCATTCTCTATATGCATATAGAATGCGTGCCAACTGTGGGTCTGCTTGATCATCAGCACCAGCTGCCTCATGACCTCTCCCCATGGCGCCTCCCACCACTCCTACCCACACGAGCAGGACCTGTTGTTGCAGGCACAGACAACACTGAGCCTCCTTCATCGTTGACACTGGTGTTGTTGTCCGCCAACTCCAGAGTGCCCTGTGTTGATGTGCTCTCGTTGTTTGTTGCCTTGGTGTGTCCGTGTTGGTAGAGGTCATCTGGGGGTTGACAGATGTTACGGGAGTGGTCACAGGAGGTGCTGGTGTTTGAGCTGCTGGTGCTGCATGCTGACCCACACTGGAGGGGCCAGGTAGTTCATCGTCATCCGTTGAGGGCTGAGAGACGTCCACACTGGAGATCTCAGGGTCAACCAGAGTCTGGGACTGGGATTGCTGTTCTGTTCCTGCAGTGTCCCCAGCAGGCCCTGTGGGAAGATGAGAGACACAATGTTTGTTGTGTTTTTGCACAGTTCATCGTATCATACACATTACATTTACTATTGTACATTATGATGAGTGTAGGTACATTAAATAGTCCTGTATAGTCACAGACCCAGGCCTATTTTTTCTGCAAACATTGTGATTTTAACAAGAAGTGTTTTGCTGAGCATGTCCAGCTCTGTGCATAAATGGGCATGTTTTGTTCATTTGACTGTACATAGGCATTGACTGGCAAGTGACACCCTGTGCATGACACAGGTGTGTTGGTATTTCCCACATCTGTGCTTTTCCAATGATATACGTACTTTTCCTCTTACGATATGTTTCAAGATTTGTGCATGGGTGCTGGCGTTTTTGCATGTCGTTTGCAGTCAAATTGGTGTGGCTACCTACACACTCACAGTCCGGAATGCATGTGGCGTTTGGTTTAAGGTATTTTGATGAATGTGTTCCTAGTTCTTATCTCATTGCACACATGTGAATAGTTGTCAGTAGCAAATGGTTTGACTGCTTTGCTTTGTGCCTGATCACATCATGTGTATTGTCCTTGTCCTCCATGGACAGATGAGTTACCCAAGGCTGCTTTCCTGCTTTTTCAGGCTCAGAGCTGTGAGGTACAGAGGTTTGTGTGCTTGTGTTATGCTGCTGGAAGTTGTACCCCTCCTCCCACCCAGTCCAGCTTACTCTTTGTGGACAAAGTATGAATGACAGTGAGGTGAGTGTAGTGGCAAGGATGCTGACAACGCTGCATGATGTAGGAGTTGAATGCAACTCCCAACAGTGCTTTGTGTACATGACACGATGCAACAGTGTCAGCCATCTTGTTGTGGCCCTTCCATTCACTGTCAGGTATCCATTGTCACTGATGGACATGTTGCTTTGTGTATGGGTTGTGATGAGTGCTATGACTGCAACCCACACCATGTCCTGTACTCCACACACCTTCCCAGCCAGGCCAGGGAGCACACCTGGGAAAATGCATCCCCAGACAGTGAGTGAAAATGTACAGTGAAGATGGCTGAGAGTGGGGACTGGTGTGAGAGGCCCAGGGCCTAGTTGTGACTTGTAGCCAATTCATACATAAGGCCCATGTGTCAGCCATCTTGCTGGTACATTTCCACTCCCTGTGAGATGGACATGGTTCAAGGTGGGATTGTTGGGCCATGTGGGAGGGGGACTGTTGGCTGTGACTACAACTCCCATCATGCTTTCAGCTACAACCACCTTCCCAGCAAACCCAACCTTCCTTCCTTTTGACTCAGCTTCCCTGTGAGTGAGTGAAACAGCGATGGTAAGATGGCTGACAGTGGTGGCCTGGTGTTTGTTTGTGCACAATTCCCAACAGGGCCTTGTGCTCCCCACACCAGAGCCCAGAGTCAGGCATCTTGGGAGTAGATTTTCCTTAACTCTTAAGGAAAGCAAAGTCCCAGGTGTGTTGTTTGGTGTTGGTGGGAGGGGTGTGTGTGTGACAGGGCCTGCTGGTAGATGTAGTCAGAGCTAGCACTCCTCCTCCCCCCCAGACCAGATAGGCCACCATGAACCATGCTTCCATGACAGTGAGTCAAACTTTACGCTCAAGATGTCTGACAGTGGGGCCTGGTGTTTGTTTGAGCACAGCTCCCAACAGGGCCTTGTGCTTCACACACCAGAGCCCAGAGTCAGCCATCTTGCCAGTACTTTTCCACTCCCTGTGAGATGAGCATGGTTCAAGGTGGGATTGTTGGGCCATGTGGGAGGGGGACTGTTGGCTGTGACTACAACTCCCATTATGCTTTCAGCTACACCCACCTTCCCAGCAAACCCGACCTTCCTTCCTTTTGACTCAGCTTCCCTGTGAATGAGTGAAACAGCGATGGCAAGATGGCTGACAGTGGTGGCCTGGTGTTTGTTTGTGTACAATTCCCAACAGGGCCTTGTGCTCCCCACACCAGAGCATCTTGGGAGTAGATTTTCCTTAACTCTCAAGGAGAGCATAGTCCCAGGTGTGTTGTTTGGTGTTGGTGGGAGGGGTGTGTGTGTGACAGGGCCTGCTGGTAGATGTAGTCAGAGCTAGCACTCCTCCTCCCCCCCAGACCAGATAGGCCACCATGAACCATGCTTCCATGACAGTGAGTCAAACTTTACGTTCAAGATGTCTAACAGTGGGGCCTGGTGTTTGTTTGAGCACAACTCCCAACAGGGCCTTGTGCTTCACACACCAGAGCCCAGAGTCAGCCATCTTGCCAGTACTTTTCCACTCCCTGTGAGATGAGCATGGTTCAAGGTGGGATTGTTGGGCCATGTGGGAGGGGGACTGTTGGCTGTGACTACAACTCCCATCATGCTTTCAGCTACACCTACCTTCCCAGCAAACCCAACCTTCCTTCCTTTTGACTCAGCTTCCCTGTGAGTGAGTGAAACAGCGATGGCAAGATAGCTGACAGTAGTGGCCTGGTGTTTGTTTGTGCACAATTCCCAACAGGGCCTTGTGCTCCCCACACCAGAGCCCAGAGTCAGGCATCTTGGGAGTAGATTTTCCTTAACTCTCAAGGAGAGCATAGTCCCAGGTGTGCTGTTTGGTGTTGGTGGGAGGGGTGTGTGTGTGTGTGACAGGGCCTGCTGGTAGATGTAGTCAGAGCTAGCACTCCTCCTCCCCCCCAGACCAGATAGGCTACCATGAACCATGCTTCCATGACAGTGAGTCAAACTTTACGTTCAAGATGTCTAACAGTGGGGCCTGGTGTTTGTTTGAGCACAACTCCCAACAGGGCCTTGTGCTTCACACACCAGAGCCCAGAGTCAGCCATCTTGCCAGTACTTGCCCACTCCCTGTGAGATGAGCATGGTTCAAGGTGGGATTGTTGGGCCATGTGGGAGGGGGACTGTTGGCTGTGACTACAACTCCCATCATGCTTTCAGCTACACCCACCTTCCCAGCAAACCCAACCTTCCTTCCTTTTGACTCAGCTTCCCTGTGAGTGAGTGAAACAGCGATGGCAAGATAGCTGACAGTAGTGGCCTGGTGTTTGTTTGTGCACAATTCCCAACAGGGCCTTGTGCTCCCCACACCAGAGCCCAGAGTCAGGCATCTTGGGAGTAGATTTTCCTTAACTCTCAAGGAGAGCATAGTCCCAGGTGTGCTGTTTGGTGTTGGTGGGAGGGGTGTGTGTGTGTGTGACAGGGCCTGCTGGTAGATGTAGTCAGAGCTAGCACTCCTCCTCCCCCCCAGACCAGATAGGCTACCATGAACCATGCTTCCATGACAGTGAGTCAAACTTTACGTTCAAGATATCTGACAGTGGGGCCTGGTGTTTGTTTGAGCATAACTCCCAACAGTGCCTTGTGCTTCACACATCAGAGCCCAGAGTCAGCCATCTTGCCAGTACTTGTCTACTCCCTGTGAGATCAGCATGGTTCAAGGTGGGATTGTTGGGCCATGTGGGAATAGGACCGTTGGCTGTGACTACGTCTCCCATCATGCTTTCAGGTACCCCCACCTTCCCAGCCATCCCAACCTTCCTTCCTGTGACTCTGCTTTCCTGGGAGGGAATGTGTGCAAACAAGATGGCTGCTGCATGTGACTGGTGTTTGGATCACATTGCCTTGCTGTGGGTTAGTGCTAAGTTAGTACATTTTTATGAATGGTGAGCTTTCCAGTTACATTGCAGGTATGTTGTTAGTAAAAATCTATTTTTGATCACATATCCCATCATGGACTTGTGCTCCCCACACCAGAGCCCAGGGTGAGGCATCTTGGGAGTAGATTTTCCTTAACTCTCAAGAAGAGCATAGTCCCAGGTGTGTTGTTTGGTGTTGGTGGGAGGGGTGTGTGTGTGACAGGGCCTGCTGGTAGATGTAGTCAGAGCTAGCACTCCTCCTCCCCCCAGACCAGATAGGCCACCATGAACCATGCTTCCATGATAGTGAGTCAAACTTTACGTTCAAGATGTCTGACAGTGGGGCCTGGTGTTTGTTTGAGCACAACTCCCAACAGGGCCTTGTGCTTCACACACCAGAGCCCAGAGTCAGCCATCTTGCCAGTACTTTTCCACTCCCTGTGAGATGAGCATGGTTCAAGGTGGGATTGTTGGGCCATGTGGGAGGAGGACTGTTGGCTGTGACTACGACTCCCATCATGCTTTCAGCTACACCCACCTTCCCAGCCATCCCAACCTTCCTTCCTGTGACTCAGCTTCCCTGTGAGTGAGTGAAACAGTGCTGTAAGATGGCTGACAGTGGTGGTTGCTGTTTTAAGCCCAAAGCCTTGCCGTGTTTTTTAGTAAGTTGTTACATATCATGAAATAGTTACATATTACTCTGAGATTGCAGGTATTTTGTTTGTCATACTGGCATACACGTCACAGGCTCATTTGCTTAATATTGTTATGGCTTTGCTGACACTGATTTGTATCGCTGTTTCCTTGACAGTGATGTCTGTGGCTGTGTATTTGCTATCCATATTGGCTATCTGAATATGTACTCACCAGGCTCTGGTACTCCTGATATTCCATTGATGCCCTCCGGTGGAAGGGTGGCCCGCACCTTCTCCTCCCAGGAAGTGAAGTGCACAGGTGTTGCAGGAGGGCCACCGCCAGTCCGCTGACTCAGTTTGTGCTCTTTGTTGATGAGCTCCTTCGCACATCATAGTACTTGTTCCTGATATCGTCATTGTGCGCAGGCAAGGTGCTTGAGCGTTCACCTTGTTGACAATCCTCTCCCACATCTTGGTTCTCTGGGACAGGGGGGTCTGTTGGACCAAGGTGCCAAATAACTGTGGCTCTACTCTGAGAATTTCTTCTACCATGACTTCCAACTCACTGTCTGTGAACTTTGGATTCTTCATTGGGGGCATGGTGATGGGTGGTGGTGGAGATGAATGTGTGGGTGAGTGTGAAGGTGAGGGTGAGTGAGTATGAGTAAAGGTGTGTTTTTGTGAGTGCGGTATTTGACAGGTGCTAGTAGTGTACAGGTTGTGTGGTGGGTGAGTTGTGAGTGAATGTATCAGTGCAGTGTAGTGGTGGTATCTGCTGGCAGGTCTGTTGAATTTGCAAAGGATCATGGTAAGGAGTTTGGCCCTTTATATAGGTGGAGTTGTGGGTGTGTCTTACGTTTTGTTTTTTTGCCTTTGACAATGCTTGTTTTGACTTTTTCTGTTTCTAGTGTATTTTGTTGAGCATGACGGAAAAGTTCAGTTGACCGCAACGGATGCTTTTTCATGTATTAGGGGGTAGTCCGAGTCTGTCCCATTCACGCTGAGCTATGTTGCAGCGTTCGCTTACGAGTCGGTCGCGTCTGGCTCTTTTCCGGACATTTCGCTCGGACGGATTGATTCCCGTCCGTGTCGGTCGTCCGTATTATGCTCTGTGCGAGTCGTTTGTATGTGACACGCGTTGCATCGTACTACGTCGGACGGACAGCGCGCGTACGTGTCGGTCGGAAGCCATTCCCGATCCGTGTCGGTCGTAAGGGTTTCCAAGCGAGATCGGAATCGGACCAATAATGTTTTCTTTTTGGTAATATTATTTATATTCTTTATATAAATTATATTAATTAGTACATAAGTTATTTTGTAAACACAAACATTTTTTATAACATTATTAAATTTTTTTCATATTAGTAAAACATATAAAAAAATGTAAATATACATTAAACATTACATGTATATATTTTTAATTATAATAATAAATATTACTTTTCTTATAATATTTATTATTATAATTTTACATTACAAATAATATGTCAAACATTTTTTTATATTTTCGTTATATTTTGTAGTATTTTTCAAAAATTTACAGTAAAGCATTTGTAATATATAACATTTGCAATAATGAAAATGAATAATATTTATTATTTAAGGTAGCCATTTTTAAACTAAAGTTGTATTTTGTAGGCTATTGGTTTTGTTTTAGGTCATTTGTGAGGGGAGAAGCTCGCGGTTGGAAGCTGTGTCGCATCGGTTAAGGTAAGTTTAATTTTCTTTAATTAAACTTTAATATAAGTGTAATTTGAAGGTAGTCTAGTACTATATAGTGTATGTAGTGTTAGGTTTTGTAATTTTAGGTGAGTTGTATGTGTAAAATTAGAAGTTTGCAAAATGCGGTTGGTTTGTTAAAAGGTCTGTGTTAGAGTTTGATAGGTATGTGTAATTATGTTTAAAGTTTGTTGTTAGTACTGTATTTATTTGTAATATTATATAGTGTATATGCGTTTTTGTGCGGGAGGGATTGTTTTATTTCCTAATAGGTTTTGTCGGTTGGACGTTATCATCGGGAGACGAGTGCGTTTTTTCTTTTAAGGAAGTGTATATTAGTTTTAATAAACTAATGATTATTTTACACTTCCTTAATTTTTCGAGTTTTCCTGGAGCGTTTCTTTTTTTAAATCTTTTTTTCGTGTTTTTTATGGATTATCGTTGGTGGACCTATTGCTGATGGATTAATTTTTATACAGCTGAATTTTTCCATTTTTTGGGGGATTATTTCTTTAAATCTTGATTTTTTAAACAACTGTGGATTTTATTTTGGAACTTTGGACTACTCTTCTTAAAGCAACGAAAACTGTAAGTAAGTTTAAATTATTTATAGTGGGAGGAAATGTTTATAATGTAATTGTTACAGTTAGTTGTTTTATATAAAATATAATTATTATGTCAGTTTATTTTTACAATTTTAGTTAAAATAATTGACAAAATAATTATATTTTTGGAGTTGGAAAATAAACTTTTTTGATTGTTTGTTTTTAGATTAGTTTTTTTTGTGGTTTGGAGGTAGATTTATTTAAAGTAGGCTTTTAGCTATTGTTTCTAGATACTCTAATCCTTTAGTTGTTGGGTAGAGTCTTACTTTGAATTATAAGTACTCAAACATTTGTTTAGTTTGCTTGGTTAGTTTTGGGCCTAGTTGAGTTATAGATTGTTCCATTCTTAGTTGTTGGTAGCTTTGTTCTTTTTGGACACATTCCAATAGTTTTTGGAGAGTTGGTGTAGTTCTGCCTGTTGTGGCTTGGAAGGCGTTATGCCATCCTTCCACAGCATTGTTAGTTTTGGCTTCTTTATTTAGGGTACTGTTATATACATTCCACCATGGAATGTGATATTTAGGTTGTCTTCTGTGTCCAGATCTGTGTGGCCTTCCCACCCAGGTATCCTCAAAGTAGTCAAGTAGGGGACTTAATTTTTGCTCATTTTGTTGGTAGTAGGGACTTTCAATTAATAAATTGTAGTGCTCAGCTACGTCAGTAATAGGTACATATGCTAGTGCAATAAAAAAAATTATTTGATATGCAAAGCCGCTATTTGTTGCATATTCTACACTTAGGGCCCGATTCCGATCTCGCTCGGAAGGCCTCCGAATCGGATTTGGCTTTACCGGATCCGATTCGTAGCCCTTGTTTACGACCGAATCGGACACAAGTCCGAACGACCAAGTACGATGCGAAGATCGCGTAAGCGCCGACCGATCGTTTCCGGACCCGAACCGCTCCGTACGTCTCATTTGTAGACGAATCGTCCCGCGCAATGGAGCCGATTTCCGACCGAGCGAGTACGATGCACGATTCGTACAGCCGCTTCGTGTCGGTCTCAGCGAGACGAAACGGCTGTCGGAAGCGTAGTTCGGGGGGTCGTAGCAGGCCCCCCTTCACTCAGGGCCTGTCATGATCCTGCCTTTCCTCAAAACGTAGCGACACTATGCTACTAGGCTCTCCTTCCCCATGAGGTTCTTACCCCTCATGAGTCATAGTCTGTCCCATGTAAAACCCACCCCTGTCCCGTGCATCCAGCACTCCAAGTGTGTTTATGTAGGGTTGTGCGTTTGTGATTATACAATTGCCAAGGTGTAGTGTTTGTATATTACGGTATTCGTGTGTTATAACTCTGCAATTGCCAATGCTTATTGTCTGTACAAATGCCGGTTTCCACTGTATATTGTCATGTATGGTAGGGGTTTCTCTTTTACTTGAAACGCTGTTAACTTATTGTGTCCTCATAGACTGGGGAAGCGAAGTGCGAGCGTCTTGTGAATAACGCCCGCATTCGCTCGCTCTCAACCGCTGTGTGTTTCCTGAAGCACAGCGTGAGAACGCGGAGACGCGCTCGGTTTATCGGACGTCCTTGGGTGTGGCATGGGTATATAATGCCACACCCAAGGTCTAGAAGGTGCTTAGCCTTCCGGACTTCACCGCAGCAGCAGCTCTTTCGGTCTGCACGTACCTGTTTCTTTCGGCGCCTTCAGCATCTCCAGGATGACGAAACAAGACAACACCTGCAAAAGAAAAGAAGGAAAAGCTAAGTGAATTTTGTTAATTTTAAAGGCGCCCAACGCAAGAAAGATTTGAATAGCGCTCTGCAATTAAAATCAAAGAACAATTTTGGAAACTCTTTTCTGCTTGAAGAAAAGACATTTAGACCCAAGGACTTATAGAAAATATTATTCAAAATAATAAGAGGTTATGGTGTGAATGTTCCATGTTTTCAGTTTCTTCCTTTAGCATTTTCGCGAGAAGGGTGACAGACGGGCACAAGTGAAGAAGGTGAATGTAAGAGAAGTGGTTCTTAAAGTAATGTATGTATATTAAAAGCGACTTTGAATTAAGAGAATATAAAAACTAATACAGTTTGTATTGTTTCCTCTCAGAAAGGCGACTACATAGAAGGCCTACGCTTCTTACTTCACTGCACTGACCACGCCCACAAAGGATACAGTCTACCTCCTGACTCATCTCCCGACTATGTCACCCAGGACGCAAAGCCCAATCCTGTAGTTCGCAGGTAGGAAAGTTACGACATTAACAACCTTAAGACCACTACTAAGTTGACACAAAAAAGTTAAAGCAATCACAGAACAATATTTTAAGGGTGCTTCTTGTTGCCTCGCAGGTCGACGACAGGAACTCCAGTAGCGTCCGAATCCGGCCCTCCTCCCTGATTACTATCACCAACCCTTAGTGTAGAGGTATAGAGCACTGGTTGTAGGATAGGGTTCCTGGGAGTTTGGCCCATAGCGTCTCTGCGAAACATAACCAAGCACCTTACAGGTAAGGCCTCTGGTATTCAGGTAAGAGTGCTTTGGTAATTCTGACAGAAGGCTAAGCCCACGTGTACAGTTTCACCCAGACGCTATGGATCCAACATCACAGGTGTCATTACTGGATATTGCTACAATGTTAGCAGATATAAAATCTGAAAATGCAGAATTACGTAGAGACATTTCAGTATTACAGGCTAATATGCAAACAACGTCAACTGCCAGTCCGTCTACATGGAGTTTTCCATCTGTAAGGAAACCAGTTTTAAAACCACCCACATTCCAACCACCTATGCAAACTCTGTATAATGGTAATACCACCCCGGCTTCAACACAGATCCAGGTGGTAACACCTGTCTCAGTACCTTTGGCCCCTCCAGAAAGATTCTATGGAGATAGTAATAAGTTTACTATTTTTTTGAATCAATGTCACCTTCATTTTGTAGCGAAATCAGCAGCATTTCCAGATGATTCCTCCAAAATAGCTTTTATTTTGTCGTATTTAGGAGGAGATGCAGCATTATGGTCAGTGCCTTATGTGGAGAGAGATGACCCCATTTTGTATGACCTTGTACGCTTTAAAAATACGATGCGAAAGTTATTCGCAAAACATGTGTTTGTTCAATCAGCAGATTATGAATTACTAAATTTAAAACAAGGATCCTCAGATTTGTTGCATTATATTTCACTCTTTAATAGATTGGTAATTGAAGCAGAGTGGCCCGAGGAAAAGCGAGTTTCCCTATTCTATCGTGGGTTAAGGGACGACTTAAAGGACATGGTAACGCAAGTGTTAGATCCTCCAACTGACTGTGAGGAGTTTATAGACCTGGTGGTAAAACTAAATCATCGTATAATTGAAAGAAAGGGAGAAAAGGGAAGATCCGATCACAAAATGTTTTTGTTCAAAGAGAGACCCAGCGTTAAGACTGAATCTGTGAATAAAGCAGATATGGTAGAACCAATGCAAATTGGGACAGTCAGAGGGCCCTTAACTAAGGAAGAAAAGGAAAAACGCAGAAAATTAAACCAATGTTTATACTGTGGTAAAACAGGACATTTTGTAAAAGAATGTCCAACTCGGCCTAATAAGATAAAACAGAAAACATCTGAAGCAGCCTTAACACAGCATTCGGAAAACTAAAAAACTCGATAGATAAAGAGGTCAGTTTATCGAGTGAGCAAACCAGCTTGGCCTCCACAACTCCAGCCGCTTCTCAAAGCCATCTCTGTATAAGGGTTTTACTGCAATCTCAGGATGATAACTCTAGATCTTGGTCCGTAGACGCCTTAATAGACTCCGGAGCCACAGGTAATTTCATTGATACACAGTTGTTGTTAGAGTTAGGTCTAAAAAGGTTTTGAAAGAAACTCCGGAAATGGTGAGAGCAGTAGACGGAAAGGAGTTAACATCAGGTCCCATAAAATACCACACCGAACACTTAACCATGACTTGTGCCACTAAACACATTGAGGACATATCCTTCGATATTATTGATGCACCACAGTTCCGTTTAATTTTAGGTATCCCATGGTTAGTACTTCACAACCCCTACATTGACTGGACACACAGAACCATCTTATTCAAATCTGACTATTGCCATAGTAAGTGTCTCCAACATCATCAGGTGTCGGAACTCCTTATACAAGGATATGAGTTCCCAAAAGAGTCAAAAACTGTTTTGCTAATTGAAGGAGTTCCAACTGACTACAGTGACTTAATGGATGTATTTGATAAAAGAAGGGCTAACACCTTGCCTCCTCATAGAGACTATGATTGTCGAATTGACTTAATGCCTGGAGCAACCTTACCATGTAGTCGCATATACGCCCTTACCGAAAAGGAGAACGAACATTTACGTAATTATCTTGATGAATACCTGGCTAATGGTTTTATAAGACATTCTAAATCCCCGGTTTCTTCGCCTCTTTTTTTATTCCGAAAAAGAGGGGGATTTGCGCACGTGCATCGATTATCGCGCCATGAACAATATAACCATAAAAAATAGATACCCTTTACCTTTGATACCAACCTTACTTGATCAGATTAAAGATGCAACCATTTATACGAAACTAGATTTGCGAGGTGCATACCACCTTGTAAGAGTCCGAGAGGGTGATGAATGGAAGACAGCATTCCGTACCAAATTTGGGTTATACGAATACCAAGTCATGCCCTTCGGACTCTGTAATGCTCCGGCAGCATTTCAGTTTTTTATAAATGAAGTTCTGAGAGATTTTTTAGACATATGTTGTGTTGTCTATATTGACGATATACTGATTTATTCAAAGGATACAACTGAACATGTAAAGCAAGTAAGAGCCATTCTTCAACAGCTGTTACAAAACTCATTATATGTGAAATTAGAAAAAAGTATGTTTCATGTCACTAAGGTTGAATTTTTAGGTTATGTTCTTACTCCTTCCGGAATAGAGATGGATCCAAAGAAAATCCAAGCAATCGTTAATTGGCCTAGTCCTACTACAGTAAAACAGGTCCAAAGTTTTTGGGGATTCGCCAATTTTTACAGGCGGTTCATTGATAGTTTTTCTAAGATAATCACTCCCATTACGAAACTACTGAGAAAAAACACAAAGTTTGAATGGAACCCAGAGGCCGAATCAGCCTTTCTTACCCTAAAAAATCAGTTCGTCTCAGCTCCCATATTGATGCATCCAGATCCAACCCAGCCCTTTATTGTTGAAGCAGACGCCTCACGATTTGCCATAGGAGGTATTTTATCTCAAAGGCATAAAAATACCGGCCAGATGCATCCTATTGCATTTTACTCCAGAAAATTATCTCCCACAGAACAAAATTATGCCATAGCTGATAGAGAATTATTGGCCATAAAAGCAGTGTTTGAAGAATGGCGACATTACTTACTAGGTGCTCGACACCCAGTTACGATCTATACTGATCATCGTAATTTACAAACTCTGAAATCTGTCAAAGCTTTGTCTGCCCGTCAATTACGTTGGACATTATTTTTTAACGACTTCAACTTCATCATCACTTATCGTCCAGGAAAAGAAAATAGTAAGGCGGATGCTTTATCTCGTATTGGCATAAGTGATGACATGAATACAAAACAAGAAAAGATACAACCAATAATACCTACAGACTGTTTTCAGGTCGGACTTATAGGTACTGATGTATTAGTGGATATCAAAACAGAGTTAAAGACAAAATCAAAAGATGAATGGCATAAAAAATACCCAATGTTACAATGGAAAGATGATTCATTATGTATGAATGACCAGATCTTCGTACCTACCAATTCACTGCAAAAGCGCATTTTACAGATATATCACGATACTACCTTGACCGTACATCCTGGAATTACTAAGATGTATCAGTTAATTAAAAGAAAGTTTTGGTGGCCTTCTATGTTCAAAGATGTTCAAAGTTATGTAGAAACTTGTACAACATGTATCCAAAATAAACCAGTACATCATGCCCCTAGTGGTTTGCTTTTACCCTTGCCTATACCACCACAACCATGGCATACTGTCTCCCTTGATTTTATTGTGGAATTGCCTATTACAAAGTCAGGTTACACTACTATTTTAACCGTTGTTGATCACTTTACACGGGAAGCTCACTTCATACCTTTAAAAAAGCTTCCCTCAGCATTGGATTTGGCTCACATCTTTGTAACAGAAATCGTGAAATTACACGGAATACCATCTATTGTAATTTCAGATAGAGGCCCCCAATTCATTTCTCGTTTTTGGCAACAGGTGGGAAAGTCATTAAACATGGAAGTGCGCACTTCCTCCAGTTATCATCCTCAAACGGATGGATTAACCGAACGCACAAATCAAACTATCGAGCAATTCTTACGCTGCATGTTAGCTACTTGCGATCAAGAATGGTCAGATATTTTATGGGCTATGGAATTCGCTTACAATAACATGGATCATTCCTCTATCGGAATGTCTCCTTTTTGTGCACATGGTTTTCACCCCAAAGATATTATGGGACTAAACTATACGTCAAATGTAATCCCAGCTGTCACTGACTATGTACAACAGTTAGTATCTGTTCAACAGCAAGCACTATATCATTTGGCTCAGGCGAAAGAAAATCAAAAGAAATTTGCAGATAAGCATCGTTCAAATCCTCCCTCCTACTCCATTGGAGACAAGGTTTGGTTATCTACTAAACATTTAAAAATCAAAAGTCATAAAACATTCTGCCCACGGTTTATAGGTCCCTTTGCCATAGCAAAAGTAATTAATCCAGTTAGCGTTAAATTAACCCTTCCTTCAAGATATCATTTTCATCCGGTATTCCATGTGTCGTTATTGAAACCTTTTAACCCTAAAACACGGTTTCCACATCCCCCTCCAGCAGTGGATATAGATGGCGTTCCTGAGTTTGAAGTGAAATCAGTCCTTGATTCGAAGCGAATTAGGGGCAAATTGTTTTATCTGGTAGATTGGAAAGGATATGGCCCTGAAGAACGATCATGGGAACCACTGGCCAATTTACAAAACGCTCCAAAGATTTTGAAACTCTTCCATGCTAGATATCCTGATAAACCCAAGCCTATTCCTATGGTTTTAGGGGGGATTCTACGAGGGGGGTACTGTCATGATCCTGCCTTTCCTCAAAACGTAGCGACGCTATGCTACTAGGCTCTCCTTCCCCATGAGGTTCTTACCCCTCATGAGTCATGGTCTGTCCCATGTAAAACCCACCCCTGTCCCGTGCATCCAGCACTCCAAGTGTGTTTATGTAGGGTTGTGCGTTTGTGATTATACAATTGCCAAGGTGTAGTGTTTGTATATTACGGTATTCGTGTGTTATAACTCTGCAATTGCCAATGCTTATTGTCTGTACAAATGCCGGTTTCCACTGTATATTGTCATGTATGGTAGGGGTTTCTCTTTTACTTGAAACGCTGTTAACTTATTGTGTCCTCATAGACTGGGGAAGCGAAGTGCGAGCGTCTTGTGAATAACGCCCGCATTCGCTCGCTCTCAACCGCTGTGTGTTTCCTGAAGCACAGCGTGAGAACGCGGAGACGCGCTCGGTTTATCGGACGTCCTTGGGTGTGGCATGGGTATATAATGCCACACCCAAGGTCTAGAAGGTGCTTAGCCTTCCGGACTTCACCGCAGCAGCAGCTCTTTCGGTCTGCACGTACCTGTTTCTTTCGGCGCCTTCAGCATCTCCAGGACGACGAAACAAGACAACACCTGCAAAAGAAAAGAAGGAAAAGCTAAGTGAATTTTGTTAATTTTAAAGGCGCCCAACGCAAGAAAGATTTGAATAGCGCTCTGCAATTAAAATCAAAGAACAATTTTTGGAAACTCTTTTCTGCTTGAAGAAAAGACATTTAGACCCAAGGACTTATAGAAAATATTATTCAAAATAATAAGAGGTTATGGTGTGAATGTTCCATGTTTTCAGTTTCTTCCTTTAGCATTTTCGCGAGAAGGGTGACAGACGGGCACAAGTGAAGAAGGTGAATGTAAGAGAAGTGGTTCTTAAAGTAATGTATGTATATTAAAAGCGACTTTGAATTAAGAGAATATAAAAACTAATACAGTTTGTATTGTTTCCTCTCAGAAAGGCGACTACATAGAAGGCCTACGTTTCTTACTTCACTGCACTGACCACGCCCACAAAGGATACAGTCTACCTCCTGACTCATCTCCCGACTATGTCACCCAGGACGCAAAGCCCAATCCTGTAGTTCGCAGGTAGGAAAGTTACGACATTAACAACCTTAAGACCACTACTAAGTTGACACAAAAAAGTTAAAGCAATCACAGAACAATATTTTAAGGGTGCTTCTTGTTGCCTCGCAGGTCGACGACAGGAACTCCAGTAGCGTCCGAATCCGGCCCTCCTCCCTGATTACTATCACCAACCCTTAGTGTAGAGGTATAGAGCACTGGTTGTAGGATAGGGTTCCTGGGAGTTTGGCCCATAGCGTCTCTGCGAAACATAACCAAGCACCTTACAGGTAAGGCCTCTGGTATTCAGGTAAGAGTGCTTTGGTAATTCTGACAGGGCCCTCCGAATCTATCACGGGGGCTGCCCATGGGTCCCTCCGATCCAAGCATGCACAGTGTGGCCGGCACCATGGGGTGCCCGCCACAGGGTATACGCTTTTCCCCACCCAACCCTTTTCTGCTATGGGAGCCTGTGTAGGCGTCTGTACACAGGCTCCCATAGAGTTCAAAGGGAGTCCGAGCGAACCGAGTCCGTAAGCTTACGGCTGCATCGTACTCGCTCGTTCGGACTCCCAGAGCACGTCTCGCTCGGAAAGCCCTCCGGATCCGAGTCGTACGGAGGGCTTTCCGAGCGAGATCGGAATCGGGCCCTTAATGTATATTTTTGGAGGTGCCTCCAAATGCATTGGTTAAAGTGAGAGTAGCAACCTTGAATTGCTGTGTGAGGGTAGTTTTTTAGTATTGCTTTCATCATTGACTGCTCAAAGTCTACTATTATTTTTTGGGGAAAATAATTGTTACTTTCTTGCTTTAGTTTGCTTAAAAGTTCAACATAGGTTACCGTTTGCTTATTTGGCAGTAGAGTATATATGAAGGGGATGTTTGTATGTTGAAATAGTCCATGTATTGTATAAAGTTGGTAAAATGGTTTGGGACATATTTTAAAAGTCCCATCCATCATCCATGTCTCACAGTTTTGTAATTTTAGTAAATTTGTGGGAGTCCCAAACATTATTATTCTTTTTTCAGCTGATTTATTGTCATACAGAAGAAATTGTTCTTCAGTATGTGTAACTGTGAGTTCAGGTGGTATTTCTACTTCAGCAAAGGTTTTGGGGATAGGTGTGGTGGGAGCGGTAGCTTTTTTAGTTCTAGTTCTAGTTCTTTTTAATGAGGATATTGAGGGCATTTGGCCAGTTGCACGCTCAGGAACTCTGGGAAGCATTTGTTTAAGGATTTCTGTTGTGGGCTTTTGATCTGCAGTACTAATTTCTTTTATATTTTCAATAGCATTTCTAACTTCAATTTCAGCTACGTTAGGGGGTGGTTATATTCTCTAACATATAATACAGTTGTTTCCTTTGTAGCAGCCCTGCCATAACATTTGTTAGAATAATATTTGCTACATTTCCAGTTGACTTTGTCCCCTGTTTGCTTTTCTTGGGTGTCCACATACCCCATATAACATAATAATAATTTGCCTTTTTGGGAAGTAGTGAATTGGGCCCCTTCAGTCATGGTGGTGCTTCAAATGCTAAGAGAAATGTATATAAAAATTAATAAAACATTTACTGTTACGCTTTATTTTCTGAAAGTAAACATTGTCAATTTTATACTTACAATGTTGAAATTGAAGACTTTTTTCAATGTTGATTGTTTTTCTCTGCTGTTTGGTTTTGGCTTTTCTGTAGAGATTCCTGTTAAAAAAGAGTAATATTAATTAATCTGTTTTATTGCGTTTTTAGCTGGGGGGAGTTGTGGTTAGGTAGTTCTTCTGTTTTGTATTTAAAAAAATTGTTTTAGTTAATCTCAGAGTAATACTTGCCTTATTTGTAAATTGACTTTTCACACTGTTCTGCTGTTCTTTGAGGTTGTTCAGAATTATCTGTAGAGGAGATATAATTTTAAAAAGTACATATTAATTATTTTGTTCATACAAAAAAATGTTGACAGCATTTTTAGTAGCAGTTGTTTTGAAATGCTTGTAAACTTACTTTGTGGAGATGTAATCCGAGTTTTCTGTAATGCAGGTCAGTGTTGGGTCAGCAATCCGGCAGAGTTTCTCCTTATTCTTTCTTTTTTGGTTGCAAGGTAAAATAATGTTGAATTTCTGTGTGTTTATATAGTGTGTTATTAATTATTGTTTCAATCTTATTGGGTTATTTTAATTGTATGTGCATTTCATTGGATGTTAGCTGTTTGTTTTAATTAATTTGTCAGTTGTTTTCTATATATGGAAAACGCTCATTAAGTTTCAGTTACTTTTTAAATAAAAAAAAATGGTGTACTATATTATTTGATATTTATAACTTTTTAAATGTTAAAGAGTTACATTTTATTTCTAATATTATGTTTGGAGTAGTAAATAATATTTGTGTAATTATAAATGTTAAAGAAATTGTTTTGCTATTTTTTTAAATATGTGTTAAGTGATTTATAATGTTTGTTATCTGTGTTATTGCTATTTTTATATTTTGGGGGTATGTATTGAGTTACTATAAATTATTTAACTTGACGATATATTTTTTTTTGCAATAATTTTGTTGTCTATATTTTTGTTATCGATATTTTTGTTATTTTGTATGTTTATTTAATGTGTGAGATATTACTTATCCCGATATTTTAGAGTTCAATAATGTTGAAAACAATATAAATGTTTTACGATACTTTGTAGTCGATATTTGTGTGTTTTTTTAATTAAGTATAGGAAGTCGATATTAGTGTAATCGATATTTTTGTCACGATATTTTGGTAGGTCGATATTGTGCCTGTCGATATTATGTCAGTGATCCATATAACACAAAGTCACGCAAGTTCACATTGTTCCTTAAATGGTACAGTTGATTCAGTGGCATGATGTCTGCCTCGACAGGTGCACTTTCAGTGTCCGGAACCTCTTCTTGAGGGGCCATTCCCACAGGCTGGGCCTCCCCTCTTCTGGATTCTTCACCAGGCCCTGGCTCTTGCAGGCTCATAGGTCATCTTCCACACCTTCCAGATTGTGCCTTCACTTCTACCTATGGCTTGCACCAGGATGCATTCTGGACCAGTGTCTCTCCCAGGCCCGACTCCAGGATTCAATATCTGGGAGGGCCATGAAGAAGCATGGGTGGGCCATGATGAAGAATGGATTTGCGTAGCATCTCCTGGGTGTCTGAGACCTAGGTCTGGACATGCTGGATGGTCTTCTATGGGGTTGAGCTGCAAGCTCTGCCTCCTGTGGGGGTTGTGCTATCTAAACTCTATTTCTAAAGGGTTTGTTTTTTTACTTAGGTTCATTATCTTTTTGGCTCCTTCTGTATCACTGTTCTTTCTATGTGTCTTATCTTCCCTTCTCTCTGCCTCAACCTCCTCTGTCTCCACCTCACCCTGCTCTTCTCACTCTGCATCGTCCTGCCGCACCCATCTCTCTTCACTCACCCTCCCCTTTCTCTGCCTTGCCCTTCTTTCATCACTTCAACCTCCTGTCTCCCTACAGTGGCCTCTTCTTTCTCTCTGTCCACCTCACCCTAATCTCTTTCTCCCCTCACCCTACTCCCTTCCTGCCTCAATCTCCTTTCTCTTTTTACTTCACTATCACTATCCTCTCACTATGCTTCCACTTCCACCATAATTTTCTGTCTCTACTTCATTCTTCTCTCTCCCTTCACCTTTCTTTCTCTGCCATAGCATTCTCTCACACTATCCCTCACCCACCCCTTCTTTTTTTTACCTTATCTCCTCACTCTCCCACTCTTGCTTCCTCATTATCCTTCCTCTCTACCTCACCCTTCTCTCTCTCCCTCTCGCACTCCTATCTATCTCCCTCCCATCTCTCTGCTTCAACATCCACTCTTTGAAACACAACCTCCTCTCTCTCCATCTCAAACTTGACTCTCTCCACCACACCCTCTTTTGTCAGCCGTACCTTCACTGCTGCTGCTAATGGGGTAATATTTTTGTTTATGTAAAGGAAGCTTGAACTGTTTCCGTACAAGCTGTTGTTTTTGTGTGGGTGTGGGCAAATTGAACTTTCAATCCTGCTGCCCTGTACCTGTTCTTCACTGGCAGCTCTTAACATTTGAAGCAGCTGTCGCACCAAGACCTGGAGTATAAAGCAATTGTAAAGGGCTTTATACGTTTTTGAAGTTGTTGATAGTGCCTATTGCTGTCCATTTACTTTAAACAAGTGTAATAACAACTGAAAGAGCAATCAGAGTTGCCAACCGGCCAAACATTAAATGTGAGCATGTTTCTTCCCTTAGCTGCCCACTGTGCCTTCCAAGAGAACAGGTTGTAAGGATGATGGCTGGAATTGTAATTTGGTTGCTAGTTTTTCTACCAATATTTGGCTGTCAGTACACAATTTAATATTTGCTCATTTTCCACTCTAATTATCTTTGTTTCTCATCTTCCTAATCCTTTATCAGCCTCATCCTCCACCTTCACCCTTTCCTACTCCTCACGCTGTACTCACCGCTCATCCATTTCACAGTTCAGGTCTATCACCCACATTGCTCGTCATTCTCATGCTATATCCTCCTTCATCCACCTCTAACACAATCTTCATCACATTCTCTACTTTATGACACTCATCACTCTCCTATTCCTCTGTAATGAGTCTTTCTGTCATATTCTCTTCCCTCTTTCTCACTATTTTACTCTAATTTCATCCTCTTTCCTTGCCATTCTTTCTTCTTATCCTTCCTTTTTTCCGTACACTCATCTTTCCTATCCTCACACTCACCTCTAATTATCCTCCATTTCTCATCTTTGCATCATTACAATCACCATTTCCTCTTTCCTCTATAATTTTTTATAAAGCTCACTACCCTTTAGAGCCACACTCGTGAAAGATTTGGATCTGGGTTCTGAGGACACCATCATATCCACAGCTGCAAGTTAATCGTTAGTTACTAACATTAGTGGTCTAAGTGAGTTATGTGCTCTGCCTTTTAAAATGCACCAAAACACAATTATTTGAAGCTCAAATAACGGTGTTTTTTATCCAGATCAGGGGCACCTATAAGCTCAGAATTCTTTTACAGCGCTTGCTGTCCCTGTCTTGAGTCGAAAATGAAATGAAAGGCTGAGGAGCAATATTTGCAATTATGAAGTCACAGATAGTGGAAATATCTTGGCAGCAAGTGCATTATCCCACTATATTATCTTATTGGCTTAGGACCGAGGGGTTACAGCAGCCCTATAATCCATTTCTATCTAAGTGACATATAGGGAGAATTTGCTGGGAGACAATAAATACACAGTCCCCTGCGCCCCAAACGGTGCTGTCCTTGCCTTAAGTTCCTTCTGAATATTTAGAGTCTCAGCTAGCACCTCTGGAGATTGGGAGTAGGCAGAACAGTGGCAGTGCATGTTGCCAGTGCTGCCACATAATAGCTGTCAATATAGGGGCCGATTCACAGAACTAATCTGAGATAAAATCCTAAACTTACTACTTTTGGTATTCACAGAAGGCATTTAGTAGTAGTAAAGTTAGGACTCCTAACTTTACTACTACTAAATGCCTTTGTGAATACCGAAAGTCGTAAAGTTAGGATTTTGTCTCAGTTTAGAAGTAGTAAAGTTAGGAGTCCTAACTTTACTACTACTAAATGCCTTCCGTGAATACCAAAAGTAGTAAGTTTAGGATTTTATCTCAGATTAGTTCTGTGAATCGGCCCCACTGTTCTTTGTAACCCAGGACCTTGCTTTTTCTCTTGCCCATGCTGTATCTGTGCTTTATTAGTTAAACTTGGAAAAGTCTTTTCAAATCAGAAATGTCAAAACGTGTGGCATTGGCAGTGTATTTTTTCAAATAGTGTCACAAGTTAAGAATAGCGTCACAGCAGGAAGAAAATAAAAGATTGTTTCTGTCCTATGCAGGGCCACTTTAATTATCTAGCAAGGGAGGACCAAATTATGCAGCAGGGTGTACTAAATTATGCGATAAGAAAAAGCACATTATGCGGCCTAATCTGGCATATTTTGAAGCAGTATTCACAGTCTTCTCATTTTTACAGCCTAACACTATATGGGCAACGGTTTCACCTCATTAATATCAGTAAATACAGAGGTGACCTGCCTGTTTGTGACAAAAGCCCTGCCACTTCATGGCAACATGTGGTATTGTTTTTTTGTACTTTTAATCCCTTTGAGCTAAAATCCTCTTTTAAAAACAAAATCTGCAAATTATGCAGAGGATGATGGACTATATGTCAAGTGCGGCCAGTCCCGAGTTATGCAGAATCCATAACATCCGCTGAATCATAAAATTCCAGCGGCTCTGGCCATATGTTATATTAGTACTCTGTAATGTGAGCTTGTAGGCCTCTTTTGATACCCTTGTTTTTCACGTGTGTCTTGTAACAAGCACCACCCCAAAGAATTTCACACCTGTCCTGAGGCACTTCAACTAGCCCACCGCATTGATGTTTGTCATGGAAGTTAAATTAAACAATTAGGTTCAGAAAGTGAGCCTGCAGGCCCATGTGATCATAAAGAAAAAAAAAAACAATGCTTTTTACTTGTAAATGGGCCTTGGATGGGCCACAGGGCCACATTGGGAGGGCTTGATCCACCTGGCCCCCTTGCTAGAAGCAGGCCTAGTCTCTCCTCCCTTTTTCACTGTCACCATGGTGCCCTTGATGTCAACATTCAGCCAGGGGTCTTTCTTACAGGGTTCTGAACTCCTACACCAGATGCAGAGTGCAAACAATTACCCTGTGCCCAATCTGTAGCTTGGGTACTTTTGCTCGTGGATCCCTGCTGTCACGCTCATTTGCTGCTGTCCTCCGGGCCACTGTGCCCTGGCTGCCAATGTTTGAAGGCTGCCACCCTGGGTTCGACGGAATGCTATCAAACACAGACCTCTTAAACATCAGCAACATGGGTGAGCATAGCGAGGCGGAGTACGAAGTGTTTCAGTACATTCGTAAGAATCGATGCAAGCACCACTCCAGATCTTCTTCATGGGCCACGCCTATGCGGAGCATTTTGTTCAAAGTTCTCATAAATCGATCTGCCTCCCCGTTGGCCAGAGGCAACAGGCATGTGATTTTTCTGTTAGTCACTCCTAGTTGCGCAAGGAATGTTTCAAACTCTTGACGGTTAAATGGTGGACCATTGTCTCTCTTTATTTATCGGGGCAACCCAAACATGGCTATCACTTGCTCTAATAAGGGTTTTACTTTTGCAAAAGCTGTGGACTCTGTACCACAGGATATTTTGTGAAATTGTCGATGCTAACCATCATCTTGCGCCCTTCTGGCGCCCATCCGGGAAACAGCCAAAGTCTATGATGAGCTTCTCTAACAATTCCTGACTGGCATCTTTAGTTATGATGGGCCTCAGCAAAGACACTGCACCAGTAATCTGACAAGGATGACAGGCCTGCACTTCCTCGTCAACTCAAGCATCAATGCCAGGAAACCGCACCTTTTCTCTGAGTCTCGCTTTTGTTTTGGCTGCTCCTTGTTGCTCTTGGAGTGCAAGCTCCGCCACTTTTCCCTCAGCGACTGCAGCATTACTAGCTGCTGCCCTCTCAAGATTACCCCTTAGGGGCAACACTGAGTTCTTCTCTTACTCTCTCATGGAGCATTCTGTGAGGTGCCATTTCTTTCTTCCTTCCAGGATGCGCTTCCACAGTTGGGTTTGAATTAGCTTGATGATTTTCTGCAAGATGCTGTCCTCAGCTGTCGGGACCCTGATGTCGTCCAGGGACATTGCTTTGGGCCAAGCTGCACTTGTTATCATACTCACAAACTCATCAGCCACTCCCTCCTTCCTGCTTCGGTTGAGGATTACCCAGTCCAGGTTGGTATGCGACTGTGAAGCAGTACAGTCGGGGGGAGGAATCCCAGAGGTGCCAGCAAAGAGAGTTAGCAATGGCTTGTGGTCAGTTACCACCCTCAACTTGTGCCTATAAAGGTAACAAACATTGGCAAAGCAAATAGGTCTCGCCTATGCAGGAGCTATTGGCTTTACCAATATGTTTTAGCCATGTTGAATACCAGCGTGGCTGCTGTTAAGCATGGCAAAAAAGTTAGTGGGGTAAATGAGAGTGGCACGTAGTGGAATGTCATAAAGTGGAGCAGAATGGAGTGTTATGGAGTGGTGTGGAGTGACATAGGGTGGTGTAGAGTTGAGTGGCGTGGAGTAGAGTGAAGTGGAGTGGAGTGCCATGGAGTGGCGTGGAGTGTCATGGAGGGAGTAGTACAGTAGAGTGGGAGGGGGAAGAGTAGAGTTGAGTGGTGTAGAGTGTCAGAGTGTAGTCAAGTGTTATAGAGTGGCATAGAGTGTCGTGGAGTGGTGTACAGTAGAGTGGAGTGGCATAGAGGATGCTGTGTAGAGTGGAGTGTTGTAGAGTAGAGTGGTGTAGAGCAAAGTACATTGTCGTAGAGTGGAGTGGCATAGAGTGGATTAGTGTAGGAGAGTGGAATGGCATAGAGTGGAGTTGAGTGTTGTGGAGTGGAGTGGAGTGGAGTGGCATTGAGTGGATTGGCATAAGAGTGGCGTGAAGTGAAGTAAAGTGAAATAGTGTGTCGTAGAATAGAGAGAAGTAAAGTGGCATGGAGTTGCATAGAGGGAGTTACGTACAGCGTCGTAGAGTGGAGTAGTGTTGTAGAGTGGAATAGAGTGTTGTAGAGTTTAATGGAGCAGATCGTCATAGATTGGAGTATCATAGAGTGGAGTGGCATAGAGTGGAGTGGCGTAGAGTGGCCTAGAGTGAAGTGGCATAAATTACAATGGTGCAGGGTAGACTGATGTAGAGTGCAGTGCCGTAGAGTGTATTGGTTTTGAGAAAAGTGTGTAGAGAGCATTGCAGTAGAGTGGCATAGAGTGCAGGGGCGTAGAGTAGAGTGGTGCAGAGTAGAGTGCAGTGGTATAGAGTGTAATGGCATAGAGTAGATTGTTTCAGAGTAGAGAGAAGTGGCTTAGAGTGGGGTGGTTCAGGGCAGAGTGGAGTGGTGCAAGGTAGAATGGCGTAGAGTGCAGTGGTGTAGAGTAGAGTGGCATTGAGTGCAGTGGAGTTCTGTAGTGCAGAATAGATTAGAGTGGTGTGGATTGATGCAGAGTGTAGTGGCGTAGAATGCAGTAGAGTGGCATAGAGTTGAGGGGTGCAGAGAGCCGTGGCATAGAGTACAGTGGTGTACAGCAGAATAGAGTGAAGTAGAGTGCAGTGACATAGAGCACAATGGTGTAGAGTGCAGTGGTGCAGAGTACAGTGGTGTGGTGTTGAGTTCCGTGGTGGAGAGTGCAGTCTTGCAAAGTAGAGTGTCATAGAGTGCAGTGGCTCAGAGTACAGTGGCGCAGAGTAGAGTGGTGCAATGTAGAGTGGCACAGTGTACATCATCGCAGAGTGGAGTGGCGCAGAGTACAGTTGTGCAGAGTAGAACAGAGTGACGTAGAGTGCAGTGACATAGAGTGCAATGGTGTAGAGTGGCGTAGCTTGCAGTGGCATAGCATGGAGTGGTGTAGAGTGCAGTGGTGCAGAGAAGAGTGGCATTGAGTTTAGTGACCAAGAGTGCAGTTTTGCAGAGTAGAGTAGTGAAGAGTGCAGTGGCACAGAGTGCAGTGGTGTAGAGAAGAGTTGTGCACAGCAGAGTGGTGCAGAGTAGAGTGGCACAGAGTAGAGTGGTGCAGGGTAGAGTACTGCAGAGTAGAATACAGTGGCATAGCATGCTGTTGGGCAGAGTGCATTGGTTTTGAGTAAAGTGGTGTTGACTGCAATGGCGTAGAGTGCAGTGGTTTAGAGTAGAGTGGCATAGAGGGCAGTGGCGTAGAGTGGTATAGAGTAGAGTGGCACAGCGTAGAGCACAATGGCATAGAGTGCAGTGAAGTAGTGTGGCACAGAGTGGAGTACTATGGCATAGATTGCAGTGGCATAGAGTGCAGTGGAGTAGAGTAGATTGTTTCAGAGTAGAGTGAAGTAGCATAGAGTGAAGTGGTGCAGGATAGAGTGGAGTGGTGCAGGATAGAGTGCAGTGGCATACAGTAGTGGCGTAGAGTATACTGGCATAGAGTGCAGTGTTGAGTAGAGTGACATAGACAGTGGTGGACCGAAACTTGAGGGCGCCCCCCTGCAAAATAAATGGAGGGGGCATTCATGCTCCAGATCCAGCCAGGAGCTCTCAGGCCAGGGGCCCGGTGCCTGTGCACAGTGCCAGAGGGGGCCCCCTGGAGCTCAGGGCCCCCCGAACTGCAGGGGCTAATGTTACGCCACTGGGCAAATAGTGAATTGGCATAGAGTGGAGTGGTGCAGAGTGGAGTGGAATAGCCTAGACTGGACTGGTGTATAGTGCAGTGGCGAAGAGTGCATGGTGCACAGTAGAGTGGGGTAGAGTTCACTGGCATAGAATAGAGTGGTGCAGAGTAGAGTAGAGAGGCATAGAGTGAAGTGGTGTAGAGTGTCGCACCAGATGCCAGCAAGGCTAAAGCCGACCCTGGTGGTAGGCCATTGTTGTTTCAGTGGAACACGTTCACCTATTTTATTGTTGACAGCACACACCTATGCACCTGTGGCAATGGGAAGTCCGGATTCCAGCCTTGCTTAATCAAATTTGAGACCTCGGGTCAGTTATATGCCAGGGGGCTCCTGCAGGGAAGAAAGAGTGGTGAAAGCTGCATGTCCATTGGGAGACAGCGACACCACTGGAGAGTCTGGGCAGAACTTAAAAGGCACTACACCCCTCAAAGCCTGTTGTTTATCTGTACTAACACCCATGCCATCTTGCATTCGACAATAGAACTACCTCAACTACCATTAACTATTGTAATAACTGCTTGGAGGGGCCTCACAGTGGGAGTAACACTCGTGGATCCAGTGCACTGTTGACTGTATGGGAGTGAAGAGTATGGTCACAGGGAATTCGCAAAGAAACGTCGACGCTTGAGGACTTGCAGGGCCACAAGAACATCGGTGGGTCACCAGGACGGTTAGCGCTAGCTGTATACATCGCAGGACTAAATGGACTGCTGTTGTTGCTATGTCGTGCACTGCTTTACCAGAGAATAATGGAGACCGACTGAATTTGAACTTCAATGACCCATCCCCCTTGCCTGACTTCAAGATGGCCGCCTCCGTGGGACCCTCCTCGATGCTCTATCTCTCCTGGTCTAAAATCTTTGTTCATCGTCCCGATGTTGATCAGCCCTCACCCGACCCTGTTCCTGCTCACCTATTAGGACATTTACTATGAGAACTTTCCCCCGACAGCTGAGACATAGCCACTTTGTCTGTTGCCCGGTGGAGCTACCTCGCTAGCTATAGGGGAGATGGGCCATGGATTCCCTCCTTGACCATCACCTACCCAGCCAATCTTTGGGCAAACTCTCCTATGTCTCGCTGGACCTAATCTCCCTCCTCCCTTCACCCTACCCCTCTCCGCTCTACTCTTCTCCTCTTTGTAGCCTATGACCTTTGCCCTCACCCGTCCTTGCTCATAGTTCCCACCCTCTTTTATCCACCTGACTCTCTTTTGTGAACTTTTCCTTCGTCAGTTGAGACCTAGGCATTTTGACTTATGCCCGATGGAGCTACCTTGCTTAGCTATAGGGGAGACGGGCTGTGGATTCCCTCCTCGGACGTCACCTACCCAGTCGGTCTTTGGGCAAACTTCCTTTCGTCTCTCCTGCCGTCTCTTCCCCCATCCTCCCCCTTCACATTTCCCCCTTCCCCCTCCGCTCTATCTGTCTCACCTTTCCTTCCTCTCTCAATCTGTTGCTTATTTTTGATGTAAAGTGTCATCTGTTATCATTGTCTGTAACATTGTATAACCTAATGTAAAGCGCTCTGATACCTCCGGGTCTAGCCAGCGCTATATAAAACTTTTAAAATAAAATAAAATAAATAAACACACATCCACCATATAGTATAAAAACTATGTTTTGACATAGGCAGGATGTTTAAGGCTGTAGTGTAAACAATGTAGTTGTTTCTGGGCTCCTGTATGTAGTTTTCTGGAAAGCAGTAATCTGTGTTGTCTAGGTCTTTATGGCACGGTGCTACTGCACATGTTGCACATACTGAGGCTATTGCTCATTACGTGTAGTTGTGCAGGCTACACCTTTTGGTTTGCCAATACGTCTTACTATTAAAAGAGGTTGGTACTCTGACTCACTGACTGTAAACAGAAAGATCCTTAGACATTTACTAGAGGGTCACATTAAGCAAAAGCCAAGAGTGCTTTGATAGAAGAACCTCAACATAATATTTGTTGCAACATAAAGTGCGTGCACCTCCTCCCTGCAGGCCTGTTATAAGGATTATGTTGCAGCCTCGTAAACTGGAGCACAGGAGGAGTACGAGTGGGCTCCATGGGGAGAGTAATCAATATTCTTCTTGCTTTCCTATAAACGCTCTCACTTTGAAGTCACAGAAAGAAAAGTAAACACCAAGCTCCCTCAGAAGAAGGAGCCTGTCTTTTGACCTTTGTCTTTAACTGCACAGCAAATGTGACAAGATAAGAACAAGATTTAAAGGCCAATTTACAGAAAGTGAGATATAGGAAAGAAACAGTAAACAAGGTTTGAGCAAGGAAAGGGACAAACTCAACCTGCACAGCCTAAAACAAATAGAGCCAGCTAATCAAAAGCAAGGGGTGGTCGTAGGCCCTTGACCCCTGCCCCTGCATAAGAAATGAGGCACACCTCTTCCTCATCACTGTCCTTCTCCCGTTTTGTGACCTGCTGATAGGGATTGTCTGGTGACTGTGAGTCATTTTCTAGCATTAGGTGTTGAAGCGCCTAGGTTACATGTGGGCGGTTGGTGGCCTTGCGTCCCTTGTCGTTGCCCCTGCACACCAGTGCAAAACGGTTGTTCTTGCCGCACTAATGCAGGGCAGTTGTCTCCCACATGCTGCTGCAGGCCACAGTTCCCACACTTGCTTGGTAGGGGAAGTCTTGGTTGTGGGGATGCGTTGATGGCACTGGTAGACTGCAACTACCATCTCTGTTTTGACTGCAGGCGGCTTTGCCAGTGCTTGGCAGCCCAATCCATGTGACAGGGCCAGCTCCATCTCCTCTGCTTGACTATTAAAAAGTTCATCCAGTGGGATGCTGCTGGGGTAAAGTCAATGAGTTCACTAAATGGTGCCAAGTCAGCTGGACGGGGTTGTGAGGCGTCATTAACTATGTCCAGGAGACTCAAGGAATTGATGCACATACGTTGAGTGGCAGTACTCCCCCTCCCACAGCGTAGATACAACAGACACCCTAACAAAGTGAATTACTCATGTGGTCAGGAATAGCATCTCTGGTAGCCTCGGGTGGGGACTACAGTGCTCTGGCACTGCTCCCACCAAGTAGTATCACAGAGAGGCTGAGTGGTTCTCTACTGGCACTTAGAACAAATATTTCAAAATACGGTTATCTTCCAGCTCTAGGGAAATACTGGGACAAGGGCAGAGTAACATGGACCTTCTCCCTGAGCCTTATTAGGCCCCGGGGACTCAATTCTCCAGGGCCCTATGTATTTTAAAAGGGAGGGGACCACGTGGCCCCCTCCCCGCACCTTATTAGGCCCTGGGGACCCCATTCTCCAGGTCCTTTTTTCTTTATAAAGGGAAGGGAAGCTTCATGGACCCCTTCCTTGAGCATCATTAGACACTGGAGACCCCATCCCCCAGTTCCATTTGTTTTTAAAGAGAAGGGGGTCATGTGTCCCCCCTCCCCAAATCTCATCACGCCCATCCCCCAAGGCCATATCTTTTTTGAAGGGGAGGGGGCTGTGTGACACCCCTCCCCAAATATATATATATATATATATATATATATATATATATATATATATATATATATATATATATATATATGTATGTATATATATATATATATATATATATATATATATATATATATATATATATATATATATATATATATATATATATATAATCTACTGGCGGTCGCCAGTAGGTAGTTATAGTTAGAACCTAGTTTCCATAGGAAAAGCGTTTTTGATTTGCCAATAACTTTGGCGCCGTTTGACGAATCTTCACGAAATTTTCAAAACTAATTGTTCACTCAGGTCAGCTCCTATCTTGCAAAGTTTCGGGGTGATTCGTCAAGGGGGGGCTGAGAAAAAAGGGGGGTCCCAAAACGTGTTTTCTCCATGTTAATTTCCATAGGAAACTTTAGACACTGCTACAGCCTGAACTGCTGAACGGAATTACACCAAATCTGGCAGAGAGATAGCTCTTGGTCCAGAAAGCACGCTTTTTTTTAAATGGTGTAATTCCGTTTGGTAGTTTTTGAGATATTTAAAGATTTACAGATATCGATATTTGAGAATTGTGAGATCTGGTTGGCTGAGCCCTCCCGAACACGAGCTTGCCTCTGATTGGCTGCCAACACTTCAAACCAGGAAGTGTTGGCAGCCATCTTGTGACTCGGTACCGAGGGAGAAGGAAAAAGGTGAGTAAAACATTAAAAAGAAGAAAAGGGGGCAGGGTAAAAACACCCTGACCCCCTAGGCCATGCCCAATAAAAGCATTTTTTTTTTTTTTAAATCATCCGTAGTCGCGCCGGGAGCGCGAACCCGGTCGACAAAGAAAAAGAAACGAAGCGCGGGCTTCCGCGCTTCATTTTTTAAAGCCCTCGGGTGGGCCAGGTCCCGCGGGCAATGCTTATTTATGTCGAGGGGGCCCGCGGGGGCCCCCACAGCCCCGGGGACCGCCACCTCCCCAGGGCTTAATTGTTTATGCGTGGGGGGCCCGTGGCCCCCCCGCAGTCCCAGGGACCGCCTCCTCCCCGGGGCTTATATTTAAAATGCGTGGAGGGGGCTCCTGCCCCCCACGCTGCCCCGGGGACCACCACCTCCCCGGGGCAATCCTTATTAATGTGCGGGGGATCTCGCGGGCCCCCCAAGCCTCGGGGACCGCCACCTCCCCGGGGCTTAAAATAAAAAAATGAAGTGTGGGGGGGCTCCTGCCCCCACCCACACTGCCCCGGGGACCACCACCTCCTTGGGGCACTCTTTAATTATATGTGGGGGTACGTTGCGGACCCCCGAGCCCCGGGGACCACCTCCCTGGGGCTTTAAACAGTAAGGGAGGGGGGCCGCACGGCCCCCCTCCTGGAGCCCTCGATGGCCCTGGAGCCCTCGATGGCCCTGGGGACCGCCACCCCCCAGGGCTGGCTCCTGCAATGTCCCGGGCTCCCGCACTGTCATTGCAAACACTGCTTTGGTTTTTGGACGCGAGAGCAGGAAACCTGCTCTCGCTTCCAAAAACCAAAGCAGATTGCTTTTGCACAAGGGGAGCTGCATGTCAGCAGTTCCCCGTGTGCAAAAGCAATGCCGGCTCCCGCAGGAGGCGGGGAGCCGGCGGGACAGTGGGGGCATTAGGGCTCCCACCACGGTCCCCAACGCAAAGGGCCGGCCCCGGCGGATGGGGTCCCCGGGGCCAAAAGAGGCCCGGGAGGGGGGCCACGTGGACCCCTCCCCTGCAATAAAATAAAAAAAAAACGGCAGGCCGGCCCCGGGGGATGGGGTCCCCGGGGCCAATAGTGGCCTAGGGAAGGGGGGCCACGCAGCCCCCCTTCCCAATAGTTAAATTTTGAAAAGGAGGCCATGCCCCGGGGGATGGGGTCCCTGGGGCCGAAATGGGCCCCGGGAGGGGGCCGTGCGCCCCCTTCCCGTATTTTGTTTTTGTTTTTTTCATAAAAAAGGGGTCAGGCCCTGGGGGATGGGGTCCTCAGGGCCCCAAAAATAGTACAAGAAGGGGGGCCACACAGCCCCCTTCTAAAACAATATTTTAAAAAACGGCATCTCGCCGGAGGCCCCGCCCCCTCCCTCCAACACTCTGCAAACGCGCCCCCTGGCACGTTGTAAGTTGGAGAATTAAATCCCCTTGCATACTGAGGGTCCCTGGGGGCCAACTAGCCCACCAGGTATCCCCAGTAAGCACCAGAGAGCGGGTTTGGAGAGAGGTGGTCCGAGGCCACACCCCTTTTTACACTACTCTGCAAACGCGCCTCTTGGCGCACTGCTGGTGGGGCGATAAGGTCCTCTTGTGTCCTGAGGACCTCAGGACACAAGCGGACTTCATCCCCAGAGCAGCAGTGCGCCAGGAGGCGCGTTTGCAGAGTGGTGTAAAAAGGGGGCGTGGCCTCAGACCACTCTCAGCAATCCAGCTGTGTGGGGCTTACTGGAGGTACCTGGTGGGCTAGTTGGCCCCCAGGGACCCTCAGGATTCAAGGGGAGTTAATCCCCCAACCCAGAACGCGCCAGGAGGCGCGTCTGCAGAGTGGTGGAGAAAGGGGGCGTGGCCTGGTATAAGAAGTTAGCAATCCTACTGTGTGGGACCTACTGGAGGTAATAGGAGGGGTAGTTCACCCCCAAGGTTGACGTTGGGGGCTAACTAGCCCTCCTGTTACCTCCAGTAAATCCCACACAGTGGGATTGCTAAGAGTTGTTCGGAGGCCACGCTCACCTTTCTACACCACTCTGCAAACGCGACTGCTATGTTATAGTTAGAAATTAGCATTTAAAAAACCTTAGAAATTCACTGGAAAAACCATAGGTTTCAGGGACGTTATAGTTAGAAATTAGCATTTAAAAAACCTTAGAAATTCACACACACTCATAAACGCATACACCCAGTGAATCACCCACTCACACATCCATGCAGGGAGTCACACATCCCCCACCCAGACAAACACTCAGGCACCCATACAGTTTCTCAGACAACCAATCATTCTTCAATATACCTTGGCATATATAGATATAAAGTTCTTGACATTTTTAGAAGCACTCAGTCACTGGATGATGTCATCAGTGATGTCATCAGTGATGTCATTTGAGATGTCATCAGTGATGTCATCAGTGATGTCACTGAGCATGTCATGAGTGATGTAATATGTGACGTCATCAGCAGTGCATTGCGGGGGCGTGAGTTATAGTTAGCTCTACTAACTATAATAGCCATATTTCTCTGGTTTGATACGAGTGAAATATCCAACTAACTATAACGTCCCTGCAACCTATGGTTTTTTCAGTGAATATATATATATACATATACATATATATATATATATATATATATATATATATATATATATATATATATATATATATATATATATATATATATATATGCAAAAACAACACCTCTGTGATAACAGAAAATTGCTCGAACACTCTTGAAAGTTGCAGAAAATCTATTCAATGGCTCCAAACAACGCGTTTCAGTTTTCGACTTGATCACGCTCAAAGCAAGCAAATGTCATATCCGCCATTATAATAGTGCTATAAAGATAGAGAAAGGACTAATTCACAACAAAAGTATATACATCAATACACAACCGAGGCGGCCATCTTAACACAATGCAATACATCATTTAAGTGCAAAAATTATAATGCATAATGCAACACAATCGATTGCAATGCCTATTGGAATAATGCCACAGTAGATTGATAATGCTGATAATCAATCTAATACACAAGTTTAAACAAATGGTGACAAATTCATGAATGGTGAAAAAGTATAAATGCTCATTAAATGCCACTGAATAATATTACAGTGTCAATGTATATTAATAAAATATACGAGCATGAGAAGAAATTCATCAAAACCGGCGCATATAAGCATCAGGCAAAAAAGACCAACTGTTGTCCAAGTGGGCATAAATAACACAGTCTTTGAAAAGCTGGTAATTCACCATGTTCACACGGTCATGGAATTAATCCAACATGATTCGCACCCACAATAACGCCCTAGTGGGCAAATAATTCCATTTGATGTGTATATTCAATTCACAAAAAATGTCGATTAGATGGCTGCCTGATGTCAACAAACACAATGCCCTCACCTGAAAGTGAAAAATATGATATGAATATTAAATACAGTAAAAAGAGGAGGGGAAAGAGACCAACAGCAAAATTACATTGCAAATTACACAAGCGGTTAATTATGAAGGTGGACAGCCAATTCTTCACTTGAGTTCAAACCCCTCGGTGTCATGGTTTCCAAACCAATAATATATCTGGACTCAAGTTGACGTAGTGAGAGTTCTCGATTCCCACCTCTCACATTATTAAGCACAGTATCAAGTACTACCATTCTATGTAATTTTTCATGTTGGTAATGGTGGTCAAAAAAATGACATGCAACCGGGTACTGCCTATTGTTGTTACGAATGGCACGAACGTGTTCCAGCACTCTTTTTTTGGCACGATGTATGGTGTTGCCTATGCATGCCTTATTGCAAGGGCAAATAAGAGCATATATGCAGTACATGGTGTTGCAGGTTAGTGGTTTCTTAATCACCAATTCTTTATCAGTACTGGAAATCGAGAGTCTGGTGCAATCTACACTGTTGCTGCAGGCTTTGCAATTTCTGCAGCATCGAAAGCCTGGGTGACTCACTTGGGTTGGCCTCGTGCTACTGGTTACTAGGTTGTGACTCAATTCATCTCGTAATGAACAACTTTTTTTTAAAGTAATCTGAGGGCAACTTGTAAGGTTTTTCTTCAAACTATCATCTGTCAGAAGTACATGCCTGGGTTTCTTAAGTATCTGGCGTACATCATGTGCCTGACCTGAGTATGTGGTGATAAATCTCAAAGTGTCAGGCTCAGCATTGTGTCTCACTGGGTGTAGTAACTGATTTCTAGTAACCTCTTCGACTCTTCTACCTGCTTCCTCTATTGTTTTACAGCTCTATCCCCTCTCACTGAAGCGTTGACACATGATCTCTTTTTCAACTTGGTAACTAGCTTCAGTGCTGCAATTGCGTTTAGCACGCAACAGCTCCCCATACGGAATGCTGTAAACCAAATTGCGGGGATGGGAACTGGATGCACTTAGAATACTGTTTCCTGCGGTTTTCTTACAGAACAGTTTGGTTTGTAATGTTTGACCTTTTATTTCGACTAGCACATCCAGAAACTCAATTGTGTCAGGCTCAGCATTGTGTCTCACTGGGTGTAGTAACTGATTTCTAGTAACCTCTTCGACTCTTCTACCTGCTTCCTCTATTGTTTTACAGCTGTATCCCCTCTCACTGAAGCGTTGACACATGATCTCTTTTTCAACTTGGTAACTAGCTTCAGTGCTGCAATTGCGTTTAGCACGCAACAGCTCCCCATACGGAATGCTGTAAACCAAATTGCGGGGATGGGAACTGGATGCACTTAGAATACTGTTTCCTGCGGTTTTCTTACAGAACAGTTTGGTTTGTAATGTTTGACCTTTTATTTCAACTAGCACATCCAGAAACTCAATTGTAGTCTTGCTAATGTGCTCGGTAAAAATGAGATTATATACATTTACGTTGAGTCTCTTGACAAAAGCACTCGCAGATTCTACATCTCCATTCCAAATAAAAAAGATGTCATCAATATAACGCAGCCACAGGACACAGCTCTCAAATTCTGCCAGCTGTGAGGCCACCTGCTCCTCCCACCAGCCCATGAATAAATTTGCATAGCTGGGGGCGAAGCAGGTGCCCAGGCTGTGCCCTGTGACTGCCGGTAGATGACATCATCAAACAGAAAAAAATTGTTAGTTAGACAAAATTCAATCATGTCTAAAATCATTTCGGAATGAAAGAATAGAGAAATCGATCGGGTTTTCTGGAAGTGTCTAATAGCTTGTAATCCTAGCTGATGTTCAATACTGGTGTACAGACTACTTACATCTAAAGTAACTAAAGTATAATTATCTTCCCAGTGAATACCATCGATTGACGGTCAAAAAGTGAGTGGTATCCCTAAGATAAGCTGGTAACCCAACAACAAACGGTCTGAGATAGTGGTCAATACATCTAGATGTACTCTCCAGTAATGCCCCCATGGAGGAAACAATTGGTCTACCTGGGGAATTGACCGGATCCTTGTGCAGCTTAGGCAGTAGGTAGAGAATCGGGATCTTAGGATGAGGGCATTTCAAATAATTGTATTCTTCCCACTCCAATAATCCTCTTTCTCTCCACTCAACTAGCATCTCACCATATTTCAAATTTGACTTTGCTACTTCACTCTTATCAGAGATACAATAACAGTTCCCATTGATCCAGAGTGGCTAATATAAATTCTTCTCCTTCGGACATGACATCCAGGTGAAATCATTCACATCTACTATACCATATGATGGTGGGGCCCATAACACCGCATTCCATACACTCACTCAGTCGTTCCCTGGATCACACCCACATTCGCTAAGGAGAAGAACGAATTGCTGGAGGAACGGAATACCTTATTAAAGTTGACAGAGTATTACCTTAAAACATCATATATATTCAGTTTTGATCTTGTCAGTTCTAAAACATCAAGGTGCTCCGCTCTTTGGTTGATGGACCAACTAGTAGAATAAGTTGATGGTGATCGAGACCAGCTCAATCATTTAAAACCCTAGTAAATGTCAAATTTATTAATGAACTAAAGAACCACAGACTCAAAATTAATTAGAAATAGATTTTATCTAAATTCAAATTTGCGCGAGTGAGATTCTTAGTTTATTATTCATCTTAATACATTCTTTAACATTTAAAATAGGAAATTCTGTAAAGAAATCGAAATTATGCATTACCTAATTAGATGCAGATAGGAATCGTTCACCAAAAGAAGATGAACCGTAAATCACAGAATGGACTCCCAAACTGACTGACTGTCCCTCTAATAGGCCTCCTCGACGGGACCTCCCATACAGATTTCCCGCAACGGTCTCATTCCTTCCCCAGTCAGGTTCGAAGTCAATGGCAGTATCCGCATTAACATCAGCATCGGCTTTGCAAAATAGCAGCATCGACTCCTCCCATATAAGAGCAGTCCTTCTTATACCCTACTTCTGGCTCACTACACAAAAAGTTGCAATGTTTGGAGGCAAGAATCACGCTAATTGGTCCATTTGAGGGGTGGCGAAGATTGTCTCATCGCCTTCCTTGTTCAAACTGGTTTCGGGGATGGTTAAAAGTTCATGGTTTCCCATATTCTTTGGGTAAAAGCAGTCCAAATTTATTTTATATAATGTTGCAACAGTGATGGTCACAATTTGTCAGTCCATTGTCTTTTAATACTTCCCTCGCCTCTTTCTCACGGATACGAGCTGAGTCTTTCTTGGCACTCTCTTCATAATAGGTCATGGCAACCTTGACATTTCTCACTCCGTGTACAAGCCGTACCCACGTGGTTTAGCTTCATTATTTCTTCCACTTAGAGGCCATCTTTGATTTATGATATGACCTCATCTATGCCGGCAGCCATTTTCACAGCCTGGCCTAATAGGCCCGAGCAAACTATCATAAAAAACAAACACAATCATAATTAAAATAAGGAAAATAAGCCTTTCTGTTTACCACCCGTCATTCTAAGAACCCGTGTTAGGTGTTACCTAGCAGAAGCGACATTTAAAGCCATTTTACTTACCATCCGCATTCTTTGCCACAATACAATTTTACTACACAGCACAAATCATGCGATTTTACTCTGATTAGTACGCAAATCACTATATTAATATTATAATACTTCACAAGGGTTAATAGATTAGATTTTGCACAAAAATGGCAGTTATCATTTATGTAAATGTTTATTAAAAGTGTGTTTTGTTGGTTATTTCATCAAACAATTAGTACCGTTAATTTATTATTCTTATTTTAGGGGGTTTCAAAAATTATTTCATTTACCTTGCTCCATCAACTCCCCCCTTTGGTGATTTTTAATATCACCACAAAAACCATGTAATACAATTTTTCAAATAAATGTTTTGTGTCCATTTGCTTTGGTTAGTTCACACAACAGTGTCTTTCTCATCTTGTCTTTTTGATCTTTAATATATGTTCTCTTTTAGTTCTTCTAATTCTATTTCTCCCATTTCTCGTTCTCTTTCTTTATTTTTCTCATTTTCTCTTTTTATTCTATTTTGGGGCTGAATCCGATTCGGGCCGGAAAAAATACCGACCGACTCGGTACGGGATTATAGTCCGACCGACACGTACAGGCGTTGCCCGACCTGGGAAGTACGATGAAATGCATGGAAATCACGACCGACTCGCACGGAACTCAAGGCGAACGACCGACCCGGCCGGAAACAAGCTATCCGGCCGGGAAACCACGCGAATTGCACCGACCGACACGCACCAGGAAACAACCCGAACAAAACGTACCCGCGAACTCCGACCCGCGCAGTACGATGCATTGGGTGCAGAATCAGACCGACTCGCACGGAGCCCAAGCCGTACGACCGACACGCATACAAAAGCCAGCCGAACAAACACAATACCCCGCGAACGACGCGTACGCCGCATATGAAACGGAGCTGAAACACAGCGGGAACGACTCGGACAGGCGCGCACGAGACAACTGCAACGTCCTACTCGGTCAGAAGAACGACTCCTACATGCACAATAATCACTAATGAAAAAATATAACAAAAAAAGGGCCAAACAAGCAATGACCAAGCCAATAAATACAGGGGGAGAAAAAAATGGAACAAGGACACACCCCCAACTCCACCTACATAAAGCCCACAAATCCCTACCATGATCCTTTGCAAATTCCACTGACCTGCCAGCACACAACACTATCACACAGCAAACACAGACACACACACAGCTCATCCAACACAAAAGCCACACACCATTAGCACCTCAACAAATAGCACCCTCACACACACACAGCAAAACCTACACTCACACACCCTCACTTGCACACACACACACATCACTCACCACCACCACCCATCACCATGCCCCTAAAGAAGAATCCAAAGTTCCTAGATAGTGAATTGGAAGTCATGGTAGACGAGATCCTGAGGGTAGAGCCACAGTTGTTTGGCACATTGGTCCAACAGACCCCCATGTCGCAGAAAACCAAGATGTGGGCGAGGATCGTTGACAGGGTGAACACACAATCACCATGTTTGCGCACAAAGGAAGAGATACAGAACAGGTGGTATGATGTGCGCAGGAGGGTCAGAGACCTACTCAAGAAGGATTACCTCCTGAGCCAGCACACCGGCAGTGGCCCTCCGGCAAAACCAGTATACCTCAGGCCCTGGGAGGAGAAGGTGCGGGCCATCCTACCACCAGTGAGCGTATATGGACTAACAGACATCCTAGAGCCTGGTGAGTACACAACTAATATACACAATATTGTGTGCCAATACACACACATCACTCTCAAGGGGACAGTCAAACCATCCACCCCTAGCAAATCAACAGCAACCAAAAGATAATCATCCCAAGATGTGTATGTCAGTTAGATTAACACAATACATGCCATCTCATAGTGATATGTAACTGTGTCATGACATGTACAAACCTAACAACAAATAGAGCAAGGCAGTGGTACAAATATAACCAACAAACACTGCCTGATATTTTGCCACCACTAGAACACCACCTCACAGGGAAGCTCACTTAAAGGAAGGAAATCTGTGTATGCTGGTGAAGTCAGTGTAGCCAATAGCATGATGGGAGTTGTAGTCACAGATATTGGTCACCCTCACAATTGGCCCATCAACACCACTCCGAACCATGCTCACATCACAGGGAGTGGATAAGGACTGACAAGATGGCTGACACTGGCTACTGCTGTGGGGTGCACAAGGCCCTGCTGGGAACTGTGCACCAACAAACAGCAGGACACCACTGTCAGCCATCTTGCCATTGCTATCACACTCACACACAGTGAAGTCCACTCAAAAGCAAGGAAGTACGGGCATGCTGGGAAGGGGGGTGTAGGCAATAGCATGATGGGAGTTGGAGTCACAGATATTGCTCAGCCTCACAATTGGTCCATCAACACCACTCTGAACCATGCTCACATCACAGGGAGTGGAAAAGAACTTACAAGATGGCTGACACTGGCTACTGCTGTGTGGAGCACAAGGCCCTGCTGGGAACTGTGCACCAACAAACAGCACAACACCACTGCCTGACATCCTGAAAGCCAACTTGCACTCTCTGCAATGCAAGCACGTTGCATGGTGGGATATCTGGCTGGGTGGGAAGGAGGACTCACAGCACTGACCATAGTAACAAGCAGCTCACCTCACAAACCCCCTCAACACAAACTCCACATAACCCACCTGGGAGAATGCAATGCCTCACATACCAAATGAAGATCCCACAAAGAACCACCACCCTGGGTAATGCTGTGTGAAGCACAGGGACACACCTGGGACTTGTAGCCAAACAAACGCAAGGACAACACTGTCAGCCTTCCTGTCAGCACAGGCACACTACCCCACAGGGAAGCACAGTCCAAAGGAAGGAAGTACGGGCATGCTGGGAAGGGGAGTGTAGCCAATAGCATGATGGGAGTTGGAGTCACAGATATTGCTCAGCCTCACAATTGGCCCATCAACACCACTCTGAACCATGCTCACATCACAGGGAGTGGAAAAGAACTTACAAGATGGCTGACACTGGCTACTGATGTGGGGAGCACAAGGCCCTGCTGGGAACTGTACACCAACAAACAGCACAACACCACTGCCTGACATCCTGAAAGGCAACTTGCACTCTCTGCAATGCAAGCACGTAGCATGGTGGGATATCTGGCTGGGTGGGAAGGAGGACTCACAGCACTGACCATAGTTACAAGCAGCTCACCTCACACACACCCTCAACACAAACTCCACATAACCCACCTGGGAGAATGCAATGCCTCACATACCAAATGAAGATCCCACAAAGAACCACCACCCTGGGTAATGCTGTGTGAAGCACAGGGACACACCTGGGACTTGTAGCCAAACAAACGCAAGGACAACACTGTCAGCCTTCCTGTCAGCACAGGCACACTACCCCACAGGGAAGCACAGTCCAAAGGAAGGAAGTACGTGCATGCTGGGAAGGGGGGTGTAGCCAATAGCATGATGGGAGTTGGAGTCACAGATACTGCTCAGCCTCACAATTGGCCCATCAACACCACTCTGAACCATGCTCACATCACAGGGAGTGGACAAGGACTTACAAGATGGCTGACACTGGCTACTGCTGTGGGGAGCACAAGGCCCTGCTGGGAACTGTGCACCAACAAACAGCACAACACCACTGAATGACATCCTGAGAGTCAACCTGAACCCACTGGAAGGGAGGCATGCTTCATGGTGGGATAACTGGGCCAGGTGGAGAAGGATGGCCGGATGTCCACCAAATACAACCAATGCTGCCCATGCACACACCTCAACATTCATAGTGAAATGCCCCAGGTATGCATGACAATGTGCTACACCAATATCAACCTCTTACTGTGACAACTTAGGGCAATGCAATGTACATGCCCGCATCCAGAGGTACAGTTACAACTGTCAGGTGTGTGAACCATTGATGCCTGTAGAAACATCACATACAATGTGTGTCTCTTCCAAATACAGGTGACGATGATGGGGACACAGCAGCAGGCGAGGAGGAGTCCCTGTCCCAGGCTCCGGGGGACACAGAGCTCACTGGTGTGGAACAGCCTCTGCCCACCTCGGATGGCGAAGACCTACCTGGCACCTCCGGTCTGAGTCATCATGCAGCACCAGCTGGACCAACATCTGCACCCCCTGCACCCACCCCTCCAACAACTGCCAACATACAGACCACCCACGCCGACACGGACAGACCAAGGACCACCGCTGACAACAGCACAGGGTCCCAGGCCCACCGTGGAGCAACGGATGACAACACCACTAACAACCCCCAAGTGTGCCTCGGGTCACCTGTGCGTGCCACCACAGGTCCTGCACGTGTCGCCAGGGGTGGTAGACATAGGTCGCTGCTTGCAGAGGGGTCTGGACTGCATGATGACCCACAACTGGCACGCATCGCTGATGCGTACCAGGATAGCACCGGAGAGGTCAGACAGGTAGTGGGGATCCTCAAGGACATACAACAGCAGCAGGCTGCCCATCATGCCCGCTTGGACTCCCAGATGGCCCGTGTGGAGACACACATGGCCCGTGTGGAGACACACATGTCGGGCATGGAGTCCAAGTGGGATACATTGCAAGAACTCACAGCGGTGCATAGGGACATATTGACATGCCTCCGCCAGATTAGCACCAACATGGCCACACCTCCCTGTGTGCCCACAACATCTGGTGCTGCAACAACTGACACCGCCACAGGGAGGGAGGAGGACTCTGGCGGAGAGTCCCCTGCACCGCAGCAGCCTGCACGTGAGGATCCCCCCACAAAGAAGAGGGGTCGTCCGAGGAAGGAAAACTGAGAGGTTGATGGCCACGTACATCCCCCAGGAAGCCAACACCTGTTCCGGAAATTCTCCTTTGTGTGCAAACGTTTCACCCTGTCGAATGCAACACTACTTTCCCACATGACATGGGGAGTTCAAGTTGGACTAATGTATCATATGACTGTGGACTTCACTCAGGACATTTCTGCTACCAAGACTTCCAACTCATCTGGGAACTTTGGATCACAATCACAATGTACAGCACCCACCATCCTGTGCACTATACACACACACATTTCTGTAAATAAAATCACTAGTACACCATACTTGCCACTGTTGTTATTCAAATGTGGATACTGTTATGGTGATGATGTTCTGCTAAATTACACTGTGTATGCTAACTGCTACAGCAAGTACAACACCGTCGTGTGAGTCATGGTGACGTGACACATATGAGGGAGACACACCACTAGGGCTACACAACACAGACACCAGGGCCATCGGACTCATCGCCCACAGTGATGTTGGCAGGAAATACAGTGGAATGCACAGACACCACACCTATTCAGAGTCTGTGTGAACTAGCCCACAGGTGCAGTCAGCAAATGTCAGTCAGATGTGTGACCACAGACAACACACATCCCAAAGTGAAGCACTGGTTTATTACACATTTGTAACATGTTGTTACCACTACAAATGCAAGTTAATCCCACATGGCAGTGGCCACACAGTCAACAAGTGCAGAAGATATGAAGTCCAGGGGTGTGTGGCACATCACCTGTAGGGAAATGACTGCTGCCACCCTGAAAGCTGAATCATGGTGTTGGGGGATCCAAGTTGACCAAACAACTCTGTAAGCACCCTGTGAAGGACAGACATGACACACAGTCAAAACCACTGAAGAACAGGACAGAACTGCAATACTCATGCCCTAAACATGTCACAAGATACCTACACAAAAGCACGTTTGCATGTCAACACTGTTGGGGAGTACAGACTACCTGTGAGGACACATCGCTGCACGCATCCAGTCAAGTGGCACATGGCCACACTAAAACAGCACCAGGGCACCACCCACACATATCATGCAAACTCACATCATTCACATTGCATCTCCCTGGATACTCACATTCAGCTGAAGACGTTGGTGATGAGCTGTGTGCGGACATCACCACCATCATCATCATCATCACTGGCATCGTGGTCCAGGCGAGGATCCTCCACAGGTGGCGGACGTTGGTCATCATCATCCAGGATGAGAGGCAACTCCTTCCGCAATGCCAGGTTGTGGAGCATGCAGCAAACGATGACAATCTTGCACACCTTTGCTGGGGCATATGGGAGGGCCCCTCCTGTCTTGTCCAGGCAGCGGAAGCGGCTCTTCAGGAGACCAAAGGTCCGCTCGATCACTCTTCTGGTCCAACCATGTGCCTCATTGTAGCGCATCTGGGCTGGTGTCACAGGGTTCCTGAGGGGTGTCAGCAACCACGGCATGTTGGGGTATCCGGAGTCACCTACAGACAGACAATTGCACATTAGCTGGTTCAAAAAGTGGGCGGAATACAACATAGCAGAACACACACAATGGTACAAAGTCAGTACACACTGACAAGCCAGGCACGCTGGTTCGGCATCTGTGACATCATCCTCGGGTTGCGACTACTCCTCATCACGTAGGCATCGTGAGCAGAACCGGGGAAACGGGCACACACATGTGTGATGGTCATATCTGCAAGACATACCACCAGCGCATTGATCGAATGGTAGTGTTTGCGGTTACGGTAGGCCTGCTCATGTGCCTGTGGTGGTACCAAAGCCACATGTGTCCCATCAATGTAGCCAATTACATGTGGCATCCTCCCCACCTCCCCAGTGCATAAAAGTCACTCTTAACGTCAGTGAGTTGTCGACGTTTGGGGAAATAGATGAACTGGTTCAGGTTCCTCAACATAGCCACCAAAACATTGCGTAGCACACGGCTGAACATAGTCTGTGACATCCCACCATCAGTCGCCACAGTGTGTTGGAAGGTACCGGTGGCAAAGAAGTGTAGGGCTGCCATTACCTTCACCTTGGGTGTCAGCGCCGTAGGGTACGGCCGGCCCGGTTGCAGATGTGGTGCCAAGCGCACTGCCAAATCCTCAATCAGCTGCCTGGTGAAGCGGTACCGTCGGATGCTGTCACGTTCCACCATCGTTGCCAGGTCAGGGAATGGTCTATGGACAGCTGGAGCCCTGCAGTGCATAGGATGAAGAAAGAAAGATTGTCAGTCACCCCACAGATGTGCCTTTCACCATACTCAATTTCACATGATACATCATTACGAGACACAAGTACTTGATGTGTGTGCCGTTCTGTTCGGACATAACTCGCACCTACATGGCCATCATCTAAGTTCTCAGTACAACATGTGTGCACAACAGGTACCAGGTTGTGCTATGGGAAACCATTAGGCTGTATCAAAGTACCCATTTACTGCTGTCACGTTCCACACACACACCACAGTGACATGTCTGGACAGATGCGCCACAGGCATCACAGCACATTGACAGGTAGATTCCTAGTGACCCTGTCTTGCCACATGGACACTGGCATGACATGGCGTATCATGTACACGTCAGAAAAACAAACATGACTCCCACAGGTAGTGGCCCCTGTTGCCTCCGCAGGACAGACATGGACGTCAGTGACACACACACGCACAACATCAAAGTCCATGCACAAACAACATTGCTGTGGAGACTGTCTCCCATCGTGCACATGGAATCAGAGACATCGGAAACACAACATGCACACAGGCTGTGGAGGGACATCACTATTGTGGCAATGGGTCATCCTGTTACGTACATGCCTTCACCCATGGGACCCTGGGGGTATGTGACATGTCACACACATACACAACCTGGAAATGTGACCATGCCACATGCTCTGAAATGAACTGTTGCACATCACAGTGGTCATGTGCACAACACACAAAGGACCCTGTCCCCATGAACACATGCACAGCCTGGGTGTGGATGCCCACCAGTGCCACCACAGAAACCACATGTCAACCCCCATACACAGAAAAGGTAATGCAGCCTTACATGCCTTAGGAAACAGTGTGGAGTGGGTGTGGTGTTGTAGGTGTGCCCCTGTGTCTCTGGCAGGTATATGTGGCTGGCATATGTTCACCAGTGACAAGCATGGTGACATATGCGACTGACCTGTACAGGTACGCGTTGTACAGCAATGGACCGATCGGTGTGCCCGGCCGGCCCATTGCATGTGAAGTGTGCGGGTATGCGTTGTACCCCGAAATACGCGTTGTACAGCAATGGACCGATCGGTGTGCCCGGCCGGCCCATTGCATGTGTTGTGTGCGGGTACGCGTTGTACAGCAATGGACCGATCGGTGTGCCCGGCCGGCCCATTGCATGTGATGTGTGCGGGTACGCGTTGTACCCCGAAATACGCGTTGTACAGCAATGGACTGATCGGTGTGCCCGGCCGGCCCATTGCATGTGTTGTGTGCGGGTACGCGTTGTACAGCAATGGACCGATCGGTGTGCCCGGCCGGCCCATTGCATGTGTTGTGTGCGGGTACGCGTTGTACAGCAATGGACCGATCGGTGTGCCCGGCCGGCCCAATGCATATGATGTGTGCGGGTACGCGTTGTACCCCGAAATACGCGTTGTACAGCAATGGACCGATCGGTGTGCCCGGCCGGCCCATTGCATGTGTTGTGTGCGGGTACGCGTTGTACAGCAATGGACCGATCGGTGTGCCCGGCCGGCCCATTGCATGTGATGTGTGTGGGTACGCGTTGTACAGCAAAGGACCGATCGGTGTGCCCGGCCGGCCCAATGCATGTGATGTGTGCGGGTACGCGTTGTACCCCGAAATACGCGTTGTACAGCAATGGACCGATCGGTGTGCCCGGCCGGCCCATTGCATGTGATGTGTGCGGGTACGCGTTGTACCCCGAAATAAGAGTTGTACAGCAATGGACCGATCGGTGCGCACGCATTGGCTGGGGCCTGGCATGGCAACGGACGCGTTTTTGTGGCTCCAACGAGTCTGATGCAGTGAATTCAGTTGGCCAGCCACAACAATGTTGCAAAATCATGGATGTCATGAATTTGAAGATTTTAAGGATGCTGTGGGCGTGTATTAGTGCTGCTATTCCATGGATTGGTCAGATTCAGAAGATGCAAACGACTTGGACCATCACTTTGGACACATGGGACAGTATCTGCCTCTGCAGCACACATATAATGCTGGCTGTTCCCCTGAGAGCTCACTTGCCTGCACTACATGCTCCAGGACGACATCTGCCAACAACACTGCTGCTGTCTCTGCATCCTCTGGCTACTGCAATGGCACGTACTGTGGATAGAGCCCCAGCCTTCAGCCTTGAGGAGAACCAGGCCCTGCTGGACAGCCTCCTTCCACAGTACAGCAAGCTGTATGGGAAACCAGGGGAGCAGGTGAGTGTGCTGTCCACTACCTTACCAATTGTGCATGTTGTCTGACTAGCAGGTCTTACAGTGTGCACACCACTGGCTAGCATGCTCACTGAGTAGTTGTCACACCCCAAAGTGTGTAGTTACATGCACTGAACAGGTACAGTGCAGTAACAGTGCATTCCAAAAAGGTTTACTCCCCATGCAATGACACCATGTAGTGACTGCTGGCAAACTGTTCATAGCTATTGTTGCACTGCCTATGTACATCATATGCCCCTGTGATTGAGACATGTATATCCAACTGTGTGATGCACGGATATGTTGCATGTGTAGTAATGGCCTTTTTCACTTTGTCATCCTCACAGGTCGATGCCCACCAGAAGCAGGAAATCTGGCTGACCATCGCCCGGGAAGTAAGATCCGTGGGGGTCTACAGGCGCAGGATCCGCAGCTGCCAGAAGAGGTGGCAGGACCTTCGTGGCTGGACCCGGAGGATCGCAAGGGTCCAGCTGAAGCTGTCGCCTCCTCGCAGGAGGGGCGGACACCGGACCCTGACCCCCCACATGCTCCGGATCCTGGCGGTGGTCTTTCCTGACCTGGATGGGCAGCTGAAGGCCAGACAGCAGCAAGGAGGGGGTGAGTCCATGACTGCACTGTGCACTTTGTCTGACATGCTATGTGCTTTCCTCTGGCCTTGTTAAACTTCCACAGTACATCAGTCATGTGGTCCAGGACACATGTCCCTCATTTGTGACATGCCCACTTCTCCTCTGATACGCATATGTGTGGCCCTTACAGTCAGGAAATTGTGTCACTTGGGGACTGTGTCAATGCATTTAGCTTCGCTCAAGGTGGGGGACAGCATTTGTTCCCTTGACTATGTTGTGGGATTTATGTGTGGGTCAATTGCTTACACAATGCCTAAGTTCTGACATGTAATCTGGGTCTAACTTTGATATGTGGTCCACTTGCTGATCTGAATCACCACATGTCCCTGGGGAATTTGGCACACACCCATGCTGCCGGTGGGAACAATGTTTGGGCCTCAGGAGTATGTGTATCAAGTGTGTCACACGTGCTTAGCCACATGCCTACTGTCCAGGACTCATTCCTCTTACAGGTGGAGCTGGACAGTCATGCCTACTCCAGGGCATACAATACACTCTGTACTCCCACTCCCGTGTACCATCTGGCATGTTGTGATCAGTGAAATGTTCCCTCAGGTGTCTTCCTCTGTGTCATTGTGCTGTGTCCTCGTTGTCAGGACTACTGGTATGTTTATCGGTTAGGGCTCAGCATGCCAGCGGAGATGTGACCATGATAGACGAAACTTCTGTGATTTTTAGGTGTCTGATCACTTGACTGTGCACACAGGTGTATGCGACTGTGACTTTCAGGCAGCTGTTTCTCATTCACAGCACACTGTGAGGTGCTCATGTTCAGAGAGTTGTGTTTCATGTCCCCCATATGTCCAATTGGTATGACGTGGATAAGTAGTAGTACTGATGATGTGGTTTTTGGGGGATGGACATGTGCACTTGTCAGTTACATAACTTGCATTCCCCATGTCCTAGGATTGTGACACAGTGCAGACTGTTGTTGGCTGGCTGCCATGCCCATGTGACTGGAGACAGTGATGTATGACTTTGCACGCATGCCTGTGTCATGGCATTAAACTTCCTAAGAGTGATCCTACAGGGGAGTGACATGTGCAACATGCACCCCATTGTGGCATTGACTATCCGGACATGGGTGCATCATGGTGTGTGGTGCTGGTATGCATCACATGCATTTCTATTTAGACTCTGGCCATCCATTCATCCGGACACCTGCACTGACTTAGTGGCAAGAGATGTGTTGTGTGCATGTTCACATACTTCACCGTGTTCCCTGCAATGTCCAACAGCTGTGTAGGTGGTGCATGTGTCCACATTGGGGTCTTACCATCAGACAGGCACCAGACAGATGGGTGCAAGGGCAGGAGGGGTGTGAGTCCCATGGTTGACCATCAGACTGACAATTGGCTTCCACAAATCTGTGTGAGGACTTTAGGCAATGTTCAACTAAGGATGCCTGGGCTGGCTCTGTGATGTGCTGTACTTACTGTGGTGTGTGCGTTCAGTGCAGGTGACTGATGTTTGTCTGTTTCCCTAATTGTTTGCAGATACATCCACGGCCACAGGAGGGGACAGCTCCACGGACCAGGAGGAGCAGCGGAGCCAGACTGGGTCAGCGTTCGACAAGTGGTCAGAGGGACCCAGTGGCACGGAGGGCGAGGGGAGCCGCACCGAGGAGTCCTCAGCACCATCCACCTCAGCTGAGGACCACAGCAGCTCGGAGGATGACTCCCTTGTGGAGGCGGGTGTCAGCAGCCACCAAAGTCAAGCTAGTCTGTCTGGCCCCACCACCACCACCACGCCCTCCCATTGGCTCCCATTCCTGAGGTCCGTGGAGGCTCCCGTGCTCGGGAGCATGTCTCCTTCATGCCAGGCACCGCACCCCCTGCCCCTGTGTCCCCTGCTGCCCTGAGTGAGGAGTCTGTGTACCTCCTTCGGCAGCTCCATGTAGGGCAGACAGCAATGCTGACTGTCCTCCATGCACACACCACTCTGTTGACACAGCTGGTGTCGTTCATGGAGGGCATCTCGACGGGTATGTCTGCCCTACAGAGGAGCAATAGGTCCATGGACTCCTCCCTGACGGCAGCAGTGTCCCTCCTCCAACAGTCCCTCACCCCTCCCACCTCTGCCCCATCCACACTTCCTGCCACCCTACCTGCCCAAAGCACATGCACACCTGCACAATCACCCAAACACACAGACACGAGCAGCACAGACACACCCAAGAGAAAGGCAAGACGTGCACACAAGAATCCTCAGGGGACTGATACCACAGACACAGGGGATGGGGAACACACACACACACAGGCATCCACAGTCACTCCGCAGTCCTCCAAATCCTCTCCCTCCAAGACCCCTTCCCTTGCCTCACCTGCTACCCCACCGACACAGCAGCTCTTCCTGTGTGACCTCGGCCTCTTCCCCTCCAATCCTGCTGATCCAGCATACCGGGGGAAGAGGAAGTCCACCCACACAGAGGGGAGTGCCCCTCGCCCCCGGACACCCTCCCCCAGGCGCAGGCAGGCACAGGACCCCATTAGGAAGTACCCCCGGACCAGGAAGAGCAAGACCCCACCACCACCACCACGCAGCTCCACCACCCAGTCTCTCTCCTCCATCCCCCAGGCCACCACTCCACAGGTTCCCCCGCCACACCCTGCCCCAGGTTCCCCCACACACCGATACCGCATCCCCAGACTGCTTAGGCCCTCCAACCCTGCCACTTGCTCTTCCACACCCAACCCAGATGCTCTGCCTGTTAGTGCCACTGGTGTGGGGACCGGGTCCCCCCCCTCTGTCCTGCCCACCTCATCTGCCCACCCTTCCACTCCCTTGGAGTTATGCACTGCAGTGGAGTCCACAACCACCCCGTCTGACTTCGGCACTGCAGTGGGGACCCAGTCCACTACATCAGACCAGCCCACTGCAGTGGTTGCAGCACCCACACCAACTGACTTGTGTAGCACGGTGGTGCTGGCCCCCCCTGAGTCAGACACCTCCACTGCAGTTGCCGGTGACACTCCTGCACCCACCACCCCTTCACTGCCTCACTCTGCCATCCCCTGATCCTGTCCCTGCGGTGCCTGGCCTGCCCCTTGTATGCCCCTCCAAGGGGGATGTCCCGTGTCCGTACCAGTGAAGGCAAGCAATGGGTGACCAGTTGTCACTTGTCACCCTGTTGGGACATGGATTTTGGACTGGCCATTGGCCTTAGTTTCTTTTGGACGTCAACTTTTAATTTTACATTAGCTGAATAAAGCCTCTTTTTGTTTAATTGAGGTGTTTCTTTTGATGTACATGATGTAGATGAGTAGCATCCTGCATTTGCAGTTGTTATAGTGTTCAGATCAGGAAAATGAAGTGTTGCTGTGATGGACTCCATGTGGTCCATGGGATATGTGTCCTGTTCTACTCTGGATCTATGGCATCCTTTGCTGCAGTCTGAGGGTGTAATGTTCAGCATTTGACACAGGGATGTACGTTTTGCATTTGTAAAGGAACATCTTTGTCTTACACTGATGCACATCTGGTGGGCTTACCACTGTTCAATGTTCCGATTTCCCTGACTGTGTGCCCATCTCCACTGGACATGCAGTTTTGCACATCAATGTTGAAGGACTCATCTGTGTATACAGTGCAACTGGCTTGACACGTGTTTTGGGTGTATGCAGATGACTGACGTGACACTCCCGTACCCAGGCTGATGTGAGCAGAGCCTTCTGTGTGTTGTAGTTGTTGACTCACTGACGGAGTGTCCTGCTGACATGTTTGAGTCGTGCACAGACAAGGTTTGGCACAGCGGACCTTCCACAGGAGTGGAGTGCCCTCATGGCAGTGTGTAATCCCGTGACATTGCGTGTGCCCGTGTTGTGTAAGCATGTCTGTGCGTGTTCCCTTCCCTTTTCCTACACAGGCTCTGTCCCTAGGGATGTTCCTGTTTGTGTTGCTTGCAGAGTTGGTCTGTGTTCATCCAGCATCTTGGACCTGGTTTCTCTGTGATGTGGTTGCATGGCAAACTAATGTTCATGAAGTTGTCATCCCAGGTTGTCTTTGTTGTCAGGGCTGGGGATGTGGGCAAACGGTGATGGGACACATTCAGGATTCCCCTTGGCACTTGTTGTTTACACGAGTCATGTGAATTTCAGTTTGTGGTAGCTTTCAGTGATTGTGACACGGTGTGTGTGTGACTGCTGCCACTCCTCAGGGTCAGAGCTGCAATGTTGGAAGTTGTGTACGTGTGTTCTTTGTGTGTCACCTTGGCTTCTTCGTAGGTGTGTGACTATGGCCAGGATCCCATTGATTGTGGTGGATTTCACATCATGCCCATGTACGGCGTACTGTGCTGTGTGTCAGACATTGACGAGTCTTATTGACTGGCCATGTGTGATGGGTATCTGCACCTTAGTTCCCCCCACCACCCCTGGGATTGTCATGGGTGCATGTGCACTGTCACCAGTCCATGTGAGCTTCACTGCTGAACATTGGTGGAGATCAGGGTGTGTGGTGTTGAGTGTGCAAATGTGAGTTGTTGCACGGCTAGACCCCTACCTCCATATTGGCCTTGGCTGGCAGACCGTGCTGATTGATTGGAGCTTGTGTAGGTGTGATGGTAGTTTGTTGCTCAGGACACATGGCTGTGGTTCACAGTGTGAACGACATCTACCTTTGTCATCACAGTGGGATTGTCATGCAGGCTAGTGTCAGCACAATGTGGGGTCCCTGGGGGTAGTGCTGTGGTGGGTCTGTCTCTTGCTGTGTTAGTTGCTGTTCCTACAAGCTTGTGTGACATGTGTAATTTGGCCTCCCTCTCAGCTGACGATGCCTGATTGCCCACATAGGGGTATCCGATCCATGAGTAACTTTTGTATGGCACTGTATACACATCTGTGTGATTGGAGTTCAGGCCTCCTCATGTGTTGTGTGGTTGCCTGGGGACACTGGCACACCCCCCATCACCTGTTGTATTTGAAATGCAGTGTGAGTCTGCCTGTTTGTGTTTGTGCATTTGCACCACTGCATTGGCATTTCTGTAGTGTGCCATTGTCTGTATGTTGTTTGGTGGCTTTCCCCAGCTGTCCCTGGGACTCCTAGGTCATCAGTCAGCACAATGATCATGGTTTGTATGTCCCATTGATGCCATGGTATGGTATTTGTTCACCTGACATCGACAGTCTCCACAGGATATCTACATTTGTGTGTCCATTGGTGCAGATATGTGGCTCAGCATTATGATGGTCACTTCTGTCATTGTGTTATTTGTGAATATTGACAATGTGGTCCCCCATGGGTGATGTTTGTATGCACATGGCGAAAACGATGTTTCTGTGACACTGCACTGTTTGCCCCGCCCAATCTATGTTGCTATGGGACACAAGCACTACTATGCCACTGATGTGTTTGTTGTTGTGTGACCAGGATTCATCCATACAGTTTGGCTTTCGCAGCTTTTACCATGACTACACTACCTTATGATCACCGTGGTGATGGTGCTTTTGGCCCCATTGCCACACTGTTCAAAAGGTGCATCAGCTATGGACCCCACACTTACCTTTTGGTCACTGTGGTGATGGGGCTTTAGGCCCCATGGCCACACTGTTCAAGAGGTACATCAGCTATGGACCCCACACTTACCTTTTGGTCACTGTGGTGATGGGGCTTTAGGCCCCATGGCCACACTGTTCAAGAGGTGCATCAGCTATGGACCCCACACTTACCTTTTGGTCACTGTGGTGATGGGGCTTTAGGCCCCATGGCCACACTGTTCAAGAGGTACATCAGCTATGGACCCCACACTTACCTTTTGGTCACTGTGGTGATGGGGCTTTAGGCCCCATGGCCACACTGTTCAAGAGGTGCATCAGCTATGGAACCCACACTTACCTTTTGGTCACCGTGATGATGGGGTGTTCGACCCCATGGCCACAGTGGTCATGGTCTGCTTGCATTGTGGAGGCCACACACATTTATGTGTGACACATGTGATAGTGGGTCACATTGTATGTTCAATGTCATGTTCAGTGTTGTAGGCATTTGACACAGACTACACACGCTTGTCATGGTGTTGGGAGGGGATGTAATTTTCTGTCATTCCTTATGTGGGAGTATGCTGGTTGTGTCATGCATTACCCATCCTATGAGTAGGGGTGGTGGTAGTGGCAGGCATCCAGCCCCCCCTCAGTAGGGGTGGTGGTAGTGGTAGGCATCCATCCCCCCTCAGTAGGGGTGGTGGTAGTGGCAGGCATCCAGCCCCCCCTGAGTAGGGGTGGTGGTAGTGGTAGGCATCCAGCCCCCTATGGGTGGGGATGGTAGTAGTGACAGGCATCCAGGCCCCCATGAGTTAGGGGTGGTGGTAGTGGCAGGCATCCAGCCCCCCCTGAGTAGGGGTGGTGGTAGTGGCAGGCATCCAGCCCCCCCTGAGTAGGGGTGGTGGTAGTGGTAGGCATCCAGCCCCCTATGGGTGGGGATGGTAGTAGTGACAGGCATCCAGGCCCCCATGAGTAGGGGTGGTGGTAGTGGCAGGCATCCCGCCCCCCCTGAGTAGGGGTGGTGATAGTGGCAGGCATCCAGCCCCCCCCAGAGTAGGGGTGGTGGTAGTGGTAGGCATCCATCCCCCCTCAGTAGGGGTGGTGGTAGTGGTAGGCATCCATCCCCCTATGGGTGGGGTTGGTAGTAGTGACAGGCATCCAGGCCCCCATGAGTAGGGGTGGTGGTAGTGGTAGACATCCAGCCCCCCCCCTGAGTAGGGGTGGTGGTAGTGGCAGGCATCCAGCCCCCCCTGAGTAGGGGTGGTGGTAGTGGTAGGCATCCAGCCCCCCCTGAGTAGGGGTGGTGGTAGTGGCAGGCAACCAGCCCCCCCTGAGTAGGGGTGGTGGTAGTGGTAGGTATCCATCCCCCCCTCAGTAGGGGTGGTGGTAGTGGCAGGCATCCAGCCCCCCCTGAGTAGGGGTGGTGGTAGTGGTAGGCATCCATCCCCCTATGGGTGGGGATGGTAGTAGTGATAGGCATCCAGGCCCCCATGAGTAGGGGTGGTGGTAGTGGTAGGCATCCAGCCCCCTATGGGTGGGGATGGTAGTAGTGATAGGCATCCAGGCCCCCATGAGTAGGGGTGGTGGTAGTGGTAGGCATCCAGCCCCCTATGGGTGGGGATGGTAGTAGTGACAGGCATCCAGGCCCCCATGAGTAGGGGTGGTGGTAGTGGCAGGCATCCAGCCCCCCTGAGTAGGGGTGGTGGTAGTGGTAGGCATCCATCCCCCTCAGTAGGGGTGGTGGTAGTGGCAGGCATCCAGCCCCCCTGAGTAGGGGTGGTGGTAGTGGTAGGCATCCATCCCCCTATGGGTGGGGATGGTAGTAGTGATAGGCATCCAGGCCCCCATGAGTAGGGGTGGTGGTAGTGGTAGGCATCCAGCCCCCTATGGGTGGGGATGGTAGTAGTGACAGGCATCCAGGCCCCCATGAGTAGGGGTGGTGGTAGTGACAGCCATCCAGCCCCCCCTGAGTAGGGGTGGTGGTAGTGGTAGGCATCCAGCCCCCCCTGAGAAGGGGTGGTGGTAGTGGCAGGCATCCAGCCCCACCTGAGTAGGGGTGGTGGTAGTGGCAGGCATCCAGGCCCCCATGAGTAGGGGTGGTGTTAGTGGCAGGCATCCAGCCCCCCCTGAGTAGGGGTGGTGGTAGTGGTAGGCATCCATCCCCCTATGGGTGGGGTTGGTTGTAGTGACAGGCATCCAGGCCCCCATGAGTAGGGGTGGTGGTAGTGGTAGGCATCCAGCCCCCCCTGAGTAGGGGTGGTGGTAGTGGTAGGCATCCAGCCCCCCCTTAGTAGGGGTGGTGGTAGTGGTAGGCATCCATCCCCCTATGGGTGGGGATGGTAGTAGTGACAGGCATCCAGGCCCCCATGAGTAGGGGTGGTGGTAGTGGTAGGCATCCAGCCCCCCTGGGTAGGGGTGGTGGTAGTGGTAGGCATCCATCCCCCTGAGTAGGGGTGGTGGTAGTGGCAGGCATCCAGCCCCCTGAGTAGGGGTGGTGGTAGTGGTAGGCATCCATCCCCCTATGGGTGTGTATGGCATTGGTGATGCCCATACCACCCCTATGGTTGTGCTGTTGCTAGTGTACGTCATTTGTGCATCCCTATGTGTGTGTGACATATTTTGGGTACGTGTAGTTTGTTTGTATTGTTGGTGTTTGACTTACCGTCTGCGCCGTACGCGTCCGTACCGGTCCCGGTAATAGATGTAGAGTATAGGTAGGACCTGCACGATGGGATTCATGGTTGGGTCGTCTCGTTCGGGTTTCTCGTGTCTTCGACTCGTACTCGTCGCTGGCTTGTTCGTCTCGTAGCTGTGGATCGTCTTGTGGCGCGAAACGGAGCTTATGTGCGGCTCTCCCGGATGCTGAAACGTGCCGGACGTAGCGACTGGTTCGGCGCGTACGGAGCGCGCATCGTACTTGTCCGGCCGGAAGGTGCTGTGTATTTGGTTCCATGCGACTCGATTCGGCGTTTACGGATCCGGCTCGGGCGGGGAACAGGAGCTGGATTGGGTGAGTACGGCTCGCTCGGGAAATGTGTTGTTATACGCATCGTACTTGTTCGTCCGGACGGGTGTACGAATCGGTCGGGAAACACGCATTCGGCTGGGTTTTTTTCCGGACGAATACTGTTAGGTGCCCTACCGGCCGAGATCGGAATCGACCCCTCAGTGTTTTTCTCCTTTTAATACACATATATGCTAATTTTACTGACAACATTACCATTATTACCACTGTTACTGATATTAGTATTTTCCCAATAAGAGAACCACCTATTTCTGTAAACCATTTCTGTATTGAGGAAAAACTCTTACCAAGTTTCTCCCAGGCACCTTCAACCTCCAGTGGAGCAATTTCTTTGTGCAAATCAGTAATATTCTTTATATACTTCTGTATATTTTCACTTTTATCTGGAATGTAAGTGCAACAATGTTGGACTTTCAACATTCCACAGACTCCACCCTCTTTTGCCAAAAGAATGTCAAGGGTAAGCCGATTTTGCATCACCATAGCTCTCATGGCAACCATTTCGGTATTTACCATCAAGAACCCTCCAGCAGTATTCGTTGATAAACGATCTACTACTGTGGACAGTTTCCGAATCTTAAATGCATTCAAAGATATACCCACTGCTGGTATCAATGCTCCAAAAATGTCACCTACTATCTCTGAAAAACTTTCCCTCCTTCTACGTGTTAATGTTTTATCTATCTCATGTATTCCTTTTTCTCCTCTTTCCACATGAAAAATCTTTGGAAAGACCAGACCTAAATAACATGATCCATACCAGTGGTCCGGCAACCTATAATAAGCTCTACTCCCACATATATAATAGATCCCAGGAAATATTGGATCTTTTCCTCCTTTAAATCCCCATCCTCCTAAAATTTGATATGTATCTCGGCATTCACTGGAACCTACGAAATAGTTATCATACATAGTCTTATTTCTACTAATACACAACTTTCCCTGTTGGTGCCAATCCAAAGTCATAGCTGCATTTGTCTCTCCTTTGTCATGATTTTTCCCTCCAAATGCCCAAAGTGGCGTTTTTGTCTTTTCTTCTATCACCTTTCTTTGAAACTTAACTCTTCTGTTTTCTACCATCTCTAAGAAAACGTTTTCCTCTTTCTTTAATTCACAGGTAAGATTGTGTCTAACTACATACTCTAATGTTAAGTCTTTATTTTCTAGGAAAAATTCACCAAACATTTTTGCTTCTTTCACCTTGTTTAGTTCAGGAATTATAGGAACCTTCGCAAAAACAGTGTTTATGTCAGTGTAATAATATTCTAATCTACCTGTTTTATAAAATAAACTAGCCAACACGCTACATGTTATCCCATACGTCAAAGGAAGGTGATGATAGGTCACACCTTCTGTGACAGACGCAGGTAATTGCATACAAACATAACAATCCCTCACATCCATTGTCTCCACGTATTCATACAATAATTTCTTGGAGAAGTCAGTTATAGACTTATCCTCATGTAAATCAGTACTATCTACTAATGCTGCAGTGTTCTGTGTGTTAGCTTCTTTATCCTTTTTCGTGTTATTCCCTATTACAGATGTCTCTTCTACAATCAACCTTAATGGAATTATTATCGCTAAAATAAGCCAAATAAACATTAGCAAACCTGTACAAAAGAAACACATCCTACACCATCTACGTAAAAATTCACATCTAGATCTTCTATTATCACTGTCTACCATATTGTACTATTATCTAGCTTTATATATATTTGTACAGAAAATGTGTCACCACACCTCAGAATGACGTCTCAGCCACTCTACCCTTTTACTTTGTCTCGTTTAGTGCTTTCTTCAGCTCTTTTCAGAACTTTTCCTTGTCTCATTCAGATTTTTGTGTCCAGTCCGAGTTTCCTTCTTTTCTCGTTCTCAGGTTTGTTGTACTTCACTCTCACCCATTTGTTTACAGCTTTCGTCTGGGCTCTCGTGAGTATTATCCTCTTCTTTGATGGCAGTCAATGCGATGTATAGCCACTCAGGTGACTTATATTTCAAATTAGGTCTCTTCACTCTTTTTGCTTTCTGCAATTTGTTTCCTTGTCCTTTTTGACTTGTTATCTCATTTACTTGTTCCGCATCATCTCAGTTCAAATTTATTATCTTGTATCTCAGTCTTCTGACTTCGTGGGGCCAATTGTCTCCTTTTCTTGGCCTTTTTGGTTCGCTTTCCTTTTCCTCTCGTTCAGTTCTCCAAGTCCTCTTTCTTGGTCCTAGTCTCTGCTTTCTTTCTTCTTCACTTTCTTCTGATTCCGTTTCAGATCTTACTTCACTTCCTCTAACTTTGAACTGTATGATCTCTGTTTCATTCTCTGAATCTGAACCTTCTTGTATCTCTCCTGTTGGGACGTTTGATTCTATCCCTCCTCGATTGTCTTCCGAATTTTTATTAATCTTTCTGTCTGAATCTAAATTTTCCTGTGTTTCTTCAAATTGTTGATCTGTCCCTACTACTCCTCGAGTTTCTTCCGCTTCTTCCTCTATCTCTCTATCTGTATCTAAATCTCCCTCAGTTAGTTCGACTATTTCTGGAGGAATTTTTCCATAACTTGTACTTGGTTGTTCACTATCACTGTCTCTTGGTTCAGTTTCTTCGTTTATAATGTCAGTGTGTAATTTTCTCTTTTGTCTTTCATTAAATTCAGGTTGGTCTGTTTCAGATGCTGAACTGGTATCTGATATTTCCAGATGTCGACTTACAGGTCGATCTTCAAAATCTGGATCTTCAATCGGTTCAGGTTCTTCTTCCAGATGTCGATTTTCAGGTCGAGCTTCAAGATCTGGAACTCTGCTTGTCTCAGGTTCTGCTTCGGATGCTGAGCTGGTATCAGATATCTCCAGATGTCGACCTACAGGTCGAGCTTCAGGATCTGGAACTCTGATAGTGTGACTGGCATGCACCCAGTTTTTCACTCCTGCACATTTGACAGCAGTTGTTGTCACCAGGATCACTTGACGTGGCTTATCCCAGCGAGGAACCAAACAGTTTCTTCTTCTGTGGACTTTTATGCGGACCCAGTCTCCTGGATTCAAATCATGAGCTGGTTTTCTTTCAAGAGTGGTCGCATCCGGTCCAACCTGATGAAACACAGAATGTACCACATCAGCCAATCCTTTGCAATAGTCCAATACGAGATCATCAGTTATAGTCAGGAGTTTGTTGACAGGTACATGTGCTTGTCTCATTGCTCATCCCATGATTATTTTATGAGGACTTAGACCTGTTTTTCTGTCAGGTATGCTTCTGATAGTCATCAGTACCAATGGTAGGGCATCAGGCCATTTGAGTCCTGTGGCTTGACACATTTTCCCTAACCTACTCTTTATTGTTCCATTCACTTGTTCTACTACTCCAGAAGCCTCTGGTCTGTAAGCACAGTGTAATTTCTGCTGTATGTCAAGAGCTTCACATATCAGTTGGATCAGTTCATTTTGGAAATGTGTTCCTCTATCTGTTTCAATCGTTACTGGAAAACCATATCTTGGAATGAATTCTCTCAGCAGGAGCTTAGCTACAGTAACTCCATCATTCCTTCTTGTCGGATAGGCTTCCACCCAATGAGAAAACAAACAAACGACCACAAGAACATACTTCAATCTATTGCTTGGGGGCATTTCAATAAAATCTAGTTGTATTCTAGTAAAAGGACCTCCTTCCCGTCCTATTGTTCCTAGACTCACTACTGTTTTTCTTCCTGGATTTATCTGTTGGCATGTAAGACATCTTTGACAAAGACTCTCAGCTATAGCTCTGAATTTTGGGTTGTACCAAGTTTGTCTGAAAAGTCTAATCATGGCATCCCTACCAATATGAGCTTGTCCATGGTACATCCGTGCCATGTTAGAAATCATGCTATCAGGCATAACTGGTCTTTCATCTCTATAAACCCAAACGTCATCTTCCTCTCTTTGTCTGCAACCTGCTTTTATCCAACCATCTTTCTCTTCTTCATTTGCTTCTTCCTGTAATTGTCTTACCTCATCCCATGTTTCGACAATGTTAGTAAATAATAATGGACATGAAACATTTTCTTTTTCTCTCCTCCTGTTTAACGAGACCATATTTCTGGCACAGTATTGGGCTATTTCGTCCGCATACTTGTTTCCCACAGCAATATAGTCTGCCCATTTTTGTGTGCAGCACACTTCACCACTGCAATCTGTTTAGGCAGCTGTATCGCCTCAAGCAATTTCTTCACAAACTCACCGTTCCTAATTGGAGTTCCTGCAGACGTCATGAAACCTCTCTGAGACCAGATCTGTCCAAAATCGTGGACCACTCCGAAGCCATACTGGCTATCAGTGATCACCGTAATTCGGACATTCTTTCCCAGTTTGCACGCCTGAATCAGAGCAATCAACTCAGCTACTTGGGCTGAACGTATCCCTCTCAAACAGGATGCTTCCATTATGGCAGCTACTGTACATACAGCATACGCAGCACTTAAAACTCCTTCATTCGTCCTCAGACACAATCCATCCACAAACATCACATAATCTGATTCTTTCAAGGGCTCATCTTTAATATCTGGATGAGGCTTTGTACAAAACTCAAGTACATCCAGACATTTATGATCGACTTCATCCTTAACTCCTACATTTTCTTCATCTGGCAGTGAAGTTGAAGGATTCACACTTGTGCATCTATCAATGGTTACATTGTCTGCACTCAGAATCACCTTTTCATACCTAGTCAGCCGACTATGAGTCATGAATTGGGTTTTGGTTCTGGTCAAAAGAATTTCAACAGAATGTGGAACATATACTCTTAACGGATATCCCATCACAATGCCTTCACTCTGTTCCAGACTCACACAAGTAGCAGCTACTGCTTTCAGACAACCAGGCAACGCCTTTGCTACTGGGTCTAAAACAGCTGAAAAATAAGCAATAGGTCTTTTCATTTTTCCATGCCTTTGCACTAACACTGAAAGTGCACATCCATCTCTCTCACTACAATACAGCTCAAATTCTTTTTCATAATCAGGCATTCCCAATGCCGGTGCTTCACACAACTTCGTTTTTAGTTCTTTGAAAGCTTTCATTTCTTCCTCATTCAACTCAAACGGATCTTTAACATCTCTTTTTGTCAATCGCTGTAAAGGTTTTGCAATTAATGAAAATCCACGTATCCACTGTCGGCAATACCCAACCATTCCAAGGAACATTCTCACCTCTCTCTGTGTCATTGGAGCTCTCATTCCTCGGATAATTTTTATTCTTTCTGTTGTTACCTTTCGCATCCCTTTTTCAATCTTATGACCTAGGTATTGTACTTCCTGTTGACAAAATTGCAGTTTTGATGGAGACACGTTGTGCCCTTCTTCTGCCAAGTGATTCAATAAAGCAATTGTGTCGGTAACACATGCTTCTTTGGTCTTTGATGCACTAACAGGTCATCAATGTACTGGACCATCACAGATTTTTCAGGCATTCTTAAATCTTCCAATGATTTCTTTAGGATCTGATTAAAGATTGAGGGGCTTTCCGTATACCCTTGAGGAATTCGGCACCATGCCAAAATATGCTCTCCGAACCGGAACGCAAATAATGGCTGGCTATCTGGATGTAATGGAATAGAGAAAAATGCATGGCACAAATCAATAACTGTGTACCATTCTGCATCATGTGGAATCTGATACAGTATTACAGCGGGGTTTGGCACAATTGGACAACAAGGAATAACAATTTTATTTATTTTCCTCAAATCTTGAACTATCCTATATGTCCCATTCGGCTTTTTCAATCCCATTATAGGTGAATTACATGGGCTACTCATTATTTCTTTCAAAATTCCCTGTTCAATCATTTTATTAACTACGGGTGTTATTCCTTCAATAATTTCTGGCGTTAATTTGTACTGTGGAGTATTTGGGTAATTTGTTCCTTCTCTTACAGTGATTTTTACAGGGTCTACTCCTCTCATTAACCCAATGTCTTCACCTGTGAAATCCCATACATCAGATCTGACTGTTTCTTTTAATTCAATTGGGATTTTCTCTACGTCAAACACAGGAAACATGTCATTTACTCCTGGTTCTAGTTCTGCCATTGTCATTTTATACAGAACATCTTCATCTGGTGTCTGAAATGCAATACCATCCGGGGTACAATAGATGGTGCAATTCATTTTACAAAGCAGATCGCGTCCTAGCAAGTTTACAGGACTGCAATCACACACCACAAATCGATGCATTTCTCTGAATGTCCAACTTTCACCTCTACTGGTTTGGTAACAGGCGCTTTAATCTGCTGGTTTGAAACACCTACAACTTGGATATATTCACCTGAGAGAGGAAGGGTTGGAATTTCTACTGATCTAACAGTAGAACGGGTAGCCCCAGTGTCCACAAGGAATGTAACATTTACACCATTCACTTCTCCATCCACAAATGGACCTGACTGATCTACCTCTAGAGTTGCGCCAAGCACGCACTCTTCCTCCTCTCCTAGGCACCGTCATAAACTTTCATCCGATTCATTTCCATCCTGCCGTAACCAATACTGCGATATTGCAGCTGCGCGCTGCAATTTTGTTACCTGCTCTCCTCCGTAGAATCCTGTCTCTGCACTGTATCTCTGGGGGTTTACACTCTTGGGAAGAGGTGGTTGTGGCACCTGACTCTGTTGAGTAACTACCTGTGGTTGTTGCAGCTGTTGGTAACTCACCTCACTCTGCACCTGTGGATTTAATGATTGATTTTCCGTATTAGCTTTTGGAGGAAATTTAAACTCGTTTCTCCAATGCCCTAACTTTCCGCAGTTATGGCATGGCCATTTCTTTTTAGCTTCTTCTATACTCATTTGACCTTTTCCCTTACCTATATTTGGTTTAGATTTAACCTGTCCTGCATCACCAGTCTGATTATTCATTTGAGCTTCTTGTTTTTCTGCAACCTTTACTTGTGCCCACATCGCTTTTTCTTTTAGTTTACGTTGTCTACACTCGATGTCATCACTAAAGTATTTAGCATACCTTAATACCTCATCTACAGTGCTATTTTGCCAGCACAACGTGTGCTGCTTAATCATTTCACTTATATCGGGCTTCAATCCATATACAAATCTATATACAAAATGACTCATGTCCTTTTCACTTAAAGTCTCATAACCGCCATACTGTTTGAAAACCAAAAGTAGCCTTTCATAGTAGGCATGTACAGATTCCTTACTCTCCTGTGTTGTTCTATCAATCTTTACCCAATCTGTTTCTTTTGGTGGAATTTTATTTTTCAAAAACGTGATAACCTGGTCATACTTTCTCATTACTTCTGGACCTGGCGCTCCAGTTTTTGCATCTCTAGGATATTCTTCTGTTGGCCAATAAATGGTAATCTTACATTTTGTCCATAAATCTGCTGGTACTACAATGTCAAACAATCCATCCAAATCTACCCACAACACCTTCGAAACCTTTACAAATCTTTCCACTTGTCTATACCATTCTACAGGTTTCTCTCTCAATTTCGGAAAATCATTCGTAAATGACAATATATCTTGTCTAGACCATGGGACATGTACATAGCTTCCTCCTGGAGTTTCTCTCATTGGACATTCCATCACTATCGTTCCTTCTCTTTTACCGTAAAAGCCAAAGATGCTTTATCGGTCATTCCCTCTTTTCTTTTCATCCACCTGCTCCTCCATCTGTCCACATCTCCCCATTTTCTCAATAACACAATCAGTTCTTTTATCTGTGTTAATCGTCCTGATGTGTTCAGATTTTCTATATCCTTTTCACAAAAATCTATCCTATACGGTTTCTGCAAACTCCTGATTTTTCCAAATTCTACTCCTAGTTCATTCGCTGTCTCTTCCAACTTTTCATGCAAATTTCTAGCTCTCCAAGTAATACTCTTACACAAAAACATAATCTCTTCATCCTGATATGATTTACATTTTTCTGTACCAATAGTCCCTAAAATCAACTCCTCCATGTCTATCTTTAGTCTGATTACATCCAACGGTTGTGGTTCTGCATCTTTCTTTTGCAAATTCCTCATCCACTCATTTAATTCTTCTGGAGTCGGACCTACAGGGGTACTATTTATTTCTATCCCATTTTTGCTTCTCTCTGGGGTTTCAGTTGCTGACTCAGTTCCCATAGGAATCCTTCTTATCTCACTCTCATTTACTGTCAAGTTAGTAGGTGGACTCGATCTATTATGAGCTGACCAAATCTCTTGTCTCTCTAGTTTCTGTAATTATTCCTTCTCTCATTCTTTGCATATTCGAGTTCATTGGGATGGTCAAGGAATACTCATCTATTCTTTGGTTTTCTAATACCGGTATTACTGGTCCTATTGTCACTGGCACAGTCACGGCTTCCATGTTCATAGTTAATTCCCTTATTTTCTCAGTCAATTCTCTTGTGGTTCTTGCTAACTCAGCTGTATTACCACTGTCAGACTTCTCATTCTGTGGAGTCTCTGATTTTTCATTTAACCTATTTATTTCATAACTTCGTTCAGGGCTTTGATTCCTCCCAGTTTCCAGTGGTGGTGCATTTGGTGTCACCACCGCAGAATTCTGTTGATATGGAGGTGGTTTTCTGTTTAAAATATCTTCCAGCAATTCATCCTCTGTTTCGCTACCTCCATACCCATACCTCTCTATTACTGCGTGTTTCTTTTTCTCTGTACACTTTCTCCCTGTAACTTCTTCGACTGTTATGGCTGGAAACAAACCATCTGTCATATTAGCATATCTCCATCGCATCATTCTGTCTTCATGATTCACTCCCCATACTCTTCCATGAACTAAACTATAATTCTTTGCACCTCTGTGTCTTTCTCTTTCATACATCTCATCTTCCCATTCACCTAACGCTTCAAACTGTGTCGGTCTAGGTCTTGGCTCAAGTTTCATCATTTTCTCTCTCAAATTCCGAAGTACAGCTGTGCTAAATGAACCATTTTCTGGAAAAGCCAATACTCCATCATTCTGAGTATATTTTGTCCAATTCTCTAACCAAATGCAAGTATGATAACCATATTTCAACATCATATGAGAAGCTGGCGTTTTCGGCAGAGGAATTACTTGTCCTTCCCTAGTCACTACCTTCTTGTCCTTCTTGAAAAAGTTTTTAATTTTCGCCATCCATGACGGTTTCTCTTTACAATACTCATAATAAGCCATATTTCACAATTCTTTCTTTTCGACAAACTCACAACTCTGTTCTGTTTACTGTGTGCTATTCGGGCCAATACCAGCGTGTCTCACACCAACACACCAATCGGAAAACTATACGTCACTCTCAACTGGCCAATACCAGCGCGTCTTCACACCAACACACCAATCGGAAAGCTATTTGTTTTCCCACCACTGGCCAATACCAGCGCGGTCTTGGTCAACGTCAGTTCTACTCCTGACCCCTCCTTTACAAAAATTATCGGCAGCTTTTTCTTGACTGAATTTTATTAGTTACAACATAAAACACATTTCCATTGTCTGTTTTTGCTAAAGTGTAGCACTTCCCTCTACCTTACCCTTCTTTCAAGCAAGGGGTAAACCCGTTTCTCTGGGGATAAAACACATGTGGAGACTACACTGCTCCTGAGAATTAAGGCCAGAGTTTCACAAGAAAACCGGTTGCTATTTCATTCATACACGTTTTATACATGAAATGTCCCTATCATAACACAATCCTGTGTTATCACCAATTTGAAAAAAATCAGACAATGCACAATTCCATGTGACTTCTCTTGCCACACGTGTCCACTTCCTACTTCCCGGAAGCTTAAAAATTTCGACTTACATATAACATGATACAATTCAACAGGAAGTGTTAAACATGAATAATCAATAATCAATAACCAATAATCACCAAACTAATCTATAGTAACCATTACTCTGCTACCAAGAAATCTGATCCAGCGTGGCTAATATAAATTCTTCTCCTTCGGACATGACATCCAGGTGAAATCATTCACATCTACTATACCATATGACGGTGGGGCCCATAACACCGCATACCATACACTCACTCAGTCGTTCCCTGGATCACACCTACATTCGCTAAGGAGAAGAACGAATTGCTGGAGGAACGGAATACCTTATTAAAGTTGACAGAGTATTACCTTAAAACATCATATATATTCAATTTTAATCCTGTCGGTTCTAAAACATCAAGGTACTCCGCTCTTTGGTCGATGGACCAACTAGTAGAATAAGTTGATGGTGATCGAGACCAGCTCAATCATTTAAAACCCTAGTAAATGTCAAATTTATTAATGAACTAAAGAACCACATACTCAAAATTAATTAGAAATAAATGTTATCTAAATTCAAATTTGCACGAGTGAGATTCTTAGTTTATTAATCATCTTAATACATTCTTTAACATTTAAAATCGGAAATTCTGTAAAGAAATCGAAATTATGCATTACTTAATTAGATGCAGATAGGAATCGTTCACCAAAAGAAGATGAAACGTAAATCACAGAATGGAATCCCAAACTGACTGACTGTCCCTCTAAAAGGCCTCCTCGATGGGACCTCCCATACAGATTTCCCGCAACGGTCTCATTCCTTCCCCAGTCAAAATAGCAGCATCGACTCCTCCCATATAAGAGCAGTCCTTCTTATACCCTACTTCTGGCTTACTACACAAAAAGTTGCAATGTTTGGAGGCAAGAATCACGCTAATTGGTCCATTTGAGGGGTGGCGAAGATTGTCTCATCGCCTTCCTTGTTCAAACTGGTTTCGGGGATGGTTAAAAGTTTATGGTTTCCCATATTCTTTGGGTAAAAGCAGTCCAAATTTATTTTATATAATGTTGCAACAGTGATGGTCACAATTTGTCAGTCCATTGTCTCTTAATACTTCCCTCGCCTCTTTCTCACGGATACGAGCTGAGTCTTTCTTGGCACTCTCTTCACAATAGGTCATGGCAACCTTGACATTTCTCACTCCGTGTACAAGCCGTACCCACGTGGTTTAGCTTCATTATTTCTTCCGCTTAGAGGCCATCTTTGATTTATGATATGACCTCATCTATGCCGGCAGCCATTTTCACAGCCTGGCCTAATAGGCCCGAGCGAACTATCATAAAAAACAAACACAATCATAATTAAAATAAGGAAAATAAGCCTTTCTGTTTACCACCCGTCATTCTAAGAACCTGTGTTAGGTGTTACCTAGCAGAAGCGACATTTAAAGCCATTTTACTTACCATCTGCATTCTTTGCCACAATACAATTTTACTACACAGCACAAATCATGCGATTTTACTCTGATTAGTACGCAAATCACTATATTAATATTATAATACTTCACAAGGGTTAATAGATTAGATTTTGCACAAAAATGGCAGTTACCATTTATGTAAATGTTTATTAAAAGTGCGTTTTGTTGGTTATTTCATCAAACAATTAGTACCGTTAATTTATTATTCTTATTTTAGGGGGTTTCAAAAATTATTTCATTTACCTTGCTCCATCACCATCTGCGAGTTGTCTCTGCCCCTCTGCTAGATATTTATTTTTATCGAGGACCACAACATTTCCACCCTTATCAGATTGGCGGCTCACAATGGAATTATCAGATTTTAAAATGTCTAGTGCCTGTATCTGGTCATACCTGAGATTTTTCTTGAAAAACTGAGTTTTCTTATGTCTAATTTTCCTAAGGTCTCCCAAGACTCCCTTTTCGAATACTTCTATAGCATCACATTGAATATTCGGTAGAAATACAGACTTAGGTTTGAATTTGCTGCCAAGGTTAATATCTAGATCAATATCAAAATTCTGTAGATTTAAGATCGTATTGTCACTACAAGTCTCATCGTTATACAAAGACGATACAGTATGTAAAACCTCAATATCATCTATGTTCAGATTACTCAATGATACTATTTCAGTCCTCTCATCCCCTCTACTATGTTGTGTGTCAAACCACTTTTTCAATTTCAGTTTGCGGGAAAAATAAAATAGATCTATTCTTGTCTGTGCAAAATTTAAATTCATAGAGGGACAGAAGGACAAATCTAATGCCAGAAGTTTCGTCTCCTCTACAGAAAGGGCACGCTGAGATAGGTTGACGACAGTCATGATTGTGCTTTCCTGCCCCTTGTTTCCATTCCCATGGGTGTTGTTATGTCGTTTTTTGCTCCTTTCTTTAGCCTGTTTGTTCCTCGCGTTTTTCCTCTGCCGCCGCGCCCTCTGCCTCTCTGAGCATTCTGTTCCTGAATGTGTTCTGTCCTTCCTTGATTCATCATCTGAAATTGTCGTAGAAAATTACTAGATTTTTTCTGATGAACTTGGCTGCTAGCTTGATTAAGTGCTGACACTGATGCATCTGATAGGCTCCCATCAGAGACATCACTCTCACTGATTTCCACATTAGTAGGTGCTATAGTTGTTTTGGCCAATGCACTCCCTTCTTTCTCAAACAGGTGGTCATATTTCCTGTGAAATGTCAAAGTACGACCAGATTGGTAATCTTTAAAGTCCCTGAGGAATTTACGCTGTTTTTTGGCTATTTCCTCCTCCAATTTCTCCATACGAGTCAGGAGATTCTTCATAAATTCCTCAAGTGCATCTTTTGTCACTAGTTTCTCTAATTCAGCAAGAACAGTATCTATTTCAGCCAGCAATTTGCTTCTGTCTTTCAGAGCATATTTTACAAGAATGCGCATCTTTGTCACAGAGCAGGCAGCAGAGTTGCTAGACCACTCCTCTAGCATTTCTGGATCCGGGTCCTCATAGGTAGGAATGGTAAATATACGCAAGCCTCTAGGTACACGTCCTACGTCTATGTACCTTTGTAACGACTCCGCTTCCCACCATTTGGAGAGTTCTTCAATTTATTTCTCCAATGTAGTTTCTCCAATTTATTGTATAAGGTTTGTGCTTTTATTTCCTCCGTGATGTTATGCAGTAAAGTTGTTGTACTTCCACTCGCTCCCACTTGTGAAAAAAACAATTTATTTGCCGTTTCCTTTCTCTTTGCTTCTAGAGCTGCAGCCATTCTCAATATATTTAACACGCAGCTTCCAAGTGCCGACGACAAGACTCATCCGTCTCACTCTCACGTCGGCTCCCCGCCCTTCAGACTCGCCAGGCCAGCACAATGGTTGAACAACAAAACCTGAACTGGATTCCCACTCACCCGTGCATAAGGGATAGTTACCGCGTCCTCCGGCGCCGATTTCTACCCCGTTACACCAGGCAAGGTTTCTCCTTTCCGGTCAGCAACCACGGCGTCACACAGCTTCACATGTAGTACTGGCCAGCCGGCAACTCGCACCGCATAACCAATCTTCATGCGCAGTAGTTGATTTCAATGCCGAATCCCAAACTGACATGGATTCTCGATGCCCCGGCGGCCAAGTCCGATAAGGGGTCAGCCTCACTCCAATAAGTAACAAACAAAGCAGATCCCGGTTTGGGTAAGAGGCTGTCAATTGTGGGCGGTTCGAGCACAGGTTACCTGCAACCCTGCATATGCAAAAACAACTCCTCTGCGATAACAGAAAATTGCTCGAACACTCTTGAAGGTTGCAGAAAATCTATTCAATGGCTCCAAACATCGCGTTTCATGAATGGTGAAAAAGTATAAATGCTAATTAAATACCAGTGTCAATGTATATTAATAAAATATACAAGCATGAGAAGAAATTCATCAAAACCAGCTCATATAAGCATATATATCGCACCCACAATAGCGAATCATGTTGGATTAATTCCATGACCGTGTGAACATGGTGAATTACCAGCTTTCCAAAGACTGTGTTATTTATGCCCACTTGGGCAACAGTTGGTCTTTTTTGCCTGATGCCTATATGCGCTGGTTTTGATGAATTTCTTCTCATGCTCGTATATTTTATTAATATACATTGACACTGTAATATTATTCAGTGGTATTTAATGAGCATTTATACTTTTTTCACCATTCATGAATTTGTCACCATTTGTTTAAACTTGTGTATTAGATTGGTTATCAGCATTATCAATCTACTGTGGCATTATTCCAATAGGCATTGCAATCGATTGTGTTGCATTATGCATTATAATTTTTGCACTGAAATGATGTATTGCATTGTGTTAAGATGGCCGCTACGGTTGTGTATTGATGTATATACTTTTGTTGGGAATTAGTCCTTTCTCTATCTTTATAGCACTATTATAATGGCGGATATGACATTTGCTTGCTTTGAGCGGGATCAAGGCGAAAGCTGAAACGCGTTGTTTGGAGCCATTGAATAGATTTTCTGCAACTTTCAAGAGTGTTCGAGCAATTTTCTGTTATCGCAGAGGAGTTGTTTTTGCATATGCAGGGTTGCCGGTAACCTGTGCTCGAACCGCCCACAATTGACAGCCTCTTACCCAAACCGGGATCTGCTTTATATATATATATATATATATATATATCCCAGCTCGAAGGTTGCCCAACATACGAGAAGCACTCTGACCACAGTGCTAAGGTGAAGTCCTTTATTTGGGTATGGGCGGCATCCAGCATGTAGAAAGTATTCAACAGCTTTTCCGTCATTCCTTACGCGTTTCGAAGATTCCTTCCTCCCGGAATGGCACGTTTCCTTTCCGCCCATCCTCTGATGAAGAAGGAATCTTCGAAACGCGTAAGGAATGACGGAAAAGCTGTTGAATACTTTCTACATGCTGGATGCCGCCCATACCCAAATAAAGGACTTCACCTTAGCACTGTGGTCAGAGTGCTTCTCGTATGTTGGGCAACCTTCGAGCTGGGATATTAGCGGCAGCCCTGCCGCTGAGAGTGCACCAACCCCGCTATCTCAGGGGGCCACGAGGTCAGGTATTCACCAAGCCTCCCGGTGGGACAACAGTGCAGGATTAAGGACGGCTGGCATGAGGAGGCCCATACAGGGCTGTTAAAAGGAACAGTAATTACAGTGCACCTATTGAGGAAAATAATTACCGGCACTCCAACTCCCATAGTGCAATGCGCAGACTCATTTGAGCAACCCATCCAGGGGTGTGGCATGAACATCTATTTAATGAGGGGGAGTGACCGGAATGGCACGTTTCTTTTCCGCCCATCCTCTGATGAAGAAGGAATCTTCGAAACGCGTAAGGAATGACGGAAAAGCTGTTGAATACTTTCTACATGCTGGATGCCGCCCATACCCAAATAAAGGACTTCACCTTAGCACTGTGGTCAGAGTGCTTCTCGTATGTTGGGCAACCTTCGAGCTGGGATATATATATATATATATATCCAAGCTCCAAAGTACCCAACGTACAAGGAGCACTCGAACGGCAACATGCTCATAAAGAGCCTTTATGGTATACAATCCGCCGGCACAACGATAACTTTAAGCAGTTCAATTTGCCATGGATGTCTGACGCGTTTCGAAGTGTCCCCACTTCTCTTCAGAGGCTTTGGCAATTGAAGGCGCATAGGACACCGCCCTCATCATTTAAATGCTCCAATGCATGCCCTGGATGGGACGCTCTGCCGCGACTAGCAGAGCATTATGGGCCTTGTAGTGTCCTTTGTCTCCAGATGGAGCGCGCAATGTTGCTGCTGTAACATTCATACCCCCGAGATGGGCCTCGGTGTGCCGGTGGAAATGCTAAATCCGTTGCTGCCCCACGAAGTCGGCCTGCTCGATAACAGACTGCGTGGCCCCCACATCCTGGGGTGGTGCTCTGTCGCGGCAGGGTGTGCCGCGTGTTTATCCAAGCTCCAAAGTACCCAACGTACAAGGAGCACTCGAACGGCAACATGCTCACGAAGAGCCTTTATGGTATACAATCCGCCAGCACAACGATAACTTTAAGCAGTTCAATTTGCCATGGATGCCTGACGCGATTCGAAGTGTCCCCACTTCTCTTCAGAGGCTTTGGCAATTGAAGGCGCATAGGACACCGCCCTCATCATTTAAATGCTCCAATGCATGCCCTGGATGGGGCGCTCTGCCGCGACTAGCAGAGCATTATGGGCCTTGTAGTGTCCTTTGTCTCCAGATGGAGCGCGCAATGTTGCTGCTGTAACATTCATAGCCCCTAGATGGGCGGTGTCCTATGCGCCTTCAATTGCCAAAGCCCCTGAAGAGGCACCAGCCTGACTAAGTGATTTGGTTTATGGAAATTCATTAAAGCACTTTTAACGAGCAAAAACTGTGGTCTCTGCGTGTTGAGGTCCGTACCTGGATGGTCCCATCGTGAAAGGAGGTGGGCCAGGATTGCATAATTTTCATATATATATATATATACGGACCTCAACACGCAGAGACCACAGTTTTTGCTCGTTAAAAGTGCTTTAATGAATTTCCATAAACCAAATCTTAGTCAGGCTGGTGCCTGCCATGACGCTTTTCGACCGCTTAGACGCTGATGATCTCGTAGCGACCATGGATTTGAAGCGCACACCAGGAATGTTCTTTTTTTAAAGTTTTATTGCCAACACTGTAGAAACACAGAACAGGCGCGTTTCGGCACGATTGCCTTCCTCAAAGTCGGTGTGGCTTATTCTTAATGCATTATTTAAAGAAATTAAAAACAAAGGAAGGAAGTAGTTCATTTGTTATGGAAATCGAAAGTGGTCTTTTACATATTACAGAGGTATGTTTTACTGTCAGCCATTTTGCAATGGTTCAATTTTCAACAGTTACAATACTCATTCGTAGAGAAAGGGTCCAAGAATATATATATATATGCATGATTAATCCATTGCAACACAATAATCCCCATTGATATATATGATTATAATTTGATTTGCAATGAGATTTATGTGATGGCGAACAATCAACATTGTGCAATGTTATTCAATAGCGCCCGCTCTAACTAGATATTGAGAACAAATTAGTAACTAGATAATTCATTTTACATTTTCGAGTCACCCTTTTCTCAAGAACATATATGTAAATATGATTAATTCATTTCAACGCAATAATCTCCATTAATATATATAATTATAATTTGTATTGCTTTTTTTATTTTTTTTATTGAAATCAGACATCTTATACATATCTTGTAACATTATTACATATAATTGTGAAATTTAATACTTTCATATTAAGCAAAATAACAGAATTAGCAATTGACAATTATTTAAATGTTCATACATCATTGTTGCTATACATCCTGATTGTATTTTCACTATATTTATACATATTCATCCAATCCCTTGTCTATCATTTCTTTCCATCCAGGCTATCAAGGGTCCCCATATATTCCTGCCTTTCCTCATAGCTCTTACACCTTTGCATTTATACAGAGAGATTTCCTGGCGGCCTATGAATATTAGTCTGTATAACCATTGATAATATGTAGGTGGCTCACTATCCTTCCAGACAGTGGCAACCAATAAACGAGCTATCGCCATTGTTAGAAACACAAAATCCCTCTCCATTGGATCTAAGTTCAACCGTATGTCATACCCTAATAGCATCAGAGTTGATGTGATTTTTAACTCTTTGTTCAATAACTGAAGCCAGAACTTTTCGATACCTTCTTTAAACAGACCCAGCTTTTCACAAGAATAAAACATATGTATACTATCTGCTAGGCCCAACAAGCATCTCGGGCATTTATCAGACTGTCTTTTTCCCCACCCAAATAACTTGGCAGGCGTGTAGTAGAGATTATATACAGTTTTATATTGTTGAGCTTTAAGATTAGTTGACATAAAGACCCTTATCCCGATCTCTAAAACCATATCTATATCTACCTCCCCATCCTCAAGCTTATCGGCCCACTTTGATTCTATTTTGGCTACATCATCTGGTTTCTTTTTTTGTAACACTTGATAAAAGTCCTTGATTTTATTTTCTGGGCTTCTCATAATTTCTAACAGAGGGAACGATTCCATTCTAATGCTCCCTATAGGGAGCCCTTTTATTCGATTCTGTATTTGCAGGTATTTAAAGCATGAGTTCTGATGTATGTCAAACCCTTGAACTAGTTCTATAAAAGCCTTTCTCTCTTTATTAGAATATAGATCAGCCAAAGATTCGATCCCCGCTTGCTCCCACTTTTTGGCCATTCCATCATAAAATGCTAATGTCAGGAAATCAGAATGCCAAAGTGAAGTATATTTATTATACCTACTAATTTGGCAGATTTTTTCCACTTTCTTCCAGATTTTTAGCGCACTCTCAATACATTTATATCGAGATTTTTTATAATAATTTGGGTCGCTTTGTCGCTGCAATAATCCCAAAGCAGCATCCCCCATAGCCAGTTGATATATAGCAGGTATTCTCAGCTGCTCCGTCCCTTCAGTTTGAAAAAAATAAAGAGTTCCAAACTGCTGCAGGGCAGTGGCCCAATAATATAGCTGTATATTGGGAGCTCCCCAACCACCCCGTTCTTTAGGTAGCGTCAGATATTTATAAGCCTGCCGTACCTTTTGATATCCCCAAATAAATTTGGAGAACATAGCTTCGATTCTATGTATTTTGGTGGCGGCGAGTTCCAGCGGTATTGCGCGTATTAGGTACAGAATCTTGGGGAATATCTTCATCTTGATTACATTGACTCTGCCAATTATTGTAAGGTGAAGATTGTTCATACGCCTAAGCTCGCTATTTATTGTTTCCAACACTGGGTCAATATTGACATCCCAGAGGCTATTGATTCCTGCTGTTATTTTAACCCCTAAATACGTGGCTATCTTGGTTACCCGAGGATCTTGCAGCCGACACTTGGAGGAGCATATGATTTGTGTTTTGGTTTTATTTAACAGATATCCGGATTCCTCCCCAAATTTTGCTGCCATATTTTCAATCTCTTTGATAGTCCCTCGAGGTTCTACTGTAATTATCACAATGTCATTGCACATGCAAGTATTTTTGTCTCATGGCCATGCGTTACAACCGGTTTGATCAGTTGACTATGTAAAATACGAGTAATAAAGGGATCCAAATAAAATGCAAATAAAATAGGAGAGCAAGGGCAGCCTTGACGTGTACCTCTGGCGATCTCCACCCTTCTAGAAGTATGACCCATAACTTGAACCTGAGCATACGGCTTATAATACATAGCCTGAAGGGCTCTTATAGTTCCAGAAGTAAATCCTCTGTCCACCAGATTCCCCCATAGATATCGCCAGGCCACCCGATCAGAGGCTTTTTCCGCGTCCAAGAGGACCACAGCCAACTCTCTATCCAAAATTGAAATAACCCGTCTTGTATGGTCTGTGGTCCCCCTGCCGGGAACAAAGCCATGTTGCCACTGTGATATAAGTGTAACGATAGTCTTTTGTAGCCGGGTGGCCATTATTTTGGAATAAACTTTCGCATCCGCATTCATGAGTGATATTGGGCGGTACGAGGATGGCGCTTCTGATGGCTTACCTTTCTTAAGAAAGACAACCATATCCGTACCCTGCCATGATGTGGGTGGAATCCCCCTATATTGTATACTCAAGAATAGGTCTTGCATAATGGGGAGTATTTGAGATGATAGCATTTTATAAACTTCTATCGGAATTTTATCGGGACCTGTGGCTTTCCCCAGAGATAGGGATCCCAGTGCAACCTGCACTTCTTCTATGGTTATTTCTTGTTCTAATTCTAAAGCAGCTTCATTATCTAGTCTTGGTAACTTAAATCTCTCATCTCCTGTTTCCCCCTGTTCCCCCAATCGTTCCTCCGATTGATACAGTCTGCTATAAAATTCCTCAAATACCTCAGTAATTTTCTGTGGACCGGATACTAAATGGTTATTACTATCCCTGATTTTTAAGATGTTGCTCCTGGTGACTTTCTGTCTTGTTCTTAAAGCTAGAAGCCTCCCCGTCGCCTCCCCATACTCATATAGTTCCCCCCGGTTAGCTTGGAACATCTGTGCCACTTTAGTCTGAAAGTGTGCATTTATTTCCGATTTGGCGATAGCTAATTTGATCATTTGTTCGCCCAATAGGCTCTCAGAGCCGCCTTTATTTATTATTTGAACATGCGCTGCCTCAAGTTCTGATAATTTGCTAATTAATAAATCAGATTGTGCTTTACATTGTTTCCGGGTACGACCTACAAACCCAATTATCTCACCTCTCAAGGCTGCCTTAAAAGTATCCCATACCACCTCGCGGGAGGCACTATATCTATTACAATCAAAAAATTCTTGAACCCATTGCTTGATATATGTGCAAAATTCCTCATCCATCAATAGTTTTTTATCAAATGACCATGGAGTCCTTTGCCTAACAGCCGTCGCCCCCCTTATCTCCAAGATCAGAGGATTATGATCGGAATATAATTGGGGCAGTTTTATAATATCTAAATTACCTATCAGTAAGTGTGAAGCTAAAAAGTAATCCAATCGTACGAATTTCCTATGTGGATGGGAGAAATATGTAAATCCGGGATCTCTTCACTGTTTTTCTGCCCATACATCGCACAAGCCATGGCTATCTTTAAATGCCCTAATTGCTCTATAAACCTTCGGTTTCCTTCCTACATATTTCTAATTTTGGGTATTATTCGCATCCATATGTATATTAAAATCACCACACACTATCATTCGTTGGGACCAGTTAGCTAGTTCTATTTCCAATTCATCCCAGATGCCCGCATCATCCAAATTAGAGCCATAAATATTCACGACTGTCAGCCTTGTTGATAGTTCTACTATAACCCAGCGCCCCCACTTGTCTGCTGCTGATCGCACTACCAACCCATTCCGTTGTCTGGTATAAATAGCAACCCCTCTGATCATGGTGGTCTGAAAAGAGCATGCCACCAAGCAATAACCTCTAATCTCTAAGAGATCTTTATTATTCCATGGCATGTGTGTTTCTTGTAAACATATTAGATCTGGGTTCAATGTTCTAAGTATCTCATATACCCTTTCTCTTTTTTTCCTATCATTTAAACCGCCAACAAAGCCTGAAATTATTCATATTTTGCGATATTTTCCATCTTATCTGACCATTGCTGAACTACTACCTCGTAATTATTGTTATGCTTAAAAACAGATGTTTCTGATTTCCTTTTTCTGTTTATCCCTCTCTCTAACCCCCCTCAGCTTGCCCACCCCCAGCTCCTCCACCCCCAACATCCAACTAAACCCCCACCTACCACCATACCCAACGCTACCCCCCATCCAGCCCTGTGCCCCCCAGCCACCCAGCCATCCCCCCACCCAATATCCCCTACCCAGGAAAAAGGGCAAATAGCCCTTGCGATGGAGAGAGATTTGACCTCTGTGACCCCCCTTCTTCTTGTTACAGTAGTGTTAACCGAATATATATATATATATATATATATATATATATATATATATATATTTTCCCTGTTTTTCACTGACGTTATATCTATCTATATAGTATCCTGCACATTGGTTTCTAGTGACCCCATTTCCTGGTTGCTCATATGGAATCTAGGCATTCTTTCGCTTGTACTTCCGAAATAAAAAATTGTGTCTGACCGTTGCTGATTATTTTTAATGTAGCTAGATTTAGCAAAAATGCCTGCGCCCCCTTATTTTGGAAAGGAGTTATAAGTTGGCGTAGCTGCCATCTTTTTTCTACAGTGTGGTGGCAGTAGTCAGGTCTTACAAAAAACTGAACCCCTTTTCCCTCCCGCTTCCTGTCCGATCAAGCTAAATCATATAGAGCTTGGCGTGCTAGAAAATTATTTAAGCAAATCAAAATAGCCCTTGGTCTGATCTCAGTTTGACCTTTATTAACTATCGGCTGTCTAAACGGAAATCTGTGAGCTCTTTGGATCTCAGTAGACCAGTTCCACATTGTTAGGTCCGGAAAGGCTTCAGAGAAAATATCGATCAAAAATTTCCGGACATCTGGACCCTCGATACCTTCTGGAATACCTAATACTCTGAGGTTATTACGGCGTAATCGGTTCTCTAAATCGACTAATTTCATTTGGGTGTCATCTCTATGGGAAGTCATGGCTTTCAAGGTGGTTTTTTGTAGTGCCATTTCATCTTCTAGAGTCGATATTCTCCCCTCCGCCTCATTCATTCTGTCAGTAAATTCATTGCAGGTTTTTGCTATTCTCCTGACAGTGTTTTGTAGTTTTCGGCAGGCAGTGTGTGTCTTGAGATTCTCTGTGCGGGTTTCAAGCCTATGATCCACTATAGATTGATAAATTGCAGCCAGAGATATTTCTTCTGTCTGACCGCCCATTGCACCCATATTGCCCAGAGAGGAATCCTCAATTTCTGTGCCAGGGAAGCTGGGCTCAGAGCTGGGTTCAGGAGACAGGGAGATCTCCCACATCAAACTTTTAGCTGACCCCGGGTGGGGTACCTTCTCCTTGTTTGTCGGTTCTTTATGCACCATAGTAGTGTCCAGACTTCTTTCGTCCACATTTGAGGTATTCGATTCATTCCACAAACTGGTTACTGACCCCTCCAATGATCCAGATCTTGGGCCCCCATCTATCTCATCCTGCCCAATTTGCTCCTCTTCTGATGAATCCGAGGGTTCTGAGAGTGAGTAAAAATTCTCACCTGAGTCCCCCTCTCTGCTAATCACTCTACTGGTCTTTACTGCACTTCCCTCTTTTTGATCGTGCTCCGTAGAGAAATCCAATATAGATGCGTTTATATCCACATTTGGCTCACCATGCCTTACCTCTAATGCATTCTGTTGTGGCTCAGGGGTAGTCTGGCTAAGAATCAGAAGGGGGTCTTTTTCCTTATCGGGATGTGCCTTGTCATGCCGCTTATACACTACACCCCCAGGGTTTTCATCCAATGAAATGTTCGCTGATATATAGGTGTTATCAGAGATACCGGCCTCAGCCCCAACATTTGCCATTTTTTCTTGGGCGCCAATAGCATTATCCTTCCTCGATTTTGTAAACATTTGTGGGACTTTTTTTCTTGCATCCACTTTATGTTCACCCCCCTGCATGGAGGTGGAGGTGCTCAAATCGCCTATTTTGCCCTCCAAAGACGTTTTTATGTTGATTCCACCCTTCGTCTAAGGATCCGTCTGACCTCTGGTCTTGCCGCCACAAGCTGATTTTGGGTGCATGATGACACAGATTTACAATCGTACAGTTCCGTTCGGAAAGAGTCTGCACTTACACCTTTTAGTTTAGTTTGTTGACTTTTCGCAAGCGTAATCAAAGTTATACCTTTTTATGCTCCTTTTGTTTTTCCTGCTGACCACCCCCGTGTATCACTGCATCACCGCATCCCGTGTGATCCACCGCAACTCCTCACAGCAGACCTCCACAGCACAGTGCGCTTACCGACAAAGTCTCTCCTGCGCACCGCCTCCAAGGACCCGAAAATTTCTTTAGACGCAGCCCTCTCCTATCTGTAGCAGCCTCGGAAAGTTGTCCGACTTGGGCGCGCACCCCTGCTTCCCGCTGCCGTGGTTGACAGCCGATTAGGTATCGTGGGTATCGTGCCTCTCAGTGCCGAGGACGATTGTTGGGCAATCTCTGGTTTTCCTTCCACGTAGGTGAGCGGTAAGTGAGCGGTTAGGCGGGTTGGTAGAGCACAGAGCAATCGCCGCCGCTACCAAATACTTTTACTTTTCCTGCAGCAACTATTACTTGGAGATTTTCAAACATTTTTTGGTTTCCTTTTCCTTTTCAAAAACTCCCGGTTGAATGCCATGTCCCGGTATATTGCCGGTATATCGCCGAAGTATGCTGTTAGTAATAGTCTATGAAGAAGGAGAGTTCAGTGAGGAGCTCATCTTTCGTACGTCCGACTAGCGGTCGCCATCATTGCCTCTCATATATAATTTGCATTGCAATGAAATTATGTAATGGTCGAGCAGTCAACATTGTGTAATATTATTCAATAACGCCCTTAATGGGCAAACCCTTCAACTTAATATTATAAGCAAAATAATAATAACTAGATAATTCATTTTCCATTTCCGATTCACACTTTTCACTGGGCAATGCCATTGATAGCACTGGACCCTATCAATTCAATCACATGGGTGACAATTACTAAATATCCTCTTACTGGATGTTTACCCACAGTTCCTCTTCATTGTTCAGGCCTCTTGCGGTTTTTGTCTGCAATTCAATTATGTATTTGGACTCAAGTGCCCTAAGTTTTTTTGTTCTGTCCCCTCCTCTTTCGTCTCTTGGCACTTGGTCTAAGCAAAAGAACTTCAATAGGTTCTGATTGCTATTATGATTCTCCTGAAAGTGGCGGGCCACTGGGTATGTATGATCTTTGTTTTTGATCGCCCACATATGCTCTAACACTCTTTTTTTAGTGGGGTGTATAGTGCTACCAACATATTGTTTTCCTATATGCCGTTGTGGGCGTTTTCCCTTCCTACTCCATTTCCGTTTCTTCTTTTACTTTTTGTCTTTATATACCCGCAACTGTCATTTATCGCGGCTCACTTGTAACGAGACCCGATGGTCCTGCACGGTCCTCTGATCCGGCAACTAACGCCCACAACAGCATATAGGGCACGTTGGCCAATAATAAGGATGCCTAAACTGAGAGGTGAATACCCCATGGTGGAGCGTTATTTACCTACAAAATATAGATACTACACGTACCTTTGTAATTGTGATAAGATACGTGGTGGCATCTTCAAACCGGTGGCCTAATTGGAATACGGCCCATCACTGAGTGCCTCGCACCGGAACGCTGTATTACATAAATATAAGGAGAAGATTCATTCATGTTTTTGTCCTGAAGAAGGTGGTCGTATCAAGTTCATCCACCGAAATGCGTCGACGCTGTGTTTTGTGTTAAATTTGTGGATTATAGAACCATACTTGGACAGAGAATTTATTCTCTTGCTGTGTGTTGTCTATGTATTGTTCCAAATTAACGTCTAGATGACAAATGTGATTGTCTTGCAATAGTCTTTTTCGGGGTTCATATTTTTATGTATAGATTTTATGAACTTTTGAATGTATTATGCTGCATTTTTATCGTATTTTCCTGAATGTATTGTGATGTACTCTACTGTATGTTTTCATTGAAAGTCTTGATTTTTTATTAAATAGTATACAAGTGTTCTTGCATCCAGAGTAAGTGTGTTCCCTTGGGTGATGTGCATGTAGATGTGAGTATCAGCCTGATTCATTTTATGTAGTAGTTCCAAAGGGAAATATATACTTTAGACTTTTCATTCCCATATCTTCCAGGAATTCTACTGTACTCCTCTGTTCCGATATTCCAATATTTGAATTTGAGAATTTCTCTAATTCTCCTAAGGTCATAAGTGTCTCTAGGTCTCTCCCTGTAAGCAGATCTGTTTCAGGTTCACTGATGGTTGTTTCTATAGATGCTCTTTTGTGGTGCATTAGATGATCTTTATCAGTTTCATTTTCCTTATGAACTTGTATAAATCTATTCGGACACTGGCATAGTCAAATTGTACCATTGGACAAAAGGTCGGACCAAGTTCCAGCACCCCTATTTCATCAGGTGTTAATTGTCTACTTGACAGGTTGACCACTGTTTGTTTTTTCTTCATTGTTTCCATTTCCCCCCTCGCTTGCTCTGTGTAACCCATTGGTTTGGAGAAGTTACTCTTTCCTTTCCTCCCCCTTCTTGTTTTTCGTCTCTTTTTTTCTGTGGGGTGAGTCCGTTGTACTGGTTGTTGTCTTGCTTGTCTGAGGAGCTGGTATTCCAGAAAAAAAGTCAGTGTAATCTCCTTCTCTCTTCTCCTTGCTGTGAGCTCTCCCTCTGATAGCTCTACCTCTGACTCTGAGGTCTCCCTTGATGATGTCTCGATTGTTCTCCCTAACTTTAGTTGTCTCCTGGGAGCATCACATTTTTTGGCAAATGTCAAGATGCGGCCGGACTCATAGTCCTGCTGGTCCCTGATAAATTTAGTTTGCTTTCGGTGTCTGATTACACTTTCGTAATCCGTGAGTCTTTTCTTCATGCGTTGTTGTAGCTCCTCCTTCAATTGGTGGAAGCGTGAAGGAATATATATATATATATATATATATAAAACCAAGTCCCCTTCTCCAGAAAGGAACGAGCCCACACGGGTTCTACAGGAAAGCAGGCTTTTAATGAACATCAGGGCATGACGCGTTTCGTCTGGAATAGACTTTTTCAAATGCCACAAAGATTAAAATGTTCACAGGTGTCCACTTTTAAACACAGGCACCCCTATACGATTGGTTGAGGCACTGTGACTGGCGTTAGGAGGTGTGTCCTGAAACCGGCACTCCGAGATTCAGCGAGGCAGTCCATGCGTAAGTACTTCCCAAGTGGGCGGTGACTGCCTCCTTCCCTCTTTCGCCGAGATGTAATTTTGACAACAAGCAGCTGTCCTGGACCCTCACCCCACTGCAAGACTCCCAACTGCACCCCAAGAACATCTCCTAGGTAAGCGATGTTCGCACGTGTAGTCACGGTCCAAATTACTCGGCATTGTCGCAGTTGGGGAAGCGGCGGTCCGGCGGTTCTCAAGTCCTTTAAGTAAACCAAATCTGCCACTTCAGCCGCCGGACTGCTTAGGGGTGGGTGCTCAAGTGCGCTGTGGCCGCACACAAACATATAAAACCAAGTCCCCTTCTCCAGAAAGGAACGAGCCCACACGGGTTCTACAGGAAAGCAGGCTTTTAATGAACATCAGGGCATGACGCGTTTCGTCTGGAATAGACTTTTTCAAATGCCACAAAGATTATTATATATATCCACCACCCAGCTTACACGAATAAAGTAAGCACGAGCCACTCCGATCCAAGATGTCAAAGGTGAGATTTATTCCGGGCACAAACGACGCGTTTTGAGCTAAAACAGCTCTTGGTCACATGACCTTTGTTCCGAGTTCATATTATTTTATACCAATCGCGTCACACACGACGCTCAACATAAAGAAAAGACAATGCATTTTTACCAACATCCCATGTCACATAAGTGTGGACAAAAAATTGGACATACAATCAATCATATGTTTCAAAATATGCACTTATTTAGAGATAATCTAATATACCTCGATGATATATTACAAAATATCTTCAACTCAGGTATCATTAATGGCAATCAGACGCCAGAGGATTTTGCCTGCTGCCACCGCTGTTGTTGGGGACTACCTGTCCCAGGATCCTTCCCTGGAGGGGAGGAGCAGTGCTACCGAAAAACGCGCTAAAAAGCGCGAGTCATCTCCGCGGCGCGGGACGCCAGAGGATTTTGCCTGCTGCCACCACTGTTGTTGGGGACTACCTGTCCCAGGATCCTTCCCTGGAGGGGAGGAGCAGTGCTACCGAAAACGCGCTAAAAAGCGCGAGTCATCTCCGCGGCGCGGGACACCAGAGGATTTTGCCTGTTGCCACCGCTGTTGTTGGGGACTACCTGTCCCAGGATCCTTCCCTGGAGGGGAGGAGCAGTGCTACCGAAAACGCGCTAAAAAGCGCGAGTCATCTCCGCGGCGCGGGACGCCAGAGGATTTTGCCTGCTGCCACCACTGTTGTTGGGGACTACCTGTCCCAGGATCCTTCCCTGGAGGGGAGGAGCAGTGCTACCGAAACGCGCTAAAAGCGCGAGTCATCTCCGCGGCGCGGGACGCCAGAGGATTTTGCCTGCTGCCACCGCTGTTGTTGGGGACTACCTGTCCCAGGATCCTTCCCTGGAGGGGAGGAGCAGTGCTACCGAAAACGCGCTAAAAAGCGCGAGTCATCTCCGCGGCGCGGGACGCGCGCGGGCTCGCCCGGGCAAAGTCCGGGCCAAGGGCGGGCCCGTCCTTGCCAGTCATTGCCAGGAAGAGGCAGGGCTGGGCTATTATTCTTTTAACTGCGATCAAGGTCCACGATATAGGTACTGTTGTCCCTTTCCTGTGTTTCCAAACTTTACCTGGTTGGCAGCATAGGCGCCTGATGGTTAATGTGCGTTCGACCCGTTACACCTTAAACGTGTCCTTGTGAGAGTTATTGGATTTAAGACTTAAGACTCTGCCCTATTTGTCTGGATTTTGCACTGCATTTGTACTTTGTTTTATTTTTGGATTGGTTTTAATGGTACTGTTAATTAACTTATACTGCAAATGGCACCCCTTTGAGGACTATAATTAAGGCTCCGAGGAGTTCGTGAGCCGTGTCTTGCACACTGTATTTTGCACATTGTACTTTGTACATTTTATTTGTACATTGTTTTAAGTGTTTGGTTAATTATTTTTAGGCTGTATTTTACCCGGGCTTGGTGTATTTTTTTTTTTTTTTTTAAAGTGTGTTCATAGGTCGTTGGAAAATGAGTAAACATAAAGTAACTACGGGAAGAAATGTGGTCGGCACTTTAGATGCTTTTATTCTAAGAGCTGAATCTGCCCTTATCCACGAAATACAACTGACAGAACGTAGGTTATCCCTTGATCCACATTCCCCGTTAGGGAGACTTTCCCTAACCCCTACACTCCCCGATTGTTGACGGCTTTGAATCATGATGCCCTCCCAGCTAGGTTGAGCCCGCCATTATCTGTAGCTCCAGTTATATTGACAAACCTCGATCCCTGCTCCTCTAAGGAGAATGAACCTATTCCTGTGCAATCCAAGGCGACAACTAGAGGGCAAAAAGCAAAGCTGAAATCTGTTCGTAATAACGAATCTCATTCTACAAAAAAGGCCCAAGGGCGCACAAAAAAAAACAATGCACAGGAAACTCTAGGAGGGTCAGTAGTAGTTGTCCCCCCCACATGCGGTGCCAACGTGGGTAATTCTAACCCTATGTCTCAGACTGTGCCAGGACAATCATTTGATAGCACTGTGGAGGGCAATTTTGGAGCAGGCTAGAAACTATGTTATCTACTTTATTAGACCCGATGTTCCAAAAATAAGTGTGATAGAAGCTAGGCTGGCCAAATTAGAGGGGTCTATTGGTTGTATCCCCCAGCTGGGTTGTTAGCTAGCTCACCCTCAAATATAGATGTCACAGCCGCTAGGGACATAAAAATTGTGGGGGAAGGTGTAGGGGGTGGGTCTACTGCAAGGATTGTAGCAAATAGAGTGGCACATGACAAAAAGGGACCTATTGAGAGTAGGCCCAGTAGTCTAGATACCCCGGTTACCACGCGCCTGCAGCTTAGCAGAGGAGAATCACGTTTGGAAAGGGGGTTAGAGGGGAGGGCCCTTCAGTCTCGGAGTCTCCCGACTATAGATCTTCCACCTGAATCTACCCCTTATGTAGTGGTGCTGGGGAATGTACCTCCTCTCCCCAACGGGGTTGAGGAAAATTTCGTACAGCTGAAAAATAAACTAAATTATTGGTTTACACACTCTACTACCTGGGGCCACCGAGTATCCAATAATATCCTTATGGCACGTAGGGTTAACTGGATAGGGAGTTCCCGGAAATTGGATACTGGAGACTGTGTCATTGTAAATTTTGACAACCCCTTTACTGCGGGGCGCATCTTATCCAGGGAAATTAGCCTTACCCCGCTAACTGGTTCTGCTGTCAAGGTTCTACCCCTGGGTTATTTCTATAAGCCAGCCCTTAATAGGAATTGCCTGAAAATAGCTATAGGGCCTCACAACGAAGAGGAGGGCCAAATAATCTAGATCCCAGGCAAAACTCTTCTGCCTCTGCCCACTTGACCTCTGAGTCGGATGGGCAGTCTAGTAATACTCATACATTGGCATTAGATAACAGATTTGCAGCTCTCTCTGGGTTGGACAACTGCGATTGACTAAGGGCCCCTGTTTCTCCTGGAATTCAGTCATTTGCACTTTCTCAGTCCCCAGGGGAGGTAGCTATGAGTCACATAGTTGCGAGGTCTAATAATTTCTTATCTTGGAACATTGCAGGATTGGCTAATAAGTTTCTAGACCCTCGGTGGGTATGCTTCATGAAGCAACACACTGTAATTAGTCTCCAGGAAACATGGTCGGTGGACTGCGATCTTCTTCTAGAAGGTTACAAAGCATTTTTTGTCCCGGCCATTCCTTCACCGAGTGGAAGAGCAAGGGGTGGTCTAGTCACTTATATCTCTGTAGCCGTTGACTGTAAGTCACAGGTGATCCCAACCACACACCCAGGAATCCTGGCATTGTCAGTAACTAGGGGGGACACTAGATGGGGAATCCTTAATTTTTATAACTCGGTGGCCAGTTCAGTACGAGGCGGGTAACATTATTAGCTTGGGAGTTCTTATAAAACAACTTATGGGTCGTGGATTTTATAATTTTTGGTGTCTGGTGATTTTAATATACACCCTTGTGGTAACCCTTCAACATCCTGTATCTCGGAGCTTGGGTGTCCCCTTATGAGGGGTTTTCATTTTGACCACAACCTCCAAGGAGATTTGTTGAATAATATGTTAAATGAACTAGATCTGGTGGTCACGATGTCTTTAATTGACCCTTATACTAAGTTCCCTGTACCAACGTTCAAAGGAAGTGGAAGAGGCTCATTTATTGATTTTATTTTAATTTCCTCATCGCTGTTATCTGTTTTTAATGGTTTTAATATTGTAGCTAGTGAATTTAGTGACCATAATCCTTTAACTGTCCAAATGTTGGGCCCGTTATTGTCAAAAACTAGGGAGGCTCCGAACGGGGGCATTCTGAAACCAACGGACGGAAAGCGAAGATTAAAATGGTCTCAGGTGTCCCCTGTTAGTTTTTATAATGAGGTAAAAACATCCTGTGCCAATGAGTTATCATTATGTACCTCAGAGAGGTCCACTCCCGAAGAGATCCTTTGTGCCTATGAGGCAATAGCGTATACAGTTGGTGAACTGTTAAGTGCCCCGGCCAGAGGCACTGTCTTTTCTGGCCCCAGATGGTTCGACTCGGATTGCTCTAAATCAGCTAAACGATTGAGGGCGGCTCTGGCAGCCAAACCAAGAATTCAAACTGAGGTTTGTGCTCGTCGTAGGGAATATAAGATAGCCCTGGCCACACGTAAGGGAGCATTGAAGGAAGACGCCTGGAAGGAGCTGATCGACTCAAGTATTTTGAGGAACAGCTCGAGGTTTTGGAGTGTCGTGAATGGGCCCCTGTTTGTTAAGGATGGGGGGGAGGGTCTCGTGGCTCATATCTCAGAGGACGAATGGGTACTTTATTTTAAAACCATGTTTGATTGTCCGCCCGAGCCTACTCGTAGTGTACCCCAGATTAGGATGGATGCCCCGATGTGTTTCAATAGGAGTGAGATCTTGGAAGGAATCCGAGGTTAACTATTAACAAAGCCCCAGGTCCAGATGGGATCCCCCGGACTTATTTAAGTCAGACCCCGTGTTCTGGGCCCCGATTTTAGAGTCCCTATTTAATGCGGCAGCTAAGAAGGGGTGTCCTCAGTCTTGGGCCTCCTCAACTATAGTCCCAGTTTTTAAAAAGGGTGACAGAAACAGTACCCACTGCTATAGACCAATTTCGCTTATTGACTCAGTGGTCAAAGTGGCGGGTCGTGTCATCTTACAGAGATTAACAACCTGGGCAGATGAGAATGGGATTCTGTCGGACGCCCAGTATGGTTTCCGGCCGTGGCGTTCTACGGTTGCACAGTGCCTTAACCTATTCATGATATTGAATAAATACACTGTTGCGCACCCCGGAACTATCCACCTTGCCTTCATGGACTTGTCATCTGCTTTTGACTGTGTAAATCGAGTCAAGCTATGGCAGTCCATGAGGGCAATGGGGATAGACAATTGTATTGTTAATTTTCTCGAGGACCTGCATTTATCAACTAAAGCCAACGTTAGGTTCGCACAAAATTTGCAGGTTTCCAGGGACTTTGAAATCAGGAAGGGGGTCCGGCAGGGCTGTATCTTGGCGCCATTTTTAATTAATTTTTATATCAATGAATTAGAAAGCGAGTTGAGGGCAACCGGAGCAGATTTCCCCTATGTAGGACGGCGGGGCATTCCCGTTTTGCTCTACGCGGATGACGCCGTCCTAATATCCAGAACTGAATTGGGCTTACAATCCCTATTAACGGCATTCTCTGAATTCATGACAGATCGGGACTTGACCATTAATAATTCTAAGTCCTATGTCATGAAGGTAGGGAAAAATCTGAAGAGGAACTTTTTGTTTAGAACTGGCAACGACAAGATCCCACGTACGAAAGTTTTCTCTTATTTAGGGGTCTTATTTGATGATCAACTCAGGTGGGACCCCTTAATTAAAAGAAAAAAGAGGAATTGGTGCGGGTCAATGCTGCAATTTTTAATTTTGCCTCTAAAGTGGGAAAGAAACCGACAGGAGCTATGCTTCAGGTGTACCAAGCAAAAAGCTTAGCTATAGCAACTTATGGTAGTGAGATCTGGGGATACACGGTAGTGGAACCCCTCCAGGTTGTGGAAAATGGGTTTCTAAAAAGGTTATTATGTGTCCCGCAAGGAACCTCGAACTTGGTGGTACATGAGGAATTGGGGGTTTCTTACCTAAGTGATACTATTGCCCTGCGTCCTTTGATTTTTTGGTTATCGTGTTGGTTAAATGAAGATTTAATCCTCACTCACTTTATTTTAAGAGATTGCCTGTCCTTAGATAACGTGGCTCGTATCCCCTGGCTTAATTATATCAAAAGAGGATTTGAATGGATTGGGCGGGAGTTTTATTCTCTAATCCAGATGTTATTGTAAGAAAGGACGTGGAAACAACTAAGGTAGCTTTTTGAGCAGAAGGCAAGCTGACCGGGAAGCAGAAGAGGCTCGGAAACCTAGTGTCCGGGCATATTTATTACTTAAATCGACTCCTTTGACTGAACCATACCTCATGGGGTCCTTGTCGTCACACGAAAAATTTCTTATAACTAGGTTCCGGATGAATCTCTTCCATCTCCTGCTAGCAAGACCCAAGGGGGCCTCTAGAGGTCAAGTGCTAGCTCCCTGCGGCTGCGACGGAAAGTCTCCGCAGGATCTGCTGCACTTTATGTTTTTTGTAAACTATATGAAGTCCCCAGGAGGCATTTTTTAGTTCCTATTTTAAAGAAATTGAATTTTAATCAGGTTAGACCTGCACTAATGTATTTACAATTATTGAAGGTTGAATGTATTATTTTTATTGCAGGGTTTTTAAAGGCATCTATGAATTCCAGGCACCTTATGGACATATAGAGTTTATTTATCCAGACATGTTTTTAGATGATTTTTTTTGCGGGGTAGCGGAGTTTGATATGTTATAATTTGCTGCTTATATGTATTGTATTTGTGTAACTTTTATGGTTTTATAAACAAAAACCGAATAAAGTTTGTTGAAATGAAAAATATTACAAAATATCTTCAACTCGGGTATCATTAATGGCAATAAAGAAAAAGTGAAAAACTGTAATGACGTGATTCCCATAGACATCACAGAAGTGATTTATTTCATGGATAATCATGGGTATAGTACCCTCTATCATGTGTCTTAAACTTCCCCGTGAGTCAATCATAATTTACACTATATCAGTCGTAAAGGTTATGCTAGGTGCTTGGTGGCAAGGTATAATTCAGCCGGTTTAGGATACCAATTTGAGCCGCTATTAGTTCTGCAGTTATCAACTAAACCCACTATGTGCTGGAAATACAATCAGGGGTGTAGTACCCGATTGATTCGAGGGTCTGTCAAATTAGATCTACGGAAGGGGGATAAAGTTCCTCTTAGAATGTGGTATATCTATGGATATAGTATCCAAGTACGACTAATAAGGAGAAAACAGTTGTTAAAAACATCCGGAACCCCGTGCTCATAACTTCTACAGGTTAGCTCGTAGTGAAGGCAACACAAGGAACCATCTGGTAGATCTGTGAAAGAACAATAAAACAAAATGACATTATACAGTGTTTCAAAGCTCGTCTTGAATATAAAGCAACAATATCGGCACTACAAACAAATGAATAGATTAAAAGGTTAGGCTCATAGGAAATCTGTCATTGGGAATTGAGAACTAACTTATTTTTGTCAAGTATTGATCCACCACCCTATAGGTTGGACAAAACACAATGTGCATAAAATCTCATACAAAAAAGGATACAAAAAGAAAAATGGGGGATGGGTAATGCATTTTACATATTATAACAAAAACAGTGAAAAGATCAAATTGTAAACTCCAGTTCCTGAAAAAATACTATGTAAAAAAGCAGATTATAGATGTACATGCATCTCTTCATCGTTGTTCATTCCAAACGGGAAGACACTCCCAGCCTGCAGGATAAACCTAGATTCTGATCTTCTCAAAGCTTGGATTTGGTTACTTCCCCTTGGATTTTTTGGGATGGTATCTAGGGCAAAGTATTTGGCAGTAGTCCAATCTCCATTGTGTGCCTGATTAAAATGTCTGGCGGTGCTATAGCTTAGATCTTTGTTTGTAATTGCTCGCCAGTGCTCTAAAATCCTTTTCTTTACGGGGAACGTAGTGGATCCAATGTACCACTTGCCACAAGGGCAAGTGATCACGTAAATTACAAAATCGGTTCCACAGCTTATATTCTTTTTTACGATCCACTGCCTATTGGTTCTCTGTAGTTTGACTTCCCTCACATTCTGATTGTTGCTACAGGCCTTGCATTTTCCACATTTGTGGAACCCCCCAGTCCTCTCCAACCAGTTGGGTTTGCGATGTTCCATGTGGCTCCTGACTAGCATCCTTGAGTGACGGGCCCTTTCTGTAAGTTATTGAAGGATGTTGGCCCAATTTGTCTCTCAAAGAATGGTCCTGTGTGAGGATATCCCATCTTTTCTTAATGATTCTGCTAAACTGTGCAGATTGAGTGTTATATGTTGTGACTAATCTAATAGGGGATCCCTCTTCTGTTTGTTTCATTTTGGGTGCTTTGTAGAGAGCGTCACCTCTTTTTATGGAATCTGCTTTACTTTCACCCAATTTAAGGATTTTTCGGGGATATCCTCGTGCTAGAAATCTGCCCATCATTTCTTTTTTGTTCTTCTGATAGTCACTCTTGGAGCTGCAATTTCTTTTAGCCCGTAGGAACTCGCTAAATGGAATACTCCACCTAAAGTTAGGGGGATGGCAACTAGCTGAGTGAAGTACAGAATTCCCTGCTGTAGTTTTTCTGAACAGATCTGTTATCAATTTGTTATCTTTGACAGTAAGCCTAATGTCAAGAAAGTCCACTGTGTGTTGACTGTGCTGCATAGTGAATTTGAGATTAACAGTGTTCTGATTCAATTCATTCACAAACTGTAGGAGTTCATCCTCCCTGCCCTCCCACACAAAAAAGACATCATCGATTAATCTAAGCCATATATTGACTTTGTTGGTCCAATACTCAAGAGACTCACTCCAGAGCACCTGCTTCTCCCACCAGCCCACCAAAAGGTTGGCATAACTGGGGGCGAAGCAGGTGCCCGTTGAGGTCCCTTTATCTGCTTATACAGTACACCATTAAACATAAACACATTTTCTGTCAAACAGATCTCTATCATTTGGAGTAACATGTGAGTGTGTGCCAATAGATGAATGCTTCTGGTTTTTAAGAAATGTTCACATGCTTTAAGACCATCTCTGTGTCTGATGTTGGTGTAAAGGCTTTCAACGTCCAAACATACCAACCAATGCTCTTTACCCCAGTGTATGTTTTCAATTTTTTGTAAAAAGTCCTTAGTATCCCTTACATATGATGTTAAGTCCCTGACATAACCTGCCAAAAAGTGATCGACATAGATTGAGACATTTTCAAACAGGCTATTCTTCGAGGAAACTATTGGGCGTCCTGGTGGATGGAGCGGATCTTTATGCACCTTGGGGAGCAGGTAAAAGGTGGGGACTGTGGGTGTGTTGTTCTTAAGAAATTGCTGCTCATCCCAATTAAGTAGATTGTCACCCGACCACCCTTTCAATAGATCAGTAAATCTGTTGTGTAGTCCTACCAAGTAAGATTTGTCTACTCTGACATAACAGATAGTGTTGTTAAGCTGTCTCATGGCCTCTTGTATGTAGTCTCCCTTGTCCCAAAGGACAATATTACCGCCCTTGTCTGAGGGTTTAATTATAATACTTTCGTCACTTTGTAGGGCTACTATAGCTTCCCTCTGTGCTCTGGTTATATCAGAGCTCGATACTGGTTTTTTCAATAGTTGTAAGATATCTTGGTTAACAGCTTCATGAAAGATCAATGTTGTCTCTGGCAATTTGGGGCATATATTTCGATTTAGCTCTAAACCCCGTCATGTTAGGTGTTGCTGGCTCAATTCCAAGATTGGCTACCATGGAAATGTTAGCGGGATCAAAAAGATCTACTGCTTGTGTGCCCTGGACCCCTGGTGCCTCCTCTAACTCCTGAAGTGATCTAAGAATGTTAATATCTTCAATACACAAGGATGTGGTAGGTCTGTTGTCATGTGTGGTGCTCTGTCCTCTCTTTTTTAGATTGTGTATTTTAAAAAGTTTGAGCTTGCGTACAAACAGGTACAGGTCAATGCGTGTCTGTGAGTAATCTAAGGGTGTGTCTGGACAGAAGGTAAGGCCAGGTTTAAGAACTTCTTCGGTTTTAGTTATATGTCTTTGAGATAATTCATTACCGTAAGTTCTCGTCCATCCATTACTTCTCCTTTCGATTCTGGCCTCTTGTTCCCATACCAGTGCTGTTGATTTTGCTTGCGGCAGTCTCGTCTTCTTTTGCTTTTGTTTTTCCTCCTCTGCCTCTGCCCCTTGTTCTCCCTCGTATCGACTTTTCGTTGAGTTCTTGTAAGAGGCGCAGTTCCTCGGAAAAAGAAACAATCTCAGAGGGGTTGGAGTTGCTGCTGTCGACAGATCCCATGTCGGAGCTCAAACTAGTACCAGACTCCCATCTCCCTCTATCTGCTGCTCCCAATGCTCGATCTTTATTGAGGTTATAGAGAAGTTTGTCGAATTTCCTCGCAAACGTTAATATTCTTCCACATCTGTAATCTCTCTCGTCTCTCTCAAATTTTCTCTGTTTACGTTCTATGATTTCCTTTTCAAAGATGATGATCTTGTCATTAACTGTGGTCAGGACTTTCTTTACCTCATTCTGGTCTGAGTCTTTTGCCATCTCATCAAGTAAATTATGTATCTGTTCCAGCAGATCTTTATGCTCCTCCCATGCATTTTTGATCAGGATTTGTAGCATTGTTCTTGAGCAGGCTGTGGTATTATCCATCCATGCTTTTAGTACTTCCTGCTTGGGGTTGTTTAATGTAGGCACTATGAAGATTCTAAGTACTCAAGGTATACGGTCGACATCTAAGTAATTCTGGAGAGATGTCGCCTCCCACCATCGACTTAACTCCTTTCTCCGCAGTTTTTCTAAATTGTTGCCTTTTTGTTTAATGCCTGATGTTGTTTGCTGCTGGCTGGTGTTAGTTCCATCCCGATTGCTCTCTGTTGTAGTTTTTTTGAAGATTAAACTTGCAGAAGCCTCTCTGCCTTTCAGGAACTCCATTGCCCACAATGCACTTCGATCATCCGATCGTTCACCCTTGGATCGCGTTTCAACGGACGGCTGTCCTAACGAACCCTGGCTGCTGGCTCACCGTTTTTCAGCTTCCCGACACCCCCGAGGTAAAATATACCTGGAATGGTTGCTACGGAGTCATTCTTCACAGAGTCAGTGTTGTGGTGAGTCTTTCGCGCTGCCGGCGGGCGTTTAAAGTTGATTTGGCGATCAAAGCTGAGTACAATAGCGCGAAAATACGCCCTTCCATACGGGTTGGGGCTCGTCTTGAGCGGGCGCCCCCGCTCTATTAAATCCACCACCCAGCTTACACGAATAAAGTAAGCACGAGCCACTCCGATCCAAGTTGTCAAAGGTGAGATTTATTCCGGGCACAAACGACGCGTTTCGAGCTAAAACAGCTCTTGGTCACATGACCTTTGTTCCGAGTTCACATTATTTTATACCAATCGAGTCACACACGACGCTCAACATAAAGAAAAGACTATGCATTTTTACCAACATCCCATGTCACATAAGTGCGGACAAAAAATTGGACATATAATAAATCATATGTTTCAAAATATGCACTTATTTGGAGATAATCTAATATACATCGATGATATTTTACAAAATATCTTCAACTCAGGTATCATTAATGGCAAAAGAGAAAAAAAACTGTAATAACGTGATTCCCATAGACATCACAGAAGTGGTTTATTTCATGGATAATCATGGGTATAGTACCCTCTATCATGTGTCTTAAACTTCCCCGTGAGTCAATCATAATTTACACTATATCAGTCGTATATATATATGCAAAAGGTAGCCCCCGCTTGTGAAAGCAGGAATAAACGAGCCGCTCCGGTGTGGGGGTGAAAATCGGTGGGTTTATTTGGCAATCAGACGCGTTTCGTCCTCTCTCGGGGTCTTGGTCACATGACCATGTGCAAATTCCACATATATTTAAAGGAACAGTGACAAGCACGACGCAGCGTGCTACAGAGACATAAACAAAAGACTTCAGTGATGTTTTTTTATATATAATTAAATGATAAACGTGACGTTTTTCTTTTGCTGACCCCTCCACCTCAAAAATGCATTACTGGTTATTATTTATCTTTAATTTTCATTTATAGGTAGATAACAGCCCTAGTGTCACATTGTAAGTACATTTTGGATAAACTGTCAGTTAATTCGGGTTTAGTACCCTCGTATTTCCTTAATACGTGTGTTAACTCGATACCTAGATATTGAGCTGTTGTTCACTGCAGACACCATGCACAGATTACCATGGTAATGTGGTAAAATAGGGAGGGAGTTAAATTAAACGGATCCACTGGTTTAGTACCCCTGTGTAGTCCTTGTAGTGTGTCTCCTGACCAGTTAAATGTGCCTATTATTCATGCATAACTGGCTCCTGATGTTTGTCGGTGCAAATGTATTTATAGTGCCATATTACAGTAATACTGTAAAACAGGTAATTAAAAGTGGTTGTGAATGCAACCTACTTCTACCCATTATTCATGCTTATGGAGAGATGACAGTTCGGAAGAACGTCCTACAATCTCCAGTGCTCTTAACAGTTTCACGGTGGCTACTTTCCTTCTGTTATGCCCGAGTATTCTGTCAAGAGAAACAAAAACAGTACACAGTAAATATTACAAGTTCCCTAATATTCTATACATTAACTCCACATTGTAAGAATTAGTACATTATAACATTTGTGCATGGTATTAATGATTGATTTACGTTTTAGAAATATACTTATGGCTCAAGATGGGGTGAGTAACTTAGATCACACATTGGGCGGGGTACAGCATGAAAATGATTCAAACAGGTGATAAACATAAAAACTTTAAATTTCTCCCTTGGTGGAACTAATGGAGTCGGGCAAGGGAAGCAAATCAGGGATTATAGATGTACATGAAGTTCGTCATCATTATTCATCCCTGTAGGGAACATGCTGCCTGCCTGTAAAATGAATCGTGATTCGAGTCTGCGTAAGGCTTGAATTCGATTACCTCCTCTTGGATGTTTCGGTATTGTGTCTAAACCAAAATATTTGCCCTTCGTCCAGTCCCCATTATGGGCTTCGTTGAAGTGTTTGGCTGTACTGTAGCTTAAATCTTGATTAGTTGTGGCTCGCCAGTGTTCGAGAATTGCTTCTTTACTGGGAAGGTTATCGACCCGACATACCACTTCCCACAGGGGCATGTGATAGCATACACCACGAACTCAGTCCCACAACTGATGGGTCTGGGGATCTTCCATTGTTTTTTGGACCTTTGAAGTGTAACTTCTCTGACATTCTCACTGTGACTGCAGGCTTTGCACTTGTTACATTTGTGAAAGCCCCCACTTTGTTCCAGCCAAGTTTTTTTGCTGCTGGTTCGTAGGTGGCTATTGACCAGTATGTCCTGTAAGGACAGATTTTTTCTATATGTGATTGACGGTGCCCTCCCTAGTTTCTTTTCAAGCAACTGGTCTTGGGTTAGAATGTGCCACCTTTTCTTAAGCAGTGCTTTAAGGTCACCTGCCCGTGTGTTATACGTGGTTATAAAACGTACAGGGGTTTCCACTTCACCTAGTCTACCTAGGATTTTGGGTGGTTGAAACAAAGCATCATTCCGGTTGATGGTATCCGCTTTCATGGCACTTTTGCGTAGCATTTTGGTAGGATACCCCCTGTTCCTGAATCTCTTAAGTATGTCATTTTTAGTTCTCTCATATGAGGCTTCAGAGTTGCAATTGCGTTTAGCTCTGAGGAGCTCTCCATAGGGGGTATTCCACCTGAAATTGGGGGGGTGGCAGCTAGCCGCATGGAGGATCGAATTACCTGCGGTCTTCTTCCTGTAAAGATCTGTGGTTAGCTTGCCTTCACTTATGGTTAGTCTGATGTCAAGGAAATCAATGGTCTCCTGGCTATGCTGCATCGTAAATCTCAGGTTCATGCTGTTACAATTTAATCTGTTGACAAATTCCAGCAGATCACATTCTTTGCCCTCCCAGACAAAAAACACATCATCAATAAAACGTAGCCACATACCAATCCTACTGGACCATGGTTCCATGTCTTCACTCCATAGCACCTGCTTCTCCCATCAGCCTACCACAAGGTTGGCATAGCTTGGGGCGAAGCAGGTGCCCATGGAAGTGCCCTGCAGTTGTTTATACCATCTTCCATTAAACATAAAAACATTTTCTGTGAGACAAATTTCAATCATTTGAAGAATCATTTGTGTGTGTTCTAAAAGATGTATACTCCTAGCTTTGAGAAAGTGTTGGCACGCTTTTAGGCCGTCAGTATGTCTGATGCTCGTATAGAGACTTTCCACGTCAAGGCAGATCATACAATATTCTTTTTCCCAGTGTAAGTTTTGGATTTTTTGTAAAAAATCCTCGGTGTCCCTTAGATACGAACTCAGATCTTTTACGTAAGGGAATAGAAAATGGTCTATCTAGACAGATGTTTTCTCAAGTAGACTATTCTTTGAGGATACAATGGGACGGCCGGGGGGGGGGGGTTGATTGGGTCTTTATGTACCTTCGGTAAAAGGTAAAAGGTCGGTGTGGTTGGCGTTTCATTAAGTAAAAACTGACGTTCATCCCAGCTCAAGAGCTCTTTCTCAAACCCCCCTTTCAAAAGATCATGATATCTACGCTGTAGACTATCCAGGTATGATTTATCAACCCTTTCATAGCAAGTTGTGTTACTCAACTGTCTTAGTGCTTCTTGTATGTATTTGTCTCTGTCCATCACGACAATGTTGCCACCCTTGTCCGATGGTTTGATGATAATATTATCATCTTTCTGGAGTGTAGTGATAGCGCTCCACTGTATATATATATAAAATTCAGAGCTGTTGTCACATCAATACACGGCAAACCTTGAAATGGCACAGATATGCATATATGTATATTACCCAGTGATGGTCTCCACTGGGTAGTTATAGTTAGGATCGTGTTTCCATAGGAAATGCAGTTTTTGTTTTGCTTATATATTTCGCACTGTTTGATGAATCATCACAAAACTTTCCCAACTTTCCTAACTCGAAAATTTCAGGGCGATTTGTCAAGCGGGCGCTGAGAAAAAAGGGGGGGTCCTAAAACACGCTTTCTCCATTCATTTTTATCGTAGGAACTTTAGACACAGCTACAGCCCAAACCGCTGAATGTATTTACACCAAATTTGGTAGAAACCTAGATCTTGGTCCAGAAAGAGTGCGTTTTGTGATTTGGTGTAAATAGCTTCAGTTGTTTTTCAGCAATTAATGCTCAAAAACTTTGTATATTTCACGCTGCAGAGGATCCATGGACAAAACAGATCTCTTGGAGAAATCGGATTGGCTGCCACCACATCTAAACAATGATGTGGCGGCAGCTATCTTACAACTCAGGACTCAGTACCAAGTCCTAAAAAATGTGAAAAAAGACACAAGGGGGCAGGGTAGGGATACCCTGACACCCCAGGTGTGGTGGTGAGGACCCAGAGGGACCCACCTGGGGCCCAAACCTTTTTTTTATTTGGGTGCAAATTTGCAGAGGATCTGCAAAATTGCCCCAAAAATCAAATCAAATCAAATCAAATCAAATCATGGGACATTTGTAAAGCGCTCATATCACCCGAAGGTCTCATGGCGCTTACAGGCATCTCCAACTAAAACAGCTGATAGAGGAAAACAGGGTGGTCAGTTGTCAAAAGACCATGTTTTTAGTTCCCTATGAAAACGGTGGTAATCAGCCGTAGCGCGGAGGTGTAGTGGCAATTTATTCCAAAGAGTGGGGGCTAAGAATGAAAAAGATCTTCCTCCATTACGAGTTGTGCGAATTCTGATGGAGGCAAGGAGGTGCTGATTGCTGGATCTGAGGGGCCGGCTTGGTTGGTGCCAGTTCAACTTCTTTTTCCAGTAGCAAGGGCCACTGCCATACATATTTTTGTGTGCCAAACAGAGAATCTTAAAACGCGTTCTCTTTCTCACAGGCAGCCAGTGAAGCCGTCTCAGGTTTGGGGCCGAGGAGAACCTGACGGAAGATTTAAGACCAACCTAGCTGCAGTGTTTTGCAAAACCTGCAGCCTAGATAAAAGATCCTCATTTATAGCTGACAGTAGGGCATTACCATAGTCCATGCGATTGATGATCAATCCCTGGACCAATGGTTTCCTTGCTTCCATGGGGATCCATTTAAAAACTTTACGCAAATTGCGCATAGTACCAAAACAAGACCTAATTATGTGGTTCAACTGGTTTTTCATCCATAAATTATTATCGATTTGGACCACTAGATTTCGAACCGATGGTTTGGGTATTGGACTGGGACCCAGGGTAGCCGGCCACCAATCATTAGTCCAGTGTTTTTGTGCGTTCCCAAAGAAAACTATCTCAGTTTTATCACTGTTTAGTTGTAGATGGTTTTCGTTCATCCACCTATTAACGTGGATCATACAGTCCCTGAAGCGGGCCTTGGTGTCTATGGGGTTTTGACCAAGGGTGACTAGAATTTGAGTGTCATCAGCATATGACATTACGTCAAAGTCGTACAATCTAATCACCCTGGCCAGTGGTGTTACGTAGAGATTGAAAAGTGTTGGGCTCAGAATAGAGCCCTGTGGTACTCCCATCGTGACTGGCCTACTACAGGAACTGATGTCGCCAACTTGGACAGTGGTAACTCGATCCATCAGATAGCTCTTAAACCATCCCAGGGCCTTTCCTCTGACACCAATCTCCCCAGCCGTTGTATTAAAATGCTGTGGGAGATGGTGTCGAAAGCTGCTGACAGGTCTAGTAGAATGAAAATAGAGGATTGTCCTCTATCCAGTGATAGTCTGATATTGTCCACTACCTCTACCAGCGCTGTCTCAGTGCTGTGGGCGGCCCTGAAACCAGACTGTGAGGGGTCCAATAAACTCAGCTTGTGTCCCCCCGAGCCTTGGGGAGGCCCAGGGATCCCCATCCCCTAGGGCTAAGGTACAAAATAAAGGGAGGGGGCATGCAGCCCACCTCCCATAGACTCTAAAAGCCCGGCGGACCCCATCCCCCAGGAGCAAGCTCAATCACTGTGTCCCGAGGAGCCCACCTCCCGGACAGAGTAGTTTCCTGTTTCACAGGTGCATTTTTAAATGTCCTGCCAGGCGGGCGCACACAAGACTTCCCTGCCTGCAGGAGTGCGGGCAGGGAAGGCATGTCTGTTCCCACCCAGCGGGAGCTTTAAACATACTGCCCCTCGCAATGCACAGTCTTCTCTTCAATGATGTTAGTTCAAATGTTGCAGTGATGTTAACAATGATGTTATAGAACATGCATGAGTGATGTAAAATGTGCGGTAATTAGCTGTCATGGCGATGGCACAAGTAATAGTTACCTTAGGGCACTGGTGATTTTCAGTGCTTTTTTTGTCTAAAATGTTACGTTGTCACTGAAATTTTCACTGAACTATAAAGTCACTTTCACCTTTGTTTTAATCAGTGAATTTCTAGTATTTATTTTTGCATAAAGTACTATTTTAGTACCATACGTAAAGCCCACAGCCTTCATCAGTGCATGGCAAGGGTTGGCCACAGGGCCTGCAGTCACCCACTTGCAAGCAAGCCACCCCACACTTCACATGGCCTTCGTCCGTGTACTCCATGGGGTTGTCCACAGGGTGTAGCCGCACTCAGGCAGAACCCCATCCCCCGGGGCAGATTTGTCGAAAAATGGGAGGGTCGTGTAGGCCCCGGGAACTCTATCCTCTGGGGCCTTTTCTTATTAAGGTGAGAGAGGCACGCAGCCCCCCTCCCCGAGGCACTTTAGGCCCCAGGGACCCCGTCCCCTGGTGCCTTTGTTTTTAATTAACAGGAGTAGGACACACGGCCCTCCTCAAACAAAGGGCCCCAGGACTCCATCCCCAGGGCCTTTTTTTTAAATTAAGGGGAGTGGGGTGTACGACCCCCATCACCAAGCCACTAACGGCCTCCGGGACCCCATTCCCTGGGTCCAAAAGATATTTATAATGGGGAGGGGGCGCACAGCCCCCCTTCCCTGCCACACAAGGGACCCCATCCTCTGGGGCCAAAACACATATTTTAGTGTGAGGGGCGCACATCCCTTCTCCCCAAGCCACTATGAGACCCAGGGACCCCATATCCCAGGGCCCTATATGTGACAGAGAGAGGGTTCCTGGCGGGCGCGGAGGGAGCCCCCATGGCCCCGCAGGCTCCCCACATGCACCCATCCTGGGTGTTGTAGAAGCCAGCATTGCTCCCACCTGGTGGGAACAGCTGCTACTTATTTGGTTGCAGGAGCAATCTGAGTTTTTCTGCCTATAAGAGAGTGGGCAGGGAAACAAAAGTGTGCTCCAACCCGGCGGAAGAATTTTCAAAGTTCCCGCCAGGTGGGAGCACACTTGTTTTCCTTGCCTCTGCTCCTCTGGGCAAGGAGCCACTGGGTCCTAGGAGTGGCCTTACTGGGATGAAGTGTAACAGCTGACCCTGGGAATGGGGTCCCGAGGGGATTTTGAGGCTCAGGAGGGGAGCTGAGTGCTCTTATTCCCCATACTAAAGTGTTAACCTCAGGGGAAGGTGTCCCCGGGGCCCATTGCTGGCTCAGGGAGGGGTGGTACTAGCCCCCTACCCATTTATAAAGCATTTTATACATATAATACATTTAGACTCCGGGGGATTGGGTCCCCCGGGCCTATACAGGCTTGTGGAAAGAGGCTGTGTACTCCCTCCCACTTTTGTTTTTTATAGAACTGACCGTGGAGATGGGGTTACCAGTCCATAATCAGCCTGGGGGGGCACATATCCCCTCCCCCTTATATATGAACTTTGGCTTCAGGGATGAGTCCCCAGGGCCTCTATGACACCCTGGGAGGGTGGGACATGTGTCCCTCTCACCTTTGATTTTACCGGTTGCCCCTGAAAACGCTGCAATCCCACATGAGTCCCTCAGGACTCCTCGGGATCGCAGCATTTTTCTTTTCTTAAATATTTTGACCCCAAATCCTAGAGGGTCAGGGTTTCGCTACAGTACACTCTTACAAAGTTATTCACATTTCAGCACAGGACAGGGGACTTGTATTGGCTGCCTGCAAACAAAAATCTTCTTGTGCAAGCAGCCAATCAGAGAGCTTGCTCCGCTGAAGTGTATCTCCCAGGGGAGCAAATTGGCCCAAGGGAAAAGAAAGATCCCTGGGCCAATCAGAATACTCTATTTTGTAAATTACTTTTGAGGGACTCTTGCAAGAGTCCCTCGAACCCAACCATCCAGATATACAAATATTTTTGATCCTTAGTTTTTCAAAAACTACTGAACGGATTTACACCAAATTATAAAAATCATGCTTTCTGGACCAAAATCTAGCTTCCTGCCAAATTAGGTGTCATTTATTTCAGCAGTGTTTGCAGTAACACTGTCTAAAAAGTCCATGGAAAATGAATGGGGATTATGCATTTTGAGAGCCCCTCTTTTTCTCGGTCCCCGCTTGATGGATCACTCCAAAACATTTTATTTGCAAAGTAGACAAAAATAGAGACTTTTTGAACATTTTCGTGAAGATTCGGTAAATGGCACCAAAGTTATGAGCAAAACAAAAAAGGCATTTCCTATGGTTACGCTGACCTAACTATAACTACCCAGTGGCGACCGGCACTAGGTTATTTTAATTAAAAAAATAATATATATATATATGCAAAAACAGAAGCAGAGAACTCTGGGTAGTTCTCAAGTTTAGGTGGAAAGCAGCTCCAGTAAGAGCACTCTCAACACCAGCGACACTCTAAATTTGCTCACCTCAAATGTCTGCTTTTCTATCAAAGTTTTTAAGCATAGGATTAGCAGTGCTATCCACGCCGAGATAGAAAGGGACAAAGTCTTTTGCCATTTTTACAGCAAAGTCTTTAAGCATAGGATTAGCACAGTGCTATCCCTGCCGAGCTGTAAAATGGCCAAAGCCTTTTACCACTCCAGGCACAGTATTACAGCTTTGGATTGGTAAAATACCATCCAAGCCAACCTGAAATTAATAAAAGCAACCCCTGACACGTGTTTCGCTCTCGTTAGAGCTCTTCAGAGAGGTATAGCTTTGTCCAGACACAAGTCCCTCTCTATCTCGGCGTGGATAGCACTGCGCTAATCCTATGCTTAAAAACTTTGATAGAAAAGCAGACATTTGAGGTGAGCAAATTTAGAGTGTCGCTGGTGTTGAGAGTGCTCTTACTGGAGCTGGTTTCCACCTAAACTTGAGAACTACCCAGAGTTCTCTGCTTCTGTTTTTGCATAATTTATTCGTCACTCTATGCCTAAAAGGGTTTTGTTTTGACATATATATATATCTCCCCTTCAAAAGGTGGAAGGAGTGTCTCCACCAATCCAGTGAGACGCTTCGTTTCCTTAAAGTGGACAGTGAATTTGTGAAAGAGCAAAGGCATCTGAGGAAGGCACGGAGTGCTGAAATGCATTATGCCGCTCGCTTTTTAACTGAAATTAAAGGAGTTTGAATCTGCTTACCTGTGTGGGCTCTCGTCTTTCCAACTGGAAGGTTCGCTTGGTTCTGATGTTGTGTGCGCGGCCACTCGCACTTAAGCCCCCACCCTCAAGAGTTCGGCGGATTGTGGCAAAAGGTGGAATGTCTCAAGGCGCTTGGGAAACGCCGGACCACCGTAACTCTCAGCGCATTGCCAGGCCGGTCAAAACTGGGTTATGACTTCATAAGATGCCTCTGCTTACTCAGGCGAAAGTATTCCGGCGCACTGGGGGTATTATTGGTTGGGTGAAGGTCAGCTATTCCAGCACCCTTACACTACAGGATCCACAATGCAGAGGGAGCTGCAGACACCGCCCACTGGGGCAAGGACTTCCACGTGTGTCTTTGCAGCAAGTGGACTCGGGGCAGCGAGTCCGAAAAATCTCCCCTTCAAAAGGTGGAAGGTGTGTCTCCACCAATCCAGTGAGACGCTTCGTTTCCTTAAAGTGGACAGTGAATTTGTCAAAGAGCAAAGGCATCTGAAGAAGGCACGGAGTGCTGAAATGCATTATGCCGCTCGCTTTTTAACTGAAATTAAAGGAGTTTGAATCTGCTTACCTGTGTGGGCTCTCGTCTTTCCAACTGGAAGGTTTGCTTGGTTCTGATATATATATATATATATATATATATATATATATATATATATATATATATATATATATATATATATCCAGTTACCATTCCAAGTGCATTCACGCACAAACGAGGATACGGACAACTCGATTTGCTGGTGCCCAGTGAGAACTTTATTTCAGTACAGTGTTAGTCCATGACGAGTTTCGGCCACTTCTGTGATCACATACATATATATATATATATGTTGAAAAGAACAGCTTCTAAAGACAGTGGTCCCCAGACAGAAAATAAGTTATAAATCAATAAATATAGACCCAATCAGTACTATATTGTAGACATCTGTCCAGCCGGACAGATATTTAATATGCAGTCAAATAATGTTTACAGACAATAAACATGGAACAGTTTAAGTGGGACACAAGCCTGCATCCAACTTAGCAAGAAAGACGTACAACATAAAGTAAGGGGTTCAGGCAAAGGAAATTGTTTGTTTCAAGCACATTTCTAATAGAACAAACAGAATATACATGAGACACCATTACATAGAAATTAGAACATTTTCAAAGGGTGTATATGGTGTACAAGGTGTCGACGGCGTTTCGATCCCTTAAAGGAATAATGGGATCATCCTCAGGACATTATAAATAACATGCCTGTTTTCATATGGCTTAAATTGCTAGAACCATGGAAAAAATGGAGGGAAGGAAAAGGGAAAAAATAAGTTAAAATTAGACAAATGAAAGTGGCGTATATCCGAAGTGCTTGTGAGATTGTCTCTAATGTGCTGTCCGACGTGATGCGAGGCGCTCCTGAACATGAGAACATGCACGTGGATTTAACGTGCAGTGAAAACTATATATAAAAAAGGTGAAGCGAAGGGATAGAAAAAGAGAGGGAAGTTAGGCCGACGATCAAGATGGAAGCGAGATCTGGCGTAGGTGTTGGAAAAGTGAGAATATCTCTAACAGTAGCCGTGTAGTGGGTGGCCGGCAAAAGGAAAAGACAGAGCTGAAAGTACTGAAGGGTGACGGGCGCTAGTATCTATGTACGTATCATAAGGGGAGGTAGCGCTACAGTACACAATGGCACAGGGGGAGGTAGAGGACACATTGGGCACGTAAGGTGAGCTATGGCTTACTCAACGTGAAGAATGGAGCTGTGACAAAAGGTCTTGAGAATCAAGAAGAACGGAAGGCCACCGGCATAGGAACTGTAGGGATGGTGGTCTTAGGTATAATCCTGGGGAGTATGCACTGGAGTCAAGCTTCCTGCAGTAGGTAGAATGGGGCAATTGAGGTTATTGAGGGGGAGGAGGGGGTTGGGTATGGAAAGGTAACCGCGGTGTGCAAGGCGAGCGTGCTTACCGGTTAAGGGAGTTCCATTGTGGACATAATTCCAATGAAAAGCAAGCAGCAATTGCGGTCTTGAGCCGTAATACAGGCCAGTGCTAGAAGGAAGGAGCAAGGAGGAAATTAGGATAATGCAAGTGTCAACGGTGGTAGAGGAAAACGGCGTGCAGGGCTATCACGCTTACCGTATGTAATCTAGGGTCCGTCACAGCCTGGGTGTTTCCGGTCACAGAATTGAGTGAACCGGGAGGGAGCATTATATATGGGGCCCTCCAATTGGGAGAAGTGGGTCAGGTGACCAAGAATAGTAAAAATGGAGGAGAGACTGGTGGTTGCCAAACCAGCGGCCATCTTGGAACATGAAAGAATTTATGTGCACATACTTAAAGTGGCTAAAAAACCGAATATAGGCAAAAAGGAAAGTTAACAGGAGTGGCAAATCTGGCCACCTTAGAATAGCATAGAGCAACAGGATACTCTGTACATTTCTGGAGCGACAAAATCGGTAAAAGGACCTACAAGAGGCATCAATAGAGAGAAGCACATTGGACATTTAAAATGACATAGCAGGGGAGTTCAAAGAGTAATTGTCTATGTTTAGAATAGCATAGAGCAACATGATACTCTGTACATTCCTGGAGCGACAAAATCGGTAAAAGGACCAACAAGAGGCATCAATAGAGAGAAGCACATTGGACATTTAAAATGACATAGCAGGGCAGTTCAAAGAGTAATTGTCTATGTTTAGGACCAAGAGCGCATAGATACTCAAAAGCAGTCACAGTTAGATCAATGAAGTCCAGTCCTCCAGAAGATTGAGGCCTGTATGAATACTTCCAGTTCTCAAGAACAGCAGCACTTAGCCAATCCGCTTCCTGTGATACCGGTGCCAGCAGCGGCGGTAGCAACCGCTATATTTATTCAAAGGGAATCTTTCCAGGCAATCCCAAAAAGAAGACAGCGGCACACCAGAGGACAGCACAAATAGTTTATTGTGCCCACAATAAACTATTTTGTGCAGTCCTCTGGTGTGCCACTGTCTTCTTTTGGGATTGCCTGGAAAGATTCCTTTGAATATATAAAATATATATATATATATATACCAACAACGAAGTTTGCTCTTACCCAAGCCTCTTCTGACGGCGTTCGCGCGGCGGGGTGGCGAGTCCCAACAAATCCTCTCAAAAGCTGCTGGAAATATCAATAAAACAGCATGCTGTGGACTCAGCTTCTTTTGCAAAGATGTTATTTTAATGGTGTTGTTGTGCCACCATTAAAATAACATCTTTGCAAAAGAAGCTGAGTCCGCGGCATGCTGTTTTACTGATATTTCCTGAAGTTTTTGAGAGGAGATATATATATATATATATATATATATGAGAAAGCAGGACGCTAAAACTCCACTTGAGGACACAGGCACTTTATTAGCATTAAGGGGGTGGTGGCACCTGACGCGGTTCGGCTCCCAATGAGCATTATTCATAGGTAGGCAAACCAAATCTCAATTGACCCCAGCTGTTGCCAGATCCACGTGATTCCATAGTCTAGAGGTCCTTCAATGCCCAGAATGCACCATGTTGGAATATGAATGTCCAAAATGGACAGCAGTGCATGCTGTTAAAGTTCTTGCAATACATTCAGCACTGCAGCCACCGATGTAAGTATCTGCATTTCATGGCACTTCTATTTGTGGTGTTGCAGATCGCTGCCACAATTCCCAATGTCTTTTTAGTGCCCGCGCCCAAAGTCGATAAGAGGAAAACATCACCTCTCACCTCCCTTTCTCGCCGCCACAGGGATACATTTAACTCAGGATAGTCCTTTTCTTTATCTGAGTGGGGGCCAGCGGGTCAGGCTCACACGGCTGCGCACGCAGTAATCAATCCATTTCTCCGACTTCAGTGAGCCCCAGACCCTGCAGGGAGGTTTCAGCTACCAAGGTGAAGGAAGTGACCCGTTTAGGGTCACTCAGGTCACTCTAGACCTACGCTAGCCTTCCATGCAATGAAGAGTTGATGATGCAGTAGAGAATGCCAACAAGCTAGTTTATTCGGAATTTACACTGCAGTGGAGTCCAGCCTAACCAGCCTCTACTACTGGCTGACGAAGGACTGACTTGAACAAGCATAAAGTTACATTATGTAGGTTGCAGAGCCCACTAAGACCCGCCTATTATGGAAAAGTACTGGTAGCTGTCGTAATACAATAGGGGTACAGTGTATGAGTTTCAGTTCCACAGCCTGGCGCATGCTATCTACTGCCCATGGTCGTCTAGCTTATCCTCCCCACCAGACAGGTGGGAGAAGGCCTTGATGTAACAGTAGAAGAATGTACTAACAAGCAAAATCTTAGCATTGAAGAAACAAAACTTACCAAGGGCTATTTCTCAGAAAGAACAAACATAACAGTTTCCTTTTTTCTTATACAATGGCATCTAACAAGACAAAATGGCAGTGCACATGTCAATCGGACTAATATAATGCCGGCATCCACTGATTACATATTTCACACAATATACGTATTAATGCATTAGTTATATCAATGCTAACATCACTTTGAGTATAATGCGAATAATATGGTCATTTTCAGTTCTATTCTAACAGACCCTCCTTTTAGCATTGATTGCTAAATGACAATCGTCTTTATTAGTGCCATCAAGGAAGGGTCTTTACAATTCTAAGCAAAGAGTAGATATATATTTATGTGCTTGTATATATATACTAACAGACAAAAGATAGAACCAAAACTGATATTTAGTCAACAAACTTTGGGGATAGACTCAACAATAGAAGGTGAAGAACCAAAAATCTCGTCATCTATATTCATCATATGATCGACCTCCTGTTGGAGCATGATCTTTGTATTGGTGTCACGGATTGAGAATTATTTAGGAGTTAAATAGGCGGTACAATAGGAGCAACATAAGAGAAGGCACTGAATCAAAACACAACAGCAGATCAGGATAGCTATAAAATATATTATCTTCTCTAAAATCCAACCCCAACCTCCAAACAGGGACCAGCTCCAATTACCACTCTGCATGCCTTGAACATTTTCTATAATGTTTAAAATATGTTTGGTAATATGTTTCTCCATATTAGTGATACCTACTACACACTGATCTCCTATTACTGAGCATGCACCACCGTTTTTAGCTAAAATAAAATCAACTGCATATCTAGTCTGTTCAGAAAATATTCTCATGCTCTCTAATTGAATGGTGTGGTCACGCATTGCTGCCACAGTAGTATTGGACAATATCTGTAATTTACAGCCGAAATATTCCCTGGCCTTTTCAGTCCTACTCATAGCCATGCCCCTTAAAGTGAAAATAGCAGACAGAATATAACCAAAAGTGATGCCATTACTGTAATTATTTATTTCTATTTCTGTTACTCCTTCACAAAATTCTTTCGTAAGTGTTCTTATTACCCATTTTTTCTGTCTATGAGTATATCTGCAAGGGACTCCTACAGGTAGCACCATACCAAGGGCTACATCATTGGTGCCATTATGAACATTTGAATATGTTCCGTTTGTGAGGAAAAAGAATCCAGGGTAAGCATATATTGGTCTGTCATAATCCACAGTTGCATAACGAGAATTACCGACAACAGTTGTAGAACCCCTCACACTCTTTAAAGGAAAAGTCTGTTTAGACATAATTACTCCGGAGCAATTGATGTACAAAATAGAGTCAGTACTATTTAGAATGGGGCAACAAGCAGGATAATAACCAGCTTTCTGGGGAACTATCACTTGTTTGTAATGCCAGCCTACTAATGTGATGTTTTGCTCTTCAAAATAAAAATTATCACAATTGGTATTATTGTCACAACCGGGGTACCCTATTCCTGTGGGCTGACGATGATACAAACATGGCCCTGGGTAACCTTAGCCGAATTCCCCTTTTACCTCAACGAAATTTGTCTGCTTGGAATATGTATAATTTATTAAAGACAGAGGATAAGCAGTCCATAGGCTAGTAACAGAGTCTGTAGGATAACAAGCAACACCATTACCGAAAAATCTTTTATGCGTGTCTAGAAAAACATTATTTGAGAGCATTCGTTTTCGTCTTGGTGTGGAAGAAACATTATTACTAGAAACAGATGAATCACTTGCATGTTCTAATACCCAGAGAATCCCACCAAATATGATCATTAACAAAATAGCAAGCAAAAAGAAATGTATCCTCCGCTGTCTTATCCAGAATAGTTGGGGGAAAACGACAAATTCTAATAGCTGTTCTTCATCCCCCATCAGCCTACCAAAAGGATACATGACAACTTTATTCACTACAATGAGAAGTTTCAGAAAAAGACTACTGAATGGAACCCACGGTGGAAGGATACACAAAAAAATATAAAATCAAAACAAGGAAAAGAAATGTATCAGGGTCCGTTACAAGCCTCCCTGGCAGGCTTCTATTGTTCAATCCTCGTTGGTGCTATGACGCACAGGTCGGTAGAGTCACACTGCTGCAACTCGTCTGCAAATGTTCACGAACCTCAGGATAGGGTACTCTTCCCCCCCGGGAAAACACCCTCAGCTTATCCTGTCCAGTGTCACTGACAGTGCACCAATTATTCCGATCCTAACTGAAAGAAACACCCAATCAAAGGAACATGTTGTTAATCTTTTTCCACGAAGTCCATCCCTGCTACACTTCACTAATCCTTTGGTGTACTATCCTTCCGTCGAGGACGCAAATGGTACCTTTTTACTCCAGGAACTGTTTCATCTTGCAACAGGATTTGAAATTCAGGTGTCGGAGAGCGAGGCTCAGGTTTCTGTCGATTAGGCGAGGAGGAACCCTGTGCAGTTTTAATTTCTGGGGGAACTGCTTCATTCAAAATGGCCTTACTCTCGTCTTCAGTGTTGGCCCAAGTCAGCTGAGCATCAGAAAAAGGCACGAAACGGGGGACATGCTCTGTTTCATGGTCCCCTATTCCTTCTTGCACCCAACGATCATAAGGGAGGGGGAGAGGAACCCGTCGGCAGTGCGTAGAGTGGATCCAGTGTTTCCGACCTTCCACTCTCACTGCCGTCCTCGTCGTAAGGAAGACCAAGAAGGGTTCTTTCCACCGGTGTTCCAAACAGTTCTTTCGCTGAAAGTTCTTGATCAAAACGTACTCCCCGGGCTGTATAAGGTGCCCAGGTCCTTCTGGTGCTGGAGGCAGCGTCTCGTGTATCTGTTGATGACTAAAACGTAGACTTTTAGTAAGGTCATACAGATAATCAATCAACAAAGGGTGCTCTATCTCGGAATATTTCTTGGGTCAAGGGACACCCCACACAGTCGCAGGACGTCCAAAAACCACCTCATATGGGGATAGCCCTGTCCTAGTGTGTGCAGTCATTCTAGTAGACAATAGAGCAAGGGGTAATGCATCTGGCCACTGTAACCCAGTACTTTCTGTTATCTTAGCCAATTTTAACTTAAGGGTGCCATTGTATTTTTCAACCAGGCCCGCTGATTGAGGATGATTTGCTGCATGAAATTTCTGTTTAATGTGCAGACCTTCACACACCAATTGAATCAATTTGGCGTTGAAGTGACTGCCGTTATCACTCCAGATCAAGCGGGGCAAGCCGTAGCGTGGGAAGAACTCTTTTAGAAGAGCCTTCGCCGTGGCCATGGCTGAATTTTCCTTTGTTGGGTAAGCCTCAACCCATTTGCTAAATGTGCAAACCACTACCAATACATATTTCAAATTGTTAACCTGTTGCATCTCTATATAATCCATCTGAAACACCTCAAAGGGAAAAGAAGGTGGTGCAAAATTTCCAGAAGGTGTAGGGGTACCTTTTCCAGGATTGTGTCTCATACATATAATACAGTGCCTTACAAGGTGGGCAGCAACTTTCGAAATATTGTCATTCTGCCATACTGGATCAAATACTTTACAAATTCCTTTTGCGCTAATATGAGCTGGGCCATGTGCCATGCTAACTACAGGAAAAACATATGCATTAGGTAACATCCATCTTTGCTTCACCCCTTTGTCAGTCCAGCACACTTCATCATCCAACCACCCTGTACTTTCCTGCCATACAGCCAACTCTTCAAGTGTTGCTTCAGACGTTATTTCCCTGACGCTGTCCAGTGTATTTTCGAACATGGTAACATCCGGTACCCATCTAGCAGGGCCTGCCACAAACATTTTCGTCATCTTTGATCTAGCTGCCTCTTTTGCTGTTTGATCTGCAAAGGCATTTCCTCTCCCTACATTGTCAGTGATTGCTTTATGGGTGCTACATTTCACTATTGCCAATCGTTTAGGAAGTGTTAAAGCTGTCAAAAGTCTTTCTATCAATGGACCATGCTGTGTCTTGGTCCCATGTGAAGTCAAAAATCCTCTCTCTTCCCAGAGGCGTCCAAAATTATGGGCCACCCCGAAGGCGTACTGACTGTCAGTATAAATATTGACAGCCAGACCTTCGCTTAATTCCCATGTGTGCAAAAGAGCTATCAGCTCCGCAGCCTGAGTAGATTGGTAGGGAACGCGCACTGTCTCAACTATAGTGCGTAGCGTAGTAATAGCATACGCCGCTGTAGTTGTGCCATCTGACAATTTGAAACAAGAGCCATCGACATATAGTTCCCCTTGCGGGTCAGATAAAGGAACATCAGTCAAGTCTACCCGTCCCTTCGTCTCTTCTTCAGTATGAAACAAACAATCATGGACATCTTGGTCCTTTTCGTCTGAAGGGAGGGCAGTAACGTGGCTGGATTCAGACTGGCACATCGTTTGATGACAATATGTGGTGCAAATAACGTTAACTCATATCCAGTAAGACAAGCACTGGTAAGGTGCTGCGTCTTTGTCTTGTTCAAAAGTATATCCACAGCATGGGGTACCATTACTGTGAGATCATGATTGAGGACGAGCCCTGCCGACTGTCGTATAGAGACTGCAGCAGCCGCCGTGGCTCTTAAACAACTGGGGAGAGCTCTGGCGACAGGATCAAGCGTAGCAGAAAAATAAGCACACGGCCTCTGCTTACCACCAAAGGCTTGTGTTAACACCGAAAGCGCACACCCAGCCGTCTCATATACGTACAGTACGAAATGCTTCTGATAGTCAGGCGTACCAAGCACAGGTGCAGCGCAAAGCGCAATCTTTAATTGTTCAAAAGCATGCTGGCATTCATGCGTCCAAGGTAAAGGTTCATGCACATCTTTAGTAATCAAATGAAGTAAAGGCTGTATTAGTAAAGAATAAGCAGGGATCGAGTGACGACAATACGAGGTGATGCCAATGAAAGCACGCACATCTCTCTGTGTCACAGGGACAGGCATCTTAACTATGGCATCAACTCGTTCGGGTGTTAACCTCCTACCCTCCTTCAACAGCAGGTGACCTAAGTAGGTGACCTGCTGTTGACAATATTGGAATTTGGAAAGGGACACTTTATGCCCCGCACCCGCCAAATGTTTCAACAAGATAAAGGTAGCCAAGGAGGTCATCCACATATTGCAATAATACATTACCTGCGGGAAGAGAGAGAGAATCCAATTGACTTTTTAAGGCTTGACTATAAATACTAGGACTTTCAGTATACCCTTGAGGAGCCCTGCAGAATTGGAAACTCCTTCCAGCTAGGGCAAAACCGAAAAGGTGCCTGCTGTCGGAGTGAATAGGAATACTAAAGAAAGCATTCTTTAAATCTATTACAGAAAAGAACTGAGCTGTGGAAGGCACCATCGTTAAAAGAACAGTGATGTCTGGCACCACTGGGAACTGTGGAACAACTACTTTGTTGACCTCCCGGAGGTCAATTACAAAACGATAGACATGAGGGTGGGTATCAGGAGAATATAACGCTGCCTTCTTAAGAATAGGGAGTATAGGGCTATTGCATATGTTTCCTGCTGTCTCCTCAACCACCCCTGATTTAATCAGGTCCTGTATAATCTGCATCAGTGCCTGTTCTCCTGCCTGTGATATCTTATACTGAGGAATACGAGGGAGCACAGCATTCTCCTTAACTTTTATAGAAACTGGTGGTATGGGTAGCAGCCCCACATCTGTATCCCCTTTTGCCCACAATGAGGATGGTACGTCTTTAAATTCAACTGGATGGGGTGCATCTTTTGCCAAACACTGTTTTGCCTTAGCCACATTAGGTCCAATAGTCATATACACACCATCTGGGGAACAGGAAATGGTAGCATGTAACTTTTTCAACAAATCCAATCCCATCAAATTCTCGCCACAATTAGACGTCAACAAAAATGGAGAGTCCACAGTAAAAGGACCCAATGTTAAAGCAAGGGGTGTGGAAATGGGGCTCACAACCGGCACGCCTGAAAAGCCTACCGAAACATTATTACGGCCAGACAGAGTTGCCCCAGGGACCAGTTTATGTGAAACAGAGCTATTCATCGCACCTGTGTCCACCAAACATTTCTGTACGGAGCCATGCAAATCTGCTGTGACATAAGGACCACACGGATCTACAGGAATTTGGACTGGACCCTTACCCTGCCCTTGGCTGTCCTAGCCATACAACACTCCCGCAGCATCGTCCGTAGCATAATCATCATGATAGTATTGTCGTCCCCGGGGATCATCAAAATAATTTGAATGAGAACGATCCCCTGAAGGCACACCCACTTGCCTTTCTTCCCTATTAGCCTCATAACCGCCTCTTCCTCGCGAACCTCGCCCTCCGGGAACAGCAAGCTTTTGTAACAAATCTGGGCACTCACTCCGACAGGGTCCCTCCTTTTTACAGTAGGCACACTGGTTTAACCCCAAACGTGCACCACCTCTCGCAACACCTCGGCCCCTTTGAGTCGGACCGCCACCACGTCCCCTTCCAGACCCTCTAGCAACTTGCTGCAACAATACTTTTGTTTTCAAATCCTTACTCTTCTTCTCTACCTTGTCTTTTTCTTCATTTTCACGATGCTCGTAATACTGAGCCATACTCAATATCACTGAAGGGGAAGAGGTAGTCCAGGTACTCTCTGAGGCCTGTAGCCGGGCCGCAATTTCCGGAAGCAAATTTGTAACAAACCTATTAACAAACAAACGAACGCCCCCTTCCACTGACAAGTCCTGCCCACTGAAATCCAAGAAAACCCCTTCAAACCTTGTAAAAAAATCTGATACACTTTCCTCTTTCTTCTGTCTACATGCTGTTAGCTTGTCCCAATCAACCCGTCGAGGTGGGATAAGGGAATGCATATACGTAATAATATGATTCGGCAAAGCCAGAATCTCAGCCCTAGGTTTTTCACCGGGCTTTCGCTCTGCATCCCACCCTTTAATCTCGTCCCACGTACCGCCTAGCTCCACCCTATGGTCTTGAGTATGTACCTGTCTCCATATATCCACCGGTACTAGTAACCCGAAGAAAATTTCTATGTCTGCAAGAGTCATAACTGACGAGGAGGCTGCCTCTGTCAGCTCCTTATAGTACGCTGTGGGATTCTTTCGTGGGTCTGGTAATTGACCCTTAAGGGCCAATACCTCACTCCTTTTCCATGGAGTATAAACCCACTGTTCCTGAAAGCGAGCCTCCACCCGTTGTTGGACCACCTCATTTCTTTGGTTCCTCTGCTCTGGGATCTCAGGATGAAAAATAGGATGCACCTCCCTCATCGGAAACTGGGAGTTCCCAACCGGAGTATTACTTTGTAATTTCTCCCGATAGCCTATCAACGTCCCCACATTACCAAAAACCTCCCCAGGGGCCATGCCAGCTGAATATACTCGATCTCGAATATCATAAATTATTTGAGGGGCTGTGCCCCCAATACACTGTTCCCATAAATTGATCAAAGTAGCTGACATATGTTGGAGGGCATGCTGCTGTACAAACGGATCAAAATCTTTCATTACACTCCATATATCCTCCGCACTATAGATCGTACTCCGAGCCCACTGCGCTGCTTGATTTGCCACCATCCTCTTTTCTTCCTCACCTACATTTGATCGAGTTAACACCTGTTCCATTCGCTCTTGTACTGTTGCCCAATTCCCTCTATCCGGCCCCCTTACTGGTGTTTGAACGCTACATAACACAGTAGGTAACAACCATGGGGAAGACATAAATGACACAGGTAAAGGAGAAGATGTCTCCAGTGGCTGTGTAGTGGGGCCAAGGGAAGGAGGAGAAACAAAAGCAGACATAACAGACGTCACAGGGATGCCCGCAGTCACCGCACTCGTAATCGTTAAGGCAGAAGGGGGGGCAGACAAAACAGGGGCCGAAGCCGCCGAGCTCACAGGAACACTTAAAGAAGGTGAAGGAACATCAGGATATATTCTCTGTGGGGCATACGGAGGTGGAGGACGGGTCTCCAATAGTTCCTCCACAAAAGTATCCCCCTCCTCTCTAACCACATATGACTTATCACACTGTAACCGAAATTTCCTATCTGCACACTCAATAGCTTTTTCTGTCTGTTCTCTATCAAACGCTACAGCTTTCTGCACCACTGTCTGCATTGCTTTCTTCCTAGACACCTTCTCGGGCCTTATACGTCGCTGTTTGGCTTCTTTCTGCCATACCTGCAAGGTATCGAACATTGACTGCCTACTTCTTCTAGCGAACAATTTATCTTGGAAATAATTCAATTTCTGTTCATCAAAAGTACCATCAAGTGGCCACTGAAGCTCAGCATTGTCTCTCGTATATTTGTGCCACAATGTACGAAACATAATAGGGCCAATGCAATGCTTCACATACATCTCAAAACCCAGAGTGCCTTCCGGAGGCGCGGGCTGCCGTTCCTCCAGTCTGTTTTCCGCTGAGCATCTTCGACACCCAAAACACCACAATTTACTCCAACAAGACATCTTAGCATCAGACACTTCCACTCATCACACAGACACGCACTCCCTCACAATACAAACAAAAAGCTCTCAAGAAGCAGTCCAAAAACTGCACCAAAACAAGACAGTCCTCAGACTGCACCAAAACAAGATAGGCTCTAGCCCCAGGCCTTTTCAGGAATACCGAATTACCAGGTGGCCTGGCGGAACGCTTTCAAACGCCCCGTATCACAAGGGTCCGCAGACCTACCAAATTAATCAAGACGGTGCCGCACTTACCAAAGCTCACCTGGTGCACACAGGTCAAACAAGATTATTCTCCACTGCTGACTCTTCACACTTAAACAGTCAGATACAAGGGTTTCGCCTCTTCAGGACCCCAGCCGAGATGACCACTAGACGAGGAGCCGCCCGATCAGACAGGCGGGGCAGCTGCGAGAACTAACACTCGATCGTGTGGGGTACCCCGATCCGCACATCCGACCAGACGCAACCCCAACCTCTACAACCCGTCTACGGGCGAGATGGGTCATTTGGTGGAGTCCCTGTTCGGGCGCCAACTGAAGGAAGTGACCCGTTTAGGGTCACTCGGGTCACTCTAGACCTCCGCTAGCCTTCCATGCAATGAAGAGTCGATGACGCAGTAAAGAATGCCATAACTAGTAAGGAGGACCCCCTCTAAGAGAACTGAGGTCAGGGAGAAGAGGGGAACACAGCTAAAGAATATATAAAGAACTCCCTCACGACCTATATTTCTTTTGTTTATGTGAACATCAGATATGGGCTACACTTATAATTTATGCAATTTGACACTTTGACCATATGATTTAATTATCATAATTTTATTATTCAAAAATACATATAATTTTTTTTTACCTTTTCGTTTTTTTATAAATATGAAACCATAAAAATATTCATTTACATTTATGTGCGGTATTTTTTATACATGATTATACACTCATAACATTTGAGGAACACATATAATATATAGTTCCAGACCCCTACAAAAATATATAATCAACTACCTATTTCTTTACATCAATTCTCAAACTCACTCAATCACAACCAAACACATTCATACATCACCCAATATCAACCACTCTTCATATCTGGATCATGGGGAGACCTAGAACTAATTGTTCTCCACAGCCCTATTGTGTGATCTAAATACAACAGGGTTTGTCAGAAGGTCGACGCGCGTTTCGGTGGGTTGGAAACAGACGATGGACCACCTTCCTCAGGACCATGCCAAATGAACTGACAACCAAACAAGGGGTACCTAAAGAATGTAAAACGGTCAATTTGATTAGTGTAAGCCCGTATGGTAATAACTTTACCTATATGTTTCGATTGGACTCAGATAAAACAATTTCTAAGTTTGTTTGTCACACGACCTCCACCAACAAGGACTACCAACATTGAGTGTGTCACATGCAGACTCATCCCGAGGTTTCCCCTACTTACATTGGGGAACACCAAAGGGAAATTCATGCGGAAGAACAAACTCTCAGTTTAAATCTAGTTTAATTCATTCACAGTTAGTAGGTTATGGTGGAACCAAGATGTATTATGCAGCAGCAAAGATAAAAAAGATTTTTGAAAAAGAAAAAAGGAAAAGTGAAAAAATGTATGCATTTACGTGGTAATGTGAAAAATATATGTGTGCAGAATGGCTCAATTTATGTGGTTACTCTTTCCTGATGTAATTTTTAATCGGGGCGCTTATACTCACAATGAGTGTATTTATACACCTGGAAATTGAAAGAGGCCACTGTTGTTGATTTTCAACTGCTGTGCACTGATATAAGAACAAGGAACACAACAATCTATTAAATACTTGTAGGCTCATGAGTTAATTCTACGAGAGACTCCGATTGTACAATTGGTCATCTTACCTAGTTATTTCTCCAAAGTTAATCCTGTGTGTTCTCAGTGAATACTTCATATGTGTGGATTCTGTACTCATGAGTGGTTTTCCTATAATGAGATTGGTGTTCATAGGTGATTAACAGGTTAATAAGTTGAACAACATACCAGCCATATTATTAAGTGGGGTTTTTGTTACACACCTCAGTGATGTACACTCCATAGATAAATTACTTTGTTGTGTTGATATTTTAGATGTGCAGAAGGGTATTGCCGTGATCTTCAATTCATGCCGTCCCTCTCGGGGAATCCCTATAGCACAAAATAATAATAAGTTGTGAGTGAACATTCATCCATCCCGAACAGTGTAGATAGTGGATGGTCGATATACGGGCCCAAATTATGTCATGGGGCTCGACGCGAAATTCGAAACACGCTATTTTAAATGAACCTAAAGTTGCTGGTTCGATCAATGCATGTCCGATGTATATGACTAAATGGTAGCACTACAAAACTTCACCTTCACCCTGCTATGTGGGGCCGTAGAGCTACTCTGTTTGTCATGGGCTTGACGTAAAAATAGAAAAATAGAAACACGCTATTTTAAATGAACCATAAGTTGCCGGTTCAATCAATGCATGTCCGATGTATATGACTGAGTAATGGCACTACAGAGCACCACTATTATTACCCTGCTATGTGGGGCCCCAGAGCTACTCTATTGGTCATATATAGGTTATAGCTGTAGGGGACCCCCCAGCTTATCGTAGATGTATGTTAAAAAACCATTATGGTTTTGACCGACACCATCCCATATGTATTATTGGATTTCTGGTGACCGGTACAATCATACCTCCCGAGTGGTGAAATGGCCAAATACGCGTCAGCTATCGTGGATTAATGGACTTACCCCCAGCAAGGGTAGACAGGCCTCCGTTTCTTCTCTCTCACTTTTCACAGCGCGTTTGTAAAACCCTCAAACAACCGCGAGTTTTGTGGAAGCAATTACATATGTCTGCTCACATGACCCACTTATGATCTCGCAAGAGTGCCTTTGTGTGGGAGGTCTGGACTGTTCCCATGAGGCACAGGGTCAAGACTGATTTGCATATGGCTATGTCTGAACTGGGGTGGCGTGGTGAAGCAAAATAACGATGGATTAAACCCAGATCTGTGACTGGGGGTGAATGTTTGCCAATGTGCAACATTCCGTCCATCATCTTGTGTGTTTTGCATTTCGCCCTAAGTGGGAAGGGTATGCCCAGACGTGGGTCCCGTGCTCACTACGCCACTGGAGTCAAGCTATCCTGGCTGAAGAGGGGTGAAACCCCGAAACCGGTCCTAGGATGCTTTATTCCGGTCCAGGGAAGACATGGCTTGGCAGTTCGGTCTGGACTGTTCCCATGAGGCACAGGGTCAAGACTGATTTGCATATGGCTATGTCTGAACTGGGGTGGCGTGGTGAAGCAAAATAACGATGGATTAAACCCAGATCTGTGACTGGGGGTGAATGTTTGCCAATGTGCAACATTCCGTCCATCATCTTGTGTGTTTTGCATTTCGCCCTAAGTGGGAAGGGTATGCCCAGACGTGGGTCCCGTGCTCACTACGCCACTGGAGTCAAGCTATCCTGGCTGAAGAGGGGTGAAACCCCGAAACCGGTCCTAGGATGCTTTATTCCGGTCCAGGGAAGACATGGCTTGGCAGTTCGGTCTGGACTGTTCCCATGAGGCACAGGGTCAAGACTGATTTGCATATGGCTATGTCTGAACTGGGGTGGCGTGGTGAAGCAAAATAACGATAGATTAAACCCAGATCTGTGACTGGGGGTGAATGTTTGCCAATGTGCAACATTCCGTCCATCATCTTGTGTGTTTTGCATTTCGCCCTAAGTGGGAAGGGTATGCCCAGACGTGGGTCCCGTGCTCACTACGCCACTGGAGTCAAGCTATCCTGGCTGAAGAGGGGTGAAACCCCGAAACCGGTCCTAGGATGCTTTATTCCGGTCCAGGGAAGACATGGCTTGGCAGTTCGGTCTGGACTGTTCCCATGAGGCACAGGGTCAAGACTGATTTGCATATGGCTATGTCTGAACTGGGGTGGCGTGGTGAAGCAAAATAACGATGGATTAAACCCAGATCTGTGACTGGGGGTGAATGTTTGCCAATGTGCAACATTCCGTCCATCATCTTGTGTGTTTTGCATTTCGTGTGGGAGGAAGGTCTCTAATTTTGTTCAAGACTAGTCAAAGGTGGCGCCATCTTAAAACTGTCCACTTGACATTGAAGCCCGTTATTACGGTATGCCATATTGAGGCACGATCATATGATAGGTAGGAATATAGCCCTATAAATCGACCAGGCCCCTCAGTTTGCCCCCAGGCATGTCTTGTTCAATAACGGATGGACCGTAATCTATGGAGATGAATTATAAAATGAACCTACTAAGCACTTATATCGTTTTGTTCTTATAACATGTGTATCAGTCTGAGCCAAAAATGTCTCTTATTTTATTGCATACAGCAAATTAACAAAGTTTTTTTATTAAATATTTACAGAATGTACAACTCCTGCTAGGAGTGCAGATATGTCGCTAAGATCAGAACGAAAACCAAGAATGTGATCATTTTTCATAGGCAGTTAGTCACATTCCAAGAAATTCCTTGTTGAGTCCCTCTTTCACGCTGTTGAAAGAAAAAATCCAGAAAGTTTCTCTCCTCTTGCGAGTGAGATCTACAGGTAAGCCTACCTGTGATTTCACCTTTTCAATAATACACCATCTCAGGTCTTTCTCTGTATGATTTTTTTCTAAACAGTGCTCAACAATCGGTGCTGATAGTCTTTGAGCACGTATAGCTGATTTATGTTCACTATACCTCGTTCTAAATTCTCGACCTGTTTCTCCTATATTTGCTAGTCCACATGGGCACAACAGCATATATATAACGTTATGGCTCCTGCAATTGGTAAGATCTTTGAGCCTAACACTTTTCCCTCTATATGTTAGGGAATCTGTCACTATGGCCGTGTCACACGAGTGGCATGATCCACATTTGTGGTTGCCCAGTACTGGTGGGAGTCCCGTGAGGGTGGTCTGATTGAACGTAGTCACTGTTGCTTGTCGCGTGTGTACCAACATGTCACGGAGATTTCTATTTCTCCGGTATGCCACAAGAGGGGGTTTTAATTGCTGTTCTTCCTCGTTGGCATTAAGGATCTTCCAATTTTTATTGATGATATTTTTGATCTTGTAGTTGAGTTGAGAGTGGTTGATGACACAAACCACTTGATCTAATGGAGCCCGTGGGGTTTTTTGTAGTAAAGCTTCACGATTGTAATATTTTGCCCTTTTAAAGGCATTTCTTACTAATCGGCGTGGGTATCCGCGGGCCAACAGGCGTTTTTGCAACTCATCTCCGTCTGTATGGTAATCTTGCATGGTCGTGCAATTGCGACGTATACGCAAGTACTCCCCAAAAGGGATGGAGTCTTTCTGGCAAGAGAGTTGGAAACTTTGATGTTGGAGGATAGTATTCCTAGCCGTTGGTTTTCTAAAGAAGTTGACTTGAAAAATGTCATTCCGGCTGGAGATGACTATGTCCAGGAATTCTACCTGTACATTGCCAAACTTAGCTGTGAATCTCAGATTTATATCGCTTGCATTCAACCAGGAAATATATTCCTGTAATAACTCGGTTTCTCCAGTCCAGATAAAGAAAATGTCGTCAATGAAGCGTTTCCAATTGAACACATTCTCGAAGAACGGAGCCGCTTCATTGAAGACATTCTTTAATTCCCACTCACCCATATAGATATTCGCTATGCTTGGCGCGCAGGACGCTCCCATACTGGTACCATTGACTTGTTGGTATGTAAGTCCATTAAATTCGAAAAAGTTGTTCAACAATACTATTTCAAGGCACTCCAGTATGAAAGCGTCCGGCCTATCTCCAGGAGTTCTACGTAGTAAGGCTGCTACTGACTGTAACGCTTGACCTGAGGGATATTGGTGTATAGCGCCTCAATGTCAAGCGTCACTAGAATATCCTGTATGATGTTAAATGGCATACCTTCAATTTTGTTGATGATGTCTCTTGTGTCGTGAATATAAGAAGCATAGTTCTGGGTGAGTGGGCATAAGTATGTGTCAACATACTTAGAGAGGGGTTCTGTACTGGATCCTATAGTTGATATAATAGGACGTAGTGGGGGATCTTCCGTGTTCGTGTGCGTTTTAGGGACCCCATACAAGGCCGGGACTACCGGACAAGTTTTATTAAGAAATGTGTATTCTTCCTGGCATATGGTCCACTGCTCTAAGGCTCTTTCAGTCATTTTTTGAATCTGAGTATTCAATTTACCCAGTTCTCTGGGATGTGATCTTCTGTAGTGTTCCTGGATTGATAACATGTCAAGGATTTTGTTGTTATACTTGATTTCATCCATAACGACAATTCCCCCACCCTTATCGCAGGGTTTGATTATCAACTGTTTGTTGCTTTTAATATTGTTTAGGGCCAGATTCTCTTTCTGTGATAGGTTATATCGTTTCTTAGGGGGATGTTGAATGACCCTTGAGATCTCTCTCAGACGGTTTTCTCAAAGATATTTACTTCTGGACCTACCATGTCTAAGGTCGGTGTAAATGTAGAGGGAGGTTTGCATTTGGATACGTTCACTTCATTATTTTCCAAAGATCTATTCATGAAAAATTTCTTGAGTCTTACCTTCTTAAAGAAGGAAAACATATCTTCATGTAATTTAAAAGAATTCAAGCCGGTATTAGGGACAAAAGATAGACCTCGTCCCAATAGTGCAGTAGAGAATGCCAACAAGCTAGTTTATTCGGAATTTACACTGCAGTGGAGTCCAGCCTAACCAGCCTCTACTACTGGCTGACGAAGGACTGACTTGAACAAGCATAAAGTTACATTATGTAGGTTGCAGAGCCCACTAAGACCCGCCTATTATGGAAAAGTACTGGTAGCTGTCGTAATACAATGGGGGTACAGTGTATGAGTTTCAGTTCCACAGCCTGGCACACGCTATCTACTGCCCAAGGTCATCTAGCTTATCCTCCCCACCAGACAGGTGGGAGAAGGCCTTGATGTAACAGTAGAAGAATGTACTAACGAGCAAAATCTTGGCATTGAAGAAACGAAACTTACAGAGGGCTATTTCTCAGAAAGAACAAACATAACAGTTTTGTTCTGTTTATAAAATGGCGCCTAACAAGACAAAATGGCAGTGCACATGTCAATCGGACGAATATAATGCCGGCATCCCCTGATTACATATTTCACACAATATACGTATTAATGCATTAGTTATATCAATGGTAACATTACTTTGAGTATAATGCGAATAATATGGTCATTTTCAGTTCTATTCTAACAAAGGCACGGAGAGTCCTGTTACTATGTCAGAACGCAGGACGCTGAAACTCTACTTGAGGACACAGGCACTTTATTAGCATTAAGGGGGCGGCGGCACCAGACGCGTTTCGGCTCCCAATGAGCCTTATTCATAGGTATGCAACCAAATCTCAATTGAACCCAGCTGTTGCCAGATCCACGTGATTCCGTAGTCTTGAGGTCCTTCAATGACCAGAATGCACCATGTTGGAATATGAATGTCCAAAATGGACTGCAGCGTGTGCTGTTAAAGTTCTTGCAATACATTCAGCACTGCAGCCACCGATGTAAGTATCTGCATTTCATGGCACTTATATTTGTGGTGTTGCAGATCGCTGCCACAATTCCCAATGTCTTTTTAGTGCTCGCGCCCCAAGTCGATAAGAGGAAAACATCACCTCTCACCTCCCTTTCTCGCCGCCACAGGGATACATTTAACTCAGATTAGTCCTTTTCTTTATCTGAGTGGGGGCCAGTGGGTCAGGCTCACACGGCTGCGCATGCAGTAATCAATCCATTTCTCCGACTTGGGTGAGCCCCAGACCCCGCAGGGCGGTTTCAGCTACGCATCCACGGAGAGTCCTGTTATTATCTCAGAAAGCAGGACGCTGAAACTCTACTTGAGGACATAGGCGCTTTATTAGCATTATGGGGGAAGCGGCACCTGATGCGTTTCGGCTCCCAATGAGCCTTACTCATAGGTAGGCAAACCAAATCTCAATTGACCCAAGCTGTTGCCAGATCCTCGTGATTCCGTAGTCTCGAGGTCCTTCAATGCCCAGAATGCACCATGTTGGAATATGAATGTCCAAAATGGACTGCAGTGCGTGCTGTTAAAGTTCTTGCAATACATTCAGCACTGCAGCCACCAATGTAAGTATCTGCATTTCATGGCACTTCTATTTGTGGTGTTGCAGATCGCTGCCACAATTCCCAATGTCTTTTTAGTGCTCGCGCCCCAAGTCGATAAGAGGAAAACATCACCTCTCACCTCCCTTTCTCGCCGCCACAGGGATAAATTTAACGCAGGATAGTCCTTTTCTTTATCTAAATGGGGGCCAGTGGGTCAGGCTCACATGGCTGCGCACGCAGTAATCAATCCATTTCTCCGACTTGGGCGAGCCCCAGACCCTGCAGGGCGGTTTCAGCTACACAGGCTCAGAGATTCCTGTTATTATGTCAGAAAGCAGGACGCTGAAACTCTTCTTGAGGACACAGGCACTTTATTAGCAATAACGGGGTGGCGGCACCTGACGCGTTTCGGCTCTCAATGAGCCTTATTCATAGGTAGGCAAACCAAATCTCAATTGACCCCAGCTGTTGCCAGATCCACGTGATTCCTTAGTCTTGAGGTCCTTCAATGGCCAGAATGCACCATGTTGGAATATGAATGTCCAAAATGGACTGCAGTGCGTGCTGTTAAAGTTCTTCCAATACATTCATCACTGCAGCCACCGATGTATGTATCTCCATTTCATGGCACTTCTATTTGTGGTGTTGCAGATCGCTGCCACAATTTCCAATGTCTTTTTAGTGCTCGCGCCCCAAGTCAATAAGAGGTAAACATCACCTCTCACCTCCCTTTCTCACCGCCACAGGGATACATTTAACCCAGGATAGTCCTTTTCTTTATGTGAGTGGGGGCGAGCGGGTCAGGCTCATATGGCTGCGCAGCAGTAATCAATCCATTTCTCTGACTTGGGTGAGCCCCAGACACTGCAGGGCGGTATCAGCTACACAGGCACGGAGAGTCCTGTTATTATGTCAGAAAGCAGGACAGTAAATCTCTACTTGTGGACACAGGCACTTTATTAGCATTAAGGGGGCGGCGACACCTGATGCGTTTCGGCTCCCAATGAGCCTTACTCATAGGTAGGCAAACCAAATCTCAATTGACCCAAGCTATTGCCAGATCCACGTGATTCCGTATTCTCGAGGTCCTTCAATGCCCAGAATGCACCATGTTGGAATATGAATGTCCAAAATGGACTGCAGTGCGTGCTGTTAAAGTCCTTGCAATACATTCAGCACTGCAGCCACCAATGTAAGTATCTGCATTTCATGGCACTTCTATTTGTGGTGTTGCAGATCGCTGCCACAATTCCCAATGTCTTTTTAGTGCTCGCGCCCAAGTCGATAGGAGGAAAACATCACCTCTCACCTCCCTTTCTCGCCACCACAGGGATACATTTAACTCAGGATAGTCCTTTTCTTTATCTAAATGGGGGCCAGTGGGTCAGGCTCACATGGCTGCGCATGCAGTAATCAATCCATTTCTCCGACTTGGGTGAGCCCCAGACCCTGCACGGCGGTTTCAGCTACACAGGCACGGAGAGTCCTGTTATTATGTCAGAAAGCAGGACGCTGAAACTCTACTTGAGGACACAGGTACTTTATTAGCAATAAGGGAGTGGCGGCACCTGATGCGTTTCATCTCCCAATGAGCCTAATTCATAGGTGGGCAAACCAAATCTCAATTGACCCCAGCTGTTGCCAGATCCACGTGATTCCGTAGTCTCGAGGTCCTTCAATGCCCAGAATGCACCATGTTGGAATATGAATGTCCAAAATGGACTGTAGTGTGCGCTTCTAAAGTTCTTGCAATACATTCAGCACTGCAGCCACTGATGTAAGTATTAGCATCTCATGGCATTTCTATTTGTGGTGTTGCAGATCACTGCCACAACTCCCCATGTCTTTTTAGGGCTCACACCCCAAGTCGATAAGAGGAAAACATCACCTCCCTTTCTCGCCGCCACAGGGATACATTTAACTCAGGATAGTACTTTTCTTTATCTGAGTGGGGGCCAGTGGGTCAGGCTCACATGACTGCGCACGCAGTAATCAATCCATTTCTCCGACTCGGGTGAGCCCCAGACCCTGCAGGGCGGTTTCAGCTACACAGGCTCGGAGATTCCTGTTATTATGTCAGAAAGCAGGACGCTGAAACTCTTCTTGAGGACTCAGGCACTTTATTAGCAATAAGGGGGTGGCAGCACCTGACGCGTTTCGACTCCCAATGAGCCTTATTCATAGGTATGCAAACCAAATCTCAATTGACCCCAGCTGTTGCCAGATCCACGTGATTCCGTAGTCTTGAGGTCCTTCAATGCCCAGAATGCACCATGTTGGAATATGAATGTCCAAAATGGACTGTAGTGCGCGCTTCTAAAGTTCTTGCAATACATTCAGCACTGCAGCCACTGATGTAAGTATATGCATTTAATGGCACTTCTATTTGTGGTGTTGCAGATCGCTGCCACAATCCCCAATGTCTTTTTAGTGCTATTTTAGTGCATATTTATTTATATATGGGATACTCTTTTCCAAATATCGCCCCTCCAATCTCCATCTGGTAGAATGCGGATGACACAGAAAGATGGCATTTATGAAGGAAAGAAGATTTCAAAGGCAATTTTTATTCTTTTTTCTTTTTTGCAAAGTGCATGTGCGTCAATAGGACAGACCTACACGTTTCAGCCGCTGCCTTCCACTGGGTCATATATATATATGTCGCCAGTAGGTAGTTATAGTTAGGACGTTGTTTCCATAGTAAGAGTGTTTTTTTGTTTTGACAATAACTTTTGCGCCCTTTTACGAATACTCACAAATTTTTCTAAATTAGCACAACACTCACTTCAGCTCATGTTTTGAAAGTTTCGGAGTGATCCGTCAAGCGGTGGCTGAAACAAATAGGGGTCCCAAAACGTGTTTTCCCCATGCAAATTCCCTTAGGTATTTTAGACACAACTACAGCCCAAACTGCTGAACGGAATTATACCAAATTCGTCAGAAAGGCCGCTGTTAGCTCAGCGAGTGACCATTTTGTGAATTGGTGTAAATCCGTTCAGTAGCTTTGGAGGTATTAAAAGAAATCAAAAATTTAGATATATAGGGACGTGGATCCTCCAAGGATCCAACAACGCCGTGCTCAAATCTGATTGACTGCCAACACTTCAATCAGGAAGTGCTGGCAGAAATCTTAGGACACAAACATTTTTAAAAAAGAAAAGGGAGCAGGCTAGGAATACCCTGACCCCCTAACGTTGGCCCTGAGTTCCCCCTGTGACCTCCAAATGGGTCAAAAAGCACTTTTAAAGATATTTTTACAGCGGGGACGTGACAGAGCCACAAATCTGTGTCAAAATATATATTTTTTAAAAACAAGCACGGTCTCCTGTGCTTGTTTACATTATAGCCCCTGGGTGGGTGTGGTCCCGGGAGCATGCAGGCTTTTATTTTAAAAAAGGAGGGAATCACACGGGGTCCCCCTCCTTGGACTTAATTATGAACCGGGGGCCACCACCTCCTCGGGGGTAAATACAAAGAAATGGGGAGGCCTCACGGACCCCCGGGGACCAACACCTCCCCAGGGCTTTCTTTTTTCAGAAGGAGGGGCATTCTCAGACCCGGAGACCATCACCTCTCTGGGGCAGGCCGCGCACCCACCCCCTGGAGCCATACATGGCCATGGGTACCGCCACCCCCCAAGGCCAGCTCCTGCTATATCCCTAGGGGGGCCCACCCCCCCGGACATAGCTGCTTGCTTTAGCTTGGCGGGAGCTCACAGCGAGCGGGAGCTGTCAAAGTGCTCACACCCGCTGGAGGCGGAGGTTTCATTTCTTTCCCTGCCGCAGACATGGAGGCAGGGAAAGATATGAAACAATTGCTCCTGCACATAGGAGACTGCCGTCCAAGCAGCTCCCTCCATGCAGCAGCAATGCCGGCTCCTGCTGGAGGCAGGGAGCCGGCTGTGACCGCAGGGCCCTGAGGTCCCCCCCCCTTGGTCCTGGGGAAAAGAGCAGAAAGAGGCAAAATAAAGGTCAGAAAAAAGCAGAAAAAGGCAGAATAAAGGTCAGAAACAAGTAGAAAGAGGCAAAATAAACATCAGCAACGAGCAGAATGAGGCAAAATAAAGGTGAGAAACTAGCAGAAAGAGGCAGAATAAAGGTCAACAACGAGCAGAAAGAGGCAAAATAAAGGTGAGAAATGGGCAGAAAGAGGCAAAATAAAGATCACCAACTAGTAGAAAGAGGCAAACCAAAGGTGAGAAATGAGTAGAAAGAGGCAGAATAAAGGTCAGCAGGGAGAAGAAAGAGGCAAAATAAAGATAAGCAATGAGCAGAAAGAGGCAAAATAAAGGTGAGAAACGAGCAGAAAGAGGCAGAATAAATGTCAGCAGGAAGCAGAAAGAGATCGAATAAAGGTCAGAACGAGCAGTAAGTAGCAGAATAAAGGTCAGAAAAGAGCAGAAAGAGGCTAAATGAAGGTCAGCAATGAACAGAAATAGGCAAAATAAAGGTGAGAAACGAGTAGAAAGAGGCAAAATAAAGATCAGCAACAGCAAAAAGAGGCAAAATAAAGGTGTGAAACAAGCAGAAGGAGGCAGAATAAAGGGCAACAACAAGCAGAAAGAGGCCAAATAAAGGTCAGAAACGAGCAGTAAGGGGCAGAATGAAGGTCAGAAATGGGCAGAAAGAGGCAAATAAAAAGCTCAGCAACGAGCAGAAAGATGCAAAATTAAGGTGAGAAACTAGCAGAAAGAGGCAAAATAAAGATCAGCAGGGAACAGAAAGAGGCACGATAAAGGTCAGAAATTTGCAGAAAGAGGCAGGATAAAGGACAAAAATGAGCAGAAAGAGGCCAAATAAAAGTGAGAAATGAGCAGTAAGAGATAGAATAAATGTGAAAAACGAGCAGAAAGAGGCAGAATAATGTTAGAAAAGAGCAGAAAGAGGCAGAATAGAGGTCAGAAACAAGCAGAAAGGCAGAATAAAGGTTAGCAATGACCAGAAAGATGCAAGCTAAAGGTGAGAAATGAGCGGAAAGAGGTGAGAAACGAGCACCAAGAACAAAATAAAGGTTATAAACAAAGAGAAAGAGGCAAAATAAAGATCAAGAATGAGAACAAAGAAGCAAAATAAAGATGAGAAACGAGCAGAAGGAGGCAGAATAAAGGTCAGAAGGGAGCAGAAAAAGACAGACTAAAGGTCAGAAGGGAGCAAAAAGAAGTAGAATAAAGGTGAGAAACAAGCAGTAAGAGGCAAAATATAGGTGAGAAAAGAGCAGAAGAAGGCAAAATAAAGATCAGCTATGAGCAGAAAGAAACAAAATAAAGGTCAGAAAGAGGCAGAATAAAGGTCAGAAATGAGCAGAAAGAGGCAAACTAGAGGTCAGAAACGAGCACCAAGAGTCAGAATAAAGTTCAGAAGGGAGCAGAAAGAGGCAGAATAAAGGTCAGAATTAAGAAAAAAGAGGCAGAATAGAGGCTAGAAACCAGCAGCAAGAGGCAGAATAAAGCTCAGAAACCAGCAGAAAGAGGCAAAATAATGGTCAGGAGCGAGCAGAAAGAAGCAAAATAACGGGCCGAATAAGCAATAAGAGGCAGAATAGAGGTCAGAAATGAGCAGCAAGAGGCAGAATAAAGGTCAGGAGTGAGCAGAAAGAGGCAAAATAATGGGCAGAATGAGCAGAAAGAGGCAAAATAGAGGGCAGAAGCAAGGGGGAAAGAGGCAGAAAAACTAGCAGAAAGCAAGTGGAGGAGGCACAAAACCGAAGACAGCAGAGGGTAGTGGGCTGCAGGCAAGCTGGACAGGAGAACCATCACAGTGGGAGCTGGCACTAGGACCTGGAGGAAAAATAAAGGTGAGAAACAAGCAGAAAGAGGCACAATAGAGCTCAGAAACCAGCACCAAGAGGCAAAATAAAGTTTAGAAACAGGTAGAAAGAGGCAAAATAAAGGTCAAGAATGAGAAGAATGAGGTAAAATAAAGGTGAGAAACGAGCAAAAAGAGGCAGAATAAAGGTCAGAAGGGAGCAGAAAAAGACAGACTAAAGGTCAGGAGGAAGCAGAAAGAGGCAGAATAAAGGTGAGAAACGAGCAGAAAGAGGCAAAATAGAGGTGAGAAAAGAGCAGAAAGGCAAAATAAAGATCAGCAATGAGCAGAAAGAGGCAAAATAAAGGTGAGATACAAGCAGAAAGAGGCAGAATAAAGGTCAGAAACAAGCAGAAAGAGGCAAACTGGAGGTCAGAAACGAGCACCAAGAGGCAGAATAAAGGTCAGAAGGGAGCAGAAAGAGGCAAAATAAATGTCAGAATTGAGCAAAAAGAGACAGATTAGAGGCCAGAAATCAGCAGCAAGAGGCAGAATAAAGCTCAGAAACCAGCAGAAAGAGACAAAATAAAGGTCAGCAATGAGAAAAAAGAGGAAAAATAAAGGTAAGAAACGGGGCAAAATAAAGATCAGAAATGAGCAGAAAGAGGCAAAATAAAGGTGAGAAACGAGCAGAAAGAGGCAGAATAAAAGTCAGAAACGAGCAGAAAGAGGCAGAATAAAGGTCAGAAATTAGCAGAAAGAGGCAAAATAAAGGTAAGAAACTAGCAGAAAGAGGAAAAATAAAGGTCAGCAATGAGCAGGAAGATGCTAAATAAAGGTGAGAAACGAGCAGTAAGAGGCAAAAATAAAGGTGAGAAACAAGCGGAAGAGGTGTGAAATGAGCAGAAAGAAGCAAAATAAAGGTGAGAAACAAGCAGAAAGAGGCACAATAGAGGTCAGAAACCAGCACCAAGAGGCAAAATAAAGTTTAGAAACGAGTAGAAAGGGTCAAAATAGAGGTCAAGAGCGAGCAGAAAGAGGCAAACTAATGGGCCATATGAGCAGTAAGAGGCAAAATGGAGGTCAGAAATTAGCAGAAAGAGGCAGAATAAATGTCAGGAGTGAGCAGAACGAGGAAAAATAATGGTCATAATGAGCAGAAATAGGCAAAATAGAGGGCAGAAGCAAGGGGAAAAGAGGCAGAAAAACAAGCAGAAAACGAGTGGAGGAGGCACCAAACCGAAGACAGCAGAGGGTAGTGGACTGCAGGCAAGCTGGACGGGAGAACCGTCACAGTGGGAGGTGGCACAAGGACCTGTAGGAAAAATAAAGGTGAGAAACAAGCAGAAAGAGGCACAATAGAGCTCAGAAACCAGCACCAAGAGGCAAAATAAAGTTTCGAAACGGGTAGAAAGAGGCAAAATAAAGGTCAGGAATGAAAAGAATGAGGCAAAATAAAGGTGAGGAACGAGCAGAAAGAGGCAGAATAAAGGTCTGAAGGGTGTAGAAAAAGACAGACTAAAGGTCAGAAGGGAGCAGAAAGAGGCAGAATAAAGGTGAGAAACGAGCAGAAAGAGGCAAAATAGAGGTGAGAAAAGAGCAGAAAGGCAAAATAAAGATCAGCAATGAGCAGAAAGAGGCAAAATTAAGGGGAGAAACAAGCAGAAAGAGACAGAATAAAGGCCAGAAACAAGCAGAAAGAGGCAAACTGGAGGTCAGAAACGAGCACCAAGAGGCAGAATAAAGGTCAGAAGGGAGCAGAAAGAGGCAGAATAAAGGTCAGAATTAAGCAGAAAGAGGCAAAATAAAGGTCAGGAGCGAGCAGAAAGAGGCAAAATAACAGGCAGAACGAGCAGAAAGAGGCAAGATAGAGGGCTGAAACATGGAGAAAAGAGGCAGAAAAACAAGCAGAATATGAGCGGATGCGACACAAAACCGAAGACAGCATAGGGTAGTGGACTGCAGGCAAGCTGGACAGGACAGTCACGGGGGAGCTGGCACAAGGACTTGCTCCTGTGTGCCCCCTATTTTTTTTACTGCATGCCCACTAACAGACCCACTCATACACTCCTGTACCCGCTCAAAGACCCACTCACAGATCCACTCAGTGACTTACGCACCCACTCACAGACACACTCAGATACTCATGCATCCATTCACAGATCCATTCAAGCACTCATTCACCCACTCACAGACCCACTGAGAGACTCACACACATACTCACAGACCTACTCAGAGTCTCACTCACACACCCACTCACACACTCTTGCATCTACTCACAGACCCACTAAGAGAGTCACACACCCACTCACAGACCCATTGAGACACACGCACCCACTCACAGATCCACTCAGACATTCATGCACCCATTCACAGACCCACTCAGAGACTCTTGCACACTCTCTCAGACCCATGTAGACACTCACCCACCCACTCATAGCCCCACTCAGACACTCATGTTCTCATTCACAGACCCACTCAGAGACTCATACACCTACTCACAGTTCCAGTCAGAGAGTCATGCACCCACTGACTGACCCCCTCAGACACTCACTCACTCACCCACTCAGAGACTCACACAACCACTCACAGACCCACTCAGACACACATGCACCCACTCACTCACCCACACAAAGACTCATCCATCCACTCACAGACCTTCAAAGACACTCATGCACCCACTCACAGACCCAGTCAGTCTCTCATACCAACTCACAGACCCACTCAGACACTCATGCACCCACTCACAGACCCATTCAGACACTCATGCATCCAGTCACAGACCCACTCAGAGACTCATGCACTCACTCACAGACCCAGTCAGAGACTCATGCACTCACTCACAGACTCATATACTCCCTCACAGACTCACTCATGCACCTACTCACAGACCCACTAAGACATTCACACACCCACTCACAGACCTACTCAGACATTCACACACCCACTCACAGACTTACTGAGACACTCATACACTAACTCACACACTCACTGTCAAAGGTTAGTGGTTACATTGAGGAAATAAAATGTATAAAACCTTAAAAATTCACTTAAAAAACAAAGGTTACAGGGATGTTATAGCTAGGAAGCAACATTTTTAAAAAACCTTAGAAATTCACTGAACAAACCAAAGGTTACAGGGAAATTATAGTTAGGAAATAGAATTGGAAAACAAACCTAGAAATTCACTGAAACAAACAATGGTTACAGGGATGTTATAGTTAGGCTCTGATTTCACTCGTACAAAACCAGTGACGTTCATTAGTTATAGTTAGCAGAGCTAGCTGTAAATTACGTCCCCACAATGCACTGCTTATGACCTCACATATTACATCACTCATGACATGGTCAGTGACATCACTGATGACATCTCAAAAGATGGGGTGTGAAAGAGGGAGCCACCACAAATGTGGTTTCTTTATATGCGGATGACACACTGGTGTTTTTGCACTAACTGGTATATTCGATTCCAATAATGCTGGCTGCCCTATTCGAGTACGAGGACCTATCCGGTCTTTGGGTGAATTGCGTAAAGTCCATATTATTCCCATTGGGTGTATTAGCTGACGTGCCACTGGAGGAGCTCACAGGGATGGATCTCTAATGGGAAACCCCTAAGGTTTGGTACTTTGGCATTCAAGTGATGAGAGACCCACACTTGTTCCACCAATTTAACGTGGGTAGGGTGCTGGCGGGTCTCTGAGCCTCTGTAAACATTTTGGAATACGCTTAGTCTATCCCTGATGGGTAAGATAGCCCTGGTCAAAATGATCATGCTGCCATGCTGCTTGTATATTTTCATGGGCACGCTACTGTGGGCCACGGGGAGGAAGCGGGTGAGACTAGCTACACTCACGCTTAGCTGGAACTAAGGGTGGATGGAGGTGCCGTGTATGGATCTCTATTTGTTGTCCGCCCGACTGCAGTATGCGGTCCATTTGCTGGATAAGGGAGGCAACTGGGAGAAGTGCTTGCTCAAGAGAACGCAGGGACCACCCCCCACCTGAAATTCTAATTTTGGGAAATAAGGTCCCCAGCTCCGTGCCATATGTGGTTGAGCGGGTCTGCCAGGCCTGGGAATGAGTGGCCCAGAGGGTTCTGGGGAGAGCCGCATTTGCGCCGGAGCTATGCATATGGATTCTGCGGCCCTTTGTACAGATTGCCTGTCAGATGTCAGTGGAAAGGCAGAGGGTGGGAGACTGTGAGACACTGCAAGATTTATATCCCAATGAGAGATTGATCACTTTAGCGGATGCAATACCAACTTTTGGTTTGGGGACTGGTCAATTTCTAAAGTTTGCAAAGATAGCAGTCACAGTGAGGGGTGCATGGCCCCCATTCCCAGAGGTGCCGGGGACATCCTGGTTTCTAGTGGAGCTGATCAGGCTGGCGGGTGGGACAAGGCTGGTCTCACAGATTTACAGGGCACTGCAGGAGGATACTCCCTCACCTACACTGGCAGTTTAGGGTAGGTGGCACGACGCAATGGGGGAACAACTTGCAGATGCAGAGTGGCGGGCAGTTCACAAGGGAGTGTCGAGTCCGTCAATGAATGACAGTTTCAAGCTCCTTCAATATAACTTTGTACACCAGGTGTTCATAACGCCTAAGCTAATGGGTGCTATTACCCTGGACGTTTGTCTTCGGTCCCTGATGCAGAGCAGCAGAGGCAGATTTTCTACATATGGTGTGGGGGTGTCCACTGGTATGGAATTAGTAGAAAGAGGTGGGGTCGGTGCTGGAGCGAGCCTCTGGTTGATCAATTGAATTGAGTGTAAGGCTGTGCTTGCTTGCGTTGGTTCCCACTCGCAAGAAAAAACGGCTTAGCAGATGGTTTATACTCCTGGGGCTAGTCTTGGCAAAGCATAGAATTGCAATTTGTTGGGTCTCCCCAACCCCACCATTGTTATCATATTGCCTGTAGGATACGGCTGAGTGGGCTGGTGTGGAAGAAAGACACATGCACAAGACATGCAGCGATAATAAATTGGGTGATGATATGCAGGCATGGGCGGTGATACTCACTGAGCTGCTAGAGCTGCAGGATGCAAGACCCCCCTGAAGTAGAGGAGGTTAGAAAGGGGAGGGGCAGCCATGTAACGGACCCGACTTATGACAGAAGGGAGGTGAGAGCAAACAGTAGGTCTTGTAGGAGTTGAAGTATCATTGACACTACATAAGTATGCTTCCTGGTCAAATTGGAAAGAGTATTGGAAGGTTGATGCTGCATCCCCAATGCTATAACAGTAGAGCGGGGTGGGGGGAATGCTTTGGTTGAACATTCTGTGTCGATATGTGGTATAACAGTGTCTAAAGATTGTATTCTTGTATGTTAAATACCAATAAAAAAATACACACAAAAATGCAATACGTTAGAGCCCTAGGGGGCTTATATAATCAATCACTTTGAACTAGATCCCCTCTACATGCCCCTACAACTATAAATAACAATAAAGTTTCTTTCTTAGCTTTGGTGATTTTGGAACTCCTGGCTCGACGTACTCCCCTCTGCCCTGTATAAAAACATGTAATACAGTGCATTAAGATACCATTAAAAACCTATTGAAAACATGCAGCAAGAAAATGTGTTTTTACAATAAATTTACCTTATAGGCTGCGACAGCATCTATCCCAAATGTACCTCTAGTTCATCATGCTTGTTTAACCCTTTGGGGATTTTGTATCCAGTTCCACAATGTACCCAGATTCTAATCATCTGAGTGTCTGTACTCTGTTTCTCCCTTTTTTGTTTGAAGGTATTCTGTCAATCGCAAATGACATTCAGCACTTCGAAATGGTGGGTGACAGGATATTGTTGGTCCCTGTGAATGATGGCATGTAGGTGTTCCAGCATCCATTTCTTCACAGGGTGAAAGGTACTCCCCACGTACCATTTCCCACACTGACCAGTCAGGAAATAAACAGTGAAATCTAACTGATATGAGAGGTATTGTTTTATACTTTTCACCTCACTCTGTATTGGGAAACTGAAACTGTGTACATTTTTACTATTTCTGCAAGCCTTACATTTCTTATACGTGTAAAAGCGTTGGGTAGTAAGCTGTCCTTCAACTCTATTTTTACTGTTGATTAAGTTTTTGCTTAGTCTGTCTTTCAAGGTTCTGCCCTTTCTAAATGTAATGCGTGGGTGAGTTTCAGCATAACCCTTTAAACTCGGGTTCATTGCCAGGATTTGCCAGTGTTTGTTGAGTATTTTCCTAACACAATGAGCTTTTGCATTGTAGGTGGTGATGAATCTAACATGGTCAACCCCCTTTCCCTCTGCTATAATCTTAGGGATCAGTAAATCATGTACCTCCAATTTCCTCACTCTTGTAAGGGCTTCCTCTATGTTATTTGCTGGGTATCCTCCCTCTTTGAATCTAAATACCATATTCTTACATTCCTGTACTAAAGCTGCTTCCGTGCTACAGTTCCGGCGTGCCCTAAGTAACTCCTAATATGGAACGCTATATACCAGGGACTTGGGATGGCTGCTGTTAATATGTAGCAGTGTGTTTCCTGCAGTTGTTTTTGTTATGTAGAGCAGTTGTGAGTTTGTTGTTCCTGATTAATATCTTAATATCAAGAAACTCAATCTCTGTCCTGCTAATGTTTACAGTGAGCTTTAGATTCAATGAATCCTCATTCAGGCTTGTAACGAAGCTTTCAGCTTCCTCTTTTTGCATTTCCAGATCATAAAAATGTTGTCAGTGTATTGAATACATATCACGACATGGTTGTTAAAATGATCTAAGGCACTAACAACTTGCTCCTCCCACCAACCCATTAGAAGATCTGCAAAACTTGGAGCAAAACAAGTGCCCATCCCCGTACCCTGTAACTGTCTAAAAAAGCCATCAAAAGACATCATCAAACATTAAAAAATTATTCGTGAGACAGAACCAAATAATCTCCAAAATCATCTCCGTATGGAACAATAAGGTTAGAGATCTCGCTATTTAAAAGTGTCTACGTGATTTAACACCATCCTCATGCCTATTGTTGCTGTATAGGCTGCTCACATCCAGGGTTATCAACAGGAAATCCTCCTCCTAATGTATGCCCTCAATTCAGGATAATAAATCCATGCTAATAGGAAGGTAGAGCTGAAACAAAGTGCCATAAAAAGTTATCTATTTATTTCAACGGATTTTCTAGCAAGTAGCCATGTGAGGATATGATAGCTCTCACCGGAAGATTGTTTGCATTCTTGTGTATTTTGGGGAGGAGATAGAGGATTGGTGTTTTGGGATGTTCACAATATTTGAATCTGAATTCCTTCTATTCGTTCAAATCTCTATCTCTCCATTCCCTAGGCTTGTCCTATGTACATGTTCTTGGGCAACACCACATTTCCCCATTTGTCGAACTGTCCAATAACAATGGAGTCATGGTTTTCTAAATCTTTCAACACAGTGCGCAGCTGGCACATAATTTATGTTCCACCTTCTGCTGGCTAATTTCTTTAAATTCTGTGTTACCACTCCTTCAAATGTGTTTATACCATCATATATAAAAGACGTGTAAGTGTAAAGGTAGAATTGGCTTTGAAGCCACTAGGCAACTTCTGTCTAAGTCAAACCCCATACTTACAAGTTTTAAATAGGGATCCCCCTCATCAAGTTCTGCAAAAGTAAATAAAAAATCCACATCACTTATGTGAAGATTGCTAAGCATTTCTTTATCAGGGATTGAACTTCTATGTGTGTTCATAGTGGCATACCACTTGTATATTTTCAATTTCCTATTAAACAAGTGCAAGTCAATCCGACATTGGGCATAATCAAATTGATTATTGGGACAAAGGGCTAAACCTAATTTTAGTGCTTCAATTTCCATATCTGTTAAAAGTCTATTTGAAAGATTTGCTTCATTAGTTGTTTTATCCATTATATTCTCCCCTCTTCTGGCCCTTGTTAAGATTCCCATGTGGTGGCGCTATTAGATTGACCTTCCTCTCCTTGTTTTCACTGTTTTTGCCGCTGCCTCTTTCCGTTACTCCTCTTACTCTTTCTTACTCTGTCATTGTTCCAATGTTGTTGGTATTTTCTATTGTTGATCAGTCTGTATTCCTCTAAAAGTCCTAAGTTGGAGAGCTTATACAATAACAAGAATTTTTATGAAGTGAAGGTATACATGGTAAGATGGCCACTGTGCAAGCACTGCTTTCACTTTTTTGTTGTACACCCTTCCTTTATGTTTCTGACACTGAAGGTTTATTAGCAAGCATAGCTTGTGAGCAAAGTACCCATGACCAAGGCCGTTTGTGCTGAGAGGCATTGAGTGTGTTTTTCGTTTGCCATTTGTAATCAAATTAGATAGATATCCTTCGGAGTGGGTGCCATTTTTTCACCGCTCTGAAGTTTTGCATGGAATATATATATATTCGTTGAGAATCTCTTAACACAAGAGAAGAAGTGGGCACTCCAGGCAAGGTAATGATTTCTGATATTTTATTCAAGCGTATCCATTCTCTGACGTGTTTCGGCTGGTCCCAGCCTTTTTCAAAGTTACACTGGCCTCTGGCCCAAATCCATTTTAAAGACACAGCAAAATCATGGATATAGAAGACATACCTCCTTTTACAATTATTCTTTCTTCATCTGTCCACCATGATTTTGTGCAAAACAAATTAATTGTCTCACATAAGTTACAATATATATTTTTAAAATCTTTTGCTGTTTTTATATTTTTTAAAACTCATTTACAAAAGAAGAGTCTTATACTCTAATCAATGTGCAATTCAATGTGTACAAAACTTTGACATGGGAACTCCGAGGTCTAAATAGGCAAAGATGTATCTCGGCCAGTGCCTAATTTTAATGCTATCCAACTTAAATTCTCTGAACTGTAAGATCTTCTAAAAACCACTTAGAGTCAGTTCAATTGCATATAATCATTCCCTCTTCATTATAACATTTAGACTTATATCATAATATACATGGATAAATATGAATAAATAGAAATCATTAAATATATATCCAATAAATCATCTCCAGGCAAACCCAGTGCACCATGGTATTACTTCATGTATAAGCAATATCTTCAATATATTAAACTATGTAAAAAAAGTTTCTTCTTGAGATATAAAAACATAAATACTCATTATATACATTAGATTGTGCCTAAAACATCCATTCATCATATAAATCCATAAAATGTATCCACAAAGAAGTCAACATCCTATAGGGGGAAGGTATTTACAGGGAATAATTTGATACCAATACCAGATCAGATGTTACAGTCCATCTTCTATTTTGCATAGGCAAGCCCCTACTTTAATGGCACATAGAAAGAGAAGCACCCTATTATCAATGGTCAACCCAAATGGACTTCCAACTCCTCATCCTTATTTAACCCAGCCAGGAATTTAGTATGTAGGTTCAGGATATACCTGAGAGGCATCAGGTGTGTTTTTCGTTTGCCATTTGGAATCGAATTAATAAGCAATTATAAGATATCCTTTTGGAGTGGGTGCCATTTCTTCACCGCTCTGATGTTTTGCATTGAAAATATATATATATATATGCTGATGGTGTACTAAGGCTGAAATAAATTGCTTTTGCACCAATCTGTGGTCCGGGCTCCTATGTTTCCTGTGGCATCGTGCGAATGGAAGGAACGAAAGGAGTATGCTGATATATATATATATATATATATATATATATATGTATATATATATATATATATATATATATATCTCCAAACAAATGCCCGAAGGCTTAGGAGGGCACTCGACAGCTTGCCTTCCCTCCGGATTACCAACAGCATTCTCCTGCACTTTCCGGTAAGAATTTGCATATGCCGACACGTTTCGAGTCGGAACGACTCTTCTTCCTGGGCTTTTCACAAATGAAGCACAAACTCCTTTTGCCTTTACGATGCTCTTTTATTGCAAATGAGGCCCCCTGGTGTGCCTTACTCCCGCGTTGATAACGGTTGTGCATTTTGGGCTCAGTAGTCCTAAAAAAAAGGAGAGTTCACATTATTCCATAAGTTGGTGTACTTTCCATTTGCGACATTTCAATTATATATTTTCCTTTAGTAAGGTCCAGTCAATGTCAGGAGAGTGCATTTAACATTTGGCTCGCTGTGCTATTCAATTAGGAAACAGTTTCCAGATCCCAGCCTCCTTTTCAATTTCAATAGGATGGTGCCATCTCCCCACGGCTCCGGCCGTATATATATATATCCACAAACAGCTCCAGCATGCTCCAGCATGCTAATCCATACAGCCAGATACCTACACTGCAATTCCAGTTTCAAGTAAGGTTGTTTATTCAAGTGCTGTGTATATATATATATATATATATATATAATTGCGGCTTGACAATAAAGAACATTGGCAATCGCACATGGCGTCGTCTTCCTATAGATATAGATATAGATATATATAGCAACTCCTTACACCAAAGGGGACACGGACCCCAAAGATGTGTGCTACGGGTGGCCTTGATCACATATAGTAATGCGCCGCGATTTTCAAACAACTATTCAAATCTTGTAAACCCCACGTGGTAAACGGTATGTGTGGCCATAGAAAACAGACTGTTCCACATTGATTGCCATGGATTCATACAAATCAATTGCTGAAAATGAATACAGGAATAAATATTTAAGAAGATCTTAAACTAATACAATAAATATAAATAGCTTCAATACCAAAATTCTGTGCAGTAATTCATTGTGCATGCTATAAACGAAACGTATGCAATGCACTGCTATGCCACAAAAACGAAATGCAAAGAATATTACACCATCATATTAGCTTAAATGCAGTATCCTATGAGCTCAAATGGCTGCAATATGAGGAATAAGATCTCTTTTTTTCCGTTCCCCACCATGTAAAATAGAGGAATAAAAACAGTAAACTTCCTAAGCTATTGCCTATAGCCGTCTACTTACACATAATAAAAACGAGTGAAAAAATAAATAATAGTCAATACAATTAAAGTGCCACTATATCATAAAGTGCTTAGTGCAAGGTGATATAACCCATATATATTTCAAACATATTTCAAACGAGAGGGACATGCAGCCTTGTCGCTGCGGTCATCTTAGCCTATATGCAGCTCCCAGCTACTCGCTAATGCATTTAAGGTGCTGGACCAAGAAGCTATCAGTCAAAGGAAAACTAAAAGATGTTGAAAATGATCTCCAAATAAAAAGACCGCCCAGTGAAAAACAAATGAAAAACAAATGGAACACAAATATAAAACAGAGAACCAAAGAACAAGTAATAGAAAACTGATATCAGAAAATAGAATGACAGAAATAGGGAACCTGAACGTAGGAAACTAAAGAACAAGGCATGTCAACTGATGTAAAGAGGATTTATAAGAAATTATGTATGTCCTCCCCATTGTTGAGCCCGTTGGGTACTCTGGAGTCCAATTCCAAAATGAACTTGGACTTCAGCCACCTGAGTAGTTTCTCCCTGTTGCTGCCTCTTCTCAACGGAGGCACAGCCACAATAACGAAATATTTGAGGCAACTAAGATCGTTATTGTGCACCACTTTAAAGTGCCTGGCTACAGGGTAGGTGGGATCAGAGTTGACTATAGCCTTCAAGTGCTGCAGATCTCTTATGTGCACTTGTAACTTCGTACTTCCAACATATTGGAGTCCACAAGTACAAGTCAGAACGTTTACTGCAAATTCCGTTCTGCAGTTGTAGACTCCTTTCAGCATGATATTTGTGGGGCCAAAGGCAGGAGTATACTCAAATATATTACTCCCAAATTTACATGCTCTGCAGGAACTGCATTTGCAGAAGCCATTTTTTAAGGAAAGCCAGTTGGAATTGGACTTCGAAATATTAGATGCTATCTCTGGACTGCTTTTTAGTAGCGCACTGTTCATGGATGGGGCACGTCTAAAAGTCAGTGTTGGTTTAGATGGTAAACAGTCTGCCAAGATCCCATTAGTCATGACTACTGGCCACTGCTTGTTAATGATAGACCTCATTTGTCTCTCTTGTCGGCTATAGGTGGTTATGAGACGAGTCTCTGTCTCAGCATTACCTTTAGCTCTATCTCGGGCAAAAGTATCCTCTTTGGTATGGGATTCTTGAAACAACATGCTATCTCAAGTAATCTTAATAGCTTTAGCCAATGCTTGCTGAACAATATGTCTATCATAGCCCCTTTCATAGAATCTTAGTTTAGCCTATTCCACAGACCGGTGGAATTCCTGCTCAGTGCTGCAGATCCTGCGTAATCTTAAAAATTCTCCATAAGGGATGCTTCTTATAAGATGATGTGGGTGAAAACTCGAAGAGTGCAAAGTCGAGTTTCCTGCAGTGCTTTTACGATGCAGAGTTGATTCTAGTTTATTGTCGGCTACATGAATGTGCACATCTAAAAAGTCAATAGCGAATTTATCCATCTGCGCATTAAACTCTAGATTCAGATCGTTGACATTAATATTATTGACAAAAGCAGTGGCACTATCAATCGAACCTTTCCATACAACAAACATATCGTCAATATATCGCATCCAACTTATAACATGGGTATCCCATTCGGCTTTGTAGACCACCTGGAGAACCTGCTTCTCCCACCGCCCGACGTGCAAGCAAGCGTAGCTCAGGAAGAAGCAGGCTCCCATTGCTACCCCTCTAACGTGCTGAAAGACTTCCTTGTCAAGTAGAAAGTAGTTGTTGTGCAAACAGAAGCTAATCATTTCTAATATCATTACATTGTGTTGAAACATATTAATGGATCTTGTACTCAAATAGTACTCTACTGCTTTCAACCCATCTGAATGGTTAATACTCGTATATAGGGAAGTGATATCAAGAGTGATCAAAATACAGTTCTCAGACCAGGGAACAGCATTCAGTTTACCCAAAAAATCACCTGTATCTCTAATATAAGTTGGCAGTGCCATCACAAATTCTTGGAGATAAAAATCAACATATTGAGATACTTTGTCCAGGAGACCACCCTTAGCTGAAATAATAGGTCTACCTGGAATGGGAGATACTTTTTTTTATGAATTTTAGGAATAAAGTACATGACAGGAGTCATTGTTCAAAAATAACAATTCATCATTAGAGATGAGTCCATCTCTCTTCCATTTAATCAAGTGTTGTTTAAAAGTCTCTTTAACCAATTTCAACTGTTTCTGATTGAACTTCTTATAACATGCCGTATCATTTAAGTGTTTATACGCTTCCACAAGATACTCTTTCTTGGTCTATAATACTATGTTGCCTCCCTTATCGGATTTGTTAATTATCACATCATTATTAATTTGTAGTTTTCTAATCAATTCATGATACTTTTTGTCACAATATTTGAGTTTGAGAACCTTCCTTTGAGTTGTGGACTGCAGTTTTTTTTAAATTCTTCCACTACACAGTCATGAAAAATATCTACTGCATCTCGAGGCATCATCGGAATGAACATCTAAACTGGTTTGAAAGGACTAGTGCTAGCAGTAGATAAATTCATGCCAGCATTGTGTAATAACTCCTGTGTAGAGGGCGCCTCACCCTCATCATTTGTATTATTTGCTAGGGCTTCTAAAGTTCGTAAAGCCGATATATCTGATATTTGTAGATTCACATTCTTAGATTTGTTGACAGGCGTTGTGGCTGTTACATTGTCATTGGGTTTTTTAATGGCAAAGTACTTGGTCAGTTTCAACTTTCTGATAAATTTAAAAACGTCAACCCGTGTTTGTACATAAATAAAGTTACTTTCTGGACAGAATGAGAGTCCCAATGAGAGTAATTGCGTCTCTGCTTGATCTAAATTGATGTTGGACAGATTGATGACAGTATTGTGGCAGCTATTTACTTTTTCCTCCATCGATTGTTTGGCTGCTTTTTGCTTTTTGCCTTTTGCATTTGTTGTATTTTCTCCTTGCGGGCCGTCTTTGGTTGCGCCTTTTTCTTGCAATTGCTGAGGAGTCTGCGGCCTTAAGGTCTGACGACGGTCCCGCCTTAAAAAATCAGTTCCTCTGCTAGGGTGAGCTTACCCATATCTTCTCCGATGTTGCCCCTTATCCTTTTACCGTCTTCATATATATATATTTCCTACTGGAGTTTGACAGTAGGTAAAGTTAGGACCTAGTTTCCATAGGAAAAGCGTTTTTTGTTTTGCAAATAACTTTGGGGCCTTTTGACGAAATTTCGAAACTAGTTTGCCAGCCACTTTAGCTGCTGTCTGGAAAGTTTTGGGGTGATCCGTCAAGCAGGGGCCGAGAAAAAGGGGGGGTCCCAAACGCGTTTTCCCCATGCAATTTCAAATAGAGATTTTCGACATGACTTCAGCCCGAACAGCTGAACGGAATTACAACAAATTTGGCAGAAAGCTAGATCTTGGTCCAGAAAGAGTACTTTTTGTGATTTGGTATAAATCTGTTCAGTAGTTTGGAGTTAGTAAAGTAAAAAGATTTATGTATATCTAAAGACACGGTTCTGCCGTGGATCTGGGCAGATTCATGGATCCACGCACCAACAGCAATGCTGTGAATGGCTGGCCACAACCTGGGAGGAAAAGTTGCAGCTGCCATTTTGTGCATTGAGAAAGAGTTCCCAGGGGGAAAATAAAATGCAAAAGGGGCAGAAAAGAAGAGGTCAGGGTAGAGGTACCCTGACCCCATGGGACTGATGTAGGGGTCTGTAAGGGGCCCCCATGAGCACTAAATTATCCAAAACCTTTTTTTTTAGCATTCAAGAATCCGCAGATCCCCCCGGATCCAGGATTCAGGTGGATTCACGATGCAGGCCCCAATTAAATAAACACATAAACCCACTCACAGACCCATACACCTACTCACACACTCATGAACATACCCACTTACACACCCACACAACCACTCACACACCCACACAGCCACTCACATACCCACTCACACACCCACTTACTGACCCACACAACCACTCACACACCTATACAGTCACTCACACACCCACTGACAGACCTACAAAACCACTCACACACCTACTTACATACCCACACAGTCACTCCTACACCCACTTACACACCCATTAAGTCAATCACACACCCACTCACATACCCATATAGCCACTCACACACCCTCATAGTCACTCACACAGCCACTAACTCACCCACACACAGGCAGTGATATACTTATAGAAATTGCAATAGCATACGTTTGTATCAAATGTATTGTTGTTTTAGTATTGTTTGTGTGCAATATAACTGGCAGACCTCTTATTTGTCTGAGGATTCACGACAGATCCGTGGATCCATAAAATGAATTAAACAAATAGAAAGACTTGGTGGATTGCATTTATTGAAAGACTACATAAGTTACCTTACCTTTCAGTTTTAAAATATATAATAAGTATTAATGTGTGAATAAAATGTATTTATACACTTGTGAGAATGTATATCAGTAAATTGAACTTACGGGTCAAATTGCAGTACAATTTAATTAAAATAAACAATGAAATTCACTGAAAAACCAAAGGTTACAGGGACGTTATAGTTAGGAGACAGAATAAAAAAAAAAAAAAAGGTTCAGACTTTACACAGACAAAATGATAGAAATTCAGCAGTTATAGTTAGAGTTATCTCAAGTAACTGTAACTTGTGCCCTAAGGTAAATATAACTTGCGCCCTTGCCATGCACTGCTAATAACCCCACATCTTAGATCACTCATGACATCTTCTATGACATCATTGATAATATCACTGCAACATTTGCAGGGAAATTATTGATGAGAAATCTTTGCATGGCGGGAGCGTGAGTTATAGTTACTTGAGTTAATTATAACTGCTGAATCCCTATGGTTTTTAGTGGATCCACTTCTTCCCTATCGGCCAAACACAGAGAGTCAGACTACCACCGTTCAATTCCAAACCCAAACAGATCAGCTACGATGTGCCTCAGGGCTGCTCCCTGAGCACCACTCTCTTCAACATCTACATGGCCCCGCTTGCAGCCATCATCAGGAACCACGGACTCAACATCATCTCCTACAACAATGACACCATGCTGATTCTCTCCCTCACCAAAGAACCCACAGTCGCCAATACCAACTTCCACAATGGGATGAAGGCTGTCGCCAACTGGATGAAGAACAGCTGCCTCAAGCTCAACTCAGAGAAGACCGGAGTCCTCATCATGGGCTCCACCCCCTCTGCCTGGGATGACTCCTGATGGCCCACTACACTTGGAAAACCCAACACCCACAGACCACGCATGAAACCTAGGCAACATCCTGGACTCCTTGCTCACCATGAGCCGCCAGATCAACGGCATTTCATCATCCTGCTTCCACATGCTACACCTGCGCTGAAAGATCTTCAAGTGGATCCTCACTGAGTCCAGAAAGATAGTCACCCATGCACTCATCAGCCTTAGAATCGACTACGGCAACGCACTGTATGCCGGCATCACCCAGAAACTCCTCAAAAAACTGCAGAACATTCAAAACGCCTCCGCCAGACTCATCCTAAACATCCCCCACCGCAGCCACATTACCAGCCACCTGTGAGACCTACAAGGGCTCCCAGTCAACAAAAGAATCACCTTCAAGCTCCTCACACATGCCTATAAAGCTCTACACAATGCAGGAACTGCGTACCTTAACCACCACCTCGCATTCCACACACCCACCGCTCCACCCAACTGGCCCCGGCTACCGTTTCACGTATCTGCAAGACCACAGCCAGAAGAAGATACTTCTCCTACCTCGCAGCAAAGACCTGGAACACACTGCCTCTCCACCTCAGGCAATCACCATCACTGCCTCAATTCAGGAGGGATCTCAAGACCTGGCTCTTCGACTGAACCACAGCACCTTTGGTGGACCAGCTGTTTCCCTCCCCCCAGCACCTTGAGACCCTTTTGGGGGAGTAGTCGCACTCTACAAGTCACCTGATTGATTGATTGATTTAGTGTGTAAAATCTGAACCTAACTATAACGTCCCTGTAACATTTGGTTTTGATTCAGCATATACATTTATATATGTATATATATATATATTTATATATGTATATATATATATGCAAAAACGTCGGTAGTCCCGATGAGCAGCACTCGAGGAGCAACTAAGGTTACCAGCCTTCATCACAGGTATGGGCACTCTTCGTACGGCTGGTGCATGGCGCAGCCTGCAGACGCCTGACGCGTCTCGAAATTAATCTTTTTCAAAGGCATAAACCCACAGGAACGTGCTGCACTTACCCCCATGCTGTATATATATACTATGACACGCCCCCAATGGGGCTGCTTGAGTAAGACAATGTCCAGTGCATTATGGGGGTTGTAGTGCCTCTTTATTAAAATCCAAATTGACGTGCACTAATTACTGCGAAGATGAAGCCCAACATGGGCCCCCGCCGACTCCAGTGTCCTCAATCCTGAATTGTCCCTCCGTATCGAGGTAGGTGTATCCTTTCCTCACGGCCCCCTTGGGATCTTGGGGTGGTGCTAACTCGGCGGCCGGGATGCCGCCATATTGATGCAAAAAACGTCGGTAGTCCCGATGAGCAGCACTCGAGGAGTGTTGTATTTCCTCTTAGGGTGTCCATAACGGGCTTCCCAATATCCTGTCCTTATATAGGCACAATTCGCCCTGCCCTTATATAGGCATAGAATCCCAGGCCTTATTTAGGCATTAAACCGTGCACTCCAAATACAGGCATGGTCTCTGACATCCGTCCACCCTAACGTCACAACGAGTTCATGAAGAACAGACCCTTAGGCTGCTGGAGTTTCCCTAGCTCAGGACTATTGATTTCTTCAAGGCCTCATCTATTATGCATGAACCATTATTCCTTAGGGGTTCATTCATGACGTCTTTCGTTGTCCAATTCACGTCAATGCTAACATTCCTAAGGTACTCTCAGGTATAAATATACCTTCCCTAGCCCCTGTAAACCAGAGGAGACCTCGACTTCAGAGGAGCCCGTATCCCGGCCTGACGCACTGAGAAGACGCTGCCATTCCCTGCACGCAGAGAGCCCAGCTTCCAGCTTCCAGTGATCTGACTTCCCTTGCGGGGTGTTGGAGTTCGAGTCTGGCAAAGAGATTCCAACCTCTCTCATTCTTCAGGTATGGAGCTGATAAGAACCTAGAGGGACTCTTGGCATACTAGGCATACTAGACTTAACATACTCTTAGTATACCATAGTAAGGAATACTTCACCTACTTCTTCCCTCTTCCTACACCTAGGTTAGGTTAGGTACACTGGGGTAGAACTAGCTTAGCACCGCATCGTATGAGTACTCGCATTTTTAGTCTGTGGGGCATATTAGCAACAACAGGCGAAAATTATCGCTAACCGCGCTTAGCGCGTATTTTTTTAACGCCGCCTATCGCTGGATAGTATCGCGGAGATAACATGCTATTAGCAAGGTTTATCTCCAATGTGATAAAATATCCAGCGATAGCGGCGAAATGCCTGAATATCGCTGGAAATCCAGCGATATTCACGCATTAACGCCATGGTGGACTTAGGCTGACAAACCACCTCCTATTCTACAAACAGGTAAGTCATGTTTTTAGCAGGTGTTAAATTCTAGCGATATTCGCGCTTAGCGTGAATTTTATTATCGCTTCGCCTGCGTTGCTCATAGGGGGAAGTTGTGTTAGCGACTGTTTTCAGTCGCTTTTAGTTGGGAACGCCTACCTTGCATGTCATTAGCGATAATTATCGCTGGCATGCAAGGCGATGGGGAAACCGGCCGCTATCGCCAGAAAGCTATCGCTAACGCCTGTTAGCGACAGCTTGCTGATAGGGCGATAAAAAAATCGCCGCTAAGGCGGCAAAAAGTGCCGCTAAAGCGGCGATAAGGCCCTTGCTAATATGCCCCTGTGTTATTTATGTAACAGCATTTGTACTAAAAGATAATGCTATCGCAGTATTATTTATTTCTACTGCTAACCCTGTACATTATTTATCTCGTATACTGTCTTGTGATCGTAACAGCACATTATACTTACACCAGAAACAAGACTGTTCAATAAACCTTTTATTGAAAACGCCCGTCTATTATTTCTGTGTAACTCTGAGGAAAACTAAGCATGCACGACTGAGCTGAGTGAAATATTTATCTAGTGTTTCCACGACTCTGGGACACGTTCTGATTCTAAAAGGAAAACATATTGGTCATGTTTTGCGGCTGCCAGAAACTACTCCCTTCTTGTTGTCAAGGAGTTTCTAGTGGCCTCTGAGCTAGCTGGCACAAGTAATTAAGTTTAATATACTCGATAGGGACATACTGACCTTAGTCCTATGTCAAACCTATAGGATATATTATTCCAATGCGCAGAGCCTATTAGGGAAATAGGAGCTACACTACATGGCGCCCAACGGTTTGGTTAGGCAGTAATTCAACTTTAGATACTGAGTAACTCAGCCGTGCTATTTTCTCTCAAAGACCCCTACCCATATACTCCAAAAGACGTCTGGAGTGGGCAGGGTTAGGTATCCACCAAGGCTACATAGGGAAGCACCCTATATATTAGCTACTTGGTTTGCTCAAACATTGAAGGATACAGTGTTCCAAAATATTGTGCACCTTATCTTTGTTTCCTTGAAACTTGTTCTACATTTTTCAAAAAACAAAATGCCTGACGGTAACAATAACACCGAAAACGGTGGAACTGCGGCTGATCCAGCCCAAGCAGTAGTTTTTAACCTTACAGGTTTAAATGAAACTGAGGAGGATGTTATACACATCCCTCAAAACTTAAGAAGAGCCATAACTCTAAAACTTATAAAACATGGCCTATCGCCAAGAGGAGGTAGAGCAGTTTTTGTGATAGAGGCACATGAATCATTTCAGACAGAGGTATTCTATTCATGGGTACTACTTCCGGAATGCAATCCAACATCACAAACATTTCACTTCTACAAAGAAGATGAACTACCAGAGGAATACATTCCTTTCGAGGATATTGAAATTCCATTAACATACCAAGAGCATCAGCTCTGGTTTAAAGGCGCCCTAAAACATCACAAAAACATTACCAGGCTCGGTCCACTAGGTAGGCCAGGAGCAACATGGCCGATTTTAGCCGGCTACACACCTCATCCTGAACTGGATATAATGACAGATGAGGAATTATATACTCAAGTTAATAAAAATCTACAGACAATTGGTCCAATATGTCATGCAGACTTTTACAGTCCGACCACCATTGACATAACCAAATCCAACTCCCCAACAGGGGAATACACTAAAAATTACACCACAGACTCTCAACTCAGTCATGGGTAAAATGCCCACAAAACGTGAGCAAATTCCGTTTTGGATAGCTCAAAAAATTACTCAAATCGAAGCAGTATTTCCAAATACTAGCCCGCATGAGAAACACAGAATCCTAACAATCAGTTTACCAATGGGGATCACACCACAACTGGAAGACTGCACCACTTGGGGCTCAGTCTTTGCTGCCATCTATACTAAAACACATGGTGTTCCGTCAATTGCGGTAATACCTGATGTCCTAAAACAAATTCAAAATGAATATGGGGCAGAGCCTGCTCTAAATTTAGGTATGAAGTTACTGAAAAATTTCGAGCAGGTCTCAACAATAATATTATCTAATATTAAAGGGGAGGCAGCAGCAGTGGCAATCCGCCAAAAATTGAGGGAATTCGATGTTACAGAACATCAAACTGAGCTACCCAGAATTATAGAACAATCTTATGCAGAATTAGGCAGAGACAGTTTGGGTGGAAGACCACTGAAACGAAAACTATCTGAAAGTCCTGAGAAGGACTCAATAAAACAAACTCCTACATCTTCTAAAAAGAAGTGGGAGTCTACTAAACAAAAATCAAACGAGAAACGTTCTCAATCCCGAGGTAGGTCTCCTCAACAGGAGCCCTCTGAAAGGAGGTATAACCTCAGGAATAGGGATAATTTGAGAAAACCTGATAGGTATCATGATACTGATACACGTTCCTCTCGTCCCTTTCAGATCTCACCACAGACTTCGGAAAGAAGAGGACGGACGGAACACAGAGAAGAACGCGTGACATCGAAAGACGACAAACACACTCCAAAAACTAAAGTAAAACCTCAATTCTCCAAAAAGAAAGTAGCAGGTCTAAAGATAAGACATGCCGAGAATACTGAGAACGCAACTCAAGAACGGAGAATGGGCTCAGACCATGCTGGACAGTGCAGCAGAAGTCACAATAGTTCGCCAGAACCTGAGGGGACTTCTGGAGATAGTGGACTTGAATGAGTACATCACAGTCGAGACTGTAGACACCAGGGTTAGTACTCCACAAAAGTTATATGACATAACACTCCGGATGGAGGGAGACAAACCTAGACAGGTGAAAGCACTTTTTGGGAAAAACTATCAAAGGGCTATGACATACTTCTAGCAGAAAAGGACTGGCCACCACAATTTGTCAGGGAGTGCCCACACGGCGAGGACATTATTATGCCTGCCTTCTCCAACCATATTCCAATTCACCTAAAATATACATATGCCAGGAAATGGGCAGTGGCCCAGGCCCCAGCATTATATAAAAATCATGTAGGATGGGATGAGGATTCACCTCACCATAAAATACATCTGAAACATGAACCAACTGCACAACGGCAGTATCCTATTAAGCAAGAATCTAAAAAACAGGTCAGGGAGATCTTAGATCAACTTGAATACCAAGGGGTGATTGAAACATGCACCTCCTCAATGAACAATCCTTTGTTTCCTGTCTCCAAACCAGACAAAAAATATCGTCTAGTTTTGGATTACAGACATCTAAACACTTGTTCTAAAACTTTTGCAGTGCAAAATGCACATAGCACAGCATTAATGAATAACATTGTGCGCAAAAAATATAAAACAACATTAGACATCTCAAATGGTTTCTTTTGTCAAAACATAGCACCTGAAAGCAGGTACTTAACAGCATTCTCCATAATGGGGACCCAGCGTCACTTTTGTCGACTCCCACAAGTGTTCAAGAATAGCCCAGGTTTATTCTCAGCGAGGGTAATGGAGTTACTACAAATTTATGACAATGAGGCATTGTCCTATGTCGATGACATATATCTGACAGACAATGACCTAGTAAAACACTTGAACAGGGTGAGCACCATTATACTGGGATTCGCCTCTGAGGGTTACAAATTCAACTTTAAAAAGTCCAGAATTGCCCATCTCAATGTCCTATTTCTAGGATATGAGCTTTCAAGTGAAGGCAAGAGCTTGGCAGCTAACTTTTTAGAAAAGTGTGCGCTGCTCCAACCTCCGAAAACGCTAAAAAACTTACAATCAATCCTGGGTTTCTTAAATTTTGGAAGAACATACATTATAAACTATGCAGAAAGGGTTAAACCTCTCTACGCATTAATCAAACCTGATTTTTCAATCAAAAACTGGACACAGGAACACACAGAAATTTTGCGTTCACTCCAGGCTAACATGTTAGCAACAAATCACTTACAAACACGCGTAAGTGAACGAAATTTGGTGATCCGAATAATTTCGGGTCAATGCCGATTCACCTACTTAACTTTCAATGAGGGTGAAAAAATACCAATAGCGTATAAATCACACTTGTACACACAAGCGGAAATGCGCTTCAGTTCTACTGAAAAAATTCTAACAGCAGTTCAAACCGCTGTAGCAAAAGAAAGAGCCTTAGCCCAAGGGAAACGCATTATTATCGTAACCCCAGTACCTGCTTTAGAAGCGGTTACAAAAGCAAGCATTCCAAATGCTAAGGCATTGCATCCAAGATGGATACAATGGGTTAATTCTCTTGCTGCAACAGATGTTGAATATGTTTTTGATCCAGATTTAAAAACACAAGCCTTCCTGCAGTACGAACATGAATGTCCCCTGCCCACTGAAATTCTGCCTCTCGATCAGTACGAATTCATAATTTATACTGACGGATCCGCACAACCCGCAATAGGGGGTAAGCAAGCTTACAGTGCAGCGTGTGCTATCGTTAAAGGTTGCATGCGAAATGGCATCTTCAGACCTATGGTCACTAAAACGCAGTCTCTAGGAGATTGTACAGCTCAGCGAGCTGAACTACAAGCATTCAAACTGGCACTTGAAAGTACAGATCGAGAATTCCCCACACTAATCGTGTGCGATTCCTTTTACTGTGTGCAGTCGTATAATGAATATATACAAAACTGGCTTGAAAATGGTTTCAAAGATGCGAAAGGTGGCACAATAAAGCACAAATTGCTTTGGGAACAAGTAGTTCAGTTGAAAAACGAACTACCAAAGGCTCACGTGATCCACACACTGAGTCATCAACGTGATGGCGTTCACGTTGCAGGGAATTCATTGGCTGATGAAGCCGCAAAGGGGGCTGTGCAAACGGCTTCCGTAGCTGCGATCACTCGTTCAAAAACAAAAATAGACGGTGAGATAATGTTGGCTGTCAATGCTTCAAGCAAAGGCAGCAGTGCAGCGTTACCAAAAAAGTTTCCACTCAAGTACTCTTATGTAATTGATGCGAACAACGTTCCTTTTGCTCGAATCCCTGGAGTGGGGGATAGGGTAATTCCAAACATGGAACGTAGAACAGCCTTGATTTATGAAACACATTTGGGGGAGGGTCTGTCACACCAAGGGATCTCTAAAACAATCTTGACGTTAAAAGAGATGTACTGGTGGCCTGGAATGAATACAGAAATTCACATATTCATCAACAACTGCTTAGACTGTAAATTACAGCGAGAGAGCCACCAGACACCATGCTGCGAATGCGGCAACCCAGTACAGACACCACTGTTAGACAGCATTCAACTATCTACACGCCTGCGTCCTACTGGACAAAGGCATTCCCGCAAATACTGAATCTAGGTTCCTATGGTTATGGCCTCAGCGCTCAGCTGACGCTCGAACTGTTATAAAAGATTTGCAAGTCTTTATCGGCATATACGCAATAGGCACGCTACATTCTGACCAGGGTCCTGCGTTTAGCTCTCGGGCTTACAAAGAAGCCATGGCCATTCTGGGCGTTGCATTGCGGTACTCCTCTCCATTCCATCCTGAGGGAAATTCGGTTGTGGAAAGGAAAAACCGGGACATAAAGCAGTCTATAACAGCTAGAGTATTAGGTTCGGGTGACGGGTGGGTCAAACACCTTAGTGGCGTACAGCGCGCAATGAACAATCTGCCAAGAAGTTCTCTAGGGGGGGTCACTCCATATGAGGTCCTATTTGGGACGAGAATGTGGGTACCAGACTTAGACAACGTAGGCACAGTGGTGGAAAATAAACCCTTTGATATCAAAGATCGTTTGGCTGTTTTACAGGACTTAAACAAATTAAGAACGAAACAAAGCAACGTATTCCTACAGTCAACCACCACTGGGGATCAACCGGCTGTCCCAGCAAGGCCTGTCTGGATTCCAAAAGTTGGGGATCTAGTCAGAGAAAAAATTGCGGACAAGAAGGAATTTGGACCTTCTTACAGACAACCAGTACCTGTCCTAGCAGTTCAAGGAACAAGAACAGTACTACTGCCGCCCCTTGCTGGAAGAAAGGAGAAAAGATTTGTGTCCATCGACCTGATCAAACCACAGTATGTGGCCAATACTAAATAGTAGGCCTCGTGGACTCCGACCTAGTAGCAAACGCACTCCTCTCGCTACTATCCAAGAGGTTCATACTGAAAGACTGATAACAATCGAGAATTCAGCTGAAACAAATGAAGGACTATGCAACAACGCTATGGAACTCATACCTCTTGAAGAACAAGTAACAGTTCGTCCAAATACACCTGTCTACACCAACGTAACAAATGATGAACTGGTTCCAGTGATTTCTACAAATCCTGATGCAATTCAAACAATTGACAGAACTGCTTCTGGCTACTTCATTAACTTTGATACGTTCTCAGAAGATCCAAGTGAACCTGAAACGACGCCAGTGTCATTAAAATTCAAGCAGCAAGTACAAGACTTTCTTCACTTTCTGAAAAAGACTTATTTGGTTTCTCCATGGATTGAACTCTGGATTACATCTGGACTTTTTGTTTTCCTGCTCTGGCTAGCTTTGGTAACAACAGTAAGCGTGCTTATAAGTGGCAGATACATCCATGTGAACACTGAAGGAAAAGACGTAAACGTACTTTTGAAACCTCATAAATCTTCCCATCGTGAAGCAAGAGACTTGTCATCAGTGAACATCACAGCTGTTCCTATACACGATGGTATAGTGTGGGACAAAACAGATTTTGATATATTCGGTCCGACGGAAGAATTGAACATTCCACATTTGTTTAAGATTTCTCTAAGTGATCTAATCACATCCAGTACCTATTCTAATGATTGGGACTTTGAGACTGTGACTGATATTATGTTTGACCTAGAAAGATCTGCTGCATTTTCTAAAAATGAATATTTAGAGGGGTCATCAGACTATGAAGAACTGTATTGTTATAATCACTATGGTCATCATTTTTTGCATAAATCTGCATATCCAAGAAATGTGTTTATGTTTAACCAATGGGAACATTGTCCTACACCACCTAAAGGTAGTTCAAAAACATTTGCCAGTAAATTTCCATATTTTTCAGGTTACAATACATCTGATCCAGAAATGTTTTACTATAAAAATGTAAACAAAACAGGACTGAAAATTATGTTAACAAATACAAAACAGATTTATTCTGCATTATTCAATGCCCAACTGTCTAGACAGGGTTTCGACTTTTGGAAAGACACAATTGACACAAAAACGTTGTGGGGTACTAAAGAATGGCAAGTACAGGGGATAGAAGCTTTATTTAGAGCCTGCATCATCCCTGAACAAATAATGTTTTTGAATGAAACTATCCAACAAACATCTTGTCTTGGATTAGCCAAGATCAAAGAGATGAACACACCTTCTGTACCAACTCCTGCAAAAAATAATGTAACACAGGCAGTGGTGACAGTCGACAATATACTACAACTCAACAGATCTAATCCTGATTGGAAAAAATGGTTGATCTGGCCCACAGACACGAATAACTGTCAGGAAAGATTCCTGAATAAAACTCAGGGCTTTACTATTCATAGGCCAGACCCAAGATACGTCCAAAGACAACATCCGGGGGTAGTAACAACATACAGTGTAGGGAAGTTATGCCTCGATTGGCTGCATACATCTACACTACAGGATGTGAAACAACACTTATCCTTACTTGCAAAAGACGCAGATCTTAGGGATTTCTTGCTTGGACCAAGAAAACCGCGTCAAAAACGTTTCATATATGCCGGCATTTATGCTGCTTATAATGAAGCTTGGAAGGTGTCACAGATGGAGGCCGCAGAACGAATACGTGAACTTGATCGTATTAATTTAGAGAAAACACTCTCTGTGGTCGACAATGGGTTAACAACTTTGTCCTCCAGAATATATTCATTGGACGGCATTGTATCCTCTGCTATCGACATTCTAGAACAAGATTTGGCGATGTTACAACAAGGCCAATCTCAAATACGTTCTATTATGTTATTAAGCTGGACGCTGCAATCATTGCGAGCGGGCTATGTGCCCTGGCGTTTCATCAACACAACGGCTCTGTTTGCAGAATACAATCTAACTGATAAACAGATTGAAATGGCACAGAGAGGAGCAAAGTATACAGTGCTGAGCATTGAAAAACTGGAAAAGTTACCATTCACAGTGGCAGAAAAACCAGCTACAGAATGGCTTATTCATGGCAAAATTACACTACCTGTGACTACTTTTCAGTTTCAGTATTGCCTCAGACAAATGCAAGCAGGCAAATATGAAAGGTTGGGTAAGGAATACATTAAGACATCTTGGTCTTTACCGTATACATATAGATGTTGGAGCGGGGATCGTGAAGTGTTTTTAAGCGGTAAAAACTGTAAACGTGCACTAAGCGGTTCACTAGTATGTCAGGACATTTCCTTGCACGGGGCTTGTAATGGTTCTGTGGCAAATTTGTCTTGCCATCAGCAGGGTACACCAGCTGCTGTGATTAATCCAACGTTCGGACAACTTTCTAATGGGAGTTACCTCATGTTGAATGATCAGAGTTGCTGTGGCATGCTGCCAGGCATCCCATATCTAGTAACGGTCAACTCCAGGGTCACTTGCTGTATGCAAGTATTGTTTGCCCCAATAGACACAGTCAGGGAGTCGCCTTTATGGCCTTCGCTGAACGTCTCTTTTATAAGATTTGATACTTTAAGCAGAATGAAAGCCATACTTTTACAACAAACAGTGCCTTTGACCTCGGCCAAAGAAACCTATGATCTGCAAATTGCAAGGACTTCGGCTGAGATACAGACTTTAATACGTACAAACTGCCCTATACATTTCGTGGAAATGATAGGACGAATTTTCAACATGTCTGATACAACAGGAATTGTACATGTATTTAAGGGCATCTGCTCGGGTCTGTTAGCACCTTTTCAGGCAATACTCGGAATCATCCCGAACTTTGCACATTCGGTGTTTGGTGGCATACCATTAATTCTAGCACTCGTTGCCGGAATTCTATTTCTCTTCCTGCTATTTCGCTATGGCCAGCCAATTCGCCGACATCACTCCGAGCCACATGGAGAAAGCTCTCCTTGAACGAAAGTGCAGTGAGCAAATAGTACAGCTTTTGGGCATAATGCGTCTACGGGACCTTAATACCACATGGTTCCTATCCTTTAGACCAATCTGGCAAGATTGCATCTTACCTGTTCTACGATGCCTGCTATGCGGTGTAGAATGCGTGTTGGACACCTGTCTAACATTTCCATCGGATGCGCCAACGGACGTCGATACTCTGCTGGACCAGATAACGGCCCATGCTATGTGTTGTCCCCAGCGGCTTCCTATCCTGATGACAGCATTCATTGAGATCTCACAGACTCTTCCGGCTGCTGCTGAGGTACAAGAAAGAACTACAGGCACACAGGTAACAACGGACGCGAACATTGCGACAATTGAAAGCAATGTTTCACATCTCTGTGCGATTAACCTGCTTCACGAGGTGTTCCAACTCACACCAACTACAGTGGATGATGTTTTGTCTATAGAAATAGATGATCTAATGTTTACACCAGACCCGTAAACTGACTCTGATTCAGCATACAGTGTTCCAAAAATACAGCAACAATTTGGCCTTCATTTTTTCAAAAACTTGGAACTCTACCAAAAATTGAACTTTTTCCCATTTTTTCGAAGGAAAATGGAACTTCAATCTGCTTAAAGTAAAACTAGCCTTATGGTACAGACTTAGCGTTCCTTCCAAAGACATTTCGTCATCTTGTGTGTCTACAACAGTTCATTAATTTTGCTGACATGAAATGACTTTGATTTATGAACAAACTTATTGATCATTTTTTTGTCAAATGTAAATATTACTGCTTATTTCATTTCTATTGCATCTATTTTCGAATTTTATGCCTGTAATGAAAAGCACTGCTTCAAATGTACAGTACCTTTTGCATTCTAATAGGTTTTTTGAAGAAATGCCTTTTTTAAATGGTTTTATAAAAAATTTTAGAAATATGCGGTACTCCATTTTTATGTTTAGCATTTTTTATGTTTAGCATTTTAGTGTTATCATACACACGAAAGAGGAGTGGGTGTTGTATTTCCTCTTAGGGTGTCAATAACGGGCTTCCCAATATCCTGTCCTTATATAGGCACAATTCGCCCTGCCCTTATATAGGCATAGAATCCCAGGCCTTATTTAGGCATTAAACCGTGCACTCCAAATACAGGCATGGTCTCTGACATCCGTCCACCCTAACGTCACAACGAGTTCATGAAGAACAGACCCTTAGGCTGCGGGAGTTTCCCTAGCTCTGGACTATTGATTTCTTCAAGGCCTCATCTATTATGCATGAACAATTATTCCTTAGGGGTTCATTCATGACGTCTTTCGTTGTCCAATTCACGTCAATGCTAACATTCCTAAGGTACTCTCAGGTATAAATATACCTTCCCTAGCCCCTGTAAACCAGAGGAGACCTCGACTTCAGAGGAGCCCGTATCCCGGCCTGACGCACTGAGAAGACGCTGCCATTCCCTGCACGCAGAGAGCCCAGCTTCCAGCTTCCAGTGATCTGACTTCCCTTGCGGGGTGTTGGAGTTCGAGTCTGGCAAAGAGATTCCAACCTCTCTCATTCTTCAGGTATGGAGCTGATAAGAACCTAGAGGGACTCTTGGCATACTAGGCATACTAGACTTAACATACTCTTAGTATACCATAGTAAGGAATACTTCACCTACTTCTTCCCTCTTCCTACACCTAGGTTAGGTTAGGTACACTGGGGTAGAACTAGCTTAGCAGCGCATCGTATGAGTACTCGCATTTTTAGTCTGTGTTATTTATGTAACAGCATTTGTACTAAAAGATAATGCTATTGCAGTATTATTTATTTCTACTGCTAACCCTGTACATTATTTATCTTGCATACTGTCTTGTGATCGTAACAGCACATTATACTTACACCAGAAACAAGACTGTTCAATAAACCTTTTATTGAAAACGCCCGTCTATTATTTCTGTGTAACTCTGAGGAAAACTAAGCATGCACGACTGAGCTGAGTGAAATAGTTATCTAGTGTTTCCACAACTCTGGGACACGTTCTGATTCTAAAAGGAAAACATATTGGTCATGTTTTGCGGCTGCCAGAAACTACTCCTTCTTGTTGTCAAGGAGTTTCTAGTGGCCTCTGAGCTAGCTGGCACAAGTAATTAAGTTTAATATACTCGATAGGGACATACCGACCTTAGTCCTATGTCAAACCTATAGGATATATTATTCCAATGCGCAGAGCCTATTAGGGAAATAGGAGCTACACTACAGGAGCAACTAAGGTTACCAGCCTTCATCACAGGTATGGGCACTCTTCGTACGGCTGGTGCATGGAGCAGCCTGCAGACGCCTGACGCGTTTCGAAATTAATCTTTTTCAAAGGCATAAACCCACAGGAACGTGCTGCACTTACCCCCATGCTGTATATATATACTATGACACGCCCCCAATGGGGCTGCTTGAGTAAGACAATGTCCAGTGCATTATGGGGGTTGTAGTGCCTCTTTATTAAAATCCAAATTGACGTGCACTAATTACTGCGAAGATGAAGCCCAACATGGGCCCCCGCCGACTCCAGTGTCCTCAATCCTGAATTGTCCCTCCGTATCGAGGTAGGTGTATCCTTTCCTCACGGCCCCCTTGGGATCTTGGGGTGGTGCTAACTCGGCGGCCGGGATGCCGCCATATTGATGCTAAAACGTCGGTAGTCCCGATGAGCAGCACTCGAGGAGCAACTAAGGTTACCAGCCTTCATCACAGGTATGGGCACTCTTCGTACGGCTGGTGCATGGCGCAGCCTGCAGATGCCTGACGCGTTTCGAAATTAATCTTTTTCAAAGGCATAAACCCACAGGAACGTGCTGCACTTACCCCCATGCTGTATATATATTCTGTGACACGCCCCAATGGGGCTGCTTGAGTAAGACAATGTCCAGTGCATTATGGGGGTTGTAGTGCCTCTTTATTAAAATCCAAATTGACGTGCACTAATTACTGCGAAGATGAAGCCCAACATGGGCCCCCGCCGACTCCAGTGTCCTCAATCCTGAATTGTCCCTCCGTATCGAGGTAGGTGTATCCTTTCCTCACGGCCCCCTTGGGATCTTGGGGTGGTGATAACTCGGCGGCCGGGATGCCGCCATATTGATGCAAAAACGACGGTAGTCCTGATGAGCAGCACTCGAGGAGCAACTAAGGTTACCAGCCTTCATCACAGGTATGGGCACTCTTCGTACGGCTGGTGCATTGCGCAGCCTGCAGACGCCTGACGCGTTTCGAAATTAATCTTTTTCAAAGGCATAAACCCACAGGAACGTGCTGCACTTACCCCCATGCAGTATATATATACTATGACACGCCCCCAATGGGGCTGCTTGAGTAAGACAATGTCCAGTGCATTATGGGGGTTGTAGTGCATCTTTATTAAAATCCAAATTGACGTGCACTAATTACTGCGAAGATGAAGCCCAACATGGGCCCCCGCCGACTCCAGTGTCCTCAATCCTGAATTGTCCCTCCGTATCGAGGTAGGTGTATCCTTTCCTCACGGCCCCCTTGGGATCTTGGGGTGGTGCTAACTCGGCGGCCGGGATGCCGACATATTGATGCAAAAACGTCGGTAGTCCCGATGAGCAGCACTCGAGGAGCAACTAAGGTTACCAGCCTTCATCACAGGTATGGGCACTCTTCGTACGGCTGGTGCGTGGCGCAGCCTGCAGACGCCTGACGCGTTTGAAATTAATCTTTTTCAAAGGCATAAACCCACAGGAACGTGCTGCACTTACCCCCATGCTGTATATATATACTATGACACGCCCCAATGGGGCTGCTTGAGTAAGACAATGTCCAGTGCATTATGGGGTTGTAGTGCCTCTTTATTAAAATCCAAATTGACGTGCACTAATTACTGCGAAGATGAAGCCCAACATGGGCCCCGCCGACTCCAGTGTCCTCAATCCTGAATTGTCCCTCCGTATCGAGTAGGTGTATCCTTTCCTCACGGCCCCCTAGGATCTTGGGGTGGTGCTAACTCGGCGGCCGGGATGCCGCCATATTGATGCAAAAACGTTGGTAGTCCCGATGAGCAGCACTCGAGGAGCAACTAAGGTTACCAGCCTTCATCACAGGTATGGGCACTCTTCGTACGGCTGGTGCATGGCGCAGCCTGCAGACGCCTGACGCGTTTCGAAATTAATCTTTTTCAAAGGCATAAACCCACAGGAACGTGCTGCACTTACCCCCATGCTGTATATATATACTATGACACGCCCCCAATGGGGCTGCTTGAGTAAGACAATGTCCAGTGCATTATGGGGGTTGTAGTGCCTCTTTATTAAAATCCAAATTGACGTGCACTAATTACTGCGAAGATGAAGCCCAACATGGGCCCCCGCCGACTCCAGTGTCCTCAATCCTGAATTGTCCCTCCGTATCGAGGTAGGTGTATCCTTTCCTCACGGCCCCCTTGGGATCTTGGGGTGGTGCTAACTCGGCGGCCGGGATGCCGCCATATTGATGCAAAAACGTCGGTAGTCCCGATGAGCAGCACTCGAGGAGCAACTAAGGTTACCAGCCTTCATCACAGGTATGGGCACTCTTCGTACGGCTGGTGCATGGCGCAGCCTGCAGACGCCAGACGCGTTTCGAAATTAATCTTTTTCAACGCGTCAGGCGTCTGCAGGCTGCGCCATGCACCAGCCGTACGAAGAGTACCCATACCTGTGATGAAGGCTGGTAACCTTAGTTGCTCCTCGAGTGCTGCTCATCGGGACTACCGACGTTTTTGCATCAATATGGCGGCATCCCGGCCGCTGAGTTAGCACCACCCCAAGATCCCAAGGGGGGCGTCAGGAAAGGATACACCTACCTCGATACGGAGGGACAATTCAGGATTGAGGACACTGAGTCGGCGGGGCCCATGTTGGGCTTCATCTTCGCAGTAATTAGTGCACGTCAATTTGGATTTTAATAAAGAGGCACTACAACCCCCATAATGCACTGTACATTGTCTTACTCAAGCAGCCCCATTGGAGGCGTGTCATAGTATATATATACAGCATGGAGTAAGTGCAGCACGTTCCTGTGGGTTTATGCTTTGAAAAAGATTAATTTCGAAGCGCGTCAGGCGTCTGCAGGCTGCGCCATGCACCAGCCGTACGAAGAGTGCCCATACCTGTGATGAAGGCTGGTATCCTTAGTTGCTCCTCGAGTGCTGCTCATCGGGACTACCGACGTTTTTGCATCAATATGGCGGCATCCCGGCCGCCGAGTTAGCACCACCCCAAGATCCCAAGGGGGCCGTGAGGAAAGGATACACCTACCTCGATTCGGAGGGACAATTCAGGATTGAGGACACTGGAGTCGGCGGGGGCCCATGTTGGGCTTCATCTTCGCAGTAATTAGTGCACGTCAATTTGGATTTTAATAAAGAGGCACTACAACCCCCATAATGCACTGGACATTGTCTTACTCAAGCAGCCCCATTGGGGGCGTGTCATAGTATATATATACAGCATGGGGGTAAGTGCAGCACGTTCCTGTGGGTTTATGCCTTTGAAAAAGATTAATTTCGAAACGCGTCAGGCGTCTGCAGGCTGCGCCATGCACCAGCCGTACGAAGAGTGCCGCCTGAAGCTGAACTCGGACAAGACGGAGGTCCTCATCCTTGGTTCCAACCCTTCAGCCTGGGACGACTCCTGGTGGCCAACATCACTGGGAACAGCCCCGCCACCCACCGACCACGTACGCAACCTAGGGGTCATCCTCGACCCCACCCTCTCCATGACTAAGCAGGTCAACGCTGTATCCTCATCCTGCTTCAACATCCTCCGAATGCTCCGCAGGATCTTCAAGTGGATCCCCACCGAAACAAGAAAAACAGTCACCCAGGCCCTCGTCACCAGCAGGCTGGACTACGGAAACGCCCTCTACGCAGGAACGACGGCTAAGCTCCTGAGACGGCTGCAACGCATCCAGAACGCCTCTGCACGTCTTATCCTCGACATCCCCCGACGCAGCCACATCACACCCCACCTGAGAGACCTGCACTGGCTCCCTGTCAACAAGAGGATAACCTTCAAGCTCCTCACCCACACACACAAAGCACTCCACAACTCCGGACCAGCCTACCTCAACAGACGACTCAGCTTCTACACCCCCACCCGCCAGCTCCGCTCGACCAGCCTCGCCCTCGCCACAGTCCCCCGCATCCGGAAAACGACCGCCGGCGGCAGATCCTTCTCCCACCTCGCCGCCAAGACCTGGAACACCCTCCCCACCAACCTCCGACAGACCCAAGACCTACTGGCCTTCAGAAGACTCCTCAAGACCTGGCTCTTCGATCAGTAGCAGCACCACCCCCCTCTTCCCCCAGCGCCTTGAGACCCTCGCGGGTATGTAGTGCGCTTTATAAGTGACATGATTGATTGATTGATTGATAACCTGTGATGAAGGCTGGTAACCTTAGTTGCTCCTCGAGTGCTGCTCATCGGGACTACCGACGTTTTTGCATCAATATGGCGGCATCCCGGCCGCCGAGTTAGCACCACCCCAAGATCCCAAGGGGGCCGTGAGGAAAGGATACACCTACCTCGATACGGAGGGACAATTCAGGATTGATACTGGAGTCGGCGGGGGCCCATGTTGGGCTTCATCTTCGCAGTAATTAGTGCACGTCAATTTGGATTTTAATAAAGAGGCACTACAACCCCCATAATGCACTGGACATTGTCTTACTCAAGCAGCCCCATTGGGGGCGTGTCATAGTATATATATACAGCATGGGGGTAAGTGCAGCACGTTCCTGTGGGTTTATGCCTTTGAAAAAGATTAATTTCGAAGCGCGTCAGGCGTCTGCAGGCTGCGCCATGCACCAGCCGTACGAAGAGTGCCCATAACCTGTGATGAAGGCTGGTAACCTTAGTTGCTCCTCGAGTGCTGCTCATCGGGACTACCAACGTTTTTGCATCAATATGGCGGCATCCCGGCCGCCGAGTTAGCACCACCCCAAGATCCCAAGGGGGCCGTGAGGAAAGGATACACCTACTTCGATTCGGAGGGACAATTCAGGATTGAGGACACTGGAGTCAGCGGGGGCCCATGTTGGGCTTCATCTTCGCAGTAATTAGTGCACGTCAATTTGGATTTTAATAAAGAGGCACTACAACCCCCATAATGCACTGGACATTGTCTTACTCAAACAGCCCCATTGGGGGCGTGTCATAGTATATATATACAGCATGGGGGTAAGTGCAGCACGTTCCTGTGGGTTTATGCCTTTGAAAAAGATTAATTTCGAAACGCGTCAGGCGTCTGCAGGCTGCGCCATGCACCAGCCGTACGAAGAGTGCCCATACCTGTGATGAAGGCTGGTAACCTTAGTTGCTCCTCGAGTGCTGCTCATCGGGACTACCGACGTTTTTGCATCAATATGGCGGCATCCCGGCCGCCGAGTTAGCACCACCCCAAGATCCCAAGGGGGCCGTGAGGAAAGGATACACCTACCTCGATACGAAGGGACAATTCAGGATTGAGGACACTGGAGTCGGCGGGGGCCCATGTTGGGCTTCATCTTCGCAGTAATTAGTGCACGTCAATTTGGATTTTAATAAAGAGGCACTACAACCCCCATAATGCACTGGACATTGTCTTACTCAAGCAGCCCCATTGGGGGCATGTCATAGTATATATATACAGCATGGGGGTAAGTGCAGCACGTTCCTGTGGGTTTATGCCTTTGAAAAAGATTAATTTCGAAACGCGTCAGGCGTTTGCAGGCTGCGCCATGCACCGGCCGTACGAAGAGTGCCCATACCTGTGATGAAGGCTGGTAACCTTAGTTGCTCCTCGAGTGCTGCTCATCGGGACTACCGACGTTTTTGCATATATATATATATATAAATATATATTTATATATATATTTATATATATATATTCACTGTAAAAACCATAGGTTTTAGGGACAGTTATAGTTAGTTGGACATTTCACTCGTACAAAACCCGTGAAATTCCCCCGTTATAGTTAGTTCAGCTAACTATAACTCGCGCCCGCAATGCACTGCTGATGACGTCACATATTACATCACTCATGACATGGTCAGTGACATCACTGATGACATCACTGATGACATCTCAAATGTCATCACTGATGACATCATCCAGTGACTGTGTGTTTCTATAAAGTTTAAATATGTTTAATATATATGCCAAGGTGTATTGTAGAATGAGTGGGTGTACAAGTTTCTGGATGGATGATTTAGTAGGTGCATGACTGACTCTATAAGTGAGTGATTAAACGTATCTTACTGAATGCATGGGTTAGTGACTAAACTGTGTGAATGTCTGTATCCTTGTGTCTGTTGGTGTGTAAGCGGCTGCATGGGTTTGCGAATAGCTACATGAGTGTCTATATGGGTTATTGATTGGTTGTCTGAGTATCTGTATGGGTGCCTGAGTGTTTGTGTGGGTGGGGTGTGTGTGACTGCGCATAAATGTGTGAGTGGGTGATTCACTGGGTGCATGGTTTCAAGAGTGCATCTGTGATGGACTGTATGGGTGGGTGAGTGTGTGTATGGGTGTGTTAGTGAGTGAATGTATATCTTAGTGGTACATGTTTGAGTAACTAATATGTCAAAGGCAGTATATATGTGTGTTGGAGTATATAAATGGCTATAAGTGAGAGTGTGTGATTGTGAGAGTGGCTGTATGGATGAGTGTGTACTTGTATCAGTGATTGTATAAGAGCGTAAGAATGTGCTAGTATTTGTATGAGTAAGTGAGCTGGTGTGTGTATAACTGTATAGGTGAGTAAATAGCAGTGTGATTAATTATTTGCATGACTGACTAGGTGTGTGAGTACCTCTATGGATGAGTGGCGGTGTGTGAGTGTCTATGTAGGTGTATAAGTGCATATGAAAGTCCTGTACTGAGTGACCGTAAGTATGAGTGACTGTAGAGGTGAGTGAGTGGATGTGTGTGTAGACCTAAGAATCAGTGAGTGTGTATGTAGTTATTGGTGTTGGAGTGTCTATGGTTTTGACAATGGCAGTCTGTAATTTACAGTGGGTGTATCAAAAGTTATATTAGGGTGTGAGAAGATGCATCAAATTATCACTTGGATGATGTCATCAGTGATGTCATCAGTGATGTCATTTGAGATGTCATCAGTGATGTCACTGACCATGTCATGAGTGATGTAATATGTGACATCATCAGCAGTGCATTGCGGGGGCGCGAGTTATAGTTAGCTGAACTAACTATAACGGGGGAATTTCACGGGTTTTGTACGAGTGAAATGTCCAACTAACTATAACTGTCCCTAAAACCTATGGTTTTTTCAGTGAATTTCAAAGGTTTTTTAAATGCTAATTTCTAACTATAACGTGTCTGAAACCTATGGTTTTTTCAGTGAATTTCAAAGGTTTTTTAAATGCTCATTTCTAACTATAACGTGCCTGAAACCTATGGTTTTTTAAGTGAATTTCAAAGGTTTTTAAATCCTAAATTCTAACTATAACGCGCCTGAAACCTATGGTTTTTTAAGTGAATTTCAAAGGTTTTTTAAATGCTAGTTTGTAACTATGCCTACAGAGGTAGGACATGTGAAGAAAGAAGAAAAACGCACAGAAAGAAGCAAAAGAAATGTAGAAAGAAGCAACAGAAGTCCACAAAGACGAAGAAAAGTGCAGGAAGAAGCAAAAGATGTGCAGAAAGAACCAACAGAGGAGCAGAAAGAGGCCTTGTTCCAAAATCATCCTGTGCCCACAACTTTTTCCGACGTGTACTGGTGGTAACTGACTCTGACTAACCAGAGCCAGTGCTATGCTAAAACACACTTAGAATACAGTTAAAACACCTACATACACTAGGGAACACTATGTGTTGGGGTACCCCTGTGATTAGCATGACCTCCTCTGTAAGTCCCTAGTACATAATAGGGCAGGGGGATTAAAACTACCTCTTAAAACGTGCTACAGGGCGCGTTTGCACAGTGGTGAAGGGAGGGGGGGCCTGAGGTGACATGTGTGCATACGCACCCCATGGCACGTTTTAAGTTGCGGGATTAAGTCCCCTTGAATCCTGAGTGTCCCTGGGGCCCAACTAGCCCCCCAGGTACCTACAGTTAGGACCACAGAGCTGAGTTGCAGAGAGGCGTTCCGAGGCCACGCACCTTTTTTCACCTCTCTGCAACGCAACTCTGTTGTGCTTACTGAAGGTACCTGGTGGGCTAGTTGGACTCCTGGGACCCTCAGGATTGAAGGGGACTTAATCTCCCAACTTAAAACACGCCACGGGGCCTGTTTGCACACATGTCACCTCAAGCCCCGCCCCCTCCCTTCACCACTGTGCAAACGCGCCCCGTGGCGCGTTTTAAGTTGGGGGATTAAGTCCCCTTGAATCATGAGGGTCCCTGGGGTCCAACTAGCCCACCCTGTGCCTCCAGTATGCGCCAGGGAGCTGCGTTGCAGAGAGGTGTTCAGAGGCCACGCCACTGTTTAGACCTCTCTGCAACGCAGCTCTGTGGCGCTTTCTGGACGTACCTGGTGGGCTAGTTTTCCACCAGGGACCCTCAGGATTGAAGGGGATTTAATTCCCCATCTTAAAACGCGCCACAGGGCCTGTTTGCACACATGTCACCTGAAGCCCCGCCCCCTCCCTTCACCACTGTGCAAACGCGCCCCATGGCGCGTTTTAAGTTGGGGGATTAAGTCCCCTTGAATCCTGAGGGTCCCTGGAGTCCAACTAGCCCACCAAAAAGCGCCACAGAGCTGCGTTGCAGAGAGGTGTAAAAAGGGGCGTGGCCTCTGTACACCTCTCTGCAACGCAGCTCCCTGGCGCATACTGGAGGTTCCTGGTGGGCTAGTTGGCCCCCAGGGACCCCAGTATTCAAGGGAATTACTTCCCTTCTTACAACGCGCCAGGGGGCGCGTTTGCAGACTGCTGCAGGGAGGGGGCGGGGCCTCCGGCACGATGGCGGTCTTTTTTTTTTGTTTTTTGTTTTTTGTATGGGAGGGGGGCTGCGTGGACCCCCTTCCCTTGGCCACTTTTGGCCCCGGGGACCCCATCCCCCGGGGCCTGAGGATTTTCTTTTTTTTTTAAAGCAAACGGGAAGGGGGCCGCGTGGCCCCCCTTCCCTGGGCCTCTATTGGCCACGGGGACTCCATCCCCCGGGGCATGCCCTCTTTTTTTTTATAAAAAAATATTTGGAGGGGGGCTGCATGGCCCCCCTCCTCAGGCCATTTAAGGCCCCGGGGACCCCATCCCCCGGGGTGGCCTTTACGTTTTTGTATTTCTTTTTTTTAAAATTATTTTTGGGGAGGGGGGCTGCGTGGCCCCCCTCCCAGGCCACTAATAGCCCCGGGGCCTGGCCACTCGTTGGGGACCGTGGGGGGGTCCCCAATCCCCGCACGGTCACGCCGGCTCCCCGCATCCTGCGGGAGCCGGCATTCCTTTTCCATAAGGGGAGCTGCTGACATGCAGCTCCCCTTATGGAAAAGCAATCTGCTTTGCTTCATTGAAGCGAGAGCAGGTTTCCCTGCTCTCGCTTCAATGAAGCAAAGCAAGTTTGCAATGACAGGGCGGGAGCCGCGAGGCTCCCGTCCTGCCATTGCAAACAGCATTGTCCCGGGGTAGCACCCCGGGTCACTGCAGGAGCCGGCCCTGAGGGGTGGCGGTCCCCAGAGCCATGGAGGGCTCCAGGAGGGGGCCGCGCGGCCCCCCTCCCTTCATTAGTACAGCCCCGGGGAGGTGGTGGTCCCCGGGGCTTCGTGGGTCCGAAACGGACCCCCATATTTGTTTTGTTAGTGCCCCGGGGAGGTGGCGGTCCCTGGGGCGTGTGGGGGGGCTGGAACCCCCCCACACAGGTAATTTATTTATAAAATAAAAGAAGCCCCGGGGGGTGGCGGTCCCCGGGGCTGCGGGGGGCTGTGGGGGGCCATGTGCCCCCCCGCCACCCTTATTTACTTGAAGCCCCGGGGGGTGGCAGTCCCCGGGGCTTGGGGGGGCCTTAGAGGCCCCCCCATACATAAATTTACAAACCCGGGCATGCCCCCGGGACTTGGCCCACCCGGGGGCAAAATAGCATTGAAGCGCGGGAGACCGCGCTTCGATTTTTTTTTATCACGGCGGGATCCGCGCACCCTAAGCGCATCCCGCCAATTTTTTTTTTTTTTAAATGCTTTTTTCTGCCCAGGGGGTCCTTGTGGGACCCCCTGAGCAGACCTAGGGGGTCAGGGTGTTTCTACCCTGCCCCCTTTTTGCGTTTTGCGACTTGTTTCTGTGCCTCAGTTCTACCCAGGCACAAAATGGCTGCCAACACTTCCTAATTTGGAGTGTTGACAGCCACTTGACAGCCAATTAGCATGCAGCTCGTGATCGGGAGGGTACGCGGACCCTAAGCGGCCATAGATATATATGTGATTTTACTTTTGATTTTCTCAGGAACTACTGAACGGATTTACACCATTTAAGCAAAAGGCACGACTCTGAACTAAGGGCTACCTTTTTGGCAAATTTGGTGTAATTCCGTTCAGCAGTTCAAGCTGTAGCTGCGATGAAAGGTTCCTATGGAAAACTGCATGGGGGAAACACGTTTTGGGACCCCCCTTTTTTCTCGGCCCCCGCTTGATGAATCACCCCGAAACTTTCAGGATAGGAGCGGACCGGAGCGGGCCATAAGTTTTGAGAATTTCGTGAAGATTCATCAACCGGCGCCAAAGTTATTTCAAATAGAATGTTGCGGATTTCCTATGGAAAATAGGTCCTAACTATAACTATCTACTGGCGACCGCCAGTAGATAATATATATATATATATATATATATATCCTGTGATCAAGGCCCCTGGAGGGCTGAAACGCGTCATGGCGGTCGTGCATTAAAACAATAAACTATTTTGCACGAAATATTGGGTCTGTGTTCGTCTTTCCGGGAGAAAGGAAGCAATACGACCAAATTTACCTGCATATATATATATATCACACCAAAAGAACCTCCGACTTCAGAGGAGCCTCCAACGCTGCAGGGCGGCCTCGGAAAGTACGGGGACGGAGCACCCAGTAAATTGCAAGCAGCAAAAACACCAAAGAAAACTCCGAGGCCCAGTGTCTGGCACACTATAGTGTTTAATTCAAAGTGCTAGTGACAGCACACGGATTCCCTAACGTTTCGGCTCCAACATGAGCCTTGCTCATAGGTGAAAAACATTTGCTTCAATGAGACCTTGCATTTTTACATTATATGTATATTACCTAGTGGCGGTCGCCACTAGGTAGTTATAGTTAGGTCTGCTTTTCCGTATACAGAGCATTATTTGGTTTGCTAATAACTTTGGCCCCGCTTGACGAATCTTCACAAAACGTTCCAAAAAAACAGTTCATCCTCCTCAGCTCCTTCCCGGAAACTTTCAGGGTGATCCATCAAGCTGGGGTCGAGGAAAAAGGGGCATTTTAAAATGTAAAATCCCCATGCATTTTTCATAGACTTCTGTAAGACAGGTTATAGCAAAAACTGCTGAACAGAATTACACCAAATTTTTCAGGAAGCTAGATCTTGGTCCACAGGTTGTGCTTTTTGTGATTTGGTGTAAATCCATTCAGTAGTTTTTGTAATATTGAGGGTTAAAAATAATTGTATATTTTGGCAGTTGGGCTTGCAAGAGTCCTGCAGGCGTCCCACGAGAGCAAGAAATCAAACATGGAGCGCTGTGATTGTTTGAGAGACCAGTTTTTCCCGTGAGCCTTCACACTCTCATGGGAGTGAGAAGCTCCCACTTGTCCTTCGAGAGCAAGCATTCTGATTGGGTGGCTGTTGGAATGTTAGAAATGAAGTTGCCGCCATTACTGTTTTCTGTGAAAAATTGGATGTGTTGTGGAAATGAAGTAAAACACTATTTAAGGGGGCAGCAGAAAGGCATGCTGTCCCCCTAGATTTAGAGAGAAGGGATAACTACTGTGAAGAAAATAAATGTATAATTTTTTGTACTCATTTTTACGATCTTTCAGGACTCTCTTGAGATTGTAAATAGTAAAAAGGAGTAGACGAGCTCTCAATACAATCTATTAGTAGGAATGCATATTGTGGTCCTTGTTTTTTGAGAGGAAGTGTGTAAGAGATAAGTACTGTGATGAGTAAATATGTAATTCTTATTTTCAAAAATTTTTATGGGATCGTGAAAGTAAAAAGGAGTAGGTGATCTTTGAATACACAGTAGTATGCACACTTGCCACCGTAGGAAGGAGTATTACAGGAGATGGTGTTTATCAGAGTCTACTATTTACGCACATAGGGCCTGATTCACAGAACTAACTTACGTCAAAATCCTAAACTTACAACAATTTTGGTATTCACAGAATGAACTTACACATTTGGGTATTCACAGAATGAACTTACACATTTGGGTATTCACAGAATGAACTTACAACAATTTGGGTATTCACAGAATGAACTTACACATTTGGGTATTCACAGAATGAACTTACAACAATTTTGGTATTCACAGAATGAACTTACACATTTGGGTATTCACAGAAGGCACTAACTCATCAATGAGTAAGTGCCTTCTGTGAATACAAAATGTGTAAGTTACAAAATGTGTAAGTTACACAAAATGTGTAAGTTACACAAAATGAGTAAGTTACACAAAATGTGTAAGTTACACAAAATGTGTAAGTGTCTTCTGTGAATACCAAAATGAGTAAGTTTATTCTGTGAATACCAAAATGAGTAAGTTCATTCTGTGAATACCAAAATGGTAGTAAGTTTAGGATTTTGTCAGTAAGTTAGTTCTGTGAATCGGGCCCATAGGCTTGGGAAGAGTTGTGAGTAGATTTAAGACTTGTTCCATGGAAAGAAGTGGGTATAGGAGGTGTCTGTTTTGTACCTTTGAGTTTGCATGGCGAAAACTACATGTGTGGGTTAGAGTGAATTCATGAAAGAGATGGGTATAAAACGTGTGGGGTGGTATGAAGACAAATGAGTCTGGGGCTGAGGTCTCCCAGGAGTGAATGGAATAAAATGTTTTGCCTCCTTCTGGTCTGTGTAGCAATCACTTGTTGGATTGTGTACTGTTTTTCGAGTTGTAGGAGGTACTATACTCATGGTAGCTGCCCGAGCGAAAATGCCACCAAATATTTTCCTCTCTTGAATGTTCTTTGATGCGCTGCATGCTTCTGTCTAAAACAGTCTTGGTTGCAAGGTTGGGAAGCAGAGGAATATTGTAACTGATGGAATCCACGGCTGTCTGAAGTGACACATTTAACAGATATTTGTAGTACCACAAGAAAAAGAGGGAGAAAAGCAGCGCATGATAATCATCGTCATCATCATAACCAGTTTTCACTCCTTTTTCCTTATTCTGTCAACAAAAGGTGTCACTATTTCCTAATCTGATCAAAATCACATAGACACCACCAGAAGGATGATAGACTGAGTAGACCTACCAGGATTCACCCCTTCAACCTAAGGGCCACTGCGTAGAGTATGTTATTCCCCTAGCCTTTATAACCACAGATAGAACTTGGATGTGACAGAAGGCACGGCAAATGTCTATCAATTCACCCAAATGGCCTGAGCATTTATAATTCATAATGCTTCAGCATCGGCACCAAGTTCACCTCTGCGGGGAACACCAAACTATATAATATGCCTTCATTAATACTCTGACAGAGGGATAAGCAATACTGTGACTGATTCTTCCTGAGGTGATGCATTTGAAGTTAAATATTTTCGTAACTGCAAAGGCAGTTTGCCTTTGGTCTTCTAGTGTTGCACGGTGTCTCCAACTGTCAGGTTAGAGTTAGAGCGGTTTCAAACACTTTATATACATTTATTTTACACCATAGTTTTAAGTCTTATTTCAATCTCCTCCTCCTCCCATAACCTTTCGCAGCCAGCACTCACATGTTTATGGCCCCGTTTGGGCCCAGGTTGGTCCGCAGCACGTCCTGCAGCCCATGAGTCGCACTGATGTTTACGGTCTGAACTACCTCAGCCTTCGGGTTGAGAGCTCTCACGCTAGACATGACTCAATTAGGGGTTATTCTGGGCTGGTCACTTGGAACAGAGTAATGTGCGGCCTCTAACACACTGCCTTGGAGTCCGATGGAAAAGGAGTACGGAAGCGTGCAACTGGCATTTCCAGAACCGTCTAACATGACCCGGGGGGGCAGATAAGGGGCTATTGCCCCCATCTGCCTCCCAAGGGGGCAGAAAGACTGTGTCCATTTGTTTTATGGGTTTGGGGGCATTGGCATGCCCATTCTGGGAAGCCCCCACCCCTATGTATAAAAATAAAGCGAAATCCCTGGTGCCTAGTGGGTCTTCTGCCCCCCCCGGGAGAAGATATGGGGCTATTGCCCCCATCTACCTCCTGGGGGGAGAGATTTTCCCCTTTCCAACGATACCTCTCCTGTCTGCCTATGTGCTCAGGGGGCTGAGAATAGCCCCCTGAGCATTTAGGCAGTGAAACTGAAACGAGCCGATCAGCTTGTTTCAGTTTCGGTTTCAGTGAAATGATGATGAGCATGACGTGCGCGCTGATCATCATTTCACTGAAAACATCAAAGCAGCCTCGGGAGCTGGGGAAGCCCTTTCCCAGCTCCCGAGGCTGTTTTGATGCAAAGAAAATCCCTCTGGTGCCCGCATCAGAGGGATTTCCAGTGCCATGTCGTCGGACGTACAGGAGCCGTCCGACGCACATGAGCACTTTTGCGTGGGACGGCTCCCGCTTGTCCAACGCATCAAACAGATTAAAAGTGACACCCTTAATTATATCGGACACTCCTCTTTGAGAGACCCTCCAGTTTTTTCATTCCACTGAAAGCCCTAATAGAGATCTCTCTCTCTCTCTCTCTCTCTATGTGTATATATATATTTTTAATAAAGTTTTGTGGTGTGTTTATGTTCCCGATGCAAGAAGAGCAGTCTAATGCAGTCTCCCAAGTGTGTCATATTTAGCAGCACTGTTTATTTATTTTAAGAAGTGCTACCTAAGAGGGTTGGCGCTATGTTTTTTATAAAAAAGTTATGTCAAAACAATAGCGAGAGTTCCAAACGCAATGGAAGATATGGTGATACATTTCTTGTGTTTAAGTAATTTTTCAATTGTATATACAACTTGCAATGGAGTGCTCATGCATTAGGCATTTATAAAATACATTTCAATGCACTATGCGTTTTGAAGAGCAATTTTAATGATAGCAATTTCCATTTTGCACATATATATTGATTGTATTGCACTCTTAATGTTTCTATATGCATTATATGTATTTTTGATTTCACATTATGTGAGTAGTATTTCTTCTATGTTTTTAACTGGGACTGGCTATATATGTTTAAACAAGATGGCGCCCATTAGATTGAGAAAGGCTGCTAAGTCAGCCGAAACGCGTCTCTCTTATCTGCTGGGTCGGAGGAGGCTCTATGAAATAACAAACCCTTAAACCAGCAGCCCTCGTGTGCGTGCTCTTTTCCAGTTGGAGCAGAGGTTACTTTGGATATTATTCAGCGTTGGCGGTTGACGCTGTTCACGCACCACCAGTCGTTTTGGGCTGTCAGATTTAACCGTAATCTGGATGGAGCAGCATGGCAAGTGCTATACTGACAGCCCCCAGAACAACCGCCGGGAAGAGGATTTGAGGACGACAGCAGTGTGGGAGATGGTGACCTTGATAAGAGGAAGTCTGCCGACATTCAGCGCAGGGTCCATGTTTCTCCCTGTCTTGATATGCCTCACTCAGCAGACCGGTGGATTTCTGGTGACTGGGCACTGGTAAGCGATTGCTGTAGCGGTGAGGACTGTTCTGGCTTATCAATTTTTGTGCAAGGATCTCCCCCGACCCTGCTTATTTGTTTGTTCTATGTTACTTTATTTTTGACATTGGACGCCTGCAGGGGTTTGCCTTCAATCGGTGTTATCAGCCCACACGGAGCCTCTATCTGGAGTCAAGTGATAAAGCTATGTAACTTTTTGCTGACATTATCGCATTTGAGATAGGTCTTCTTTTAAAGTCACCATGAGCATTATCTCAATGTATCTAGCACGTTTGTGTCAGTCTTTGAGCCATATGAATTATCGGTGCCATTAATTAATGCATATATCTATGATGGGGCATTATGGGATTGGTAGTCTCTGCTGACTACAAATGCACAATTATGTTTAGATTGACAAAACACGCACTATAACGCAGGACATGTGTATATAACGGTTCATCTGTATTGCCAATCAGTGATTTTACAACATAATCGCAAGTTGGTGCTAGTTTGTTTAAATTTAGCCCGGTTCGAGATTTAGCAGACTATTGTTACATAGCCACGGTAATGAGGCCTTTTTAATAAAGTTTTGTGGTGTGTTTATGTTCCCGATGCAAGAAGAGCAGTCTAATGCAGTCTCCCAAATGTGTCGTATTTAGCAGCACTGTTTATTTATTTTAAGAAGTGCTACCTGAGAGGATTGGCGCTATGTTTTTTATAAAAAAGTTATGTCAAAACAATAGCGAGAGTTCCAAACGCAATGGAAGATATGGTGATACATTTCTTGTGTTTAAGTAATTTTTCAATTGTATAAACAACTTGCAGCGGAGTGCTCATGCATTAGGCATTTATAAAATACATTTCAATGCACTATGCGTTTTGAAGAGCAATTTTAATGATAGCAATTTCCATTTTGCACATATATATTGATTGTATTGCACTCTTAATGTTTCTATATGCATTATATGTATTTTTGATTTCACATTATGTGAGTAGTATTTCTTCTATGTTTTTAACTGGGACTGGCTGTATATGTTTAAACAAGATGGCGCCCATTAGATTGAGAAAGGCTGCTAAGTCAGCCGAAACGCGTCTCTCTTATCTGCTGGGTCAGAGGAGGCTCTATGAAATAAAAAAGCCTTAAACCAGCAGCCCTCGTGTGCGTGCTCTTTTCCAGTTGGAGCAGAGGTTACTTTGGATATATATATATACATTTTCAAAACTAATAGGGTGCTCCGGTCAGCTCCTGTCTTGAAAGTTTCGGGGAGATTCGTCAAGCGGGGGCCGAGAAAAAAGGGGGGTCCCAAAACGCGTTTTCTCCATGTTCATTTCCATAGGAAACTTTAGACAAGGCTACAGCCCGAACTGCTAAACGGAATTACACCAAATTTGGCAAAAAGGTAGGTTTTGGTTCAGAAAGCGACCTTTTTTTAAAATCGTGTAAATCCCTTCAGTAGTTGCTGAGAAATTCATATATCAAAAAATATTAGTATTTGGTGACCGCGGTGGATCCGCGAACCCTCCCGATCATGAGCTTGATTCTGATTGGCTGCCAACACTTCAACCCAGGAAGTGTTGGCAGCCATCTTGTAACTCGGTTGAACCGAGTCAAAAGAAAAAAGGTCAAAAACAAGAAAAGGGGGCAGGGTAGAAACACCCTGATCCCCTAGGCCTGCTCAGGGGGTCCCATAGGGACCCCGAGGGCCAAAAAAGCATTTTTTTTAAAAGGATTGCGGCGGGATTCGCGTAGGGTCCACGAATCCCGCCGGGAAAAAAAAAAAAAGCGCAGTCTCCTGCGCTTTGTTTTTTTGAAGCCCCCGGGTGGGCCAGGTCCTGGGGGCAATGCACAATTATTATGCGGGGGCCCAGGGCCCCCGCAGCCCCGGGGACCGCCACCTCCCTGGGGCTTGTTATTAAACCTGCGTGGGGAGGGCTCCTGCCCCCCCAACCTGCCCCGGGGAACACCACCTCCCCAGGACATTGCTTTAATATGGGTGGGCGGGCCTCGTGGGCCACCCCAAGCCCTTTGGACCACCATTCCCCCGGGGCATACATAAATTAAGGGCGGGGTCTGTTGCAGATACGGCCCCGGGGACCACCACCTCCCTGGGGCTTTAAACTTGGTGGGAGGGGGGCCGCGTGGCCGCCCTCCAGGAGCCCTCCATGGCCCTGGGGACCGCCACCGCCCCAGGGCCGGCTCCAGCAATGTCCCGGGGTGCCCACACCCGGGACATTGCAGTTTGCTAAGGCAGGGCGGGAGCACTGCTCCCACCCTGCCATAGCAAACTTCTGCTTCTCTGCTTCGCTTCATGGAAGCGAGAGCAGAAAAACTGCTCTCGCTTCCATGAAGCAAAGCAGTATTGCTTTTGGGCAAAGGGAAATGCATGTTAGCAGCTCCCTTTGCCCAAAAGCAATGCCGGCTCCCGCACCCCTGTTCCCTCTTTCTTTTTGTTTTCTTTTTATTTTTTTTAAATGGTTCAGGCTCCGGGGAATGGGGTCCCTAGGGCCCAAAGGCTGAAGGGAAGGGGGCCACACAGCCCCCCTTCTTAAAATACAATTAAAAAAAAGAAACCAGCAACTCGCCGGAGGCCCTGCACCCTCCCTGCACGACTCTGCAAACATGCCTCCTGCCTCTGGGTTGGGGGATTAAGTCCCCTTCGATCGTAAGGGTCCTTAGGGGCCAAGTAGCCCACCAGATACCTCCAGTAAGCCCCACCCTGTGGGATTGCTGAGAGGTGGTCCGAGGCCATGCCCCTTTTTACAACACTCTGCAAACGTGCCACTTGGCGCACTGCTGGTGGGGCGATGAGGTCCCCATGTGTCCTGAGAACCTCAGGACTAAAGAGTACTTCATCCCCCAAGCAGCAGTGCACCAGGAGGCGCATTTGCAGAGTGGTGTAAAAAATGGGCGTGGCCTCTGACCACTCTCAGCAATCCAGCTGTGTGGGGCTTACTGGAGGTAACAGAAGGGCTAGTTGCCCCCTAGGGAGCCTCAGGAGGCAAGGAGGCTTCATCCCCCAACCAAGAGCGTGCCAGGAGGCGCATTTGCAGAGTGGTAGAGAAAGGGGGCGTGGCCTGTGTCCACCTCTCAGCAATCCCACTGTGTGGGGCTTACTGGAGTTAACAGGTAGGCTAGTTGGCCCCTAAGAACCCCCAGCAGCGAAGGGGACTTCAATCCCCATCCAAGAGCGTGCCAGGGAGCAAGTTTGCAGAGTGGTGGGCAAAGGGGGTGTGGCCTGCTATGAGAATTTAGAAATCCTGCTGTGTGGGACTTACTGGAGGTAATAGGAGGGGTAGTTGGCCCCCAAGGATGTTCTTGGGGGCCAACTACCCCTCCTGTTACCTCCAGTAAGTCCCACACAGTGGGATTGATAACAGGACTTCAGAGGCCTTGCCCCCCTTTCCCCACCACTTTGCAAACACGCCTCCTGGCACACTACTGGTTGGGGGATGAAGTCCACTTTACTCCTGAGGAACTCTGGGGGCCAAGAAACCCTCCTGGTACCACCTGTAAGTCGCACGCAGCAGAATTCCTGAGTGCTGGTCGGAGGCCCAACCCCCTTTCTCCACCACTCTGCAAACGCGACTACTAGTTGTAATAGGTCTCGGATGTGCGAAAGTTAGAGCTATTGGCGTGTAAATGTAAAAGTTTTTTACTTATGTTTTTGGGCGTGGAGTGGATGTACGTTGTGTGTAGTGCAATTATGTGGTATGTTGTGCAGTGAAATTATGTGGATAGAAAGTATGTGGTATTTAGTGTATAGGAATTATGTGAAGTGGGATTATGTGTTATGGAAAGTAATTATGTGGTGTGGTAGTCTGTGTTGTGGAGTGGTAACCTCAGGTTTAGTCTTCCTCGTTTCCATAGAAGCTAAACTATAAACTCAATGAGGCACAAAAAAAGAAGCAACCACAGAGGAGCACTTCTGGACCTAGTCAGAGGTATGAGCAGGGCCACTGGAATTATGCGACTGTTCGGCTGCACCAATTTTTACATAATTATACATTTTCCGCATTTGCCACATAATCAATCATCTGCTGCATAATCTGCAGATCTGAACAAAAAAACTTGTTTCTAGCTCAAATGGCTAAAACGTTACCAAAATGCAGTGACAAGTGTTACAGCGTGGTGGAAGGACCTTTGCAAAGCTGGAATGGTCACCTGTTACTTATTGCTTAATGTGGGTGTTAAATGGGTACTAATGGTGCGCAATCCACTCTTGCTTCTTTCTGCACCTCTCTTGCCTCTTTCTGCACCTCTCTTGTTCTCTTGTTTCTTTCTGCATCCCTCTTGTCTCTTTCATCACTTCTGTTGCTTCTTTCTGCACCTCTGTTGCCTCTTTCTGCACCTCACTTGCCTTTTTCTGCACAACTCTTCCCTCTTTCTGCACCCTTCTTCCCTCTTTCTGCACCTCTCTTGCCTCTTTCTGCACCCCTGTTCCCTCTTTCTGCACCTCTCTTGCCTGTTTCTGTACCTCCCTTGCCTCTTTCTGCACTTCTCTCGCCTCTTTCTGCACCTCTATTGCTTCTTTCTGCACTTCTCTTGCCTCTCTCTGCATTTCTGTTGCTTCTTTCTGCACTTCTCTAGCCTCTTTCTGCATTTCTGTTGCTTCTTTCTTCACTTCTCTTGCCTCTTTCTGCACCCCTCTTGCCTCTTTCTGCACTTCTCTTACCTCTTTCTGCTCCTCTCTTGCCTCTTTCTGCAGTTCTCTTGCCTCTTTCAGCACCTCCGTTGCTTTTTTCTGTACTTCTCTTGCCTCTTTCTGCACCTCTCTTCCCTCTTTCTGCACCTCTGTTGCTTTTTTCTGCACTCTCTTGTCTCTATCTACATTTATGTTCCTTCTTTCTGCATTTCTCTTGCCTCTTTCTGAATCCCTCTTCCCTCTTTCTGCACCTCTCTTGCCTCTTTTTGCACCCCTGTTCCCTCTTTCTGTACCTCCCTTGCCTCTTTCTGCACTTCTCTTGCCTCTTTCTGTACCTCTATTGCTTCTTTCTGCACTTCTCTTGCCTCTTTCTGCATTTCTGTTGCTTCTTTCTGCACTTCTCTAGCCTCTTTCTGCATTTCTTTTGCTTCTTTCTGAGCTTCTCTTGCCTCTTTCTGCACACCTCTTGCCTCTTTCTGCACTTCTCTTACCTCTTTCTGCACCTCTCTTGCCTATTTCTGCAGTTCTATGGCCTCTTTCTGCACCTCTGTTGCCTCTTTCTGCACCTCTGTTGGTTCTTTCTGCACCCCTCCTGCCTCTTTCTGCACCTCTCTTGCCTCTTTCTGTATCTCTGTTGCTTTTTTCTACAGTTCTCTTGCCTCTATCTACATTTCTGTTGCTTCTTTCTACACTTCTCTTGCCTCTTTCTGCATCCCTCTTCCCTCTTTCTGCACATGTCTTGCCTCTTTCTGCACCTCTCTTGTCTCTTTCTGCAGTTCTCTTGCCTCTTTCTGCACCTCTTTTGCTTCTTTCTGCACTTATCTTGCCTCTTGCTGCACCCCTCTTGCCTCTTTCTGCAGCTCTGTTGGTTCTTTTGCACTGCTCTTGCTTCTTTCTGCACCTCTCTTGCCAATTTATGCACCCCTCTTGCCTATTTCTGCACCCCTCTTCCCTCTTTCTGCAGCTCGCTTGCCTCTGTCTGCACCCCAGTTCACTCTTTCTGCACCTCTTTTGCCTGTCTGCAACTCTGTTGCCTCTTTTTGCAGTTATCTTGCCTCCTTCTGTACCTCTGTTGCTTCTTTGTGCACTTCTCTTATCTCTTTCTGTACCCCTGTAGCATCTTTCTGCACCCCTATTGCTTCTTTCTACACTTCTCTTGCTTCTTTCTGTACCTCTCTTGCTTCTTTCTGCACTCCTTTTGCCTCTTTTGCACCCCTTTTCCCTCTTTCTGCACCTCACTTGCCTGTTTCTGCACCTCTCTTGCCTCTTTCTGCAGTTCTCTTGCCTCTTACTGCACCTCTGTTGGTTCTTTCTGCACCCCTCCTGCCTCTTTCTATACCTCTCTTGCCTTTTTCTGCACATCTCTTGCCTCTTTCTGCACATCTGTTCCTTTTTTCAGCACTTCTCTTGCCTCTGCCTACATTTCTGTTGCTTCTTTCTGCACTTCCCTTGCCTCTTTCTGCACCCCTCTTCCCTTTTTCTACACCTCTCTTGCCTAGTTCTGCACCTCTCTTGCCTCTTTCTGCAGTTCTCTTGCCGCTTTCTGCACCTCTTTTGCTTCTTTCTGCACTTATCTTGCCTCTTTCTGCACCCCTCTTGCCGCTTTCTGCAGCTCTGTTGGTTCTTTTGCACTGCTCTTGCTTCTTTCTTCACCTCTCTTGCCAATTTCTGCACCCCTCTTGCCTCTTTCTGCACCCCTCTTCCCTCTTTCTGCAGCTCGCTTGCCTCTGTCTGCACCCCTGTTCACTCTTTCTGCACCTCTTTTGCCTGTGTCTGCAACTCTGTTGCCTCTTTTTGCAGTTATCTTGCCTCCTTCTGTACCGCTGTTGCTTCTTTGTGCACTTCTATTATCTCTTTCTGCACCCCTGTAGCCTCTTTCTGCACCCCTATTGCTTCTTTCTGTACTTCTCTTGCTTCTTTCTGTACCTCTCTTGATTCTTTCTGCACCCCTTTTGCCTCTTTTGCACCCATTTTCCCTCTTTCTGCACCTCACTTGCCTGTTTCTGCACCTCTCTTGCCTCTTTCTGCAGTTCTCTTGCCTCTTTCTGCACCTCTGTTGCTTCTTTCTGCACTTCTCTTGCTTCTTTCTGTACCTCTCTTGCTTCTTTCTGCACCCCTGTTGCCTCTTTCTGCACTCGTTTTCCCTCTTTCTGCACCTCTCTTGCCTCTTTCTGCATCCCACTTGCCTCTTTCTGCATCTCTCTTGCTTCTTTCTGCACCTGCCTTCCCTTTTCGTGCACACCTCTTGCCTCTTTCTGCATCTCTCTTGCCTCTTTCTGCAGTTCTCTTGCCTGTTTCTGCACCTCTGTTGCTTCTTTCTGCACTTCTCTTGCCTCTTTCTGCACCCCTCTTGCCTCTTTCTGCACCTCTGTTGGTTCTTTCTGCACTGCTCTTGCTTCTTTCTGTACCTCTCTTGCAAATTTCTGACCCCTCTTCCCTCTTTCTGCACTTCTCTTGCGTCTGTCTATACCCCTGTTTCCTCTTTCTGTTCCTCTGTGCCTGTTTCTGCAACTCTCTTGCCTCTTCCTGCAGTTCTCTTGCCTCCTTCTGTACCTCTGTTGCCTCTTTCTGCACACCTCTTGCCTCTTTCTGCACCCCTCTTGCCTCTTTCTGCACACCTGTTGGTTCATTCTGCACTTCTCTTGCTTCTTTCTGCACCTCTCTTGCCTCTTTCTGCACCCCTCTTGCCTCTTTCTATACCCATTTTGCTTCATTCTGCACTTCTCTTGCCTCTTTCTGCACCCCTCTTGCCTCTTTCTGCACCTCTGTTGGTTCTTTCTGCACTACTCCTGCCTCTTTCTGCACCTCTCTTGCCTCTTTCTGCACCTCTCTTGCCTCTTTCTGCACCTCTGTTGCTTCTTTCTGCACTTCTCTTGCCTCTATCTACATTTTTGTTGCTTCTTTCTGCACTTCTTTCGCCTCTATCCACATTTCTGTTGCTTCTTTCTGCACTTCTCTAGCCTCTTTCTGCACCCCTCTTCCCTCTTTCTGCACCTCTCTTGCCTCTTTCTGCACCCCTGTTCCCTCTTTCTGCACCTGTCTTGCCTGTTTCTGCACCTCCTTTGCCTCTGTCTGCACTTCTCTTGCCTCTTTCTGCACCTCTATTGCTTCTTTCTGCACTTCTCTAGCCTCTTTCTGCATTTCTGTTGCTTCTTTCTGCACTTCTATAGCCTCTTTTTTGCATTTCTGTTGCTTCTTTCTGCACTTCTCTTGCCTCTTTCTGCACCCCTCTTGTCTATTTCTGCATTTCTCTTGCCTCTTTCTGCACCTCTCTTGCCTCTTTCTGCACCTCTTTTGCTTCATTCTGCACTTCTCTTGCCTTTCTGCAACCCTCTTGCCTCTTTCTGCACCTCTGTTGGTTCTTTCTGTACCCCTCCTGCCTCTTTCTGCACCTCTCTTGCCTCTTTCTGCACCTCTCTTGCATCTTTCTGCACCTCTGTTGCTTTTTTCTGCACTTCTCTTGCCTCTATCTACATTTTTGTTGCTTTTTCTGCACTTCTCTTGCCTCTATCCACATTTCTGTTGTTTCTTTCTGCATTTCTCTTGCCTCTTTCTGCACCCCTCTTCCGTCTTTCTGCACCTCTCTTGCCTCTTTCTGCACCCCTCTTCCCTCTTTCTGCACCTCTATTGCTTCTTTCTGCAATTCTCTAGCCTCTTTCTGCATTTCTGTTGCTTCTTTCTGCAATTCTCTAGCCTCTTTTTGCATTTCTGTTGCTTCTTTCTGCACTTCTCTTGCCTCTTTCTGCACCCCTCTTGTCTATTTCTGCATTTCTCTTGCCTCTTTCTGCACCTCTGTTGCTTTTTTCTGCACTTCTTTTGCCTCTTTCTGTACCCCTCTTGCCTCTTACTGCACCTCTTTTGGTTCTTTCTGTACCCCTCCTGCCTCTTTCTGCGCCTCTCTTGCCTTTTTCTGCACCTCTCTTGCCTCTTTCTGCACATCTGTTCCTTTTTTCAGCACTTCTCTTGCCTCTGCCTACATTTTTGTTGCTTCTTTCTGTACTTCTGTTGCCTCTTTCTGTACCTCTTTTGCTTCTTTCTGCACTTCTCTTGCCTCATTCTGCACCCCTCTTGTCTCTTTCTGCAGCTCTGTTGGTTCTTTTGCACTGCTCTTGCTTCTTTCTGTACCTCTCTTGTAAATTTCTGCACCCCTCTTGCCTCTTTCTGCACCCCTCTTCCCTCTTTCTACAGCTTTCTTGACTCTGTCTGCACCCCTGTTCACTCTTTCTGTACCTCTTTTGCCTGTTTCTGCAACTCTGTTGCCTGTTTTTGCAGTTCTCTTGCCTCCTTCTGTACCTCTGTTGCTTCTTTGTGCACTTCTCTTGCATCTTCCTGCACCCCTGTAGCCTCTTTCTTTACCCCTATTGCTTCTTTCTGCACTTCTCTTGCTTCTTTCTGTACCTCTCTTGCTTCTTTCTGCACTCCTCTTGACTCTTTCTGCACCCCTTCTGCATCTGCACCTCTCTTGTCTGTTTCTACACCTCTCTTGATTCGTTCTGCACTTCTCTTGTCTCTTTCTGCATCTCTGTTGCTTCTTTCTACACTTTTCTTGCTTCTTTCTGCACTGCTCTTGCTTTCTTTTTGCACCTCTCTTGCAAATTTCTGCACCCCTCTTGCCTCTTTCTGCACCCCTCTCTTGCCTCTTTCTGCACTTGTCTCCCTCCTTGTGCACCTCTCTTGTCTCTTTGTGCACCTCTCTTGTCTCTTTGTGCACCTCTCTTGTCTCTTTCTGTACCTCTCTTGCCTCTTTCTGCAGTTCTGTTGCCTCTTTCTGCACCTCTGTTGCTTCTTTCTGCACTTCTCTTGCCTCTTTCTGCATTTCTGTTGCTTCTTTATGCACTTCTCTTGCCTCTTTCTGTATATCTGTTCCTTCTTTCTGCACTTCTCTTGCCTCTTTCTGCATCTCCGTTACTTCTTTCAGCACTTCTCTTGCTTATTTCTGCACCCCTGTTCCCTCTTTCTGCACCTCTGTTGCCTATTTTTGCAACTCTCTTGCCTGTTTCTGCAATTCTCTTGCCTGTTTCTGCACCTCTCTTGCCTCTTTCTGCACCTCTCTTGCCTCTTTCTGCACCTTACTTGCCTCTTTCTGCACCCCTCTTCCCTCTTTATTCACCTCTCTTTCCTCTTTATGCACTTCTCTTGCTTTGTTCTGCACCTCTCTTTTTTTCTGCAACTCTCTTGTCTTTTTCATCACTTCTCTTGCTTCTTTCTGCACCTCTGTTGCTTCTTTCTGCACCTCTGTTGCCTTTTTCTACACTTCTCTTGCCTGTTGCTGCACCTCTCCTACCTCATTCTGCACCTCTGTTTTTTCTTTCTGCACCCCTCTTGCCTCTTTCTATACCCTTCTTGCCTTTTTCAGCACCCCTCTTCCCTCTTTCTGCACCTCTCTTGCCTCTTTCTGCAGCCCTCTTCCCTCTTTCTGCACCTCTCTTGCCTCTTTCTGCAGTTCTCTTGCCTCTTTCTGCACATCTGTTGCTTCTTTCTACACTTCACTTGTTTTTTTCTGCACCTCTCTTGCTTCTTTCTGCAACCCTCTTGCCTCTTTCTGCACCCCTCTTGCCTCTTTCTGCACCTCTTTTGCTTCTTTCTGAACTTCTCTTGCTTTGTTCTGCACTTCCCTTGCTTCTTTCTGTACCCCTCTTGCCTCTTTCTACACCCCTTTTGCCTCTTTTTGCACCTCTTTTGCTTCTTTCTGAACTTCTCTTGCTTTGTTCTGCACTTCCCTTGCTTCTTTCTGTACCCCTCTTCCCTCATTCTGTACCCCTCTTCCCTCTTTCTGCACCTCTCTTGCCTCTTTCTGTTCCTCTCTTGCTTCTTTCTGCACTTCTCTTGCCTCTTTCTGCACTTCTCTTGCCTCTTTCTGCACATTTGTTACTCTTTCTGCACCTCTCTTGTTTTTTTCTGCACTTCTCTTGCTTCTTTCTGAACTTCTCTCACCTCTTTCTGTACTTAAATGGGAAGTGCAAGCTGTCAAGTTTAAAGGTCTGCTTGCTCTCGTGACTGAGGTATATGTCTACTTGTACATGTATTCTTACATGTGTTATGCATCTGAAGATGGTAGCTAAAAAAGCGGGTAGCTTCTCCTACAGGTAGTCAAATCTTCTCAGTTCTGCTCTGTCATTCGGTTGCACAGGCAGACATGTCTTACGTATATAGGTGTTATAGAGCTTCTCAAATATACTATTGAATACCCATGTGCCCTGTACTATGAGAAGAAAGAAATGCATACACCTTTTGGACACAAATTTACAGAGTATGCTGTTTGAAACACAGGTATTCAAGTATTTGTATGTTTATTTTTATGTAACATGTCACTAGGTAAAAGCAGAGAAACTCGCATGCATACCTTCACAATCTTGGTGAGTCTTACAACAGTGATATGGTTAGGATTGCCGTTTTACATTTGGTAGGCCCAACATTCTGAGCAGTCGATGAATAGTGAACCATCAAGAGAAAAGTGAGGTTTAAGACATCTTGGGAGAAGGATTAGTGATTATGCTACTTTGTATGAGTCTATGGAAAGGTACAGTCAAAGTAGGCCTCTTTCTGCACCTCTGTTGCTTCTTTCTGTACTTCTCTTGCTTCTTTCTGCACCTTCCTTCCTCTTTCTGGACTTCTGTTGCCTCTTTCTGCATTTTTCTTGCTTCCTTCTGCACTTTTCTTCCTCTTTCTGCACCTCTCTTGCATCGTTCGCACTTCTCTTGCTTCTTTCTGCAACTTTCTTCCTCTTTCTGTACATGTCCTACCTATGTAGGCATAGGTAGAAATTAGCATTTAAAAAACCTTAGAAATTCACTGAAAAAAACACAGGTTTCAGGGACGTTATAGTTAGGGATTAGCATTTAAAAAACCTTAGAAATTCACTGAAAAAAACACAGGTTTCAGGGACGTTATAGTTAGGAATGTGGGATAGCGGGAGGGTAAAAATTACTATTCCCACTCCAAAGAGTGCAACAGTAGGGAAAGCGTTGGATAGTGTAGGGGTAAAAATTACTATTCCCACTCCAGAGAGTGCAACAGCAGGGAAAGCGTTGGATAGCGTAGGGGTAAAAATTACTATTCCCACTCCAGTGAGTGCAACAGTAGGGAAAGCGTTGGATAGCGTAGGGGTAAAAATTACTATTCCCACTCCAAAGAGTGCAACAGTAGGGAAAGTAATATTTTAATATTTTAATAACAATTATTTAATTATCAATACTAATAAACATTATTATTAAAATTAATTACCAATTACAAAATATTTAATAATTAATTAATTATAAATACCAATACAATGTATTTATTAAAAATTATTTACCTATTAATAATTAATTAACAACCAATTAATATTCAATACCAAAAATTTATAAATAATAAAAAAATACCAATTAATAATTAATTAACAGTAAATTAATTATCAAAACAAAAAAAATATTTTCAATAATTAATTATTTACAATTAAATTACTTCCCACCATATCCCCCTATCAACCCACAACCCGCTACAAATAATAAATTAATAGAATTAACATAATTATCAATTAATCAATTAATAAAAATTAATTACCAATTAATAAAAATTAATTACCAATTCATAAAAATTAATTACCAATTAATAATTAATTAACAATAAATTAATTATCAAAACAAAAAAAATATTTTCAATAATTAATTATTTACAATTAAATTACTTCCCACCATATCCCCCTATCAACTCACAACCCGCTACAAATAATAAATTAATAGAATTAACATAATTATCAATTAATAAAAATGAATTACCAATTAATAAAAATTAATTACCAATTAATAATTAATTAACAATAAATTAATTATCAATACCAATAAATAAAAATAAATATTTACTTAATTACAATTAAATTACTTCCCACCCTATTCCCCTATAAACCCACAACCCGCTACGGAATTAAATAACGCAAAAATTAAATAACATAAAAATCATTGCTTTAAAAAAATTAAACATACATTACAAAAACTTTTAACACATATACTAACATACAAAACACTTTGAAAAAATGTGATATTATTAAAAATTCGATATTTTTTAATGCCTATATTTTGTACTTAGATATTTTGACAATCGATATTACTTACCTTAATTTCGATATTTTTAACGACTATATTATGTCCATTCGATATTATGTCCATTCTATATTTTGGATTCGATATTCTGTCCATTCGATATTTTTGTTTCGATATGTCTATTTACCCACCTATACAGCCCCTTCCAGATGCACTCATGAACCTATACACCCAGTGAATCACCCACTCACACATTCATGAAGGGAGTCACACACACCCCCACCCACCCACACAGACACTCAGGCACCCATTCAGGTACTCAGACAACCAATAATTATCCCATATAGACACTCATGTAGCTAATCACCAACCTATGCAGCCACTCACACACCAACTAACAGACTGATACAGACATTCACACAGATTAGTCATTCACCCATGCATCCACTAAGACGTGCTTAATCACTCACTTATACAGTCAGTCACGCACCCACTAAATCATCCATTCAGATACTCATACACCCACTCATTCTTCAATACACCTTGGCGTGTATATATATATATATATATAACATTCTTAAACTTTTTAGAAACACTCACAGGATGATGTCATCAGTGATGTCATCAGTGATGTCATTTGAGATGTCATCAGTTATGTCATTGACCATGTTATGTTAAAATGTTATGTTATGTTAAAAGTGATTTGTTAAGCGCGCGTACACCGGGCGGTTTCTTGGCGCTGAAGGGGGAACGGTTGCAGTCGCAAAATAGTGAGTTCAGTTATATGCCTGGGAGAATAGCCAAGTTTTAAGTGAGTTCCTGAATTGGGTGTAAGAGCTTGCCATACGCCGTTCGGGAGAAAGAAGGTTCCAGAATTGAAGAGCCAAGGTCGTAAATCTAAGGCCCCCATGTTTCTTCCGTTTGAAGAGATTGGGGGACAACAGGTTCTTATTGGAAGAGCGTAGGTCACGTGAAAGAGTGTACCGCTGTAACTTTGAGGCGATGAAGACAGGACCAAGTCCTGAGAGAGCTTTATAGATGGTGAAGCCTAGCTTAAATAGACAGCGTTGGGACACAGGAAGCCAATGGAGGCTTTTCAGCAGTGGTCTCACATGTTGGTGTTTCGGCTGACCAAAGATCAGCCTAGCCGCTTGATTCTGAGACAGTTGCAGGCGATGCAATTGGTATACTGGTATACCAGCATACAGAGAATTTGCGTAGTCAATAAGCAAGATTACCATGTCATGAGTGATGTAAAATGTGACGTCATCAGCAGTGCATTGCAGGGGCGCAAGTTATAGTTAGCTAAGCTAACTATAACAGCTGAATTTCTCTGCTTTTGTACGAGTGAAATGTCAGCCTAACTATAACGTTCCTGAAACCTGTGGTTTTTTCAGTGAATATCTAAGGTTTTTTAAATGCTAATTCCTAACTATAACGTCCCTGAAACCTGTGGTTTGTTCAGTGAATATATATATATCGTGACCAAGGCTGCGAGCAGCAGCCGAAACGCGTAAATGCCATCACCGAAAAGTAAATAAAATCAAGTGAAAACCCTCGGAGTGCTGGTTTCATCTCTGTTGAGGAAATAGGAGTTGTTGCTTTTGAATGAATATATATATATATGACTTTTGACAAAGACCGGGCTGTCGAAATGCGTCAGTCAATAAATACTTAAAAACTCTTCATTTCAAATCATGAGTGCAACTATTCTTACGTTCTGGTAGCGTGAGGAAACTTATATATATATATATATATAGATAGATATATATAGAGAGAGAGAGAGATTTCTCTGTTAGGGCTTTCAGTGGTATGAAAAAACTGGAGGGTCCCTCAAACATATACATATAGAGAGAGAGAGTCTCTCTTTTTCTTTGTGTAGTTCAAGCAAGTGCCCAGCCTGACGAAACGCGTCAGGCTGGGCACTTGCTTGATTTATTTTTGGATGCACTTTACTTGGCAATAAAAAGGATGTTATTTTCTAACTCCATGCTGTGGTCCGTACCTGCTTTTTTGCTGCTGCTGAGGACGTGGCAGTAAGGACTGTGGTTATTTCATATATATATATATATATATATATATTATTTTTTTTATATATATATATATATATATATCGCCACACTCCGCTTCACACTTCTCCTTGCTCGGAAAAAGACGGACGACGAACCCAGATTTGGTGCATTCAGGTGTTTATTTCAGTGCGCCACCATTGCTGCCATGACGCGTTTCGGCCAAACTCGGCCTTGATCACATGACGCGTCTCTAGAGCCTAAGTGAGGTTTTTAAAGTCACGGTACCATGCACTCGTGATACAGCAAATCAATGAACATAGACAACATACTTAATCTGCTAATCCTTGTCGTCTACATTTGTGCAAATCAACAGCAATAAATAGTAAAAATACATATAATTGTAAACATATTAATATAAATACTAATAAATGTTAAATACATTTAAAAAACAGTATAAATATTTAGTAGTAAAAAAACATTACAACTCAATTAAATAATCAATATGAAAAAATCATCATCATTTTTACAAAAACTGCCCACCAATGTTATGTTTAAAATCATTGGTGAATTGACAAAGTATCTATATGACTATAAATGGATGAATCCATTTCTTCCTTCATATTTAAGGTATCCTGACAAGGAAGTCAATCAATGTATCTTTGCTGTTGATATGTGGAATACAATATAAACCATCTCTCCATAATTGATAATGCTGTAATTTTAGTAAAAGACCCGGCTGTTTTGTGGTTGGCTGCAGCGGCTCCCTGGTGCGATATGAATCTGAAACGAGTGCTTCCCACAAAAGGCAAACCCTACAATTCATTTAATTCGGCCTGCCGGGTCGAGGGTAAGCACCACCGCGATATTGCCAGCGGGTCCGTGGCTGTTTATTGGGGCAGCCGACAACGTGAGTAACGGATTCGCACTGTTGGGGAGCATGTTGTAGCCAAGGTATTACACGAACTTACCTGTTTCCTCACAAGCGACCCACACAGGGTTTGAATGACAGACTACCAGGCCCATGATGCATCTAACGGGCGGAGAGTGAGCTGCCGGCCCACAAGGGCGTGTCTTAATTAATTTAATAAATTGAGGGATTTACCTGGCTGTCTGTTCATCTTTGTGTTAGCTGCCAAGAAGAAGGGCGTAAGGCCCGAAACGCGTCGCAGCATGAACTGTTTTGTGGTTGGCTGCAGCGGCTCCCTGGTGCGATATGAATCTGAAACGAGTGCTTCCCACAAAAGGCAAACCCTACAATTCATTTAATTCGGCCTGCCGGGTCGAGGGTAAGCACCACCGCGATATTGCCAGCGGGTCCGTGGCTGTTTATTGGGGCAGCCGACAACGTGAGTAACGGATTCGCACTGTTGGGGAGCATGTTGTAGCCAAGGTATTACACGAACTTACCTGTTTCCTCACAAGCGACCCACACAGGGTTTGAATGACAGACTACCAGGCCCATGATGCATCTAACGGGCGGAGAGTGAGCTGCCGGCCCACAAGGGCGTGTCTTAATTAATTTAATAAATTGAGGGATTTACCTGGCTGTCTGTTCATCTTTGTGTTAGCTGCCAAGAAGAAGGGCGTAAGGCCCGAAACGCGTCGCAGCATGAACTGTTTTGTGGTTGGCTGCAGCGGCTCCCTGGTGCGATATGAATCTGAAACGAGTGCTTCCCACAAAAGGCAAACCCTACAATTCATTTAATTCGGCCTGCCGGGTCGAGGGTAAGCACCACCGCGATATTGCCAGCGGGTCCGTGGCTGTTTATTGGGGCAGCCGACAACGTGAGTAACGGATTCGCACTGTTGGGGAGCATGTTGTAGCCAAGGTATTACACGAACTTACCTGTTTCCTCACAAGCGACCCACACAGGGTTTGAATGACAGACTACCAGGCCCATGATGCATCTAACGGGCGGAGAGTGAGCTGCCGGCCCACAAGGGCGTGTCTTAATTAATTTAATAAATTGAGGGATTTACCTGGCTGTCTGTTCATCTTTGTGTTAGCTGCCAAGAAGAAGGGCGTAAGGCCCGAAACGCGTCGCAGCATGAACTGTTTTGTGGTTGGCTGCAGCGGCTCCCTGGTGCGATATGAATCTGAAACGAGTGCTTCCCACAAAAGGCAAACCCTACAATTCATTTAATTCGGCCTGCCGGGTCGAGGGTAAGCACCACCGCGATATTGCCAGCGGGTCCGTGGCTGTTTATTGGGGCAGCCGACAACGTGAGTAACGGATTCGCACTGTTGGGGAGCATGTTGTAGCCAAGGTATTACACGAACTTACCTGTTTCCTCACAAGCGACCCAGACAGGGTTTGAATGACAGACTACCAGGCCCATGATGCATCTAACGGGCGGAGAGTGAGCTGCCGGCCCACAAGGGCGTGTTTTAATTAATTTAATAAATTGAGGGATTTACCTGGCTGTCTGTTCATCTTTGTGTTAGCTGCCAAGAAGAAGGGCGTAAGGCCCGAAACGCGTCGCAGCATGAACTGTTTTGTGGTTGGCTGCAGCGGCTCCCTGATGCGATATGAATCTGAAACGAGTGCTTCCCACAAAAGGCAAACCCTACAATTCATATATATATATATATATATATATATATATATATTACTGCTCCATGGTTGTCCACCTGTAAGTAGCACTCGAGCAACAGCTTGATTCATGTATAGGTAAGGACGGGGGACCGCCCATAGGAGCCGCTCCATAGTGATATTGCCTGACGCGTTTCGAATCACCATATGATTCTCTTCAGAGGCTTTAATGGAACGGTGTGCGCAACCGCTAACCCACCTCCGACACACACCCCCAATGGGAGGTTCAAATGAAACTGTGCCTTCTGGGAAGTGTAGTGTGGGTAGCACATAATCAAGTCCTGTATGGACCCCACAGGTGGGCCCATCTACGATCCTGTATACAGCTGCTGTTCCACTTTAGTGGCCCCCAATCTTACGGGGTGGTGCACACTCCGCGGCTGGACTGCCGCATTAAATTACTGCTCCATGGTTGTCCACCTGTAAGTAGCACTCGAGCAACAGCTTGATTCATGTATAGGTAAGGACGGGGGACCGCCCGTAGGAGCCGCTCCATAGTGATATTGCCTGACGCGTTTCGAATCACCATATGATTCTCTTCAGAGGCTTTAATGGAACGGTGTGCGCAACAGCTTGATTCATGTATAGGTAAGGACGGGGGACCGCCCGTAGGAGCCGCTCCATAGTGATATTGCCTGACGCGTTTCGAATCACCATATGATTCTCTTCAGAGGCTTTAATGGAACGGTGTGCGCAACCGCTAACCCACCTCCGACACCCCCCCAATGGGAGGTTCAAATGAAACTGTGCCTTCTGGGAAGTGTAGTGCGGGTAGCACATAATCAAGTCCTGTATGGACCACACAGGTGGGCCCGTCCACGATCCTGTATACAGCTGCTGTTCCACTTTAGTGGCCCCCAATCTTACGGGGTGGTGCACACTCCGCGGCTGGACTGCCGCGTTAAATTACTGCTCCATGGTTGTCCACCTGTAAGTAGCACTCGAGCAACAGCTTGATTCATGTATAGGTAAGGACGGGGGACCGCCCGTAGGAGCCGCTCCATAGTGATATTGCCTGACGCATTTCGAATCACCATATGATTCTCTTCAGAGGCTTTAATGGAACGGTGTGCGCAACCGCTAACCCACCTCCGACACACCCCCCCCAAAGGGAGGTTCAAATGAAACTGTGCCTTCTGGGAAGTGTAGTGCGGGTAGCACATAATCAAGTCCTGTATGGACCCCACAGGTGGGCCCGTCCACGATCCTGTATACAGCTGCTGTTCCACTTTAGTGGCCCCCAATCTTACGGGGTGGTGCACACTCCGCGGCTGGACTGCCGCGTTAAATTACTGCTCCATGGTTGTCCACCTGTAAGTAGCACTCGGGCAACAGCTTGATTCATGTATAGGTAAGGACGGGGGACCGCCCGTAGGAGCCGCTCCATAGTGATATTGCCTGACGCGTTTCGAATCACCATATGATTCTCTTCAGAGGCTTTAATGGAACGGTGTGCGCAACCGCTAACCCACCTCCGACACACCCCCCCAATGGGAGGTTCAAATGAAACTGTGCCTTCTGGGAAGTGTAGTGCGGGTAGCACATAATCAAGTCCTGTATGGACCCCACAGGTGGGCCCGTCCACGATCCTGTATACAGCTGCTGTTCCACTTTAGTGGCCCCCAATCTTACGGAGTGGTGCACACTCCGCGGCTGGACTGCCGCGTTAAATTACTGCTCCATGGTTGTCCACCTGTAAGTAGCACTCGAGCAACAGCTTGATTCATGTATAGGTAAGGACGGGGGACCGCCCGTAGGAGCCGCTCCATAGTGATATTGCCTGACGCGTTTCGAATCACCATATGATTCTGTTCAGAGGCTTTAATGGAACGGTGTGCGCAACCGCTAACCCACCTCCGACACACACCCCCAAAAGGGGGGGTGTGTCGGATTGGGGGCCACTAAAGTGGAACAGCAGCTGTATACAGGATAATTTTAATCCCGAGGGGCAATTGTGCCATCCCTAGGGGAAACCAACATTTTTAAAAATAAATAAATGCCCCCGGGGGGTGGCCCATTCCCACGAGTGCCGACCCCCCCTCCAAGACATCCCTGGTGTCTAGTGGGCATTTCCTGCCCATGGATCGCAGCGTGGCTGCAATCTACAGCCAGGAAACCCTTTCAGGAAGGCCTCGTTTGAAAGAGGAGACTGTCCCCTTTCAAACGAGGCTTCCCTGGAAGCTGGGGAGGCCGTTTTCAGCCTGTTTTCCCCACCCGGAGTCCAGCGCAGCCTTACCTGTGGCTGTCCTCGGCTCCCTTACCTGCGGCTGTCCTCGGCTCCGGTGGGGAAAACTGCAACATCCGAGCGCCTCGTGGTGCGCTGATGTCATAGATGGGCGGGAGGGGGGCGGGGAGAGACGCGGAAAGCCTTTTGTGCGCCGCACCAGTGAGGTAGAGCGTGCGTCGGCCAAAAGGGTTAAATAATTTTTTTGTTATAAAAAAGTTTAAAGTTACTACTGATTTTTTGCTTAATACTTGGTATAGATTTCCATATTATTACAGTATTGTTGACTAAAACTGGCAGTTCCATCTTCGGGGAGTGCAGAAGTGCTCCTGCATGTATATATGGCTATATGGTACTGTGCACATCTTTTATGCTACAGAGAATTGTTAATGGAGAAGCCAATTATTTGAACACCCAACCATGGTGACTTCTCATGGAACAGTGAGGTCTCACTAGAGAGATCAGTCCTTGTGCCCACTGTAGTAAACAAACATCTCATACAAGAGACATCATCCAAGCTTTGTTTTCCCGCATATTGTTGTATAAATTACCATGGCATTAGAGGTCTGACTGTAAGTACTAAATTATTCAGGAGAAGATCAGGCATCATTACTACCAACACAGAGAAAACTCCTTTAGGTGTTGAAAACAAGCGTTATGTGCAACATTGCACCTTTAGCATACACTTTACAGCTAGCATAGTTCACATTAACAATCAACCACACACATATGTGAAACCCTCATTGAGTATGGTGTTCAATCTGTATACAATTTCTCAGAGAAAGCCAAAAAAGTGAACCCCAATTACGAAACAAATGCCCTACTATGGAAGATTTTATCTGTATCAAACCCCTGACACACACCGAACCTACATTAAGAAATGAAGTTGACATCAGTAGTGAACTGAGTAGTGTAAACAGTGTTTACTCTATGGAGAGAATTCATTCTATACCACACTGTTTGCAAACAGTGAAACTCTCATGAGAAATACACCACAAAGTATTCAAAATAATCTACTAGGAACAGTGTACATTTGATGCAACAGTTGTCAAATAAGACACTATTTGCTAAAAATAACGAAGATCTGAAGGTTGTAAAGATCCTACTACCTGCACCCTTAATACTGTGGTGAAAACGTTACATATAGTCCATCTTCCGAAGCAAAACAAGCACTGTAACATAGGTTAGTACCTGGTGCACACACTCTTCTGTCTAAAGTACAAATTATCATGCTGACACGATTCTCAAGACTGCTTACAAAAGATAGTATCTACTACATAGAATCTTTCTCCTGTTGGAAACTTTTTCTGCAGAACCAAAAAGTTGTGTGGAGCATAATAGATACAAGTCAACTGTCACTTGCACACAGAGTTACTCTTGATTGCAAATAATTATAACGTGTTCAATATCTCTCCACAGCTATTGTGCATTAGGAGCACATGCGTTTTGTAAACACTTACACCTGTTAGCTGGACCCAAGCTGTGCAAAATTACGTAGAAAAGTAATATGGTAGTTACCCACCCCTATGTAAACTGTAAACAAACGAGCACACTCATTGGATGATGTCATCAGTGATGTCATAAATGATGTCATAGGACATGTCATGAGTGATGTCATATGTGAGGTCATAAGCAGTGCATGGCGGGGGCACAAGTTATAGTTAGTGCTGCTGATTATAACTGGTGGATTTCTCTGTTTTTGTTTAATTCAAACGTTAATGGTATCAGTGACATATTCACCTAACTATAACGTTACTTTAACCTTTGGTTTTTCAGTGATTTTCTATGGGGGTTTTTTGTTAAAAAAACAGATCCTTCTATCACAGCTAACTATAATGTTACTTTAACCTTTTGGTTTTCTCAGTGTGTATATATATATAACTATAGTATTAGACACTTGTCTATTTTTCTCGTATTCAAATATAGCATGTTTATGTTTCATAAATATTTTTGTTTTACATGCTGAATATAATTGCAAGGAGAAAATGTAACTGTATCAATTTTACTAAAGGTTGTTTATTTATTGCAACATCTCCACAGTTAACTAAATTATCATTAGCCAAATATTCGCACAACACAAGAAAGAATTGTGAATTCATCGCAGATATATCTTTTGTCAAAAACTGTTAATGTGTAAAAACAGCAGTGAGGTAACGTAAGTCTGTTTTCTTGGCCAGTGGAACACATGATATTTAAAGGCCAGTGACATTTTACGCCGTAACAATTTGTGAACAAGGCCGTTGTGCCGGCTGAAACGCGTCAGGGCTGACGTGTTGTAAAGATTAAAAAAGTGAAAACGATCGCAGTTGCAGTTGGCTCCGTTTGTCTTAAAGTTTGCCAAGCACTTCTATTATATATATATATGGATATATATATATATATACATATATATATATATATATATATATATATATATATATATCCAACACAAAAGTTGTCCCCTTGAAAAAAGCCTCACACAGGATGGTAAGTTTCAGCGTTTATTCGGTGACAGCTACAGCTTCTATGGCACAACATTTAAAATATTATATATATATATATCTATATATATATATAGATATATATATATATATATATTCTCCCAAACGTGACCTCTGCTTCACTCGGTCACAAATCGAGGCGCAGACTGGAGAAGTAGATTTTCAATATTTATTCACCACACGAATTCAATACGGACAGACGCGTTTCGGCTGCACGCCTTCCTCAATGTCAATGGGTTCAAAAACCTCGCCATATTTAAAATCATTAAACTATAAACATAGAGAGAGGAGACGGTCCAATTCATTTCATTGGTAGGTACTCCTCCCACTCCTCTAACACTCCTGGAGGGACCAGAGATTGTTAGTTTGGGAGGAGTACTGTTTTCTCAAGCGTGACTTCCCTAAACTACCGGTCCTCTATCTTCTCCCTAAAATCCACAAAAATTCCTTGAATCCCCCAGGGAGACCTATAGTCTCATCAAGGGACAGTGCACTGGAGAATGTTTCCAGATATGTCGATCACTTTCTTATCAATAAAGTGTCTACTTTACCCTCACACGTTAAAGACACCAAAGACTTCCTCACCAAAATCAAAGACATCCAGTGGCAACCAGATTTTTTACTGGTTACCATGGATGTCAATTCTTTATACACGATCACTGATCATGAGGAAGGGATACAGGCCTGTCAGAAATATCTCAATCAACGTCCTACGAAAAGGCTTGTTAATATGATTCGTTATTGCCTCAACAATAACTACTTCCTTTTCAATGGCGACATCTACAGACAGACCCTTGGCACTGCCATGGGGACTTGTTTTGCCCCCAGTTTTGCTAATCTTTTTCTGGGGGCATGGGAGGATGACATCATGAATGACCCCAATCTCAGAAAGGATTTTGAACAGGTCATTATATAGCTACGGTTCATTGATGACTTGTTCATGATCTGGAGGGGCACCGAATCAGAGGTCACTAACTTTATCAACAAACTCAACTGTAACAATAAAAATCACTAACCAGTAACATCAGCAGTAGTTCCGTGGAATTTCTAGATATCAAAGTAGTGATAATGGATAATCAAATACACACCGAACTTTACAGAAAATCCACTGCTGGAAATAGTCTTTTGCACGCCATGAGTAGCTACTCAGAAAATTTTAAATGGAGTATCTCCTATGGGGAACTCCTCAGAGCTAAACGTAACTGTAGCTCTGAGGAGTCCTTTCTAGCAGAGCAAAAGATCATGCTAAGTAGATTTACAGAAAGAGGTTACCCCGGTTGGGTTCTACAAAAAGCTGTTGAGAAGGTGAAATGTATAGATAGAAACATGACACTGCATGATTCTGTTCAAGCTTCAGATGAAGAGACCGGTACGACTAGGGTTATCCTGACGTACAACAATGATTCCAAGGAAGTTCAAAAGATCCTTGCGAAAAACTGGGAAATACTTACTAAAGATCCGGTAATAGGTAAATCAATTCCCACTAGACCCAGAATAACCTATCGTAGGGAACGGAATCTGAGGGATGCACTTATGCATAATGACATCACCACCAAAACTCAATCCAATAACATGAATCTTAAAGGTTTCTACCCATGCAGTCATTGCAAGGCTTGTAAAAACAGTACTATGATGAAAGAATATGACAATCCTTGCAGAGGCTCAACGGTGCCCATCAACCAATTCATAACGTGCAGTTCCTCTTTTGTTGTCTATGTGCTTGTGTGTCCATGTAACTTACGCTATGTGGGCAGCACCAAGCACATGGCGAAGAAGAGGATCATGGAACATTTGAGGGCTATCACCAATAAAGATCAGCACTACCCGATCGCACGTCATTTTGAAACACATCACTTTTCTAATAACTCGAAATTAAAATATTTTGCTATTGAACAAGTGAATGTGAATATCCATGGTGGTTACTTCAGTTACGTAAACGAGAATCTAAGCATATTATTGACTTAGGGACTCGCTATCCTGGAGGGCACAATATAGATGAAGAGATGACAGTACATTTACATACCAACTGATTTTACCTGGTATTTTCAACATCATTGGGTTACTTGATATCAAGTGATTCTGTTTAGAGTCTGTGTATTTATATAATGACATTTTGTATTATGACAACTCAAGAGATTTTTGTACATCCAGGGATGTTTTGTAACTGTCTTATCTCTTCTTTGTCTCTTCAGGAGGAAAGGAAGGGACCCGGATAACTTTGCTGTTCGTCTATGGGATCCCTACCCTTTTCCTTCATCTTGGCTGGTTCGCCAATCCCAGATAAGAATGTCTTTTTCTTTTCTTTCCTCAATTTTGGTTTAGTTTTGCACTAATTAATTCACAATGCAGGTACACTATATGTATTTCTGCATAGGATTTGTTTTCTACTTATGGACAGTGGCCATGAACATTTCAACAGGACATTGTTTTTTTGACTGTAACAGGTACTATGCCTGTAAAAACTGTATTTTGATTGTTTACCTGATTCTGACCCTTTTGAGTCTGTACTCACATGTGACTACCCAATTGTTACTAGAGTGTTTTTAATGTTTTATGACACTTTGTCCGCAATAGTGCTATACACTGCATCGATATGTGATCACATATTCTGTGTTATCAACTGTGCTTAACGACACTTGGTCTGCAATAACGCTACATATTCATTGTTCCACAAGAATTTTTACGACACTTACATTATGTATATTTCGTTGGTTTACACTATTGATGCAACATGCTCTTAATATTGCACTAAGCGATATAATTTGTATGTATACTGCATTTGCCCGATGGTATGACATTCGTTTTCAAACTAATTTTGCATTCAAACAATGTTTATGTACACTTTTACCACTCTAAGATGGCCGCCATACTCAGCTATTGGTAGGATCTACGGCTGTAGTCCTACTTTTACTCCTATGTAATGCTTAAATAACAAAGTGTAAGCTTGCATGAATTGTTGTGATCAAGGCAGCTGGACTGCCGAAACGCGTCACGCATAGATTTATGATGGAATAAATCTATTTGGTATCATACTTGCCTGGTTGTTTCCTGAGTGCGCGTTTACTAGTGGTGATTTGGATTGAGTTGCCGGGTACTCCGCCGGCTCTACGCGCCACCTCCCATGGGTCTTGGCTTCCCGGAAGGAGTGCTTTTGATATATATATATATATATATATATATATATATATATATATATATATATATATATATATATATATATAACATAAGGCTAAAAAGAGAGTCCTTGAACATCTTCGTGCAATCAAAAATGGCGATAAACAATATCCTGTTGCTCGCCATTTTGAGATCCACCACGATAAAAATGTCAACTTATTGAGTTTTTGTGTTTTGGACACTGTTAGAACTAACGAACGAGGTGGTAACCGAGTTCAGGAACTGCGACGATTGGAATCAAGGCTTATTATTCAGTATAGAACATTGGTCCCAATAGGCCATAACTGCGATGAGGAATTAGCAGTTCATCTAGGCTAGCATAATTTGCGCTATGTATGTCTCCAGGTTGTAAATAGGGAATAGGGACAAGGAGAGTCTTCTTGTTTTCCCTTGAAGTTTTGCCATTGCAATGACTGTTTTTAATCAATACTGTGTGTTTTTAATGTGAAGGGATTAATTTTGTGTTTGTGTTTTTTCTGTTACAGTTTTGAACGTGTGAGTGAAGGTCCTTTTGAAGAAGGCAAGAAAGCTAAATTATCTATTTGGTGGTGTTACCATCACGATTTAATATGGCAGGGTTTGTCCGCAACGTATTGTTATCTGCCCACTGGGGCGAATGTTGTTCATGCGCAACTACTTTACTGAATCAATGACGGAACAACCATGTCATAATATTGATGGATCATTATGGATTTTGTTGCAATGTATTTGCCCACTAGGGCTAATTGATGTGATGCTAGTTACTATTTCTAGCTTGATTTATTATTTATTTTTTGGTCCACTAATTATATTATTCAGAATATTAATGAGTAATGGCCATGAAATCGACACGTTGCAAATACGATGTATTTTATAATTTTTGTTATTATCGAATAATTTCAATACGAATTATATATTTTTTCAGTCTTGCTTTCAGAGACCTTAGTAATAATGCGCTCATTGTTCTGGTAAACTATGTTTAAATTGAATTTTTTTACACTTATTAGTAAGTTTGTATAATGTCTGTAACTAAGAGTGATTCAACTCGCTATGTAGTCTGTTGTCACTTGCTATTAAAATGTAATCACGTGTTTATTTAAAAAACCAGGAAGTTAAGTCACACAGTACTCGTGAGCAAGGGAGTGTTTCCCGAAACGCGTCGAGCTGGTGATTGATTTATTAAAACTGCTTTCTAAAGGAAACTGTGTCCACAGTAGCTGTTCTTTATCGGAAACGGCGTTTGTTGTGATATATATATATATATATAACAGAAATTCCGAAGCCCAGTTCTGGAACCACAGTGCCTTTATTACAAGTGCAAAATGCAGCTCCCCTTCTCGGAGGAGTTTTGTGGATATATATATATAGATATAGATATGCAAGTTACGGTTTCCATGTCTATTGTGCAAGTTATGGATTCTGGTTTTAACCATAACATGCTATCTTAAGTGATTTTTCTGTCCTAATTCATGATTGGTATTCACAGTATTATTTTTACGAGTGTGGAGTCTCCGTGCATAAGAATATCCTTTGTGAATCAGGCTCCATAAATCCAGTTTAACTTTGTTTTTTCAGGGAATTTCCAAGTTTGTTTAAGATATGTTAATCTGTTACGATCAAAGCTAACAATAGCTTCACCTTAACCTTTCATTATTTTAAAGAAGGATAGATAGATAGATAGAAAGATAGATAGATAGATAGATAGATAGATAGATAGATAGATAGATAGATAGATAGATAGATAGATAGATAGATACCAGTGAAAATAAAGGGGACCTGGTAAGCATAATTACTATAGTGCAAAGAACACCTTCAGTGATTTACCACAGTAAAGTTTAACTGACTCGAGAAAACTCTACTGAATACCTCGAAGATTCCATTGTAGAATCACTTTTCAAAAGAAAGCAATTGGTGCTATTGACGTGCTAATTAAAACAATTAAGAGGGTCGAGGCATAGGACCGGGGCTGTCTGAGTATTCATAGGACTAAGCAAAAATTTCATTCAATGAAACCTCTACAAGACAAGAATTCAAGTCAAACCCATCAAGGTTTATTCAAATTTAAGGTCACTCCAGAAGGCAAAAAGCAATTTGTTGTATTCCTCTTAGGGTGTCCGTATATAGGTTTTCCTGTATCATGTCCTTATATAGGCACAATTAGCCCTGCCCTTATATAGGCATAAAATCCCAGTCCTTATTTAGGCATTAAACCGTGCACTCCAAATGCAGGCATGGTCTCCGACATCCGTCCACCCTAACGTCACAACGAGTTCTTGAAGAACACACCCTTAGGCTTCGGGAGTTCCCTAGCACAGGACTATTGATTTCTTCAAGGACTCATCAATTATGAATGAACCGTTATACCTTAGGGGTTCATTCATGACGTCTTCCGCTGTCCGATTCACGTCAATGCTAACATTCTGAGGTACCTCTCAGGTATAAATATACCTTCCCTAGCCCTTGCAAACTAGAGGAGACCTCGACTTCAGAGGAGCCCGTTTCCCGGCCTGACGCACTGAGAAGACGCTGTCATCCCTGCACGCAGAGAGTCCAGCTTCCAGTGATCTGACTTCCCTCGCGGGGTGTTGGAGTTCGAGTCTGGCAAGAGATTCCCACCTCTCTCATTCTCAAGGTATGGAGCTTGACTAGATACCTAGAGGGACTCTTGGCATACTAGGCATACTGAGCTTAACATACTCTTAGTATACCATAGTAAGGAATACTTCACCTACTTCATACCTCTCCCTGCACCTAGGTTAGGTTAGGTACATTGGGGTAGAACTAGCTTAGAAACGCATTGTACGAGTACTCGCATTTTTAGTCTATGTTATTTATGTAAATGAATATCTACTAAAGATCATGCTAGCGCAGTATTATTTATTTCTACTGCTTATGCTGTACATTATTTATCTTGCATACTGTCTTGTGATCGTAACAGCACATTTTACTTACACGAGAAACAAGACTGTTCAATAAATCTTTTATTGAAACGCCCGTCTATTCTTTTCTGTAAAACTTTGAGGAAAACTAAGCATGCACGATTGAGCTGAGTGAAACGGTTATCTATTGTTTCCACGACTCTGGGACACGTTCTGATTCTAAAGGGAAACAAAGTGGTCATGTTTTGCGGCTGCCAGAAACTACTCCCTTCTTGTTTATCAAGGAGTTTCTAGTGGCCTCTGAGCTAGCTGGCACAAGTAATTAAGTTTAATATACTCGATAGGGACATACCGACCTCAGTCCTATGTCAAACCTATAGGGTATATTATTCCAATGCGCAGAGCCTATTAGGGAAATAGGAGCTACACTACATGGTGCCCAACGTTTGGTAAGGCGGTAATTCAACGCTAGATACTGAGTAACTCAGCCGTGCTTTTTCTCTCAGAGACCCCTACCCATATACTCCAAAAGATGTCTGGAGTGGGCAGGGTTAAGTATCCGCCACGGCTACATAGGGAAGCACCCTATATATTATCTGATTGGTTTGCTCAACGTTGAAGGATACAGTGTTCCAAAATATTGTGCACCTTATCTTTGTTTCCTTGAAACTTGTTCTACATTTTTCAAAAACAACAAAATGTCCATAACAGGGGACGAAGCCACCGGAAACGGTGGAGCTGCGGCTGACCCAGCCATGGCAGTTTTAAATTTTACCGGGTTAAATGAAACCGAGGAGGGTGTCATAGACATCCATCCAAACTTACGAAGAGCCATCACTCTAAAACTCATAAAACATGGCCTACCACCAAGAGGCGGTAGAGCAGTTTTCGTGATAGAGGCACACGAATCCTTTCAGACAGAGGTATTCTATTCATGGGTAATATTTCCTGAATCAAACCCAGTTACAAAACTGTTTCACTTCTACAAAGAAGATGATCCACCAGAGGAATACATTCCTTTCGAGGATATAGAAATTCCATTAACATACCAGGAGCATCCGCTCTGGCTTAAAGGCGCCCTAAAACATCACAGAAACATTACCAGGCTCGGCCCACTAGGTAGACCAGGAGCAACATGGCCGATCCTAGCCGGCTACACTCCTCATCCTGAACTGGATATAATGTCAGATGAGGAACTACTTGTTCAACTACAAGAATTAATAAAAATCTACAGACAATTGGTCCAATATGTCATGGGGACTTTCACAGTCCAACCACCATTGACACTTCCAAATCAAATTCCTCAACCAGGGAATACACTAAAAATTACACCACAGACTATATACGCAGTCATGGGAAAAATGCCCACAAAACGTGAGCAGGTTCCATTTTGGATAGCTCAAAAAATCACTCAAATCGAAGCAGTATTTCCAAATACTAGCCCGTATGAGAAACACAGAATCCTAACAATCAGTTTACCGATGGGGATCACACCACAACTGGAAGACTGCACCACTTGGGGCTCAGTCTTTGCTGCCATCTATACTAAAACACATGGCATTCCGTCAATTGCGGTAATACCTGATGTCCTGAAACAAATTCAAAACGAATACGGGGCAGAGCCTGCTCTAAATTTAGGTATGAAATTACTGAAAAATTTCGACCAGGTCTCAACAATAATATTATCTAATATTAAAGGGGAGGCAACAGCAGTGGCGATCCGCCAAAAATTAAGGGAATTTGATGTTACAGAACATCAAACTGAGCTACCCAGAATTATAGAACAATCTTATGCTGAATTAGGCAGAGATAGTTTGGGTGGAAGAACAGTGAAGCCAAAACTATCTGAAAGTCCTGAGAAGGACTCAATTAAACAAACTCCTACATCTTCTAAAAAGAGGTGGGAGACTAACAAACAAAATTCAAACGAGAAACGTTCTCAATCCCGAGGTAGGTCTCCTCAAAAGGAGTCCTCTGAAAGGAGGTTTAACCTCAGAAACAGGGATAATTTGAGAAAGCCTGACAGGTATCAAGATACTGATACACGTTCCTCTCGTACCTTTCAGATCTCATCACAGACTTCGGAAAGAAGAGGACGGTCAGAACATAGAGAAGAACGCGTGAAATCCAAGGAAGAAAAACACGCTCCAAAAAATAAAACAAAACCTCAATTCTCCAAAAGAAAGTAGCAGGTCTGAAGGTCAGACATGCCGAGAATACTGAGAACACAACTCAAGAACGGAGAATGGGCTCAGACAATGCTGGACAGTGCAGCAGAAGTCACAATAGCTCGCCAGAACCTGAAGGAAGTTCTGGAGATAGTGGACTTGAATGAGTACATTACAGTTGAGACTGTAGACACCAGGGTTAGTACTCCACAAAAGTTATATGAAATATGTTAGACCTGTCAGCCCTAGGGTGGTCTTGCCCTGTTTTTTTCCCTTTTTCGCCTCATTTTTGCCACCATATTTTTACTGGACCTAGGTCTCCGGGCGCCTTGCCACTGCTGGTCAGTGCTGAGGTGCAGGTGCTCTCTCACTAAAGATGGCTGCCACAGGCCCCTGCTACTGCAGAGGGCCTTCCACACATACACGCTAGTCGCCAGAGTCAGGCTGGGACAAGGGATACAGTAGCCATCCCGTCCCCGCCTCTGGGCCCCATAGCTAGGTAGGTGGAAGGTTCCAGAACCTTCCGGGCTGTGGGAGGAGTTACGTTTTGCCGCCTTTAGGAGGGTCACCTGACCTAGGGGTATAAGAGGCTTGGAGGGAAAACCTTTGAGTTAGTTAGGTTGAGGCACCGCTGAACCTGGGAGAACCTGCGCCGGAGTATAGACTTTAGGGCCTAGGGGGAGACCTACACTACTGCTGCTGACAGGGTCAAGGCCCTGCTGCCGTAAGATAGCTGAAGAACGCCCACCACCCACTGATCTTGCCCAGTGTGAGGGGACCCAGGGAACCATCTCCAGCGTGCCGGGAGGAACATCAAGCACTCCCAGAATCACCAACTCACAACCCCCCACTGTTCATAAGAAGAACTTTGCTGAATCCAAGAGTAACAGGATCTCAAGTGAAACCGTCGAATGGGGATCACGAGGCGAAGCGCTGTGTCCTAAGCGCTAGGCCTTCACCCCCTATCTATCCACACCGACAGCTGGACTGTCCCCCAAGAACCCTTCCCACACAGCCCTGTGAAGAAGGCTGTCAGCGCGCCCCGCGCTGCAACTCCATGGGAGAGAACTTGACCCCCCCCCAGTCACTGACCTGGTGACTGGATCGCCGCCGCGGCCGCCGCCGCGTGAAGAGGGAGCTGAGGTGAGGAAGACCTCTCCCCCGTGCATAACTGTGGTGAGGTGCGCCGTCCGCGCCCTCACCGAAGCCCACAGAAATCACCGCCGGGCCCGAGACCCCTGCCGCTGCAAGCGCGGCCAAGAATAACCCCGCCGCAGCCCCCGAGGGCCGCGTAAACCGAGCTGAGGCCTTCTGCGGCCTCCAGGCCCGTGGACGCCGTTGCCGTGGGGCCGGGGACGCTGACCGCGTCATAGGTCGCGCCCCGAAAAGGCCGCGGCGGGATTGGCCCCGCCGGAGCCAGCAGCCAGAGAAGAAGGAGGCGGGAGGCGTCGCCTAGCAACCGACGAAGGCCGCGACGCGATTGGCCCAGCCGGAGCCAATCGGGACGACGTCAGAGGGGCTCCACTGCCAACGGGAGCCCCCGGAAGAGGAGAAGGCCGCGACGCGATTGGCCCAGCCGGAGCCAATCGGGAAGACGTCCGAGGGGCTCCACTGCCAACGGGAGCCCCAGGAAGAATCGCCGCCGCGCCAGGATTGGGCGCCGTCGAGAGCCCGCCCCCCTGCACGTCCGGAGGTGAGCTAGAACTCCTTGTGTCCTCGCGGGAAGCCGGAGCCGTCTGAAAGGACTGCCGGCTCCCGCTCCGTGTCCCTACTCTCTCTCCTGACTCCACGGGGGCCGGAGGAGTGGCATACCGGCCCCCCAACGAAGCGATAACGCCGCGAGAGGCGCGATAGCCTCAAGGAGAATAGCCAGCACCGGCCGGAGGGCCGTGAGACTCGCGCCGGGCCCCGCCCCCCGCCCCGTCCAACAGAGGGCTGGCCCGGAGGAGAGTCCGCCGAGAGGCACCGCAACCAGCAACAGCACCGCAGGTGAGCCCAGGAGGCCCCTAGGGCTCTAGGTTAAGCCCCTGGGGGCCGGGGGCCACGCTTCACAAGGGATTAAGGAGGGAGGGGCCGTCCATGACGTTTTGTACCAGGCCAGGCACCTGGTGAGAAAGGGCCCTAGCCTAATTTAACCCTCACCTCCCCTGGGAGATATAGGAGTCCCCCTCATAGGGAAGCCCCAGCTGCTGGACATGTTGAGGGGTTCCCTCTAGGATTCCCTCCCGCCTAGTGTACCACAGGCTGTACTGAGTACCTAGGCCTGATGTATGTGCCCAGGGGCCAAAGATGTTAATGCCTAAAAAGTGTTGTGCATGTTCTAGGCCCTACTGTGTTAACGCACCCGAATCATTATTGGTGCTGTGATTTTAAAGGAACTACTTCCTGCGGCCTTTTAGTGGCCGGAACTGTTGAGGGTCTTTTTAAACGAATGCGCACCAGTTAAAGGAATGTATAATCTGCATAATTGAATGCCATCTTGATTGATATAAAGAAACCTGATTTTTACTTATACAAGCCTGGTGTGGTGTCCGGTTATTGCTCCGCATTTCTGAGTTAAAGTAAGAGTGTGCTGCACAACTGCCTTACACATTGCCTTCGCGTGCCTTTCCCCGCTTTGCGCCATGCTACCGTAACGGACTCGGTAACCCCGTTTCCAACATTGGTGTTCAGCGGTGGGATAAGGACTGGTATTTGTGCAGCACCCTACAGTGACTCAGAGTGCGCCGCAATTAGACACCTAGTGAAATGTAAGAAGGAACTCTTTTGTGATTGCCGATTGTATTAGTCCTGCGTTAAGACCTGCTACCTACCATTTAGAACCCCTTCCTTAAATTGTACGGGACCCCACCTAGGAGGATGGAGTTTGAGTTAGCCGACCTAGAGAGGTACACGGTGGCACAGCTCAAGGAGTTCTGCCTAGAGAGGGGGGTGGCCGTCAAGCGAGGTGCCAAGAAGGAGGTGCTTCAGAAAGCTTTGAGGGCATGGGTAATGGCCCACCCGGAGGGAAGAGGGGAGGAGGAGCAGAGGGAGACAGACGACCCAGGAGAACTGAGCCTACTGAACATTGACGTCAGCGAGAATGTGTTGCCAGGAAGACGTTCCAGGGCAGGCAGTAGTGCGTCAGGGGGAGTGTGTCAGCAGAGGAATTCGAGGACAGGAGGCAGCAGAGGCAATTGACATTAGAGTTGGCTAGGATGGAAAGGGAAGGAGAGCAGGCAAGGCTAGCCATGGAGGAAAGGAGGCTTGTACATGAGCTTAGCCTGAAAGAACTGGAGCTCCGAGCCTTGCAAATGGAAATGGAAGGCAAAGGAAATGGTGGCAGCGTACCTGCTGGGGTTCCACAGGAGCCCAAATTCTATCTACCCAGGAAGTGATGGCTAGCTTTAGTGTGGGTGATGACATCGACAAGTGGTTGACGGCGTACGAGGTAGCTTTGGTGGCCCATAGAGTTCCTGAGAGCTACTGGGGAGGAGGACTTTATAGGTACATACCTCCACTAGTCAGGGACACACTTTTAACCTTAGAAAAGGGGATCGAACCAACTACCCTATCATGAGGAGGCCCTGCTCAGGAAGTTTGGCCTCACCCCAGAGAAGTACCGCCAAAAGTTTCGCAACAGCCACAAGCTCACCACACAAAACTGGGTAGATTTTTATGATTATGCCCGGAAGGCATTGGAGGGTTGGGTGCGTGGCAGCGAGGTTGACAATTACACTGGGCTGTACGACCTGTTTTTGAGAGAGCACCTCCTCGAGAAATGTTTTCCGGAGCTGCGCCAGTACTTGGTGGACCGCAAGCTGACCAACCCAAGGGAGCTTGCAGAGGAGGCAGACACGTGGGTCAGCACTCGGGTGTCCCACAAGGGAGCCGGGGCGGATCCCCCGAAAGGTGGACAGGGGTTCCCCCAGAAGAAAGAGGGGGAGATAAAAGAGGGAGTTCTTTAAAGGTCCCCAAAATAGACCGCCTGGGAGAGGGGAGGTTTCCCATCCCAATCTGGATACCAGAAACCCACTTACCCTGACAGGAGTCAGCAGCCCAGAACTGTCCGGTGCTACGAGTGCGGGGAGGTTGGACACTACAAGGGGGATGCCCAGTGTCGCAAGAGAACCCCAGCCCCCACCGGAGGTAAGACCCCGGGGTGGCCAGTGTAGCGCTTGGGGAGGAGTTGTCCCTAGGTAGGGGAGGTGAGTGGACAGGCTTGACCTTAGTTTCCCTGGGGGATAGGGAGATCATGCCAAGGGTGCAGGTACCCGAGAACACTGCCAAGTATCGGCAGAGGGTCCTGGTGAACGGGGAGGAGATGGAGGCTCTGAGGGACACAGGTGCCAGTATGACAATGGGGAAACGTCAGCTGGTGTCCCCAGAGCAGGTGATTCCTGAGGAGTTCCACCCGGTTGTGATGGCTGATAATAGCCTGGGTCATTACCCCGTGGCCCAAGTTCCCTTTGAGTGGGGAGGAGTGTCAGGTCTGATGAAGGTTGCGGTGAGCCCTGCCATGCCAGTTGACTGTCTGCTGGGCAACGATTTAGAACATACTGCCTGGAGAGAGGTAGAGTTCAATGCCCATGCTGAGATGTTGGGGTTACCAGGGTGGACTTGCGTTATCACGCGGTCCATGGCTGCCCGACAAGGAACTCAGCCCGGGGTGGAGCCTGAAAGAAGGGCCCAGCCCACTGCTGGACGAGGAGATGTCCGGGAGGAGACACCCGGTGAGATGGATGGGGAGCCCGCGGAGGTGACCCCGGAGTCCGCTGAGGTGGTTGGTTTTCCCGTGGGGGACCTGCCGACCCCTGCAGAGTGGCAGGTGGAAGGAGGGCCTACCCGGGAAGAATTTTGCCGGGCACAGAGGGAGTGCCCTACGCTTGATGGCATACGGCAACAGGCCGACGCCCAAGCAGCTGGAACAGAGACTGGTAATTACCATGTCTACTGGGAGGATGGTCTCCTCTACAGTGAGCCTAAGGCTCCGGTGCATGGGTCCTCAAGGGCCGTGGTGGTCCCCCAATGCCACCGAGCCTTTCTGCTAGAGTTGGCGCATGAGATACCACTAGCAGGACACCTGGGCCAGGACAAGACGTTTGCACGCTTGGTCCCACATTTTTACTGGCCCAGGATGCGCGTCACTTCTGACACTTATTGCAAGACCTGCACCACTTGCCAAGCGAGCGGCAAGACAGGGACTAAGGTGAAGGTCCCTCTAGAACCTCTCCCAGTGGTCGATACCCCTTTTGAGCGAGTGGGGATTGACATTGTCGGGCCGTTGGATCCGCCGACTTCAGCTGGGCATAGGTTCATTTTGGTGCTAGTAGACCACGCCACCCGGTACCCAGAGGCAATCCCTCTGAGGACCATCACAGCACCGGTGGTGGCGCGGGCCCTCATGGGGATTTTTACCCGAGTGGGATTCCCCAAGGTCGTGGTGTCAGATAGGGGCACGAATTTCATGTCGGCCTACATGCAGGCCATGTGGAAGGAGTGTGGAGTGACCTACCGGTTCTCCACTCCTTACCACCCCCAGACGAACGGGCTCGTGGAGCGTTTCAACAAAACCTTGAAGGGGATGATCAGGAGCCTACCCGAGGACTTGAGAAGAAAGTGGGACGTCCTCTTACCCTGTCTGCTCTTCTCCTACCGAGAGGTGCCGCAGAAGGGGTCGGTTTCAGCCCCTTTGAGCTGCTCTATGGCCACCCCGTTCGGGGGCCCCTCAGTCTTGTCAAAGAGGGGTGGGAGAAGTCTTCCTCGAAGCTTCCCCGTGATGTGGTCAGCTATATGCTGGCGTTCCGCAGCCAAGTGGCCAAGCTGTGGAAGGAGGCCTCGGACAACTTAGAGGCGAGTCAGGCCGTCATGAAGCAATGGTATGACCGGAACGCGCGGACGGTAGAGTTAGACGCTGGACAGAAGGTGTGGGTCATGGAGCCAGGAGAGCTTAGCGCCCTCCAGGACCGGTGGACTGGGCCGTTTGAGATCTTGGAAAGGAAAGGCCAGACCACGTATGTCGTCGACATGAAGACCCCCGTCAACCCCACAGGGTGCTCCACGTCAACCGCCTGAAGCCACACCAGGAGCGTTCCGAGCTCACTCTCTTGATGATAACGGATGGAAGTGAGGAGGAGGAGAGTGAGCCTCTGCCAGACCTTCTGGCGGCCCATGAGAAGGATGGTTCGGTAGAGGGAGTAGTCCTCGCCCCATCCTTGACCCCAGAGCAACAGAGGGACTGCCGCCAGGTCTTGGGGCAGTACGCCTCGTTGTTTTCCCTCACGCCTGGAATCACGCACCTGTGTACCCATGATGTGGACACAGGGGACAGTCCGCCAGTGAAGAACAAGTCTTACCGGCTGTCCGATAAGGTCAAGGCTAGTATCCAGGGTGAGGTTGTCAAGATGCTAGAACTGGGGGTGATTGAGCCTTCCAGTAGCCCTTGGGCTAGTCCGGTAGTGTTGGTGCCGAAAGCGGCCCCCCCGGGCACCACACCAGAACTTCGGTTCTGTGTGGACTATCGTGGACTCAACTCAGTCACCAAGACCGACGCTCACCCGATCCCTCGGGCGGATGAGCTCATTGACCGGCTGGGAGCAGCCCGGTATCTGAGTACGATCGATTTAACATCAGGCTATTGGCAGATCGCCATGGCGGAAGGAGCAAGGGAGAAGACTGCGTTCTCCACCCCCGAGGGCCACTTTCAATTTCAGGTGATGCCCTTCGGGTTGAAAAATGCTCCAGCCACTTTCCAGCGGTTGGTGAACCAGGTGCTGTCTGGCCTAGAGGCCTTCTCGGCTGCCTACCTGGATGACATAGCTGTCTTCAGTAGCAGCTGGGAGGACCATCTGCAGCATCTCCAGGAGGTGCTACAGGCTTTGCAACGGGCTGGTCTAACCATCAAGGCCAGCAAGTGCCAGATTGGACAGGGATCTGTCGTGTACCTGGGACACCTGGTGGGCGGAGGTAAGGTGCAACCCCTCCAAGCCAAGATTGAGACCATCATGGCCTGGGAGCCCCCCAAGACCCAAACAGAGGTCCGAGCTTTTCTCGGCCTCACGGGATACTACCGCCGGTTCGTCAAGGGATATGGAACCATCGTGGGCCCATTGACGGAATTGACTTCCAAGAAGCAGCCACGCAGAGTAATCTGGACGGCTGCCTGCCAGGATGCCTTTGAGACTCTTAAACGTGCCATGTGCACCGCCCCGGTGCTCAGGACTCCAGATTTTGGAAGGGAGTTTATCGTGCAGACAGACGCTTCTGAGCATGGCATAGGAGCTGTGCTCTCGCAGCTGAATGACGATGGCCAAGACCAGCCAGTGGCCTTTATCTCCCGAAGACTACTCCCCGGGAACAGCGGTGGAGTACCATCGAGCGGGAAGCCTTTGCTGTGGTTTGGGCTGTGAAGAAGTTGAGGCCATACCTTTTTGGTTGTCACTTCTTGATCCAGACCGACCACAGACCCCTTCGCTGGCTCATGCAGATGAGAGGCGAAAACCCCAAATTGTTGAGGTGGTCCATTTCCCTCCAGGGGATGGACTTTCGGGTGGAACATCGACCCGGTGTAGACCACGCCAACGCTGACGGTCTCTCCCGGTTTTCCACCTTAGTGAAGAGAACTCCCTAGAGGTTGGGAAGCTCTCCCCTCTTTCGGCTGGGGGGACGCGTGTTAGACCTGTCAGCCCTAGGGTGGTCTTGCCCTGTTTTTTCCCTTTTTCGCCTCATTTTTGCCACCATATTTTTACTGGACCTAGGTCTCCGGGCGCCTTGCCACTGCTGGTCAGTGCTGAGGTGCAGGTGCTCTCTCACTAAAGATGGCTGCCACAGGCCCCTGCTACTGCAGAGGGCCTTCCACACATACACGCTAGTCGCCAGAGTCAGGCTGGGACAAGGGATACAGTAGCCATCCCGTCCCCGCCTCTGGGCCCCATAGCTAGGTAGGTGGAAGGTTCCAGAACCTTCCGGGCTGTGGGAGGAGTTACGTTTTGCCGCCTTTAGGAGGGTCACCTGACCTAGGGGTATAAGAGGCTTGGAGGGAAAACCTTTGAGTTAGTTAGGTTGAGGCACCGCTGAACCTGGGAGAACCTGCGCCGGAGTATAGACTTTAGGGCCTAGGGGGAGACCTACACTACTGCTGCTGACAGGGTCAAGGCCCTGCTGCCGTAAGATAGCTGAGGAACGCCCACCACCCACTGATCTTGCCCAGTGTGAGGGGACCCAGGGAACCATCTCCAGCGTGCCGGGAGGAACATCAAGCACTCCCAGAATCACCAACTCACAACCCCCCCACTGTTCATAAGAAGAACTTTGCTGAATCCAAGAGTAACAGGATCTCAAGTGAAACCGTCGAATGGGGATCACGAGGCGAAGCGCTGTGTCCTAAGCGCTAGGCCTTCACCCCCTATCTATCCACACCGACAGCTGGACTGTCCCCCAAGAACCCTTCCCACACAGCCCTGTGAAGAAGGCTGTCAGCGCGCCCCGCGCTGCAACTCCATGGGAGAGAACTTGACCCCCCCAGTCACTGACCTGGTGACTGGATCGCCGCCGCGGCCGCCGCCGCGTGAAGAGGGAGCTGAGGTGAGGAAGACCTCTCCCCCGTGCATAACTGTGGTGAGGTGCGCCGTCCGCGCCCTGACCGAAGCCCACAGAAATCACCGCCGGGCCCGAGACCCCTGCCGCTGCAAGCGCGGCCAAGAATAACCCCGCCGCAGCCCCCGAGGGCCGCGTAAACCGAGCTGAGGCCTTCTGCGGCCTCCAGGCCCGTGGACGCCGTTGCCGTGGGGCCGGGGACGCTGACCGCGTCATAGGTCGCGCCCCGAAAAGGCCGCGACGGGATTGGCCCCGCCGGAGCCAGCAGCCAGAGAAGAAGGAGGCGGGAGGCGTTGCCTAGCAACCGACGAAGGCCGCGACGCGGTTGGCCCAGCCGGAGCCAATCGGGACGACGTCAGAGGGGCTCCACTGCCAACGGGAGCCCCGGAAGAGGAGAAGGCCGCGACGCGATTGGCCCAGCCGGAGCCAATCGGGAAGACGTCCGAGGGGCTCCACTGCCAACGGGAGCCCCAGGAAGAATCGCCGCCGCGCCAGGATTGGGCGCCGTCGAGAGCCCGCCCCCCTGCACGTCCGGAGGTGAGCTAGAACTCCTTGTGTCCTCGCGGGAAGCCGGAGCCGTCTGAAAGGACTGCCGGCTCCCGCTCCGTGTCCCTACTCTCTCTCCTGACTCCACGGGGGCCGGAGGAGTGGCATACCGGCCCCCCAACGAAGCGATAACACCGCGAGAGGCGCGATAGCCTCAAGGAGAATAGCCAGCGCCGGCCGGAGGGCCGTGAGACTCGCGCCGGGCCCCGCCCCCCGCCCCGTCCAACAGAGGGCTGGCCCGGAGGAGAGTCCGCCGAGAGGCACCGCAACCAGCAACAGCACCGCAGGTGAGCCCAGGAGGCCCCTAGGGCTCTAGGTTAAGCCCCTGGGGGCCGGGGGCCACGCTTCACAAGGGATTAAGGAGGGAGGGGCCGTCCATGACGTTTTGTACCAGGCCAGGCACCTGGTGAGAAAGGGCCCTAGCCTAATTTAACCCTCACCTCCCCTGGGAGATATAGGAGTCCCCCTCATAGGGAAGCCCCAGCTGCTGGACATGTTGAGGGGTTCCCTCTAGGATTCCCTCCCGCCTAGTGTACCACAGGCTGTACTGAGTACCTAGGCCTGATGTATGTGCCCAGGGGCCAAAGATGTTAATGCCTAAAAAGTGTTGTGCATGTTCTAGGCCCTACTGTGTTAACGCACCCGAATCATTATTGGTGCTGTGATTTTAAAGGAACTACTTCCTGCGGCCTTTTAGTGGCCGGAACTGTTGAGGGTCTTTTTAAACGAATGCGCACCAGTTAAAGGAATGTATAATCTGCATAATTGAATGCCATCTTGATTGATATAAAGAAACCTGATTTTTACTTATACAAGCCTGGTGTGGTGTCCGGTTATTGCTCCGCATTTCTGAGTTAAAGTAAGAGTGTGCTGCACAACTGCCTTACACATTGCCTTCGCGTGCCTTTCCCCGCTTTGCGCCATGCTACCGTAACGGACTCGGTAACCCCGTTTCCAACAAAATAACACTCCGGATGGAGGGAGACATACCTAGGCAGGTGAAAGCACTTTTTTGGGAAAAACTTTCAAGGGGCTATGACATACTTCTAGCAGAAAAAGACTGGCCACCACAATTTGTCAGGGAGTGCCCACACGGCGAGGACATTATTATGCCTGCCTTCTCCAACCATATTCCAATACACCTAAAATATACATTTGCCAGGAAATGGGCAGTAGCCCAAGCCCCAGCATTATATAAAAATCATGTGGGATGGGATGAGGACTCCCCTCACCATAAAATACATCTGAAACATGAACCAACTGCACAAAGGCAGTACCCAATAAAGCAAGAAGCTAAAAAACAGGTCAGGGAGAACTTAGATCAACTTGAATACCAAGGGGTGATTGAAACATGCACCTCTTCAATGAACAATCCTTTGTTTCCTGTCTCCAAACCAGACAATACATATCGTCTAGTTTTGGATTACAGACACTTAAACACTTGTTCTAAAACTTTTGCAGTGCAAAATGCACATAGCACAGCATTAATGAATAACATTGTGCGTAAAAAATATAAAACCACATTAGACATCTCAAATGGTTTCTTTTGTCAAAACATAGCACCTGAAAGCAGGTACTTAACAGCATTCTCCATAATGGGGACCCAGGGGCAATTTTGTCGACTCCCACAAGGGTTCAAGAACAGCCCAGGTTTATTCTCAGCAAGGGTAACGGAGTTACTACAAATTTATGACAATGAGGCATTGTCCTATGTCGATGATATCTATCTGACAGACGATGACCTGGAAAAACACTTGAACAGGGTGAGTACCATTATACTGGGATTCGCCTCTGAGGGCTACAAATTCAACTTCAAAAAGTCCAGAATTGCCCATCTCAATGTCCTATTTCTAGGATATGAGCTTTCAAGTGAAGGCAAGAGCTTGGCAGCTAACTTTCTAGAGAAATGTGCGCTGCTCCAACCTCCAAAAACGCTAAAGAACTCACAATCCATCCTGGGTTTCCTAAATTTTGGAAGAACATACATTTTAAACTACGCAGAAAGGGTTAAACCTCTCTACGCATTAATAAAACCTGATTTTTCAATCAAAAATTGGACACAGGAACACACAGAAATTTTGCGTTCATTCCAGGCTAACATGTTAGCAACAAATCACTTACAAACACGCGTAAGTCAACGCAACCTGGTGATCCGAATAATTTCGGGACAATGCGGATTCACCTACTTAACATTTAATGAGGGTGAAAAAATACCAATCGCATACAAATCTCATTTGTATACACAAGCAGAAATGCGCTTCACTTCAACTGAAAAAATTCTGACAGGAGTTCAAACCGCTGTAGCAAAAGAAAGCGCTCTAGCCCAAGGGAAACGCATTATTGTCGTAACCCCAGTACCAGCTTTAGAAGCGGTCACAAAAGCAAGCATTTCAAATGCTAAAGCACTACATCCAAGATGGATACAATGGGTTAATTCTCTTGCTGCAACAGATGTTGAATATGTTTTTGATCCCGATTTAAAAACACAAGCGTTCCTGCAATATGAACAAGAATGTCCTCTGCCCACTGAAATTCTGCTTCTCGATCAGTACGAATTCATAATTTACACTGACGGATCCGCACAGCCCGCAACAGGGAGTAAGCAAGCTTACAGTGCAGCATGTGCAATCGTTAAAGGTTGCATGCGAGATGGCATCTTCAGACCTATGGTCACAAAAACTCAATCTCTAGGAGATTGTACAGCTCAGCGAGCTGAATTGCAAGCATTCAAACTGGCACTCGAAAGTACAGATCGAGAATTCCCCACACTAATAGTGTGCGATTCCTTTTACTGTGTTCAGTCGTATAATGAATATATACAAAACTGGCTTGAAAATGGTTTCAAAGATGCGAAAGGTGGCACAATAAAGCACAAAACACTTTGGGAACAAGTAGTTCAGTTAAAAAACGAACTACCAAAGGCTCACGTGATCCACACACTGAGTCATCAACGTGATGGCGTTCACGTTGCAGGGAATTCATTGGCTGACCAAGCCGCAAAGGGGGCTGTTCAGACGGCTTCCGTAGCTGCGATCACTCATTCAAAAACAAAAATAGACAGTGAGATAATGTTGGCTGTCAATGCTATAAGCAAAGGCAGTGGTGCAGCGTTACCAAAAAAGTTTCCACTCAAGTACTCTTATGTAATTGATGCGAACAGCGTTCCTTTTGCTCGAATCCCTGGAGTGGGGGATAGGGTAATTCCAAACAAGGAACGTAGATTAGGACTAATCCTAGCAGCACACGAAGGGATAGCTTCTGCCCATGCAGGTGTTTCTGCAACAGTATCTTTACTCAAGCAAAGATATTGGTGGCCTGGCATTCGGAAACAAACAAAGAACTATGTTTTAGAATGTGATATATGCCAACAGATGAAAGTCTCCACAGTGAAACGCCCTGCGCAGACACCCCTGTTAATTTCAGACAAACCATTAGCTTGTGTTTACCTGGACCACTGCGGACCCTTGCAAAGGGACGGTAACTATAAATATATCATGGCTGCAGTGGATTCATGCTCTAGGTTCCTATGGATATGGCCTCAGCGCTCGGCTGTCGCTCGAACTGTTATAAAAGATTTGCGAGTCTTTATCGGCACATACGCAATAGGCACACTACATTCTGACCAGGGCCCTGCGTTTAGCTCTCGGGCTTACAAAGAAGCCATGGCCAGTCTGGGCGTTGCATTGCGGTACTCCTCTCCATTCCATCCTGAGGGAAATTCGGTTGTGGAAAGGAAAAACCGGGACATAAAGCAGTCTATAACAGCTAGGGTATTAGGTTCGGGTGATGGGTGGGTCAAACATCTTTATGGGGTCCAACGCTCATTAAATAACCTGCCAAGAAGTTCTCTAGGGGGAGTCACTCCATATTAGGTCCTATTTGGGACAAGAATGTGGGTACCAGATCTCGATCACGTAGGCACAGTGGTGGAAAATAAACCGTTTGATATCAAAGAACGTTTGGCTGTTTTACAGGAACTCAATGAACTGAGATCAAAACAAAGCAACGTATTCCTGCAGCCAACCACCACTGGGGAAAAACGGGCGGTCCCAGCAAGGCCTGTCTGGATTCCAAAAGTTTGGGATCTAGTCAGAGAAAAGATTGCGGACAAGAAGGAATTTGGACCTTCTTACAGACAACCAGTACCTGTCCTAGCAGTTCAAGGAACAAGAACAGTACTTCTGCCGCCCCTTGCTGGAAGAAAGGAGAAAAGATTTGTGTCCATCGACCTCATCAAACCACAGAATGTGGCCAATACTAAATAGTAGGCCTCGTGGACTCCGACCTAGTAGCAGACGCACTCCTCTCGCTACTATCCAAGAGGTTCAGACTGAAAGACTGATAACAATCAAGAATTCAGCTGTAACAGATGAAGGACTAGGCAACAATGCAATGGAACTCATCCCTCTTGAAACCCAAGTAACAGTTCATCCAAATACACCTGTCTACACAAATGTAGCAAGTGATCAACTGGTTCCAGCGATTTCTACAAATCCTGATTCAATTCCAACAATTGACAGAACTGCTTCTGGCTATTTCATTAACTTTGATACGTTCTCAGAAGATCCGAGTGAACCTGAAACGACGCTAGCATCATTCAAACTCAAGCAGCAAGTACAAGACTTTCTTCACTTTCTGAAAAAGACTTATCTGGTTTCCCCATGGATTGAACTCTGGATTATATCTGGACTATTTGTTTTCCTGCTCTGGCTAGCTTTGGTTACAACTATGAGCGTGCTTATAAGTGGCAGATACATCCATGTGAACACTGAAGGAAAAGATGTGAATGTACTTTTGAAACCACATAAATCTTCCCATCGTGAAGCAAGAGACTTGTCATCAGTGAACATCACAGCAGTTCCTATACAGGATGGTATAGTGTGGGACAAAACAGAATTTGATATTTTTGGCCCGTCGGAAAAATTGAACATTCCACATTTGTTTAAAATTTCACTAAGTGATCTCATTTCATCCAGTACCTATTCTGATGATTGGGACTTTGAGACTGTTAACGACATAATGTTTGACCTAGAAAAATCTGCTGCATTTTCTAAAAATGAATATTTAGAGGGTTCATCGGACTATGAACAGCTGTATTGCTATAACCACTATGGTCATTATTATTTGCATAAATCTGCATACCCTAGAAATGTGTTTATGTTTAACCAATGGGAGCATTGTCCTACACCACCACAAGGTAGTTCAAAAACATTTGCTAGCAAGTTTCCATATTTTTTAGGTTACAATACATCTGATCCAGAAACGTTTTACTATAAAAATGTAAACAAAACATGTATGAAAATTATGTTAACTAACACAAAACAGATTTACTCTGCAACATTTATTGCCCAACTGTCTAGACAAGGTTTCGACTTATGGAAAGACACAGTAGACACAAAAACTGTCTGGGGTACTAAAGATTGGCAAGTGCAGGGGATAGAAGCGTTATTTAGAGCCTGTATCATCCCTGAACAAATAATGTTTTTGAATGAAACCGTCCAACAAACATCTTGTCTTGGATTAGCCAAGATAAAAGAGATGAAAACCCCTTCTGTACCAACACCTGCAAGTGATAACAATACACAGGCAGCGGTGACAGTTGACAATATACTACAACTCAACAGATCTAATCCTGATTGGAAAAAATGGTTGATCTGGCCCACAGACATGAACAACTGTCAGGAAAGATTCCTGAATAAAACTCAGGGCTTTACTATTCATAGGCCAGAACCAAGATATGTCCAAAGACAGCATCCGGGGGTAGTAACAACATATAGTGTAGAAAAATGATGCCTCGATTGGCTGCAGAAATCTACACTACAGGATGTGAAACAACACTTTTCCTTACTTAAAGAAGACGCAGACCTAAGGGAATTCTTGCTTGGACCAAGAACACCGCGTCAAAAATGTTTCATATATGCCGGTATCTATGCTGCTTATAATGAAGCATGGAAAGTGTCACAGATGGAGGCCGCAGAATGAATACGTGAACTTGATCGTATTAATTTAGAGAAAACACTCACTGTGGTCGACAATAGGTTAACAACTTTGTCCTCCAGAATATATTCATTGGACAACATTGTATCCTCTGCTATCGACATACTAGAACAAGATTTGGCGATGTTACAGCAAGGCCAATCTCAATTACGTTCTATTGTGTTATTAAGCTGGACGCTGCAATCTTTGCGTGCGGACTATGTGCCTTGGCGTTTTATCAACACGTCAGCTCTGTTTGCAGAATACAATCTAACTGATAAACAGATCAAACTGGCACAAAGAGGAGCAAAGTATACAGTGCTGATCCTTGAAAAACTGGAAAAGTTACCATTCACAGTGGCAGAAAAACCAGCTACAGAATGGCTCACTCATGGCAAAATCACACTACCTGTGACTACTTTTCAGTTTCAGTATTGCCTCAAACAGATGCAAGCAGGCAAATATGAAAGGTTGGGTAAGGAATACATTAAGACATCTTGGAATTTACCGTATACATATAGATGTTGGAGTGGGGATCGTGAAGTGTTTTTGAGCGGTACACACTGTAAAAGTGCACTGAGCGGTTCACTTATATGTCAGGACATTTCTTTACACGGGGCTTGCAATGGTTCTGTGGCAAATTTGTCTTGCCATCAGCAGGGTACACCAGCTGCTGTGATTAATCCAACGTTTGGACAACTTTCTAATGGCAGTTACCTCATGTTGAATAATCAGAGTTGCTGCGGCATGTTGCCAGGCATCCCATATCTAGTAACGGTCAACTCCAGGGTCACTTGCTGTATGCAAGTATTATTTGCCCCAATAGACACAGTCAGGGAGTCGCCTTTGTGGCCTTTGCTGAACATCTCTTTTATAAGATTTGATACTTTAAGCAGAATGAAAGCCATGCTTTTACAGCAAACAGTGCCTTTGACCTCGGCCAAAGAAACCTATGATCTACAAGTAGCAAGGACTTCGGCTGAGATACAGACTTTAATACGTACAAACTGCCCTATACATTTCGTGGAAATGATAGGACGTATCTTTAACATGTCAGATACAAGCGGAATTGTACATGTATTTAAGAGCATCTGTTCCGGTCTGTTAGCACCTTTCCAGGCAATACTCGGAATCATCCCGAACTTTGCACTTTCGGTGTTTGGTGGCATACCATTACTTCTCGCACTTCTATTTCTCTTCCTGCTATTGCGCTATGGCCAGCCTATTCGCAGACATCACTCCGAGCGAAATGGAGAAAGCTCTCCTTGAACGAAAGTGCAGTGAGCGAATAGTACAGCTTTTGGGCATGACTCGTCTACGGGACCTGAATACCACGTGGTTCCTGTCATTTAGACCAATATGGCAAGATTGCATCTTACCTGTTCTACGATGCCTGCTATGCGGTGAAGAATGCGTGTTGGACACTTGTCTGACATTTCCATCAGCAACGCCAACGGATATCGATACTCTGCTGGACCCGATAACGGCCCATGCTCTGTGTTGTCCCCAGAGGCTACCAATACTGATGACGGCATTCATTGAGATCTCACAGTCGCTTCCGGCTGCTGCTGAGGTACGAGATGGATCTACAGGTAACAACGGACGCGAACATTGCTGCGGCGTCCTATGCTGAGAGCGATGCTTCACATCTCTGTGCAATTAATCTACTACACGAGGTGTTCCAGCTGACACCAACTTCAGTGGACGATATTTTGTCTACAGAAATAGATGATCACATGTTTACACCAGACCTGTACACTGACTCTGATTCGACCCACGGTGTACCAAAGACGCAGTAAAATTTGGCCTTCATATTTCAAAAACTTGGAACTCTTCCCAAATTGAACTTTTTCCGTTTTTCGAACTAAATGGCAATTCAATCTGCTTGAAGTAGAACTAGCCTTATAGTACAGACTTCGCGGTACTTCCACAGACACTTTGTCATCTTATTTGTCTAAAAATTTCATTAATTTCCATGACATGAAAAAGCTTTGATTTTGAACAACGTATCGATCATTTTTTGTCAAATGTAAATATTACTGCTTATTTCATTCAAATTGCATTTAATTTCCAAATATATGCCTGAAATGAAAAGCAATGCTTAATATGTACAGTACCTTTTGCATTTTAATATGTTTTTTAATGCTTTTAAGAAATATTTTTTAATATGCGGTACTCCATTTAATGTTTAGCATTTTAAATGTTTAGCATTTTAGTATTATCGTACACACGAAAGTGGAGTGGGTGTTGTATTCCTCTTAGGGTGTCCGTATATAGGTTTTCCTGTATCATGTCCTTATATAGGCACAATTCGCCCTGCCCTTATATAGGCATAAAATCCCAGTCCTTATTTAGGCATTAAACCGTGCACTCCAAATACAGGCATGGTCTCCGACATCCGTCCACCCTAACGTCACAACGAGTTCTTGAAGAACAGACCCTTAGGCTTTGGGAGTTTCCCTAGCACAGGACTATTGATTTCTTCAAGGACTCATCTATTATGCATGAACCGTTATACCTTAGGGGTTCATTCATGACGTCTTCCGCTGTCCGATTCACGTCAATGCTAACATTCTGAGGTACCTCTCAGGTATAAATATACCTTCCCTAGCCCTTGCAAACTAGAGGAGACCTCGACTTCAGAGGAGCCCGTTTCCCGGCCTGACGCACTGAGAAGACGCTGTCATCCCTGCACGCAGAGAGTCCAGCTTCCAGTGATCTGACTTCCCTCGCGGGGTGTTGGAGTTCGAGTCTGGCAAGAGATTCCCACCTCTCTCATTCTCAAGGTATGGAGCTTGACTAGATACCTAGAGGGACTCTTGGCATACTAGGCATACTGAGCTTAACATACTCTTAGTATACCATAGTAAGGAATACTTCACCTACTTCATACCTCTCCCTACACCTAGGTTAGGTTAGGTACATTGGGGTAGAACTAGCTTAGAAACGCATCGTATGAGTACTCACATTTTTAGTCTATGTTATTTATGTAAATGAATATCTACTAAAGATCATGCTAGCGTAGTATTATTTATTTCTACTGCTTACGCTGTACATTATTTATCTTGCATACTGTCTTGTGATCGTAACAGCACATTTTACTTACATGAGAAACAAGACTGTTCAATAAATCTTTTATTGAAACGCCCGTCTATTCTTTTCTGTGTAACTTTGAGGAAAACTAAGCATGCACGATTGAGCTGAGTGAAACGGTTATCTATTGTTTCCACGACTCTGGGACACGTTCTGATTCTAAAGGGAAACAAAGTGGTCATGTTTTGCGGCTGCCAGAAACTACTACCTTCTTGTTTATCAAGGAGTTTCTAGTGGCCTCTGAGCTAGCTGGCACAAGTAATTAAGTTTAATATACTCGATAGGGACATACCGACCTCAGTCCTATGTCAAACCTATAGGGTATATTATTCCAATGCGCAGAGCCTATTAGGGAAATAGGAGCTACACTACAAATTAGCTACGGAATTAACAAAAAATGTCTCATAGTAATCAAAATAATGTAAGAGGATCAACATAAGGTCTTCACCAAATCAAATAAGCAGCCAGAACCAAATATAGTTAGGCAAGAGGACTGAAATAAGTTTGCCTCCAAAGAGTGCACCAAAAACTCTAAGTATAAATCAAATGATAGACGAGTGCAGAATCTGCTCAGTTTAAAAGGCAGAAAAAATCTAAGTATACATCAACAGACAGACAGACACATTGATTCTACACCGTTATGTAAACAAGAAAAGTCTGGCACATCTACCAAAAACATCATATTTTATAGGGTTTTAAACAGAAAAGCCACACACTCAGTATGGCAAGACATGGCATAATACGGCTGGATTAACAAACATACATTCGCATAAACGAATCAGTTTTCAAATATGCAATATACACAACTAAGATATATCTGGCCTACTTTGATGCATATGAATAAAGAGGTGTGCATAGGTAATGAAGGAGATGACATGACATTTATATAATACAGAAAAACAATAGGCAGTTCAGCTAATGAATGGTCCCTATAAAAGACTCAAGCAAAGGACCTTGAATGGTGCAAAATCAGGAACATCCTGAGCATAGCTTCAATTATACAGTTGCACAGTAAAAAAACACCCAGAGCGAGGCTTATATTTTGCTGATTTTCTAAAATGAAAAAGCACACAGGCAAACACGTGCACTTGGAGAATGCTTGTTCACTTAAAATATAGGTGCACTTTCTTTCTGCATATGTGAAATTAATGTCAGTGCAAACTGGTTAAAGCATCATCAGGTTAACTCAGAGACATCTAAATTAAGCAGTATCTTCTTAATATTAACAACACAATCACAGGGCTATACTCAGAAGTTCTGGTCACTGTGATTCTATTTCACTGCAGAGAATTAACTCCATGTCCTCTGTTTATGGGTAAATACTTTTTATAACTACTACTGCGCATGAAACCACAGCATGGTATAAACCACACAGGCAAATAAAGGGCCTATACCCACTTACATAAGAGTGTTACTGTGTGTACATGTGTGGGTGCATATAATGGAAATAGGGTAAGAATGGAAGCAAATGTGGCTGTGTATGGTGACAGTTATATGGAGCACAGTTAACCAGCCAGTAAAGTTTTGGGTACAAGCAGTTCTTCTTCTTAAACAAGGTAAAGGCTGAGCACACCAGGTGTGGATTACAGGGGCATGTTTCAAACTAGGTTACGGCTTAAATCCTAGGCTCATTTCAAAACACTGTGAGAAAAGCTAAAGCTTCTGTTCACAATTTGATATGCACTAGTTGATATATTGGCACATACTCATGTTAAATAGTTGTTAGACTGTAGTATAGACAAATTTATGTTTAGAGGAAGTTCATGAGGTGTAGCTGCATATTCACATTTCTTTGCTGAAGATTTTGAGGCATTACAGATTGTTGAATGATGTAGAATGTAAGAGTGACCCACTTAGAGATGGTTTAACTCACGCTGTGATTGCAAGCATGGCTCTACAGTTGTATGCGATTGTACTCGCCTCAGGAATGCGTATAGAGTATTTTACCATACTACAGTGGGTTCCAGATGGACCTGGGTGAAGGTGTCTTATCAGTGGCTAATAGATATCTGTCAGCCTCTTGACTTGCAGGCGGTTGCGGCTGGTGTTGGGACGTTGTTACGGGGTGGAGGGGGACAAAACAAAAAACAACTAAAAAAAAAGTACCTGAATGCCTGTCGCATCGTCCCTCTTCTGGCTCCACTGCAGGCACAGGCTCCCAGACTGCTCTGCGACCAATCCTAATGCTGCTCTGATGCATGAGAGCAGCGTCAGGATTTGCCTGAGCAGCCTGGATTTGCACTCCAAGAAAGACATGAAGCCTGTGCCTATTGTCTGCAACGCAGCTCGGGTTGGAGACAGCTTTAGTGCGCAGGTCGGTTTCGCCGTCCTGAGACAGTCGTCTAAACCCACATGCGCACTGTAACAGTGCACCTACCACTCCCCCTCGTGCCTGTCATCCACATGGCCCCGCCCCCTAGACTCGATGCTTTGGAGAAAAAAAAACGATAATAAGCATGCTTTATTTTCGTTTTATTTTTTCCGTTTTGCAGCTGCTGGCGGGGGGGCAACGCTCCTCCACCATAGCAGAAGAGCCGCCGCTGCTTGTTAGTCATGTGAAGTATTTAAGAGGGGGATCCCATATAGGTGAATCTAAAACTGACTTTTCTGGGGGGTGTTTGAGGTTTAAAATGTGGGCTATACCATTAAAGACTATGGATCCATTTTGTTTGTTAGGTGGGTGAATACCAGTAAAAAGAGGGTAATATCCACCAAATGTGGGCAAGTTACATATATTCTATGTGTCCATCATGTGGGCAAAGAATATATTTATAATCACTTGAATGATGCTACAAAATTGGGCACAGTTATAGCTTGTTGAAGAACCTGAAATCCAGAAAGCCTGTAGGACACTTTCACAATGATTGCATGATACCATCAGTGATGTTATCAATGATATCATTTAGCATGTTGTGAGTGATGGAGTATGTGAGGTCATAAGCAGTGCATGATGGGGATGCATGTTATAGTTAGTTCATTCAACTAAAACTGGTGAATTTCAGTAATTTTGTTTTGTTTATAAACCTTAGTTTTTATCTCATTTCAAAACCTACCTATAATGTCACTTTAATCTTTGTTTTTTTCAATCTTTTTTTAATTATTTGGGGATGGGGTGTGAGTGGGGCTCCCCTCCTGAAGCCCATTTGGTGCCCTCCGTCCCCTGGGCCATCTTTTAAAAAAAGGTGAGGGGGCATGCAGCCCTCTTCCCCGAGCCTGTTGCAGCCCCAGGAGCCCCATCCCCGGGGCCAAACATTTTGTTTTTAGTGGAGGGGGGCACGTGGCCCCCCTTCCCGAGCCTATGGCGGCCCCAGGGAGTGTTGTGTAGTTCCTATATTACCCATACAGGACTTGCGCGTTCGGATAACATAAGCTGTGGGTTTGGTGGCAGACTAACTCTGAGCACCCCCACCGAGAATGTTAGCCTGTTTGCATAAGCTAGCTCACAGTGCCACTAGTATCTCCTCTTATCGGGGAGAGAATAGTTTCTGGCAACCTTAGAACATGACAACCCTGATCCCTCAAGATCGTGGAAACAATGTACTACTTTTCGCTCAGTCACTCGTGCTCACTTATCTTGTCTCAGAGATACACAGAATAAACAGCCTGGGCGTTTCAATAAGGGTTTCTTGAACAGTCGTTATTCTTGTGTAGAATTTATGAGCTGCCACAACCATTAGACAGTAGCAGAGATATATGATTAGCAGTACGATGACTATAAATGGATAGTACAGTTCTACCATCTTGCACTACGCATGAATAAATACATGAATATAAAATGCATTGATAAATGAAAGCGCGTACTCCTACGATGCCTATCTAGATGTACCTAAGCGTGCCTAGTATGTGAGTAGGTGTGAAGCCAAGAATCCCTCTAGGATTTAGTCGAACCCCATTACCTGCAGTGAGAATGTAGGAGCCCCTCTTGGTCTCGAGCTGGACACCCCGCGAGGGATGTTCAGACCACTGTCAGCTGGAGCGTCTGCATGCAGGAGCCTCAGCGTCTCTGGTCAGTGTGTCGGCCTTGAAGTCTTGGTTCCCTCTGCCTAACACTAGCAAGAGGTGCTATATTTATACAGAAAGTATCTAGGGCTCCTTTGTCCCTTGTTGCTTGTATTAGCCATTGTTGGATTTGAGGATGACGTATGGGATGAACCGTGTACGGAGATGTGAGGAGGAAGGTGGTGTAGCCCCAGCCTGGTTTCTAAGAACCCTTATGAATATTCATTCATACTGTGTGAGTCTATTGATGGAATTATAGGACTCTATTGTTCAGGAGAAACCCTCCTTCTGCACCCAGGACTAGAACTAGGTAAAGGTTCAATCCTAAAAGGCTCGTTACAGTGTAGTGTAGGGGAGGTAATGTAGGTGAAGGGGTATGATGTTACCTGGGCCTAATTAGGGTACCTATATGAAACATAACACCCACTCCTCTTCCGAACAGTCAGCAATGATAAAAATGTTAGTGGACTATTCTCTTTAGTAGTCAAAAAGAAAGGGGGGAGAAAGAGGGACAAAGCTAGGTCCACCCTCCTAATGCAATAGTAGACCTACAAATCCGGTGTGACCGGATAGGGACCTAGCTGGGATGTAGACTTTCACTCAATGCGAGCTTAAAAATCTTAAGGAAGGAAAACTTTCCTTTCTTGAGTCCCCTCACTCACCAGGGTTTCCCCATGGTGACATGCTTCATCATTGGGGCCATCTCAACCCGCTACGGGCTGAGGCGTGCTACGACTTGCGATGAGACGTAGGAGCACTAACCGTGAGGAGCTATGTGTGGTGCAGTGGTGTGGTGGAGTGGAGTTTATTAAAAAGTACCTAACTAGTGGGCAGAAAAAACTTTATTCGGGCTCATAGTTGGTCTATTAAAACCGGGGTGAGTCTCTAGTGGGCCTATCCGAATGCGTTAGGGGTCCCTAGTAGACGTCAACATGTTTCGAGCTTCCCCACAGCTCTTCTTCAGGACAACACAGGGTCCCGCCCTGTGTGTACCACTCCAAAGTGACCTACAGTGGATTTAAGTGAAAACAACTAAATGCTGCAAAATAAAGCAAATGTTAGTAATACATACGGTACATAATTGTCACGTAGTATGGGTACATAATAGTCCCGTAGTATCTGTAAAAAGAATAAAGAAAGAACAATGATTAAGGTAACCCTGCCCCCTCATGGGGGTGGGTGGAATTAGGCGTAATACCCAAGGGCTCCTTGCGATGCGTGCTTTCATTCTGCCAAGATGTGATTAACCATGCAGAGCTGCGAAATAACATGCTTGCCTAAAGTTATGGTGGAATTAAGGCGTGTTGAAAGAAAAAAGGGGGTTAAAAATGCACCTGGTAACTACACCGTGGACATGACAAACATATAGACAGAACATGTAACGTGAAAACATGATCAACATACTGTAATTTAAGCAACAATGTGCCTCATGGTCTCAATCGGGGTGAGAGGGTTCCGACTGGAACTCTAGAAAAAACAGAGGAGTAACATTGTCATTTGTCGTTTTCCGATCGAGGATCATGTTGGAAACGAAAGATGCAAAAGAATACCAAAACGCGCCGAGGGCAGAGCCCTGCAGCGTGCTCGGTTTCCGTATACAGCCTGTAATGCAAATCCACTTACTTGTATGATAACCTCTCGGTCAGTAGACCTAGTAATTCTCCTCGAGACCGCATATTGGCGTCCCTCGCTAGGGAGCTGGGTTAAAAGGAAGTGTTTCCGTCTAGTCATACTAGGATGACTAGAACGCAAACCTTCCCAAAATGGCCGCCCAGTCTTGTGCTAATGGCGTAGCCCTGTTGGGAATGAAAAAACACTTGCTTCATATATGAAGACGGGGTTCAGTGTACGTGCTATAAATTAATAACAAATACAGAAACACAAAACAGTGGTTGAGACAAGTGGTTCACCGGCAGTAGTGCGCTGCCTATCATGCGGTCCTTAACGAACGTGAAAGGCTGAGTGCACTTTCCTATACTGTGTGCTTAGTTTTCACGGGGTATATTTTCAGCGCATACTGCCGGTGAACCACTTGTCTCAACCACTGTTTTGTGTTTCTGTATTTGTTATTAATTTATAGCACGTACTTGAACCCCGTCTTCATATATGAAGCAAGTTTTTTCATTCCCAACAGGGCTACGCCATTAGCACAAGACTGGGCGGCCATTTTGGGAAGGTTTGCGTTCTAGTCATCCTAGTATGACTAGACGGAAACACTTCCTTTTAACCCAGCTCCCTAGCGAGGGACGCCAATATGCGGTCTCGAGGGAGTATTACTAGGTCTACTGACCGAGAGGTTATCACACAAGTAAGTGGATGTGCATTACAGGCTGTATACGGAAACCGAGCACGCTGCAGGGCCTGCCCTCGGCGCGTTTTGGTATTCTTCTGCATCTTTCATTTCCAACACGATCCTCGATCGGAAAACGACAAATGACAATGTTTCTCCTCCGTTTTTTCTAGAGTTCCAGTCGGACCCCTCTCACCCCGATTGAGACCATGAGGCACATTGTTGCTTAAATTACAGTATGTTGATCATGTTTTCATGTTACATGTTCTGTCTATATGTTTGTCATGTCCACGGTGTAGTTACCAGGTGCATTTTTAACCCCCTTTTTCCTTTCAACACGCCTTAAATTCCACCATAACTTTAGGCAAGCATGTTATTTCGCAGCTCTGCATGGTTAATCACATCTTGGCAGAATGAAAGCACGCATCGCAAGGAGCCCTTGGGTATTACGCCTCATTCCACCCACCCCGATGAGGGGGCAGGGTTACCTTAATCATTGTTGTTTCTTTATTCTTTTTACAGATACTACGGGACTATTATGTACCCATACTACGTGACAATTGTGTACCGTATGTATTACTAACATTTGCTTTATTTTGCAGCATTTAGTTGTTTTCACTTAAACCACTGTAGGTCACTTTGGAGTGGTACACACAGGGCGGGACCCTGTGTTGTCCTGAAGAAGAGCTGTGGGGAAGCTCGAAACATGTTGACGTCTACTAGGGACCCCTAACGCATTCGGATAGGCCCACTAGAGACTCACCCCGGTTTTAATAGACCAACTAGGAGCCCGAATAAAGTTTTTTCTGCCCACTAGTTAGGTACTTTTTAATAAACTCCACTCCACCACACCACTGCACCACACATAGCTCCTCACGATTAGTGCTCCTACGTCTCATCGCAAGTCGTAGCACGCCTCAGCCCGTAGCGGGTTGAGATGGCCCCAATGATGAAGCATGTCACCATGGGGAAACCCTGGTGAGTAAGGGGACTCAAGAAAGGAAAGTTTTCCTTCCTTAAGATTTTTAAGCTCGCATTGAGTGAAAGTCTACATCCCAGCTAGGTCCCTATCCGGTCACACCGGATTTGTAGGTCTACTATTCTCTTTACTAGACAGTAGTGCATAGAACATTTTTAAATGAGTTTCGTTAAAATCTTGTTTTAAAATCATCTTAAAAACAGCTTAAAAAGGGAAAAGTTAAAAAGATTGTACTACGAAAATTAGTTGTTTGGAATTGTCATTTAAGCCACAGTCCTAATTGAGTTCGTTTATATAAGTTGAATTTCTACAAGCGTCAAAAGGCCATGCTTTTCAGCGAGAAAGTGTCAATTTTTAGGAAGTGTTCCAAATTTTGTTAATTTTAGATAAGATGAAAATCCGAATTCTTTCCCAGCACACGATGAGCCAATTACAGATTAAATGTCCTGGCCGGGAGACGCAACATCATCGCTGCTTGCTGCTGCAGGGGACAGTCCTTGTAACACCTCACAGAGTACGTCAATGGAGCACAGATGATATTCAGTACTGCCAATAGCTGGTGTAGAGGCAGCCGGTGCTGTAGTCGATACCTCGGTGCTAGTGGTGCTAGTGGTTGAGCTAAAGCTTAACCCAATTGTAAAAGGCACCTGCGGATTCTCGAGGAATGCAGCCATTAAGATGGGAATACGCTGGGGACATTGCCAAGCATGGCCCCTCAAGGGTTCCAGCCTGGTATTCAAGTCCGCAGGCGTGTCCGTCGCAAGTGTCAGACAGATGTCCAACACGCATTCTTCACCGCAAAACAGGCATCGAAGAACAGGTAGGATGCAGTCCATCCAGACTGGTCTAAACGATAGGAAACAAGAGGCGCTTAGTTCCCTCAGGCGAGGTGTGCCCAGATGTTGTACCATGCGTTCACGGTATTTCCGCTCCAGGAGCGCTTTTGCCATCTCGTTGGTAATTTGGCCGTCCATTGCGTAGTAGGTAAATGACAATCAGGACTCCCGCTATTGATAGCAGGATCAGAGGTAGACCTCCAAAAATGCTTCCAAATACGGAGTGTATAAAGTTCGGGATAACTCCGAGGATTGTCTGAAAGGTGCTAAGAAGTCCTGACCCTATGGTCTTAAATAGGTGTACAATACCACTCGTATCAGACATATTAAAGATACGACCCTCCATTTCTGCTAAATGAATGGGGCAGTTTGTATGTATAAGTGCCTGTATCTCAGTCGAGGTCCTTGCGATTTGAAGATCAAAGGTCTCTCGAGCGGAGGTTAAGGGTACGGTTTGCTGTAAAAGCATGGCTTTCAGTCTGCACAAAGTATCAAATTGTATAAAGGAAACATTCAATGAAGGCCATAACGTCGCCTCCCTGACTGTACTTATTGGGGGAAACAATACTTGCATACAGCAAGTAACCCTGGAGTTCACAGTGACCAGATAGGCAATGCCCGGAAGCATACCACAGCAACCTTGATCGTTTAGCATCAAGTAACTCCCATTTGAGAGCAGCTCGAATACCGGTTTGATCACGGCAGCTGGAGTCCCTTTCATGTGGCAGGACAAGTTTGCTATCGATCCATTACACGCTCCGTGCAATGAAATGTCCCGGCACATGAGAGAACTGCTCAAAGCGCTCTTGCAGTTTGTACCACTTAGAAACACTTCTCGATCCCCACTCCGGCATCGAAATCTATATGGTAAATCCCAGGATTCCTTAATGTGTTCCTTACCCATTTTTTCATATTTGCCCGCCTGCCTTTGTTCAAGGCAATATTGAAACTGAAAAGTAGTGACCGGTAGAGTTATGTGGCCATGGATTAGCCATTCAGTAGACGGAGCTTCCGCTACTGTAAATGGTAGTCGGTCCAGTTTTTCAACACGCAACATTGTATATTTAGCTCCCTTTTGTGCCATTTCAACCTGTTTATCTGTTAGATTATATTCAGAAAACAGAGACGTACTGTTTATAAAACGCCAAGGCACAAAGCCTGCGCGCAAAGATTGCAGCGTCCAGCTCAATAACACGATAGAACGTAATTGAGATTGCCCGTGTTGTAGTATGGCCAAATCTTGTTCTAGGATATCTATCACAGAAGACACAATGTTGCCCTAAGAATATATTCTGGAGGACAAAGTTGTTAACCCGTTGTCTACCACAGCCAATGATTTTTCTAAGTTAATACGGTCTATTTCCCGTATTCTCTCTGTGGCCTCTTGTTGTGATATTTTCCACTCTTCATAATAGGCAGCATAGATGCAAGCATATATGAAACGTTTCTGACGTTGTTTCCTGGGACCTTGTAAAAAGTTCCTAAGATCCATGTCTTGTGAGAGTAAGGCTAAGTGCTGTTTCACCTCTGTTAGTGTTGAGGTTTCTAGCCAATCAAGGGCCAACTTCCAAACACTGTAGGATGTCACTACCCCTGGATGTTCTCTTTGTACATAACGTGGGTCTGGCCGGTGGATACTGTACCCTTCGGTAATACCCAAGAATCGTTTATGACATATGTTTGTGTCTAAGGGCCAAACCACCCATTTTTCCCAATTCGGGTCTGATCTATTGTACTATAAAATGTCATTTACTGTTGCCCCTTCCTGTGAAGTCGAATTTTGCCACCCTCCCATCTGTGATGGTGTTGGAAATCGAGGTGTGTTCAGGTCCTTGTTCTTGGCTAGTCCAAGACAGGATGTCTGGTGCACAGTTTCGTTTAGAAATATCATCTGCTGTGGAATGAGGCATGCTCTAAATAGCACTTCTGTTCCCTGGACTTGCCAGTCCCTAGAACCCCATACAGATTTTAAGTCTTTTGTGTCCTTCCATAGGTCAAAACCCTGTTCAGACAGTTGGGCAATAAAGGAAGCAGAGTAAATCTGTTTGGTGTTTGTCAACATAATTTTCAGTGCTGATGTTGGTGTAACCTTATAATAATATGAGGTTGGGTCAGTGGTGTTAAAACCTGAAAAATATGAAAGTTTTCGTGCAAATGTATGCGAACTACCTATTGGTGGTGTAGGGCAATGTTCCCACTGATAGTACTCAAAAACATTTCTAGGTGAAATAGATTTGTGCAGAAAATGATGACCATAATGTTGGTAACAGTACAAAGTGTCATAGTCTGAATTACTTTCTAACATTTCAGTGTTCGGAAATGCAGCAGTTTTTTCTAAATCAGACAACATGTTATTAACAGTTTCAGAGTCCCAATCATCAGAAAATGTACTGGAGGTAATGATATCACTTAATGAAATTTTAAATAAATGATTAATTTTTAAAAGTTCAGTCGGACCGAATATTTCGAAATCAACCTTGTCCCAAACTATACCATCCGGTATAGGAACCGCTGTGATGTTCACTGATAACAAGTCTCTCTGTTCACGATGAGACGATTGATGTGGTTTTAAAATCAAATTAACTTTCGGGCTGTAGAGCTTTGCTGAAGAGATCGTCCATTCATAAGCATGCTAAAAGTTATTACTAAGCCTAGCCAGAAAAGAAAAAATAGAATCCCAGTAATTACCCAAAGTTCAATCCAAGGCGATACCAGGTAAGTCTTTTTAAGAAAGTTCAGAAAGTCTTTAACTTGCTGTTTACGTGATTTTTGGGCTGGCGTCGTTTCCGGTTCACTTGGATCCAAAGAAAACTTATCAAAGTTCATGAAGTAGCCAGAAGCAGTTCGATCAATTGTAGGAATTGCATCAGGATTTGTTGAAATCTCATTTTGCTCTCGACGAGGCATGTTGACGTAGACGTCTGCATTTGGTCTGATTGCAACTTTAGTGTTGTTCTGAGTTTCATTTTGTAGATGAACTTCGGGTTCAAGGGGAACGAGCTCCATAGCATTGTTGCTTAGTCCTTCATTCCTCACAGGAGGCTCGTCAAACGTGATGAGTCTTTCTGTTTGAACTTCTTGGATTGTAGCGAGAGGAAGGCGTCTGCTACTATGGAGTCCACGAGGCCTACTGTTCAGTATGGGCCACATAGTGTGGTTTGATTAAGTCGATTGAGACAAATCTTTTCTCCTTTTCCCCGGCAAGAGGCGGCAAAAGAACAGTTCGTGTTCCTTGAATTGCTAGGACAGGTGCAGGCTTTCTGTATGATGGTCCAAATTCTTTTTTGTTCGCTATTTTCTCTCTGACCAGATCCCTGATTTTTGGGATCCAGACAGGTCTTGCCGTGTTTGCCTTGACTTCCCCAGTGGCGGTCTGTTTCTGGACAACGTTGCTTTGTTGTGTCCTGGATTCATTTAGATCCTGTAAAAACAGCCAAACGATCATGGATATCAAATGGTTTCTCATCCGCCACTGTGCCTTCATACTCAAGATCAGCTACCCACATTCTCGTCCCAAATAGGACCTCATATGGAGTGACACCCCCTAGAGAGTTTCTTGGCTGGTTATTAAGTGCTTTTTGTACCCCATAAAGGTAACTGACCCAACTACCGCCCTTGCCTAATACCCTAGCTGTTAAAGATTGCTTTAAGTCCCGGTTTTTCCTCTCCACAACCGAATTTTCCTCAGGTTGGTAGGAGAGGAGTACCGCAGTGCAACGCCCATACTTTTCATGGCCTCTTTGTAAGCCCGAGAGCTAAACGCCGGGCCACGGTCAGAATGTAACGTGCCAACTGCGTATGTCCCGATAAAGACTCGCAAATCTTTTATAACAGTTCGACCATCAGCCGAGCGCTGAGGCCAAACCCATAGAAATATTGAGCAGGAATCCACTGCAACCATGATATACTTGTAAGCCCCATCAGATTGTAAGGGGCCACAGTGGTCCAGATACACACATGCAAGAGGTTTGTCAAATATTAGTAATGGTGTCTGCGCCGGGCGTGTTCTGGTGGAGCCTTTCATCTGTTGGCAGATGTCGCATTTCAAGACATAGTCTTTAGTTTGCTTTGTTAGACCGGGCCACCAATAGCGCTGCTTCAACAATGAAATAGTCGCTGTAACGCCTGTATGTGCAGAGCCCAAACCCTCGTGTGCTGCTAGTATTAAACCTTGCCTACGATCCATATTTGGTATTACTCTGTCCCCCACTCCAGGAATCTGAGCATATGGAATGTTATTTGCATCTAACTTGTAGGAGTACTTGAGTGGAAATTTCTTTGGTACTGCACCGCTGTTTTTGCTTGAAGCAATAACAGCCACCATAATCTCACCATCTATTCTCGTTTTTGAACGAGTGATTGCAGCTACGGAAGCCGTTCGCACAGCCCCCTTTGCGGCTTCATCAGCCAATGAATTCCCTTCAACGTGAACGCCATCACGCTGATGACTCAGTGTGTGTATCACGTGAGCCCTTGGTAGGTCATTTTTCAACTCCACTACCTGTTCCCATAGCATTTTATGCTTAATTGTGTCACCTTTTGCATCTTTAAACCCGTTTAGTTCCCAATGATACAAGTATTCATTGTATGACTGCACACAGTAAAAGGAATCACACACAATTAGTGTGGGGAATTCGTGATCCGTATTTACAAGTGCCAGTATCAGTGCTTTTAACTCTGCCAACTGAGCAGTGCAGTCTCCTAGAGATTGCGTTTTGGTGCAACTTGGATGGAAATTTCCATCCCGCATGCGACCTTTAACGATTGCACACGCTGCACTGTATTGTTGCTTACTCCCTATGGCCGGTTGAGCAGATCCGTCAGTGTAAATAATATATTCATACTGATCTAGAGGCAGAATCTCATTTGGTAGAGGATATTCTTGTTCGTATTGCAGGAATGCTTGTGTTTTTAGACTTGGTTCAAATCTGTATTCAACGTCCGTTGCAGTAAGAGAATTAGCCCATTGTATCCACCTTGGATGTAAAGCTTTTGCATTTGGAATGCTAGCCTTTGTAACAGCTTCTAAAGCTGGTACTGGGGTTACGACAATTATGCGTTTCCCCTGAGCCAGTGCTCTTTCTCTTGCTACAGCGGTCTGAACTGCTGTCAGGATTTTTTCTGTTGAAGTAAAACGCATTTCTGCGTTTGTGTACAGGTATGATTTGTATGCGATTGGTACTGTTTCGCCTTCATTGAAGGTTAAGTAAGTGTACCCGCATTGACCCGCTATTACACGGATCACTAAGTTGCGTACGTTTACGCGTGTCTGTAAGTGTTTGGAAGCAATCATGTCTTCTTGTAATGAACGTAGGATATTTGAATGTTCCTGTGTCCAATCTCTGACTGAAAAGTCAGGTTTTATTAATTTGTAGAAAGGTTTTACTTTTTCTGCGTAATCTAAAATGTATGTTCTACCAAAATTTAGGAATCCCAGTATTGATTGTAAATTTTTTTGTGATTTTGGTGATTGGAGCAGCGCACACTTTTCTAAAAAGTTAGCTGCCAGGCTTTTCCCTTCACTTGAAAGCTCGTATCCTAAAAACAAGACATTGAGGTGGGCTATTTTAGATTTCTTAAAATTAAATTTGTAGCCCTCAGAGGCAAATCCCATGATAATGGTGCTCACCCTGGTCAAGTGTTTTTTTAAGTCATCGTCCGTTAGATAAATATCATCCACATAGGACAATGCTTCCCCATCAAAAATTTGGAGTAACTCTGTTACTCTTGCTGAGAATACCCCCGGGCTGTTCTTATATCCCTGGGGGAGACGACAAAATTGCCACTGGGACCCCAACGCTTTGAATGCGGTCAAATACCTGCTTTCAGGAGCTATATTTTGGCAAAAAAATCCATTTGAGATATCCAGTGTAGTTTTGTATTTTTTCCGCACAATGTTATTCATTAATGCGGCACTGTGTGCGTTTTGGACAGCGAATGTCTTTGTGCATGAGTTTAAATGTCTGTAATCTAAAACTAGACGATATGAGGTGTCCGGTTTTGATACAGGAAACAAAGGGTTGTACATTGGTGAGGTGCATGTTTCAATCACCCCTTGGTATTCAAGTTGATCTAAGATCTCCCTGACCTGTTTTTTAGCTTCTTGCTTTATTGGATATTGCCTCTGAGCGTTTGGTGAAACTTTTAACGGGATCACGTGGTGGGTTGAATCCTCATCCCAACCGGCATGATTTTTGTATAGTGCTGGAGCTAGGGCAACCGCCCACTCCTGTGCATAAGCATGTTTAAGATGTATGGGAATGTGGTCGGAGAATGATGGAAAAATTACATTTTCTCCCCTGGGGCACTCCATAACGAATGTTGGCGGCCAATCTTGTTCTGCTAATAGGATGTCATAACGAGATGACAGATTTTCCCAAAAGAGACCTTTAACTTTCCTGGGCTTGTCCCCCTCCATTTGGAGTGTTATTTCGTGTAACTTATGTGGGACGCTCACCCTGGTGTCTGGTGTTTCCACCGTGATGTAATCATTCAAGTCCGCTGTCACCAGAAATTCCATCAGGTTCTGGCGAGCTATTGTTACTTCTGCCGCACTGTCTAGCATCGTCAGAGCCCATTCCCCGTTCAAAAGCTGCGTCCTCAGAATTCTGGGCATGTCTGAACTTTATGCCTGCAACTTTCTTCATCTTAAACTGAGGTTTTGATTTCAGTTTGTCTTCTTTTTTGGAAGTATAGTCTTGAGCGTGTTGCTTGTCTCTGGACTTCATACGCTCTTCTTTGTGTTCTGACCGTCCTTCTCTCTCAGAGTTTTTCGTCGAGCCCTGAAAGGAATGAGAGGAACCTGTATCAGTATCCTGATACCTGTCAGGTTTCCTAATATTATCCCTATTCCTGAGATTATACCTCTTTTCAGAGGGCTCCTGTGGAGGAGATCTACCTCTGGATTGAGATCTGTTTTTAAAATGTTGTTGTTTTTTATTATCCCACTTCTTTTTAGAAGAAGCAGGTGTCTGCTTGGTAGTGTCCTTTTCAGGACTGCCCATCAGTTGTGGTTTCAATGCTTTCCCACCCAAACTGTCTCTGCCTAATTCTGCATATGCAGTTTCAATTATTTTGGGTAGTTCGTGTTGCTGATCCAACGGACTGAACTCCCTTAGGCGTTGGCGGATTGCCACTGATGCTGCTTCCCCTTTAATATTAGTTAGTATTATGGCTGATACCTTGTCATAGTTATTTAATAACTTCATCCCTAAGTTCAGGGCAGGTTCTGCTCCGTACTCGTTTTGTATTTGTCTCAACACGTCTGGTACTACTGCTAATGAAGGAATACCATGTGTTCTGGTATATATGGCAGCAAAGACTGTACCCCAAGAGGTGCAGTCCTCTACTTGTGGTGTTATCCCCATGGGCAAGCAGATTGTTAGCATTCTGTGTTTTTTAAACGGGGTAGTATTCGGAAATACTGCCTCGAGCTGAGTTATTTTCTGAGCTACCCAGAATGGCATTTGTTCACGTTTCGTGGGCATCTTGCCTATTACCGCGTGTAATGTTTGTGGTGTAATTTTAGTTGCTGTACCCTGAATTTGAGTTCCATTTGTTGCAACTGATGTTGGTTGGACTGTGAAAGTCCTCATGACGTATTGCGTCAGGTTTCTGTAGATTTTAATTAAATCTTTGTGTTGTAAGAGTAAGTCTGGCTGCGGCATTGTTTCAATGTCTGGATGTGGTGTGTAGGCCGCTAATATTGGCCATGTTGCACCGTCTCCTCCGAGCGGGCCTAATCTTACTCTGTGTCTAATATGCGGTAGGGCGCCTCTAAACCAGTATTGGTGTTCCTGGTAAGTAAGTGGAATTTCTATGTCCTCACAAGGACCATATTCCTGTGGTGCATCTCCTTCTATATAGTAGTGAAATGTCTGTGTTATTGCATTTGCTGCTGGGAATGTAACCCACGAATAAAATATCTCTGTTTTGTTTGATTCGTGTGCCTCAATCACGAACGCTACTAAGCCACCCCTAGGTGCTAAACCATATTCTAATAGTTTCAGGGTGATAGTGCGTCTGAATTTTTGTGCAATTTGTATTGCATTCGCTTCTTCTTCCTCGTCTGAGAGGTGTCTTGCCACCACCGGGTTGTCTTCCTCCTCAGTCATTTTGTAAAAGGAGAAGTTTTGTTCAAGGGAACTAAGATAAGGTGTTATGCACAATTTTAGGAACGAAATGTCCTTCAAGCTTGATTAACCAACAGCCAATAAATAGGATTTCTCGCCTACTCAGCTGTGGCGGAGTTTTGTGCCCACCCACTCCAGACGTCTCTGGCGTTTTGTGAGTAGGGGTCTCTGAGAATAGCACGACTGAACTACTCAGATTCTACTGTTAAATAAGAGCCCAACCATCGTTGGTGGCGCCATGTCGTGTAGTTCCTATATTACCCATACAGGACCTGCGCGTTCGGATAACATAAACTGTGGGTTTGGTGACAGACTAACTCTGAGCACCCCCACCGAGAATGTTAGCCTGTTTGCATAAGCTAGCTCACAGTGCCACTAGTGTCTCGTCTTATTAGGGAGAGAATAGTTTCTGGCAACCTTAGAACATGACAACCCTGATCCCTCAAGATCGTGGAAACAATGTACTACTTTTCGCTCAGTCACACGTGCTCACTTATCTTGTCTCAGAGATACACAGAATAAACAGCCTGGGCGTTTCAATAAGGGTTTATTGAACAGTCGTTATTCTTGTGTAGAATATATGCGCTGCAACAACCATTAGACAGTAGCAGAGATATATGATTAGCAGTACTATGAATATAAATGGATAGTACAGTTCTACCATCTTGCACTACGCATGAATAAATACATGAATATAAAATGCATTGATAAAAGAAAGCGACTACTCATACGATGCCTATCTAGATGTACCTAAGTGTACCTAGTATGTGAGTAGGTGTGAAGCCAAGAATCCCTCTAGGATTTAGTCGAACCCCATTACCTGCAGTGAGAATGTAGGAGCCCCTCTTGGTCCCGAGCTGGACACCCCGCGAGGGATGTTCAGACCACTGTCAGCTGGAGCGTCTGCATGCAGGAGCCTCAGCGTCTCTGTTCAGTGTGTCGGCCTGGAAGTCTCGGTTCCCTCTGCCTAACACTAGCAAGAGGTGCTATATTTATACAGAAAGTATCTAGGGCTCCTTTGTCCCTTGTTGCTTGTATTAGCCATTGTTGGATTTGAGGATGACGTATGGGATGAACCGTGTACGTAGATGTGGGGAGGAAGGTGGTGTAGCCCCAGCCTGGTTTCTAAGAACCCTTATGAATATTCATTCATACTGTGTGAGTCTATTGATGGAGTTATAGGACTCTATTGTTCAGGAGAAACCCTCCTTCTGCACCCAGGACTAGAACTAGGTAAACGTTCAATCCTAAAAGGCTTGTTACAGTGTAGTGTAGGGGAGGTAATATAGGTGAAGGGGTATGATGTTACCTGGGCCTATATTAGGGTACCTATATGAAACATAACAGGAGCCCATCCTCCAGGGCAAAAATACTTTCTTTTTAGGGGATGGGTGCATGGCCCCCTCCCTAAGGCTAAATGAGCCCCAGGGACCCCATCCCCAGGTCCCCAGGGCCAAACAATACCTAGAGGGGTGATCCCCCCTCCATGAGCCTTACATGGCCACAGGGACACCATCCCCCGTGGACGACTCTTTACCTGTTACCCAGGGAGCCCACCCCTGGGACCAGGGCTCGAGTCGGGGTACCACGCTGGCGGACGGCGTCCCCCCACTTATTTTACCGGGAGCTCGATAACTGGAGCAAATGGAGCAACACATGCGCTGGCTTCTCTGATGCAATCGCATCTAAGGGGTGAGCGAGGGGAGGCAATGAGTCTGATGGTGCAAGCCACCTTTTGTGACGTCACTTCCTGTCGTGATGTCAGCGTTCCCCCACTTCTTTTTTTAGGACTTGTGCCCTGCCTGGGACACAGTATGTTTCCCTGCCCGCAGGACCGCGGCCAGGGAAAGAAGTGTGCTCCCACCTGGTGGAAGCACACTTCTGTTTCCCTGCCCACCCTCTTGTGGACAGGGACACTGTGATTGCTCCTGCCCAGGGGGAGCAAGCAGAAGCAGCTGCTCCCGCTGGGTGGGAGCAATGTCGGCTCCAGTCTAGGAGAGGGTTGGGGCATCCAGGCCCTCAGCCCCCCCACGGCTCCCCAACAATATGTTATGTGGGTGCCCCTGGTGCGCAACAGGGCACCCACTTAGATTGAAAAAGACACTGGGGATGGGGTCCCCGGGCCCTCTTAGGGCTCAGGAAGAAGGAAGAGGTGCCCCCTCCCCAATTATTAGTGTTTAGCCCTGGAGATGGGTCCTAGGGCCCATTTGGGCTCGTGTAGGTGGGCCCCATGACCTCTCCCTAAAAATAAATGCTTTTTGCCCCAGGGGTTGGCATCCCAAGGGTCTCTTAACGCTCAGGGAGGGGCCCATATGCCCCATCCCTTATTATTATTGTTTGGCCCCCAGGTGGGGTGGGGTCCTCAGGGCCCATCTGAGCTCAGGGAGGGATGTCATCAGTGGTCATAAATGATATCATAGAACATGTCATGAGTGATGTCATATGTGAGGTCATAAGCAGTGCATGGCGGGCGCAAGTTATAGTTTGTGCTGCCTACTATAACTTGTGAATTTCTGTGTTTTTTTTTGTTCGAAACCTTAATGTTGTCATTGACAAATTCACCTAACTATAACGTTACTTTAACCTTTATTTTTTTCAGTGAATTTCTAAGGTTTATTTTAAACGAAAACGTTCTTTTTAGCACACCCAACTATAATGTTACTTTAACCTTTGTTTTTTCAGTGAATTTCTAGTTTTTTTTAATGTAAAGTAATACAATTGCCATACGTAAATGCAACCCCACGTTGCACACAGGCCCTGTAGCCAACTCTCCCTCCATACAGCCAACCCCAAGCTGAGCACGACCTTTGGTTGTGCACAGTGGGGGGATGGCCATAGGGCCTGGCCCCACCCCTCAGGGTCGTTTGTTTTTTAATTAAAGTCGAGGGGGCCTGCCCCGCCCCACTCCCCGAGCGTCTTTAGGCCCTGGGGACCCCATCCCCAGGGTTGTATATTTTTTTAAGGGGAGGGGCCCATCTGGCACCCTCCCCCAAGCACTCCCCGGTCCAATTTTGGCCTCGGGACTCTGTCCCCTGGGGCCCGGGTTTCTTTTGAGGGGAGGGGGCGCATGTGGTGCACATCCCTGGGCCTATTACGGCCCTGGGGACCCCATCCCCGGGGCCGCCATACTTTTGAGGGGAAGGGGGCATGTATAGCCCTACTCCCCGGGCCGATTTTGGCCCTGGAGACACCATCTCCCAGGGCCCGGAATAATTTTAGGGGGGAGGGGGGCACACGGCCTCACCCTACCTGGGATGATTTCGGCCCCGGCTACCCATCACCTGGGGCCTGGTGTAATTTTCATGCAGAGAGGGACACACAGCCCCCTCCTCGGGCAGTACCTCGGGGTCCCCCCATGGGGCATAAGGGGTCAGGATATCCCTACCATGCCCCCTTATAGAAATATATTTTTTTTTACTTCTGAACAAGGGACTAAGTCCCAGAGTCCTGCTGGCAGCCAATCAGAATGATCGATCTCACAGGAGTCTGATTTCCATGGCAGTGAGATGGCCCAAAGGAAATAAAGCTCCCTGATCCAATCAGAACACTCTAATTTTAGAGTCTCTCGAGATTCTCGTGGACTCTATCTGCCGAAATATATCATTCTTTTTACCCTTTCACAAAAACGTCTAAATGGATTTACACCAAATCACAAAAAGCACAATTTGTGGACCAACATCCAGCTTCCTGCCAAATTTGGTGTAATTCCGTTCAGCAGTTTTTGCTGTAGTCCATCTTAAAGAAGTCTATGGAAAGTGCATGGGGATTTTGCATTTTGGAATCCCCCTTTTTCCTCGACCCTAGCTTGATAGATCACCATGAAAGCTTCCGGGAAGGAGCTGAGGTGGATGAACTTATCACAGTCACCATTTTATGTTTCCAAATGTTTACAGTACTATATGTACCATGATGCCTTGCACTTGCGGAACGTATTGGAAACATAAAATGGTGACTGTGATGTCTTTTGAATTACTCCATAGATCTCCTGTGATCAAGGGCGTGTAGCCCGAAACGCGTAAGGAGTTGTAAATGGACCTGGATGTCTCCTACTCACCTCGCCACAACCTCTATTAAAGGATGATTAAAACCCACCGATGTGTGCTTCTCCGATCTGGGGGCAACCTTTTCTTCTCACATTTTACGGCCAGTCCAGCCGTGGGGAAGCACCGCCGCAGGAGCAGCGGACCTGAGGTGACGCCGATGCGGAGTCACCAGTCTGGACGGTGGGGTCTGATGGAAGGCAGATATGTGTGGCGCTGTGAGAAGCGGGACATTTTCATCAACCCACTGTGGTTTTTATTGATATTTTATAACTTTGGAGTAATGAGAAATCTCACTTGAGACTGATGTTTAGAGTACTATATGTACCATGATGCCTTGCACTTGCGGAACGCCCACTGTGGGCGGGTGTATTTGGAAACATAAAATGGTGACTGTGATGTCTTTTGAATTACTACATAGATTTCCTGTGATCAAGGGCGTGTAGCCCGAAACACGTAAGGAGTTGTAAATGGACCTGGATGTCTCCTACTCACCTCGCCACAACCTCCATTAAAGGATGATTAAAACCCACTGATGTGTGCTTCTCCGATCCGGGGGCAACCTTTTCTTCTCACATTTTAAGGCCGGTCCAGCCGTGGGGAAGCACCGCCGCAGGAGCAGCGGACCTGTGGTGACGCCGATGCGGAGTCACCAGTCTGGACGGTGGGGTCTGATGGAGGGCAGATATGCGTGGCGCTGTGAGAAGCGGGACATTTTCATCAACCCACTGTGGTTTTTATTGCTATTTTATAACTTTGGAGTAATGAGAAATCTCACTTGAGACTGATGTATACAGTACTATATGTACCATGATGCCTTGCACTTGCGGAACGCCCACTGTGGGCGGGTGTATTTGGAAACATAAAATGGCGACTGTGATGTCTTTTGAATTACTCCATAGATCTCCTGTGATCAAGGGCGTGTAGCCCGAAACGCGTAAGAAGTTGTAAATGGACCTGGATGTCTCCTACTCACCTCGCCACAACCTCCATTAAAGGATGATTAAAACACACCGATGTGTGCTTCGCCGATCCGGGGGCAACCTTTTCTTCTCACATTTTACGGCCGGTCCAGCCGTGGGGAAGCACCGCCGCAGGAGCAGCGGACCTGTTGTGACGCCGATGCGGAGTCACCAGTCTGGACGGTGGGTTCTGATGGAGGGCAGATATGTGTGGCGCTGTGAGAAGCGGGACATTTTCATCAACCCACTGTGGTTTTTATTGATAGTTTATGTAAATGGACCTGGATGTCTCCTACTCACCTCACCACAACCTCCATTAAAGGATGATTAAAACCCACCGATGTGTGCTTCTCCGATCCGGGGGCAACCTTTTCAATCAATCAGGGGTTTGTTAAAGCGCGACTACTCACCTGTAAGGTTCTCAAGGCGCTAGGGGTGGGGGGGGGTGCAGGTTCCATTCCATCAATGAGGCGGTCTGTCGAAGAGCCAGGTTTTGAGGTTTCTTGCGAAGATGGGGAGCGATGTTGTCTGTCTGAGGTGGAGCGGAAGGGCGTTCCATGCTTTGGCCGCGAGGAAGGAGAAGGAGCGGCCTCCCGATCTGGTCTTTCTGGTGCGGGGGACACGGCGTAGGAGAGCTGGGCTGATCGTAGGGTCCTTTGGGGTGCGTGGAATTTAAGTTGGCTGTTCAGGTATGCTGGTCCGGTGCCGTGGAGGGCCTTCTGTGCGTGGGTGAGCATCTTGAAGGTGATTCTCGCCTCGACGGGGAGCCAGTAAGCTGAAACGCGTCTCTCCTTGTCTCTGGGATTGAGGGCGACCTGGCTGAATAAACAGATGCCGAATTCCAAACCACCTCGAGTCCGTGCCTTCTTCCATGCAGTTTCTGTGGGAGCTGGAGTTTTGGGTTCATTTCGATGTAGCGTGAGCGGTCGTCACGCTTATCACGGAACACCAGTTGTTTGTGGCTCTCCCTTCAGACCGGACAGTTTTGGAGGAGTACGGGAGTGCTATCGGGGGAGCCCCCAGTTGGGCAGCCAGGAAGAGGAACGAGGATGACTGCAGTGGGAGACTGGGGTCTCGTAGCGGGGCGGTTTTTGCGACTGCCAGCATGGGATCCGTGTTTTCTTCGGCAAGAAATGCCTTGCCCAAAAGTCTGGCGCCACCTGGTAACTGGGCACTGCAGACGCTTACGCCGATACGGTGAGATTGTTTTGGCAGTATCATTTTGTCCATGGGTCCCCCTCAACCCCGAGTTTGTGCTGCAGTTGAATTTGATTTAATGTATGCTGCCCGTCACTCTTTGAGACATTGACATCTGCTGTGACTACATGTGATTTGGACACTGACCTAGCAGCATAAATATACTTTGATAATCGCCTGCTTTATGATTGACTATTTTGGGGCATTATGGGAACGGTAGTCCCAAGGGGTTTTGAAGCACGCGCTCGTAAATTGACTTTGAGTTGCAACTCTACTCTCTGTCACGTAATCTGGCCCCGAGGTGAGGCTGCAGTTATCCGTTCCCGGTGCCTCATGATGTTTGAAAGCAAGGATGGTGACATCAACATCATGGCAGGAATCAATAGTATTTTACAGATGTGGTCAGAGGTCACATTTTGACGGACATGGTATTAGCTCAGGTGAGCTCGTATTGGGACACTGATAGTCACTATTTGAATACATTCAGTGACATTCAAGCTGGAAAACAATTGCGAACAACGGCGGACACGGTGACCGCACTTCCTGCTGTGTTCCCTTCGTAATTACTTCAACACTATGTCCAGATGTGTGTGCACATGCAACTCCGGCACCTGCCGTCGTTGGGTGCCAGCTGCTAGGCAGAGAAAGAATGAACCAAAAGGTTGGAGTGGTGCACTACTTCAATAAGTCATTTTAGTCTCGTTACATTGTCTCAGGAGATCCTTTATTTTTCATGAATTTCCAACAATAAAAGATACCAGCCAACGCATTTCGTTCATATACTATGAACTTCTTCAGGGCAATGAATGCAATTCGAAGACAGGGGTGAAAAGGGTCCTAGGTTCCCCCTGGCGTTCCGTGGGAGCTAATTGCAAGCTCTGTCCGTAGCGTGAAGTCGTGGCCAATCTGGTAGCGGACATGCACAAATTAATGTGTCTGCGTGGGCCTCCTTGATAAGGGCCAGCACTTGATGGTTCTGATAAGCTGGAAGCTGCCGTCGGCTTCGATCAAAGGTGCCATAAAGGTGAATAAAGGATCTACTGAGACAATATAACAAGACTAAAATGACTCATTGAAGTAGTGCACCACTCCAACCTTTTGGTTCACACATTCAGTGACATTTGGCAGCATTGCTTTTAAAGCACAATTTTTATATATATTTTTTCTTCATTTCGGCAATAATAGGATGATGAGTTTGGCGGTGCAATTTATAAGCCCATATTATTCTCACTTTGGCGGATGCTTCAAAAATTTACATGCGTATTTAGTTGCCTATGCTGCTTGCAACAATAGTATCTTTTGAGTATTTGTATTATGTAATGTATTTTATTATGTTATATCTTACCTGAAACAATGCTGTCTTTTAGCTGTAGTAAGCAATTACATGTGGCATTTTGGGTTACACGCTGATTGCATACATGATAGTATGTTTTCTATGTTTATCCATGGGTCTAGTGGGATGGGCTATTTATAGTGCTTGTATTTTGGCGCCAAACCAGATTGACAAAGGCTTCCAGTAAGCCGAAACGCGTCTCTCCTTGTCTCTGGGATTGAGGGCGACCTGGCTGAATAAACAGATGCCGAATTCCAAACCAGCTCGAGTCCGTGCCTTCTTCCATGGAGTTTCTGTGGGAGCTGGAGTTTTGGGTTCATATATATATATATATATATATATTATCTACTGGCGGTCGCCAGTAGATAGTTATAGTTACAACCTATTATCCATAGGAAATCCGCGACATTCTATTTGAAATAACTCTCTTGCCGGTTGACGTATCTTCGCAAAATTTTCAAACTTTATGGCCCGCTCCGGTCCGCTCCTACCCTGAAAGTCTCGGGGGATTCGTCAAGCGGGGGCCGAGAAAAAGGGGGTCCCAAAACGTGTTTTCCCCATGCAATTTTCCATAGGAAACTTTAGACACGGCTACAGCCCGAACTGCTGAACGGAATTACACCAAATTTGGCAAAGAGGTAGTTCTTGGTTCAGAAAGAACCCTTTTGTTAAATGGTGTAAATCCGTTCAGTAGTTGCTGAGAAAATCAAAAGTAAAAAGATAGTGATATCTATGGCCGCGTCGGATTCGCGCACCCTCCCGATCACGAGCTGCATGCTAATTGGCTGTCAACACTCCAAATCAGGAAGTGTTGGCAGCCATTTTGTCCCTCGGTAGAACCGAGGGACAGAAACAAGTGCGCAAAGCGCACAAAGGGGGCAGGGTAGAAACACCCTGACCCCTAGGTTTGCTCAGGGGGTCCCACAAGGACCCCCTGGGCAAAAAAAACAACAAATTTTTAAAATCGGCAGGATGCGCTCAGGGTGCGCGAATCCTGCCGGAAAAAAATAGAAGCGCGGTCTCCCGCGCTTCGATTGTATTTTGCCCCCGGGTGGCCCAAGTCCCGGGGGCATGGTGGGGGGCTTAATTTTATGTGTGGGGGCCTCAAAGGGCTCCCCAAGCCCCGGGGACCGCCACCCCCGGGGTTTTATTGAAAAATGGTGCGGGAGGGCTCTTCTGCCCTCCCGCAGCCCCCGGGGACCGCCACCCCCGGGGCTTCTTTTTTAATTTAAATAAGGTGTGTGGGGGCTCCAGCCCCCACACGCCCCGGGGACCACCACCTCCCGGGGCACTTATAAAATAAATGTGGGGGTCCATTACGGACCCCCAGAGCCCCGGGGACCACCACCTCCCCGGGGCTGTGCAATTTAAGGAAGGGGGCCGCGCGGCCCCACTCCTGGAGCCCTTGATGGCCCTGGGGACCGCCACCCCCAGGGCCGGCTCCTGCAGTGTCCCGGGGTGCCTACCCCGGGACACTGTAGTTTGCTATGGCAGGACGGGAGCCTTGCGGCTCCCGTCCTGTCATTGCAAACTTGCTTTGGATATTGGAAGAGAGAGCAGGGAAACCTGCTCTCTCTTCCAATATCCAAAGCCGATGCTTTCCACATGGGGAGCAGCATCTTAGCAGCTCCCCATGTGTAACAGCAATGCCGGCTCCCAAGGGACGCGGGAGCCGGCGGGACTGTGGGGGGATTGGGGACCCCCCCACAGTCCCCAACGGAGAGGGCCAGCCCCGGGGGATGGGGTCCCCGGGGCAAGTAGTGGCCCGGGAGGGGGGCCACGCAGCCCCCCTCCCCAAAGTTTTAAAAAAATTTAAAAAAGGGTATGGCCGGCCCCGGGGGATGGGGTCCCCGGGGCCTTAAATGGCCAGAGGAGGGGGCCACACAGCCCCCCTCCAAAGAATAAAATTAAAAATAGAGGCCATGCCCCGGGGGATGGGGTCCCCGGGGCCAATACAGGCCCAGGGAAGGGGGGCCACGCGGCCCCCTTCCCGTTTTTTTTTTTTTTATTTTAACTACAAAAAAAGGGGTAAGGCCCTGGGAGATGGGGTCCCCAGGGCCCAAAAACAGGAAAAAGGAAGGGGGCCACACAGCCCCCTTCAGGCGACAAAAAAAAAAAAAACGATCGGGCCCGCAGGCCCCGCCCCTTCCTTCACCACTCTGCAAACGCGCCCCTGGCGCGTTTGCAGAGGGGGAGCGAATTCCCCTTGAATACTGGGGGTCCCTGGGGGCCAACTAGCCCACCAGGAACCTCCAGTATGCGCCAGGGAGCTGCCTTGCAGAGAGGTGTACAGAGGCCACGCCCTTTTTACACCTCTCTGCAACGCAGCTCTGTGGCGCTTTTGGAGGTATATGGTGGGCTAGTTGGACTCCGGGGACCCTCAGGATTCAAGGGGACTTAATCCCCCAACTTAAAACGCGCCACGGGGCGTGTTTGCACAGTGGTGAAGGGAGGGGCGGGGCTTCAGGTGACATGTGTGCAAACAGGCCCCGTGGCGCGTTTTAAGATGGGGAATTAAATCCCCTTCAATCCTGAGGGTCCCTGGGGGCCGACTAGCCCAACAGGTACATCCAGAAAGCGCCACAGAGCTGCGTTGCAGAGAGGTGTAAAAAGGGGTGTGGCCTTTCTACACGTCTCTGCAACGCAGCCCCTGGCGCATATTGGAGGTTCCTGGTGGGCTAGTTGGCCCCTAGGGACCCTCAGGATTCAAGGGGACTTAATCCCCCAACTTAAAACGCGCCACGGGGCGCGTTTGCACAGATGTCACCTCAGGCCCCGCCCCTTCCTTCACCATTGTGCAAATATTCTTCTAAAATCATCCGAAATACGAATTCCGATTTACTCACCTGTTATAAGGAGAGACCTCAGTGCTGCATCTTTCAGCCCAGTACTGGTCCTGAAAAGTAATTTTAACCGTACTTACCAGTAACTTGAATTTCCTTCCATAGGATATCATTGCCTGCTTTTTGCTGAAAAAGTTTCTAAGTGTTGATTTTTGAAACATACAAATATTCCTCTAAAATCAGCCGAAATACGAATTCCGATTTACTCACCTGTTATAAGGAGAGACCTCAGTGCTGTATCTTTCAGCCCAGTACTGGTCCTGAAAAGTAATTTTAACCGTACTTACCAGTAACTTGAATTTCCTTCCATAGGATATCATTGCCTGCTTTTTGCTGAAAAAGTTTCTAAGTGTTGATTTTTGAAACATACAAATATTCCTCTAAAATCAGCCGAAATACGAATTCCGATTTACTCACCTGTTATCAGGAGAGACCTCAGTGCTGTATCTTTCAGCCCAGTACTGGTCCTGAAAAGTAATTTTAACCGTACTTACTAGTAACTTGAATTTCCTTGCATAGGATATCATTGCCTGCTTTTTGCTGAAAAAGTTTCTAAGTGTTGATTTTTGAAACATACAAATATTCCTCTAAAATCAGCCGAAATACGAATTCTGATTTACTCACCTGTTATCAGGAGAGACCTCAGTGCTGTATCTTTCAGCCCAGTACTGGTCCTGAAAAGTAATTTTAACCGTACTTACCAGTAACTTGAATTTCCTTCCATAGGCTAACATTGACTGGTTTCACTTGGAAATTCTTCTAAGTGTGGAGTTTTGGAACTTTAAAATATTCATCTAAAATCAGCCGAAATACGAATTCCGATTTACTCACCTGTTATAAGGAGAGACCTCAGTGCTGTATCTTTCAGCCCAGTACTGGTCCTGAAAAGTAATTTTAACCGTACTTACCAGTAACTTGAATTTCCTTCCATAGGCTAACATTGACTGGTTTCACTTGGAAATTCTTCTAAGTGTGGAGTTTTGGAACTTTAAAATATTCATCTAAAATCAGCCGAAATACGAATTCCGATTTACTCACCTGTTATCAGGAGAGACCTCAGTGCTGCATCTTTCAGCCCAGTACTAATCCTGAAAAGTAATTTTAACCGTACTTACCAGTAACTTGAATTTCCTTCCATAGGATATCATTGCCTGCTTTTTGCTGAAAAAGTTTCTAAGTGTTGATTTTTGAAACATACAAATATTCCTCTAAAATCAGCCGAAATCCGAATTCCGACTTACTCACCTGTTATCAGGAGAAAACCCAGTGCTGCACCTTTTAGCCCAGCACTGACCCTGAAAAGTAATTCTAACCGTACTTACCAGTAACTTGAATTTCCTTCCATAGGCTAACATTGACTGGTTTCACTTGGAAATTCTTCTAAGTGTGGAGTTTTGGAACTTTAAAATATTCCTCTAAAATCAGCCGAAATACGAATTCCGATTTACTCACCTGTTATCAGGAGAGAACCCAGTGCTGCATCTTTTAGCCCAGCACTGACCCTGAAAAGTAATTTTAACCGTACTTACCAGTAACTTATATTTTCTTCCATAGGAATCCATTGTCTGGTTTTCAGCAAAAAGTTTCAAAGTGTTGATTTTTACAAACTACAAATATTCCTTAAAAATCGCCTGTATGACTTAAACGCATTCTTTCAACTGTTTACAGGAGATGCACCAGTGCTGGATCCAGGATCCAACACTGAGTAAGAAAAAGTAACGATAACAGTTTTTACCTGCTAAGTGAATTTCCTTCCATAGGATAACATTGGTGACTATATGAGAAAAAGTTTCTGTCAACTTTTAAAATACAATAATATTCCTTAAAAATCAGTACTGTAACCAAAACGCTTTTACTCAACTGTTTACAGGAGATGTCCCAGGACTGAATCTAGGATCCAGTCCTGTGGTTAGAAAAGTAATCCATAAAGTAACTAATTGCATTTAACTAGAAATTCACATTGAGCTGAATGTTGCATTGTGTTTGAAAATGTGTTGCCCATTGCAACAACTGTAACTACTGTACTTAAAAGTCTATTGCCTATGTGCAAAGTATTTAAACTAAAGTAATTCATTCTGAGAAAGTATTTTTTGTAATGTAATGTATAATGTAATTACAATGTAATTTAAAAAATAAAATATGTAAAAAAAAATTGTTTCTAAAAATGTAGTAAATCAGTATGAAAAAATTAATATAACAATTAATACATTTAAAAATTGTCATTTACAAAACCTTTGAAATTCACTGAAAAAACCGTAGGTTTCAGGCACGTTATAGTTAGAAATTAGCATTTTAAAAACCTTTGAAATTCACTGAAAAAACCATAGGTTTCAGACACGTTATAGTTACAAATTAGCATTTAAAAAACCTTTGAAATTCACTGAAAAAACCATAGGTTTTAGGGACAGTTATAGTTACTTGGACATTGCACTCGTAAAAAACCCGTGAAATTCCCCCGTTATAGTTAGTTCAGCTAACTATAACTCGCACCCCCGCAATGCACTGCTGATGACGTCACATATTACATCACTCATGACATGGTCAGTGACATCACTGATGACATCACTGATGATATCTCAAATGACATCACTGATGACATCATCCACGTGATAATCTGATGCACCTCCTCAAACCCTAATATAACCTTTGATACACCCACTCTAAATTACAGACTGCCATTCGCAAAACCATAGACACTCCAACACCAATAACTACATACCCACTCACTGATTCTTAGGTCTACACACACACATCCACTCACTCACCCGTACAGTCACTCATACTTATGGTCACTCAGTACAGGACTATCATATGCACTCTTACTCCTATATAGACACTCAAACACCGCCACTCATCCATAGAGGTACTCACACACCTAGTCAGTCATGCAAATAATTAAACACACTGCCATTTACTCACCTATACAGTTATACACACACCAGCTCACTTAATCATACAAATACTAGCACATTGTTACGCTCTTATACAATCACTGATACAACCACACACTCATCCATACAGCCACTCTCACAATAACACACTCTCACTTATAGCCATTTAAATACTCTAACACACATATATACTGCCTTTCACATATGTAGTTACTCACACATGTACCACTGGGACATACATTCACTCACTAACACACTGTTACACACACTTACCCACCCATACAGTCTATCACAGATGCACTCTTGAAACCATCCACCCAGTGAATCACCCACTCACACATCTATGCACAGTCGCACACACCCCATCCACACAAACACTCAGGCACCCATACAGATACTCAGACAACAAATCAATAACTCTTATAGACACTCATGTAGCTATTCACAAACCCATGCAGCCACTTACACAGCAACAGACAGATACAGACATTCACCCAGTTTAGTCACTAACCCATGCATTCAGTAAGATACGTTTAATCACTCACTTATAGAATTAGTCACGCACCTACTAAATCATCCATACACACACTTATACACCCACTCATTCTTTAATACGCCTTTCCCTATATATATTAAAAATATTTAAACTTTACAGAAACACACAGTCACTGGATGATGTCATCAGTGATGTCATTTGAGATGTCATCAGTGATGTCATCAGTGATGTCACTGACCATGTCATGAGTGATGTAATATGTGACGTCATCAGCAGTGCATTGCGGGCGCGAGTTATAGTTAGCTGAACTAACTATAACGGGGGAATTTCACGGGTTTTTTACGAGTGCAATGTCCAAGTAACTATAACTGTCCCTAAAACCTATGGTTTTTTCAGTGAATATATATATATATATATATATATATATATATATATATATATATATATATATATATATATACATACAAGCATATATATGTGTATATATATGCATATACACATATGAGGTTTTCTAGTCATTAAAATGGCATGTGTGTGTATATATATATATATATATATATATATATATATAAATACACACACACAACATTTTATGACTAGCAAATCTCATATATGTAAAATGGCAGCCGTGAACTGTGGTACCAGCCAGTGACCATCGTCACTCTGTTATATACATATATATGTAGATATTATATTTGAGGGATTCACAAGTCATAAAACGGAATCATGATTTCGAGACAAACTTGGGAACATGAAGTTTGCCGCAGATTTGCAAATCCTATTACAGATTTGTGAATCCGAAAGAAAAAAAATTGAAGAAAATAAAAGGCCTCACCAAAGGCCAAGATCGATGGAACAACCTCTAGGTGGAACAGAGGTTGGGTGCCCAAACACCCTGCGTACTGCTGAAGACATTTCGGCTGGAAGTTCTTCCATATAACTGTGCCACCAGAAGCGTCATATTTCTTTTCGCCAGTCCAGCACAACCGTTGCATTCTGTTTTTACATCCCATTTTCGCGCTACGACTATTTAATGATAATTGGAAATGGAAATTCCAACTCTTCTGAAGGCCTGATTTAAACATAGTGGGCAAGATGTACTAATGCATTTTCTTTTCGCAGACAGTATGATTTTGTAAATAGGGTTTAAGACAGAAAAAATGTGTTTTTCAAATGTACTAAACCCATTTAGCCATTCAGTAACATGTTGCTGGGGACTCCTTCCCGTTTGCAAACAAGTACCCACCTACTTTTAGATGTCAGTAATAATATTGTTATGCAACTGCAGGCATGTTAAGGGAGTCCCTTCGAAATGGTGATTCCGTAAGGTATGTATTAATGTTTTGCGACCAAAATACGGTTGTGAAACATTATTATTTTACCAACAACTCAAAGAAGGTGGTAACCTGTTCGCAAATGTGAAGGCGTTCTCTGTGAACCACTTCGCCTTCGTGAATAGTCGAAAGATGGGCCCTCTGCCTACTCTTAAAAAAATTGTTTTACTAACTTTTCTCTTTTTTTGTAAATGCATTCTGTTTTCTTTTAAAGAAAAATGGCGGCATTAAAAAAAATTGCTCTGTTTAAAAAATATCACGGAAATGTTGTTCTGCTGACACCAGTAGGCCACCATCCTTGTGATGGCAGCAAATGATAGTGGGTCCCAATTTGCAACCTACCTCATTAATATTCATTAGGTAGGTCAAATTGTGACCCACTTGATTTGTGAACCGACCTATTAGTGCATATTTCTGTTGGCAAAATACTGTTGAAGTCGCTCAAAGTAACAGTCGGTGCATAAATTGTGACCACTTTTAGCTAATTCAATGTATGTACATCAAAGGCGCAACGCAAAAATATACCCCCCACCCGCAGAATGTTATGAGGGGCCCCGGAGTCTCCTATACAGTAGCGGCCCGTGGAGGGAGTTCCGTGAGGCGGGGCGGGGGAGGGGCAGGGTGGGGGTAGTAAACACCGGAATATGGATGAACGGAGGTAGGTAAACAATTAAATAAATAAAACGAATTTCGTTGCGTGCGCGGCATCGCATTTTGCGATGCAGCGCACGCAACGAAATTCGTTTTATTTATTTAATTGTTTCCCTACCTCCGTTCATCCATATTCCGGTGTTTACTACCCCCCACCCTGCTCCTCCCCCGCCCCGCCTCACCGCCCCACGGAACTCCCTCCACGGGCCGCTACTTGGGTTAGGCGGGGCCCCGGTGAAGGATCGGGAGGCCCCTTGAGAGTCGGGTCACTCTGCCGCGTGCTCTAAACAAGGGCTTCCTTAGAACGTAGAAGAATACTGAGAAAGTTTTGTGGAATAGAAAAACTGTTTTTTGCAATAATTGTGAGGGCCGCTAGATGGCGGTAGTGTCATGTTAACCTTCACACTTGGCCAGGAATGTGTCAGGAGCTGCGCTTTGAACTTGCAGGAAATAAATAAATCAGAGTTCAGCCGCCGCATTAGTTGTCTGGTTTGAAAGACGGCTCCAGAAATCCTAATAACCTTGAACACTACTGGGAGTTTTAAAAGGGGGAGGGTGGCGTTAGCAGCCAGAAATATCTGTTTATTGTGTGCTCGGTGCGGGAAGGCCCGGTTGCATCTAGCTGTATCAGCTTGTTTACAGTGATCTTCCGCTCTGCTGTGGAAATTTTCCCTGCTTAGACAGTGGATATCCTACCAGTAGTCACGTGCCCCTGTTACAGTGTGTCTCTGAGCGAACTTTTCCACTGCGTTCTGTTCTGCAGTCAAGAAAGATCGTCTATCAGTGAGAAAATATAGGCCACAAAAATATTGTGACCACAATATCGAATATCAAAATATTGTGAAGTATGTATAGGTGACTATGGTTATACTGTTCTTAAAGCCATATCTATGTACCGAGAAGATATATACGTATATCCTCAAGGTACATAGGCGTGGAGTAAACATAGTTACTTTTTCGATATTTTGGTAGTCGAGGTCTGACACGATATTTTTACATATCAGTATTTCATACTCAATATTCCATTCCCTTGCCGCGTTGGTTGGGGCCAAGGCTGACCAGTAATCCTTTGAGGGTGCCCAGATGTGAGACGTATTCATCACTACCATATATAGGCACAGCGGCAATATGTTAGAATGTTGAAATGTACCAATGAGTTCTGTGCAGGTAAAGAGGAACGGAGCAAAGGGCGCAGTGTCCCCATTACTGGTTTGAACTTAAGGAGACTCTTTTAAATGGTACTAGGGCGTATATAATGCACCAACAGACCTCCAAGAATGAATACGAAGTTCCCTCTGATTCAGAGTATATGAGAGGAGCACACATGGAGAATACACCTGTTATTTTTTACTGCAGAAACTCAACCGATGTGTAGCCCTATAACGTGGGAAAAACAGGTGCTTTACAGCCAGCAGGTTTGTGAATGTGGCCTTTCAAAATGTGCGTCTCGGGGAGAGCGCAATCGCATATGAACTCGGGGCTGATTCTGAAATCGCACTTGTGCGCGAGGGTCTTACAAGTTTATTGGCTGTGACTTGTAGGAGAAAGTTTTCAAGCAGAGAATCTGAACAGGGGAGTACCTTTAAGAGGTATGCAATTTGTTCTCGTGGAGACGTGTTTAAGGTCATGTGTTAGGTTCACCAGCGGGCAAAGTGACCTCAGAGCAAACCTGTTAGGTGTTCGAGTGTCCAAAACCAACTATGATATACATATATACACACCCACACACACAGCTTTACATTGTTCATTATACTCTTGCCACTAAATAAAATAAACCTCAACTAAATAATTTGCCATCGTTTTTATTTTATCTTTTATCACTCACTTCGAAAAATATAGAAAATAATATATATATATTTATATATACTTCTTTCACACAACTGGAATGTAAAATGGAGACGGCGGCCACACAGTTTACAGTGAACACACAATAATAAAATAAGGTATACACTGATAGAATGCCCTTATGTAATATATAACGTACAAAAATAACTCTATTTTCAAATGTACAATAAAACTTTCAAAAGACAAGACATTGAAACAGTAGCATTTAAATATTGGTATTTTCCTCATAATACAGACAATAACACATATATTGCACTTTTTCAGTAGACATTCAAGTATAAAGTCGTCCTCCAGGGACTACCGAATAAAGTTCGATTGTCAGATGGCTGCGCTGCGAATCAGGAGATAAACTCTAGTATCACCCAGAGTCCAGTGGCTGATGTCAGGTGTCCATTCCTACATTTCAGATAAAGTCTTTGAGTATACTTCTTGCACACCTGACTTGAGCACCCATTGATGGAAACTCTAGTTGATTTCCAGATGCATATCGGAACAGGTTTCTGTCATTCATGTGTTTGGAAGTCTGCTTCAGTTGCCAGTTCTAATTGACCAGTAGAACTTCCGTTTTTATTTCTGATTAAGTTGTCCAGTCCAACCCAAATGTCCAAAAAGCTATCTGTGTGTATACCATTTGGGAAGTAAGTGGTTAACCTGGATTTCCATTAGGGCAGTGGTTCGAGAAAGAAATTGAGATCTTCCAATCACAACCCGAAACTGGTCGGTTTTTAAGTGATACTGATGGTGCTATGAAGTCCTTCGTACTCCGCGATTAGCCAGCGCAGCGTGGGGCTGTGACTTGAGGGTTCAGTCAGACCCCACAGGGACAGAGGGTTTCCCGCGGGTCTAGGGCCTGCCCATCCCGGGTTAAAGTACAGACAGTGGCTTTCCCCTTTCTAAGTGCTGTAGCTGGTGGGCATGACACTGCCCATCTTCATTCTGCTAAAGACTTGGCGCTCCCACCCATCTCGTCGCGCCATTTCCTCAGTGCTGGGGGCGCTACTCCTCGTCGCCCCCTGGTGGCCGGTGTGCGGCACTGCTGCTCCCCAGAGGTGACGCTCCCGCCATCTGACGTGCGCGGCGCTGCGGTAGCGCCGACTTGACGCTGAGCAGTCGCAGCTTCAGCTCCTTATGGTGGCCCCCCAGGGCAGCAGCTTCTCCCGCCGCGCCCTCTTGTTCAGCCTGCTCGCTGGGGCCTGGCGCCTGCCCCGGAGGCTCCGGATGAGCTGCGCCCAGGGCCCGGGGAGCCGTGCGGGCGCGGAGCGACGCTTCCGCCGTCCGTAGCCCATGGAGCTGATCTTGCTGGCTGGTGCCGTGCCGTCCTTGTCCTTGTCGGTGTACTGGAAGATCTGGTGCGCCAGGTTCTGCACCGTGCACGTCCCGAAGCGGCAGCCGACCCGCAGAGACTGCAGGTGCGGGTAGTGGTTCAGGCTCTGCCGGTAGCGCTTGACGCGGAGGTGCGGCTCCGAGCTGCGGACACAAGGGAGGAGAGGGTGTTACAGAGGGACCCAAGAGCACAGCAGCGTGTGACAGTGCGAGTATTATGCTTTACAGGAAACCTGCACCTTGCAACTACTGTCTCACCACAGCACCTTAACAACCTCACAGTGACCTCGCGCCCCAGCCCCACATTCAGCCAGTGCACGAAGCAAGCCACATCCCCAACTCACACCCATAACTTCATGCGCAGCTATCGCCTTGGGCATCACAGACTACTCGCACACCCACCAAAACCTCATGCCCGGCCCTTTACCTCCAGTCACATACACTGTACACAGTATCCCACACGCCCAGCCTCACAAGAAGCACTCCCCGATGACAACCTATTATTAACACTAGAACACACCCGAACCTCGTCCACAACCTCACACCGGCCAACCTGCACACACAAGTATTTCAAAGCAGTTTACAAACCCATGCACGACCATATACAGTCACGCACATAGCCTTTCACGTGCAGCAACCGGAGGCCTAAACATGCTCACTCCTCAGCACGCGTAGTCCACGACACCTCATCAAATACAGACTGCACAAACACGACCATAAAATGCAGCTGTAAGAGGACGGACCCCGGACGCGTACTGAAAAGCTGAGGGCAGGGAGTACCGAGCCCTGTCCCGGGCAGTGGCCTTCGCACTGCTCTAGCCCTTAGCAAGCAGACTCGTTCATTTCACACGTCGCATTCACCACAAGGGCACTGTAACCCTCCCCGGCCCGCAGAGTCCGCAGCCTCCGTTTAATCCCTCCAAGTACCTGCTGCCAGCGGTCATCGTGTCCTTCACGTCCTCCGTCCTTATGATAGCAGAGCTCGCCCTCGCATCAGCGGCCCCCTGCTCGCTGGGTTTGACGTCTCGTTTTACTCGAAATAACACTTTCTCCATCCATCTGCAAATAAGCACGGTGGAGAGAGGGTTAAAGTTCGCTCAGACAGTATTGAACAGAATACAAAGCCAGTTCACCCAGTTTTTTTTATGTAGCGCTCACTTCACACTTGTAATCGAACGCAAGCACAACCACAAACAATATCCATATTTAATGTCATGTTTCTTTGCCTCGTGACTTTAAAAAGGTTATAACATTATAGCTGTCCAAAACACAATCACACAAAGCCGCGCATGCACAATGTGATCGAAACCTGTAGGTATACAAACTATTTTTTCTTAAACTCACTTTTTTCTCAAGTCCGGCGTAGGGTCCAGTCTCGTTGCATCCGCGCCCAGAAAGGTGACGTAGCTCAAGTAGAGCATCACTGCCTGAAGAAGTTTCATGTTTACTGAGACACTGTGGGGAAAACACAATATAATGCGGTTTTAGTATTCTGCACTTCATCCCACAGACACCAGAGTTTGCCCTGACCTCTGTCCTCTCCCCGTGCTATCCCTTTGCCCGGGTTTGCCTCGCATTTTATCACAAAGTCAACAGAGTCATCCCCCAAGGTCTGCCCTGGTCATCTATTTACCGGCTGCGTTAGCTGAAGGCCGTCCGCTGCCTGCTGCCGCACGTCCTGTCAGGAGAGCGAGAGTTGTGTATATATATATACACATCAGTGTGCACTATCAGCCCTTTGCAGGAGCTTTGTGAAAATAGTGGGGGACGCCAAACCTCGAAATGACTACTTTCCTACTCAGCTATTTTCCCGTTTCTTAGCACCCACATTTTTGCAGATTAGGATAAAACCACGGTTGGCCCGGGATCACACTGTGTTGTCAAGTTGGGAAGTCATGCCTCAAACCAGGATCTCCTGGCTTTTTTCCAAACTTCATTATTTTCATTAGACCAAAGCCAAGAAGGTGCAGCACGTATCATGCATAGGCCTGGGGTGTCTCTCATTTTGAGGTTTTCATTTTAGTCTAACATTTAGTCAATTATGAAATAATGTTCTGCAGCGACCCTTCAAAATAGAAACCCTCTTTCAAAATACTGCATGGAATGTGCAAAATGTACTGTCAATTCCTATCACCTGGGCCTCCTTGCAACCATGCAAGCCGAAGGCTACGTGGTGCAGCCCAACGTGTCACTCAAAACCATGTTGGGCCGTGGGGGGCATCCTATGTGTATCTAATGACCTCAAACCCATTCCACCCCTCACTGGTATACACAATAAAAAAAACATTGTAAATTGCCAACAAATATATTTCAAAGTGTAAATGCCTCTCTGCTGGTGGGAGCGATACGGGTGTCCAAGCCAGTCACTGCCTAATTGCTAATGTACAGCATGTGACTACAAATATGTTTAAAACTAAGAGACAAAGGGGTAGCACACCTGTCCGTTGTGAGATCCTTACCTGGATGCCGATAAATCCACAGATCCTGTGAGGGTACAATTCCCGGGTCAGAGGAGGGTAGCGCGTGCCCTGTGCTGAGGTTGCTGCTTCTGTATTCAGTGTCTGCAGAAACCACTGTCTATCCCCCGCCAGGGTCGTCCTTTATAGAGCGCGCCGCCAGGGGGCGTGTCGGGCGGGGGCTGAGTGACAGGCCGGCACATTCCAACGGATTGCTGCTGCCTTAGTCACCGCGCAAACTTCGGATCCCGGAAACCTGGCGGCGCTGCAGAGGGGTGTGAGCAGCCCCCTGCACTTGGAGACGGTGTTTACTGGGCTGATAGACAAGGCTTGCAGCACGTTCTCCCAGTGTGTTGTTCTGCGGCTCCACGTTCCCGCAGATGCACCGGCGGACGCGCTCGGTCTCCGCATGCAGACTCCAGACCACGGCGGAGTTATGTCGCAGTCCTTGCGGGTGCGTGCAGGTGTATTGCAGCGCAGCCACCGAACGCCAAATGCACCGCGAGGCATCACACCGGTAGCACATGCAGTGTAGGACCAGTGGAGGCAAAATACATAACGGGTGACCGGCCGCATGCTCCCAGGTGTGCCCCTACAGGGCACGTGCTTGTCCGCATCTACCACTGACTCACAGTGCGTTACTTCCTCGTAACGTTTTACCCATTCATTACATAATGAGGCCGCCGCGCCTCACCACGTAATTAAGTAGTCTAAAAACGTACTCGGAGTAATGCAATTAGGGTAAGTAATTGAGGTATTGGGCATTCAGTGGCTGTTTTGCAGCACACCTGTGCGCGCCACATGCGCCCGACCTGCGGCTTCGGGCACGTGGTTGTCCCCGGCAACGGGTGCCCAGCAGTAGCAGCCCACCCTAACCTGATCGGAGAGATTGGGGTTTTCGGGGACCACGCTGCGCGCAGACAGACAGGCGCTCCTCCTGTGGTATGCCGATCATCACAGGTGTTCTGTGTATGGAAAGAGCACGCATGAGGCACAGAGGGCGCTCGCCGGATGCCCATGTATGCTGCACTGAGGGCAGCGCAGAGACATGGAATGAGCTACACACGGTGCCGCGAGCCCACTGCGTGGAGCCGCTAGTAACGCGCGCGGGGCTTGAGATGAGCTAAAACTTGGCGCGCTTTTCACGGAGGCAGATTTAGATGTCTGCGACAGAAAAAGCTGCTGAGCGCGTGCAGGCTCCACCAAAAGCAGCGCTTGCAGTACGAGTTTCAGGGAGATGCGTTCGAAGAGGGTCAAGCTGCGAACTCACCTCTTAAACCGTGGTCTTTTCGCTTCACCCCATCCTGGGGCACAGCCACATAGTCACGGTGACACTTTTGAAGCACCGCCCAGACCGCATCAACATTTCTCACAATCAGGCCACGTTCCAGAACCACACTGTACAAACTACGCACCACAGACTTGGCAGTCTCTTACTCGAGCACCTGGGTGCGCTTCGGAGCCTCGACTGGTGCATGAGGCGCTAGAGACATACTACACTAAGTAGTACTTGCCTGCCCATGTCCCTGTGCCCAGCAGTGAGGATGGGTGGTGGAGGAAAAGAGGCTTGACAGTCGCCTGACCCCTGCCAAGTAGCCACTAGCCAGGGGCGCAGTGAATCCTTTTTTAGCAGCTAACTATGAGTATCTGAAAAGGGAACAAAGGGAGAACTAGACAGAAAGAGACAGCGAGGAAGAGGAAACGAACAAGCAAGAAAACAAGCAGAGGCGCTTTGAACGAAGAAATGAGGGTAAGGTAACGAAGGAATGATAAGGTATGAAGGAAGTGTGAAAGGAAAGGATGGCGAAAGGATGAAGGGAAAGATGGAAGGAAGAGTGAAAGGAATGTTGGGTAAAATGAAGTGGAGAAGAATGGGGTGCTGAATGGACGAGAGGATAAAAAGATCGAAGGGAGAAAGAAGAGTTAAATTCAAAGGCACAGCGTGAGCGAGAGTGCCGCTGCGAATGGACCCCAGCACTCTCTTTCACTATCACTCCTTTTATCACTCATTGGGTTGTTCCTGAACTTTTCTTTTAATGCATCTCAACCTTACTTCTACTTTCTTTCATTCTTTTTTCACGTGTCCACTATGACTCCCTTTCTTTTTTTCTTTCTAGATTTACGACTCCCCTCCTCATTTCTTTCGTCCCCTATATCTTTCTTCCCCATTTATCTTTCTTCCCTTGTCTCCCTTCTGCATCTTTCCTTCTTTTATTCATTTCTTTCGTAGTTCGTACTTTTCATCTTCTGATTTTCTTACTGTTTCTCTCGCGCTGCTACATCTCCTCATCTTCACTCCATGCTTTCCCCTTTTCAGTCCTCGCTCCCAAGGTTCCGTCTTTATTGTTATTCAGCCCTTAGCGCTGTCCCTGCACGTGGTACTGAGCACAAGTCTAAATAGGAAAGGAGACTTTTTTCACCCACTAGTCCGAATTGACTCCGATTCTGTACAGTCCGAAGTAATCCCGAGTCACTGCGGCAATACACAGCGGGGGACAACCCTCCACCCTCACCCCGAGGTGGAATACACAGTGAAGGGCGCGCAGCGGGGCACCAGCTCCTCTTGGGAGCGCTCTGTCCGTCATGAGCAGACTCCTGACATCGGTTGTCTCTGGTGAAAGGCTACAGCACCTCACCTCTCCAGTGGTTAACTTGTGCCGCTGGTTGCATCTTGTGGCCACAGGCGCTTATTTTGGGGGACCGTGACGTATTTTTCACCATCAGACTTTGACCCAAAGGGAAAAAGAACAAGCATTGAAAATGCAATAGGTCTTGCCTTTGATTAAGTTAAAGCCATTTGCTTTGCTAATGGTGTTGTATAGCAAAGCAAATGGCTTTAAATTAATGAAAGGCGAGACCTATTGCATTTTTAATGCTTGTTGAAGGTCGAGGACCGGTGCCTCTGTCCACAGCTCCCTGGGGTATATTGCAGCCGGCAAAAAGAGAAAGCGTGGAAAAGACACAGGAAGAGAGAAAAAGAGACAGGAACAGAGAGAAAGACAGGAATAGAGGGAGAGAGAAAGACAGGAACAGAGAGAGAAAGGCAGGAATAGAGAGAGAAAGACAGGAATAGAGAGCAAAAGACAGGAATAGAGAGAAAAATTCAGAAACAGAGAGAAAAAAATGCAGAAACAGAGAGAGAAAAATGCAGAAACAGAGAGAGAAAGGCAGGAACAGAGAGAGAGAGACAGGACAGGAACAGAGACGACCGGTGCCTCTGTCCACAGCTCACCGGGGTATATGGCAGCCGGCAAAAAGAGAAAGCGCGCAAAAGACACAGGAAGAGAGAAAAAGAGACAGGAACAGAGAGAAAGACAGGAATAGATAGAAAGACAGTAACAGAGAGAGAAAAAGACAGGAATAGAAAGAGAAAAATGCAGGAACAGAGAGAGAAAGACAGGAACAGAGAGAGAAAGGCAGGAACAGAGAGAAATACAGGAATAGAGAGATAAATACAGGAATAGAGAGAAAGACAGGAATAGATAGAGAAAAATGCAGGAACAGAGAGAGAAAGACAGGAACAGAGAGAGAAAGGCAGGACCAGAGAGAGAAAGGCAGGACAGGAACAGAGACGACCGGTGCCTCTGTCCACAGCTCACCGGGTATATGGCAGCCGGCAAAAAGAGAAAGCGCGGAAAAGACACAGGAAGAGAGAAAAAGAGACAGGAACAGAGAGAAAGACAGGAATAGAGAAAGACAGGAATAGAGTGAGAAAGACAGGAATAGAGAGAGAAAGACAGGAATATAGAGAGAGAAAGACAGGAATATAGAGAGAAAGACAGGAATAGAAAGAGAAAGACAGGAACAGAGAGAGAAAAATGCAGGAACAGAGAGAGAAAGACAGGGACAGAGAGAGAGAAAGGCAGGAACAGAGCGAGAAATACAGTAATAGAGAGAGAAAGACAGGAATAGATAGAGAAAAATGCAGGAACAGAGAGAAAGACAGGAATAGAGAGAGAAAGGCGGGAACAGAGAGAGAAAGGCAGGACAGGAACAGAGAGAAAGGTAGGACAGGAACAGAGAGAAAGGTAGGACAGGAACAGAGAGAGAAAGACAGGAACAGAGAGAGAAAGACAGGAACAGAGAGAGAAAGACAGGAATAGAGAGAGAAAGACAAATGGAAGTTTGTGCTTGCACTGGGAACATCGCATTCAAAGTCATAGGTAATCCTATCCCAGTCTATGCCTGGCGCCCCCAGCTGAGAGCACTTCACCGGCCAGAGTGGAACATTGCACACTATCCATAATATCACCCTGGTGGTATATGGGAATATTCATACAGTTAAAGATCAAACCTTGTCAGGGCTAAACCAATCTCCCATCCTTCCGAGGTTGGTAAATTGGAGAAAGGTAAAACCTTTATTTACTAGAGCCTAGACACGTAGAAGTGCACTGTGAAATTCTACATAAAAACAAATTATTTCCAATAATACAGAAAAGGCTGCACTGTCACGCTATAATGCTATATTCCATGGAAGAAAGCCTGCCTTTACTTGATCTTGTATATGCCTGGAACGCTGCACCTGGAGAAGCCTAATGGCATGTCACAGCAAAGACGTAACACTGTGAAATAGGCAGGTTACAAGCAACGTCTTTACAGACTCTGTCTAGCTATACCCTTCCTCCCTAAAGCGCACAAAAGCAGCAATGTGTGATGAGGAACACACCGCCTCGATATTGTCGTGAGTGTGCTGAGAATGTTGATTTGCGCATTTTCTCCCAGCCTCTGTAAATGTTCTGTCATCCCAGTACATCCTTACGAAGAGAACACTGAGCTCGTGTTTTCCAGTCTGTCGCAGCCTGGGTGCCTCACATCCCCCCCGTGCCCACCTCCCCATGCTAACATGCCCTGCCCTGGAATCTATGGGCAGTGGCTCGCCCATGCATGGCACGGAGCACTTCCTGTGGGGGAGGGTTCGGGGTGGTGGGGGTACTCAGTGGCTCTCAGGTGGGGGGTACGAAGGGGCTGTTGAGAAATCACAGATGTTCTGAGACTACAAATTGGGATTGGCTGTTGAACGCCAAAGCCACGGTAATTACACAGCTGTTTCAAAATGTGTTTAAGTGGTCATGCAATCGGTCTCGCCTTTGGGACCTTATAAGTATTTCGTCATGCACCACATTATCCTTCCGTCTTCTGCGTTACTTTGGATCATTTAAGCAACAGAAAAGCAGTAAAAGTGTTGCACAAGCTCCAACGGGAAGAAATTGCCTCGCGCAAAACGCGAAACTGAAACGAGCAAGCAATGGCTGGGTCACGAGCCTGAAAGTGGTGAAGGCGGGTCTTGTGCAGATGAAGGAGCAGGACTGCAACCGGAGAAGAGGCGGCGCCGTGTGTGGTGCAGAGGCGGGGGACAGATTAACAGAGGGCTGCCCTGAAATAAATAACGTAACTGGTGACCTTTGAGTCCAGTTCACGCTATAAAACAAGCATTTGAATGCACAAACGGGAATGGGTGGCGGCGGGCGAGCGAGAAGGCATCGGACTGCGGGGGGGGGAGGGTTTAGAGGAACGGGAAGAAATTGCCTCGCAAAACGCGAAACTGAAACGAGCAAGCAGCTGTGTCTCTGAGAGAGACAGAGGGAAGGGTCTGCTCGGGGAGACAGAGGGAAGGGGAAACAAATAGTGCTTACCCAGTAATTAAAGGCCACAGTATCATGCCGCCAGTAAAAGATCAAATCCCGGTGGGCGGGGCTAAAAGGAGACAAGGCGGCAACAAGGAGGGACTAAGAAGCCTCCTTTTCGAGCCTGCGTTTTGCATGCAGGATGACGCCAGCCAATGAGGAAGATGGGCGGGGCTTCAACTCCGCCTCCGAGAGCTTTGGAATCTGTATTGATTCCAAGAAGCTCTCGTATGACGAGAGCAGCGCATGCGCGCTGCTTTCGCCAGCCGAGACCTAAAAAGGCAGAAAAGAGAAAAAGAAGAAGAGATAGATAGAAAAGCAGTGAAAAAAAGAAGGAAAAGTAGTGATGAAAATAACGCAAGAGTAAGATAAAGAGACAGGAAACTTAGGGTGATAGAAACTAGAGACAGGAAGAGGAATCAAGACTAGACAGCAAGGAAGTAGCCAGAAATTTGTCACCCCCCCCAACTTTGAACCATGCCACTAAAGACAATAAGCTAAGCGAGCCCAACCCTCCCTCCAAAATTTCTCTTCACATTTCCATCCATCCTTTCATCCACCCACCCATCCATGCTTCTGTCCGTTCACTCATCAATCCATATGTTCATTTATCAATCAATTCAACCTTACTTTCATCTTTCTTTCTCTCTATTCTTTAATCCTTCCATCCATTCCCCCTGAATTCAGTCATCAATCTATCCGCCTGTCCTTTCACCCTTTACTCCAGCCATCCTCTTAACCAAACATCCATTTTTACTTTTTCCCTTTCAAAATTTTTCAACCCTTCCATCCATCCACCCTAACAGCCATCTACTCATCCATGCTTCAACATATCCATGCCTCCTTCCATTCTTTTACCCTTCCGTCTACACATCCATCTTTTCGCCCATGGGTCCATCCTTTATTCTATCCAGCCATTCATCTTCTTATCCATCCATTTCCCCACCTGTTCATCCAGCTATTCATGTAACCATTCACTCTTTCCATCGATAGATTCCCCATAAATGAATTCACACGATTCAACCATCCACCCTGTCACATTTCCTTCCTTTCAACCTTCTTCCCGTCTGTCCTTCTTTGTGCCCTTCCTTCTTGCACTATCCACCCTTCTTCTTACCTTTCCCTTCTTTTTACTTTTTCATTCTTACTTTCTCTGGCTTGCTGTCCTTCACTGTACTTGACAGAGTTGGCAGCCCTGCTATACACCCCCCAGTTCGGTCATTGCATTCACTTAAAGTATTCTTTATGAGTTTTTGTCAGCAGCCCTATAGACAGAAGAGACCGTTAAAGAACTAATCAACATTTTAGCAGGACCACCTTAGTGGTCGCAGTCCCAGTAGCAGCCCCAGATAAATCTGATAAATTGGAGGGTTCACGGTGCCACCACTTTAATGCAGCGTCGATATTCTGCAACCATCATTCCCAAAACGTTTACCAGGCATAATGGAGTAGTACAATATTTTAGAAATATGCTTTAGCCATTTGAGGTGTTGGTTTGGCTGGGAGACACCACCAGGAAGGAGTCCCATCACCTTGGCATGGGATCAACTGACCATAAGAAACTTGGTCTCCTGAAAATAGTTCAGTAGCTTAATGTCTTCACTAGCTGTGATTTTAGGGTGATTTACAAGACACATAGGGGCGGATTCCGATTCGGGCCGGAAAACGTACCGACCGACTCGGAGCCGGAATTTATTCCGACCGACACGTACCGGTGCAGCCCGACCCGCAAAGTACGATGAAAAGCGTGCAAAATCCGACCGACTCGTACGGAACACAATACGAACGACCGAACCGCGCGGAAAACAGCTATCCGGCCGGAAAAGCACGCGAATCGAACCGACCGACACGCACCAGGAAGAATCCCGAACGAAACGTACCCGCGAACTCCGACCCGCCAAGTACGATGCAACGCGTGGAAAACACGACCGAGTCGCACGGAGCTCAAGCCGTACGACCGACACGCATACAAAACAGCGAGCCGAAGCAACCCAATACACCGAGACCGACGCGTACGCAGCACATAAAACAGCACAAACACAGCGTGAACGACTCGGAGAAGCTCGCACGAGACAACTGCAGGGTCCGACTCAGTCAGAAGAACGTCTCCTACATGCACAAAAAGTACAAAGGGAAAAACACACAAAAAAAGGCCAAACAAGCAATTACAAAGCCAATAAATACTGGGGGGGAAACAGGGAACAAAGACACACACGCAACTCCACCCATATAAAGGACACAAATCTCTACCATGATCCTTTGCAAATTCAAATTACCTGCCAGCACAGAACACCAACAGACAGCAACCACACACACACTCACAGCTCATCCATCACACAAGCCACACACCATCAGCACCTCAACAAATAGCACCCTCACATACACCCAGCAAAACACACACTCACACCCCCTGACTTGCACACCAACACACATCACTCACCACCACCACCCATCACCATGCCCCCAAGAAGAATCCAAAGTTCCTAGATAGTGAATTGGAAGTCCTGGTAGATGAGATCCTCAGGGTAGAGCCACAGCTGTTTGGTACACTGGTCCAACAGACCCCCATGTCGCAGAAAACCAAGATGTGGGCGAGGATCGTCGACAGGGTGAACGCACAATCACCATGTTTGCGCACAAAGGAAGACATCCAGAACAGGTGGTATGATGTGCGCAGGAGGGTCAGGGACCTACTGAAGAAGGATTACATCTTGAGCCAACACACCGGCAGTGGCCCTCCTGCCAAACCACTATACCTCAGGCCCTGGGAGGAGAAGGTGCGGGCCATCCTACCACCAGTGAGCGTATATGGACTAGAAAACATCCCAGAGCCTGGTGAGTACACAACCAATATACCCAATATTGTGTGACAATACACACACATCACTGTCAAGGGGTTAGTCAAACCATGCACCCTTAGCAAATACACATCAACAAAAACAGAATCATCCCAAGATAAACACAATACATGCCATCTCATAGTGATATGTAACTGTGTCATGACATGTACAAACCCTACAACAAATAAAGCTAGGCAGTGGCACAAATATAACCAACAAACACTGTCAGATATGTAGCCACCACTACAAAACCACCACACAGGGAATCCCACAGAAAGGAAGGAATTCTGTGTATGCTGGTCAAGTCAGTGTAGCCAATAGCATCATGGGAGTTGTAGTCACAGATATTGCCCACCCTCACAATACGATACAAAAGGGGGATGATGGACGGAACGCTTGAGCCAATCAAACACTCACCCCCAGTCAACTGATCTGGGTTTAATCCATCATCATTCTTTAGCTCACTCCACCACCCCAGTTCAGACATGGCCATATGCAAATCAGTCTGACCCTGTGCCTCATGGGAACAGTCCAGCCCGAACTGCCAAGCCATGTCTTCCCTGGACCGGAAACAAGCATCCTAGGACCGGTTTCTGGCATTTCAGCCGTCATCAGCCAGGCTTGCTTGAATCCAGTGGCAAAGTGAGCAAGGGACCCACGTCTGGGCATACCCCTGCCAACTTAGGGCGAACAAAGCGATACAAAAGGGGGATGATGGACGGAACGCTTGAGCCAATCAAACACTCACCCCCAGTCAACTGATCTGGGTTTAATCCATCATCATTCTTTAGCTCACTCCACCACCCCAGTTCAGACATGGCCATATGCAAATCAGTCTGACCCTGTGCCTCATGGGAACAGTCCAGCCCGAACTGCCAAGCCATGTCTTCCCTGGACCGGAAACAAGCATCCTAGGACCGGTTTCTGGCATTTCAGCCGTCATCAGCCAGGCTTGCTTGAATCCAGTGGCAAAGTGAGCAAGGGACCCACGTCTGGGCATACCCCTGCCAACTTAGGGCGAACAAAGCGATACAAAAGGGGGATGATGGACGGAACGCTTGAGCCAATCAAACACTCACCCCCAGTCAACTGATCTGGGTTTAATCCATCATCATTCTTTAGCTCACTCCACCACCCCAGTTCAGACATGGCCATATGCAAATCAGTCTGACCCTGTGCCTCATGGGAACAGTCCAGCCCGAACTGCCAAGCCATGTCTTCCCTGGACCGGAAACAAGCATCCTAGGACCGGTTTCTGGCATTTCAGCCGTCATCAGCCAGGCTTGCTTGAATCCAGTGGCAAAGTGAGCAAGGGACCCACGTCTGGGCATACCCCTGCCAACTTAGGGCGAACAAAGCGATACAAAAGGGGGATGATGGACGGAACGCTTGAGCCAATCAAACACTCACCCCCAGTCAACTGATCTGGGTTTAATCCATCATCATTCTTTAGCTCACTCCACCACCCCAGTTCAGACATGGCCATATGCAAATCAGTCTGACCCTGTGCCTCATGGGAACAGTCCAGCCCGAACTGCCAAGCCATGTCTTCCCTGGACCGGAAACAAGCATCCTAGGACCGGTTTCTGGCATTTCAGCCGTCATCAGCCAGGCTTGCTTGAATCCAGTGGCAAAGTGAGCAAGGGACCCACGTCTGGGCATACCCCTGCCAACTTAGGGCGAACAAAGCGATACAAAAGGGGGATGATGGACGGAACGCTTGAGCCAATCAAACACTCACCCCCAGTCAACTGATCTGGGTTTAATCCATCATCATTCTTTAGCTCACTCCACCACCCCAGTTCAGACATGACACCCTCACAATACGCCCATCAACACCACTCTGAACCATGCTCACATCACACGGAGTGGAAAACAACTGACAAGATGGCTGACACTGGCTACTGCTGAGGGGAGCACAAGGCCCTGCTGGGAACTGGGCCCCAACCAACAGCAGGACACCACTGACTGACATCCTGCAATGGAAGCACGTTCCATGGTGGGATATCTGGCTGGGTGGCATAGGAGGACTGACAGCTATGACCATAGTTACCAGCAGCTCTTCCCACACACACCCCTAACACAAACTACACACAACACACCTGGGAAAATGCATTGCCTCACACTAAAATCAATTATCCCACAAAGAACCACCACCCTGGGTCATGCTGTGGGAAGCACAGTGACACACATGGGACTTGTAGCCAAACAAACGCCAGGACAACACTGTCAGCCATCCATTCAGCACAGGCACCCTGCCCCACAGGGAAGCAGAGTCAGAAGGAAGGAAGTATGGGCAAGCTGGGAAGGGGGGTGGAGGCAATAGCATGATGGGAGTGGTAGTCACAGATATTGCTCACCCTCACAATTGGCCCATCAACACCACTCTGAACCATGCTCACATCACAGGGAGTGGAAAACAACTGACAAGATGGCTGACACTGGGTACTGCTGTGGGGAGCACAAGGCCCTGCTGGGAACTGGGCACCAACAAACAGCAGGACCCACTGTCAGCCACCTTGCCATTGCTGTCACACCCACACACAGTGAAGTACACTCAAAAGGAAGGAAGTATGGGCATGCTGGGAAGGGGGGTGGAGGCAATAGCATGATGGCAGTGGGAGTCACAGCTCAACATCCCCAAACCACATGGCCCAGCAAGCTCACACTGAAGCATGCACACCTCACAGAGAGTGGAAAGCCCCATCAAAGATGTCTGACACCGGTGCTCTGTTGTGGGGAGCACATGGCCATGCTGGGAACTGGCCACCAACCAACAGCAGGACACCACTGACAGCCATCTTGCCATTGCTGTCACACCCACACACAGTGAAGTACACTCAAAAGGAAGGAAGTATGGGCATGCTGGGAAGGGGGGTGGAGGCAATAGCATGATGGGAGTGGTAGTCACAGTTCAACATCCCCAAACCACATGGCCCAGAAAGCTCACACTGAAGCATGCACAACTCACAGAGAGTGGAAAGCCCCATCAAAGATGTCTGACACCGGTGCTCTGTTGTGGGGAGCACAAGGCCATGCTGGGAACTGGCCACCAACCAACAGCAGGACACCACTGTCAGCCATCTTGACATTGCTGTCACACCCACACACAGTGAAGTACACTCAAAAGGAAGGAAGTATGGGCATGCTGGGAAGGGGGTGGAGGCAATAGCATGATGGGAGTGGTATTCACAGCTCAACATCCCCAAACCACATGGCCCAGCAAGCTCACACTGAAGCATGCACACCTCACAGAGAGTGGAAAGCCCCATCAAAGATGTCTGACACCGGTGCTCTGTTGTGGGGAGCACAAGGCCCTGCTGGGAACTGGCCACCAACCAACAGCAGGACACCACTGTCAGCCATCTTGCCATTGCTGTCACACCCACACACAGTGAAGTACACTCAAAAGGAAGGAAGTATGGGCATGCTGGGAAGGGGGTGGAGGCAATAGCATGATGGGAGTGGTAGTCACAGCTCAACATCCCCAAACCACATGGCCCAGCAAGCTCACACTGAAGCATGCACACCTCACAGAGAGTGGAAAGCCCCATCAAAGATGTCTGACACCGGTGCTCTGTTGTGGGGAGCACATGGCCATGCTGGGAACTGGCCACCAACCAACAGCAGGACACCACTGACAGCCATCTTGCCATTGCTGTCACACCCACACACAGTGAAGTACACTCAAAAGGAAGGAAGTATGGGCATGCTGGGAAGGGGGTGGAGGCAATAGCATGATGGGAGTGGTAGTCACAGTTCAACATCCCCAAACCACATGGCCCAGAAAGCTCACACTGAAGCATGCACACCTCACAGAGAGTGGAAAGCCCCATCAAAGATGTCTGACACCGGTGCTCTGTTGTGGGGAGCACAAGGCCATGCTGGGAACTGGCCACCAACCAACAGCAGGACACCACTGTCAGCCATCTTGACATTGCTGTCACACCCACACACAGTGAAGTACACTCAAAAGGAAGGAAGTATGGGCATGCTGGGAAGGGGGTGGAGGCAATAGCATGATGGGAGTGGTATTCACAGCTCAACATCCCCAAACCACATGGCCCAGCAAGCTCACACTGAAGCATGCACACCTCACAGAGAGTGGAAAGCCCCATCAAAGATGTCTGACACCGGTGCTCTGTTGTGGGGAGCACAAGGCCCTGCTGGGAACTGGCCACCAACCAACAGCAGGACACCACTGTCAGCCATCTTGCCATTGCTGTCACACCCACACACAGTGAAGTACACTCAAAAGGAAGGAAGTATGGGCATGCTGGGAAGGGGGTGGAGGCAATAGCATGATGGGAGTGGTAGTCACAGCTCAACATCCCCAAACCACATGGCCCAGCAAGCTCACACTGAAGCATGCACACCTCACAGAGAGTGGAAAGCCCCATCAAAGATGTCTGACACCGGTGCTCTGTTGTGGGGAGCACAAGGCCATGCTGGGAACTGGCCACCAACCAACAGCAGGACACCACTGTCAGCCATCTTGCCATTGCTGTCACACCCACACACAGTGAAGTACACTCAAAAGGAAGGAAGTATGGGCATGCTGGGAAGGGGGTGGAGGCAATAGCATGATGGGAGTGGTAGTCACAGCTCAACATCCCCAAACCACATGGCCCAGCAAGCTCACACTGAAGCATGCACACCTCACAGAGAGTGGAAAGCCCCATCAAAGATGTCTGACACCGGTGCTCTGTTGTGGGGAGCACAAGGCCATGCTGGGAACTGGCCACCAACCAACAGCAGGACACCACTGTCAGCCATCTTGCCATTGCTGTCACACCCACACACAGTGAAGTACACTCAAAAGGAAGGAAGTATGGGCATGCTGGGAAGGGGGTGCAGGCAATAGCATGATGGGAGTGGTAGTCACAGATATTGCTCACCCTCACAATTGGCCCATCAACACCACTCTGAACCATGCTCACATCACAGGGAGTGGAAAACAACTGACAAGATGGCTGACACTGGGTACTGCTGTGGGGAGCACAAGGCCCTGCTGGGAACTGGGCACCAACAAACAGCAGGACACCACTGACTGACATCCTGAGAGTCAACCTGCACCCACTGCAAGGGTGGCATGCTTCATGGTGGGATAACTGGGCTGGAGGGAGAAGGATGTCCGGATGTCAACCAAATACCACCAATGCTGGCCATGCACACACCTCAACATTCACATTGAAATGCTTCATGTTGTCAGGACAATGCGCTACACCAATATCAACAGCTGACTGTGACAACTTAGGACAATGCAATGTACAGGCCCGCATCCAGAGGTACAGTCACAACTGTCAGGTGTTTGAACCATTGATGCCTGTAGAAACATTACATACATTGTGTGTCTCTTCCAAATACAGGTGATGATGGGGACACAGCAGCAGACGCTGAGGAGTCCCTGTCCCAGGCTCCGGGGGACACTGAGCTCACTGGTGTGGAACAGCCTCTGCCCACCTCGGATGACGAAGACCTACCTGGCACCTCCGCAGTGAGTCATCATGCAGCACCAGCAGGACCACCAGCTGCACCCCCTGCACCCACCCCTCCAACAACTGCCAACACACAGACCACCCCTGCCGACACGGACAGACCAAGGACCACCACCACCAACAGCACACGGACCCCGGCCCAACGTGGAGCTACGGACAACAACACCAGCAACAACCCCCAAGGGGGCCCAGGGTCACCTGTGCGTGCCACCGCAGGTCCTTCACGTGTCGCCAGGGGTGGTGGGAGGGGTGGTAGACATAGGTCGCTGCTTGCAGAGGGGTCTGGACTGCATGATGACCCACAACTGGTACGCATAGCTGATGCGTACCAGACTAGCACCGGAGAGTTCAGCCAGGTAGTGGGGATCCTCAGGGACATTCAACAGCAGCAGGCTGCCCATCATGCCCGCTTGGACTTACACATGTCCCGCATGGAGTCCAAGTGGGACACAGTGCAAGAACAGACGGCGGTGCATAGGGACATATTGCAATGCCTCCGCCAGATTTGCACCAACATGTCAACACCTCCCTGTGTGCCCACAACATCTGGTGCTGCAACAACTGCAACTGCCACAGGGAGGGAGGATGACTCTGGCGGAGAGTCCCCTGCACCGCAGCAGCCTGCACTTGAGGGTCCCCCCCAAAGAAGAGGGGTCGTCCGAGGAAGGACAACTGAGAGGCTGATGGCCATGCACAACCCCCAGGAAGCCAACACCTGTTCTGGAAAATCACCTTTGTGCCCAAACTCTTCACCCTGTCGAATGCAACACAACTCTCCCACATGACATGGGGAGCTCAAGTTGGACCAATGTATCAGATGACTGTGGACTTTACTCTGGACATTTCTGCTACCAGGACTTCCAAATCATCTAGGAACTTTGGATTACAATCACAATGTACAGCACCCACCATCCTGTGCACTATACTCACACATGTATGTCAATAAACTCACTAATACACCATACTTGCCTCTGTTGTGATTCCAACGTTGTTTCTGAAGTGGAGATGATGATCTGTGAAATGACACTGTGCATGCTAACTGCTACAGCAAGTACAACACCGGCATGTGAGTCATGGCGACGTGACACATATGAGGGAGACACACCACCAGGGCTACACAACACATACACACCAGGGCCATCTGACTCATCGCCTACACTGATGTTGCCAGGAAATACGGTGCAATGCACAGACCCAACACCTATTCACAGTCTGTGTTAACTAGCCCACTGGTGCAGTAAGCAAATGTCAGTCAGATGTGTGACCACAGACAACGCACATCACAAAGTGAAGCACAGGTTTATTACACATTTGCAACATGTTGTAACCACTACAGATGCAAGGTAATCCCACCTGGCAGTGGGCACACAGTCAACAAGTGTAGAAGAAAGGAAGTCCATGGGTGTGGCGCACATCACCTGTAGGGAAACGACAGCTACCACCCTGGAAGTTGATTCACGGTGTCGGGGGATCACAGTTGACCAAACAACTCTGAAAGTACCCTGTGAAGGACAGAAATGACACACAGTCAAAAGCACTGAAGAACAGGACAGAACTGCAATACTCATGCCCAATACATGTCACAAGAAACCCACCCAGAACCAAGTTAGCATGCCAACACTGTTGGGGAGTACAGACTACCTGTAAGGACACATCGCTGCACGCATCCAGTCAAGTAGCACATGGACACACTCAAACAGCACCAGAGCACCACCAACACATATCATGCAAACTCACATCATTGACATAACATCCCTGGATACTCACATTCAGCTGAAGAAGTTGGTGATGAGCTGTGTGCGGACATCACCCTCATCATCATCATCATCACTGGCATCGTGGTCCAGTCCAGGATCCTCCACAGGTGGCGGATGTTGGTCATCGTCATCCAGGATGAGAGGCAACTCCTTCCGCACTGCCAGGTTGTGTAGCATGCAGCAGACGATGACAATCTTGCACACCTTTGCTGGGGCATATGGGAGGGCCCCTCCTGTCTTATCTAGGCAGCGGAAGCGGCTCTTCAGAAGACCAAATGTCCGCTCAATCACTCTCCTGATCCGACCATGTGCCTCATTGTAGCGCATCTGGGCTGGTGTCACAGGGTTCCTGAGGGGCGTCAGCAACCACGGCATGTTGGGATATCCGGAGTCACCTACATACAGACAATTGCACATTAGCTGAGTTGGAACAGAGGGTGGAACACTACATTGCAGAACACACACAATGGTACAAAGTCAGTACACACCAACAAGCCAGGCACGCTGGTTCCGCATCTGTGACATCATCCTCGGGATGCGACTACTCCTCATCACGTAGGCATCGTGTGCAGAACCGGGGAAACGGGCACACACGTGTGAGATGCTCATATCTGCAAGACATACCACCAGTGCATTGACCGAATGGTAGTGTTTGCGGTTCCTGTATGCCTGCTCTTGGGCCTGTGGTGGTACCAAAGCCACATGTGTCCCATCAATGGAGCCAATGACATGCGGCATCCTCCCCAGGGCATAGAAGTCACTCTTCACGTCAGTGAGTTGTTGAAGTCTAGGGAAATAGATGTACTGGTTCAGGTATCTCAACATAGCCTCCAAAACATCGCGGAGCACACGGCTGAACATGGTCTGTGACATCCCACCAGCAGACGCCACAGTGTGTTGAAAGGTACCGGTGGCAAAGAAGTGTAGGGCTGCCATCACCTTCACCTTGGGGGTCAGCGCTGTAGGGTATGTCCGGCCAGGATGCAAATGTGGGGCCAACCGCACCGTCAATTCCTCAATCAGTGGCCTGGTGAAGCGGTACCGTCGGATGCAGTCCCGTTCAACCACTGTTGCAAGGTCAGGGAATGGCCGATGGACAGCTGGTGCCCTGCAGTGCATAGGTGAAGAAAGAAAGATTGTCAGTCACCCCACATATGTGGCATAGACCAGACTCAATATCACATGATACATCATTACGAGACACAAGTACATGATGCGTGTGCCGTTCCGTAAGGACATGTATGGCACCTACATGGCTAACATCTAACATCACAGTTCAACATGTGCCCTCAACAAGTCCCAGGTTGTGCTATGGGATATCATTAGGCTGTGTCACAGTACCCATGTACTGCTGTCACGTTCCAAACACACACCACAGTGACATGTGAGGACAGATGTGCCCCAGGCATCACAGCTCATCGACAGGTAGATTCCCAGGGACCCTGTATTGCCACATGGACACTGGCATGACATGGTGCATCATGAATACACCACAGCTAAACAACCATGACCCCCACAGGTAGTGGTCCCTGTTGCCTCGGCAGGACAGACATGGACGTCTGTGACACACACACGCACAACATCAAAGTCCATGCACAAACAACGTGGATGTGGAGACTGTCTCCCATTGTGCACATGGAATCAGAGACATTGTAAACACAACATGCACACAGACTGTGGAGGGCCATCACAATTGTGGCAATGGGTCACCCTGGGACGTACATACCGTCCCACATGGGACTCAGGGGGTATGTGACATGACATACACATACACAACCGTGAAATGTGACCATGCCACATGCCCTGAAATGAACAGTTGCACACCACAGTGTTCATGTGCACAACACACCAAGGATTCTGTCCCCATGAACACGTGCACAGCCTGGGAGTGGCTGCCCCCAAGTGCCACCCAAAAAACAACATGTTGACCCCCATACACGGAACAGGTAATGCAGCCTTACATGCCTTAGGATACAGTGTGGACAGGCTGTGGTGTTGTAGGTGTGCCCCTCACTCCCTGGGAAGTATATGTGGCTGGCATATGTTCACCTGTGACAGGCATGGTGACATATGCCAGTGACTTGTACAGGGACGCGTTGAACAGCAATGGACCGATCGGTGTGCCCGGCCGGCCCATTGCATTCAATGTGAGCGGGTACGCGTTGTATCCCGGGTACGCGTTGTAGAGCAATGGACCGATCGGTGTGCCCGGCCGGCCCATTGCATTCAATGTGAGCGGGTACGCGTTGTATCCGGGTAGCGTGAGCAATGGACCGATCGGTGTGCCCGGCCGGCCCATTGCATTCAATGTGAGCGGGTACGCGTTGAACAGCAATGGACCGATCGGTGTGCCCGGCCGGCCCATTGCATTCAATGTGAGCGGGTACGCGTTGTATCCCGGGTACGCGTTGTACAGCAATGGACCGATCGGTGTGCCCGGCCGGCCCATTGCATTCAATGTGAGCGGGTACACGTTGAACAGCAATGGACCGATCGGTGTGCCCGGCCGGCCCATTGCATTCAATGTGAGCGGGTACGCGTTGAACAGCAATGGACCGATCGGTGTGCCCGGCCGGCCCATTGCATTCAATGTGAGCGGGTACGCGTTGAACAGCAATGGACCGATCGGTGTGCCCGGCCGGCCCATTGCATTCAATGTGAGCGGGTATGCGTTGAACAGCAATGGACCGATCGGTGTGCCTGGCCGGCCCATTGCATTCAATGTGAGCGGGTACGCGTTGTATCCCGGGTACGTGTTGTACAGCAATGGACCGAACGGTGCGCACACATTGGCTGGGGCCTGGCATGGCAACGGACGCGTTTTCGAAGCTCCAACGAGTCTGATGCAGTGAATTCAGTTGGCCAGCCACAACAATGTTGCAAAATCATGGGTGTCATGAAGTTGAAGATTTGAAGGATGCTGTGGGCGTGTATTAGTGCTGCTATTCCATGGATTGGTCAGATTCAGAAGATGCAAACGACTTGGACCTATCACTTTGGACACATGGGACAGTATCTGCCTCTGCAGCACACATATAATGCTGGCTGTTCCCCTGAGAGCTCACTTGCCTGCACTACATGCTCCAGGACGACATCTGCCACCAACACTGCTGCTGTTTATGCATCCTCTGGCTCCTGCAATGGCACGTACTGTGGAGAGAGCCCCAGCCTTCAGCCTTGAGGAGAACCAGGCCCTGCTGGACAGCCTCCTTCCACAGTACAGCAAGCTGTATGGGAAACCAGGGGAGCAGGTGAGTGTGCTGTCCACTGCATCACTAATTGTGCATGTTGTCTGACTAGCAGGACTTTCAGTGTGCACACCACTGGCTAGCATGCCCACTGAGTAGTTGTCACACCCCAAAGTGTGTAGTTACATGCACTGAACTGGTACAGTGCAGTAACAGTGCATTCCAACTAGGTTTACTTCCCATGCAATGATACCATGTAGTGACTGCTGGCAAACTGTTCATAGCCATTGTTGCACTGCCTGTGTACATCATATGCCCCTGTGATTGAGACATGTATATCCAACTGTGTGATGCACGTATATGTTGCATGTGTAGTAATGGCCTTTTCACTTTGTCATCCTCACAGGTTGATGCCCACCAGAAGCAGGACATCTGGCTGACCATCGCCCGGAAAGTAAGATCCGTGGGGGTCTACAGGCGCAGGATCCGCAACTGCCAAAAGAGGTGGCAGGACCTTCGTGGCTGGACCCGGAGGATCGCAAGGGTCCAGCTGAAGCTGTCGCCTCCTCGCAGGAGGGGCGGACACCGGACCCTGACCCCCCACATGCTCCGGATCCTGGCGGTGGTCTTCCCTGACCTGGATGGGCAGCTGAAGGACAGACAGCAGCAAGGAGGGGGTGAGTCCATGACTGCACTGTGCACTTTGTCTGACATGCTATGTGCCCTCCTCTGGCCTGGTTAAACTTCCACAGTACATCAGTCATGTGGTCCAGGACCCATGTCCCTCATTTGTGACATGCCCACTTCTCCTCTGATACGCATATGTGTGGCCCTTATAGTCAGGAAATTGTGTCATTTGGGGACTGTGTCATTGCATTTTGCTTTGCTCAAGGTGGGGGACAGCATTTGTTCCCGTGACTATGTTGTGCGATTCATGGGTGGGTCAATTGCTTACACAATGCCTAAGTTCTGACATGTGATCTGGGTGTAACTTTGATATGTGGTCCGCTTGCTGCTCTGACTCACCACATGTCCCTGGGGAATTTGGCACACACCCATGCTGCTGGTGGGAACAATGTTTGGGCCTCAGGAGTATGTGTATCCAGTGTGTCACACATGCTTAGCCACCTGCCTACTGTCCAGGACTCATCCCTCTTACAGGTGGAGCTGGACAGTCATGCCTACTCCAGGGCATACAATACACTCTGTACTCCCACTCCCGTGTATCATCTGGCATGTTGTGATCAGTGAAATGTACCCTCAGGTGTCTGCCTCTGTCTCATTGTGCTGTGTCTTCGTTGTCAGGACTACTGGTATGTTTATCGGTTAGGGCTCAGCATGCCATCTGAGATGTGACCATGATAGACGATACTTCTGTGACTTATAGGTGTCTGATCACTTGACTGTGCACACAGGTGTTTGCGACTGTGACTTTCAGGCAGCTGTATTTTCATTCACAGCACACTGTGAGGTGCTCATGTTCAGAGAGTTGTGTTTCATGTCCCCCATATGTCCAGTTGGTATGACGTGGACAAATAGTAGTACAGATGATGTGGTTTTTGGGGGATGGACATGTGCACTTGTCAGTCACATAACTTGCATTCCCCATGCCCTCGGATTGTGACACAGTGCAGACTGTTGTTGGCTGGCTGCCATGGCCATGTGACTTGAGACAGTAATGTATGACTTTGCACGCATTCCTGTGTCATGGCATTAAACTTCCTGGGACTGATCCTGCAGGGGAGTGACATGTGCAACATGCACCCCATTGTGGCATTGACTATCCGGACATGGGTGCATCATGGTGTCTGGTGCTGGTATGCATCACATGCATTTCTAATTAGACTCTGGCCATCCCTTTATCCGGACACCTGCACTGACTCAGTGGCAAGAGATGTGATGTGTGCATGTTCACATACTTCACCGTGTTCCCTGCAATGTCCAACAACTGTGTAGGTGGTGCATGTGTCCACACTGGGGTCTTACCATCAGACAGGCACCAGACAGATGGGTGCAAGGGCAGGAGGGGTGTGAGTCCCATGGTTGACCGTCAGACTGACAATTGGCTTCCCCGAATCTGTGTGAGGACTTTAGGCAATGTTCAACTAAGGATGCCAGGGCTTGCTCTGTAATGTGCTGTACTTACTGTGGTGTGTGCGGTCAGTGCAGGTGACTGATGTTTGTCTGTTTCCCTAATTGTTTGCAGATACATCCACGGCCACAGGAGGGGACAGCTCCACGGACCAGGAGGAGCAGCGGAGCCAGACTGGGTCAGCATCGGACGAGTGGTCAGAGGGACCCAGTGGCACGGAGGGCGAGGGGAGCCACACCGAGGAGTCCTCAGCACCATCCACCTCAGCTGGGGACCACAGCAGCTCGGAGGATGACTCCCTTGTGGAGGCGGGTCTCAGCAGCCACCAAAGGCCAGCTAGTCTGTCTGGCCCCGCCACCACCACCACCGCCCTCCCATTGGCTCCCATTCCTGAGGTCCGTGGAGGCTCCCGTGCTCGGGAGCGTGTCTCCTTCGTGCCAGGCACCGCAGCCCCTGCCCCTGTGTCCCCTGCTGCCCTGAGTGAGGAGTCTGTGTACCTCCTTCGGCAGCTCCATGTAGGGCAGACAGCAATGCTGAGTGTCCTCCATGCACACACCACTCTGTTGACACAGCTGGTGTCGTTCATGGAGGGCATCTCGACGGGTATGTCTGCCCTACAGAGGAGCAATAGGTCCATGGACTCCTCCCTGACGGCAGCAGTGTCCCTCCTCCAACAGTCCCTCACCCCTCCCACCTCTGCCCCATCCACACTTCCTGCCCCCTACCTGTCCAAAGCACATGCACACCTGCACAGTCAACCAAACACACAGACACGAGCAGCACAGACACACCCAAGAGTAAGGCAAGACGTGCACACAAGCATCCTCAGGGGACTGATACCACAGACACAGGGGATGGGGAACACACACACACACAGGCATCCACATTCACTCCGCAGTCCTCCAAATCCTCTCCCTCCAAGACCCCTTCCCTTGCCTCGCCTGCTACCCCACCTACACAGCAGATCTTCCTGTGTGACCTCGGCCTCTTCCCTCCATTCCTGCTGATCCAGCATACCAGGGGAAGAGGAAGTCCACCCACACAGAGAGGAGTGCCCCTCGCCCCCGGACACCCTCCCCCAGGCGCAGGCAGACACAGGAGCCCATTAGGAAGTCCCCCGGAGCAGGAAGAGCAAGACCCCACCACCACCACCACGCAGCTCCAGCGCCCAGTCTCTCTCCTCCATCCCCCAGGCCACCACTGCACAGGTTCCCCCGCCACACCCTGCCCCAGGTTCCCCCACACACCGATACCGCATCCCCAGACTGCTTAGGCCCTCCCCCCTGCCACTTGCTCTTCCACCCCCAACCCAGACGCTCTGCCTGTTAGTGGCACTGTTGTGGGGACCGGGTCCCCCCCTCTGTCCTGCCCACCTCATCTGCCCACCCTTCCACACCCTTGGAGTCATGCACTGCAGTGGAGTCCACAACCACCACGTCTGACTCGGGCACTGCAGTGGGTACCCAGTCCACTACATCAGTCCAGCCCACTGCAGTGGTTGCAGCACCCACACCAACTGACTTGTGTACCACAGTGGTGCCGGCCCCCCCTGAGTCAGACACCTCCACTGCAGTTGCCGGTGACACTCCTGCACCCACCACCCCTTCACTGCCTCACTCTGCCATCCCCTGATCCTGTCCCTGCGGTGCCTGGCCTGCCCCTTGTATGCCCCTCCAAGGGGGATGTCCCCCAACCGTACCAGTGCAGGCAAGCAATGTGTGACCAGTTGTCACTTCTCACCCCGTTGGTACTGTGATTTTGGACTGGCCATTGGCCTTAGTTTCTTTTGGACTTCCGTGTTTACCCTGACATTTGCTGAATAAAGCCCCTTTTTGTTTACTTTTGGGTTTTCTTTTGATGTACATGATGTGGATGAGTAGCATCCTGCATTTGCAGTTGTAATAGTGTTCACATCAGGACGAAGAAGTGTTGCAGTGATGGACTCCATGTGGTCCATGGGATATGTGTCCTGTTGTAGTCTGGATCTATGGCATCCTTTGCTACAGTCTGAGGGTGTAATGTTCAGCATTTGACACAGGGATGTCCTTTTTGCATTTGTAAATGAACATCTTTGTCTTACACTGATGCACATCTGGTGGGCTTACCACTGTTCAATGTTCCGATTTCCCTGACTGTGTGCCCAGCTCCACTGGACATGCAGTTTTGCACATCAATGTCGAAGGACTCATCTGTGTATACAGTGCAACTTGCTTGACACGTGTTTGGTGTGTGTGCAGATGACTGACGTGACACTCCCGTACCCAGGCTGATGTGAGCAGAGCCTTCTGTGTGTTGTGGTTGTTGACTCACTGACGGAGTGTTCTGCTGACATGTTTGGGTCGTGCACAGACAAGGTTTGGCACAGCGGACCTTCCACAGGAGTGGAGTGCCCTCATGGCAGTGTGTAATCTGGTGACATTGCGTGGGCCTGTGTTGTGTAAGCATGTCTGTGCGTGTTCCCTTCCCTTTTCCTACACAGGCTGTGTCCCTAGGGATGTTCCTGTTTGTGATGCTTGCTGAGTTGTTCTGTGTTCATCCAGCATCTTGGACCTGGTTTCTCTGTGATGTGGGTGCATGGCAAACTAATGTTCATGAGGTTGTCATCCCAGGTTGTCTTTGTTGTCAGTGCTGGGGATGTGGGCAAACGCAGATGGGACACATTCAGGATTCCCCTTGGCACTTGTTGTTTACACGAGTCATGTGATTTACAGTTTGTGTTAGCTTTCAGTGATTGTGACACGTTGTGTGTGTGACTGCTGCCACTGCTGAGGGTCAGAGCTGCAATGTTGGTAGTTGTGTAAGTGTGTGCTTCGTGTGTCACCCTGGCTTCTTCATTGGTGTGTGACTATGGCCAGGATCCCATTGATTGTGGTGGATTTCACATCATGCCCATGTACGGCATACTGTGCTGTGTGTCAGACATTGACGAGTCTTGTTGACTGGCCATGTGTGATGGGTTTCTGCACCTTAGGCCCCACCACCACCCCTGGTATTGTCATGGGTGCATGTGCAATGTCACCAGTCCATGTGAGCTTCACTGCTGCACATTGGTGGAGATCAGGGTGTGTGGTGTTGAGTGTGTGCAAAAGTGAGTTGTTGCACGGCCAGACCCCTACCTCCATATTGGCCTTGGCTGGCAGGCCGTGCTGATTGATTGGAGCTTGTGTAGGTGTGATGGTAGTTAGTTGCTCAGGACACATGGCTGGGGTTCACAGTGTGAACGACATCTAACATTGTCATCACAGTGGGATTATCATGCAGGCTAGTGTCAGCACAATATGGGGTCCCTGGGGGTAGTGCTGTGGTGGGTCTGTCTCTTGCTGTGTTAGTTGCTGTTCCTACAAGCTTGTGTGACATGTATAATTTGTGCTCCCTCTCATCTAACAATGCCTGATTGCCCACATAGGGGATTTGGATCCATGAGTTACTTTTGTGTGGCACTGTATGTGCATCTGTGTAATTGGTATTCAGGCCTCATCATGTGTTGTGTGGTTGCCTGGGGACACTGGCAACCCCCCTCACCTGTTGTGTTTGATGTGCAGTGTGGGTCTGCCTGTTTGTGTTTGTGCATCTGCACCACTGCATTGGCATATCTTTAGTGTGCCATTGGCTGTATGTTGTTTGGTGGGTTTCACCTGCTGTCCCTGGGACTCCTAGGTCATCAGTCAGCACAATGATCATTGTTTGTGTGTCCCATTGCTGCCATGGTATGTTATTTGTTCACCTCACATCTACAGTCTCCACAGGGTATCTCCATTTGTGTGCCCATTGGTGCAAATATGTGGGTCTGCATTATGATGGTCACTTCTGTCATTGTGTCATTGATGGATGTTGACAGTGTCAGCCCCCATGGGTGATGTTTGTCTGCACATGGCCAAAGGTATGTCTTATTTGCACTGCACTGTTTGCCTCCCCCAATCTATGTTGCTATGGGACACAAGCACTACTTTGCCACTGATGTGTTTGTTGTTCTGTGACCAGGAATCATCCATGCAGTTTGGCAGTTGCAGCTTTTTCAATGTCAACACTTACATTTTGGTCACTGTGATGATGGGGGTTTAGACCCCATTGCCACAATGTTCAAAATGTGCTTCAGCTATGGACCCCACACTTACCTTTTGGTCACTGTGATGATGGGGGTTTAGACCCCATTGCCACAATGTTCAAGATGTGCTTCAGCTATGGGCCCCACACTTACATTTTGGTCACTGTGATGATGGGGGTTTAGACCCCATTGCCACAATGTTCAAAATGTGCTTCAGCTATGGACCCCACACTTACCTTTTGGTCACTGTGATGATGGGGGTTGGACCCCATTGCCACAATGTTCAAAATGTGCTTCAGCTATGGTCCCCACACATACCTTTTGGTCACTGTGATGATGGGGGTTGGACCCCATTGCCACAGTGGTCATGGTCTGCTTGCATTGTGGGGGCCACACACATTTATGTGTGACACATGTGATAGGAGGTCACATTGTATGTTCAAAGTCATGTTCAGTGTTGTAGGCATTTGACACAGTCTACACACGCTTGTCATGGTGTTGGGGGGGATGTCTTTTTGTTGCATTCCTTGTGTTGGTGTGTGCTTGTTGTGTCATGCATTACCCATCCTATGAGTGGGGGTGTTGTTGGTGGTAGGCATCCTGCCCCCCATGGGTAGGGGTGGTGGTAGGGGTAGGCATCTAGCACCCCCTGAGTAGGGGTGGTGGTAGTGGTAGGCATCTGGCACCCCCTGAGTAGGGGTGGTAGTGGTGGTAGGCATCCAGCCCCCCATGGGTAGAGGTGGTAGTAGTGACAGGCATCCTGCCCCCCATGGGTAGGGGTGGTAGTAGTGGTAGGCATCTGGCAACCCCTGGGTAGGGGTGGTGGTAGTGGTAGGCATCTGGCACCCCCTTAGTAGGGGTGGTAGTGGTGGTAGGCATCCAGCCCCCCATGGGTAGAGGTGGTAGTAGTGACAGGCATCTAGCACCCCCTGGGTAGGGGTGATGGTAGGGGTAGGCATCTAGCACCCCTGGGTAGGGGTGGTGGTAGTGGTAGGCATCTGGCACCCCTGGGTAGGGGTGGTGGTAGTGGTAGGAATCTGGCACCCCCTGAGTAGGGGTGGTAGTGGTGGTAGGCATCCAGCCCCCCATGGGTAGAGGTGGTAGTAGTGACAGGCATCCAGCACCCCCTGGGTAGAGGTGGTGGTAGTGGTAGGCATCTGGCACCCCCTGAGTAGGGGTGGTAGTGGTGGTAGGCATCCAGCCCCCCATGGGTAGAGGTGGTAGTAGTGACAGGCATCTAGCACACCCTGGGTAGGGGTGATGGTAGGGGTAGGCATCTAGCACCCCCTGGGTAGGGGTGGTGGTAGTGGTAGGCATCTGGCACCCCTGGGTAGGGGTAGTGGTAGGCATCTGGCACCCCTGAGTAGGGGTGGTAGTGGTGGTAGGCATCCAGCCCCCCATGGGTAGAGGTGGTAGTAGTGACAGGCATCCAGCACCCCTGGGTAGAGGTGGTAGTAGTGACAGGCATCTGGCACCGCCTGGGTAGGGGTGGTGGTAGTGGTAGGCATCTGGCACCCCTGGGTAGGGGTGGTAGTGGTGGTAGGCATCCAGCCCCCATGGGTAGAGGTGGTAGTAGTGACAGGCATCCAGCAACCCCTGGGTGGAGGTGGTAGTAGTGACAGGCATCTAGCACCCCTGGGTAGGGGTGATGGTAGGGGTAGGCATCTAGCACCCCTGGGTAGGGGTGGTGGTAGTGGTAGGCATCTGGCACCCCCTGAGTAGGGGTGGTAGTGGTGGTAGGCATCCAGCCCCCCATGGGTAGAGGTGGTAGTAGTGACAGGCATCTAGCACCCCCTGGGTAGGGGTGATGGTAGGGTAGGCATCTGGCACCCCTGGGTAGGGGTGGTGGTAGTGGTAGGCATCTGGCACCCCCTGAGTAGGGGTGGTAGTGGTGGTAGGCATCCAGCCCCCCATGGGTAGAGGTGGTAGTAGTGACAGGCATCCTGCCCCCCATGGGTAAGGGTGGTAGGCATCTGGCACCCCCTGGGTAGGGGTGGTGGTAGTGGTAGGCATCTGGCACCCCCTGAGTAGGGGTGGTAGTGGTGGTAGGCATCCAGCCCCCCATGGGTAGAGGTGGTAGTAGTGACAGGCATCTAGCACACCCTGGGTAGGGGTGATGGTAGGGGTAGGCATCTAGCACCCGCTGGGTAGGGGTGGTGGTAGTGGTAGGCATCTGGCACCCCTGGGTAGGGGTGGTGGTAGTGGTAGGCATCTGGCACCCCCTGAGTAGGGGTGGTAGTGGTGGTAGGCATCCAGCCCCCCATGGGTAGAGGTGGTAGTAGTGACAGGCATCCAGCACCCCTGGGTAGAGGTGGTAGTAGTGACAGGCATCTGGCACCCCTGGGTAGGGGTGGTGGTAGTGGTAGGCATCTGGCACCCCCTGGGTAGGGGTGGTAGTGGTGGTAGGCATCCAGCTCCCCATGGGTAGAGGTGGTAGTAGTGACAGGCATCCAGCAACCCCTGGGTGGAGGTGGTAGTAGTGACAGGCATCTAGCACCCCCTGGGTAGGGGTGATGGTAGGGGTAGGCATCTAGCACCCCCTGGGTAGGGGTGGTGGTAGTGGTAGGCATCTGGCACCCCCTGAGTAGGGGTGGTAGTGGTGGTAGGCATCCAGCCCCCATGGGTAGAGGTGGTAGTTGTGACAGACATCTAGCACCCCTGGGTAGGGGTGATGGTAGGGGTAGGCATCTAGCACCCCTGGGTAGGGGTGGTGGTAGTGGTAGGCATCTGGCACCCCCTGAGTAGGGGTGGTAGTGGTGGTAGGCATCTGGCACCCCCTGAGTAGTGGTGGTAGGTATCCAGCCCCCCATGGGTAGAGGTGGTAGTAGTGACAGGCATCTAGCACCCCCTGGGTAGGGGTGATGGTAGGGGTAGGCATCTAGCACCCCCTGGGTAGGGGTGGTGGTAGTGGTAGGCATCTGGCACCCCCTGGGTAGGGGTGGTAGTGGTGGTAGGCATCCAGCCCCCCATGGGTAGAGGTGGTAGTAGTGACAGGCATCCAGCACCCCCTGGGTAGAGGTGGTAGTAGTGACAGGCATCCTGCCCCCCATGGGTAGGGGTGGTAGTAGTGACAGGCATCCTGCCCCCCATGGGTAGGGGTGGTAGTAGTGGTAGGCATCTGGCACCCCCCTGGGTAGGGGTGGTGGTAGTGGTAGGCATCTGGCACCCCTGGGTAGGGGTGGTGGTAGTGGTAGGCATCTGGCACCCCCTGGGTAGGGGTGGTGGTAGTGGTAGGCATCTGGCACCCCTGAGTAGGGGTGGTAGTGGTGGTAGGCATCCAGCCCCCCATGGGTAGAGGTGGTAGTAGTGACAGGCATCCAGCACCCCCTGGGTAGAGGTGGTAGTAGTGACAGGGTCGGGATTTGGGCAGTTGTGCGCATCGTACTTGCTCGTTCAGACGTATGTGCGAATCGGTCGGGAAACAGGCATTCGCCTGGCTTTTTTCCCGGCCGAATGGTATTAGGTGCGCCTCCGACCGGGATCGGAATCGACCCCTTAGTGTTATAGAAGATCAGAAAGAAGCTGTAGGCATTCCCTTCGTGCCACTACACGTTGGTTGATTCTAAGACTGGTCAGTAATCCTTTAAGGGTATCCAAATGTGAAACCTATTTGCCACATATATACATATATATATATATATATATATATATATATATATATATCATATCCTATCATTTATTGACAGTTCGAAATGTTAGTTTCATCATTAAAAAAATACATGAATAAAACATTGAAAACAGTTTCCAAATTAAAAAACAATAGAAGACGAGAAAAAAACACATCAAAAACACATACGACAAATCATCAAGCAGTTTTTATCACATTGCGAACAGAGCAGTGGGAGAGGTTTATCTGGGGCATGACTTTTGTACAGTAGCTAGTAATTTATATCTAATTCACCAAGCTATATACACACACTTTTGAAACAGCCAACACAATCAAGGTGGCGTCTCTTTTACATATTCTATAGGGTTCTCCTCGATTTAATACGCTAATGGATCTGCACAGGAGATCAATCTATTTGCTTCTAGGTTTATCATAAAGGGGGCAAAAGATCAGCAAATGCTCCTCGATTTCTGATATATTTTTACAGTGAAAACACCAGCCAGATCCCTGGTTTGTCTTCCCCAGTTGATGGTGAAGGCTGCTACTGGAAGTATCCCATACCTAAATTGGAGGTACAGGAACCAAGCACGTGCCAGTTGGATAAAGTCCAAGAATTCCTCAGCCTTACTTGAAGATTTGCAGAGTAAAAAAGGACTTGCTAATCTGCCTAAAGAGGTTGAATGGTCCCCAGCGACTGATAGCCGTCTCCAGGACCATTTTTTTTAACCTTAGGTACATCACCCCGGCAAATGGAATGGAGCTCACTCCAGAATTTTTCTAGGCCCAGTTCGATCCAGGCATTTTTAATCAATACTAGCCATCAAAAATTCCCCACCCCATTGGCCATGACGACTTCCTGCAGCCCTCCCTAAGATGGCACAATTCATGAGTGCTCCAAATATGGATTCAAAACGATAGGGGTCTTGACACTATCAGTGATGATATCTCACGGACATCAAGATTAAAGCGCAGTGGAACCTAAGGCGAACCCTTCCCTAAACCAAGGAGACCTCTGAAAGAATTATTTTCTGCTATACTCAAGGAGCTTGTGTTGCAATGGCCCCATAGTTCCACCCCGTAAAGTGCAGCACCTCTAGCTTGTGCCTTGTAGATTTTGACTGCTGGGCATACAGAGGACTGATCTGCTTTTTGAAAAATGACTCCAACTCTATGCTTGACTTTTAGGGTGCTCTTTAAGATCTGCGAGTCCCAGGATCCAGTTTCATCAACCTAATACCCAGATAATCAAAGTCCCGGACTCTTTCCAAAGTTTCAGATCCCACCTTAATGACCCCTCTCACCCTGCCTCTCTTAGTAAAGGTTATGTATTTGGTCTTGGACGAGTTGATTTCAAGACCAAAGTCTCTGCAAAACTGGTTGAAGCTATCAATTAGATTTTGCAGGCCCCTCCTAGTTTTGGACAACAACAAGAAAAGTGCCGGTATTTTCTCCCCTACCAAGGTAAGGGAATCTTTAAAACAATTCAATAAGTAGGTAATACAGTTGTTTATGTATAAGAGGAAAAGAGAGTATATATATATATATATATATATATACATATATATATACAGAATTCCTCTCACCTTCGGCTTTGGTGAAGAAAGCGAGCCACACCTGTATGCAGTAGTTAAACGTAGATTTATGCCGGGCACAAAAACATATGTATATATATATATTACCTACTGGCAGTGCTACATCCACTGCCTGTATGTGTGTGTGAGAGTGACTGTGTGGGTATGTGAGTGGCTATATGGCTGTGTGAGTGGGTGTGTGGATGTGTAAGTGGGTGTGTGAGTGGCTTTGTGGGTGTGTGAGTAGGTGTGTAAGTGGCTGTGTGGGTATGTGAGTGGTTTTGTGGGTGGGTGAGTGGGTGAGTGGCTGTATAGGTGTGTGAGTGGGTGTGTGAGTGCATGTGTGAGTGACTGTGTGGGTGGGTGAGTGGCTTTGTGGGTCTGTAAGGGGGTGTGTGAGTGGCGGTATGGGTGTGAGTGGTTGTGAAAGTAGTTGTGTGAGTGTGAGTGACTGCGTAGGTCTTTGAGTGGCTGTATGGGTGTGTGAGTGGGTGTGTGAGTAGTTGTGTGGGTGTGTGAGTGAGTTTATGAGTAGGTGTGTGGGTCTGTGAGTGGGTGTATGTGTTTTTTTTTATCGAGGTCTAGATCCACCCAAATCAGGGAGGATCCGGCAGATCCATGGATCCTCGTCTGCTAAATAATAACAGTTTTGGACAATTTTGCCCCTGAGGGGTTCCTCACAGACCCCTCCAGCAGTCCCAAGGGGTCAGGATACCTCTACCCTGACCCCTTCTATCGCTTTTACATTTTATTTCCCCTGCGAAGCATGTCCCGATGCACAAAATGGCAGCTGCAACTTTCCTCTAGGACTGCGCCGAGCCAGTCATTGCATTGCTGTTGGCATGTGGATCCAGGAATATGCCCGGATCCACGGAGGATCCGCTGCAGATCCATGTCTCTAGATACACATAAAACTTTTTACTTTAACAACTCCAAAACTATTGAAGAGATGTTCACCAAAATAACAAAAAGCCCTTTTCTGGACTAAGATCTAGCTCTCTGCCAAATATGGTGTAATTCCATTTAGCGGTTCAGGCTGTAGTTGTGTCTAAAATCCCTATGGGAAATTGCATGGGAAAAACATGTTTTGGGACCCCCCTTTTTCCTCGGACCCCGCTTGATGGATCACCCCGAAACTTTCCAGACAGCAGCTGAAGTAACTGACACACTTGTTTTGAACATTTCATAAAGATTCGTCAATTGGCGCCAAAGTTATTAGCAAAATAAAAACCGCTTTTCCTATGGAAACGAGATCCTAACTATAATTACCTACTGGCCACTGGAGGTAGCGCAGTAGCCACTCTGTAGTTAAAGTTAGGCTTGTCAGTTATAGGAAATCCTCAGATTTTTGCCCACTATTAACCAGTAGCAGCTGGTGGTTTTTTAAAGTGGTGCTGCATAAAGGTTCTTTCCAACTTTCACAGCATGAGACAGGCAGCCATATGATCCCAAGGTCTGAACAGTGCAATGTGAAAAAACATAAATCCTGGGACGAATCCCAGCTTCCCTGCTTGACCAAAATGTCTCATCCTAGGCAAATATTTTTAATTTCACCAAGCTTTCTTTTACTTCATTATCACATATGAGTGTACGTTAAAATACACAAGTTCAGGATGTGCTTTATACAAGAACATCTTATATTTAATAGAAAATAAAGTTGCTTAATGTATCTAAAGAAACTAGATCACATAGACATGGACACAGCAGACTTGCCTCTTACTTCAGTAACAGAAGTGTTGTTAGCCTAGGGACGCAGGAATGTTTCCAAATTCATGTTTTAAAAACTATCACTTTAAACGAGGATTTCAAGTGAATGAATGTGTGTATAAGAGCAGTAGCATTTTGTGCACAGAGCTCCACAGAAATCAAGCTGTAGTTCACATTACTTTATTCAGTTTAAAACCATCAAAGTACAAATAAAAAGAAAAACATAAGTTATAATCAGCTATACAAATTTCTAACAAACAATATCAAAACACACAAATACAGTTAAAAAAAGTTAATATGTCTAAACATTTATCATTGCCTATACCAGATATTTAAAAAGCCATAAAATAAAATTTCCTGCTTATACCAAACATTTATCAAAAAGCGGCTGATTGAGAAGACAATTGGACCAGAGGTGTCCGTTTTTAGGATTCCTTGCGCATCCTGGAAACGCAGAATCCCCAAATTCAGACATTTTGGGTGTATCCACGACCAACGCAAGGCTTTATATCCCGGGCAAAAAAACTGAATGTGGTCCACTGTTTCGGCAACTAGGTTGCAAGCAGGGCACACGCTAGAAACATGCTCTTTGCTCCATTTGCTACTAAATGCCTTCAGAGGTAAACAGCTTAGGTGGAACTTTATATAAAGGCTTTTATCTAAGGGTGGTGTGATAATGTCCAGATATAATTCAAATTGAGGGGTCAGTTTAAAGTCAAGGAACTGCTCCATTAGCCGCCCGAGTGTCCCCCTAGTTCCCTGCTGATTATATACAAAGGCCTAGTAGGTTGACTTCACAAGAGCAGTTACCGGCTTACCAATATTCTCTGGGTTCTCCCACAAAATGGATAAACCTAACTTGTTGAACCATTTGTAAATAAAACAAACCACAGAACCTTCATGACTCCACCTATTCTCAACTACCAGGTCAAAAGCAGCCCTCAAATTGACAAAAGCTACATATAGTCTCTGGTTGCTAAGCACCACGTTTCCTGTATAGAATTGCAAACTTGAACACTTGGTTCGAGGTGCTCGTTTTAGCCTGGAAACCTGCTTGGAGTGTGGACAAAGCACATTCATCATCAATCCAATTTTGCAACTTCTCTGTCTAAACCTTTCTACAGGTTGTCTATTAAACTTATAGGCCTATAATTAACCGGGTTACTCGCATTTCCCTTCTTGAACACTGGTATTATTTCTGCCCCCCTCTATGTATCAGGAACTTCGCCCCCGCAACCATTGCGTTAGATAGTGAGTTGATGTAAGTAGCCCAAACCTCCAGATGGGATTTATATAAGTCCCTGGGTATCCAATCGGGGCCAGGGTCTTTAGCTGGCTTAAGCCTTTTGATTGCCCATACAGAATCATCCAAACTGAAGAATGGTACCTCAGCAATCTCCCTATGGGTTACATCAGAGTCAGCCTCAATATGGTCACCCATTCCCTCATCTAATAGTGGAGTATTTGAACTTTCAGGGGCAAACAACATAGTAAAATGTTCAACCCATCTTTCAGACTCAATATGATAATGGTGAGCATGTTCATTATCAAGATTCCTATGTGCCAAAACTATCTATTGTCTCTAGTTCTAAGAGGATGCAGCAGATCCTGCCAATTGTTTTCCTCCCATTCCCGCCTAGCTTTAGTCAAGGCTGCCTTATACTGTAAACATGCCTCTCTAAGTTGTAATATCGATACATCTGCGCTCTTTCACAGCCTCTCTCAGCTTTACTTTGGTCAACTTGCACTCAGCATTAAACCATATAGGGTCCCTCTGGCGGGTGCACGCGAATTGACAATTTCCTTATAAAAGATATTCCGCAACTTATTGAAAAGATGTCCATGAATGTCCAAGATTGGAACTGTAGCTGCACGTGTTCTTTCATTGTCAGATAGATAAAACACAAACCAAAGATACATTTCAGCTTCTATAATTGGGTTCGCCATTACTCACGGCCAGGACACCTTCCAAAAATTATATGCTATAACAGGCCCTGGAACAGGAGTTAAATGTGTAATCCGGTTTCTTTTAAGGGCCTCTCCATACAAAAGCGTAACCTAAGGAATGTGATCACTATCAATGCGTTTTATAACTATCATATCCTCGAGAAGTTCCCAAAGATGTACATTGAGAACGACGTAATCAATTACACTTGTATAGGTGCCCCTTTTAAATGTTGGAAATCTATTCATATCCAGCTGCGGTACGTGCAGGTAACAGCGTGGGGCCCCGTGGAGGGAGGGGGCGGGGGGGTTTCAAGGGATGATGCAGAGGGGAAATTAAATAAATAATTAATTTTCCCTCGTCTTCGTCCGTCGGAATCCCCCCCAACCGGCCCCACCGCTGTTACCTGCATGGGCCGCAGCTGTATCTAAGGCCCCAGCCATCCACAATGGAAGCAGGTGAAGTGCTGTAGTCGAGAAATGAAGAAGAGGTCAAGCTGTATTTTTTTACTATAACTCACTGTTGTCTGAAACTGTATGAGATGTAACCAGGACATGCAGGCCTGAACCTCGCTTATACTGATGACATTGTATCGGGGCTCAGGGAAAAAAATATGTTTTAAGCATTCACGCAGCATACCAGTCCTGAGTTTGTTGAACTGTGTACGTCTACTAAATCCAGTGTTTCTGTTGATATGTAAACAGTTCCACAAGTAAAAGGAAAACTTTTTTTGAATTGTAAGCTCACTTCAGGGGTCAGCTAGTGCAGGTGCTCTTAGATCCAAGCCACCAGATCCATGGCTCATTAATTTGCTAGATCAGCTACTATTAGTGGAATGTGTTTTGGGCCTCTTTGATAGAGTTTTTCAAGTTTCAAGAGTAGGTTTATTTGAAAATAGCAATCAGATAACAGTACTTCGTACAGATAGTCAATAAAAATTTCATAAATAAAAGAAAGGAGATAAGGGATATTGATAATACATAATTACATTTGAGGCGATAGAGATAATACAATAAGAAATATGTATCCCTGAAAAGTAACGGGGTCTGGTTCATATTAAACTTAATACAGTACAAAAGGAGAGTACAATACTATTCAAATGTATTATCATATATCTCTTTGGTAGAGTTAATCTCCTACCTTCAAACAAAACTATGTGCACAGATCAGGGCTAGTCAGCCACTCGTGTTGTAAGGCAGGCTCTCGTCTCTCACTGACTATTGCATGGAACCTCGGGCAGTGGTTTAAATGGAAAAAAATAATTGCAGGTACTCACCAAATGGACCTGTGGAACAAGGGGTGGATTTTGGAGCGGTACAGGAGGTGGGGCTATGTTTCTAACTTTTTCAGACTTTATATGCAAGAAATCTGCATGCATTGTAAGAATGTTGAGAGGTGGACAAATAAAATCATCTCAGCAATTCTGCAGGCAGCTGCGGTCCGTGCAGGTAACAGCGGTGGGTCCGGGTGGTGGGGATTTCGAGGGACGATGAAGAGGGGAAATGAAATAAATAATTAATTTTCCCTTGTCATCGTCCGTCGGAATCCCCGCCACCAGGCCCCACCACTGTTACCTGCACGGGCCGCGGCTGTCTACAGGTAATAAATATGACTGATATCCTATGTTCAGACACACACAAAATCAACATCTGGGCTAGATGGGGCTAGCAACTCTAACTGAAACATTCAGAAACCAGTTTAAGAGTGCCAGAACGATGCATGAAGTTGAGAATGTCCTTGTTGCAAATTTCTTTGTGGCACAGTTTAAAAAAAACGAATCTGTCCACAATCACAGAATTTTGAGCTGAAGCCAGGACTCAAACCTTGTACAGTTCCAAAGTTGGCAGCTCGGGTGCATTAGGCCAATCTTCTTTGCAGCCCCTACACTGTTACCTCTCTGGTAGCTTTAGCTAGATTTTGATGCTTTAGGGATATTCACTGACACTGTTTCAATTAATGCAAATTTTACATTGTACAAGGCACATATAGCATGTAGCTTTCATTCTTTTTAAGAAAGTGTGTCACTTTACAAAAAAAACGCAGCTTCTGCGCCAATGGCAAATGAAGGACTCGTTTGCTATGGTTTACCAGAAGATGAAGGCGATCTTAATCTTCCTGCTTCCTCCTTGGGTCCGATTGAAAGTCCTGGAGCTGTGTGGTAGTCGGTCCCGTCCTAGAGCCAGCTGACGTGAACTGGATTAAGTGCTCTCAGGCGAGACCGGGAGGCACACAGGCAGTCTGACTGAACAGCAGAGGTAGACTCAGACAGCCAGAGATTGTGCTTGCAACAGCCTACACATCTCACCTTGCTGAACCTAATTAGACAACTGGAAGTATAAGAAGGCTGGCGCCCCGCAACAAGAATCATAGAGCAGGTGCTGCATTAAGTCAGTGTTATGTATACTGCTCTCTGCATGGTTCCTCCTCGGGTTGGGGGATGGTTTGAATAGACATTGCTGAGCACAACATTGCCCGCGCCAGTGCTGGGCCACTGTGAGTATCGGTACTCTCCTTTATCCTAGGAGATGTTTTGGTACTCAAGTGTAGAAAGCAAAAAAGTGCCGGTACTCAGTACCGGTGAGTACCGGCCCATTTAAAGCACTGGCCTCGGGTGAAACTGCTGTATTTCCCACTGCAAGTCACAGAGCGGAGTCGTCCCTCGCATCGTGCTCCCCAGCAGTCAGTCAGTCAGTTAGACGGAAGGCAGCGTGCCATGCAGCAGAGTAATGGAGGACAGACTGGCATGCATTAACATAAAATGGATGGCCAGCTTGCGGCGCAGACAGCTTGATGCAAATGTTTTGCTCCCAGTGATCCACCGAAGGGTTTAAAAAAAACAAGAGCAGGCACATACACGGAATAGAAAACCCTCACCAGCTGCGAATGAGCAAGCCTAGTGAGTTATATATGTTACCGTCAAAGTGTGAAATCCCGGTATTGTATAGAATGCCTAGGTAATGTATGGAATGCCTGATGGTTTTCGGCAAACTATAAAATATAAGTTTTTGGGGAAAATGTTACATACTTTTCCTAGGCATTCTATACAATTCCTAGGCATTATACAGAATGACCAGTACCATTTACACAAAGTGTTAAAAGGCCACAAGATGACATTCCTAGGCATTCGGCAAAGTGTGAAATCCCGGTATTGTATAGAATGCCTAGGGAATGTATAGAATGCCTGATGGTTTAGAGGCAAACTATGAAATATAAGTTTTTGGGGAAAATGTTACATACTTTTCCTAGGCATTGTATACAATTTCTAGGCATTATACAGAATGACCAGTACCATTTACGCAAAGTGTTAAAAGGGCACAAGATGAGAAGCCTTTATTAATTAATACGCATTTGAAAGTGAAAGCACAAAACTATTCTGTACATTACCTAGTCATTCTATTGAATGCCGGATTTCACACATTGTCGGGCGGGAATAAAATGGCGGGATTAGGCGTATTATATACTTGGCCGGCAAAGTCTACAATGCCTAGGCAATGTATAAAATATCAATCATTTCATACTTTGTCGTTCCATTCTCAGGCACTCTATACATTACCTAGCCATTCTATAGAATGCCGGAATTCACACTTTGCCGGGCGGGAATAAAATGGCGGGATTAGGGGTATTATATACTTTGCCGGCAGACAATCCGGCAAAGTATACAATGCCTAGGCAATGTATAAAATATCAATCATTTCATACTTTGACGTTCGATTTTCAGGCCTTTTCAGGCATTCTATACATTACCTAAGCATTCTATACAATGCAGGATTTCACACTTTGACGGTAACATATGTATACCATTACACATGCATCACAGAAATTGTTGAAGTTGAGACCGGCAGTGAATCCTCAATCCTCCCGAGCCCTTCGCAAATCCAATCAGTGAGAAATACATAAGAAGGGAAGCGGCAACATCCAAATGTACCCTACAAAGTCCAGCCCCTCTCACATTTACTCTGCTAGCCCCCTGCTCTCTATGATCTCTCATGCGCTTTGTGACTACGTCACTACGCCCTGTGGGCCACAGTGTCAGCGCCTAGTGACAGCCAAAATTTAGAGAACATAAAAATAGGCCACACCCTAAACCAACGTAATTGACCTGGTTTATCTATCAAGGGCGACGGAATACTCGCCTGTGCATGCGCAGGACACAGAAAATCTTGTGTATCTTTTAATATCGAGCATAGCAGCCATCATTTAGCTAAGCTACTCATGTGCTCCTACCTTCTCCTCTATAAAAAAGGGAACCAGGAGCTTTTTAGGTCCTTGTTAGAAATGGGGGTCTCTAGTTTGCAATGGTTTGCGCCTTAGTCCAAGGGACCCTTGCATCTAGTCAAGGTAAGGGAGTTACGCCTTAGACATCCCATGTGCACCCCCTTGGTAGCTTGGTATGAGCAGACAGGCTAATCTCAGAGGCAGTGTGTAAAGCATTTGTGCACACATACAGTAATACTGCGAAAACACTACAAATGAACACCACACCAGATAAAAAAATAAGTAATATTTATCTAAAATAAACAACACCAAAATTCCACAATACATATACTAAGATATCCCCAAAATAGGTGAGTCACACAAATAAAACTTGTAGCAACAAATAACTCCACCTGGAGCTGTTACTACGTCGTGGCAGATGAAAATCGAAATACGGCGCCGACTGCGAGGTGTGCATTGTTGGGCTTGGAGTCACGCAGACCCCCAAAGAACAGTACCTTGGCAAACGAGGAAAGCAAAGATGGTGCACGGCGTTGGGGAGTTGATGCTTCGTTGGCGCCGGGTGGCATTGGTTCCTTACGACCACAGGGGAGGTGATGCGTCCATTCATTATGACCCCAGTGGAGGGGAGGCCTTGGTTCCTTACTGCGATACAGGGGAGGTGAGGCGTCGGTTCCTTACTGTTGTCGGGGAGGTGAGGCGTCGGTTCCTTATTGTTGCCGGGGAGATGATGTCGCGGTGGTGGTTAGGCGTCGGTTCCTTACGACGTTGCGGTGTCAGATTCAGAAGGTCACCCACGTCAGGTATCAGCTCCGCGATGATGAAGCACCGGCGTCTATGAGGTCGGGGCTGCGGTGCGAGTTGGGGCAGTGCGTCATGAGCGTCACGAGCGGTGCCCTCTGCTCCGGTGCAGGCAGCCGCCTCGGTTATGGCTTCGGAGTCGATACAGTGCAGCGTCGGCCGGCGTCAGGGTTGCGGTGCAAGTCGGGGTGGTGCATCGTGCACTTCAAAAGCGGTGCCCACGGCTTCGTTGCAGGTCGCTGGCTGGCGATGATTGCTTTTAACATACTTAGGGGATAAACATGTTGACCTTGTTTTAAACCAACTTACACACTATGCTAACTAGGACCATTATATCATGCGGAAGCGGCGAATTTTTAAATTAGGCTAATGAGCTCAATCATTAAATAGGTTGACCCTGAGTATCACAACGCCTATTTTAAATCACTCTTTATCACCATTCTACATATTCACTTGAGCCCACACACCCCTACTTCACCAGACGGCTAAGAAAAGATCTCAAGCAAAGAGCCCCCTAGTGGGTGCCCGTCGGGCATTACAGCGCCGGCACGAGGAGCAGCTAGTCCAATGATGAAGCATGACACCCATTTGGGTGTGTGAGGGCCCGTGCTCTTATTGGAGCACATTCCTTCTCCTGGAACTCTAGTCTTCTACCTTTCCTGTTTTGAGGAACTGCACACCCCTTTCCCTATACTCACACCTTCTGCCTCACCTCTCCTGAATGGTAAAGCCCCGCCCATTACGCTCCAACACACCAGCCCCAGCTGCTATTAACTTTTTTTCCAGACCTATACCTCTTTCTAGATTGGTGGAGAATGGAAAGTTTCGGGGTGATTGGCCAGGGGGGTGCAAAGATAAAAGGGGAGTCGTAAAGTAGGTTTGGGAACCAATGCATTTTCCATAGACATTGCACTCACTTGCATAGCGCAAAAATGGCTGAACAGATTTTAATGAAATGTGACATGGAGATACATTAGGCTGTGTAGATGATCCTTTTTGATGTTTAAAGGAATTGTAGATAAGTTATAAGGCATAAAAACATAGTGATATCTGTTGTCCCAGTAGTACTGGGGTACATGGGGTTGACAAAACAGAATATAATTGGTTAATAGAAGCCTTTCCAAAATGAAATGGCAGCCATCTTATTTAGATCATACTTAGACTGTGTTCTGTATTACATAGCAAATACCACACATTACTTATGCGGTACAGTACAGCAAGTCTGGGCTTTCTTGCCCAGACTTGTTTTTATTCCCCTGTGCCTAACTTGCTTTCTTGCCCAGACTTGTTTATTTTCCCCCTGTGCCTAACTTGCTTTCTTGCCCAGACTTGTTTTTATTCCCTTATCCCCCTGTGCCTAACTTGCTTTCTTGCCCAGACTTGTTTTTATTCCCCTGTGCCTAACTTGCTTTCTTGCCCAGACTTGTTTTTATTCCCCTGTGCCTAACTTGCTTTCTTGCCCAGACTTGTTTTTATTCCCCTGTGCCTAACTTGCTTTCTTGCCCAGACTTGTTTTTATCCCCCTGTGCCTAACTTGCTTTCTTGCCCAGACTTGTTTTTATTCCCCTGTGCCTAACTTGCTTTCTTGCCCAGACTTGATTTTATCCCCCTGTGCCTAACTTGCTTTCTTGCCCAGACTTGTTTTTATTCCTCTGTGCCTGTACTTGCTTTCTTGCCCAGACTTGTTTTTATCCCCCTGTGCCTAACTTGCTTTCTTGCCCAGACTTGTTTTTATTCCTCTGTGCCTGTACTTGTTTTCTTGCCTAAACTTGTTTTTCCTTCCTGTGCCCAGTTCTCCCGCGGCCCCCGCCTGTTTTTCCCGCCGCTGTGTCCCTGCGGCCCCGCCCCCCTGCAATCTCATTCGCCGCCCCGCTCCCGCCTCCCAGCTGCTCCTCCCTCCCACATCCCCTCATATTGAGGCCGCGCAGCTCCCGGTCAACAAGAGGATAACCTTCAAACTCCTCACCCACGCACACAAGGCACTCCACAACACCGGACCAACGTACCTCAACAGACGACTCAGCTTCTACACCCCCACCCGCCAGCTCCGCTCCGCCGACCTCGCCCTCGCCACTGTCCCCCGCTTCCGAAGAGCGACCTCCGGTGGCAGATCGTTCTCCCACCTCGCCGCCAAGACCTGGAACACCCTCCCCATCCACCTACGGCAGACCCAAGACCTGCTGACCTTCAGAAAACTCCTCAAGACCTGGCTTTTCGAGCAGTAGCAGCATTCCCCACCCCAGCGCCTTGAGACCCTCACGGGTGAGTAGTGCGCTTTACAAATGATATGATTGATTGATTGATTGAATAAATAAGCCACTATATCAATCTGTGTACTGGTAGGAGAAAATAGTTTTAAAGGATTTTAACACTTAAAGGTTTTTTTACCCAGTACTGCGGTAGTATCTAGGAAGTACTGTGGCACCAGAAAAATGAGTTAAAAAATTCAAAATACTAAATTAAATTAAACATAATATAGGGTAAATTAAGTTAAACATAATATAGGGTGGCTCTTGAAAGAGCCTTTGACTGTTTGTAAAAGTAAATAAACTCAGATATGTTGGATAAGCCATCATTTCAGATTTGAAAGGAAGATATGGTTTTCATAGGTGGTAAAATGGACACCATCTGGCCGATGTAGTGCTGCGTCTGAAAATTTTATATTGAAATGAAAAATAGAGGACATTCTGTGATCTTGCAGGAATACAGACACTGTCTTGTTTACATGTCTACATCTTTTTTCTAACTTTACAGCATTTAAAGAAGACCTCTTCCACTTTTGTCTCTGACAAAAGTTGGAAAACACAAAATGTGTGTTGGAAAAACAGACATAAACTTTGAAAATGTGTACTTCATTTCTATTTCTAGACTTACTCCTGTTAAGTGGTCGGTATCATTTCCACCATAGTGGATGATCATAAAGTGCTGATGTTCGCATTCACTCACAGAGGAAAGTAGAGGGAGTAACTGATGCCATCTCAAACCTTTTTACCCAATTCAAGTAATCTCTTCTCCTTTCAAACCTAAATTACCTTCCAAATATGCTTTTTTTGCATGTACTCTGGCCCAAAAAAATAAAACTGTAATCAACAACCCAAACACAAAACCATCCTGCTCCAGCATTCACATACAACAATAAATAACAGTCACCCAGACAAACAAATGTATGCAGTTGTACATCATTGCCCCATACTAAATAACTTTACATTCACAAATTTTGGCAGGGGGACATTGATTGGCTCACATCAACTTTGGGCTACACAGATAGCCCAATACTACCAAGTTTTACAATGATGTCCCTACGAAACTAGACTGCTGTTATGAAGTTTCTCATGTACTAGAATGCCTTCTAAAAGCACCCATTTCTGGTCACATGAAAACTAATATTCAGCTACATAAAACGCAATAAACAAAGAAAGCATAATAAGATTGGATGCTCACTCAAACACAACTATACAAATAGCCTAGACCTACTAAATACATATTTTAGATCACATGACAGTGAACACCAATAGACAATTAGATAATATATACAATGAAGACGTTTTCCATAATCTCATTGGTTTATAGTTGTAATTGGGCTATAAACACAGCCCAATACTACCAAATAGCTGCAACAACTATTACCTTTCCGGTGACTGTTGGAAAGCAATACAACTCTACTTCATCTACATAAATATTACACAGAATTTGGATTACAAATCTTATCACTTCCATCAACATATTTCTACATAAAACAGGTATGGAGCTTGATTTAATATTGTTTCAAACTAAATAATGGAAATACTTTACAAATTGTTACCTACTATATTACAACCGTAACTAATAAAAAATACATTTCTTTGATATGTTTCTTCTGCCTGATCTCCTCACATTGAAGAAAATGCCTACAAAACAATACCCCAAGAAGAAAAAATGGATATTGTACAACAGTGAGCCCAAAATTAAACATATGCAAAATGGAGGAAAAAAGATGCTTAGTGAAAACCAATACAACTGGTAAGAGTACTGCAGAAATATATACTATTTCAAAACATCATTATTCTACTAGACATAAGGTTAGTGGTAAACAGTTACCTAACAAACATCTAGGCACACTTATCCATTGCAAAAAAAGATGTGCTGCACCTTCCAAAAAAAACTTTCACTTTTACAAGAAGACACAAGATTAGGACTAAAATAGCAAAGCATTACAAAACTTGTGTCCTCAAAAATCTCCTTCGAACACTTCCATTCACAAAGGAAAAAAGGAGACATTGATACACAAATAGCAAAGCATTACAAAACTCGTGTCCTCAAAAATCTCCTTCAAACACTTCCATTCACAAAGGAAACAAGCATTGGCATAGCCAATAGGTCTCGCCTTTGGGGCCTTATAAGTGTTTAGCCAGAGCTATTGACTTTGCCAATGTCTTCAAGCTGTGCTGTAGAGAAGTGTGGCTGCTGTGCGGCATGCTGAAAAGTTATAATAAAAAAGTGTCAGAAGCATTTTTGTTACTTTATATATGACCCAGAAGGCATTATGTAAAACTGAACGACCATATTAAAAAAGTATTTACAATAAAAAATGTCCTCAGTTTTCTTTTGTTCTTGCAATGCTGGCAACTTGTTTCTGCCTATTGCAATGGTTGTTTGTTAAAGCTTTTTTTTGAGGGGCATAAACAATCGGAGGGTGAAGGTTGGGAACTAGTACCTGTATTATAACATTAGCAGCGGCCAGACGCTAGGGGAGAATCAACCGATGCCAGATTCCGAGAGCAGGCTGAGGTGGTGCTGAGTGATGCGGAGGTGGTAGTGGTGGTGGTGGTGACTGTTGCGGAGACGATGCTGAGGTGATGCTGAATGATACTCAGGTGTTGCTGAGTGATACTGCTGTGGTACTGAGTGATACTGCTGTGGTGCTGAGTGATGCTGCGGCGGCGCTGAGTGATGCTGCGGCGGCACTGAGTGATGCTGCGGCGGCGCTGAGTGATGCTGCGGCGGCGCTGAGTGATGCTGCGGCGGCGCTGAGTGATGCGGCGGCGCTGAGTGATGCTGCTGCTGCGCTGAGTGATGCTGCGGCGGCGCTGAGTGATGCTGCGGCGGCGCTGAGTGATGCTGCGGCGGCGCTGAGTGATGCTGCGGCGGCACTGAGTGATGCTGCGGCGGCGCTGAGTGATGCTGTGGCGGCGCTGAGTGATGCTGTGGCGGCGCTGAGTGATGCTGTGGCGGCGCTGAGTGATGCTGTGGCGGTGCTGAGTGATGCTGTGGCGGCGCTGAGTGATGCTGTGGCGGCCCTGAGTGATGCTGTTGCGGCCCTGAGTGATGCTGTGGCGGCCCTGAGCGATGCTGTGGCGGCCCTGAGCGATGCTGTGGCGGCCCTGAGCGATGCTGTGGCGGCACTGAGCGATGCTGTGGCGGCGCTGAGCGATGCTGTGGCGGTGCTGGCGCTGAGCGATGCTGTTGTGGCGCTAAGTGATGCTGTGGTTGTGCTGAGTAATGCTGTGGTTGTGCTGAGTGATGCTGTGGTTTCACTGAGTGATGCTGTGATGGCGTTGAGTGATGCTGTGATGGCGTTGAGTGATGCTGTGATGGCGTTGAGTGATGCTGTGCTGGCGTTGAGTGATGCTGTGCTGGCGTTGAGAGATGCTGTGCTGGCTCTGAGTGATGCTGTGATGGCGTTGAGAGATGCTGTAATGGCGTTGAGAGATGCTGTGATGGCGTTGAGAGATGCTGTGATGGCGTTGAGAGATGCTGTGATGGCGTTGAGAGATGCTGTGATGGCGTTGAGAGATGTTGTGTTGGTGCTGAGTGATGCTGTGCTGGCTCTGATTGATGCTGTGCTGGCTCTGATTGATGCTGTGGTTGCACTGAGTGATGCTGTGGTTGCGCTGAGTGATGCTGTGGTGTTGCCGAGTGAGAGATAGAGTGAAGATATAATGCCCAATTAGAGAGGGTGGTGAGAGAGAAAGGGTGTACATAGAATAAAGAGTGGAGCGGGATAGAGAGAGAGAGAGAAAGAAGGGGAGAGAGAGTGAATGAAGGAGTTTGAAAGAGAAACCGATAAAGGGGTGAGAGAGAATGAAAGGCTAAAAAAGATAGAGAGGGGAGAGTTAATTAAGTAGAGAGAGAATTAGAGAGGGGAGAGGGAGAGAGACAATAAGAGTGGGGGGTGTGGAGTTTAAATAGAGTGAAGAAGTGACGCGGAAAAAGTAACCTTAAATATAACTTTGTGCTTTGCGCGAATAAATATATTTTTTTTAAAACTGAGAGACAAAAATACTGGTAATTAGGCTGTGACTCCCAATATAAAACAAATAGTGATATAAGGTGAAATCAACCCACCGAAGCAATATTTCTAACTAGACAAAAAAAAGCTTGCATTTCAATGCTAATCGCTGTTGTTTTTCATGTGACTGTAGTCCAGGGCCCTCAGTTGGTAATGTGAGCTGCTGCTGCGATTGAAACATCAGAGTCAGAGAGTTAATGAGCCATGAAGAGGAAATGAAGAGATAGGAAACCCAGATGGCAGCTGCGCGTGCACGCCATTGTGAACTCAAGCTGGTCGCCAGCCGAAAGCCAGTGTTTGCACTTCCAAAACCCGCTTACTAAAACTCTCGGCCAGACCAGCGCAAGCGCTGGGGCAGGCCGAGACCTAATGAAGGCGTCCGACTGTAAAGCAAACGGTGCTCATGTAAAGCGTTCTGATACTTTAGGTTCGAGTTCGCACTATACAAAACCGCAAAAAAAAAATCTTAATCAGAAGTTAGGGCTTGGTGTGACATGCCCCCACCCTGGTGTTTTATGTGGATGAAATATGGCGGCCGATCCCACGCTGCGGGATGCCCTCAACCCCTGTCTGAGAACCTAATTGAATCACACAGCTTCGGGAACCTCCTGAAATGTAGATTATTCGAATTTTCTTTTTAAATTAACTTTCGGAGTCTCAGGGTTCGTGATCGCAGAACATCAGCTGCGGGCACCCACCCTATCTGATGGGACCGTCCGCCCCACGCCGCGTTTCTTCAGATTCTGCTGTGTTCTTACCTCCTCCTGCACTCGGGAGTAACGAAGGTTAATCACAGCTCGTCATAAAACTCTAAAATAAATACATTGTCACTCCCGTAATTTCATTTGCACAAGAAAATAAACTCCCATGCCTTTTAGGCACAGTGCATAGAGCCTTAATCATTCTGGCCCCAGCTTTGTGTTGTAAAGTTGATCCCCTCGATGACCCTAAATTCATAATTCTAAAATACCGGCTGGTGTGGGTCAGCAGAATATTTTTTTCGGGTTCAAGTCGCAATATCCTGACATTTCTTTCCATATCGTATCAGAGGTGAATGCAATCCGATAAAATTTAGGGAGCCGGCGTCAAGACCTGTCTCTCCCACTGTAGCGCTGGCAGGTTGTGTTGCCACCTCGCTTCCTATATAGGCCCATTATATTTTGTAGCGCCAAGACGCCCTTGTCAGTCGCACAATGCAAATTCCAAACAGTATTAAGTAAGAGTGGGCGAAATGTAAATCCCCCCTACAGATTTATTCAAATTTTGTCACACTTCACACTTTGAATTTTGTGAAGTTTTGAAAACGTGTCAAAATGTGGCCTGGGGTAGAAAACTCACGCAAAAAATGATTTCCAAAATTAACCTGAAAAATAGTTTTATCAAGAAAATGAATTTACCAAAAGCCATTTTTAGTTGACATTGGCTATATCAAAACCTACTTTTTCAGGATTTTTATCGTCATTTTTGCAAATTTCGAGGCATTTGCAAAGGTTCGGAAAAAACAATGTGGTTTTTTTTTCTCGTTTTTTTTTTCATTTCAAAATACTTTATTGATTTCACAAGGTATACAGAAAGCATACATCAGAGTAACATAGTGTAACACAGGCAAGGTTTACATGTGTAATCATCGATTGGGGGTAGTGCGCCTGTGTGCATACCATGAGCTAATCTCCGCGAACATTGATAGAAGGAAAGAGGATAGGCAAAAGAAAGGAAGAAGGAGAGAGAAGAGAATAGAGGGGAAGGAAGAGCAACGGCTAGGCGGGCTATAACAATGCTTTGCATTTCTATGCATATGCTGGCACAAGGGCAGCCAGTATTGGCATCTTTACATAGTATAACAGCTTGGTACAGGTAACAATGAGCATTACACTTAAATGCACTTATTTCAGGTGGAACGACATATAGGTCTCAGGAAAAACAATGTTTGAGGAAAAAAAACTTTATAGATTTGAACAGCTCTTGAAGGAAGGTGGTCCATTGAGAGGGCAGTAGTTGAGAGAACACAGTGACAAAGTTGGCGACCATGTCGTGGTCTGTGTGGAGGCTAGGTAGAAAAGGGGCAGAATCGGTGAGCCTTTTGATCCCTGGCTAAGGTTACCATATAACCCCATGTCACAGGGCCTTAATGTTCCAGTCCTGGAGTTTTATTTCAGAAATGATTGTTATGGAGTGTATTCATTACTGTAGATAATCTGACATTAGGGAGCACTACAACTCCCAGAATGCATTTTATTGTTACATAGAAGTTCCGGCTGGAGCACTGCGTCTCTGATGAGATGGCGTCGTCTTGTAACTTTGTGCCTCCAAACTCAGTGTATGCAGTTGCTATGATCGGTGACGTCACGTGGGAACCCTGCCTTTGATTGACTTGCATAAGACTGAACAAACCTGCTTCGGCGTCGGGACTCGGGCGGAAGGAGAGGCAGAGACGGCAGTTTCACTTCCTTCTCGGGATTAGGCAGCTCTTGTGCCCCACGCCCGGGAGAGACCGAAGTAGTTAAAAGCCAGAGGGCCGTGTCGCAGGAAGTGGAGTAAATGAGAGGCGATGTGTGTGTGTGTGTGTGTGTGTGTTGAGATCACATGATGTTGCAGCGGCTCCCGCTGACTGTACCTTCTGTCTGACACTTCTCGTAGGCTGGCATCGGGATACCACGCCTGCGGAGCCAGGGCTGTGTAGAGTTACTGATCTCCGGCTTTCATCAGCAGCTGAACTGCCGTAAGTACATCTCTCAAGTGCAAAGGTTTAAGAATCTCTACAGTTTGTTGTGGGGTGGGTGGAGGGATCTTTCTCTGATCGAAGTTTGGCAAAGTGGAAACCTAGATTGGCGGTTGCTTCCACTAATGTTTGTGGACATGAAATGTACTTTGAACATTTCGGGAAGCAGTACGAAAAGAGGTTTTCTTTTAATCCTTGCTGTTCTAAAACAAGCATTTGAAGGCACGAGCGGGGAGAAGGTGGGGGCGACGCGAGTGGTGCGCGCCACAGCGAGCGATCTGCGCGCGCCACAGCGAGACATCTGTTTTGCATTATCGGGCACGATAATGCAAAACAGATGTCGGCCCTGCGCGCGTAACCGCAGGAAAAAGGCCAAGACGCACGAGCGTCTGGTCAGCTTTCCAAACCCCCTTACTAAAAGTCTCACAAGCAGCGCATGCGCTGCTCTAGGCTCGACCTAAAAAAGGAGACATTGATACACAAACTATATGGCCAATCTATTGTGGACACAGCATTTGTTGTGAAAAGAAAATTTTTCATTTTAATCATGAATCGCATGAAAAGCCTGGCCTAATTTTAACTTATAAAATACATAAATTATGTCAAACTAAACTAAGTAGACTCAACTTGTGTAACATTTTCCAAGGCACTTGAAGGCATACATCAAGCACTCAACATACTTTCATGAGAAGAGCTACCATCAACAGAAAAATTGTGTCCTCTCAGTCGCAAATGAATGTTGGTGTTATGAAGTTCTATATGGGAATGTAGTAGGAACAGACTAAAAAAACAAAATGAGAAATTACTAAATCATGATTTGCATGAGGAAAAACTACAAAAACCAGTATAAGACACTCTATGACACACCATGCCACTCCACTCCACTCTATGGCACTCCACACAACTCCACTCTCACGCTACTTTACTCCCCTCCACTCTATGCCCCTCCACTCCACACCACTTACCCCATTCCATCTACCCCACTCTGCTCCAATCTACCCAATGCACTCCACTCTACCCTAATCTACTTAAGTCCAATGTATCCCACTCCACTTCCCTACAATCTACTCTACTCAGGTCTACCACACTCCACTCTGCCCAAATTACCCCACTCCAAACTACCCTACTCCACTCTACCCCAATCTACCCACTCACCTCTACTCCAATCTATGCCACTCCACTCAATCAACCTCACTCCACCCCAATCTACTCCACTCAACACCATTCCAATCCACCCCACTCCAATATACCCCAATCCACCACACTCCTCTCCAATCCAACCCACTCCTCTCCAATCTACCCTACTCCACTCCAATCTACCCCAGTCTACCCTACTCCTCTCCATTGTACTTGACTCCACTCCAATTTACTCCAATCCCCCCAATCTTCCCCACTCCAATCTACCCCACTCCACCCTAATCTAGACAATTCCATTCTAATCTACCCGCCACTCCAATCTACCCCACTCCAGTCCACTCAACCCCAATCCACACCACCTCAATCTACCACAATCTACTCCATTCCAGTCTACCACAATCTACCCCATTTCACTCCAATCTGCCCCACTCCACTTCAATCTGACCCACTGCAATTCACCCAATATACTCCGCTCTATCCCATTCCACTTTATCCCAATCTACCCCACTCCACTCTCACACAATCTAGCCCACTCCACGTTAGTCTACGCCACTCCAATCTACCCCACTTCATTCCAATCTACCCCACTCCACTCATACCCACTCCACCCCAATCTACCTCAATCCACTGCAGTCCACCCCATTCCAATCTGCCCCAAGCTACCCCACTCCACTTCACTCCAATCTACTACACTACACTCTATCTCACTCGTCTATCCCACTCCACTCCAATCTACCCCACCCCACTCAGTTTAACCCCCTCTACCCAATCCACTCCAGTCTACCCACTCTACTCCAATCTTCCCCACTCCACTCTACCCCACTCCACTCCAGTGTTCCTCACTCCACCCCAATTTACCCCACTCCACCCCAATCTACACCAGTCTTCCCTACTCCAGTCTACCCCACAACCACTCCAGCGTATCCCACAACCACTCCAATCTATCCCACAACCACTCCAGTGTACCCACTCCACCCCATTTTATCCCACTCCACTCAAATATACCCCAATCTACCCAACTCCACTCTAATATACATAAATCTATCCCATCCCGCTGCAATGTACCCAATTCCACTCCACCCCAATCTACCCCACTCCACTCTAATCTATGCCACCCCATACCAATCTATTCCACTCCAGTCTACCCTGTCCAATCCACTCAATCTAACCCACTCTATCAACTCCACTCCAATCTAACCCACTCCACTCTACCACAATCTATCCCACGCCACTCCAATCTACCCCACTCCAGTGTACTCCATTGTACCCCACTCCACTCCAATCTACCCGATTCCACTCAACTTTACTCAACTCCACTCTAATCTACCCCACTCCACTTCAGTCTACCTTACTCCATACCAATCTACCCCACTCCACCTCAAACTACCCCACTCCAATCTACTCCACTCAAATCTACCCCACTCCAATCTACCCCATTCCACTCTACCACAATCTACCCCACTCCACTCCCCTTCAGCCTACCCCACTCCACTCCAATCTCCACTCTATCCCTCCCACTCCAATCTACCAATCTACCCCATTCCACTTCAATCTACCCCACTCCACTCCAATCTAACCCACTCTACTCCACTCTACTCCATTCCAATCTACCCCACTCAATTCCACCACAATGTACCCGACTCCACTCCAGTCTGCCCTACTCCAATCCTCCCATCTACCCCACTTCACTCCAGTCTACCCCAATTAACCTCACTCCACTCCTATTTACCCCACTCTACTCAAATCTACTCCAAGCTACCCCACGCAATTCCAGTCTACCCAACTCCAATTGACCCAATCTACCCCACAATTTACCCCACTTCACTCCACTCCAATGTACCCCACCCTAATCTACCAGATTCCACTCCAATGTACCCCACTCCACTCCAATGTACCCCAAACCACCCTGACTCCACTCCAATGTACCCCTTTCAAATCTACCCCACTCCACTCTAGTTTACCTCCACTCCAGTCTACCCCACTCCACCCCAATCTACCCCACTCTACTCCACTACAATCTCCCCCACTCCACTCTACCCCAGTCTACCCTGCTCCACCCTACCCCACTCCACTCTACCCCAGTATAGCCCACTCCACTCTTATCCAATCTACCCCACCCCATGTCACTAACTATTAACCACGCTAAACAGCAGCCACACTCGGGCACAACATTGATAAAACACATTGCCAAAGCCAATCGCCCTTGAATAGGCGCGACCTATTGGCTTTGCCAATGCTTATTAGCTGTAGCAATTTTAGAATTGCAGTTTGTGAATAACAATGGCTTACTCTTTTGTGAGAGGGTGCGCGTTCCTCCCTAAACTCCTCCCTTAGCCCCCACATTTACTCATAAGCGTGCCACATTTTCCAGCCACTTAGCTCTTGAGTTATGAGCAAATGTTATTTATTTATTTTTTAGTTAAACTTTTTTTTATTGCAAGCCTTTGGCTGGCAAGAGTAACTCACATCATGTTTTCTTTTTTCTTGGCTTTATTTTTTGACGTTTCCAATAACAAAATTAAACTTTAACCATCATATTAGCTTGTCAAAACCAGACCTATTGGCTTTTCCACTGCTTGTTTTATTTGTGGGGAAACTGTCGGTGACAGATCTCAAAGAATTGCTCATCGGAAAAGTCCCTGGAAACCTAATACCTGGAGAAGATGGAGAACGGAGCAATGGAAGTTACACACATGCAGAGGAGGCATTTCCAAGGCTTTGCTAACTGGAAGCTTTCCCAGCTACTATTTAATTGTTTATTTATGTGAGTTGTAAAGTGCATGGCTACCTAAAGAAGGTTTTCGGGCGCTAGCCTCCTGACTAAAACCAGCATTCTCAAGAGCCAAGGATAACTTATGTGGGAACATCCATGTTTTGAGCAATTTGGGGAAAGCTGTCTATCAGTGTTTGTGGGAAGGTGTTCCACAACTTTGGTCCCAGTTGCGCAAATGCCCGTCCACCTTGACGGGTTCTCTTAAGTCTAGGAACCACTTCCAGCTCCTGGTGGCTAGGGCAAAGCAAGCGTTTGGGTGTATAAAAGGCACTAAAGGTCTCAGATACATGGGACCTGTGTTGGAAAGGCACTTATGCATATACCATAAGGCTTTGAATTGAACCCGACGTTCAATTGGCACCCAGTGAGGATTATGTACCATACTGGCTGAATCTGGATGGGCGAAGGAGAAGATGTGATCATGCATTTTGTATGGTCTGAAGCAGTTTGAGGAGAGATTTTGCAGCACCCTGGTATAAGACATTACCGTAGTGCAGCCTGGAGATTACCAGGGCCTAGATTACAATTCTTAGAGCAGAAACCGAGAGTCATATCAAGAGTTTCCTTACTCACTTAAGGATGCCAAAACAAGTGACAGCTACTTTACTATTCTACAGAGCCTTTAGGTCATGTAAGCACTCCCAGGTCCCAATAGATAGAGTTCTATAAAAGTTCATGAGACTTGAGAGAAGGTGTCTGGCAACTGTAGTTGTTACGACTCTCTGACTTTCATATCAGTTTGCACCAGAACTTGTTTCCTCACCTTTATTGTTTTTCTCCTCCTCAGTTCCCCTTGGCCCTTCGCGTTAAGTCCCCCATTGGATGCTTTGATAGTTTCCTACAGACCTCCTTTCATTTGTGCCATATTGCTTGGCCTCTCAGCATCAATGAGCATTTTTCTAAAGTGTTGCGTAAACTACAACTCCAGCGTAGTTCTACAAGGTTTGCTTTCCCATCCATGGGTGACACAGCTGAACTTAGTTCAATGCACTGGTGCAGAATGTGAAGGACAGGTTATTGTAGTCCCACAGAACCCCAAACAGTACATAGCTGAAGTGAAGTCATTGCTTTTGGGTTACTAACAATCCCTGAAAATGATCAGGGGCACTGAGGTAACAATGAACCTATTTTGCTCCTCACAATATCACACACAGCATGAAAAAGAACAGATACTTTTAACCAAAAGTATTTATTACAACAGGGCGAACCTGTTTCTCAGTACACCTAAAATAGTCACACAGGATATCATAAAAATTGCACGAATTTATATTGTAAACAGCTTAGGACCTATGGTGGCAGCTGAAGTAAGTAAAAATGGTTTTAAATGTATGTTGTATGTGTGCTTGCGGATGAGAGTGTGGTTAAGTGAGAGAGATTGTGCGTATGTGTGAGAAATTGTTGCTGTATGTGTAAGCATGTGTTTGTGAGTGAATGTAAGTAAGAGAAAAGTGAAAGGTATTGAGTGAGGTTGAGGCCCAGATTTACTATTCTTTGATGCAAGACATTGCTGCATTAAAGTTAATGCGCTGACTTGCTTCAAAGGGGGAGAGAAAATGTGCCACTTCTATAAGATATGATGCATTTTTTCTCTCCCTGTGCACTGGCACACTTTTGGCAGCCATGAGCCAACACACATAACCTTTTCTCAGAGTGCAAAGTGTATGTATTCTCTGAAGCATAGGTTTTATCCTGAGAGGGACCCCTGTATTTTAAGGCTTTTCCCAATTTGAATGTGTTCGGGAAAAACAAGAAGAAATGAAGAAATATCTTGCATAAGATTTTAGTGCAAATTCCTGTCTACCAATGTTTGTAGATAGGGATTTGCGTCAAAACCCATAGGTGGTTACATGGGAACACCTATGCACCATCCATGGAACGCCCCCTTGATACAAAATAATGCAAAGCAGCACATAGCGCAACTTTGTGTTACTTTGTGATACTATCCAACACAAATCGTCAGTTGTAATATTATGGTCATGTGACATGCCTTACTTGAAAATCATGGTCAGGGGTCATGTGATGTCACTTCCAGTGCTGTCATTAAGGTTAACAGGTATGTGATGCCACTTTCACTACCCTTAACATTTTGGTGAATCGAGATCCACAATGTTTATTCATCTCTAAATGAAGCCACACATCCAGGGTGCAAATTACAGCTGAGACTGTGGCTATCCTTAAAAGACTACATGTGGGAGAAATATGCAGTTTCCACTCTAGAGGCCTTCTTGAAGCACTGTGTGCTGTGACTAAAACAAGTCACATGCATTGTCAGGAGGGAATCTTAGTAAGATATGGATAAGGAGAGAATTTCTTGTTTTCCACATAAAGCAAGGGCATGTGACTCTCTTTTCTATATCTAATTCAGTACTAAGATGCTTGTAACCACTGACCCATATTTGGTACAGTCACCAGCACCACCCTAAAGCAGTCCTTTTAAGCAGGAGAGACCAGGTCATACTTGTATCCAATATACATTATAGTTTAGCTTCATCATTTGTAAATGCAGATATGAGTTACTTTGTGACAAAAACACACTATATTCAATCTACAGCTCTCCTCTGTGCAGTGGTGGTACGCAGAATGGTTGGGCCACCCTACACAATGCAGTGAGAGGCCCACAAGTCTCACTTACCTGACAGATATTCATAAGTCTAAGGATGAATGGGAAGCCCCTGCCTCCCCGGTCCACAGGGGTTGCAGAGACCAGCATTACCCCTTCAGAGGTGCTCCTCATTCCAGTCATGACATTTTGAGCTGTAAGGGACCAGCATTACCCCCTTGGGACGTGCTCCTCATTCCACTCTTTACATTCTGAGCTGGCCTTACCCTAAAGACAGACATTTGTGCAAGCTTTCTACATCTTTTTTTTTTACTATGCTCAGCTTAGTCCCCTTTCTTTTTGTATAAAGACCCATCTCCCGCTCAACCAACTTGCTTGTTTTCTGTCGCTCAGGTGGACCTCTCTAGATAAGCTTTACATATTGTTAAAAATGCAAAAAGTGATGAATGCAATGCTTGAATTAATCTCAGCCACTTGTAATTAATCGGGCCGCAACCCAGTCCATCGTTATGTGTGACACCCTAAGTAGGACGAGTATGCCCAGATGTGGGTCCCGTGCACACTGTGCCGCTGGAGCCAAGCTAAACCCGACTGATGAGCCCTAATAATAGTGAAAGCCAGGGGCGGCTCCTCTATGTGGGAGGAGGAGCGTCGCCCCACTGCTTTCTCGCAGTGCGAGAAGCAGTAACATAAAATGGTATAAATAATATAAATATAATTTTATGTTACTGCTTCTCGCACTGCGAGAAAGCACAAGGGTTTGGTTGGGGGCAGGTTTTGGTTCCGGTCCTGCAACAGGGCAGGGGAAGAGTGGCTAGCCCAACGTTGTGGGCCCTGACTGTTTAGTCGGCCCTCTGGGGCCGACCAAACCAGTCATATGCACTCTGCCATTTTCTCATAGCCTCCCCATAGGCGCCTGGCTGGGCGCTGTCCCCACCAATCACAACGCTGCCATTGCAGCATTGTGATTGGCTTAGGGGAGGGGAGGGAGGCTGCCTGCTTCCTACAAGGAGCAGAGAAGCAGAGATGACGCGGGACTGGATCAGGCAGGCTAAAGTAAGTTATTTTCTTTAAAATTAAAATTAAACCTTCTCCCCCCCCCCCGCGACCCGCCTGCACCCTACCCGCGAGTCATGCCGGCCACGACTGGTGAAAGCAGCCTTGATTGCTTGTGTTCCGGCTCAGGGATGGCCCCGTTTGGGCTGGACTGTTCCTGTTGGAGCAGGGTCAAGACTGATTTGCCTATGACTAGATCCAAACTGAGGTGGCATGCTATGCAAAATAACGAGGGACTGGGATGTGACCCTGAGTAATACCCAGTGGCTGAGTTTAATTCAAGCATTCCACCCATCATTTTTTTGTACACTTCAGTGTGATGCCCTAAGTGGGACAGGTATGCCCATACATAGGTCCTATGCGCACTGTGCCACTGGAACCAAACTATACCTGACAGATGAGCCCCAATAAAGGCAAAACCTGTGTTGGCTTGATAGTGTTTCTGTTCAGGGAGGACTTGGCCTGGCAGTTCAGGTTAAACTGTTCCTAATCGAGAAGGGTCTAGATTGATTTGCATATGACTGATTCCACACTGATGTGGCATTGTGTGCAAAATAATAAGGGACTGGGATGCAGCCCTAAGTAATTACCATTGGCTGAAATTAAGTCAAGCATGCCATTTATCAATTTTTTTGTATACCCAACTAATGAGTCCTAATAAGGGCGAAACCGGTCTTGGGTTACTTGTCTTCCAGTACATGGAGGACCTGGCCTGCAGTGGGGGCTCCTGCGCTAAGGCAGAGGAGCGTCGCCCCACTGCTCTACGAGCAGTGTAAAAAGGAAAACAAAAATGATAATAACTAACATTATCCTTTTCGTTTTCCTTCCTGCCTGGGTGAGGGGCGGGGTGAGTGGGGCTGGGCTGCCAGTGCAGGGGCAGGGGAAGGAGTGTTAAGCACACTCCCTAAGTGCGGATGACTGTGTGGCCGGCCCTCTTGGGCCGGCCAAACAATCCTGAGCACTTTGCATCTTTCCCTCCAGGCTGCATTACACAGCCTGGTAGGGAACATGCCTCCAAGCCCCTGTCTGAGCGCCGAATCATGGTGCTCAGACCAACCACAACGCTGCTGTAAGGCAGTGTTGTGATTGGACAGGAGATTCTGGGAAGCTGTGTGCTTCCTGTTGCCAGAAGACGACAGAGTAGAGGCGGCGGCACCTAGGTAAGTTAATTTCCTTTTGTATTCCCCCCTTAACTCCCTACTACCCGCGCTCAGTAGCAGCCGCTACTGCTGGCCTGGCAGTTTGGGCTGGACAGTTCCTTTTGGAGCAGGGTCAAGATTGATTTGCATCTGCCTGGGTCCAAACTCAGGTGGCATGATGTGCAAAATAATGAGGGACTAGGGGGATGCAGGCTGAGTAATTTCCAGTGACTGTGTTTAATTCAAGCATTCCATTCATCCATTTTTCGTATACTTCAGTGTGACATCCTAAGTGGGACAGGCATGCCCATACATGGTTCCTGTACACACTGTATCACTGGAACTAAGCTATACCCACCTGATGAGCCCTAAGAAGGACAAAGCTGGTCTTGGGTTTATTATGTTCGGGTTCAGGGAGCACCTAGCTTGGCAGTTCAGGCTGGACTGTTCCTGTTGGAGAACAGTCAAGAATGATTTGCATATGGCTGGGTCCAAACTGAGGTGGCATTGTGTGCAAAATAATGATGGACTGAGATAGGGCCCCAGAAATTACCAGTGGCTGAGATTAATTCAAGCATTCAATTTATTACGTTTTTTATATACCTCAGTGTGATGCCCTAAGTGGGATGGGTATACCCAGACTTGGGTTCCGTGCTCACTGTGCCACTGGAACCAAGCTATAACGAACTGATGAGCCTTAATAAGGGCAAAATCAGTTTTGGGTTGCTTGTGTTCTGGTTCAGGGAGGACCTTGCCTCGTAGTTTAGGCTGGACTGCTCTATTAGAGCAATGTCAAGACTGATTTGCATATGACTGGATCCAAACAGTGGTGGCATGATGAGCAAAATAACAATGGACTCACATGCGGCCAGAGGAATTACCAGTGGTTGAGCTTAATTCAAGCATTCCATCTATAGTTTCTTGTCTACTTCAGTATGTTTATTGTTAAAGCATTTACTTACAATGCAATGCAGTAGCAGGCATCAGTGTGTGAGTGCAGCCGTCTTGAGTACGCTCCCTGCTCAGGTGCTGAGCTGCGGCAGGGAGCACAAGCAATGTTCAGGACTGTTTTGTGTGGACTCTGAATTGGGTCAGTGCTCCTTATTTCTGGCAGTGCACAGTTACTCACGTGCTCTAGCAATAAGATATCACAGGTAGTTTTAACATGAATTCTCATCTCACGTGATGAGATTTTATTGCTAAGCTACCTACATATACAAAGACTACTGCTGTAGTGTAGTTCTGCATAAAAACACCATGATGGAAACTGCAATGCACTGAGAAGCGGAAGAACGTGGTACATAAGGAGGAAGTTATTTCTCCTTCCAGGAATGACTTGGACGGTTTAATTAAATAGGCAGTTAATTCTACAGTGAATGAGCCTCCAGATAAAAGACAGAGACTCTGGGCCAGATTTAGAGTTTGGCAGACAGGGTACTGTGTCGCAAACATGATGGAGTGCCCTGTCCACCTAATTTTTGGTCCGCCTGCCTTATTTAGAGCCGGGTAGACTGTAAACTTTCTGTCAGCGGAGCCCCCTTTGACTCCTTTGAGGGAAAGTTTTCTCCATCGGCCTGACGCAGTATGGGACGTCAGAATAAAGCTATCACAATCACACCGCCCGGTCTATTTAAAACAGACAGTGTGATGGGTTATTTTTCTGTCCATCATATCCAGGAAAAACCCAGTGGCGGACGCAGCAAAAGTAAATTGGGGGTGGGGGGATGGGGAATAAAAATAATAATAAAACGAACCTGTCGCTGATGCTGATGGGCGCCTCTGTGGTTCTTTGCTGCCGGCGGTCCCTGCGAAAGCACAGGCTCCCTGCATGAGAGAGGCGCCAGGTTTGGGCTGAGCGGCCTGGTCTGCTGCTCAACAGTGCATGGAGGTCTGTGCTGTTTCTCCAACCCGGCTGTGCAACACTGCTGAGTTGGAGAAATAGAAGTGTGCATGTCGGTTTGGCTAGCCTAAGACGGCCGGGCAAACTGCCACCCGCACTTTACAGTGCCCATCATTCCTCCCCCTGCCATGTCCCGGCCCCACCCTACACTGGCATTGGCTCAGTCAGTCACCGAAAAATAAAATGATATTGTTTTATTATCATTTTATTTTTCTGTGACTAACATTAACCATTACGGAGGAGCCACCCCTGGAAAAAACTGGCAGTGAGTGATATTGAAAAAACACTAATGACCCCCAGACCCTGGGAGAAAGCTCCCTGGGTCTTGGGGATATTAGTTTTTGCTTTCAGAAACAAACTCCCTCTTTGGGAGAAAAAAAGTTAAAAGTTTGGTGAATGGCTGGCAAAACTGACTGCAGTAATCCACCAGATTTGATGTACTGTGATTTTGATGGATGGGGTACCCTCAGGATGGCAGACTTAATGTCCTCTGCCATCCTGACGGATGCTACTCTGTCTGTCAATCACTAAATTAAGCCCTAAAGGTTGATGTGGAGGAGGACAAGAGGATGGGCCAAGAGGGAAATGTGTCTAAGGGCAGCAGTTTGTTGATATGCTGAAACACATCAGAGAGGTGCTGAACTAGGAGCCAATGCCACAACAATCTAAAGGTGATTTCTTTGGCCAATATACAACAAAAAGTATTGACAATCTCCTTCTACATGGATGTAATGAAAGTTATTATTCTGAAAGAGTGGAAGGACATTGACAAGGCATTCTTTCTAAGGTGTCCCACAAAAAGATATATAAGGATTTGAAGAACTATTTGCACAGTCTCCCAGGGTCAATTCTATTTTAGCCAATATGGAATCCTGACGATCTCTGGCTTGTGAATAAGAATCTGATCTGGATGCAGTAGAGAGGAAAGTGGTGCTACCATTTTGAAAGGGCGTAAGCTGCATTTAAGTTCACCTTAAGAACCAAGACATATGCAGAGTATGCCTCATAGGCGTCGTTGAAGGATTTCTAGTTCTTGTTTGATTGCTTGCAGGAAGAAGGTGATCCTTCTCATATTTTTGCTAATACGGAATTATTAGCACAATTTTCGTCAGACACTACTTTTGACGCTTTCTAGTCTTCAACAACAGCTGCAGCAGACGCTCTAGCAGGAAGAAGGCTTTAGTAGCTAAAACTTTGGAAAATTGATCAAAACCATACATCTTTGATTCATTGTCTACCATTTTGACACCTAACAGAAAATCTTACAGTATAAAGTCTGGTTATCTCATCGAATTTGTGACAAGCCCTTGCCTGGCTAACTTCATTTCTTAAGGACCATACATTACAAGCCAGCTCAGCCAGTGCCAGATCCAAAATTTAAGCTTTAGCTTCTGGGGTCCCCCAAGGCTCCGTTCTAAGCCCTCTGCTATTTAATATCTATGTCAGGCCTTTGGCAAACATAGTAGAGAGTTGCGGTCTGATTATTTTTTCATACGTAGATGACACACAAATTAAATTCTTTTTGTCAACTACCCAGGATCATGGACCCTCTGACCTTAATGTGGGCTTCAGTCGATTGGTTACCTGGATGAGCGCTAACTCTCTAAGGCTGAATGGTGATAAGACGGAGGTCATGATCCTGGTTAAACATGCTCAGCTTTGTGGCCCTCAACACTGGCTCCAGTCCTTGGGACCTCTTCCAACTCCATCTTCCAAAGTTAAGAACTTTGGTTTTGTTCTTGATGACAAACTAACAATGAAACCTCAGGTGTCTAAAGTTACCACCACCTGTTTTGCTGTGTTGAAATGGGTGAGAAAGATCATTTGGATGATCCCCCAATCTGTTCAGAAGATCGTGATCCAGGCCTAAGTTATATTCAGACTGGATTACGGTAACGCCCTATATTTGGGAGCAGACCAGGCATCCATGAGGCATCTGCAGATGGTCCAGAATTCAACAGCTAGACTGCTGTACCGACTTCCCAAACGTGCCTCAGTTTCACACCTCCTTCATGAACTGCACTGGCTGGCAATCTCTAAATGGATCCAATTTAAGGCTCTTTGCTACATGTTTAAGACAAAAGCCAGAACAGGGCCATATAACATCCAAGATCTGGTGACATCTTACATCCCATCTCGTCCCCTGACATTCTCCAACTTAGTTCTCTGCTCGGTACCGAGATTCCGTCGGGTCTGGATGGGAGGACGTTCTTTTGCAGTGCTTAGTCCATAACTGTGGAATTCCCTTCCCAAAACCCTCAGGTTCAGTACCTCTCTTTTTGCGTTCCGCAAAGTTTGAAGACATAGCTATTCTAAGTAGATAGTCCTTCTGTTTCATCATGCTAAGCACCGGAAATACTTTAGGGGTAGCTGTGCGCTTTACAATCTACAAATAAATTAATTAAATAGCTACAGACTAATTTTGCAGAGCAACGTCCCTTCATACAGAAGAGAAAAAGAGATGCTTGCAAGGGATAGCAAGGAGCAGCAATAACTACAGTTCCACTGCAGCCGAGGGGGACACGGAATGTATTCAGTAATCTTGTTCCAAAGTCAGATGGAAGTTACAGACCAGTCCTGGACTTGAAAGTTTTGAACAAATTTGTCCGTTGCACATCATTCAAAAGGATAAAATTTCAAGCAACAATTATTTTATTTCAGAAGGAGATTTTGTTTTACCATTAGATTTCCAGGTCGCTTATTTTCATATAACAATGCATTCAGAATGCCAACAATATTTCAGATTTGTATTAGGGGACAGTCACTATCAGTTCAGAGCTCTCCTGTTCAGCCCCTCAACATCTTCAAAAGTTTTCATAAAGGTATTTGCTCTGGTGGTGGTATCATTACAATTACAAGGCATATACTTTTTTTTCTTTCTTGATGATTGACTGACTTTTGGTTCTTCATTTTTAAAGCCAAAGACCAGAATGAGAATGCAGGTATCTTGAGTCTTTTGGTCTCATCATAAACCTCAGTTAGTCAGGCTTTCACCCAACTCAGTGGAAGACGTTCATAGGCGCCATGCTTTACACTGAGCAGGAGCAAATTTTTCTTCCAGTACAGAGAATACAGAACTTGCAGACTCAACTATCAGAGTTGTTAGTCTTCCCTCAGGCATGAGACAGAACCTGGCAAGGTTACAGTGACTGATGGTGGCAATCACAGGGGTTGTTCCCTAGGCTCAATTTCATCTGAAGCCACTGTTACATTATGTTCTCAGTCATTGGTACCCAATGTCCTATAAATATGACTACTTACTTTCCATTTCAAACAGTGTAAAACAACAGCTTAAGTGGTGGTTGGTGACAGAGAATTTACAGAAGGGAATGCGTTTTCATTATCCAAATCCTTCAATATTAACAACGGATCCCAGCCTTTAGTGTTGGAGAGTAATGCAAGAGAGCATGGAAATAACTCAGGAATGGTCTCAAGCAGAGCCAGTATGCTCTTCGAATTAGATGGGGGGGGGGAGGAGGTGAGTATTGACCAGGACCGGCAATCAGGTGACAGAGTTGCATCAATAGGCAGGGGGCACAAAGAATGAGGCACTAGCAAAGATAGCATGTTCTTTCATTGAGAGTGATGTATATTCCAGGAAAGGACAACATTTTAGGCAGACAGCCTTTGTCAGAACATGCCACCATCTCTAGCTTTCAGCCTAAGTCATGAGGTGTTCCAAAAGATAGTAGAGCCATTTGACAGGCCATGGCTGGATTTGTTTGCCTCCCGGACAATACTCTTCTTTCTCAGTATTGTACTAAGAGTGGTCCTATCAGGCGTGTGCAGTGGATGCTTTAACAATTCCATGGCTGGAGGTAATTTTATATGGCATCCCTCCAATTTGCCTCCTCCTAGGGTACTGTGGAAGAATCTTGGGGGTGGGGGCCTGGCAGAGGTGTAGGTGGGGGCTGATCCTGTTGGCCCCTTTTTGGCCTCACCGGCAAGGTCTCCAATGCTCAATGCTCAAACAGCAAGCAGTAAAACAGTGTTGTTATTTCCCACTGCATCCTTCCATTCTACGATTTTCACACCTGTCTCAGAAACATCTGAGAAGTCTAGCTCTAACGGCTTGGAAGTTGAGAGGCTTGCTTTAGCCTTAGAACACTTAGATTGTTCTAGAGAAGTGCCAATTGATACTACACATGGTACACCTTAATTAGCGGTTCTCCAATGTGTATTAAGACAAGTACAAAATGAACATGGAGCAGCACCAGCTCTAGATGTAAAGATGAGATTAATGAGGAATTTTGAAACTGTTTCTGCAATCATTCAGAGTAATATCCGAGGAAAAACAGCAGTTTTGGCCATACAACAGAGAATGGCAGTGGTTTCTATTTAGCAACGTGAACAGGAACTACCAAATATAATTATTGAAACGTATTCATCTGTGGGTTGTTATAGCCTGGGATCACTAGCGGTTAAACTGCATCTCAAAGCCAAAGGCAAGACTGAGGCTGCTAGTAGGGAAAACAATTCATCTGATTCTAAAAAGAAGCAGAAAGCGAAACAGAAAAAATGGACTGGATCTCTGTCAATACAGGAGAACAGCAGGAGTGATTAAAATTTGAGGGCCCTGACAACATTAAAAAGCCAGATCGGAGTCAGTGTTCTGATACCCGTTCCTCCCATTCTCTGCAGGATTCTGACAGTAAACAGACAAAGAAAGATAGATGGACAAAATACACTGGAAAGGACAAAAGCAGAAAGGTGAATCAGGCCAAGGAACTGAGGTTAGTCTAAAGAAGGAAGAGAAAGGTCCTGACTCCAAGACATACTTTAAAGAGAAAAACATAGCTGAATTAGCTAAAAAAACATGTTGGGGCAAACTACGGATACTTCTTTGGAACATGACTTGGATGATAGCATTCCTATACAGCGCGGCAGAAGTGACAGTAGTGCATCAAGCTCTCCAGAGGTTGCTAGAGGTGAATGAGACCCCCTATAGGCATTTACAATTTTCCAGATAGGGTTTATGATATAAAAATACAGATTGAGGGAGACATACTGTGCAAAATTAAAGCAGTATTCTGGCTGCATTTATCTGATGCCTATGACGTCCTCCTTGCAAAGGATAATTGGCCTCCTGTCTTTATTAGGGAAGCACCTCGCGGGGGAGGAGGTGATTAAGGTAGCCTTTTCTTCCATAGCACCTGAAGACATTAGGGAAACCTATGCAAGAAAGTGGGCGTTGCAATTGGCTCCTGTCTGCATAGAAATCAAATGAGCTGGATGAAAATTCAGTTCTACGTGCCATTCCTTTAAGGAGTGAACCTCAGAAGCAAGGTCAATATCCTTTGAAATCAGAAGCAAAACATGACATAAAAGCCAGACTAGACCAATTACACTCAGCGCATTATAGAACCTGGCAATTCAACAAAGAATACTCCTCTTTTTCCTCTTTTATCATGCAAATTATGCAAAATAGTTCTAGACTATAGGAATTTAAATGCTCAAACGCGTACCTTTGCAGTGCAAAATGCTCACAGAACAGGCCTTATGACAAATCTAGTGCGTAAAAAATATAAAACAACCCAGGGCATTTCCACTGAGTTTTTTAGTCAAAATATATGCCTGAAAGCAGTTATCTAACTGCTTCTTCTTTCAAAGGACATCAAGTTTTGTTTAAACGTTTGGCTACGGGGTGTAAGAATAGCCCTGGTTTATTATCACAAGGTATTATGGTGATCTTACAGCCAGATCCTGAAGTATTATCCTATATTGACGACATTTACATCACAGATGATGATCTAATCACACACCTGACTAGGGTGGACCGTATGACGACATCATTGAATTCTCACAGTTATAAAATGAACTTTAAAACATCTAAAATTGCTTACATGAATGTGATAGTTCTTGGATATGAATTATCCAGTGAGAGCAGGGGATTGGTACTGGACGTCATTCAGAATTGTGCTACTCTTCAACCTTTGCATATGGAATGTTCCTTTTGTCTTTGTGCATGGTCATTATGATTTTGTGTCCATATGTCACCATATTTCATTTACCATTTATTTTCCATTTTGTATATGTAGAGGACCTCACAAACACCATTTGAAATGCAAATACTTTGTGTGCCAGCATAAACAGTATATTGGTATTGAATGTGCGATTGCTGGATTTGTATGCATAAAGTCAGGGAAATATAGGGATCCCAGTCTTGACTAAAGTTTCGGACCTTCACAGGCCTTAGATAAGGCTGAAACATGTTGACCTGTCAAAAGCAGCAGCAGTAACACTCTCCAATTGCATCCTCATTAAGGTTTTCACCACCTCATCACCAACCCCTTATTAAAGATGTTAGTTTCTTCGTATAGGTGAGTGAGAGTTTTATCTTTGTTCTTTGTCAGGATCCTCCACCCCATATGCCTGCAAGTACCCTCAACAAAACTGAGGGCCTGCTCGCCATTAGAGGATCCTTTGGTGAGCCTGGGATAACTGACGATGAAGCATGACAACTACGGAGGGTACCCCAAAGTGGCTGCGGCAGTAGCCAACAACCTGTTTTAGACTTTGTGGTTATACAAAAGAATCCTTATTGCACATAGTTTGTATCTGTCTGCACCTGCTACAAGCACGACGAACTGTATTAAAACATTGTTCTTAGAAGCAGGTGTGAGAACAGGCTGCCAGGACGTTAAGTATTGTTTATCGGGCAGGCAAATACCTTTAATCTGCTGACTTATCTTGTTTATGACTAAAGCGGACAGCATGTGTGTGACATCCGTATTCTAAGTGGCCTGCTTATATTTTATGTGAATGTTTTATCTGTTGAATGAAAAATCTTTAACCTTGGAAAATATGGATAGGAAGACAATCGTTTTAGGATTACCATGGACATGTTTTTATCGTTTTACTTTTAATATGCAGCGGATTCATGGTTTTGTCATTATGAAAGTAATATTTAACCAGACACATTTATCATTAGGTGTAGGAATCAGTTAAAAAATCTGACAGAATTTGTTTACTGTCTAAAAGAACAATTACATCATCTTAAAATGCCTAGAATGAATTGATAAATACTAAGAACCTTAGTATTACCTCGCACTGACTGTAGACTATAATTGGCATTGTTTTTAGGAGCTAGTCTTTGACTTACTTAATGTCTAGCCTGTACTAAAAAAATCAAAGCATTTAGCGTTAACCTGCACTAACTCTTGAATTATCAGTTTTTAATGCCTATAACGAATTGAAACCTTAAGTACTTTTGTTGTAACGACAACATGACACGGAGACAGGGAGCAGGTTCCAAAGATTTATTACAAGGCCAACACAGAATCAGCGCACCGCCTCCTTCAGCCAGCAGCCGCTCAACTGACAGGTCGCGAGCGCCCACAACAGAATAGAACCTTCACATACCAACATTCCACCGTGGCACGAGGAGCGGAGCCACGGTGTTAACAAGATCACAACATACCCCCCTTTCCTCTACACGCAGGTAGAGCAGATGAATGGACAGTAAAAGGAAGGAGGATGGGAGGGCGAGGGAAATGCCAGGACAGGGAGTGACAGGGAAGCAAGACGGAGAGCAATGAGTCATCCCACCATGAAATCATGCAAATGTTGAGGAAGTCTCCGGACCCGCAAGGGTCTCTGACACGGTAGAGTGCCATGCGGACCATGAGACTCCTGGTTTTCAGTATTTGACCTTCGGCTAGTGCTCAAGTTGTCGCCACCGGGGCCTGGCGCTCTCGTCTCAGCACCGGAGTGAGCACTGTTGAGTAATTGATGGTCATGAGCCAACATGTAGCCTGAACATGAATTCTTTCTGACAACGGCTTTGGGAGATTGGTCTCGTGAGCAATACTTGGCTACTCTTCGTAAGTTCCATTTTTCTCCATTAGCCAGCACAACATAAAAGGGATGCACCTCCTGAACTTTGAAAGGACCACGAAACTTGCATAGACCTTTGACCCAACGACCAGATCTGACTTTGACCCAGTCACCCTCTTGAATGTTAGTCGAGGTCTTCACCTGGGTGTGTCCTTGAAAGGATGCGTGCATGGAGCTATTCTTGCCACTACTACTCACATTCTTCCCTTCTACCAATTCTCTGACCCATGGAGGCACTAATTTAGAGGATGGTTTTCTGCCTCGCATGGCAATGAAGGGAACCACCCCTGTAGTGGAATTCTCAGTTGTGCGGTAGGCCCATACTAATTCGTTTAAAGTTTCATCAATATCAAGATTATTAGTGAGAGCCAAACTTATAGCTCCTTTAATCATACGGTTGGCCCTTTCTACGATACCATTGGATTGAGGGTTGTACAAAGTGGTGAGTGAGTGTTTAATACCACACTCATGAAGAAACTCCTCATTTCGTTAGAAGTCAATTGGGTGCCATTGTCCGTAATAAGGACAGTGGGAAAACCTTCTTCTTTGAAAATGGTGCGTAGCACTCTAATGGTAACTTTAGTGCTTATTTCTGGGAGAAGGTACACAATAAGCCATCTGGAGTGCACATCCATTATGACCATGCCAAATCTCTTACTGGGGTGAACGCCTGGCATAGGTCCGATAAAATCAAGGCAAATGCTGTGCCAAACCACCCCTGGATCATGGATGGAACTCGGGACGCATTGGGGTCCCACCTTAAGTCTTTTCTCACTCTCACAACATTCACTGCATCTCTCTACCCACTCAACCACTTCGCTATCCATACCTGGCCACCAGAATTCATTCCTCAAGCGTTTTTTGTAATGGTCTGGCCTAAGTGTCCTTCATGAGCTAAGTTGAAAAGTCTCTTGCGAATTCCGAATGGGGAATTATCTTGTCCCCGCGCATGATGACTTGTTCTGTGACAGTGGACAATTCGTCAATGACCACATTGAAGGGTCTAATGCTAATAGGCAAAGTGCTCTCCCTACGTCTCCCCTTCCAAATGAGGTTGAGGACTCCTTTAAGGACCTCATCTTGAGACATGGCCTCTGCCCATTCCTCTTTACTGACTACACCGCAACTCCACTGAACCACATCATCAATACTGGAGATAGCTCCTTCTCTCTCACTTTTAGACACGCCACTCTTGTCTACTTCTTCCCAGTCTAAGGGCAGACGCGACATACAATCAGCTTGGACATTGCGCCAGCCTGAAATGAATTCAATGTTAAAATTATATTCCTGTAGCCTGGAGGCTAATCGAGCAAGTCTGGCTGACCCTTTCCCTGTTCCACCTGGTGACAGTATCTTTAGCAATGGTTTGTGGTCTGTGCGCAGCAGAAATCTGCGCCCCATACATACGTCCTGAAATATTCAACACCCCAAGTGGCTGCTAGGGTTTCTTTCTCTATGACAGAGTAATGTCGCTCAGTGGAAGTCAAAGTGCGAGAAGTGAACGCCACAGTTTTTCAGAAGTGCCATCATTCTGCGATAATACAGCACCCACGCCAGTATCACTGGCATCCACAGTGACCACAGTCTTTGCATTTACATCAAAAGGAACCAAAATGCCTGCATTACATATTTCTAGCTTGATGTTATCAAAACAGTTTTGCTGATCAGCTCCCCAACAAAAGTTGACACCTTTCCTCATGAGTACCTTAAGGGGTTCAGTTTTACTTGCAAAGTTTTTCACGAACTTGGAATAATACTCAATTAATCCAATGAATGAACGCAGTTTGTCTCGGTTAATGGGAATGGGAGCCAATTTTATAGATGCCAGTAAGTCTCTCTTTGGTTTGACACCATCAGATGAGATGGAGTGTCCTAAGTACTCCACCTCAGTTGCAAGAAAGGAACATTTTTCTCTGCGTAGTGTCAAACCTGATTCCAATATCCTGGCAAGAGCATCTTTCAAAGCTATGTTGTGACTGCTCACACTATCACCAAAGACCAGAATATCATCTTGGAAGAAGATGATATTTTCCAGACCTTTGAAGATTTCTGTGACCATCCTCTGAAAAACACTTGCTGCCGAACATAACCCGAATGGCATCCTGGTAAACTGAAATATGCCTTCCGTGGTGATGAAGGCTGTCAAGTGCTTTGAGGAGTCATGTAAGCGTATCTGATGATAAGCATGACGAAGGTCAAGCTTTGAAAAATATTTGGCACCTTTAAGCAACACCATCAACTCATTTATATTTGGAAGGGGAAAGGTGTCTGGAATGATGTTTTGGTTTAGGCTCCTCAAATCAACACAGAAGCGCAAATTTCCATCAGCCTTCTCTGAAATTACAACGGGAGAAACCCAAGCTGAGCACTCAACTGGCTCAATGACTCCACTCGTTAACATTTCGTCTAACATTTTCTTGACCTCCCCTCTTACCATGATGGGAACTTTCCTCAGCTTGTGTTGGACAGGGATCGCGCCATGTTTGAGTTTTATTTTGTGAACATAGCCCACCAAATTACCGAGCTGGTCTCTGAAAACACCTTTACCTCCCTCCAAAATGTCTTCTACTGAAAGATCTTCCACCACCATCACTTGTTCAACAGCGTGTGGGTCAATTCTAATATGTAGGTCGTATTGGTGATACCAACCCAAAATAGGGGGCCCAGTTTCAGCTACATAAACTTTTCCTTTTACGGACCTTTTTTGAAAATGATATCTGTCAGTATGTAACCCAGTATATCTATCTGCTCGCCTTGATACCCACCGGGGTTGATGTCTTTGGGTAATAAGTTCATGTGGGGCCATTCCTGTTTGTACATTTTTTTGGGTATGATGGTATATAAGGACCCTGAATCAACCATCAGATCAATTTTCCTCTTAGCAATGACAAACTCAGCTTTGGGTCTGCGTCTCCTCCTATCATCTAAATTGTGAGGGTCGGTGAGGAGGATTTCCCCATTGTCAACAACATCATGTAGGGAAGGTTCCACACACAGAATTCTATCAGGTCTGTATGAACACTCATTAACATTTGTCTCTTCTGACAACATTGCTACCTTCCCCTTGTTTGCATCTCTACACATTCTGGCAAAATGGCCTTTGCGGCCGCACTTTCTGCATTCTTTGCAAATGGCCCAGCAGTGTTTGGAGTCAGACGTGTGATAGGTACTACCGCACTTCCCACATGTCTTACAACCAAACTTGCTGGGATACAACCTACCACCCAACATATTCTTACCACCTCTAAATCTTGTAGAGGCAGCTACCTCCCCTTCACATCCCTCAACAACAGAAGTTTCACTTTCATTAGTAATGTTGAATTTTGAATCTCTGCGATCCATTTCTTTCATACAAAATTCCGACTCCTCAACTATTTTAGCAATGTCAATTGCATCTTTAAGAGAGGGATCTTTGGCAGCCCATAAGCGTTCCTGTGTCTTTCTACTCCTACATTGAACAATGAGTTGGTCCCGAATCATTTCCTCATTCATTGGACCAAATTTACATTTTATCGAAAGCTCACGGAGTCTAGTAACAAATTCATCAATGGACTCCCCTACTCTCTGGGGCTGAGTATAAAATTTGTATCTCCTCATCACTACATTTGTCTCTTTATCAAATCTGGCTTCCAACCTTTTGCGTGCTTCTTCATAAACATCCTCAATGGGTTGACCCCGTTCATTGTTGGCAACTGGTAAGTACTTGAAAATATGTTGTCCTTCTTTTCCTAAATTGGTGAGCAAGATTGCTCTTTTCCTATTGCTACTGTAATCTTGCGCATCCAAAGCCTCCAAATAATTGTCGAACATTTCAATCCACTCATCCCATTCTATGCTGGGACTCCCTGGTTGGCTAAGGAAGTGAGGAGGAGTAGATACCGCTGAAACATCAAGGGCTGTGACATCCATAATGAATCACCTAAAGATGGTACTATGTTAATTTGTTTTTGAAAATAAAGACGTGTATTTATGCTTTCTCCAATGAAATAATGAAGTGTTTCCTGTCAATTATAAGGATTACATCCAGAAAATGAAACAGAACATACTTGAGAATTCTCTGCTTTCGATCGGTAACAGCTCACTGCATTCACGCTTTGTACACAGCTAGCTTTAATATAAACAGTCTGAGCTGTTCGGTGAATAAACGTGCGTTTACAGTCAATGCCCACTAGGTGGCAGTGTTCTCCACTGATGGTTCTGACAGGAATCCTTCTTACGCGCTTCAGCTTATCACTTGTTATCTCCCGCCTGGCAGCAATGTCGCTCCTTTCCCCATGCTCACAGCAGGACAACACTTCAATTTATGCGACCTTCCTCCCTACCGGCATACAGGCTCAAAGTACAGCTGGGCCTCCTGTCACGCACGTCAGTTTCACACAGCTGACGCTCTAATTGCTTCTCGCTGGTCCGTGACTCTGCTTGTCACACCACTGTCCCACAAATGATTTCTCGCTGCTTCGCGCTGTCTGCCTCACTGATCACGTCTATGTGAGGTGAATCCTTTTCTATCCTCACATGCGCTGTTTAACATCACTTCCCAAGCTTCACTGTATGCTTTTTCTCTCCCCTGACTGTCCAAATCTCCCTGATGACAATACGCTCCTTTACTCACAGATGCAGTCCTGAAGCACTTCTCTTGGTAGCGCTGGGCTATCAACACGTAGGTCGTCACTCCAGTTATTTCTTCTCCTCACTTGAAATTCGTCTTCCGTCAAGTACTCTTCTCCGCTACTTTCTCTCACAAACTGCACACGTGGATTCTCCGCTGTATACTGTGTTGCCCACTGACTGAAGAACACTCGTCGCCAAGAACATGTTGTAACGACAACATGACACGGAGACAGGGAGCAGGTTCCAAAGATTTATTACAAGGCCAACACAGAATCAGCGCACCGCCTCCTTCAGCCAGCAGCCGCTCAACTGACAGGTCGCGAGCGCCCACAACAGAATAGAACCTTCACATACCAACATTCCACCGTGGCACGAGGAGCGGAGCCACGGTGTTAACAAGATCACAACAACTTTGCACCGACTATTAATCATGATTGGTATTGTTTTTAGGAGCTAAAGTTTGTCTTATTTTATAATTGGGGCTCCCGGTTTCATGGTATTAATTTTTTTACCATTTCCATCTGTATGTATCCATATTTATTTTTTGGTCATTGTTTCTGTATTTATCTGCATGTATTTTTGTTGCAATCAAAAGAAGATACAGCAGCTAGTATTTTTTCACATTTATTTAAATAGTCAGTGCACACTTGCACTCTTTTGTTATAGCTTTAGATATACCTATGTATACGCCAAATTAAGTAAACACAATGCATTCATCTGTGTTTTTGTCAGTCTTTGATTATCATAATCTTGCTACAAAGGGGTTGTTTGGGTAGAAATAAATGAATATGCCTCTTTATTCCGCTTGCCGTCACTCCGCATGTTGTTACAACGCGGTCGTTACAACAACTGCGTTGTAACAACGCATACCATTACCCCGCAAGTCGTAACAACGACTTGCGGAGGGGGGCGCTGGATGTTGGAATAGTATAATTTACTATTCCAACTCCAGTCTGTGCGGACAGTAGGGAAGGTGTTGGATTTTAAATCCAACACCTTCTCCCCCCTCCGCAAGTCGTTGTTACGCCTTGCGGGGTAATGGTATGCGTTGTTACAACGCGGTCGTTGTAACGACCGCGTTGTAACAACATGCGGGGTGACGGATTCGTAGTAAGGGCTGTTTACCGAAATAAATTGTTATTAGTAAAGTCAACCCTAACCGCTGTGTTACGTTCTGGATCCTTAGTTTATGTTTCCCAGACCAACCACTCTTAAAAAATGCCTACCAGTATGGATGACATGTGAATCCTGCAAATACACCATTTGTCTTATTTAACATTTCTATACACTGATTTACACTTGTGTGATTCATTCTCTCTGTATGTGTGTGTGATGTTAAGTGCTCCTACGCTGGTAAGAGAGGTGCTATAAAACAAATTAAATACCTGTGGGAGAGGGGCTATGGAGAGATTTCAAAGACTGCACTCACTTAAAAGTTACCAAACAAAATTGAAACCACGAAAGACGGAACATTCTATTTTAAACAAAAAGTGTGCATCTATTGTACAGACATCCGGGGCACGTTAAGCAGCACGTTCTAAGAGGGAGTGACGATGGATGCAGCCTCTCTTTTAGCAATATTTGAAATATTTGGTAATGTGATGGCATCAAAAATGCACTGCGTTACATAAACTCTCCTCAAAGTTACCGGCAACCTGTTCTAACCCTTCGTGATGCAAAGAGCAAGTGCAACGTTATTGAGGAAGAGTAGAAGGGGAATGAAGAGGGCATGAAAGCAAAAGGAAAATTACTTTTACAACGACAACCTCAAAAAAGGAAAAAGGCTGCGATCCACACGTCTTGTCGGAGAGGGCTAATAGCATTGAAGTAGCTGGCCTTCCACACCAAACAGTTAAAAACTGAAAGAATTTCATGTTTTCTTTAAATGAGGTAATCATGATGTTTGTACACTGCCGGTATGTTAATTTTTTTATTCCTGATTGCTTCGCATCTGCTGCTGAGCACACCGCTACCTGCTAACCAGCCTCTGCTTTGTCGCCACTGATTGGTATTCACAGGCTACCTTATTAGCTCTGACCCCAGCAGGCCCGCTGGATGGGGCCTGCAACTTTCTAACAGTGAGCCAGACTGCTAATGCACACATCAACACCTCGTGCTTGGCTATTAGGCATTCTAGGATGGACACAGTGCTGCTTTAAACTTCAAGTACTCGTACTTCTTACAGCGTCACCCACCCCTTTAACATGCAACACTTGCTGATGTGCAATATGAACAGTTCATCTTAAACAGGCTGCAGAGGTGTAGATCAGGAAGAGGGGTGTGGGGAGGTAACCGTAGGCTGGAGTGGGGCTGCACTGCACAATTTGTCAGTATTTTCCTGTTTCTAATTTTATAAATACAGACAAAGGAAAACTAGTTTTCCATCTGTATTTATGTGTAAAAATCGGTTTAAACAGAAAACTGCGAACCTTATTTATAATGTTTAGAATGTACTGTACAAATTGGAGCGCTTTTCCTTGCACTCAATTTTGAATATGATTGATAATGTTTTTAGAAGCCAATCCCCATAGATTTGATGAAGTTGTACATTTCTCTTTTTTAGGCAAGATTTGTTTGTAGCCAAGCACTTTAGTTTTAGAACGATTAGATTGTGACTGTTGTATAGTTGTGAAATGGTAGTTTGTATACAAAGTGTTCACATTGTAATGATTTTTATTAATCAGACAATAAAATTATTTTCAAATGACGCATGACACCCTGGGGTGTGTGTGAGGTTATCCTGTATATTTTTAAGAATATTCCAAAAGTTAGTTTTCTGTTGACACTAGGGAGATTTTGGTACCAACAGGAATTGGGTATTTGTCCGAAACCAGGAACATAGAGGAACTAGCACTGAGCCTCCACAGCGCTACATTTGCTTTTCTGTTGTAAGATCAAAAGATAAGCTACCACAAGTCCATGTTATACATACCATAGCTCATAAGAGTGAAGGCATTAATTCTAAAGGGAAGTATGCAGCTGTCTCAGCCATGAAGGCTGTGGTGCAAACTTATAAATTAGCAGCGGTAACGAGGCCTCAAACAAAGACCAACACAGAAATACTGGTGGCAGTGCAAGCTTCAGCTAAAGGAGAAAAAACCTCCAGAGGGTTTTTTCTTGTAAATGTACCCTAAACTCAGATAACACACAATTGGCTTCCATACCAGAAGTGAGAAATAGATTAATACCTAATAAGCAGACTCGAATAGATCTAATCAAAGTAGCTCATAAAGGATTAATGTAACATGCTTGCATGAGTGCTACTGTATCCATATTACAGCAGAGAAACTGGTGGCCATATATACCTAAACAAACTAAAGATTATGTTAGGCAATACAATATTTGACAACAGATTAAACATTCACTATTCCAAAGACCAGTGCAGATTCCCTTAACTATCTCCAACTGCATGTTTGGCATGGTATTTGGATTCTTTGGGTCCCCTCTTATCGATTAACAAATATAAGTATATATTAGTTGCAATTGATTCATGTTCTAGATTTCTATGGGTATGGCCACAAAGAAATGCGGATACTCAAGCAGTTGTGAAACATTTGCGCACCTAGTAGCAATAGGGGCAGTCCACACATTTCATTCAGACATTGGTCCTGAATTCGCCTCAAAGGCTTACAGGGGTGCTATGTCTTCTCTGGAAGTGTCCCTGCTTTCTTCAGAGCCAAATCGCTCATGAATGGTGCCGTTATAGACGGGGCCAATGGCATGATTAAGCAAGCCTTGACTGCTAGGGTTGTAAGTTCAGAAATCAACTGGCTACATCACCTATATGATGTCCAAATGGCAAATAACCTCCCTAGAAAAGTATTGGATGGATGCACATCATATGAAAATGTGTTTGGAATATCAATCTATGTCCCTGGAGCACTGTTTAACTGTTTTATAGAACATCCAAAAGGTCAGAAACAAGCAGTCTAATTTGAAGCCCTCATATGCAGCCATTGGGGAAGAAATAGTTTCTAAAGGTGCTCAAGGGTGGATTCCCAAAATGGGTGATCTTGTTAAGGAGAAGATCCCTACTAAAAAATGTTTTGGCCATCATACTGACTACCCATTCCCATTCTTGGGGTACAAGGCACACAAACTGTAATTTTGCCTCCATTGCCTGGTTCAAAAGAAAACAGGAATGTTTCAATCTATCACATTAAAAAGCACTATATGTCCTTTTCTGTAAAGCAGACCCCCTCAGACACCAAGATACCTTCAGAGTCGAGCCTCACAACCTCTCCCTACTCTACAGGAGGTACCCCTCGACTAAAGCAGCAAGTTTGATAATTTAAGCCTCAATCTGGGCATTAATGAACTTACTCGGTCTCCAGCTCTACTTCAAGTGACAGGTTCCATGGAGGAATCTAGCATTGCAATTTCCACAGTTTCAACATTTCCCATCAATACCATGGTTTATTATTGGTCTCCTAATTTGTCCTCATCAATTGAAATTGTGCCATTGAAAGAAAGAACATTGTGTGAAAATCACTCTCACTTTTATGTAAGTGATTTGCCTGCACACCCAATAGTCATGCAATGCCAAAGATTGCTTCACAGTTATCAATGGTTCCGTGACAGGTATCGACTACCATCATGGTCCTACTTCAGGATTGCTACCAGAGTATTGTTCTTGCTAATTTGGCTCATTATGTTAATTGTTGTTTCACTGTTATTGAATGGACATTACATTGCGAACAGACTTTTGCCATCACCTACAGTCCAAGAACTACAACCATTTTCCATCTCACCAAGCACAATGTGAATTTTATGCTGTTAGTATTACTGCATATCTTGAACCAGATGGCATTGTTTGGGAAAAGGTTCCATATCAGATATTGGGGCCCACTGAAATTGTTCAAATTGCACTTGATGATATAATAACACCTGGTCCCTTATCAGCTGAATGGGATACAAAAACTGTTAAACAAACGATTGCTGATCTTCAGGCTTACGCAACCCTCGATAATGAAGACCCTTATTTGAATACAAATAATCATAAATAAATGTTTTGTTTCCACCACTGTGCACATCATTTGATATTTAGGACTAGCTATCCTAGAGAAATATTTAATTACACACAGTGGGGACATTGCTAGACTACACCTTTATAAGTCACCTGAATTTCTTGACAAAATTCCCATATTTTAATAGTGCTTATAGGGGAGACCTTTCAGCCTATTATTATTCACAAAGACCTGAGAAGTTCTAAAAGAACCTCCTTACGAGTAGTAAACTGATTAACTCTTATGAATCTATTGAAAACCTTACCATACAAGGCCATTGGTTTTGGAAAGAAAATGTTGATCAGAAATGTATTTGGGGAATAAAATTCTGGCAAATACAGGGAACAGAAGCCTTATTTAGAGATTGTAATACCTAGAGAAATGATGTTCTTGAACAAATCAATCCAGCAGACAACTTATCTGGGATTTGAGTCTATGAAATGTTTTAAATGTTTTTAAAAACCTTCAATTCTAAAAGAGGGCGCAGTTTCTAAATTTGCGAAAGAACGTAAACATTTCTGGTGCTGACTTAAATTACATGATCCAGAATGGAACTTATAATTCAACAACGTTACACCATGAAGGCATAGCCTTATGGCCTACTGACACAGACACTGATCTGGGTATGCACAGGTTTCTTTCTAAAACTCCTGGTTTGTTTGCTAATTGTCCATACCACAGATATAACAGATTTCCACCTGCAGCTATAACCAGACATAACATCGATAAGCTGTGACAACGATGGTTAGCACATTCCAGCCTCACAGCTGTTAAGAAACATCTATCCAGAATTAATGAAAACATTTATTTCTCTGATTTCCTTCTGGGACAGTTTGCATTTTCACTCAGATATGCAATTTATAACAAAGTAGAAAAATACTCATCAAAAAAGGTTGCTGAGAGAATCAGAGAAATTAACAGAAAACTTGCAAGGGACATGTAAAGAAATTGACAATGGCATGCACACTCTATCTAAAAGAGTATATTCCTTTAACAATATAATGACTTCTGCCCTGAATGTTTAAAGGAAGATTTAACTTTTCTCCAACCTGGGCAAGCTCAGCTACGAGCAATAAAGCACTTAAATTGGGCATTACAAACCCTTAAAATTGGAAAAGTGCCATGCCAATTCCTGAACGACAGTGAAATTCTTAATGTTTATAATTTGACTTGTACTCAAATAACAGAGGCTAAGAATGAAGCTACATACATGTTATTGAATAAAGGACAGCTAGAAGAAGCTCCTTTTCGATAGCGTAAAATGTGCCAATGACATGGGTCCTGCATGGAGTAATTTCTCTCCCTATTATAACTTTCCACTTTTACAAGTGTCAAAAGTACAAGTCCTTGGGTTGGTATGCAAGAACTCATCAGTCCCTCCTCCACTACACATGGTCATTGCCTTTTGAATTTTACTGTTACAGACAAGAAAATCCTGCATTCATAAACGTATCTAGTTGCCTGGGATGAATTGTTTTTTGACCGTGGCACCTGTTTTCTACATTCCTTCTCATTAAGAGTGCCAACCATCAGCTCAACACTCTTAGGAAAATCAAACCGTTCCTACCTCCAGAAGACATGCAATCAGCAGTCCAATCCTTAGTTATATCACGAGTAGAATATGGCTTGGTGACCCTAGCTGGTCTTCCTAAATCTAGGTTAGCGCCGCTAAGAGCTACTCTGAACGCCTCTGCCAGACTAATCACAGGTTCAAGAAAGCATGATCATATCACACCTGACCTAATCCAGCTTAACTAGCTCCCCATTGAAGCTAGGATCCGCTTCAAGATAGCCTGCCTGACACATAAAGCTATACATTTCAATAGCCCCGTTTACCTGGCAAAAAAACCTGAGCTCTCCGGATCCAGAAGAAACCTAAGAAGCTCCAATACCCTTCTACTGAAACCACCGAAATTCAATAAAAAAAGAACTTACAATCGTTCCTTCTCAGGACAGGCTCCAAGAATTTGGAATGCCCTACCAACAGAGATCAGAGCCAATCCTTCGACTGCCTCATTCAAAAACAGGTCAAATGGCTACTATTGGAAGAACTGCATCAACAATAGCCTCCATGTCATTTGCTAGTCAATTACCTGCATTCTCGACAAGCATTTTTACTTTGTTGTGTTGAAATTTATGCTTGACAATTTACTTTCACTTTATGTTTGTAACTCGTGCTTGACAATCATTCTCACTTGGGGTTTAAAACGTATCTCAGCTATCTTTATAGTTAGGCGATGATGAACGTGTTCGGCCTCATCTGGGTGGGCTGTTTATTGTTTGTTCATTTTCTACCTACTCTTCCCCTAGCGTCTCATTTATTTTATGCCTCAGGTTCCTCTCATGCTGCCTTATGGGGTGTGCATGGGTGTTTTATTGTATGCTTAACAATTTACTTTCACTTTATGTTTGAAACTTATGCTTGACAATCATTTCTACTGGGGGTTTAAAATTATTTCGTTTGTCTTTGAAGTAAGTCTTTGATGAAACTGCTTGGCCTCATCTAGGTGGGCTGTTACCTGTCTGTTCCCTTGCTACCTACTCTTCCCCTAGCACCCTCATTTACTTTTTTCTTCCGGTTCCTCTCATAATTCCTTTTTTGTAAGTGTATTTATATTGTCTCTGTACGTATACGTCAGCTTTCCTCTTTGTACAGCGCTCTGATACCCGGTTGGGTCTTGTTCGCGCTTTATAAAACTTTTCAAATAAATAAAGCACGAACAATGGATGTCAAAATTGTGTATGACTGTATCAAAGGTAGTCATATGTTGTGGAGTAACTTTGTATCCCCCTCCTTGGAGGGTAATTGAATGTGTACCCCGTTCTCGAATCGAATCGAGACAGATAAAATGTGTTTTGATAAACTGAATAAATTAGTGTCTATTTTAAATCAGAAAGAGGTCCCTTTGATGACCACATCGGATGATAACTTCGACTTACAAACTGCTTGTGCTGCATCAGAGAGTCAAAAACTCCTGCAAACTCAAAACCCTTCATACTTTGTGAAATTCGTGCAGACCATTTTCAACTCATCCAACACCACTGGTGTAATGCACTTCTTCAAAAGTCTTGGGTTGGAACTATTGACTGGTTTTGAGAGTGTTTTCAGGTCTATCACTTCCCTGTTCTTTATTTATTTAGTGGATATCCTACAATCCTTTTGATCATTGGCTGTGGCATGCTTGTTGTTCTTCTAGTAAAGAAATAAACCGGGCCAGCAAATCAATATGGAATATCCAACTGAGTGAATGTAAACAAAAAAGCTAGCCTTCTATTTGGGTTTTGAATGGCTGTCTGAACTCAATGAACACTGGATAATTGCATTTCACCAACTGAGCCCTCCCCCAGTGAGACCCCTCTTTTGGTGCAACGACTGCTTGCAAAAGGCAGTACTCAATCTACCACTAGAGCTGCTTCCCATGGCATCAATTATCATGCAATTATCATGCAACAGCTTCTAAAACCTTTAAGACTGCACCAGTCCTACTGCAAAGCGATGCATCAACAGGTTGTGAAATATTCCCATTATGACGGACAAATCTCATTGTTCAAGCCAACTACATTGCCCATAGATGAAGCAGCTATGACATCACGTTTGAGCACTACCAAAATACAGGATCTGTTTGACTAACTACATATGTTCATCTCCATCATCCTCGCTGATGATTCTAAGGGAATAAGTCCTTGCATTTATCACGCCTATGCGAAAGGCTCTTGCAAGCTTCGGAGATTACATGCCCCAATCTCCTATTGGAAAGGAATGAGATTTAAGAACTTTATCATGGATGTCAGTGATGTCATCAGTGATGTCACTTACCATGTCATGAGTGGTGTAATATGTGAGGCCATAAGCAGTGCATTGCGGGGGCGTAAGTTATAGTTAGCTCAGGTAACTATAACTGCTGAATTTCACTGGTTTTGTACGAGTGAAATCTGAGCCTGACAATAACGTCTCTGTAACCTATATATATATATATATATATATTAGTGTTGCTGTTTTGAAGAATAAAACATTTGACACTGTACTCGAGTGCTGCCCCCCTTGTAATTTTGGGAGATTTTCAGATATAAATATATATATATCTTTAGGAATATTTGAGTTTCAATGTATATTAGCAATAGAAGCCTAAATCGTTATCTTCACCGTACAATCTGGGGAATGTTGTGTACACTACGATAGTTCCCATCACAAGTAATCTGTTTTCTAAAGCCTGCTTTGAGCTCAGTTCAAATGTTATCTGTAGAAGGATTGAAATTACTTTTCTATGTCAGCTACTGATAATACATGGATGCATTCAGTGTAAAACATGGATGCCCCAAGTGTAAGCTGACATCTTGTTATCTTCATAATATATGCCTCCACTGTAGGCTGACATTGTGCATAATTACTCTCATAATTACACACTTGTCAATATGGCAGCCCCCTGTAAATTGTTTAGCCAACATAGCGCTGCCCGTTAATGTAAATATGTGGAGTGCAGCTTACGTATATTATTAGGCTGTGATAGTTTAGACCAAAAAGATTTATTTTGAAAATATTGTCACAAAAACCCTTTAAAATCTCAGTTTTTTTACCATTAATTTAGAGAGGTCTTCGCCCAAAGATTATCGCCAGAGGTCATGCTGATTTGTCGGTTTGCTGGTTCCCAATACAGACTTCACTCTCAATCGGAGAGATGCATCAGGCGAGCCAACTATAGGAGCAGAGGGATTCCTGTCCTTGGCAAAGCATGAGCTTGTTCTTCCATGACAGGACTCTGATAACAAACAGCCATCCTGCTGTTTCAAAACGTATGCTGTGCACTCCATTTCAAATTCTCGACAGGCAGGTATATATATGATGGTTTAGCCTACTACATTAGCATAGGGTTTAGAAATATCATTAGGGTCTAGGATGCAATTTAAACATGCAAAATAATGTTTGAAATGTTCTTATTGCTTTCATTAATGACAACAATTTTGACTGCAATTTTATTCTCCTTCTGTGCCATTGCCGTATATTTTATCTGCACCAGATTAAGGATTTTAAAATAAACTTTTAATACTACAGTCCCGATTTCTTAGTGCAAAGTTTGAGTGTGTTGTCTGCAAGACAAGCAAATTGTTTTGGATTTCCACTGTATCCCTGAACCTGTTTAAGGGGACTGCTGATAGTAACCTGAAAACACTGCCTGGGCAAAGAATAGCTAGGTGGGTTTGTGGTAGTGCTTCAGTTCGTTGGACTGCTCTAATTCAGCGCACGCACTGAACTGAGTCCTTGCACCATGGGTCTGAGATCCCACCCCTGCAGTTCTGGAGGAATTCTCAAGAATTTGTATCAACTAGGCCTAGGTGATAAAAGGATATGGCCAAGGTATAGACTGGGACCGCAACTTCTAGAATTGACACAATCCAAGAAAATTAAAACTGAGGCAGAGTGAGAAATAGCAGATCCCTAGAAGAACTGATTTGAGCAGGCTGCAGGAGGGTGGTGAAGCGGTTATCCATGCTGAGTCTGAAAGAGGTCTCTATGGCTAAGACAGGAAAAATCCACAGCTAGTAACCAGCACCATTGCAGGGGAAGGTGCAAGGGCCCCAATGTTCTTTAATTAGGGGTGTTTTTTGGAAGACTTCCTTGCCAAACCTCTTTCCAGAAAGTCCTGGTGTTATCACAGTATTACGAAAGACAATCTATGACTGTATGAAAAAAATGTCCTATGTTTACTGCATTTTACATTGGTAGGTAGCCATAGGCAGATGTGTAATATGTAACAAATCACTCTGGGTATCGTTGAATTGTTGGTTTGAAATTGAGCAATGATTAAAGAAGTACACATCGTAATACTGGATTGACCGATTTAATAGGTGAAAAGCTGCACACCGGTCTCATGTAATGGTTGTTGTTTTTTATTGTTGTTGCCACTGCTGCTGTCGTTTTTTGTTATTGCTCTTATTATTATTATTGTTACTGTTGTTGTTATTATTATTATTAGTAGTAGTATTAACCCCTTCGCTGCGTTCGTCGACCAACGGCCGTCGCGAGCACTACCTCCGTAGTGCTGCGCACGTCCGTTGGCCGACGCGGCCCCGCCCACTCCGCTAAACTGCCGCACCGCCGCGGAATTGCCGCCGCGGTTAAAAATAACAATAATAATAATGTTTTTGTTGCTGTTATTATGACTATTGTTGATGTTTATATGTAAGTGCTCTCATCCTTTGGTGATGGAATATATCCAAGAAGCTTTTGCCACATTTGAAACCTAAGAAGTGTGCAGCTAGGTGAAATAATCATCTCCCCAAAGGCTGCCAGAACTGGATATCCAGCCTTCTGCATGATCCTTTGCATAGGATGACATTTTCTGTATCCCTCACATAGCCATGCCAGTGGAAACAGGTATGTGTAGGATCTAAAGAGGTGCTCAAGTCCTAAGAAAATATGAAGGTATTTTCAGATAAAAACTATTGGAAAGTAGTATGTTTGCCACTCTCTCTCCTTTATTGAGAATAAACTACAACGCTAAGACTATAATAAAAGGTAAAAGAAATTTCATTTTCTGATTATATAGAGGCTAAGGAAGCACCAGGTAATTGCCAGATCTCCAGTCTTGGCACATTAGAGTCCTTCAGGATTTATGGAATTTGTTTTTCAATAGCTATAACTCAATTATTGTAACTTTTTTCTGCCTCCTTGCGTAGCCTCCTCTCCAGCCCGGGTACATGCAAATGATCATGAAACACACGGACTTAGTATTACACGTTTCTATTTCTGAGCATGTAACCGTTAACTGAACATTCTACACCATGAATTCCAACACCCACGCCTATGCACTTATGTCACTGTTCTATGGAGTCCGTCAGAAATCAAAATGGTCCCGTCATCACTAACTCACAAGACACTACATCTACCCCTTTGTTAAATAAAAAAGTACTAATAATACATATATGCATTAAAACTCTTCAATAAGTCATTTTGGTGCTCGATTCAATCGCCCAGATCAGGTCATGGGATGCTGCGGAGATATCGGAGAAGTGTCAATGACTGGCATTGGTGACAAAGATATTGGTACAGTCATTGGGCTCTCTGGATTCTCAGGTGAACAAGTCTCACTCCTGACATCTGGACTCAGCGAAGGTTGAGGCAGGTGCTTGAAATGCGAAGAATTTCACTTAATGGACTTTCCAGGATGGTGAGCAGTCACCATGTGTCCTTTACTAGCCACAACCCTCAGCGGGTCACAATTATAAGGAGCATCAGAATTGTTTCTGTTTCTGCCTGACGATGACTTGGTCTCCTCTGTTGAAAGTAGTGTTCCAAGCACATTGGCATCTGTCCGCATAGATCTTCTTTTTGTGTTTGTGAGCCGAAACAGTGGTTTGAAGTCTATCAATGTCAATAGATCTCTTGGTGGCCCATTGTGGCAATTTGGTGCCTATAGCTCTCCCAAACATTAAGGTGGCAGGGCTTTCACACTTGGTAGAAGGGGGAGTTAACCTGTATGCACGAAGCGTAGACTGAAGAACTGATTTGAGATCAATTTTTTCCAATGCAGCGCGCTGAACGGTCTTCTTGAGGGTGCTCATAAATCTTTCGACCACACCATTCACCCTTGGCCAGAGAGGTGTGCTTTTCTGATACTTGACATTCAAATGAGTGAGAAAATCTTGAAATTCTCGACTATTAAAAGGCAGGCCATTGTCAGATTTCAAAATCGAAGGAACACCCCATGTTGCAAAAATACTTTGTAGTCTCTCAATGACTCTGTCATACACAGTTGATGACACATCTTCCACAAGTGGAAAATGGGAATATTCATCAACAATTACTAGTAGATGGTGTCCATTGTCAAGAGGCTCAAAGAAATCAATTTAATTGATGTGGGGTTGTCTTACATGACAAACAGTTGCACAAATGACATGCTTTTAACTCTTTTTCAACTCTTTCATCAAGACGAGGGATCCAAGCTCATTTTGTAGCAACAACTCCACGGTGTCCCTCATGGGTCAGTTCAATAACTTGTTGTCTCAGACTCTCAAGTATGACAATTCTCAACCCTCGTAAGATGATTCCTTCTGGGGTAACTGAAAGTTCTTCTTGCACATTTTTTAAATTTCTGGTATTTAAGGTCATCATGAAGAGGTTGAGTATGTTGTTTCCACGATTGGTGTGTAATAATGTCTTTGAGTATTAGCAAATCCCTGCCAGTACTCGTGACAGCAATGATTTGTTCTACAGATATGGCAGAAGGGTATTGGACTTCACAATGAAGATAGCATAGGCATCAGCCGCTTTTGAAGTGGTGCCATGACATTGTATTGGCACAAGTGAGAAGTACTCAGCAGGGTTTTGATCTTTTCCTGGACGATGCACAATAGTATAATCATATTCCTGCAATCCCAACCCCCACCTCTAAATGTGAAGGAGAATCTTGGCTTTAGTATTGCCAAAAATGGTGAGCAATGCTTGGTGCTCAGTGACAATGTAAAATGCTTTTCATATAGGAACACATAAAAATGTTCACAAGCTCACACCACAGCGAGACTTTCTTTTTGAGGCTGCGAGTAGGCACATTCCATTACTGACAAACTTCGACTAGTGTAAGCCACAATGTGCCTTGTGGCATTGGGATGTCCAGTGTGGTGGGCAAGGATGGCGCCCAACCCCCAGGGGCTTGCATCAACAACAACCTTTGTCTGCAATTTTCGATCAAAGTATGCCATTTCAGTTGCGTTCTCAATTGCATGCTTTGATTTTGTTTAATTAAGTCTCTCAATGGGACACTTACAGTGGCAAAGTCACATATATACCTTGAACAGTAGTTGGCCATACCAAGGAAGGATCTCAGCATAGTTACATCTTGGGGTGCAGAAGTGGATGACAAGGCCTGTATTTGGATCCAGAGTCATTTCCCCATCAGAAAAGATATGACCAAAGAAATTGAGTTTGGCTTGATGAATCTCACACTTTGCTGCATTTAAAATGAGACCTGCTTCGGCAAGTATATGACACACTTGTGTTAGAGCTGTATCATTTTCCTTTCGTGTGGCCCCAAAAACTAGTATATCATCACTGTAATTGAAAGCATTTGTGACTGGCTCTATTATGCAATGAATGACATCCTGAAAAAGTTCGGCAACTGATGACACTGCGAAACTTAGTCTTTTGTTTCCAAAAAAACCCAACATGAGTCGAAAAGTAAGTGATGTACCTGCAGTTCTCTTCCAGTTCGAGCTGGTGATAACCTTTGTTCAAATCAAGGGATGAAAAGACTTTAGCTCCATTCTACTGCGTAATCATGTCAACCATGTGCGGACCTGGATGTCATTCTATTTTAACACCTTCTTTGCTTGGTGCATATCAATGCAGATGTGTATGGCTCCTCCACTATCCTTTTTTGGCACCACCACTATGGGTGATATCCAGGGCATTGGACCAATGGATCGCTCAGTAATGCCATGGTTTAATAAGGTTTCAAGTTCTTTCTCAACAGCGTCTTGTAAATGGAATGCAATTTGACGATGTCGTTGAGAAATAGGACAGATTTCCTTATTATGTGAAATTGCACTTTCATGGTCTTAAGTCTTCCTAATCCATGAAATAAGGATGGAAACTGATTCCCTATCTCATGATAGGCATTGACATTGTAGTTTACAGAAATCAGCACCATGTCAGCAGCAGTAATGAAACTGAGTAAACATGCGCTCAATGAAGTGCCTGGCAAGACAGGACTTGGCGCTTGAACTTTCGTATTTTTATGCTTCACAGTTACAATGAAAGAACCTTGACTTTGCAGTGGCGGCGAAGCAACCCATGTATACACTTTGGTTTTCGACAGAGTTAAACGTGCCACTGGAGACAGTTCATTGTACTTTTCCACTGGCATAATGTTTATCAACGTGCCACTGTCTATTATAAAAGGTATGGAGCACCCATTTGCTTGCAGAGTGCAGAGTGATCTAGGGGCAGTGTCCAAATACATTTTTCACTTTCACTTGTCGACCTAGCTTTGACCGGCATTCTTCCTTGCAAGAAGCTAATCCTACATGTGCACGTCATCCAGGAATCAGCATTGACATCGCACACCCATGTTTTCACTGTCACTTAACAATGACGGTGACGAACTTTCTAGATGAAAAATTTGACGACAATTGACGTTATTCAGTTTCTATTTGCCTCAACTGATATTGCCGCTTGGCTTTGTGGGTGTGCATAGAGCATAGCATCTGGAACATTCTGGCATCCATTTCCGTTTTTTTGACGTGATGCACTTGATCTTTCCTCCATTTTGTTTTCTCAATGTGACACACTTGATCTTTCCCTGGTTTTGCAAACTATTATAAAATGGTTCTCTTTCCAGCAGCCTTTGCATATCTGTCCAATGGCTGGACATCTACCCTCATGTGGAAAAGAAATTCAACATCGAAAACACAACTTCTTTATCTTTGGAGATATTACTTTGTGGCCTTCTAACTTGTATTTTGACTTACTTTTCACACTCAGCGCTGATTCACTTTGGGCCATTCCAGCCTGCATGCTGCTGCCTGTCTGTCAGCTCTTTCTTCTGTTCTGGCAGCCATGAGTACTCACTCCTAACTGAGTATCTTTCAGCATTTGGTGTCTGAAGGAGTCAGAGAGGCAACCATCTATTATCCTGAGATGCATGGCTTCTTCATCGTTGAACTAATTGAACTTGCAATGCTTTATGAGCAAATCAAGTCTTTCTACAAACTCATCCATCATTTCACCAGCTCTCTGCCTTTGCTGACTGAAAATGTACTTTTCATAGTCGACATTCAGCATTGAATTTATCTTGGTGTTTAACACTTCTTTGATTTGACAGTACGTCACTTCATTACCTTGTGGTATTTTCTTTATGAGCAGTTTCCTGGACCACAGCAAATTCTCTGAGAGAGCACTCACGGTTCTTTGGGTCGCGGGGTTTACGCAATCCCCTATCTTGTCATCAGTTGTAGCATCCTCCCCAGCCCAGGTACATGCAAATTATCACGCCACACACGGAGCTTAGTATTACACGTCTTTATTCCTCATCGTGTATCCCTTAACTGAACATTCTACATCATGAATTCCATCACCCATGCACTTCCGTCACTATTCTACGGAGTCCGTCACGATCCAAAAGGGGCCCATCATCTCTACCTCACAAGACACTACAACCCTCATTTTTCTAAAGACTTACATGAACCTAACAGATTTCTAATCATAGTTGTATGAAAAGAAACCAAAGCATCATCATATGCTGATGAAGCTAATCACAGTTGCTTATTGTGTATTTATAGACCCAAACCTTTCTAACCATTGAGGCACATCTAGAATAGATACAAATTTGCAAGGAGGTATTGTCAAACTTGGATTTGCAATACTGTTAGGGAGTCAGAAAGACTCTGGTATGTACATGAAGACTTACTAATCAGACTAATGCACATATATGAGAATAGAGAGTAAAGAGCATGTGAACTGCTGTTTCTTTATTTTCCCCAAAGCCTACAGAACCAGCACACCAGTGCCCGCAAGAGAGGGAGCATTAAAGGTGGGAAAGAGGAAACTAGAAGGTACATGCTAGACACTACAGGAGGCAGAAGGAAGGGAACCAGAGTTAGAGGAAGGAACTGATGCTTCACTCTTCTAATATTAAAGGAAGACCAACAAAGTTGATTCCAGGAAGGATAAGAGAAGTCGGGACTAATCGCGCTTGAAGAAAAGAACCTCAGCAAACTGCCACTCCAGCTCTCTCCCTGTCTTGTCGTTCCATTCTCCTTTCCCTTTTTGGACCTCAGTTCTAGCCGTTTGGTCTCATGGCCGAAGCTTTAGTGCCGAGGCAGAGTTGGGAGATAGCATTTTGGACTTGCGTCTCGACTCCGCAGGATATCAGGTTGGTGTTTGACAGTAACTCAGTGCACTACTTTGTGCTATTTTGCATTAAGGGCACGTATTATGAGTGATATATGGGCATTCACATGTAACCACCCATGTATTTTGTCAAAAATCTCTATCTACTAACAATAGTAGGCAGGAATTGGAGCCAAAAATGTATCCCTCCTTGAGGCAGGCATAGAAGTGCAGCAACTTTAAAAAGTTACCACATTTTTCACAACCTTGCTTGTGTGCTGCACTGTACAGCACATGTACGAAGTGGAAACTGTATTAAAGTATATTTTTTGGACTGAAAGGTTACCCTTCCTGTACAAAACCTATGCTTGACATCATGCATACGCCCTTGCACCATGATGCAAGGATTTGTGCATGGCACATGGCAGCCTAAAATACACAAGCACTGGAAGAGAGGAAAACAGCACCAAATTTTATTAGCAATGGCGCTGTTCTGCTGCCTCTTTTACGCATTGCAGCGCAGCATCTTGAGTGGCTACACTGCGTGAAAACTTAGTAAATCTGTCCTTTAGTTTTCAACATAAAACAAACGTGTTAAAAATATGGGGGCACATGCATCAAGGTAATCATTTGCGATTCCCAAATAGCGAATTTTAAGGATTCGCTATTTGGTAATCGTAAATGCCTATGCATGAAGGATTCGCAAATAATCTTGCGATTCCTTAACATTCCCTAATACCGATTCGCAAATTGCAAATCGCTATTAGGGAATGCATTCCCATTGATTGTAGGCCCATAGGAATCAATGGGAATGCATTCGTAATTTGCGATTACCAAATTGGTAATCGCAATTTGCGAATGCAAATCCAAGGGTGCCTGGGGGCCAAGGCCCCCCTGAGGCACCCTCCCAGAAAGGTAAGTATGCACATGTGTAGCACACACATGCCATAGCGCATTGAAAAATTCATTTTTTTGTGCATTTTTCAATGCATGCACAAATTACCATCAACTTGAAGTTGATGGTAATTAGCGTTTCCTAAATGCACAGTCGCATTTAGTAAATGCTACATGCATCTCAAATAGGGAATCGCAAATTGCAATTCACTAAATGCATTCGCAATTTAGGTAATCGTAAAAAATTGGGATTACCTATAGTGAGAATGCAAAAAGGTACATGCTTCGGAAAAGGCATTTTTCCAGTCGCAAACGTGCCGATTCTGCTAATCAGCTTTTACGACTGGTAAAATGCCTGATGCATGTGCCCTATATTTTTTTAGTAATATACAGTTAGACTGTACTTAGTGCAAACGTTTTCTTTATAAGTTCCAATTAGAAGGACACACACCAGAACTCAGCTGAAACACCCTTGCAGTACCTCACTAAGATTAAACCTTTGCCACCATGAAGACTCAAGTGATTAAAATCATATTCTGGTTCCCAAGCAGCCTTTGGATTTGCTGGTTAACCAACTGCACACATTTACAATTCTTTCAAGTAGCAGTCACTCTGAGGAGAAGGCTTGCTTGTTCTTTCTATGTCTGTCTCTTGCTTTGAGTCATAGAACAAGAGAACTCTTCCCCTTTCCGCAAGAGGCATTTGAAGGCTGGGCATTATCTGTTTCTGGCATGGTTGTTTTTTTTAACAAAAAATAGGTGAACTGCTTTTGTAAAATTGAGAGAGATTGGGAACATTGTTCCCAATGGATCCCACCCACTTCAATCACTGCGGTCACCCACAAGCCATTGAAATGTTGAGGAGGCTTAGTTTATATTTTTTCAAGCTTCTGGTACCTCATGGTGTCATGCTCTCTTCCTGCATGTGGGGGGCATTCTTCATATTCCCTGTCTGTATCCGCCATGCCTTGGGCAGGGAATATGAGTGATGGTAGTCCGCCCTCAATAGGGTAGGATGACCACTTGGCAACCCCTTGGCAGATGGGCCACCAGGTCAGAGGATTAACTCCCAGAGCCAGCTAAGGCCCAACCAGTGTAAACATGGCCCTTCCGCCAACTCTAAACAGAGTGGCTCAACATCGAGTTTGGCCACCCAGAGGCACCGCAGAGTTATAGTGTTGTTCCCATTCCGCCTAGCTCTAAATGAGACCCTTAGTTGAGGGGCGTGGCTAACTGCTGAAGATGGCTGCAGCATAACTGCGGTGCTCCCGGGTCCGGCCGCAGTATCTCGCTGCACTATTTATTTAGAAAAAGCATCAGGGTACCTGATCATCATGAGGCAACACTTCTAATGGCCCCCAGTTACCTATTAAAGGCCTACAGACCCTGGTTTTGAAGCTGTGCTGAGGTGGGCCCTGTGAGCGTGGCGGTGCAGCCTGCTTGCTGGGACCAACGGGAAGCGCTGCCACTGCTACAACAAACAAGCATTTGCAATGCAATAGGTCTCGCATTTGCAGGAGTTAGAGCTCTTAGCATTGAAAATGGCAATGTTTTTAACCTTTTGTTTTTTTGTATGCAATGGAGTGATGATGTTTGCATAGCGCTATTGCTATTTGTATGACCTCGCGACGCTGGTGAACCAGAAAATGGGAAATAGGTTATGAGGGAGGGGAAACTAGTAATATGCTGGCTGAAAAAAAAAGAAACAACATCCCTGAAATAGCAAACACTCATAGGGAATGCAAGATTAAGACAAGCATGTGAAATGTAAGCAGGAAAACATAGTTAATGAGATCCCACCACCTTTGATGGCCCTTTTTTAAATTAAAATGGGCAAGTATGTCATGCACTGAGAAGACCCAAAAGGTTGAAAACGAAGAAATTGAATATTAGTAAAAGGTTTTTGGTACAAGACTGTCAAAATGAATATCTGTAAAAGGTGTTAGGTACAAGGCTGCCAAGGTACTTAGAAAGAAGGTCGAAAGAATCACAGAGGTCCCTCCCCACATATTGAGAGGTATCGTTATTTATGACATCACCAATGCTTCTAAACCTCTGTGTTAACATTGAGTAACACGGACTATGCAAATGGTTGACATCCGCTATATAAATGTGTAAACAATAAAACGTGTTTGAGAACTCCAGCAACTAAGAAATCACCTGAAAGCACATAACATTATGGAGGGTGAAATTTGTATCCCTAACTTAAACAAGCTGGTGTTCTATTAGGCTGAACGTCAATTAACATGTGATTTACTAGTGCCATTAATTGCAAAAACAGGCCTACTGTAGAGATTTAATCCTCCCTTATGTGTTATGCAAAAGTCATCTGAGAACTGAAAAGGGTGCTGCAATATCCATAGATACATGTTTTATGGTGTGAGTGATACCGGTAAATGCACTGCATCAGCCCAAACATTAAACAAACCGTTCATCTTATTATACAATTCCAGTCACTGTGACGTGTCTGCAGTCAGTGCCAAGAGTCAAGGCACAGGTGACCGATGAAAAGAACTGCAAATGGCTGCTTGGAGTCTTCTAGTGCAGCTCACGAATTACATGAGGGTTAATAAGGTAGTAAATGTGTGCAAAATGTTACCAAAGCCAAAGTAAATTTCAGCACTGCAAACAGTATTTAGGAAGTGAAATAAGGATTAGAACATAAAATATAAGCAGAACACAATACCCATAGCACGCTGAATCAGATGCGAGTGTTACAGTACACATGGAACGTGTTAAACGTCAAAGCGTCAAACGTGTCTCAAAGCACTAACAAATACAGAATATGAACTGCACTTTTGGAATAACCTATGACTGGAGATGGGGGGATGGAGCAGGGGGTGGGCTGAAGTGAGGAGAGGCACCCCGAGCGGCCATTAGGAGTATGCAAGCAACAAAAAAAAACAAGCAGCAGCTACCCGAGGGTGTGTGTGCGAAGTTTAGGTGGCCAGAGCAGAGTCTGCTTCCTTTTTAAATGAAAATGAAACCAACGCAGCAGTGGAGTTACTCCCTAAAAAAAGCGTTTTACTGCTTGTCATAAAAATATAATGCATCGCAGCCTGCAGCTCTGTGTAGTAACACATCAACACCGACATTCTGGTAAGAATGCTTACATGTTACATAAGCATTGGAAATGCAATTGGTCTGGTCCTGTTCGCCGTACACGCGCGCTCCGAGGCTGGAGTGGGCGCTGAAGTAAGGAGAGGCACCCAGAGGGGCCATTAGGAATGTGAAAGCAACAAAAACAAGGAATGTGACTCCTATTTGTGTAAATATTGCCTCTGAAATTACAGCCTCAGTAGGGTCAGCTGGGAGGTGTGTGACAGAAATGTTGCTAAGAAAAGTACAGCAAGTGAGACAAGTAAAGCGACACGAGCTCCAATGACACTTACCTTGCACGCACCATAACACTACTTGAAGCTTTCAGTTGAACAGGATATTTTAAATATTGTCTCAGCATAAAAGGCGGTCTGTGCAGTACTCGTACAGTAAAATATGTTTCCCAGTACTCGGCATGAGGAATGTGGGTTGGGTGCTGTAAGAAAGAGGAAATGAAACTGAAACTGAAAGCACTGTGCACTAGTAAAGAAAAAAAGGCGGCGCACCCAAAAAACAACCTGTGGTGCGCGCGCACCACAGAGGAGCGGGGGGGAAAGGGAGCGCGGCAGCGAGGTGAACGCGCGCTGCTGTGCGTGCTAGACACCGGTGGGAATGGGCGCGGCAAAGGCGGGACATGCGCCCGCCTTTGCCCACCAATTGCGTGCTGTCTTTCTTATAAAGACGCACGCAAAGCCCAATAGCCGGGGGAAAAACGAAAAGCCCATGCACGAGCGTGTGCGATTCCTAAGTCAGCTTCTAAACCCCCTACATGAGGTCTCTCGCTGCGCGAGCAGTGCAGCGCACTGCAACGCTAGGCGCGAGACCTAAAAAGGGCGGCTGGGCTGTCTGACATCTCCTCAGCTCTCGGCTTGTGGCTTGGAGTGGCATGGCAGTGCCCACCGCACAACACTATACCTAGTGGCCCTGCCAGTGGAGAGGCGTGATATTAATTGGCCTGGGCTGGGTGGGGCCTGGTGCACGCGGCAGCCAGCTGATAGCCCAGTCCCTGGGGGCTGGCTTGGCCGTGACGGGGCCCCACTGACTGACTGCTTCTCTGGCCGGGAGCCGCCTGCCCATGCCTGCCTTGGCCGACTATTGATGACAGGCAAGTGAGAGGAGAGCGCAGCTGGGGGACTGGTGGTGAGGGTTGCGGGTGGCCGGACACCCTATCATTGCACACCGAGGACTGCTGCCAGGCCTGCCTGCATCCACCCCGTGCTTGGTCTGCACAAGCGATGATGAGATCTGGTGCCTGAGGCTGTGGGCGAGGAGGATGCACTGCTTTACCCGGGAGCTGACATCGGTCCTCCCATGTGCCTGCCCTGAACTGATTGCAGCCCTTGCCTTTACTGCAGAGATCCCGGGCCCCCTGTATGGCGGGTCTGGGTACGCGGGCCCGCTTGCCCTACCTGGGACTCTGAGTTTCACAGGACTGGCCGGCGGTGAGGACGCCCATACGCGAGCCTCAGGCCCAATATAATATAACATCCGTTAACATGATATCACTGCGTTCTGGCCTCTGAGAAGAGAAGGTGTTAGTCCTGGGGTCAGCACAGGGCACAGCTCGTCAGTGGCTGCCGTAACTGGAAAAAGACCAGGCCTTAATATATTGCAGCAGCCAACAGCATCTCCATAACTTGTGGCTTACATGCTGTCTAAGGAAAAACCCACAGTTTAGTACACTCCTGCACTGGCGCGTTCAAGCAGTATGGTTCTCTTGGGTCACCACCCGTTTGGAGTGGCACCCTAAGATATGCTCTAATGTACATTAGACTACAATTCGCCACTGGCCCATGCTTATACTTGCAATAAAAAGCCGGCAATTGTAGACCTTCCCAGGCCTAATGCTTCCATATGGGCCCAGCCCTGCCAGAGCTGATATAAAAAAGTATGTGGAGGCGATGGCCTGGAAATTTCTCCTTGGCTTGACATGCATTCTGAGGGGTCTGCCCCCCCTTGACTGCTTCCTGCACAAGAGTCTGAGTGACTTGTCGGCCCCGCCCTGTCAAGATCGGCCGCACCAAAGCCAAAACAATGGAACTGCAAGCACACCCACAGGCTCTCCCCAACCCCCGCCTGAAGGGTATTCCTTGATGACCCCTGAAGACTGTATCCCACCAACACTAACGAACCCCCAGGTGAACAAATTAGATCTTATTTTGCAAGAAATCAAAGAGTCCAGAATGGCCTTCGAGCAACTACTCGGTGCACTTACCACGGATCTCTCCTCAGAGATGATTATAAAAAATTGAATGATAGAGTCAAAAAGACTGAAGTCACCATCTCTGCGCTGACACCATGACAAAAGGAACAGACAACCTCAACGACGATCCTCCAGCAAAAAGTGGCGGGGCTGCAGGAACGTGCTGAAGATGCAGAGAGGCGGGCATACCGCAATAATGTTAGAATTATTGGCATGCCGGAGGGAACAGAAGGATCAAATGCACCACAATACATAGAGGATTGGCGCCACACCAGGGTAGTGCCTGAGGCCTTATCGGATCTATTCACTGTGGAGAGGGCACACCGAGTTCCAGCAAGCAAGTCTACTTCGGGAACACCACCACGACCAATTGTGGCCCATGTACTGAATTACAAAGACAGGGATGCAATCCTTCGTAACACCAGAGAAAAGGCACCCATTTTAATGGACAATGCACAGATCTGCATTTTTCATTACTACATACTGGCAGTGCAATGTGAAAGAGCCTCCTTCCAAGAGGTTAAAAACCAACTCCGCACGATTGGCCTCACTTACCCCCTCCTAATCCTGGCCACACTCAAAGTATTCCATGAACAGACACCTATTTTGTTTAGCTTCCCGAGGACGCATGAGATTGGATGGAGCTCCACTTCCCTGACTCTAGGAGACCCAAGACCACGCAGTCCACAGTGTCGGCTGCACAGTGCCCACCCCTAATTTGGCGCCGCGACCACCACAGAACAAGGGGCGGAGCTCAGCCCCATCAACCTAGCAGGTCCTTGAGGGTCAACGAGCCGCACTCCTTTCAGCATCTTCCCTCCGTCCCAGCCGACCTATCATCAGCTCCAGTACATTCCAAGACAGTTCTACAGACTCCGAGTCGGGGGCAGCTCAGCACTTTTCCCCACGATTACCCCACAGATGACTCACGATTTACTGGGCTGAGGTTCTGTGTTAGTGCTGCTTTTTCCGAACCCCTCCTTGTCTACACACTATGGATGAGAGTGCCCATCCCCCTAAGGACTGGACATCTGATAGTCTTGGGATCTCAACGTTCCCCCCCTAGAGGGAGCACAACAGATCACTGCATACTCTATTATATGCCTGTTATTGCATTTCACTGTCTCTATGTTACTCTACGATATACGGGTTCTCCATCAGTTGGAACCCTTCTTCACCTTATATGAGTATTGTCTAATCTTTAAGGAGTATTGACAAATCTTTAAGTTGAATGACATGAACCGCTTGTGTCTCTCCTGACATTTTCTATTTCAAATGTTATGCAGTTAGTCATTGTTTAGTACGTTGGGTATCAGTCATAGGCCTTTTATGTGAGGCTTCTGGATGCTATGTAGTGCTCAGTTGCTGGTCCTGGGAAGAGTTCATCTCCCTTCTCTAGCACTGCCCCTAACGCAAGATCAAAGGCTGGATGCCATATACCCCTAGGGCGAATACACAAATTGTTATATTACTTCTTGCTTTCTTTCACAGTTCTGATCGAACTAATTTCCATTGCTAGGCCTTACATTGAGACTGTTTAATGTTTTTGTTCTTGATTATGGGTATCCAGCATTGTCACACCTCACTTCTGTTACCATCACTGCTCATTCTCAGCCTAGATTTGTCTATGTAAGCCTATGCCCCTGCCATAAACATGTCAGTCCTGCATAAAGATAACATGATTGTTAGACCTGGCATCTTTTGGCGTGTTTCCCCTGTCTTTTTGCTTCTGACCTGATTTTTGTGGTACTCTGTATCTTGCTTTTGCTGGTTTAGTGTTTCTGCACACTTTAATTCTGCTGATCAGTACTAAAGTGCAAGTGCTCCTACTGTAAATTATGTTTATGGATTGGTGTTTCCATGATTGACTTATTTGATTTACTCGTAAGTCCCTAGTACAGTGCACATTATGTGCCCAGGGCATGTAAACCAAACGCTGCAAGTGGGCTGCAGCCCTGATTGTGCCACCCACACCAGCCACCTTTCAAAGGGTTTTCAGACATGCCACTGCTGTGTTTATGCGCAGTTTCTACTGCCATGTCGACCTGGCAAGTGCATCCACTTGCCAGGCCCTAACCTTCCCTTTTCTCACATATAAGACACCCCTAAGGTAGGCCCAAGGTACCCCTGTGGGCAGGGTGCAGTGTGAGGGAAAGATAGGACATGTACTGGTGTTTGTTACATGTCATGATTGTGAAATACTGTGCATTTCGTTTTCACTTTTGAAAGGCTATCTCTCCCATAGGTTAGCATGGAAGCTGCTTTGTAACACTTTTACATATGCAGATTGCCAGGGGAAGCTAATAGAAAAGTGAAGTTTGGTATGCCTGAACTCAGGATTTAAAAATGCATCTTTTAGTAAAGATTATTTTTATATGGTGTATTTGGAAATACCACTTTTAGAAAGTAGATATTTCCTTGTCTAACCATTCATGTGCCTCTGCCTGTTTGTGTATTAGCTGTCTGGGTTTTAGACTGACAGGGGCTGGTTTGTGCATTCACATTAGACAGGGACACAAAGGGGGATGAGGCGTGTCCTGCCTTTCCTGGGTGACTCATAGCCTGGCTGATCGGTCCGTCCTGCATCTAGAGTGGTGGGAGAAGTTGCCACATGCACCTGAATGGACTGTGTATGCCTTCCACAATGCGGTCTCCACCTCCTGTAGTGAATCTGGCCTGAGCAGGACAGAACTGGATTATGTGTGCCAGGAGAACTTTGTTTGTGCCAACACCACAGAACTTCGAAGGGAAATGCAGTATAAATATTGGGGCTCAAACCCCAGGATTGTATAACCCTTTTGGATCAAGGAACCTGCCAAGATGAAAAGCAGGAGAAGCTGTGAGGGGAGACTACTACTTTCCTGTGTGTTTTGCTGTGTTGGCCTGCAGTAGCTCTTTCTGTCTTGGGCAGAGAAAGGACTGGACTGAATTTTCTGCAACTTCTTTCTGAGTGTCTCCAACAGCTTGAAGTAGAGCTTGCCCCCTGTTCAAGAAGTCTCAGGAACAACAAAGACTTTAAGATCCGATGGGTACCAGCTTCTGGAACTGGTTGTTTCAGTTGCCACAGAGGAAAAATCATTTGTCCCCGATGACGCTGCTGGCTCTGTGACCTGAACGCACCGCAGAGGGCACTGCCGCACTTTGCGCTTCAACCCTGGTCTCACCGACGCCGCCGTTCGACGCCGCCACTGAGCCATTGCTTGCACCGTGACCTGTGGGCACTGCACTCCGCACCACCTCGCTTCACACCGCTGCCCTGGTATCCCTGATGACGCTGCGCTGCTGCCACTGTCGCTGCTGCCAGCACCGTGGTTTGGGGGCACCACTTGTAAGTTACACGATGCACCGCCCTGTCCCACACCGCAGCCTTGGCCCGCCGGCGCCATCGACTCCAGTTCGTCAACCGACAACAGCGCTGCAACAAGGATGACGCCAGTACCTGCACCGTGACCTGACAGCACTGCGACGAGCACTGCCCCACTTTGCACTGCAGCCTTGGTCTCACCGACGCCGCTGGATTCCGTCACCAAGCCTGCACCACGACCTGAGGGCACCGCACGCTGCACTGTTGCACTTCGCACCGCAGCCCTGATGCCCGTCGGCGCTCCCGCCTTCAACCGCAAGGAGTTCGATCTACAACGAGTGTGACTTCGAGGGCCTGACGACTCTTGCACCGACCTCCGCAACCAACGCCTGCTGACGATAGCTCTTCGGAGATCACCGCGAGCTCCCCGATGCCCTCCATTTCTAAAGGTACTGTTTGTGGGTCTTCACGACACCGTAGCTGGCCTGCTACAGCCAGAACTGTTGGATTTGTTTGTTCACTATGCTGTGACAGCCCCAGACAGAGCGATTCGACTTCAAGGAATGGTTGTTAAGTCTATTTGTGGTTTATGAGTATTTTTGAATAACTGTCTGTTGTATTCTTATCGTTTTGGTCTTGTTTTACACAGATAAATATTGGCTATTTTTTCTAAAACTGGTGTGGTGTCCTTTTATAGTGTCTTCACTGCGTTACTGTTTGTTATGTGCAAATGCTTTACACACTGCCTCTGAGATAAGCCTGACTGCTTGTGCCAAGCTACCAAGGGGGTGAGCAGAGGTTATTTCAGAAGTGTAACTCCCTTATACTGACTAGGAAAAGGGTCCCTACTTGGACAGGGTAACAACCTGCCAACTAGAGACCCCCAATTCTAATAATGATCACTTAGAATGTCAGGGGCATGGGATCTCTACCCAAACAATATAGGATCCTGGCCCAGTTTCACCACCTGCATGCACATGTGGTGTGCCTACAAGAAACCCACCCCATAGTCAGTGAGGCCCTCAGAAACCGTAAGAAATAGCGGGGTCAATTATTCCACACCACCTACTCTGCATTTCATTGTTGGGCAGCACTGTGGATTATAGCAGGGGTCCCCTTCATAGTGGTGGAGACAGGATTGATGCGCGGGGGTATGTTTTGCTCTGTGGTATGCTGGAAGACATGTCTATCATGCTGGGCAGTATATATGATCCTAACTCTGAGCAGGATGTCTTCCTAGCACATCTATCCACAATTCTAATGGACTGGGTACATTATCCCTGGTTTCTAAGGGGATTTTAATGCTGTATTGGATATGGTCCTGGACAGATCGCCTCCCCCTGCCAAACGCTGGTTTGGTGTGACAGATCAAGGCCCTGCAATAGTGGGTGGAGGGATGTTCCCTTGCAGATGCTTGCCGTATCCGCAATGTGGGTATGCGCGAGTATTCATTTTACTCCCCTTCTTATCTTCTCTACACGCGACTAGACAGAATCCTATGTGTGGCTTCCCTCCAGTCGACAGTCACCCACGTGGCCTACTTGGGCAAATCTCTCTCAGATCATAACTCATTAGAGATTATGTTTACATGGGCCGTATTCCAGCCCCCATTCCCACATGCTGCTTACAGCCCCAGCTGTTGGAAGACACAGTCTTCCCAAGCATGCTGGCCACTACAATAGATGACTACTTTGCTGAGAACGCCAAAACCACTTACTCTATTTTAACAGAATGGGATGCGTTTAAAGTGGTTATATGAGGGACATCTATAGGCACAGTGGTGGGAGCCCGACAAATGGTCCTTAGGGAGCTTAACGGAGTGGAGGAGAGCCTGGGTACCCTAGAAAAGGCATAGCGGATGATGAGGTGCCTGCACCTACACTGCAAGAATCCAGAATAAGATATGCAGAACTGTTAGAACGCTTATGAGTTATTGACTACAGAGCTAACATACAAAAACCCATATAGAAGTGGACAAGTCAGGTGCCTTGCTAGCCCGACTGGTTAAACCGTCGCCTTCACCCACTCCGATACTCACGATAACTACATTGCAGAATACCCAAGTCACTTCCCCACTGGAAGTTAATAGGGCATCCCGTGATTTTTACTCAACTCTATATGCAGCCCCTCAGCTTGTTGAGCCAGAACCCATCCAGAGCTTTTTAGATGTTTGGTCATTCCCACAGTACTAGAGGTGGAACACTATGTGCTGGGAGCCCCTATCGCGGCAAATGAAATCAGAGGAGCAATATGGGAACTAGCTAGGAATAAAACTCCTGGATCTGATGGCCTCCCTAAAGAGTTCTATGCTGCATTTGCTATACAGTTGGTACCCCAGTTGCAACGCCTTTTTAAATCTTTGTTGAAGGAGGGTAGACTGCCCCTATCATGGCACAAGCACTGGTCACTTCTTTATTAAAACCCAACAAACAACCTTCAGACATGACCTCTGATAGGCCCCTTTCCATGCTAGATACTGAATACAAAATACTCAGTAAGGTACTGGTCCGCCATCTAATACCCATACTTGCCAAGCTTCTTCATTCTGATCAATGCGGTTTCATCCCAAATCGCAACACCCCCCTTAACATCCGTAGATTACACGAGGTCATGGACACTGCACAAGAGCGATTATGTTGGATGATTTTGCTGGGCAGGCTGCCTCTCTCTGTACTGAAGGCAGGCCTTCGACACTTTAAGCTGGGATTTAATGATAGCTTCCCTTCGACGATCTGGCATCCCTCCCGCCTATATTCACTGGGTGCAACTATTATACACAGTCCCTACCTCACGAGCAAGCACAAGTCAATATATTTTGGATCCATACTTGATGCACCGTGGCACAAAGCAAAGCTGCCCGTAATCGTAGCTACTTTTTGTTCTAGCATTAGAACCTTTAGCTCAACGAATTAGACAAGATGCCCATGACTGGGGTATCGCAATCGGTCCCGCAACCCATGCAATATCATTATATGCTTATGTTAAAGATAATTGGAGAAACCTGGCAGGCGTGGCTAAATAGTTTGAAGCATTTGCAGCATTGTCTGGCCTACGGGTTAATGCTCATACATCCTATGCATTTTCATTCGAAAACACGTTTGATCATTTGGAGGAATGGACATCCAGGTTACACCTCAGACCTTTCGCTATTTGGGAATCCAGATTTACCGGGATGCAGAGGATGTGTTGGGTGGTAGCCTCCTTAAAACCATTGCAAACCTCAAATCACAAGTGAGCTTTTGGTCCACTTTACCACTTTTAGTGGCCGGCATATTGGCCCTTGTAAAAATGGTCATGCTGCCTCGTTTACTGTACCATTTTGTAAACATTCTAGTACTTGTCCAAGCCCGAATCTTTACCTTACTAAATACCCTCTTAGTCAACTTCATTTGGGCCAATGGATGCCGGTTGCCCTTTCCAAGCTCCAACTCCCCACCGACAAGGGAGGGATGGGCACTCCTGATTTCAAATCCTATCACATAGTAGAGCGGTTGCAATGGCTTTCCTACTGGCTGGCAGGTCGTAACCTGTCTGAAATTGACTATACTGAAGCCATGCTTAATCGGTTCAAACTACATAGTATGTTATGCCTGGGATCTGCGTTCCCCACAGACAGCCCCATGGTACTGCAAATTGCCCTCACATACTAGAAATTGGCCCTGCGGTATACATCCATTGACATACCTTATGCCCCTAATATGCCACTGTTGGGTCTTCCCACTGCATTTGGGGCACTCTTACAAATAGGCTATATCCTTGGTCACAGGAGGGAGTCACCATGATTGGCGACATTTTTGCAGAAGGCACCCTACTAAGCCATGAAGATTTTATACACACACAGGGCCTCCCAGGTACATTATTTTTAACTCACACCAATATCACTCGCTATATACAACGCCATTGGGTGCCTGACGGAACTGAACCTCCCACACATGAACTACTTCATGCAGTACATACAATGGGACACGGTCTGCACTTGGTCCGTTGGTTATAAAGGGGCATTCATGCTCACCTTCTGCACCCTCTTACTTTCTTACGAGCTAAATGGGAAGAGAATTTGGATCGGAATCTTCTAGACTAGGAATGGGACTTCCCTAGGCAATGCCCCCAGAAAATCTCTCGCAACTCCTGCTTCAAATGTATACAATTTTCCATATTACACTGGGAATATCTTTCTCCATATAGGCTCCATACCATGCTCCCCACAATACCGTCCAATTGTCCTAGGTGTCATGCACCGGTTGCTAAACTTTTGCACATGTTATGGGATTGCCCCAGACTGGCCTCCTACTGGACACAAGTCGCTGCTACCCTGTCAGAACTTCCTTAGCTATATCATTGGCACTCCATGGAATGGTGTATACTGGGTTTATTCCCCTGACCTAAAAGCGCCAGGTTTGTGCATGGCATGCACGTGCTCAAACCCCACAGGTCCTCATATAAGCAACATTCTGCCTAGACACGGCTGTGACACATATCTCTATATACTACAAAGCCCCATTGGGCCATCACTAGGCTTAGATTCACACCATTCTACGCACATCACTCTATCATGTAGGTGGTTGTACACACGCTTGCTGATATCAATGACAATGTTTGGTTACGAAAGGGTAGGAGGAGGGTTAATCTGTTGAGATTGCATTTTCTTCTATGATAGTGGGAACACCTTTATTTCTAAGACATTCCTTCACATGCTAGCAGACAAGGTCTTTTGTATATTTACACCTATATCTTGACCATTTTGTGGGTCAATTATTTATATGGTTATGGTTTACTGACTTGTACTTGATGCTGCCAATGTGTATCGGACCGGACCAGGTACCGGACCTGATATAATGTTTGGCAGCCTACTCAGCAAACCCCAAAATATAAGACTGTATTCTCTACTGATGACGGTTAATAAACCAGAAACACGTGTCTAGAGATCAGCACTATCTGCGCCAACCTTGGCGAAACACTCGAAAATATCGGAGCGAGCTACAAGAACTGCATTTACCAGAATGCCAGGGGCGAACCTTGCCTGAGAGGTCGGCGGTGTGCTCCCACATCCTGTTGTCTATTTAAAGTACTCCCGTGAGTCATTGAGCTGACGAGCTCGTGGATGAAGCACCTGCGCGCCAGTGAGAGGTACCGGACCTGATATAATGTTTGGCAGCCTACTCAGCAAACCCCAAAATATAAGACTGTATTCTCTATTGATGACGGTTAATAAACCAGAAACACGTGTCTAGAGATCAGCACTATCTGCGCCAACCTTGGCGAAACACTCGAAAATATCGGAGCGAGCTACAAGAACTGCATTTACCAGAATGCCAGGGGCGAACCTTGCCTGAGAGGTCGGCGGTGTGCTCCCACATCCTGTTGTCAATGCAATAAAGTTTGTGTTAAAAATTTTTTTTTAAATGAGAACCTTAGTTTCACCTCTGTCTTTGCTCCTTTTGGCTGGAATCTGCCTGCATTTGTTATATAGTGCCACAGAAAAACACCAAGAATGGTCTGTTAAGTAGCAAAGCATTGTTCTTTAGAAAGTAGGAAGGCTGGAGGCAGTTTAGGTATATTCAGCTGAGTTCAGAAGAAGAGAAACAGGGCTGCAACTCCTCCACCTTTCTATGTAAAATATGTACAATTTAGCATTTAGTAAAACACAAACATGTATGTACACACACATAAACAAACACCAGACTTTGAAAGCACCACCTAAATGTCAACAACTATCATTACATGTCAATACCATTGTAAAGTGTCTCTTAAAAGACTTCTTTCATTTCAAATTCTAGTTTTCAGACCTCCAACTCCTAAAGGGCTCTTTTCCAGGCCGTCTCCAATCTCACCAATCAGCCTTGTGTCAAAATGACTATGCCCCTTCCAAAATTGTTTATGACAATTTGGCCTTTTTTCTACGAGAAGATCAAAAGTTCAAGATAATTCGTAGTCATATTGCCCAGCTTCCAGTTTTATCCTGCCTCATGCAGTAAAATTACAAGCCTTAACCCTTTTCGTTACTCTCCCAATGATTATGGAAGAGGAGAAGGGTTCTTCCTTGCTTACCTACCTAATATTGGGCTCCCAAAATGATTTATGTCTAGTCAGGACTCTAACATTGTTACACTTGCTTTTAACTTCAACCTTAACTCCTGTTTTATCGGTCACTGTTTCTAGTGAATGGAATAAAGGAGTCGTCAAACCCATTTTAAAGAAGTCAGACTTGGGCCCCAAGGCAGAAAATAACTATAGGCTCATCTTTTGTTTGCTAGCAGTCACTAAAATTGGTGAGAAGCTCTGGCTTGCCAGCTTTCTAAACATCTTGAAGAGCACTAGTTATTAGGTGCTAGCCAGATGAATTTAAGACTTTGTTTAGGCACTGAGACCGCCCATGTGGCTGTACTGAATTACTCCAGACAAGATAACAATGATGGCATTTCCACCTGCCTTATTCTATGCTTGTGGTGTTAAGGCTACCATCATTTTCAGATTGAACTATGCCACTGCTTGCGTCATTGGTCACCTTGGTCAGCGATTTTCAAGCTTCAAGGCATTCAGAATATGACTACATGACTTGTCATAAAGTTCCTTCTCTCCTTGTTTGTTGGTTCCTGTATTTGAAATGCACTCCACCTTGGCCTGCACAAAATTGGACACTACTCTATGCTTAGGAAGGTTTTATAAATTCATATTATTTATTAACTTCAAATCTTTTCTGATGTTAGTCAGTTCAGGGCCTAGATGCCTGAGAGTGTTTGTTGCACTTTTTAAGTAACAACTCAACTCATACAGTTGCATGTATAGGTTTTCAGTGTGTTTTGTGGGTACCCTAAGGCACTAAATGCAAGACTGGTGGAAATCTTTCAGAAATTATGGTTGTGGCTGTGTGCTTTGGTGATGGAGTACGGTCACCGAAGGGATAGCTCGGGTCTCTCGTGCCTGACCTCTGGGTAGACTAAGAGATAGCTCAGCTATGTGATAGCTCAGCTACGTGAAGCATGAACGTATAATTTATGTCTAACCAGAGTCATAACTCTGCTGCCTGAATCAAAAGCCTCTATGATCAGTTTCTCAGAGTGCAATGTAAGACAGATATGGAATTTGCTTTAACGTATGCCTTGAGTGGTTTTCCTCCGGGACGGTGTCTATGCAGAGGAAGCACACCAGTGTTCCCCTTGTGTAGGTATTGCATTGCTGTGTCCTGCCTCTTCAAATTAGTGTAGTTTGGAAGCAAAATGCTTGAGAAACCTTATTCTGCTGTCAAATTAAGCCTCAGTCTATCAAAAGCATCATAGGTTATAAGTCTGATATTGTGTGTAATAGATTATCAATGCAAAACATTGCACAATGAAAACACTGCTTAGGGTACTACTAGTTCCAGTACTACAATACAAATAGTAACCAACTTGTCTGCCTGGTGTCTCTCTTGCGCCCCATTGAAGGGTGTCCCTTTTGATACCCATGCCAGGCTAATTGTTATAATTATTATCGACATTTAGGAATAACTGTTAGGGAGGATATGGTAATTCTCCTTAAAAGAATATAGTAATTCTCCTTAAAAGAATTCTGGAGAAAATTGTAGCAAATGTTGCATTTTATAATGCACAATGTCTCTGCAGGATTAAATAACATTGATATTTGAGTGGATTTGGCACTTTATGTGCTGAGGGCTCCAGAACAGAATTGATGTGTTTATTATTATAACATATGCTATTAAGAGGCATGACTTATGTTTCTGTCAGAGAGACAACTTTGCTGGACATTGCCCATCAGCCACACATTCTATGCGTTCTGAATATTGAAGGAATACTTGTATTCTTTGTATGCTACAACACCATTTGTTGCAAAATTATTTCAAGGCAACTTCTTTTTTTGGCAATTCTTTAAGCCTAGTTGGCTTTTTGTATGGATGTTCCTCACTCACCTCGTATGAAAACTGCTCAATGTGGAATGCTATTTTACTATTTTATTTTGATGTAGATTAGTGCAGATTCCTGGCAAAGTAATTAAGAGGAGGTAATATATATATATATATATTGTTCTGCAATAAATAACATCCAGCACTTTGGAGTGTCCTGAACTAGTTTTCTTTCATGAAAGAATAAGTTGATGCATTACGATGATTTCCGGGATCCATTCAGGACCGCCGCGTGGGTGAGCCCCGTACTACCGGACACTGTGAGTTGGATATATATATATATATATATATATATATATCAATATAACTGCAACAGTTCAGCGCGCTCTCAGGAAAGCAGAATTCCGAAACGTTAAGGTTCCACAGTGTTTATTCCACAACGCGTTTCGATTTCCAACGAAATCTTGATCACGTGAAACGTGCAACATAAACAAAAGACTTAAATAGCCTGAAAGTAAACGTGGAGAACACAATAGAAAAGGGACCACACTGTTGGTAATGGCGGACATATTGGAGTGGTGGCTTGAACTCAAACACAAAATGTTATGTATTGCGACACGAATGCACTGGGATACCACAATGTAGGTACAGCTCATGAGCTGTACCTACATTGTGGTATCCCAGTGCATTCGTGATCAAGATTTCGTTGGAAATCGAAACGCGTTGTGGAATAAACACTGTGGAACCTTAACGTTTCGGAATTCTGCTTTCCTGAGAGCGCGCTGAACTGTTGCAGTTATATTGGTATTGAATGACCGGTGTGCTCCGCCGGCGTGCGCGCCACTCTCCAGGGGTCCCCGACAGTCCAGAAGGAGCTCTTCTTGTACATATATATATATATATATATATATATATATATATATATATATATATATATATATATCTCAGCGCTTCCTTTTCCCCTTTCTCTTATTCCAAAGGAAAGAGCACTCACGGGGGTGATGTCAAATCTGTTTATTTGGAGCAAAACAGACGCATTTCGGCTAGTGCCTTTTTCGATGTTTTGTTTACGCACGCCAAACGGAAAGGCTTTTTTATAAAATAACCATTATCACGCGGTATTATCATGCATAGACGATGGACTTGTCACTACGACAATTGCAGTCGCCATATTGGAACAATGTTAAATTAACATTTCTATGCAGTGTTTCAGATCATTTGGTGCACTTTTACCATAAATATAAGTGTAAACATAAAATTCATGATCATTATTTCGCCATGTATTAGCACTGTAATGTTACATCAACAAATCTTAGTGCACGTTCTATTAGATAGCTACCTCTATACAATCCTTGTTATAGAGTTGCACATTTCTCCTCGCCATCATTGTAAGATCAAAATCACGCCGTATATCGGCCTTCCAATAATATCAATTGAAAATTCATGATCATTATTTAGCCGTGTATCAGCATTGTGATGTTACATCAACAAATCATGATGCGCATTATATCTCTGTGCAGTCCTTGTTATTTAATTGTCCAGTTATCCTCGCCCTTGTTATAAGATCAAGATCTCGCCGTGTATCTGCCTGGCAATACTATGAACTGAACATCACACTACAGGATTTTGCATCTACAATAATCAAAACCGCCATTATAGTCCAATAATTATAATCTCCTGAATAATCTTACTTCATCATTCCATCATCATAAACATTTTTCCTCCTCTCCCTTCATTCATTATCTTGTCATGCCGTCTAACGGCTTAACATTTCTCCTGTACCACGAGTATGTCTAATATAATTGCTTTCTTACTTTCTAGAACCCGCATATGCACATTTACAATTCATTATAATGATACAAGTATTTACAATTAATCACATTAATGTGTAATTGCTACCTTGCTTTCCTTGTACTTCCTATCATGCCATGTCATAGTATATATCTAGTACCATGTTAGTTCATAGTTCCCACTATTTCAATCTCCAAGATGTATTGCAAGCTCTTCCCCACTATTCATTCCATTAGGAGTTTTTGTTTGGAGGTCTATAATATATCTCGATTCTAACCTCCTACGTTTAGTGATCCTATCGCCCCCTCTTATGCATTGTGGTACAAAATCTATGCCGAAATATCGCAACAGATCCCTGTTGCTCGTGTGCTTCTCAGCAAAATGTCTTGCGACTGGATATGCAGCATCGTTTTTAGCTATTGCACGCATATGTTCTAGTATCCGAACTTTGGTGGAGTGGATCGTGCTCCCTATATATCTCAGCCCACAGGGGCATAACAGGCAATAAACTGCATAGGTTGTGTTACATGTAAGGAACTTGTTAATTGATTTGCATTTTCTCATACCTGGTATTTCATATGACAATGTTCTATTACTATTGGTGCAGGCTTTGCATTTCCCGCACGGGAAAAAAACCCTCATTTCTTTCAGGGTTCCCTTAGTGCTTGCTATTTTTTCTAGGTGACTATGTACTAACTGGTCTCCGATAGATCTGGCCTTCTTGAAGGTTATTTGGGGGACTGCTGGTAAATCTGATCCAATGACTCCATCCGTTTTAAGGATGTGCCAATTCTTTTTCATTATTTTTCTCAGTTGATTAGCGTCCTCTGAGAATGTTGTAATTAATCTGAACTTGGCAATAGTTTCATCATTTGTTTTTTTAGTTTTATCTTTCAGTAGCTCCTGCCTAGGAATCTTATCTACTTTGTTAAATGTTGTCTCTAACAGCTCTCTGCTATATCCTCGCATACTGAATCTGTCACAACTTTCTTTTGCTGCTGATCTAAAATCATTCTCCTTAGTGCTGTTCCTCTTTAATCTTAAGAGTTCCCCATAGGGGATACTCTTAATCAATTGGGGTGGATGACTGCTCCCTGCGTGTAAGGTAGAATTTCCAGCAGTGGGTTTACGGTAGAGTGACATATTGAGTTTATTATCCTCTGCACTAACTCGCAAGTCTAAGAAGTTAACATTCATAGAGTTAACTTCCCCAGTGAACTGTAGGTTGACACTGTTGTTATTCAAATGTGCAATGAACTCATTTGCTAGTTCTGTAGGGCCACTCCAAACTATAAAAAGGTCATCAATGTAGCGATGCCATGCTACCACATTTTCCATCCATGGTTTGTTTTGTTGCGACCAGGCCACCTGTTTCTCCCACCAGCCCACGAATAAATTTGCGTAGCTGGGGGCGAAGCAGGTGCCCATCGCAGTACCAGAGATTTGTCTGTAGTGGTCCTCTTCAAATAAAAAGATATTATGCGTTAAACAGAACTCAGTGAATTCCAACAACATTTTGTTGTGCTCAGAAAACTTCAATGGTCGTTTTGACAGAAAATAATTTACAGCTTGCAAGCCTTGTTTATGGTTAATGCAGGTATAAAGACTTGTAATGTCCAAAACAATTAATTTGTAGCTAGAGTCCCACTGTAATTTTTCCATTCAACATAAAAAGTTTTTAGTGTCCTTAATATAGGATGGTAATTCAGTCACAAATTTGAATAACTACCGCCCCATCTCTCTGCTCCCTTACCTGGCCAAGGTACTGGAGGCCCACGTGGCGAAGTGTTTGTCCAACTTCAAGGAACAATCCAACTACCTAGACCCACACCAAGCGGGATTTCACCCCGCACACTCTACAGAGACGGTGAAATTGGCGGTCCTGGACACCCTACGAGATAAAGCTGACAGAGGTACCCCTCAGGCCCTGGTGCTATTAGATCTTTCGGCCGCCTTCGACACAGTCGACCATCGTATTTTGAAGGACTGTGTCAGGCAGGCTGGCATCCAGGGCTCAGCCTTTAGCTGGATCAGCTCCTTTCTTGAAGATCGCTCTCAGGCTGTCCGCATAGCCCCATTTACAGCACCCAAGCTAAAAACTACATGGGGGGTCCCGCAGGGATCCTCACTATCCCCCCACCTGTTTAATCTTTACCTTTTACCCTTGATTCAGTCCTTGAAGGAAAGGAATGTGACCACTTTCAACTATGCCAATGATTTATAGTTAATGTTCACCATCGACAACTCACCTAACTCAGTCCTTGAATTTCAGGCCACCATGTTGTACATTCGCCACTGGATGGACCATAATCATTTAAAACTCAACCCAGGCAAGACTGAATTAGTTCTGACAGGGAGCAGTCATAACTTCTGGGGCCCACACTATTGGCCTACGGAACTTGGACGCCCTCCCGAACCCTCTTCCTCTGCCAAGAGCCTCGGGGTCACTATAAATAATGACCTGTCACTAAGATCGCAAGTCGGAGCAGTGATCTCGACCTGCTTCTTTCAGCTGCGAAAGATCAGAAAGATCAGCCGACTGCTCACACATCCTGCTTTGATACAGGTCGTGATAGCCATGGTGCTATCACACTTAGACTATGCGAACTCAGTCTACCTGGGTATGCCACTTTTTTTAATCAAGCGGCTACAGATGGTTCAGAACCAAGCAGCCAGACTGATTCACCAGCAACCCAGGTGGCAATCTGCCACCCCTCTCTTAAGAAAGCTACACTGGCTTCCTATTTCTCAATGCTCTGCCTTTAAAACTGGATGCCTAATTTTTAAGTCTCTACACGGCTGTAGCCCCAAATTCATAAACAGTCTTATATCATGGTACACTCCCTCACGCAACCTACGCTCAGCACATCTCCAGTTACTGACCACCCCTGCCTTCAAGTTAAAACGTCAGGGAGGATGCAGGTTTGCTTCCTTGGCCCCAAGACTGTGGAACTCCTTCCCTCTGGAGATTCGGTCATGCACTGATCTTCTGAGCTTTAGGAAAATGCTTAAGACATGGCTGTTTGTGCAGGCCTACGAATAAATCTCTCCACTGGGCTCGGCGAATTCTAGACTTTGCGCCATGAAACCTACAGGTGTACGTGCGCTCTATAAATCCTTTATAACATAACATAGACAGGTGCTCAGTCAAACTCCCCTGCGAAGACACAATCGGTCTCCCAGGAGGTCGATCTCTATCCTTGTGAATCTTGGGAATATGGTAGAATGTTGGTATTACCGGGTTCAAGCAACAAAGAAAAAAGTTTTCGTCTGTATCAAGCATAGCTTTGTCATACCAAATTTTGATCAACGGATGGTATTGTGTTATACTCATGTGGTATTCTTCTTTGGTTATCCTTTCATAACAGTAATTGTCTGAAAGTTGTCTTTGTGCTTCAGCGTAATATTGTTCTCTAGTTTGTATAACAATATTACCGCCTTTATCCGAAGGCTTGCATATTATAGATGCATCATTTCTTAAATTCTCCAAAGCTTGATGTTGTTGCTTGGTAATGTTGTGCCTCGTCTTGTTCCCCATGTTTGTTCTTAATTTAAGTAGATCTTTATTAACTGACTCCGCAAAAATATCAATTGCATCAATTGGTAATTGAGGCAAAAATTGCGAGGTTGGTTTGAAAGGACTAATTTCTTTTCTTGTTCAATCCCCAGTCTTATAGTTCTTTCTACTATATCTAGGGTACTGATTTTGTCATCCTCTCGCTCTGTTCGCAATGCCTCCATGTCTTCCAAAGCAGGCAAATCTTCTGTTGTCAATTAATCAGTTGCTCTTGATTTTCCTTGTGATTTTATTGGCTTGGCAACATTTGGTTTCAATTTAAAATATTTATGCAGCTTCAATTTCCTGGTTAGTTTGAAAAAGTCAATTCGTGTTTGCGTGTATTTCAACCGATTGGATGGACAGAATGTCAGACCTAGCCTTAGCACTGACTCTTCATCACTTGTTAATTTTCTCGGGGTGAGGTTAATGATGGTAAGATTCTCTATTGGCATTTGTTGCCCCTCTTGCTGCGCGTCATTCGTGGAGATATATTGGTTTCTCCGGCGCCAGCCGCCCCTTCTGGTTTTCATGCGCCTCTTTCCGGGGGTTTGCTCTTTCCGCCTCTCATCCACGTTCGGCGCATAAGTCGAAATTCTTCCTGAAAAGGGGTCTTCATCTGTCGTTCCGTTGGGGTACTTGCCCCTTCCTCCCCTGAGGATTTGTTTGCTGTTACATCCGATTCTGATGTTTCTACACGTTCACTGGTTGGTACAGCTTTTTTCGCAAACAGTTCTTTTCTTGGCCCATCGAATTTCTTCGCAAAAGTTAATACTCGACCTTGGGCATAGTTACGCTCGTCCCTTTCGAACTTTTCCTGTTTCCTTTGTTTGATTTTTAATTCATACTTGATCATACTTGATCAGACGTTTCTTCATTTGTTCCCTTAGTTCTTCTATCTTGGTCTTATCTTCCTCCTTCGCTATTTCTGTTTCCAGTTTATCTATTTCCTCTAATGCCTTGTCTCTATCGCTCCAGGCGAATTTTATCAGGATCACTAACATCCCTTTGCAGGATTGAGCAGTATGCTCTGCCCATTCTTCTAATAGTTGTGGATCAGGGTTCTCGTAGGCAGGAATGGTGTATATTCTTAGTCCCCTCGGGACACTTACATTTATGGTAAAAGTGCACCAAATGATCTAAAACACCGCATAGAAATGTTAATTTAACATTGTTCCAATATGGCGACTGCAATTGTCGTAGTGACAAGTCCATCGTCTATGTTTGACTATACCACGTGATAATGTTTATTTTATAAAAAAGCATTTTCGTTTGGCGTGCGAAAGCAAAACATTGAAAAAGGCACTAGCCGAAACGCGTCTGTTTTGCTCCAAATAAACAGATTTGACATCACCCCCGTGAGTGCTCTTTCCTTTGGAATAAGAGAAAGGGGAAAAGGAAGCGCTGATATTTCGCGGGGCACCGCCGCGATTAAAGCACCCGTCCGTGAGTGCACCAGGAAAGGTGTACTATATATAGCGGCTATATATATATATATATATATATATATATATATATATCCTTAAACTCACAGTCCTCACGAAAGGCTAGGACTGGCTATCTATCACCATAACATGATGACAGTATGTCTCCCTAATATTGTTAAATATTTAATAGTATTCATGAATTGCTTTGAACTTTGTATGAGATAGTCCTTTATCATGTACAGTTACGCTCATGTGCGTGTAGTTGTTTACCCAGTGACCGTTTTGGTATGTGCAGGTGGTCCGATCAATGACTATCAGTCTTACGTATTTTCAAGTATCAGCATATAGGGTAGTACCATTTGGTATTTATTTGGATACTGGTACTAATTTGTACTATGCACAAGAGCTGATTTATTTTGCTAATTTTGACTATCTCATGAATATATTGTTATACTGAATACTGAATATTAATACGATGTATACTGAATATTAATACAATGTACACTGGTTGAAGTGAAATAATGTATGACACTGCCAAGTATGTAGCTTAATTTTCACTCTGTGCATTGATATTTCCAATGGGAGTATGGTAAAACATTGGCCACTACGAAATGGCCGACACGTTTAATGAACTTTGTGTTATCTTAGTCAGTCCTCTTTTGATGTCACTGTTAGCACGTTGTACGTAACTTTATGTTGAAATTATGCCGAAAAACTGTGTCTTCCTTACCCGTGATCAAGGCGCACAAGCGCCGAAACGCGTTGGGTTTTCGGCTTTGAACCTTGTAATAAATCACCCCGTGCACTTTATGGAATTTGCCTCTTATTGCGGAAGGAGTGTGCGCATTGTAGCGTCTGCTGCTGCGTGAGCCGGAATATATATATATGCCCCGCTGCTGACTGTGCGGCGCCAGCGCCTTAACTGATACGGCGCACTTGGAACAGCGTGTTGAATTGCATGGACATGAGAACAAGCGGAGCAACAACTTTGGAAGTTCACAGCAACCCACTGTGGTATGAAATTTGAATTTAGGAGAACACGTTGCAGCACCCATTTGGGATTCAAACGTAGAATGGAACTACAAAGACCAACATGCATCAAATGCACACGCCCATTGGGGCGGGAACTATAAATTCATTGCGAGTGCGATGTCACTCATTGCTGCTTCATCCCCATTGAGCCATTCCTGAGACCAAGGGCGAAGGTACGCCCGAAACGCGTAAGGAACTTTTGGCACACTTTAATGCTGGAAAAGCGATGTTTTTTGCCCTGTGAGTCCTGCAATAAAGAATTAAAATAACACGCTGTGTGTGGCACCCTTAATGTTGTGAGCAACTTCATATGGATATATATATATATATATATATATATATATATATATATATATATATATATATATATATATATATATATATTATATATATATATATATATATATATATATATATATATATATATATATATATATATATATATATATACACAGTATGTCTCCGGTCTCTCTTTGCAGTCATCCACGCTGAGACAGGAGCACGGACACCAATTTGAAGTGCAAAAAATTCCTTTATTTTTCTAACAGCAGCTATCGGCCATAACGCGTTTTAGCCCCGAAGGGCCTTGATCACATATATTTCATAATGCTTAATAAAGGTTTTTAATCATATTAGTGGATTTTGTGCAGACAAATAATACAGGCTACATTCAGCAAGTATTCTATGCATTAAAATGTTCTCGTACAATGCAAGGTCTTCTGATTTAGCGGCGATGTGACATGGATAGATCGGATATATTAAACATAGATGAGCAAAGGAAGAGGTCCATTGTGTATGTGTATAAAAAAGTAACCAAGTAAAGCTCAAACTAACATAGGCGCTGGAAGTCGGGGTGCTGGAGGGTGCTCCAGCACCCCCAGAAACAATCATGCTGGAGTTCGGAAGGTGAAGGAGCAATAAAGATGTCTTTAAATTTTGTGTTTATCTTGTCACATTTGCTGCGTGTTCAAAGACAAATGTCAGGCTATGTCTTCTGACAAATTCCTGGTTATTTAGAAACTGGAGTGTACTTTTATTTCTCTGACTGCATAGTAAGAGGATTTTGCAAAGTGATCCAGGAGACAATCCTGCTGGGGTGCAGGAAACGAATGGAAAGGCTGTAGGATGCCAGTTTTTCTAACACACATTTAAATAACAGTAAATGAACTACACACATATTTCAAATTATATCCGCAATTAGGAAAGTACAAACGAAGACCTTTTTTGTGATTCGGAAGTGAGATGGAAACAAAGATAGCAGTAGGGTCAAAACAAATAAAGCCACTTTACTTGGGATGCACAAATTATAAAAATATTCGTGGAAACTCAATTTCCGCACATTATTGTTTCTGCTCCATATATTTTTACCCATAAAACCGCATGTTTATGCAAATTTAGCAGCCATTTTAATGGGAAATGTACTGTCTGTAAATGAAAGTGTACTGCCTTACCAGTGCTCTAAAATGCACCAGAGCTACATACCATGCCTTTACCCCTCTCCTGCTGAATGGGCATGGCACATTTGCTACACTTGTGTTTTTTTGTATGACGCTTGGATTTTTCACTGTTCCTATGACTTTGGTGATATAACATCAATGGCAACAGCACCACTCCGAAAACTCCCCACTCACTGGAAACCAAAAACACGAAAGGAAGCTGAACGGAGGTGGGGGGGCATAAAGAACCCCAAACTTGCTGGAACAGGATATAATCGGCTAAGGAATTAACCTTGGTAGATAGGTGAGAGACCTCAATTTGGACACATATATTATATGCCGATCGAGGGACAACAGTTCATGGAAGAGCGCAGGAAGAGCACTGGGAAGCGCATATCCCTTGGAAAAAATGGGTTTAACCTGCCTGGTATTTTAGTGCAGGGGGACGCGGAACTCTTTCAGGGTGGAAGGGAATCATCACTGGGAGGAGTCTCTAGGAGAGACCATAACATATCCCGGTTGGTTGACTACGCCGGCCCCAGGCTTCCTCCCTGTGAAGGGTGGTGCCCTCAGCTCTCGTTCAATGCACGAGATCTCAGTGCCAACTACTAAGCAGGGGGGACTGGGAGTATTTACATATTATAGTAATGGCACTTTTGGCAATCAGTAAAGCCAGGTCAAGAAAACGGAAAGCTGTCTTTTGCTGTTTCAGCCTTTGAAAATTCCCAATGCACAAGCCTCCCAGCAGCTCAGTCTGGGGAGTCCAATCAGGTCTGCCACTTGTTGGAAAACCCCTGCCCAGTACGGTGCTAACTCAGAGCAGGACCAGAGCATACCGCAGAAGTCAGCTGATAGGGCCCTGCAGTGGGGATAGGCTGCGTCAGCGTTGGGGAATTGTAGCTGGGGTACACTACGCCCTGTGGAGAAGGGAGAGCTGTATTAATTTAAAGAGGGCATTGTGTGAAATCTTATGTGGGTGTTCAAGAGCTTTAGCCCATTCCTTTTTAGATTGAGCTTGGGCAGCGCATGCGCTGCTCTGCGAGGTATGCTGTATTCGAGTATGGAGTTGAAGCTCCGCCCACTCTCCGCCCATATTTTTAATTGGCTTGTGTCATTGCCCTTTGTAAATGCTGGCTCCTAATTCGTTAATAGGCTTCTTAGTCCCTCCTTAGTACCGTCTTGTCTTCATTTGTAACCTCCCATGAGGACTGGCCCTTTTACTTCTGTTGTTACACCGAATGTCTTATTTAGTCTGTAAGCACTATTTTCTTTAATGAGTTTCTCCTACTGCAGGTACGACATGCTTTCCTGCAACATTCAGCGCGCCATACGCCCTTTTACTTTCCAAGCAGCCCGGAACAATGGCGGCCGCTTCTTTGAAGTGAAATAGGTCTTGCATTTACAAGAGTTTGAGCTATTGGCATTGTAAATGACAATGCATTGTATGTATGTGTTAATTATCAATACAGATAAATAAAAGGCATTGTCATTTACAATGCCAATAGCTTAAACTCTTGCAGATACTGAGACCTATTACATTGCAAATGCTTGCTATTTGGTGCTCTGAAAAATGCAGACTCCCAGGTATCTCTAAGTGGGTGCAGTGAGATTTGGGAATGCGATTCAGTGGCTTTATAAAGACAACTAATCAATCTACGGCCACCTCCAATAGTATAAATAGCCTGCACTGAACTCAGGTTCACTAATAGTAATTACCCATTGAGTCCGCAGTGCATGTGTGTCCCATATAATAGACATTGACTTTGGCAAATGGCATGAGAATCCCAGCGAGAAAAAGGTCTCCCAAGGATACTCTGCCAGTGTCTTCCCAAAAACCCAGCTCAGGCCGTCCTAGCAGATCGAGCTGCCAAAGAAGACCAAGGAAAGGTATTGCTGAGGTATAGGGGATTGCATGTTTGGTGATATGGATAATTTATGCAAAGCACTGCTGCGCCACCCGCAGAAGACAGGAGGAGTCTCTGGGGAGGCTGGCACCCGGTAACAGGAGAGCACATAAATCGAGACGGTTCCTGCTCATGCACTGGACAGAGAGCGCCTCCAGCTCCCGGCCAGAGAGCCAGCAGGACAGCCACTGTAGTTGCACCACCAGGTAGTAATGATGGAAGTTGGTGGCATCCAATCCACCCGGTCGACCAGCAGACTGATCTTCACCAGTGCCATCCTGTGGCATCCAGTATTCCAGATATGGTCACTGAGCAGGGCTTCTATGCTTTGGAATAATTTCTGTGGGAGGATGAGTGGTAAATTAGCAAAGCAATAGGAAAGACGAGAGAACAGTACCATCTTTGACAAGGCCACTCAGCCTGCTACGGACAACAGCAGTGCCCTCCAGAAGCCCACTTGTGTCTGAAGGAACCCTTCCGCCTTATTAATATTACCCTCAAGAAGGTCCTGGTCTGGATGGTAAATCAGGATTCCTAGGTAGCGGAAGGAGTTCAAATTATCAATATGCGGTCAAGCCTGCTGTATGCATAATGGGTAGTCAAATGACAAGAATATTCCTTGCCAGTGGGATATAATTCTCTCCATATGTCTATGTCGTCCATTTTACTCATCACTTGTGACAATGCCCCTGTCATGACCGCTTTGGTGTTCAGCTTAGGCAGGTATCTATCCATCTTCCTGTCAAGAATACAATTAACGTCCCCAACCCATATTCAACTACGTATCCATGAATGGCATAGTCAATTCCAGTATTGCCCAGAAAAAATCGCTATCATCCACTTTTGATTCTTATATGTTGATAAGGCATATTTCTGTATGATCTAACAGACCATAGACTAGCACGTATCTACCCTCTATATCCGGTATCCTTAGAGACAATACAAGAAAATACCAATACATTGTGCATTTTAAACATAATGGTCAAACCGAATATGATTACAACAAACAAGTTTAGTGGATATGACAATATTTATAGGCTAATGACATGATTTAAAGGATTGGACAATATTTAACAGGCTACTGCCAGAGATCTTTAAAAAAGTGAATGAGTTACTTGACACCTAAAAAGCAGCTTCTACAGATTTCAATAAAAACCACGTTAGAACTAGTTTTCGCTAATCTGTTTCAAGACAACAACCCTTTCTGCTAGTGCTAAAAAAATTCAGTTTGTGAAATCACAATGAGTTCATGCAATATTTTTTTATTTCATCTTCAGAAAAGCTTTGTTGCCTGACTTTGGACCCAATATACCATTTTAGTCTGCTTGTGGGGATGTTGCAACATGTGCTTTTTAGAGGCTAAACAGATGTATAGGTCTCAGAATACTGAGCTTAGTGTGTTAACACACCTGATTTGGGGATTTGTAACTGGCAAATCATGGGCTTGATCTCTAGGGCATCTGCCATTCCTCCTGTGATTGAATGAGTGCCAATCAGTTCGCAATATTACCGCCTGAGGTCACCCCATCCCACACGCACCAGATTTTCTGACAGGAGAACTCTTACCAAATCTCCCATCAATACTGCAGGATGAAATAGAAGCCCCTATAATGGTCCAAGATATAAAAAAACTCAATTGCAGACTTAGTCCTGGGTAAAACACTGGGTATCGACAGGCTACCCCTTGAATTCTATAAGACCTACTCGTCCTTTCTTGCTCCCAAACTCGCTCAAATCTATGCAGCAGCAATCGCTGAAAGATGCCTACCCCCTATTCTCAATGAAACAGTGGTGTTTTAGATCCTGAAACCAGGGAAGGATGCCCTGGACCTTGCTTCCTATCATCCCATACCTGTTCTTACCTCTGACTATAAAATCCAAAGCAAGATTCAAGCAGACCTTGTTGAACAAGCACTTCCCACCTCATTCAGAGATCTGAATGGTTTTGTCTTTGGACATGACACCTCCCAGAACATAAGACGCTTATATATAATCATGGAGGCTGTCCCCTACAGATGACCCAGAGCAGTGTGCACCATTCTGAATCTAGAAAAAGTCTTTTGATACCCTTAGGTGGGATTATTTGTTCCAGGTCTTAAGGGCCTTTGGATTCGGACATCAGGCTATCAAACTCATCAGACTCTTTTACACTATCACTCTGGCCAGAATACAACTGGGCCGCATCATCTCTGCCCTATTTCAAATATATTGAGGGACCTGCCAGGGTAATCCTCTCTCCCCTCTCCTCTTTCCGCTTGCCATGGAACCCTTTGTTGTGCGGCTGAGTGGGGGAGAAGACCTGGGGTATCTCGTTGTGGGATAGAATTCATTCCATCTCTCTCTGTAGATGATGTGTTATTATATCTGAAGGACCTCCACAATGATCAATTAGTCTTCTTGCTGGGTTTAGAGCACACTCCGGCCTCTGGGTTAGTTGGAAGAAGTCCGGCCTTTTCCCGCTAACCTCCTCCTCTCCGAGGATGGTCCTGGACATGGGAAGTGGTCCAATCTGTCGAGAGGGAACCTCTGCCCTTTTGTTTTAAGTGATCACAAACAGGCTGCACTTTAAAATATCTTACTGGGTTAATGCACCTGCTGCAAAGATATTTGTGTGCCCAGACTTTTCAGGGGATAATGATGGTAAGAAAACTCTTGTGGTTAATGCACTTGCTAAAGAGATCTGTGTCTTGTCTAGTCATTGTTTTGACTCAACATAAATTAGCATAGAGGGTTAGTGTGCCTGTTGCAGAGCACAACATTCAACATGCTGATCAGAGATTTGTTTTATGGAGACAGCTCAGTGGGTTATTTCTTTTGCCACAGATCCTTTTGTTACTTGCAGTTCATAATTTAAAAACCTTCTACAATAGCTCAGTGAGCTACGACTCATCATCAAGGAGCTGCATGCAAACTATAGGGCATAGGTATAGAACCTTGTTGGTTTAGCCATATCTGAATGTTAGTTAGGCTAGTGGGTAAGACTGTGTTATCAGTATTGTCAGAGGCTGTTAGATATAACTGTGTATCATATTATATGGTAATTGTTATGTTCATTCTGAATAACCCTCACATGCACAAACCTACACACACCTTCTCAGCATACAGACGCTCAGGATGTTAGCCACTCCCATTGAAGGGACACAAGCCACTGCCAATATTGCTATACACAATTCATACATTACCCCTGGGTCCCTTTAATGCTGTAAAGAAGGGATTACGGATGTGTGGTACGATTAGAGTTCTAAAACATGTTTGGGGTTGTTGTAGCATTTTTAGTGATGTGGAAGCAGCATCCTTGCCTATAGCCCACTTGTTTTTAGTAGACTCTATTGAAGTGTTCCTGCTCGTCCAGTCACAAGTGTCATGCCACCATGTTCAGGAATGTTACAACATGAATGGAAAGCACCACGTTCTGTGCTGTGGATGGTCAATGGTTCAGGGTTGTGGCACTGCACGTTTGTTGTGGTGCCCCGGCATACAGGATTTGCCTGGACGGTCCTAGGTTTTCAAGGTTTATTCTAACGTTCCAACAGTTTTCAATAAAATTAATGCTTGTCCCGGTTTTGAAGACAGGATCGTTTGTGTGCAAGCACATTAGAAAACAATGCAAGGGATGCTTTTGTTTCCAGTTTTTTCTGTGCATCACACCTTGCACAGTGAGTAATTGATTTGAAGACCACCGTATTGTGCTGTTTAGTTCATTATTCATTAAGGAGGGGTCAGTAAGCATACAAGGATACCTTTAGGCAAGGTACAAGTTTGCTGGCCTTCCTCTAGACTTTTACACAGTCTGGGGAGGGACAATGGGGCAGTTTATCAAATGAAAGCATTATTTTGATGTGTTTTTCTCTGACAGGTTTTAATTGAAATGTGCACATTACTGCTGTATTAAGTTTTAAAAAAGTAACCTGAATGTACTCCATGTTGTTCTATATGTGATGGTTGCAAATAATTCCCTTTACGAATCTATTACAGTAGTCGCTGCCAATTGTTTGTCTTCTATCTCTGTGGTCGGACCCGTTGTTTTTAGGTTGAGCGTAGGCAGCACATGTGCTGTCTCTTGGAGACATGCTGTATTCACTCTGTGGGCTTACAGCCTGCCCATTGCCTTTTTATTCGTCTCTTCGATTGTCGTTCAAAAATGCTTGCTTGTTGAGAGGGGCATGGCCAGCAACATGGCCGCTTAGTCGCACAAGTCAGAGGCTCCGGCAGCTCACACTTAATCCTACCTTAAATCCTGTCCTCCTTCACCATCAGACCCGGAAACCGATATCTCCAAAAAAGGGGGAACTCAGAGAAGAAGACGGTTTCCGCGGAAGAGACCGGTAAGCTAGAAACCGGGGTCGAGACAGACGCGTGAAGGATGCATACACAGACAAGATGGCAGGGCAATAAGCGGGTCGGCCAGGAAGAAATGAAAGAGAAGGACAACGGAGGAATCCCGACTCCACACTGAAGGGCACTCCCGCAACGCAGACAACCTAACACCACCAGCCCCAACAAGTACCTCTCAACAGGCAGATTAGTAGCCGAGCGAGTACAGGGGGGCGAATCGGTGACACTTAGTCACCAAGAGCGGTTAAGTACGGCTCTCCGCCGGAGACGAGCAACGCCTGAGGGGAAAAAAGGGGTAGAAGCCAGCTGCTCCGGCCCGGAGGCTAAGTAAACCAGGGCCAGGGCTGACCCCATGGAGGAGATCAAGAGCCCAGGGAAGCAGCGAGCGGAATCCAGGCTCCTGAGAAAGATTGAACATGAAGCAGGCACATGGGTGAGCACAGAGCGGTAGAGGGGTGGACCACGGGCCAACCTCAATGATGCGAGGGCCCACAAAAAGGTGCACCCTGTACAGAGACGTGGATGGACGCCAGGGGAGAGAGGGGCTGAATCCAGGAGACACCACGGAGGGTAAGGAACTTCGTCCTGTAATAAACAAACAGGCCACGCAGACAACACTATTAGGCGGTATGCCTGGAGACCTCCCTGGCCTAAAAGTGAGCCGCACTTGTGAGAGGGACGGCGCGGGCCGGGAGAGAGAGACACAAGAGGGAGAAACAGGCCAACATGCCAAGAGGGGGCCCCGAGACCTAACGGCCTGGATCACACAGAACGCTTCTAAATAGAGCGGAAGAGCGTAAGGTCGAAAGGGAGGCCACTTGCACCCAAACTCCTGGAAGGACCAGAGGCGAGCCAGGGGAGAGGGAGATCCCCTGAGAAAAATGTGAAGTGATGGAGGTGAACACCCTGCACCTGGAACGCAATGACGTGATCCTGAAAAGGAGGCCCAGACGGCAGAGAGACAGAAGTACTGTCCCCCTCACACAATGTAACCCAGTAGTAATGAACCACAAGCATAAAAGACATGCGGCAGTACCTTAAGTGAGTGAAACACCCCGGAGATGGAGTGAGGGGCCCAGAAGGGGATACGGAGCAGCCCTCCAAAGGAGGTTCACGACTTGACTGGTGGGGTTGCCACTGGAGGGTTTCGTTCTCCCCCAGGAGACAAGTCTGCCAAGGGGCCCGCCAGGTTTGCACTAGCCATCAGGTTGGAAACAGTGGCACTATGTATAGTGATCTCAGAGGAATCCCAACCAGGGGGAACACAGCTGGGAAACAGGCCTGTGTACAAAGCAGTGTGAGAGTCAGGAAGCGCAAGGCAGTAGAAGCGGCGGACCTACTTCTAGACATGGCCAGAGACACCAAGACCATAGCCCCAACGACAGGGACCGAGAGGGATACTCCACTCCCACCAGACAATGTAACCATCCTACAGGCCATACAGTCATCCAGGAAGGCCTTGGAGGGGAGGATAGCAGAGGTCCGCTCAGTGGTGACCCTACTAAGGCAAAATCTACACAACATGTCAGAAAGAGTCACACAGACAGAACATCGGCAATCAGAAGTGGAAGATGTCACCCACACGCTTCGTAAAGAAGTCACCAGTCTCACAGCATCTCTAAAGGAGAAAGCCTGGAAGGTAGACGACACGGAAAACCGGACAAGAAGGAATAACCTACGCTTCATAGGGTTTCCGGAAGGATCAGAGGGTACAAATGTAGGGCACTTCCTCATGGGATGGCTCAGGTACTCACTCCCGACCGCCCAGTTCTCCTCTTGCTTTGTAATTGAGCGGGCTCACAGAATGCCCAGCACAAAAGCACTGGCGGGAGCACCTCCACGGCCACTAATAGCACGCTTCCTGAACTTTCACGACCGAGACCTACTACTCAGAGAAATGAGAAAAATCAGGGAGGTACGCTATGCCAACACTAAGATAATGGTATTCCCTGATTATTCTAGAGAAGTCCAGTAGCAGCGGTGGACCTTTGACTCTGTTAAGACAAAATTGAGAACACTCCACATCCAATACATGCTGCTGTTTCCAGCAAAGCTCAAGGTCCTGTTCCAGGGTAAATCTCTATTCTTCCAGACACCAGAGGAGGCTTGGGCTTGGGTGGAGGAGCGTCCCCCTCTGAGAGGTAGTCACACCAATGGTGCCTGAAGCGGTCACAGCATGGAGCCAGAGATCCAGACAACAAAGGGAGAGGAGAAGCCGTAGGCCAAGTCAGATAAAAAAGGCACAAAAAGGAACCCCCGCACGAAGGAGACACAGCTTTGGAGAGACTATCTTTACGACAGAAACGGAGGAAGACAGGCAACAAAAAAGGGGATAGAAAGATGCAGCCGAGAGCCTGAGGGCGAAATACCTCTGATCAATCTGAAAAAGAGCTCCAGGCGGACACAGACAGTGATCACCCACTATTGCAGAAGATTACACATCTGGAGGAACCACACACAGACAGTGAAGCCCAAGAACCCACGCAGCAACAAGAGTCAGAAGGTGGTGAAGAGGGTTGAGGAACTCGGGCCAGCTGGAGGCCGGAGGACAGTAAGACGGCACTAAGTGCCACAGACATTCACACGCAACACCTAGTGGGTGTCTGACTTGTAGGGGGGAACCCTCTTTTTCTATCTCCCTTGAAGAGGAGGACTATCCCAAAGGGGTGATTTCACAAGGGCGGAGGGACACAGACCTCTCAGGCTTAACCTATGCCATTTTTGTTATGTTTATGGTTGGGGAAGTAGGCGCGGGAAGTGGGAGAGAGATGGGAGGGAGGGGTGAAGTTGGGGTTTCAAATTACAGATCCAGAAGTTGGGGGGGGGGGTTTCAGCAAGGGAAATGCGTAGAGGTAGTGAAGAGGAAGGCAATGAGGAGAATGTACAATATCAGACATGCATGCTATGGCGGAAACACAGAGAGAAGTTTGGTTGACACAGGGTGAAGGGGGTTACTCGGTGCTGACATGGAATGTTAATTCAAAAGCGGGTTGGTGGCTAACTATTTTAAGAGATTGAAACATGACATAATCCTCCTGCAGGAGACACACCTCCAGGGTACAAATTGCACGTTCCTTGGGAGAGGAATGTAAACCACCCTCGCACATGCAGGATATTCCAAGGGCTCAAGGGGAGTAGCCATATTGATCACAAAGAACACCCCCTTCCGCATCAATAAGACATGGACAGATCCAAGCGGCACATATGTTGCAGTCCAGGGGACATGGAGACAAAGAACTTTCATTTTAGTTCGTATTTACGCACCCCCGAGGCTACAAAAGCGCACATTAGACAAAGTGGCTGAGATATTATTAGAATCCGAGCCGTCCATACACATTGTGGGAGGGGACTTTAATGACGTAGTAGATTCGCACATAGATCGCACATGTACGTCGTCAAGACAAAAAGGGACAACATCACTGGCGGGGTTCTTGGATTCGCTGGGGTTGGTCAACCAGTGGCGCAAACATCACCCGACTGACCGGGTATATTCTTTCTTTTCCGGGGCTCACAGGGTGTTTTCTAGACTGAACTATATCTTCGCTCCCGCAGGAGATATAGAGGAGGTGGAGAAAAACGAATACCCTTATGGTTGACAGCAGGAGGGCGATCTCTCAAACAATGATCTGGATGGAGGCTAAATGCATGGAGCCTTCAAGACCGGAGGGTGGCCCGTGAAATAAGAGTAGATTCGGAGCTCTATTTTCGGGAGAATGAAGGCTCAGTGTCTTCGGCAGTCACCCTATGGGAGGCATTCAAAACAGTGCTCCGAGACAGGGCGCAAAACATAATAGCACATCAGAAAAGGAAAGAGACCAGTGAAATTGAAGCACTAGAGCGCAGACTCCTAGAATTAGAGGAGCAGCTGGACTCGGAGGCCGATGCGCAGACACTCCGACAGATAGCAATCACCTGAAGCGAATATCAGACATTAGCCCGTCACAAAGCGAAAACTCAATATTTGGCAATGCAACACCGCCTGTATGAGACTGGAGACAGAGACAGAAGGTTATTGGCCTGGCTTGGCAAGAAAGAGAGGGAATCAAGGTGGGTGACGGCCATTCAAAAGGATTGCACAACATACGCAACGGCCCAAACCATAACGGAGGCATTTGCGGAATACTACGCAGACTTTTACAAGGCCAGAACCCTAGAAGAGAGCCCCCAGATTTGCGAGTACCTGAATGCAATCAACACCCCCACCCTCTGCTTAGAGGATCAAGCACTTCTTGATACAGAGTTGACACTAGAAAAGGTAGTTACGGTCATCAGTAAATAGAAGACGGGGAAGACTCCGGGTCCGAACGGACTACCGGCGGAATTTTTTAAGATAAATGCCAGTTTGCTCGGCCCTCACCTCCTTAAAATGTACCTAGAAACACTGACAGAAGGAACCCTGTCACCCGACCTTCATAGTGCAACAATAGCTGTGATCTATAAACCAGGGAAGCCCGCCTCGGACTGCTGAACTTATTGACCGATCTCACTGCTTAACGTGGAAATTAAAATATTGGCTACCGTGTTGGCCACGAGACTGCTGTCGGTGATAACTTCCCTCATTCACTGTGATCAGTCTGGATTTATGCCAAAGAGGGCAACGAGATTCAATCTTCGCCAGTTGGCCAACTGGCTAGATACAGTGCAAAACAGGTCTGACCCACATGTATTCTTAACCCTGGACGCAGAGAAGGCATTCGATGCTGTCCACTGGCCCTTCATGAGGCAAGTCCTGTTGAAATTTGGGTTCGGCACGGCCTTCTTGGCATGGATAGACCAACTATACACTAATCGAAGGGCACTGGTACGGGTAAATGGGGCAATGTCTGCAGAATTCCCGGTGTGCAGGGGCACTAGGCAGGGATGTCCTTTATCGCCACTGCTATTCGCCCTAGTTTTGGAACCTCTGGCCTGTCTCGTCCAAGACCACCCAGACATACGAGGTTTTAGAGACAATCAGGGACTACTGAGAGATGAGCGGATATCACTCTACCCAGATGACATCCTCTTGTGTGTCATCTTTCTAAGTTAACGCTTAAAAACTATCACATTTAATAACTACCTCTCAATGCAGTGATATAATCAGTTACACTAATGTAAAACACTTCTGTGCATGAAAATACAATTTTTTTTAACTTTGAAGAGATTTTATCATATCAGCACCCCAACTATTTCAGGGCTGAGTTCTGCACCGGCTCTTAGGCCCAAACCAGACCCTTGGCTCGCCCACCTCTACTACCATGCACCAACATACCCCGACCCACCAACTAGTTTGATAGAGCTAATATGTTGGCGATTAGGTGAGCTGGGTGAGGAGCAGAGATATTTGTGTTCAGGGGCCAGTCATTGCCCAGTCAGGGACTGATCTGTGCGGGCCGGTTCTAGGGCTATGAGACGGCACTGGGCGGTGACTTTGGGTGGAGGGCGTCCTGTTTAAAGCATAATATGGTTTTAAAAGCACCTGCTGTCGCGTTGCTAACCTCCAGCAATTTTCAGGCAACAATAAAAATGTCAAGATAACTCTGGTGATTAATGTTCTTCCTTGAGAGAGATGTGAGGTTTGTCTAGTGGAAGTTTTGATTCATAGTAAGGTAGCGCAGAGGGTTACTATGCCTGCTGCAAAGAAGATGCACTATTCAGATCACAAAGTGCATATAATGTAAATAGGCCAGTGGGTTGCTGCTTTTGTCTGAAAGATCCTTTGTTACTTGCAGTTTATAAATTATAATCCTAACATAGAACAGTGAGCTATTAACAGTCATCAAAGAGCTGCATGCAAACTGCAAGGTATATATTAGAGCGTTATGATTTTTTCCACAAACTTTTGTTAGCCTAATGTTGGAAAAGGGGTTCATTTGGATAAAAATCAATTCTGATTATTAAAGAGAACACCCAACCAAGGTGTTACGTTTTAAATTTTTAGTTTGTGCTTCTCCAGACCAAGCACTCTTAAACTATCCTGCCTACCAGTACGGATGATGCGACTCCTACTCCTTGTAGTCCTCTGTCTTATTAACATTCCCTACATCAAGATTGATTGTCTCAGTGTAGTGTGTGTGTGATGTAAATGCTCTGACACCCTACACTGGTATGAGTGGTAGCGGCGCTAATTTATACATCTAAGAGAGCGTTATGGTATGGAGACTTGAGGGGCACTGTTAAAGGGTGGTAGTGAGGGAATCCATGGCGGAGGTGGTCATTGGGAGGCGTCAACAAACATTGTCGCACTAGGCAGCGCTAAAGCCAGCCTTGGACCTGTGAACACAAAGGGTCCTGTTTTCTCACTTAATTCATCAGCAGCAGCGAGGGCGTCACACTTCTGTCCACCCAGGACGCTACTCTAGCAAAGGCCAGCTCTGATCGTCGGCCCTACCACCAGATCAGCTGCGCTTTCTGCCCAGCGGGGTTTACATGAGAGCAGCGTGATCAGCTGAAGGGGCAGACAGTCTGAGCGGCGGTCGGTCTCGCGCGTGTGTTTGTAAACGCGCCCCGCCCTCACCGACATCGAGGTCGCTGCTGTGCTGCGCATGCGCGGTGTTCCTCCCGTGTCAAACATGGCTGAGCTTGTGCCTCTGGGCGGACAATACTGATGTTACCCAGGCGCCGCTAGTGCCCCGCTGGACCATGGCCCGGCTGGCGGATTACTTCGTAGTAGTGGGCTTCGACCCTGACAAGACAGGTAAGAAAAACCCCTATGATATCCACTGGGAGCATAGGTCCCATGGCAGGTCGGGCTGTTGCAGCCGCAACCGCTGGTCAGGGGGTGTTTTCGAGGGGGGGAATCGCCGGCTGCTCCCCTATGGCTAGCCATGGGCACCTTCTAGCGCTCACTTAGCTCCGGAGGCCACTCTGCACCAGGGCCTGTCTTGCCGCTACTGTGATTGTGCACAAGTTTCCCAGTAACGGGGCATGTCACATCCTGAGTGACGTAGCGGGACCCCGAGCCGGGGAGAATAGCTTCTGCCAGCCGCAGCAGGAAGAGCCAGGACTGCGCTGGACACTGTGTGTAGTCCATGTTCAGGGAACAGCCGTGGCCCGTTATCAGCCCCTAACTTGAATTCTGAACCCTGTTGCAAAGCACTGACTGGCCCCCGATCCTCTCGACACGCCCCCTAACAATGCACAGCCGCTCCTCTAGTGGCTCACCCCCTCTCATGATGTTTGCTCCCTTTGGTAATGTATGCCATCTCTGATGGAATTCGCTACCCTTTTAATACCCCGTGGCACTCCATTAGCTAATCCATGTCATGACGCCCCCACGAGTTGACACACGCTGCCTTTTGGAATGCCACTCCTCTTAAAAGCCCCTTTAAACACGCCACTCGTTACAAGATTATATTCTCGGCTTCCTGGTATTACGCCTGATGGGGCACACTTCTTGCATTGAATTTGCTGCTACATAGCATGATGACACTTGACAGCATTTGCTGTCTAATTGCATGATCTCTCTCTTTCTGAGCAAAGCATTTGTTGTTCCACATGGGGACTCTCGGTTGACAATTGCTGCTTGCCTTTCTTACTCGGGGCTTGACACTCCCGTCACTAAAATTGCATTTGTTTGAAGTATCATCGTGTGGTGGTAGACCGTTTGCAGTCTCCTGTCTTGGCAAAACATTTGATGCCCTTAGAATTATCTTCAGCTCTGGATTGATATTTGGTGCTTTATTGAATGTTTACATAACCAGACCTCTTGATTACACCAGGCATGTCACATCACAGTGTAACTTCTTATGCGCCGTGTCTTGACAGACCCATAGCATTCATATTTATGTAACAAAATAAATGTCCTGAGCAATATTCCTATTTGCACCATCAATAAATCCACAATGGTCTTCTTCAGTGTTCTTCTCAATTTATTTTTCAAATCAGATGAGTATTTCAGTTTTCATATTCTTTGTTTCCACAACTGATAGCCACACAAATGCCAACACGTGTTTCGTCTTATATGGGCTTTCACCCAAGACTTCCTCAGGGCTATAATAAACAGATATAGAAGACCTCATTATACTCAAAATGGAACAAATTAACTATAATTATCACCCAAGATAGTGAGACAGCGGAAAAGTGAATATTTATTTATTTATTTATTTGAAAAGTTTTATAAAGCGCGAACAAGACCCAACCGGGTATCAGAGCGCTGTAGAAAGAGGAAAGCTGACGTATACGTACAGAAACAATATAAATACACTTACAAAAAAGGAAATATAGGGCAAACATTGTCATCATAGACTGACTACAAAGACAAACAAAGTAAGTTTAAACCCCCAGTAGAAATGATTGTCAAGCATAAGTTTCAAACATAAAGTGAAAGTAAATTGTTAAGCATACAATAACACACCCAAGCACACCCCATAAGGCAACATGAGAGGGACCTGAGGCATAAAATAAATGAGGACGCTAGGGGAAGAGTAGGTAGAAAATGAACAAACAATAAACAGCCCACCCAGATGAGGCCGAACAGTTTCAACATCGCCTTACTATAAAGACAGATGAGATACGTTTTAAACCCCAAGTGAGAATGAATTGTCAAGCACGAGTTACAAACATAAAGTGAAAGTACATTGTCAAGCATAAATTTCAACACAACAAAGTAAAAATGCTTGTCAAGAATGCAGGTAATTGACTAGCAAATGACATGGAGGCTATTGTTGATGCAGTTCTTCCAATAGTAGCCATTTGACCTGTTTTTTGAATGAGGCAGTCGAAGGATTGGCTCTGATCTCTGTTGGAAGGGCATTCCAAATTCTTGGAGCCAGACCTGAGAAGGTACGATTGTAAGTTCTTTTTTATTGAATTTCGGAGGTTTCAGTAGAAGGGTATTGGAGCTTCTTAGGTTTCTTCTGGATCCGGAGAGCTCAAGTTTTTTGCCAAGTAAACGGGGCTATTGAAGTGTATAGCTTTGTGTCAGGCAGGCTATTTTGAAGCGGATCTTAGCTTCAATGGGGAGCCAGTTAAACTGGATTAGGTCAGGTGTGATATGATCGTGCTTTCTTGAACCTGTGATTAGTCTGGCAGAGGCGTTCAGAGTAGCTCTTAGCGGTGCTAACCTAGATTTAGGAAGACCAGCTAGGGTCACCAAGCCATATTCAACTCGTGATTTAACTAAGGATTGGACTGCTGATTGCATGTCTTCTGGAGGTAGGAACGGTTTGATTTTCCTAAGAGTGTTGAGCTGATAGTTGGCACTCTTAATGGTTGCACTGATGTGACCTTGCATGTTTAGAAATTTGTCTAGGGCGACCCCTAAAGAGCAGGCGGAGTCCACCAAATGCGGGGTGCAGTTGAGTGCTGAGATTTTTTTGATCCAGTTTTGCGTGGGGGCCACGTGGTTGCGTGGGGAAATCAGGAGAAATTCAGTTTTGAGAGAGTTAAGTAATAGGTTGTTATGTGTTAGCCATTGTTGAGTTTTTGAAGCGCACCGTTAAGAGTTTTAATGTCATCTGGAGAGGAGATCTTCAAATACAGTTGAGTGTCATCCGCGTACATGTGGTACTGAATGTTTGAGTCATTTAGAATGGCAGTTAGAGGTTCCATGCATAGGTTGAAGAGCGTGGGCGAAAGTGCAGAACCTTGAGGCACCCCAATAGAAACTGAAGTGCTGGCCGCCAAAGATTGGTTGACTTTGATTCTTTGTGTTCGATTATGCAGGAAAGAGGAGAACCAATTTAGGACAGGGCCCGATAGCCCCATCCTGTATTGAAGAAGGTTAATCAGGTTATCATGTTTGATAGTGTCAAAAGCAGAGGACAAGTCCAGAAGGATTAGAAGACAAGGTGTATCTTGGTCCAGAGCTCTCAATGCGTCATCAACAATGTGAGTTAGCGCTGTTTCTGTGCTATGACCAGATCTAAAGCCTGATTGATGTTGGTCTAGGAGCTGAAATTTCTCAATGTGGCCGCAAAGCTGTGTGTGAACACATTTCTCGAGCAATTTCGCTAGGGACATGATGTTGGTGATCGGTCGGAAGTTACTGGGATCTGTAAGGTCTGCATTGGGCTTCTTGGGGATGGGTGTGACTTGCCCCATTTTAAGGCAGTCGGGAATCCTCCCTTGTAACAGAGATTGTTGGATGATCCTGGACCAGAGAGGCAGAACGGCCAAGTTGAGGTCTTTGAGCAGCTTGGCGGGGAGTGGGTCCTTGAAGTGGTTGGAAGGTTTCAGAGAAGCCAGGGAAAGTGACAGCTCCTCCAAATCTGGAGATCGGAAGGTATTCCAGCAGGCATTGTTTTTGGGTGTGTACAGGCATTGATTTTGGGAGTGTATTGCCATATAACCAGGCAAACCCTTGGAACTCATAGACAACAAATTCTCAGCGGCCCTTTTGCAGTTCCCGCTCAATACTTCTAGACTTTTCAGCGAAGTGCTCTGAGAAGTCCTCCTCACTGGGTCCAGCGATTTTGATTGCTGGAATAGGATTAGCCTGTTTGATGATATCAAACAGTTTCCTGGGACGGTTTTTAGCGCTGTCAAGCTGATCTCTGAAATGATCTGATTTAGAGATGCGAATGAGTTTGTTGTAAGAGTTTCTCATCTTTCTTAACTGTTCGAGGCTAGAAGTGGAGGGGTCATTTCTCCAACGTCTCTCAGAGAGTCTCAGCTTGCGACGTTCGTCATTAAGGGTACCATTGAACCAAGGTTTGGATTGTTTGCAGGGAATCCTTTTAAGTAGCTTCGGGGCTGCAGAGTCGAGAATATTAGACATAGTGTTGAAGTAATGATCCGTCAACTCTTCCAAATTATTCATGGTAGTTGGAGGTTCAAGTAGATTCTTGCTCAAGACGTAAAGGTTAGAGATGTTGATATCTCTCAGGTTACGAGACAATTGCTTGTTTTTGAATCGTTGCCCCTGTCTAAGCAATACCTTTTCCTGAATGCGAAAGGTGATTTGGAGATGATCCGACCAATCACATGGTACTATGTCGTCTAGCTGAATAATGTGCTCTCTAGCTATGATGAGATCAAGGGTAGCGCCCATGCAGTGGGTAGGCCCGTTGCAGGCCTGTATATAGTTGAGGTCTGAGTGGAAAGACTTAAGAGAACAGACTACTGGATCATTAGAGTCATTCCAGTGAAGGTTGAAGTCACAGAGGAAGATGTGATTAGTATGGAAGGCTGAGCTGGCAGAGATGGATTCCATTAATTGTTCTACGAAGAGTAAGTTGTTGTCCCCAGGAGGATGGTAGATCGAGTGAAGCACACAGACAGTCTTGCCCTTGTTCCAAATTTCAGCGACAAGTAGCTCACAGGAGGACATCGAGTCCTTATGAGTCTGCTTCAAAACGAGGCTGGACCGATGGATGCAGGCAATCCCCCCAGCTTTAATAGCCCTATCACATCTGACAATGTCATAGCCCGGAGGAATTAAAATGTCAAGTATTGGGGAGGAAGAGTCATTGAGCCATGTTTCCGTAAGAATCAGGAGGTCTAATTCTTGTGATAAGATGAGTTCGGAGATATCTGCTGCGTGCTTCACTGCTGATCTGCAGTTGAGAAGCATCGATTTGATATGGGAATCTTTAGTTGCTTCCACTAGGTGCGAAGTGACTACCTGAAGTAAGTTATCCTTATTCAAGGATCTCAAGTTAACACTTGGTTCTCTATCAGGATCAGAGGAGATAGTGGGTATTGAGCAAGGCGAGATTGCGTAGTCCTCATAAGATAGTGAGAGTGCGCGCGTGTCAACCTCAGACCACTGCGTCTGTAAACTACAGGGTCTGGAGTGGAGGTAGGGAGGAGGGGGAGCGGGCCCTCGAGGGTAGTTGCGGCATGTAACAGAGGACCTTTCCATTCCATCATTTAAATTAGTTGCAGGGTGCGAGGGCAGATCCGATCTCGCGGGCGGATAAGGTGTGAGGAACTTTTCATTCTTTATTGAGCATTGTAGGAGGATCTGGAGGTTGTCATTTACAGAAAGGAGGTCCCGCTTCAGTTTGGCCAATTGTTCCTCAATCCGCCGAAGATTGACACCATCAGGTGACCGTCCAGTATAAGGTGCAGGGAGATGCCCCTTCTCCATACAGCTCTTACAGGGGAGATGGACCCCTGCTTAAGCTCAGTTGTGGGCTCCAAAGGAGTAGTGTGAATGGTAAGGCTGGCGTCGGGGATCATAAGCGGCGGTTGAGGGTACACCCTTGAGTAAGTCCAAGGGGCGGTCCACAGGTAGTATCCTGAGCCCTGGGTGGGGAGCAAGAGGAAGCAGTAGGTTTAGCGGAGTTCAGAGGAGAGGGTGGCCCAAAGGTAGCGTCCTGAGCAAAGGGAAGAGAGTTAGAGGAGGAAAGCAAAGGAAAGGGTGTCCCTAAGGTAGCATTAGGCTTAGGAGTAGGGATAGATTGGACGTGAGGTGAGGGGTCGTTGTTGCTTCTAGTCAAGAGGTTAGGTCGCGGAGTAGTGGTTTTTGGGACCACGGGAGGTGAGTGTACTATGTTTAGGGGGACGTCCGTGTCCAGGTGACTGGCAGTAGGATTGGAAGTGGGGGTTGAGTGTGCCGCGGTTTGAGGGGGTCAGTGTCCAATGGATCATTGGTGCCGTTGGCTGTAGAGAGGGTGTGGTCAGGAGGGGTAAGTGACACAGGATCAGCCTTGTGGAGATTCCTGATTGTGAGTTTGCTGGACCTGGTGGTATCGGTTGCCGTCATTGTGGTGGGTGTTTGCCGGCGGAGTGTGATGATGGGGGTAGTGAGATTATAGTTGGTGATGGTGGATGTCCATGAGTTGTAACGTGGGTCATCTGGTGAGGGAGATTGGGTCGGTTTAGGGTTTTTTGTCCGGGTGAGGGGCGGTAAGGAAGATTGGGTTTGAAGGCACTGATGAGTTATAGAGGAGAGTAGCGTTGGGAAGTGCCGATCAAAAATGGTGAGGTGCGGGTCCGAGGCCTGAATGAGAATGTTTCCTGTTTTGAAGATGGAAATTGTCAGTTCTCCTTTAAAGGTAGGGGAGACAGTTGTGGAGATTTTTTCGCCATAGGGAATATTAACCGACTTGGAGACTAGAAAATGAAGAAGGAAGGTGTTTTTCCACTTAGTTGGGCGGTTTGTGTAAAAGATGAAGTTAGTTTTCATCTCGCCATTAGTAGCAGTGTGGTAGTTGTCAACAATAAGTGTTTCTGGGTGCTGTTTTAGGGTTCTATGCTTTAAGTTCTTTTTAGCATTATTGGTCATGTTTTCTGGGTAATTAATGGACCATGAGTTTGGTCCTTGGCGAACGAGTTTAGAGTTCCTGGTGGTATATGGCGGAGGCATAGTTAATGACTGAGAGATTCTGGATCTAAAGAATCGGTTGGAGGATCTAATCGGTCTATCCACTGATCGGTGGGGGTTACCAGGTTACTTTCAGTAGAGACAGTTGAGAGGGCTGTTAATCGTATGCCCATGTCAAGATGGTCCCTGCAAAAGACCTATTATTATGGAAGGCTTCTAGCTCAGTTCTCTTTCTATTGTTGTGAAAGCTTCGAATAGTCCTCTTTCCCTTTCTATGAGTAGGGGCATGAGAGGACATTTTTGTTTATTTACATTTACATCCTAAGTGGTTTTAAAATGGCTGAGCCAGCACACATAGACCTCAAACCCATTAGATTCAAAGCATCTGCAAAAGGTTCTGGCCCAAAGTCTTGGGAGATATGTCATGCGTGGCGCTCTCCGTATGCAAAGTCAAGGCAGTCTGGGTAGTCCACACCCCAAAAGACAGACCTAGACCCACACACGTCGGAAGAAGGCAAGCCGGGACCAGAGTCAAAGAAGTCTCATGAGAAAATAGGAAAGCGAACCACCCTAACATAAAACATTAAATCAACTTAACTACAAATTCCATGTGAAAAAGAAGGTGAAAACAAAAGTAACACCCAAAAGGCAAAAAGCATAAAACAAAACAAAAAAACAAAAAAGAAGTAAATCGTCAAAAGTGTATAAAGATCATGGAGAAATCAACACAGAAATGATCCAACCACTAATCCCATTGTGCAAATAAAGAGTTCGATGTGTCGCATAATAAGGACTCACCACGGTCACTTATTATCCAAATGAGTTAGAAACCGGGATGTCTGCTATAGACGAGATACAGCACTTACAACAATCTAAGTTAAAACCCTGCAATGAAACAAAATCAATGCAATATTTAATAATTACCCCTAAATGCAAGCAACCAACTTTCATTGTTACTGACCACGAATACATAAAAGAAGACACAGGCTTACCAAAAAGAAATATCATTCTTTTAGAAGCCATTCCAAACGTTCCAGCAGCGACAATCTTATCAGTATGTTGCAGACACGTTAAATATACAGTATTCTAAAATGCAGGTTTGAGGCGGGGCATGTCTGGGGCCCATCGGGGACTAGGTGGCAAGAATATATAGTCTACTACGGTAGATATATTAATGACTGTCTACTAATCTGGACAGGAAGTGAAAAGGATCTGTATGAGTTTTTGAATATCTGAATGATAATGTATACAATGTATCTTTCACTATGTTGCACAGCAAAAAGAGCATTGTGTTTTTGGATTTGGATCTAATTGTGGAAGCTGACAAAATCAAATGCAAACTATACAGGAAGAGTACGTCCTGCAATGCAATATTGCACTCGACGAGTGCACATCCTAGGTCACAGGTGAATGCCATCCCCTATGGGGAATTTTATAGAGCCCGCAGGAATTGTAGCAATGACGTGGACTTTAAGATTTGCTCTCAAGACATGGAGTCTAGATTCCTCGCTAGAGGTTATGACAAAAAGATAATTCACAAAGCTAAAGATAGGGCCACAAGACTCTCAAGAACTGACACTCTGAGTACGAAAACACAAATCAGTAGGGACCCAAAAATATCATCTAGTTTAAAACTGATCACGAATTATCATCCATGGTCATACAATATTTTCAATATTTTAAAAAAACACTGGCATCTCTTAACATCTGATCCCAGTTTATGTCCCTACATTAAGAGCTACCCAAGTATTGTTTATCGTAAAGGTAGAACTGTACGTAACATTGTCAGTCCGAGCTACCCTACACAAAAATTGAGAGAACCTACATGGCTACATACCTTAAATAAGGGATCATTTAAATGTGGCAACTGCAGTATGTGCAAATTTGCCATACATAAAAAGTTAGACTTTCAGTACAATGGATCAATAAAATTTCAGGTAAACCAGCATATCGACTGCTCTACCAAATATGTAGTGTATGCAATTATATGTGATTGCACTAAGATATACACTGGCAGTACCATAAGATGTCTAAGAGAACGCATGTCCGAACACTTTAGAGCTCTGAGGAATCGAGACCTACGGTATCCTATAGTGACTCATGCATTAGAGTGTCAAATCCAAAGTGCAAAATTATCCTTTACTTTTCATGGTATTGAATTCATCCCAAATGACATCAGGGGTGGAAATAGAGAGCTTAGATTACGCCAACGGGAAGCACGCTGGATTTTAAAATTACATGCGGTTGGGCAAGGCATTAATATTAATTCAGAACTTCAGTACTTTCTTGGCACCTAGATTCAGCCCCGCAGAAGAGGTGTACCTTATGTTCATATTCAATATATCTGCTGTAAAGATGAAAAGTAACTTCTGGAAATTTGCCACATGACATTTGTTTGAAAATGTAATTATGTTACAATTGTACTGTTTATATTCGAGCTGTCCTTTATTGATAGAATGTCTGCACTTATCCCATATTTGTACCATATGTTTGTCAGTATTATATCCATACGAATCTGAAAAGAGAACTTTATGTGGGTAATCTGATGAGAAAACACTGATGTGGAGATTTGTACAAATGTTAGTTATGGTCTTGGGGATTGAAGTAGGAATTGTTACATTTCTCCTCTCTTTTTTTTTCTTTTTCTTTTTCTTTTTATATCGTTCACCCCCTCATTTTCCTCACTATATTAGTGTCATAGCACCTAATTCTTTTCTCGTCCGCTTTGGACGTATATAGTAGACAGGGGGATTATTCCTGAATGGTTGCTGTTATTTCTGCGTATGCATGCACCTATTAGGGACAGCTGGTATTATGTACGCTGGACTTAAAAGGAATTATTTTAACTAGCGATTGCTCGTTACTATGGATTTGGGTTCCTGTAAAAGAAATACGAAAGCAATTTCACAACCTTGGTGATTATTTTCTAAAAGGTTGTTATTTCCGCATATGCACGCACATATTAGGGATAGTTGGTACCATTGACACGATGGACTTAAAAAGTTTTTGTTTTCATCCTCCACTTTAAAATGGCGCTTTGTTCGCTCGTTTGTTGACGACGACACGTAAATAGTCCGTCGTTTGTGCACAGTAGTGAGTCTATATATATATATATATAGACATTTCAAGATGGCGCCTGTGCTGAACGCCGACTTCTAGACGGAGTACTCTCCGTGAAATGGATATTTCTTCTCTTCTTTTTACGGTAAGACCGGGATGGATTTGTGGTTAGATTTTTAGGTTTTTCTTTTTTGTTTTAAACTTCAGGATTTATAAAATGGTTAGTGGTTATTTTTAAAAGAACTTTAAGATCTCTTAAAAATGTTTGAGACTGGGGTTACGACTTAAATTGTGAATACAGATTGCGCTATGTCTTGTCTGGGTAACTTAGTTGCCGGTAGCGGGACTTAGTGGATTAGTAATATGCATATACATGGTTCGGTGAGATGTAAGGTGAACCTTAGATACGGAGGTATACTGGTTGATAAAGACGAATTGCCAGTGAATATCCGTTAGTAATAACTATAAGTAACATGTTTAATTCTGCGCCATAGCAGTGCCTAGCACAGATATTTGTCACTAGATAAGTTCTTAACTTTATATCTCAATAATTTGGGTGTTTTATAGCAGATGCTTTAGGATTGTATAAAACATTTGGCTCGGTTAGGATATTTTATGAGCATTTTCATACATATGAAGCAATAGTTTGCTTTTTTGGCATTTTAGAATACTGTATATTTAACGTGTCTGCAACATACTGATAAGATTGTCGCTGCTGGAACATTTGGAATGGCTTCTAAAAGAATGATATTTCTTTTTAGTAAGCCTGTGTCTTCTTTTATGTATTCGTGGTCAGTAACAATGAAAGTTGGTTGCTTGCAATTTAGGGGTAATTATTAAATATTGCATTGATTTTGTTTCATTGCAGGGTTTTAACTTAGATTGTTGTAAGTGCTGTATCTCGTCTATAGCAGACATCCCGGTTTCTAACTCATTTGGATAATAAGTGACCGTGGTGAGTCCTTATTATGCGACACATCGAACTCTTTATTTGCACAATGGGATTAGTGGTTGGATCATTTCTGTGTTGATTTCTCCATGATCTTTATACACTTTTGACGATTTACTTCTTTTTTTTATTTTTTTTTATTTTTTATTTTTTATGCTCCTTGCCTTTTGGGTGTTACTTTTGTTTTCACCTTCTTTTTCACATGGAATTTGTAGTTAAGTTGATTTAATGTTTTATGTTAGGGTGGTTCGCTTTCCTTTTTCCTTTTCTATTCACTTTTCCGCTGTCTCACTATCTTGGGTGATAGTGGTGATGATTATAGTTAATTTGTTCCATTTTGAGTATAATGAGGTCTTCTATATCTGTTTATTATAGCCCTGAGGAAGTCTTGGGTGAAAGCCCATATAAGACGAAACACGTGTTGGCATTTGTGTGGCTATCAGTTGTGGAAACAAAGAATATGAAAACTGAAATACTCATCTGATTTGAAAAATAAATTGAGAAGAACACTGAAGAAGACCATTGTGGATTTATTGATGGTGCAAATAGGAATATTGCTCAGGACATTTATTTTGTTTGATTTTATGTGTGTGTTGACATTGTCTCCACCCATTTAACAACGTCAGGTGGTTGTTGTTTGATGTCCTTAGCAGCAGTCTAATGGATTATGGGCTTTGATTTATACCAGGGTAAACCATATTGCGCATTCTAAACCCCACCACCTATTCGTCCCTTGTTTTTTCACATTTATGTATTTAAGGTCATGGAACACACTGACTTTGTCTTTATCCTTACCCCCTTGCACTTGGAAATCAGAGATCTACCAGTAGTTCAAAACGCAACCATACACATTTAATGTCTAAATGATAAAATATAATATCCCTTCTGAAATACACTTGGCACTGAGGAATTTAAAGAGAAAGCATATTTCATAAAAAAAAATGGTGCCAAGAGTTATACAAATATGTTTAGTTGTTAGACAGTGGCTTGTCAATCAGATCAATCTTAAGTTCAGCTATAAAATATTATTATCCAATGCATTACGGTTCAGTTTTGTGTTCATACATTGTTAATAAATGCATTATAAGGCTTGCTAATGATATCTTTTGAAGATGTGTGAGAAAATCATGTCACCTCATTGTCAGTCTTCTCTTGAGAAGGTCCTTTGTTCGTTCTCACAGTCACCCTGCACCAGAAAATACCTAAAACACCTGCACTTAAGCTTCAAGAATATTAGACTACAACTGCCATTATAGCAAGCAGAAATAAGATGCTCAATCGTAGTTATTGTACGGCCTAGAAAGATTTTGCATTAGCTGAGTATTGTGTTTCTTTTGAGATGTATGCAACACACAGAACAGTCAGTGCAATTCACCTGCACATGTGATGTGGAGAGTCTTTACCCACTGGTCTCATCCTAATTTTCGGTTACTGCCCAAACGTTTATTGGCACCTTGGATTTACATGCATGTTACTCTATGGTGGTTAACTGTTTTCAGTATAGTGTCAGAGCCTACTGTTCCACCAGGAGCATCCAGTAACGTGATACTATGGCTTTCATGGTGCATTACCTCGAAAATAATATACAAGTGCAGGACATAACTGAAAGTTTACATTGCAAGGGAATGGATTGTCAGTTTTAGGATGGGAGTAACAAAGGCTACTAAGATGGCGCTGGACCCATTTTTAGAGGGCATTTGCTGCTGCTTTGATTGGAAGAAGGAAAGGAGTATAAAAAAAGAAATCATGGCAAATGTTCACATATAAATTGTTCTAACTCAAGAATTTTTACACCGAACTAGATCGAGGCAGGTAATAATACCAGTAAAAAGCAAGTCAGGCCTACATTGATTCAAGCATGGCAGTAATTTAAATGCTGGACCCAAATGAGCAAGTTGCGTTAGAGCCAGTTGTGCGATCTGATTGTTCATGTACAAAGAACGCAGATTTCTACTTTGTTGTGACCTAAGGATGTGTACTTTGTTGTGACTTAAGGATGTGTGTTTATTTTTGTTATTTGCTTCATATATGGACCATAGTCAAAATGAATAAGTAATCATGACATGCAGGTCAACGGTCATCTTCTACCAAATGTTAATGAAAATGTGATTCTGTTAAATAAATGGTAAAATATGTACAGCATTAGGTTTGTGCTCAGGATCCAACATGGTGCTCTTACACCCAGCCCTGGTACCTATTAGTGTTCACAATACCTGAAGGTGTGTACTGTTACTGCTAAATATTGCATTCTCGTTGGCATTATCAGTTGTCCAACAAATTATTTCTAACCTGTTAAAAATGAAGCAACGTTTGCCCTTTCACATGACACCATGTTTACTTATGACGTGGACATTTTAAAAGAGTTTCATTTGTAGACATGAGTCTGATTGAGTTAAAAGTATTAGAACGATATTGGTTATCATTTAATGGTCCCGTCTAATGTTAAGGACAGAGAAGCATGGATATTTGAAAAATAAGTCTTCTATTTAGTTATGTTGTGTCACTAGAGGAAATGAGACCGGAAATACATTTTTATAAGGCGTTGCAGGATACATTCATTCCAAAGTATTAAGTTGTATTTAGTTGGAGAAAATAACTTTTTGCCACTGTACGTCAGAACATCCAACACAAATATATATTGCTACAAAAATATTGTAGCCAGAATATCGACTACCAAAATATCTTAAAGGTAAGTATATAGAGCTTAGTATAGATTTACTATTTTTAACTCCACATCTATGTACCTTGTTTTTTGTAGATATTCTGGCTACAATATTCTTGTAGAACAATTGTTTCTGACTTCGTGTTCTGGTAGTATATCTATTTGTACATGTTGTTGAAAAGTTGTGTGAAATAGTAGAGTATGATATAAGAGAGAATATGTCCTTAAATAATAGGGTAAAATATGTACAGCCGCTGCTCTTGTTTGATATAGACCAGAAGGAACAGCATAATGATTGACAATATAGGTATAAACACGGGGTAGAAAGGAGCATATTGTGGCATATGTCTCAAAAGTTTGAGTTTTGAGATATCCTAATGAAAGTGCTCTGTCATATATAGAAAGCATGGCCTGTGTGCGGACGGCGTACTATTTCAGAATATACATATGCGGCACCCAGTGTAAACATCTACTTTTTCTGTAAGATGGACCAAATATACAGTGTCTTTCTCAAGCCTGGCCTTGGCCTTTCCTGATTTGCTTTTATCCTTAATTTTGTAGGGAATTTTCCTTAACTTACTGCTTGTAAGGAAATCCTAAAATAATTAGAGCAGAATTTTCAAAAGACAATGCTATGTCCAGTGCTTTAAATTGGCTGGTACTGTCCGGTACTGAGTACCAGCACTTTTTTATTTTGAGAGCGAGAATACCTGATCCCTCGCAGTGACATGGTAAATCTTGCAGTTACTCGTACAGATCCGAAACTCCAGAAGAGTCTGGTCTCTTCTGGAGTTTCGGAGCCGTAGGAGCTCGTACGAGTAACTGCAAGATTTACCCTGTCACTGCGAGGGATCATTTGACCCACAGTGTGAATACTAAATCCCCGTGCGCGCACGTTTGGCCGCATTTTTCCTAGAATTCAGAGCTTTGTTGAGCCCACTCTCCTTGATTGCCCAGCCGGAATTAACGTGCTGCAGGCCTGATTAGGTGCTCCCTGTTCATACAAGTCCTGATGAAGACCCCAGTATAAGGCTTGAATCACCTTTGAACATCCCAGGGGTCGAAACGTTGACTACTACAAATGCACAAGCCTTGACGACTGAAATCAGTTATCAGTGTCCATTAATGCTATGTGTCTTAACTGGAACTATTGACCTATGATAAGCCGGATTGGTCTCACCATGAAAATTTGATGTATATATGTCACATCACCTTTCCCCTGTCCGCCACCTTCACTCACTCACTTTGTTCCCCATATACCCTGACCCTTCCTTTTCAAACACTTGAGCACCTTGTTATCAAAATACTTTAATTTAATCTACATGCAAGAGCAACTGTGTTGCCTAAAACTAAAGTGAATATTATTTTCTTAAAAATAAATTGCATTTACTGCAGACTATGCAAGGTTGGTTTTTGTGAATGCGGTTATTTATTTCTCTTGTTTTAATAAATTGCTGCTCTTTAACCAATTGTTTACTGTACTGCTACTATGGAAGGAGCCCTGGCATAATCGGAGAGGGTATTTCGGAGCTCTTATATAATGAAATTGCTGCCATAATTTGTCACCGCATTACATGGCACAAAAGGGACAAGTGGATTTTGTTACAGGGCAAGTAGATTTATGAAGCAACCTGCCCCATGGACAAGTAGATATTTTTTAAATTCCACACCCCTGTAATACCTGTACTTCTCAAGAAAAACGTAATACTTTTAATTGGAGAGTACCGGCACTTCTCAGAAGCAAGCAGGTACTCTGCTACAGAGTACCTGCAGTTCTATGTTTCCAAAGCACTGGCTATGTCCTCTGGTTTGTCGAACATTTCTTGTAGTTTTCTGATTGTACTCCCTTTCACTGATATTGGTGGGGTTCCCACAAAATCTCTAAACAGGTGTCCCTTCTCTTCTCATGACTAATGTAAGAAGAAAATGCAAAGTCAAGTGATTTGACTAGACTTGCCTGTTAGCACATATACTGCGCCTGTTTCTGGGTTTCTGCAAGGGTAGAGGAGTCTGGGTTTTCACAGGTACAGAACGCTTTCTCAGTCAATAAAAATGTGATGCCACCTTTTGCTGTGCCATAGCACAGTGTGGTCCGACTTTTTCCTCTACACCTGTTTAGATAACCCTACCACCTTTAGGAGTGAACCCATGACTCAAGATTTATCCTTTGTAGTACGATTCAGCCAAGGGACTTTTTTTGGCTGGGGTAATGTACTTGGAGTGTATGAGCCACACATTTGTCTCTCCATTATGTGCTGGTAAAACAGATCCTCTTCTGTGTTCACAAGGCCCTCTATTGAAGTTGGTGCTTCTCTTCACCTGACCAGGTGCATAAAGCCAGCTTCTCAGTCACTTACAGGTGCTCCAATCAAGATACAAGCAGTTCGGAGGAAGGTTATTACACTTTCAAAATTCCACCCTCTGGCATTCTCTCTCCATCTCCCTTCATCAGGAGACAGACTGCAGAAAATTCCTTCAACACCTAAAGAGTCAAGTTAAATGTTTGAATTTTATTCAGATTAATCTGCCCAGTGATTTTGTCTCTGCATTTCCCTTACTCCATCTCTCTCTCTCTCTCGCTCATTTACCTTTTTGAAACAGCTCTTCATCTGCACTGGTACTTTACAAGACCATCACATAATAGATGGGTACTGGGTTTTTGTCTCCTTAAGGCTTTGCAAGTTGACTTTAATGTTTTGAGCAGTATTCTGTTGTACTAGAATTCAGCTTAAGGCCTCTAGAGCAGGTTTCATAAGTTCATCCCTTTTACAGTTCTTGTTCTTTCTTACCATCTCTTAGTAGCATGTTGCTGCTTTAATTCTTCTTTTGGGAGTTTGTTCTGTATGAAATTGTAGTGAACTGGGTGCCATATGTATAGTCCGTGCTCTTGGTCATCTGTCATATTGTGGTGGGGGACTGAAATAATGTTTTTTCTCTGTCTATTTGCATCTAGAATTTGCTCCCTGCTCACCCACCACTTGTTAATCTGCATTTGAATCGCCAATTAAAAGTTTAGCTCAAACCATGTAAAAAAGTGCTGGTTACACAGTGCATTGCGTAAGAGAGGACCCTCTGCTTTAAATCCTTTCAGGTCAGCTATTTCAAACACTACTATATATGTGAGACTGTTAAAAATGTCTGAGTGTGATGTTAGCCGCACCCTAATTGAGAGGACAATCTGGATATCCTCATGTGTTATGAGCAGACTTTACGATAGCCGTAGCCCCTACAGTGTAGCAATATAGTTTATTTGCTTTTTAAAAGATAATGCTTTATGAAAGGCATCAACCAAATCATACCATTCACCCCAACCATTTGTAGAATAACATTGGTCAATCTAACTTTTCTTTGGGATCCAGCAGAACTAATTATATCAATGGAAAGGTATGCCAGGGATCTCCACCTACATATCATACCAGTGAAGTATTGTAAGAGTTGTCTGAATACTTTTCTGGTTAATGATGCCTTTTAAGGCTATTACAAATGAATCACTAGTGATGGTTTTGTACTTCTAAATTGTTTGTAACTCCATAGTGATAATTGAAGTACTTTGCTTTGCTGCACACACTATGGCAACAACATAGAAATAAGCACTGGCAATGCTAATAGATCTGGCTTTAATGGAGTGTTTTACAGTAACGTGAAGAATTACAAGTAGATGGCATGGGAACAAATATATATTTGTATGGAAGCAAAGAACTGTTGAATAATCTTGGTGTAGGTTAAAAAGTCAGGTGTCAGTTGCACTGTCAAGTCAGACCTAAAAATTTATGTAGGTTAATGACTGCTCTCGTCTCATCTGTGCTCCCGCAAGACAAAACCAGCATTAATTATCTAGTTAGCTAAGACACTTTAATAGCATTAGTGTTTTGTGTGTGCCCTTGAAAGTTCCAGCTCAGGCAGCTAAATAAATAAAATGATCACAGCTGTGCATAGGGCATGCACTTTTTTGGTGGAAGCACACAACTTCTGCATAGTCAAAACATTTACTCCTGGCTTTCAACATGTGGGCGGAGTCAAAGTCGCTGGTGATTCTCACATAATTGTCTGGCAACAGCTGTGCTGTTAAGCAAGACCATAAAAAGGAGAAGAAAGTTTGAAAGGGGATGTTTGGGGGTTCATAGTAGTCAGACAAGTTTGGAATGATTCATAGAGGAGGGATGAGACAAAGGTTGAAAAGAGGATTTTTTTTATAACAGAAAACAACTGAAATTAACTTATACATATATGCTAATGACATTTGGTCCGGTTTTATTGGCTGGAGAAAACCCCTATAAATAAATATCTATATGTGCATAGAAGCAGCATTATTTACATGGTATGATGTGCACATTTATCTTACGGTGAAGTAGGTAATTTTTTAATGATATTTCCTAAAGTTTTAGTAGGTTGCATTGACTCTATATATGCACCTATATGTACATGGAAACAACAATTATGACATTGTCTTATTTACACATGTATGTGTTAAAGACTGAGTGAACTTTGGCCTCCAGAGCTTACCTAGAGATTATTCTACAACACTAGAAAACGAGGGCAGAGAAGGAAACTGAACAGAGTGAAAGAAAGACTATAAAGAATGAAGAATATACTAGCGCTGAAAGGAAAAGGGAAAAGCAAGAGACAATGGATAAAGAACAAATAAACAGGGAAAACGAGAGAAAAAAGGTAAAAGAAAAGGAAAGAGACTAAGAAACATGGTTAATTAAAAAGAGGTCTCAGACAAGAAAATAAGACAGGGAAAAGGCAACAAGAGAAAAGACAGTGAGAGGTAGAGAGAAAAAATCAGAATTATGCATGGTAAATGGGAGTAAAAAATATAATTGGAGAAAGATGGGGAAACTGGTGAAGAAGATAGAAAGAGAAGAATAAGTATAAACAAGGAGTTACCTTGAGTAATACTAAACAAGGTGATAAGTTGAACAAAAATAGATCCCCTTACCTATTTTTGAAAAAGAATTGTTGGGTATGACATGATGAACCCTAATACAATAAACATCCAGACCGGTCCTGAAAAAATTAACAGACACTGGTGAAATAAATAAGCTATTTCTTCGGGACCTAAACAAGAATATTCTGCACACACTTCCAGTCCTACTTGCTACACAATATAGCATTGCAAGGATTGACATCGCTGGGAGCAGAATCTGGGTTGCCAATTCTCAGACACGGAATGGGCCCTGGTGCTAGAAAGTCCAGTGAGCAGCCCCAAAAACATGCGATTCCGACAAATTCAATATTGTATCACGCAGAGAGCATATCTCACACCCGCTAAAATCAATCAGTACTGCAACCGCATGGATTCTGCCTGCCTGCGCTGCACCCTCATGGACGCAGATCTGTTGCACATGTTTGGGGCTGCACCCATCTTTACACATACTGGAAAGAAGTTGCAGATACACTGTCTACCTGCACAGAGCTCGCTGTCCCTTTTGAGTGGCAGACTTACATCTGCACCGAAGAAACTGTAACAATAAAGTATCCTCCAGGTTCCTAGATCTGGGGATGGTAGTAGCTAAAAGGTTAATTAATAGGAAATGGAAGGCTCAAGATCCCCCTCACACACAGGCATGGCGACATTCCATGCTAGCATGGGCCAAGGCAGAGAGTATCGCAATCCATCGCGAGGACACTATGGGCTTACGCAAGATCCTAATAGCTGCAAGTTGGGATGCAATGCTAGCCGAACTGCTGCCCAGCGGAGGCGCGAGGGGGAGCCCACCCGTGGCTGATTCAGCAGATTGAGTGTATACATGCGCAAAGCAGAATTAGTCTAACAGAATAGCCCAGTCGGTCACAGTAGGCGACACGCATGCACCTCAAATAGTACCGAATAGCGAGTGCACACACAAACAGTGGTCAAAGACAACAACACGTGATACTTTAGGCGGGGGAGCTGACCGGGAACTCTGAGCTTGTTATATAGAACCCGTTATGTTTTAAGTTGTCCTTATACCGTTATCGCCCGCCATCCTACACCACGAGACAAGGAACAGCAGTACACCATAGCGCTAGAACACACTATGAACTATGGAACCTGGAAAATACATGGGCGCACACAAAGTTACAGTTGCACGCCATAAGCGTACTCTGCCTATTACACTTAGGCAGCACCCGCTCCACTGATCAATACTGTACCAATGTCGTTGTACCGTACGCTGCATAACCAATGCTACCTTTATGATATGACATGTATGTATGGAAACGTGCTAGTATAAGTTGAAAATTCAATAAAAACATATTTTTAAAAAAAATATACAGCATTGCATGGATATTTTTGTGAACTCCTCACAGTCGAACAGTCCACCAAAATCCAGATCCCAATTATCTTATGGTAAAAATAAATAAATAAAAGTTCCTCCTTCACTGCCCTCACAATATTGTACTACAAACATAGGGAAGGTGAATTCTGTTTTACCAAAGCTTTTTCGGAACAAAACAGACAATATATAGCCAGAATATTAAACATAGGCTGGACTCCTGATCTGCTCTCCATCACAGTTGGAGTGTCAATTGCCTATAACGGTGCATCTTTCTACAAAAATGAGATTGCTGATTTAGTGCTCATAAGCACAATGGGCATTAAATCCATTCTATCGAAATGAAAAGATTACTCTGTAGCTCCACATGGTGGGCTTGGACCCAAATTACTATAGGCACAGACAATTCTTCAAATTCATACCTACATAAACGTATCACTTAAAAAAGTCTATGGAACAAGCTAGATACATTTATCGACTCGCTCAATCCACCGTAAATTCAAATGTAACTTAGTGCCACACACACCTGTCTAATGCAGCTTCCAAATGCTAAGCAAATACAGTGGCTTCAACACAAGATGATTATCCTGGGCTAGTTCCCCTCACCCTCCCACTTCTCCTTCCCTCCTTTTTACTTCCCTTTCCCTATTCATTAGAAACACTCAAAATGAGTATGGGCTCTCATACACCAACTGGACTAAATCAAGCCACAGTAATAATATTGGCAATACATACTTTTTGAATTGATGTATGCTTTATTTCTCCACAAATAAGAACAAACAAGATCTGACCATGATGAATGACTTACTGCTATTTTCTCTTATTTACTAAAAGCACCAGAGTGTACTGTATGTCTTTTCAAATGTATATCTCCCTTACATAAAATGTAATAAAAACATTTTGAAATTAAAAAAAAATAGGGAAGCTGATGATCCAAGACACTGAATGAAGCTAATCTGTAAAGGTTTAATTGCAAATTGAAACTATTGAATGCTAGAAGACAGATAATTACTGCTAGAACATGAAAAATGAAAGGGTAATGTATTACCTCAAGCCAGAAAAGAAGATAGCACAATTATAGTTAACCTTCGGCAATGTAAACTCCGCAACAATCTATGCAACGTCAACAATCGAATCTAAGCAGACAATACAATCCATTATCACAACCCCCAGATTACTGGGCTTGAATCCATCATTATCACAGACATCATAAAAAAGCTCTGCCAAGAAAATTCAATACAACTGCATCCTCTTCCTTCCAAAGAGTTCACCATTTCCCCTGTACACACATACTACAAAGGACAGACTTTGTCAATAAATAAGACCATAAAGGAATCCTCAGCCTCTCTGTATACCACTCATCCAAGAAAGGTGCAGAAGACAACCCACTTGCAAACAATTAAACTGCAAGAACCTATATGCCTTCCACATATCAGTCTCAGATGCTCAAATCAAGAATTGTCTATACTCACTCAGGCACAACTAACACACCCAATTATTCCCTCATGAGGAGTTCCCAATAAGGTCCCCAAGGCAATACCCATACATAACATACATTAAGTGAGGTCCCAACATTTTCTGTTATCAAACAATCCAGACTTCTTCCAATCTTCCTCAATATAACAAAAACACACATACTCTCCAAAACATAAATCTACATTTCTATACACTGATCCAGCCATGTGCAAATACCTCTCTCTTGAAATGGAATTCAAGGATGTTTCAGACCTAAGAATCTCCATAGTACACAAACACAACAAAAATAATAAAAGCTAAAACAAATAATAAAATATCAACAAGTTAAAACGCAAAATCTGAGAAGAATGAAAGTAGCATCGGACTACTTGCTAAAGTGGGTAAGAAAAATGGGGTTCCTACATTAAAGAACAGTGAGGTTTCTAAGAAGTTGTTTGCAGGAGGTGGGTATCCAGCAGACCAAGTCGCTTTTTGGAAAACATGAAATCAACCACACTTTGGTTACTCTGTGCCATTGCAAGGCAAATGGGCATGTTGATAGATATTAAACAGGTATAGAAATGGCTACTTTCATAGTTTTGGCAGTCACTTCAAGAGAGTGCCGTGGTGCAGGAGGCTTTAAGTACTTGTCAGAATCCCAAAAATAGTGGGACAGAAACATTGTTGTCTCTATTCACGAAGGCACGAACCCCATGCTGAATCTTAACCCTTGTCGGCCGTATTAGAAACGGCAGCTGTTCATGAATCCCAAGAAAGGCAGGCCAGGGTCACTCTAAATATGAATAGGAAGCATTATAATGAGTGTAAAGCAGCCACGATTAAGCTAGACTTCGAGAAAGATGATGTAGTAGAACTCAAGATTCAAGGGAGCATCCGAGGGCACAGCAATGTGGCAATTCTTTCCAAGGACTAAAAGTGAAGTATTTCCAAGATATATAAATAAAACTAATTGTGAAGTATTATGTATTATAATTTAATTTAAATCTAATTTAATTTAAATCTCATTATGCCCATAGGCGTCAAAGTGCCTGCACCAGTAAAAAATTCTGCTGAGAAAGACCAGAGCGCTTCAATCTCAGAAGGGAAAAGAGGCCGGTTTACAGTTGCTTGTGGAAAGCCACATAGGAGTTCATACTCGCAATGTAAGTGGGCAATGTATTCCACAATTTGGCTGCTGCTACCGAAAAGGAACGACTGCCCCACCTGGCTTTCCAGAATATAGGAATGGTCCCCTTCCTAAGAGAAAAAGATCTACGCTGTCTCTTAGGGGAATATCAATGAAATGCTGTTCTCGGGGGCATCGGCCCCTGACGGTGAAGAACCAAATGGACCATACAGGATGCTTTAAAAGTTACATCGTTTCCTAACTGGCAGCCAGTGAAGGGAATGCATGCCTTCCCTGACTGAAAGATGTTTAGGTACATCCAGTACCAGGCGGACTGCCGCATTTTGAATGACCTGGAGTCTGTTAAGCGATATTGTTAATGTTTAAGTATAAAGCGTTGCAATAGTCAAGGCGCGATGTAATTAACGCAATAGCCTCTGCTATTCCGAGATCATCTGGTATAAGAGGGAAAGTCTTTCAAGATTTTAATAATGAAACAGCAAGAACTCAAGGTCCTATTGACCTGGGTGTCAAAGGTAAGGGGCTTATCCAAGATGACCCCTAGGTTTTTCGCGGAGACAGCTCGTGTAGGTAAAGGACCACACGTCTCTGTCCACCAAAGGTCTGGCTGCACCGAATGCTGTGCCCCAAAGACCATGGCATTTAATTTCAAACAGTTATCCTTCATCCAGATGCTGATATCGGTCATACGGAGTTTGAACTTTTCTGCGACCGGCTACATTCGTTAGATATAGAGACAATGCTTTGGGTGTCTTCCGCGTAGGACAATACCTAAAAGCGGAATGACCGCACCAGTTTAGCCAGGAGAGCAACATAAAGGTTAAACAGGGTGAGACTGAGGGAGGACCCCTGCATGACCACACAAGGGAGCTGGAACGGTTCTGCCCTGAAATTCCCACAACTGACTGTTTGGGTCTTATTTGTCAAAAAGGAACCCAGAAGGTCCAAAGCGTTATCCCTCAGCCCTGCTTGGCGCAATCTTTGCACTAAGTGGATGGGTATATCGTATCAAATCCCGCTGACAGATCCAGCATTACCAAGGTGGCCGCGCCTCCTTGATCCACCAGGGAATGAATAGAATCTGCAGCAGCAACCAGTGCCGATTCTGCACTACAACCACTCCACAGACCATTCTGTGAAAGGTCCAGAAGAACCTTGACGGTGATCAACTCGGCCAATTCCTGGTTGATTTCAAAGATTTTAGTCGGTGCAGGCAGGAGTGAGATTGGACAAAGGTTGTTAAGGTCCTCTTGATCCCCATTTGGTTTCTTTTTGAGGGGAATAACTACTGCCTCCTTCCAGAGTTGCAAAAAACACTCCGTTGTTAGTATCTGATAGTAGACCTTTTCCAGAAAAGTTGCAATTTGATCCGGTACAAGTTGTAAAAATCTGGGAGGACCGGGGTCAACCAGTGAACCTGATGTCATGTGCATAACAAGATTTTTTACTTTCAAGATGGCTATGGAATGGGAAAGTGCACATGGTTGCAGTAGAGTACCGATCAGCAGAGTCCTATGGGAGGCCTATCCTTATTAACCTTAAAATCAGAAGATCTTCAAGATCTTATCTCTGAAATAAACTACGACGTTGTTGTAGCGTAGTGATAAAGGAAGGTTGTGCGTTTTTGCATGAAAATGATGTGTGCTGAGCAGAGAGAATTGGTGTGATGAAGACAGTGGATGATGCGGAGCTTGAGAGTGAAAAAGTTAGGAATTAGGAGTAGTGGTCAGAAGGATGAAGAGGTTGGAAGAACTTTAAAGTAGACAGGGTCGGGGGTTAAAGGTTTATAGTCATTGGAGAGATCCGCTCTTGTACTGAGAGAATGGTTTTCTGTGTTACTTTTGTGTTATTTGTTCTTCATTCTGTTGGTTATGCTAAAGGAAAGGAAACTGCGTAATGGGCGTTATGAAGTCAATTCTCAAACGATCTGCATTGTCTACATGGTCAGAGGATTCAAACATAATCAGCTGGAGGATGAGAGAAAGTTGTCCATTTGTGTGCAGATAAATAAGATCCAACCAATTTGCCTTATCTGAAGGATTCAGAAACTGTTTACTAATTGGGAGCTAAGAGAATATATAGACAGATGCATTCATTAAGCTGGAAAAAGTTGGACTGAAATTCTATCAGATCCTCTAAGTAAGTTCCAAAATAGAGGGATTCATTTTAAGTATTGGTATAATGTGATCCATGACATTAAAGAGGATGCATTTTTACACAGTAGTTTTAGCTCTTAACTTTGGGGAACGGCGTGAATGGATCAGGTCATGGACTATGAGACATCTAAGTTGGAGCAATCTCCTCAATACAAGACTCTTAAGTATTCATTATCTTGTACAGGCCCGTTTTTTTACTCTGCAATTTAACTGTAAGTAGTTTGCTTTCCCAATAAACTAGCCTTAGGCTTTCAATAATGGCTATAACAATATACTTTACTAATAAACTAACTAATAACCTCTAATCTTGAGTCCCAGAGTCGCTTGCTACTCGCCGCAAAGTGTTTTAACGCCTTGTCGGGATAGTAAGCACCAAATAAATGCTATTTACAATTACATAGGGGTACACAGGATTTCAATACAATTACCAGGTTGAAATAGAGAAAACAGACTTCTGTGAGCCTCAGCTGCCCTGGAACGTATTTTTGGGACACTGTGGTTGGTTACATTCACCTCACTAGGACATAAGCACACCGCAGATTTGCTCCAAATCGTTATGCAAATTAATTGGTACACTTGGGGCTCCCTGTTTGGTAATTTAAAAACTTTTGGCAGGCGTAAGAGGTGCTATTTTATTGGTTGTTGTATTGCTGTGTTGTGTGAAAGGCGCACAGCAGAGAAGTTTTCATGAGAAAAGAAAAATTACATCTAGTTGTTTTTTTACTCTGATTGTGGCCCAGGATAGCAATGCATGGCAGTGTTTTAATGGAATTCTTTAAATAGATGGCTTGAAACCTCCCAAATATGCTTCTGTTGTCATTTATGACATAGTTTTTTGTTTTTTTAAATAACCAATATTTTATTGATTTTATGATCAACATTAACAGAAACTTGTACAGTGTCAGGAATCAAATGCATATCCTGCTAGGCTAACGCCCACAACCGTAGCATCTTCTTCATATAAGTGCAAAAAGTCCCACCATTTGCCCCAGATTCTTGTATGTTTATGCGGGCATCTCCATGCCATAAAGATGGATTCCTCCATCTGGGTGCACCAGACCATTAGTTTGCTCCTGGCAACAATAGACAGGGGGGGGGGGGGAGGGGAGGATGAGCGAATTCCTCCTTCAGGCAGTGTCTGTTTGTTGCAATTAAAATCCCGATCAATGTCCACTCCCCCTGTTACCTTCTCGATCCTCTATTAGACCCAGGAGTGCAATACGCTCCGAGCAGTCAACAGGGCCTTCCAGTACTTGTACAGGGCTTGGAAAACAGCTTCCCAATAAGGCTTTATTATAGGACATGATCACACATAATATGTAAAAAGAGTGTCCCCCTCACTACATCTTGCGCTCGCAGGCATCCGTCGCTTGCCTGCCTGCCTGAGCTTCGTCGGCGTCAAATAGCTAGCATGTAAGTAATTCAGCTGGATCAGGCAGAGCTTGGCAGATAATGCTAGTTCTCTACGGGCCAGTAGCGCCTCTCGCTGTCATCTAACTCCCCTACCCATGCCTCCCACGTAGGACTCAGTTCAGAGAATAAATTCAGAGAGATAATAACTATTAATGTGTACGTGCGGAATATTCCACCCCATTTCAGCGGCCCCATCAGGAGCTGTGCTTACATAGTATTGAACTCCGGTGCTTTCCCGATAAGGTCCCCCATATGTCAGTAATGCATGTCTGAGCTGGAGATATAAAGAATTGAGACTGGCGCAAGTTGTATTCAGCATGAAGGTCTTGAAAGGATTTCACATGTTTCTGAGTTGGGAGTGCCTATCAGGTCTCATGGTTTGAACCCGTCCAACTGTATGACTTGTTCAAGCTATTTCCCTGGCCATAGTGGGGTCTGTTGGGTGATCTTTTTATCACACCCCGTCCAGTTCAGAGCGGCCCTCCAGATATGGATTTTCACTTTTGACAGCTCAGGCAAGGAGGCCGGGAGCGGTGCCCCATGGAGCAAGTTTTATATTTTATTGATGCTAATATGGGCCCGTTCCGTCCTAAAGGCCGAATCGTCTCACTCCCATGAAGCCAGTCATTGAGCACTACCAGGTGGGAGGTCCAGTAATAGTAATAAAGACACTGATCTGCAGCTGCCGTACCTCCATCAAATGTGGATTGGGCACCTTTCCCAAACGTGATGTGTGGTACTTGATTGGCCCCTAGAAATGCCCTATTTTGGCTTGGAGTGTGGCAAACCATCGCTGAGGGATCATGTATGGAAAGTTTTGTAACATGTATAGGAATCGAGGGAGAGCTAGCATCTTAAAAAGTGATACTCGTAGTATATTGAGCGGGAGCTTTGCCTATTTTTAGAAGTCCGATTGCATCCTGTCCACTAGCGAGATCAGATTTAAGGTCCAGGCATTACGTATATAGCTAGATACGGGAAGCTCAGTCTGCGCACAGGGATCAAGTGTTGCCAGACTGTTATTCCCATCACTTCCATGACAGGCACCACCGACGATTTGGATCAGTTCACTTGTTGTCTTGATGCCTGCCCATATAGGTAAAGCATTTGTAGAATACTTTGGCCAGAAGCCTCTGGCTGCGAAATAAACAACAAAACATCATCAGTGTAGAGTGCTTTATGGTCCTCTGTCCCTCCCTTCCCACCGTACCCCTCTACTTGTGCATCACATCTGACCCATATTGCCAGAGGTTCTATTGCGAGGGCAAACGGGAGCGGAGGCAGAGGGCACTCCTGTCTGGTGCCCCGTTTAATAGGGAAGGAATACGATAGGGCTCCATTTGCCTGAACCTGTGCTTTGGGATTTGCTTTTAATAGCTGCACCATCAAGATGAATCTAGGTCTGAAGCCAATGCGGTTCAAAGCATCCCACAAAGTCCCAGTCTAAGGTATCAAAGGCTTTTTCAAATTCTATGAGGAGAAGGATGTTCTCTCCCCATAGGTGTTCCCGTAGTGCCTTTGCCATTTGTACCCTAGAAGCATGCCTTACCAAAGCACCAGGCATTGATTTTGCATTGTTCCACATGCACTAACTTTGTAATGACCCTAAGAGTCAGTTTGCCAACAATTTAGCATAGTTTTTAAGCTCGCTATTAATATGGAGATCTGTCGATATGATGCGCCCTCCGCAGGTGGGATTCCTTCCTTGTGCATCACCACTATGATTGCCAGATCAAGCCCATCCAGTAGTTGTTGCTTAGTAAAGGCTTCATTATACATATCAAGTTGATGCAGCAACCGGGAAGTCCTTAACCTTTGGTAATATTCCAAGGGGATGCCGTCGGGATCTGGGGTCTCACCTGCCTGTATATGAGGGCGCCGTGTCAAGCTCTTCGGCCATATGGGGCTGGTCATAGTCCTCACCTGTCGAACTCTGAGAGGCGCAGCATGGACAGATCTGCAATAAGGGAATGTGTCAATGCCCTAGTGGGCAGCTCCATCCTCTTGTAGAGGAGTTTTTAATAGTTTACAAAGGTATTGGCGATGTTGCGTGCTCCCACAGCTCTATGGTCAGATGGGCTGAGCACTGCTGGGATGACTCTCGTCTCTGCCTCGCATGTGGCCAGCCAGAAGATTAGTTTACTGGATTTGTCCCTCCATTCGCATATTCTGTGTTGTGCAGCAATCCAGCATTTCCCGTGCATGTTGAATGTCTCTCAGAATAGTGTTGGGGGTATGTAAATGCGCGCTAGGTTGTAGGCCTGCCCCTCGATTGCCCCTCTACTAATACGAACCTTCCCCTCAGATCTGACTCCATCCAGGAGACCACGAAGGGTACTCTCTTGTGTTCGAGGATTGCCACTTCCTGGGAGCCCCGGGTGTACCCAGCATGCAACACCATCTTGCACCCACACCTGGCCAGTATGCAGCATTTAGTGCCTAGTAGGTTGGTCTCCCGCAAGAGGAGAACATCTGGCCCGTGTCCCTTCACAAAGCCCAGGACTGCTCCACGCGTAATACAGTCCAGCAGTCCATTTACATTCCACTTCATGATCTTGAATACCTGCATTGGGTGGGTTTAACCTTCATTCTTGTGTATGCTGTGCAACAAACTGTGGCCAAGTGGGATGAACCTTCCCATCCAACATCCTCCAACTGCCTCCCACCCAATACTTCTAATCCCTAAGAAGCATCTGTCACCGAAAACAATAACATCATTCAAATTGGCAAAACTACTAGGGCTTCACACCGCCCATTGCAACACTCCTGCCACCTATTATTAAAAAAAGGATCAAATGTTGCTGGCTAGTTAAATTGGTAATGTTCACTTAGCTTTTGTGTGCGTTGTCCCATATTTGCTCGGAAGCAGTCTATGAGTGTCACAAACAGGCTGGGTCCTCAGTCACTTGCTGCTCTGCCTTGTCAGTCTCTTGCGACTGTAGAAATGGGAACTTTATGTATCCCACTGGTGCAGGGACACCCTCCGTCTACGGGTTCAATAATGAGGATCGACATTGGAGTGGAAAACAAAAATACAAGTTTATTATGCTCATGAGCGGGCTCCGTCTTACAGACACTGCAAGTGTCTGAGAGGGATTTTCCAGCATAAGTCTCAGTACAGCATTTTATACAAATTCTTCGAGTCTTGGTGCAGCACGACATACACTGAAACTTCAACTGTTGATCCTTGATAAACCCCCACCCATGCTGTTTTCGTAGATAGATAAGGGCGTTCTCAGGCGCAGGAGGATATGTAGATAGGAACATCTGCGTGCTCAGGGCATATCAACAGGGCCAAGCCTTTATTTTTTTGCACGCAAGTATTATCTTATCGGTGCACCCAGCTCTCGAGAAACATGTAACTCCCCATCCTCGCAATGCCCCCCTACAAGAAACACAAAATGGATGTTTGCAGACAAAATGGATGGCAGCATAGGCTAAATTAACATGATAAATTTTTCCCGTCTAACAGTTCCTCCTTTTAGCCTGTGCTAAACACATTTTGCCTGATCAGGCGGCGAGGTAGTAGTAGGATGATAGTATTGGGCACATGGAAATACGTAAGCATAGGAAACGTCAATAGGGTTGGCGAGCGAGGTCGGAGTGTGTGGTTGTACTGCCATTAGTTTTGGCCACTTCTCTGACAGTATCATTATTCTCATTTCCTATATCTATATTCATGAAATCGTCTACTTGTTGTTGAAACATTAGCTGTTTATTCACGTCGTTTATTTTCTTAGGGATACTTGTCGTACACAAAGAGATGCAGAGGGAGCATATGAGAGGCATACACTGAATACAAAGGCAACAGCCCAAGATACTACCAATAACACAGGCTGCTACAATGAGTAATTTCCACCCCCACGAGGTAAGGATACTCCATAGCCAACCGGACCAGGTCCATGTTCCAGTATCTTGGTGTATTTTGGCCGCTATTTTATGTAATTTGGAGATAGCCTGATAAACGGAAGGTGCGTTATCAGGTATATAAATGCAACAACTGGCACCTATAATGCGGCATACACCACCCCGCTCCGCGAGGATAACATCTAAAACCATATGGTTCTGCAAAGCCACGAGTCTAGTAGCTTGAAGCTCCTCAGTAATGTTGCAGAGAACTATTGTAGTCTGATTCACTACTTCCTCCACTACCCTACTGAGTCTCCGGATGTTTCTACTATTAAGAGGCGGGCCAACGAAGAAAAAGATACCTAAATTCACATCAACATACTCTTTCAATGAGGTGTCAGTCTGGTCTACTGCAATGACATCTATCATTCTTTTGGACCTGGCTAAGGAAGGCCTGAGGGGCAGTAATCGAGTTCTGTGATAAGAAGTAGGGGCCAGATGGACGGGAAGGAGGAGAAAGGACACGTAGCATGTCCCCGACCAACCTTGTGGCAAATAAAAATAACCCTTATTCCCACAAATTAAATATGTATTATGGGACGCTAAAAAACTACTATGATTGGGACTTATCAACGTCAGAATAGTGCTACAGTTGCTGTTCCCTACGGGAATGATACCAACACTCCTTACACAGAGGGGAGCCCGTGTTTCTGTTACAGTTATAACCGGGAACCCTTTTTCCAACTTTGTTCGTATTTTTCGTGGTGTGAAAACATACTTGGTGCTAGAATCATGGCCAGCGTATTCCTCGACCTCTAAGTCCGATCCCTTAGCATGTAGGTTGACATCGTCATCTGGGTAACAGTGCAATTTAACTGTTTATTAAGACTCCCTACATCAAAACTAATAATATTGTTTACATACGCTGCCCACAGGACTCCGAACCAAGCCGTGCAAGAACCATTGTGGGAGAATGGGAGTGGTATAAGAGGCGTTCCCCCTTCCTCCTGGTGTGCAGGTAACAATCCACATACCCAACAATTGGAAACGTTAGCAATGCTGTGGGTATAGTGCAACATTCGAATGAATGAATTGTTCTTATAAGAGAGCCTATGCCTTTCCTCTAATGGCGAAAGGGTGAAGTAGTGATGTTCTAGGGGCGTTGGTGTCGGTGGTACGAGTATATGCACAGAAAATTTTGCCTGTAAAAACCAAACTATTACAAAAATACATATAACACAAAAGAGAGATGTTATCATACAAATAGTTGTCCGTTTATGCTTGGACCATGTAGAGGCAGGGCGTCGGATAATCGAGCAATCTTCACCCATGGTGGCAATCACAATATTGAGGTTGAAACAGTCTTTAACGAGTTCATTACCTACTATTGGTAAGATCAATTCTGTAAATGTCCTTTCTCAGCCTTTTCAGCCCCTGCCCAACACAGTGAAAAAGATGAGGAAAAAAAAATGAAACATCGAAACAGACAAACGCACTTTAGTTTTGTAACAGGTTTCAAGGCCAAGAGCTAAACAAAGTCATCGAACTTGCGACCCAGGGGTAACCTTGGTAATGTAGATGGGTATCCAGTGCCCATTTAGCAGTTATTCAAGAAAGGTCATTCACAAATTCGTCTCCAGCAGCCTGAAGGACAATGAAGTATATTGCACTCTTCAGAGGATGCACTTCAGGCCCCGTATAATATCCGGTCGGAGACAAGTCAGGGAACCGAAGCTGCGGTCCAAGGCAAGCAATGGCTGTTTTACTTTTTACTGAATTTCTCGGCCAAACAGTGGAAATCATAAATTCTATTGCTAATCCAAGACAGAGCATTAAAAATGAAAAACACGGGTGATGTCAGTGATTTTCTGCACTGTAAATCCTTTTATTCTTTCTACTCGGGTACTGCAAGACAGATTCCACAAATCTAGGAGTGACAATGTTGAGAATGAGGGTATTTTCACGGATTCAGGATGCTCAGGCCACAAACCGCACCGAGCCTAGTTCGGCCGCTTCCGTGACGTAGAGTCTCCCGCCAAGTAGGCCCTCTACTGAGCCAGGACTCGCCAGACCCCTTTTTCCCAATATCTCTGTTCAGTTGGTGTTACGAGGTCTCAGGTTATACCTGTCTCTTCCGGCTGTTGTTGGATCCGCAAAGAGAAGTTCTTCAGGTGTAGCAAAATAGTGGTCCGTCTTTTCCTCGTTGCTGAGAATATTTTGTGCGACTCCTGCGTTCTCAGTTTCTGTTGTCTGAACCAAATCCGATGGCACCTTTTTGCAGTGCGAAGCGTGGATCCAATTCCTTCTGTTAGTGACCCGAACTGCCGTCGGTGTGGCCAATAGGACCTGTTCAGGCCCCTTCCAACGAGGTTCCAAGTTCCTTGAGCGCTGAAAGTTCTTGGTCAAAACCCAGTCACCGGGCTGTAACAGGTGCCCAGGACCTTCAGAATTGTCAGGCAGTGAATCATGTACCTGTTGGTGAATCAAAGAAAGATTGTCTGTCAGTTCCTTCATATAATCTAACAAAATAGGATACTCAAGCTCACTTATTTTCTTGGGACGTGGAGGACCCCATACATTAATTGGTCTTCCAAAAACTATTTCATAAGGCGTGAGGCCTGTTCTGCTGTGTGCAACTGCACGAGTAGACATTAGTGCTAATGGCAGAGCATCAGGCCATTTGAGTCCCGTTGATGCCTGCACCTTAGCCAATTTGAGTTTCAGGGTTTCGTTATGTCTCTCCACCAGTCCTGCAGATTGTGGATGATTAGCAGTGTGAAACTTCTGACGTACGCCTAAACTCTCAGTAATCAATTTGATAACCTGTCCAATGAAATGAGGTCCATTATCACTCCATAAAATTCTACAAATTCCAAATCATGGGAAGTATTCTTTCAAGAGTATTTTGGCTGTGGTAAGTGCAGTGTTATCTTTTGTAGGATAAGCCTCGACCCATTTGCTAAAGGTGCATACTATTACTAAAACATATTTCAAATTATTACATCTTTCAAGCTCAATGAAATCCATCTGTAGGACCTCAAATGGTGCACTGGGTGGGGAGAACCAACCTTTTGGGGTGGCTATTCCTTTTCCCGGATTGTGTTGCAAACCGATCATACAATGTTTAACATAATGTTCAGCTGTCTTTTTGATGTCTGAGTGTTCCCATACTCGCTCTAATTGTGTGGCTATGCTTTTGGCGCTAACGTGGGCTGAACCGTGCGCCATAGTTACAAATGGCAATACATAGGAGCTAGGTAATTTCCACCTGTCCCCATCTGGTCCTTTTCTCCAACAATTTTCACTATCCAATATTCCTGTTATCTTCCACTGTTCTATTTCTTTTCCTGTCGCCATCTGTTGTATCTCCCTGACTTCTTCATTTACATTTATAATTTTCTCTGCAACAGAGTGCATCACATACATTTTTAGGTCTCGCCTAATCAGCGCGCAAGCGCTGCTTAGGAGTGACCTCTTGGAATCGGTCTGCACTTTTTGGAAAACTCATGCATGTACTGCACTGTTTCCAATGAGCGCTCATGCATGTACGGCATACACCTTGCGGGAGCGAGCAGCGGCACCATCTGTTTGCAATTATCGCGCCCGCGCTTTGGAAACAGATTGCGCCGCTGCTCGCTCCCGCAAGGTAAACGCTGTACATGGACTGAGCCTCGAAGCCGCGCCCCCGTTCCCCACCGTGAGCTTCAAAACGTAGAAGGCACCAGCGACACGTCTGTCCGCTCTGCCGATTTATTGCCCTCTTATCTCGCGCTAGCGGAGGATGCCTCGAGCTCGGCACTTGTTTTAGAATGCCCCAGTCTCATGGATTTCTCTTTCTTTCTCCTAGCTGCAAGTTTGCTTCTGTCAGTTCACTCGGGCGCCTGCAAGTGTCCCATGCCATTAACTCATACTGGCACCTTAGACCTCTCGTCATCCCTTCCTGCTTTCGCTGGCTTCGCCGCCCGCTCTCGCGCTCCCACCGCCGCCCGTGACTCCCAGCTGGCATCCCGTAAAATGGTAAATGTGTCACAGGCGATAAGCCTCCGCAGCTCAGAGACATTCTATTTGGATAGGCTGTACGGTATTTACTTTGTTTTTAATTCACACCGGTCTTCCGTCCTCAACTCTATTTGTTTTGCCACCTCCTCTTGTTACTGCAAATAGATACTGTCCCCTAGTGTTGGAGCGTGCCACATTCACTTGCCCACCTGCATATGCTACAAACTTGCATATACGGCAAAGTTTAGCGACCCTTCAAGTATAAACAGCTGCGCTGCACTGCTAGCAACAGTAGGGAGACACAGGCAGGAACTGTTCACTTACATACAGGCGTGCTATACAACCTAAGCCCACACAGCTGCTTTTTTTATTTTTATTTTTTATTTTTTTTTTTACTATTTATAGCGACACTAAATAATAAAAGGCTGAGCCTTACTGGTAACCTCTGCGCACATACCCAGGATGGTGCTCTTTACTAGCGTGTAAGCGTGCACCCAGCTTATGCCTATACACACCTGAAATCGATTGCAGCCTTCGCGAGCGAGAACAATGGCCCCTCTTAAACACTGGAGTATTTACTTTGTTTTTAATTCACACCGGTCTTCCGTCCTTTTCTCGCGCACCGTGCTGTTACAGTTGTGCTGCTGCAAAATACAGGCACAATCGCCAAAATAAAACATACGTTTGTTTAAAGCTGTATGTTTTAAAGAAACAATAAGCCTGGCTTGTGTCACCCATTGTTCACGCCAGGGAGCACTGAAGTCAGTGACTCTGCCCCAGCCTTACCCTCTACTGGCTTTTTTACGCAAATCTAAAAATGTACGGTTTAGATTGGTGCTGTGGAGTGGTGCTGTAGAGTGGTGCTGTACAGTAGTGCTGTAAAGGGGTACTGTACAGTAGTGCTGTAAAGGGGTACTGTACAGTAGTGCTGTAAAGGGGTACTGTAGAGTGGTGCTGTAGAGTGGTGCTGTAGAGTGATGCTTCAGCTTAAAAACATTGCAAAAGCCAATCGCTGTGGCCAAAAACTTACAAAGGTCCCAAAGGCGAGACCTATTGGCTATGCCAATGCTTGTTCCCTGTTGACTACATGCGGTTTCTTTTGCTGTACTGTCTGCAAAGGCATTGCCTCGGCCCACATCTTCAACTATTTTCTGATGTGCACTACACTTAATAATGGCCACTCGTTTTGGCAGTGTTAATGCAATTAACACATTTTTAACTAATTCCCCATGTTGTATCTTGCTGCCATGTGATGTCAAAAACCCCCTCTCCTTCCATAGGCGTCCAAAATTGTGTGCAAAAGCATACTGGCTATCCGTGTAGATGTTTACAATTAAACCTTGACTAAGCTCACAAGCCCTCAAGAGTGCAATGAGTTCTGCTGCTTGTGCAGATTTGTAGGGGATACGAGCTGTTTCCACAATTGTTTGCAATGTAGTAATGGCATAAGCCGCTGTAGTGGTGCCATCAGGTAGCTTAAAGCAAGATCCGTCTACATATAGATCGCCTTGGGCGTTAGGCAGAGGGGTATCAGTAAGGTCCACTCGACCCTTTGTTTGTTCCTCAGTGGTAAAAATGCAATCATGTATATCACTAGGTTGTTTGGAGGGTAATGGCAACAGGGTAGTTGGATTCAAAGTCAGGCAGCGTTTAAGTGTGATGTGTGGTGCTAACAAGGTGAGTTCATACCCAGTAAGACGAGAACTTGTAAAATGTTGTGTCTTAGTCTGCTTCAACAACACATCAACCGAGTGAGGGAGCAGAACCGTCAATTTGTGGTCCAGTACAAGTCCTGCTGATTGTCTGATTGAAATGGCAGTTGCTGCCACAGCCTTCAGGCAACCAGGGAGCGCCCTGGCCACGGGGTCCAAAACTGCAGAAAAGTATGCGCATGGACGTTGTTTATCCCCGTGTGGCTGTGTTAGGATAGACAATGCGCAACCTTTGCGCTCGTGCACATAGAGAAAAAATGGTTTCGTATAATCAGGTGTTCCTAGTACAGGGGCAGAACATAATGCTGCTCGAAGTTGTTGGTATGCACTTTAACACTCTAAGGACCAAGGCAAAGGGGATGGGGTATTTTTGGTCATGAGAGCAAGAAGAGGTTTGATAATGAGGGAAAAATTTGGAATCCAGTGCCGACAATAAGATGTTATGCCAATCAATGCCCTAACTTCTTTTTGTGATTGAGGAATGGGTGTGTGTATGATAGCTTTGATTCTATCTTTGGTCAATGTTCTCCCCTCCTTCGACAAGAGGTGACCTAAATAGGTGACCTCTGGTCGACAGAACTGTAACTTGTTCTTTGACACTTTGTGGTCTAATTTGGCAAGGTGATGTAATAACATCACCGTAGCCTGGGTACAAATTTCTGTGTTGTCAGCTGCTATGAGTAGATCATCAACGTATTGCAACAAGGCAGCGCCTGGTGGTAACTGCAAGGTATCCAATTGACGTTTCAGGGCTTGGCTGTAGATGCTTGGGCTCTCCGTGTAGCCTTGGGGAGCGCGACAGAAGCGAAAGGACCTTCCTTTTAGGGAGAACCCAAACAAATACCTGCTGGAAGGGGCAATGGGGATGGAGAAAAATGCGTTTTTAAGGTCCACAACAGAAAAAACGCACGCTGTGGGTGGGATCATGTTCAATAATGTAGTAATGTCTGGGACTACAGGAAACTGTGGCACTACTATTTTATTAATCTCTCGCAGGTCAATAACAAATCTATAAATCTTAGCCTTCATGGTATCTGAAGTGGAACGTTTTAAAACCGGTAAAATAGGACTAATACAAATATTGCCGTCTGTTTCTTCTATCACCCCTCTGTCAATGAGCTCCTCTATTATTTGTACTAATGCACTCTCACCTTCCTGTGATATCTTGTACTGCGGTATTCGAGGCAAAATGGCATTTTGTTTAACTTGTATGTGTACTGGGTCAATGGATAATAGGCCAGCATCACCATCCACCCACACAGACGGCGGCACGGTAGCCAGTTCATGGGGTAACTCATTGGTAACGTACTGCTTATCGCAGCTGGGTTTACCAAACGTAATACAAACACCATCTGGTGAACAATAAATACGTGCATGGAAATGCTTGAGTAAGTCTAATCCCAATAGATTGTCAGGGCAATTTGGTGCGAGGAGGAATGGCGTGTTGGTGGTGAAAGGACCAATAGTAAGATCTAGGGGCTTGGACACTGGACTGAGAATTGGTTTTCCAGCAAAACCTACAGACAAGTTATTATAGCCAGACAAGGGAGTCCCAGGGATCAGTTGTTGGGAAATTGCACTTCGTGTAGCCCCAGTATCTACCAGAAACTGTTGCAGGGTCCCCAATATTTCAGCAGTAACATATGGGCCTGTCTGATCTACCAGTATAGAAACTGATCCCTCCTCTTGTCCTACGCTGTCCTAGTTAAAATACATGCCTGTGGCATCTGATTAGCTAAAATCATCTGTATAATAAGTCTTTGTCAGGCCAGTATTATCAGAGTGATTACGTCTGTCACTAACAAAAGGTCGTTGTAATGGACCTCTCGTCATTACTCTTCCCCCTCCTCTGCCTTGTTGGCGGAGTAAGGGGCATTCGGATCGCCAGTGTCCTTCCTTTTTACAGTATGCACATTGATTGGGTCCTAGTGGGTCAGATGGCAGGGAATCTTACAGGAACCTCCTCGGGGGGTCAACCTTAAAAGCCCCTCGGCCCCTACCTCTCTGTAAACCATAGACTTGCTGGAACAATATTTTTGTTTTTAATTCCTTATGTTTACCTTCTTTTTTGTCTCGTTCGTCATTTATTTGGTTTTTGTAATACTGGGCCATGTCCAGAATTCTAGTTGGTATGGAAGTGGCCCATGTACTCTCGGCCACTCGCAATGTTTGCGAAATATCGGGTAATAGGTTAGCTACAAATGTGTCGACAAAGAGGTGTTTGCCGGTGTCAAAAGCTGTGTCTTGCCCACTATAGTCGTGGAAAGTTCCCTCAAACCTGGTAAAGAAATCAGGGACCGACTCATCTTTCCTCTGCTTACCAGCTGCTAATTTTGCCCATGATATCTTCTTCGGTGGTACCACCGTTTTCATATAGGTAATTATGTTATCTGGTAGATCTAATATAACCTGTGGTGGTTTCTCCCCTGGTTTCCTATCGGCATCAGCAGCTTCTAATTGTGTCCAAGTGCCTCCAAAATCTGCGTGGTCCTGTCTACGGACCATACGCCTGAGGTCAGGGGGCAATGTAAGTCCGAAAAACATATCAATATCTGCCAGGGTCATGACACAAGAAGTCAATGCAGCACTCATTTCTTCATAGAATGCGCTCGGGTTTTTCCTAGGGTCGGGCAAAGAGGCTTTAAGAGTTAATACGTCTGATCTTTTCCAAGGGGAATAGATCCATTGGAACTGAAACCATGCCGAATTAACACCCAGACCATCTCCTCTGGCTGGCTGAAACACAGGGGCCGCCTCCCGCATAGGGAGGACTCTGGTTGTACCCAACATTATTTTCTTTAGTCTCTTATAGTTTAAATTCTCTAATTTTCAGCAAAATTGTTTGTTCTTCAGACTTCTTCCTATCCTTTTCTTCCTTAATTTGTTTCTGTTTAATTTGTTTTCTCCACAATCCTAGGGCGTCAAACATACTGTCTACTTTTTCTTTTAAAAAGTTGTTCCTCTACATATTGTAATTTATTTAAGTCAAAGGTACCGTTAAGTGGCCACTGCAAATTGGTATCTGCCTTTGTGTATTTATTCCATAATGTACTGAACAATAATGTACATTTCATAATTTGGAGTACCCTCTATAGGCGCCGGCTGTCTTTCCTCCAATATTCTAGTTTTGTCACCACATTAACAACATAATGTACGAATTTTACTCAAGACAGGCATGTTTATGAATCCCTTCTTAACAATGTTGTCGAGAATTTTCATACAAAAACGAAGAGCGAGAAAAATTCCTCACATTACCTGCCTAAAACATTTGCAAATGTTTTATCAAGACCAAGTAAAAAAAAAAAAGCAACCATTTCGATCCTACCTGATTGTAATTCTTCAACTCCCACCTGCCGATCCTCTGATCAATAGATCAACATCAGATGCCAACCGAAGAGCCCCAGTTGAGACCCGCGGCCGCCACAAAGGTCGGGTCGATTATCTGAAAAATCACCTCGGCCGCGAGAACAAGTCTCCTCTTGCAGGGCGCCCCTTGGTGTTTCTGTCCTTTCGAAACAACCTCCTTCTGGTCCAGCCGCGGTCTTCAATTGGGTCCCACGTTGGGCGCCAATTGTAAAAATGGGAATTTTATGTATCCCACTGGTGCAGGGACACCCTCAGTCTACGGGCTCAATAATGAGGATCGACACTGGAGTGGAAAACAAAAATACAAGTTTATTACGCTCATGAGCGGGCTCCGTCTTACAGACACTGCAAGTGTCTGAGAGGGAACTTCCAGCATCAGTCTCAGTACAGCATTTTATACAAATTCTTCGAGTCTTGGTGCAGCACAACACCCACTGAAACTTCAACTGTTGATCCTTGATAAACCCCCACCCATGCTGTTTTCGTAGATAGATAAGGGTGTTCTCAGGCGCAGGAGGATATGTAGATAGGAACATCTGCGTGCTCGGGGCATATCAACATGGCCAAGCCTTTATTGTTTGCACGCAAGTATTATCTTATCGGTGCACCCTGCTCTCGAGAAACACGTAACTCCCCATCCTCGCAATGCCCCCCCACAAGAAACACAAAATGGATGTTTGCAGACAAAATGGATGGCAGCATAGGCTAAATTAACATGATACATTTTTCCCGTCTAACACGACCACACAAGACCTGCGTCCCAGCTGGAGTTTATGCAGCTGTGGGCGCTCCACAGTCGCCACGCCCTGTTTCTGAGCCCGAGGAGTCAGACAGGCGCCAGTTGCGTTTCCTGTTTCGACTGGATTGATGGACCCCAATCTGATCTCTTGGTCTGGCCCCAGATTTGTCTCCTTCGTTAACTTGGTGTCCCCCTTTCCCTCATGGGGTGGAAAATTGCATTGCAGCTCCCTTTGCTCCATAGCCCACTCCCACACCACCTCAGGAGTGTCGAAGAAGTGAAATTTTGCATTATATATAATTGTAAGTCTGGTGCGGAATAGGAGCATGTACTGGAGCTTCAGGGACCTCAGCTTCTGTTTGACCCCGTCAAACATTTTCTCTTGTTTTTTGGACTCCGCAAATGTAATCGGGAAACACTAAAATCCTGAAGGACTGATAACGTACCACTGCACAGTCTTGCGCTGTCCTGAGGATTGCGTCCCTGTCTCGTTAGTTAAGCACTCTCCCGCTCAGTGGGCAAAGAGGCGCCCCCGGTGGGGGCTTCGCTGCAAGGGACTGGTGGCCGCGTTCTACAATAGGACAAGCTGACCATTTTTCTTTGAGAGTCCATGTCAGCATCCAGTCCTCCATAAATACTGCAAGTAAAGTGCCTTCTGCGCCCTCTGGAAACCCAACAAACCGCAAGTTGTTTCTCTGAGGGAGCGGTTTTCAGCGTCTTCTGCGCAGGCTTCTCGTATTCGGGACGCTGATGTGAGGCAGATTGCTTTCGAGTCTGTGTCCTCCAGGTCAGATATGCGCCCCTCTGCACCAGTCACTCTTTCTGCGGTATTCCGTAAATCCTGCAGTTGCAGCATTACATCTGCACCAACTGCCCCTATTTTAGTCTCTAGAACCGTCCTTGAAATCTATATCACTTGCAGTATTTCGGTGACCTCCTGGGAGGTAGTCTGTTGTGAAGGGTTTATAACCTGCAACTTCTGTTTTGTCCTGCAGCGCTGAGGGGACATTTGTGCCTGCTGTTGCGGAGTCTTCCTTATGTTTATAGCACTTTGGCTAAATAGGTGGTTCTCGGTTCTACAGATAGAGGGCCACCCTTCTCACCAGTCTCTGTCAGGGACTCGAATTTTGCTCCCCATGGGGTGCAGTCAGTCTTTGTGCATCACCTCCTGCAGCCTTTGTCTCAGGTGCCCCCGGCTGCTAGAGACTTCGCCTGGCCACCTCGGGGATCTCCCGCATACATTCTCTCAGCCGCCCCCAGGCTGCCCCGGTGTCCCGCGGGCGGTCAATTGTCTGCCAGCTGTGGGGCCGGCAAACACTTGTGGCCTCCGTGGTTACTGCTGCTGGGGCCGCACCGCCCTACACTGCTCCCCCATGATGAGGCCCAACAGCCAACCCCCGAACACCTCAGGAGCCCTTGTGGCTCAACGGGTGCTGAGTGTCACGGCGAGGCACTATCTGGTGGTCGTCTGCGAGTCTGTCCCTCCGCAGCCTCCATCTCGGTGGTCCCACCGCAGGGGCTGCTTTTCTGTCCGCTACTTGTCTTGGCCCTAGTTACTGCCCCTAGTGAGGCCATCGATGGGGCAAAGCAAGCAATGCCTGAATGCTCCGCCAGCAACAGGATTAAGGTAGAGAGAATGGCTGGGGGACCGGGAGCTCACCAAGAAACTTCTGCCATCTTTGCCCTCCGGCCACACCCCCTTGAGACTAAGTTTAAAGTGAAAAAGGCAGCACGATCACAACACCAGAAAACTTGCTTAGTGTAAATTAAATGCAGGACACAAAAAAGAGACCGTACAATTCGTAGCCAGCTGCGCTTCATTTGGTGTTCCACTAAGACTGATTACCACTGCGATTCTTGCCAGGGGTGCACGACCATGCTATCCCAAGTTACTTCTTGGCAGTCTTCAGGGGTATAGGTGCCATGGGCCCTAGGGCATGTGAGGACAATGGCCCTTTGCCTCTGGGTTTGTTTTGAAAGACAGCGATAACTGGAGTTAAGTAATTCCTTTCCTTCACTCTTGTTTACCCTGGTACCACTGCACCTGGTCCATTAATGGTAGCTACGCCGTCCCCGCCGGTGTTAGATGTTTGTCAAGTTGAACTTTTCCACCAGCACTGTGTGCATCACAAAAATAGTGCATTGACATTTTCCTCCTTCATTGCTTGAATGCTAAGTTTGTTTTTGAATATGGTTGTACTGTCAACGTGTATCCCTTGCAGTCGCATGATCCTTATATTTAGGATACAGAGCTAACAATAGACCAAACACTTGAAGTATACCCACAAAAAGACTGATAGTAAATGATACTGTCTTTTTCCTTTTACACTTGGTTTCTACCACAAAGATCCCGTGGTGGCCTACTAGCACTTGCGCCCTCATATGCTTTTGTGTTCCTCTTATTTATTTATATATTTGAAAGCTCTGCTGGATGACCGCTCTGCATGACGAGGCACAAAGTGACCTTCTAGAGTGACTGTGATCAACAACAGCATTGCCCTTTGGGCGTGCACATTGTTGAAGAGTATGAAGTGCGCACATTGTTCTAAAGGGAATCTAAGACCTCGGCAGTCGGCTCTAATATAATTCAACCCTTGTATTTCACAAAGTAGTGCGCAATCAACAGACTCCTAAAGGGAAGACTGTTAATAGTCTGCATAAGTCGTTGACTTTGTTGCTGCGTTATTCTAGGCTCCAGAGGCCTCTGTGTCACGATTTTAATTGTATTTGATTAAAGTTCTGGTGTTTTGTAGTTTGGCAAGTGTGACATTTCACTTGACACCATGGTGATCGAAAGTATGAATGGGTGGTAAAGCTTCGCAGTTGTTGGGTGTAAAGCTCTGCTCGGATATCTGCTTTGTACATTAATCAGCAGTTGCATGGGCGACTTACGTCTCTTTTCAAAGGATGCAAGTTAAGTAGAGCTGATGACGTTTTCAATACAGTTTTTGCCATGGGCTAATATTTGGCAGTCGGAGTTAAGGGGTGAGGTCAGGGTGGCACTTGAACAGCTCCTTCAGCCTTCCATCAAAAGCTATGCTTCTTGCTCATGTTCTGCTACAGTTTTGCTGAGACTGGGAGTATTTTAAGAACTTGCCTATTTATTTTGTGACACCTTACACTGCATGTTGATACTGTTTATAGCCCTTCTATTATTTTTTTAGTTGCTTGGTCTCACCCTCGGACAAAAAAAGTGAACTCCTTTTCCATGTATATGATAAAGGTCTATTTTCAATCTGCTAAATGACCGTAATGAATTGTCAGGCTACCATTCGGTGGTTCATGCTGCTAACTGCCATGTACTGTACTGTTCGATTGTAGAATAGACTATCCCTCTGTGGGCCATGGACCTCCTCATTCTCCTTCCAGGACTCGTGTCTCAATGTGAGCTTCATGAGCAGAGCTTTAGCTTTCTTGTTAGCCAGATTCGAGGTAGTTGTGCACTTATTAAAGCCAACTGTTGCCACTTTTACAGCAGTGTATCTAAAAGCCACCATATTGCATGAAAACCGTTGAGTAATTACATTTGCATCAGTATTTGGGTGCATACCATGTAACAAATTAGACCGCTCCCCCATGCTGTGTAAAACATCAAACTAAGTATCTGATTCTTGTGAGAAGGTGCAGTTAGTCTCCTGTGGTAATTTGCGAACTACCAGAAACATTATGCCTCTCCCCTGATTCATCCCATTTCAGTCTAGGTCTTCGTATTGTGGGCTCAGTCGGTTGACTCCTGTTATTACATAAAGTTTGGAGACTTTCTTTTAAAATTTCATAATAACACCAGCAACCATTCAGAGGTTGTTATTTCTCAAAAGAAGGTTTTTGCTCCAATAATACAGTGCAACTTTATGTCTGATCTGCAAGCCCCGCTGGAGGTTCTCTCACCCTTTGACCCTCCATGAGATGAAATATTAATATGGCCTTCCCTTTCTTTCCTTTTCTCAAGTCATCGATAAATATCTTTGAGTAGCAGACAAATGCCCCTTTGTTGGCGAGGCTAAAGAGGATGTATGCAGGCGGCAGCTGCATTTTGATCTAAGGCACCTTAGATGGTATATTAGCAAGAGTTGTTTGGGTGAACTAAAATATGGATGAAATGAAGCCACAGTAACCAGCATCCATCTGCTGGAATTTAGTCGAAGCCTCTCAATGGAAGGCAACACACCTTCTTGAAAGGGCGAGGAACTTGACATTAATTTTACAGTTGTCCCAGGCAGGTCCAAAAGCAACTCATTAGATGCGAAATTAAATTCTTCAAAAGTTAGCTGACCTTCTCTTCATTTGGTGACCAGTTTCTTAATAGTGTCACACAGTTTTGTGCTTGTCATTATCGCTCATGCATTGCAGTTTGAAACATTATGCATAATATGTAGTGTCAGGGTGTGGGGTGGGCGAGATGGCTAACAGGGCGTACTATAGAGCAGCTTTTGTTATCCCCAGAGAAATCCTACATAATTATGACGATTTAGAGTCGCAGCGATTGAGGCTGTGGCCCCACCACAAGAAGTAAACAATAGGAACTTCTGAACGTTCTTAAAAAAAAAAAAAATTAAAAAAAATAAACTGCAAGTTGGCAGAGGTCAGTAGAAGTGGTGTCCCACTCTGACTTTAGGCCAGCACAAAACAAAAGGTTAGGTCCTATCATGGTCTAGAGAGCTTGGCAGGTATGGGAGCCTTGGGGTACACCACGGCGAATTTAAAGTAATTGGGAACCACGGATGGAACTGGCCAGAGGCTTGAGACCAGCAACTGCTCCAGGCCGAGGAGCAATGCAGAGAATGCTCTCATGGTCGCAGAGGGCTCCATAAGCAGGGGCCGGCTACCATGGACATTGCAAACGAGGCAGAACTTTAGTATCTAGGCACTGTTAGGGAGAGTAGCATCCCCATGGTACTGTCTGATGAGTTACGCACCAGCTGCTGCCCACAATGAGCACAGGGTTCCAAGGGGGGCTGGAGGGTGGATTAGAGCATAAGATGGATGAAGGGGGACATTGTGTCCCTCTTGCGAGAACGCAGCATTTGTGAAGCGCCCTGCGGGGAATTAGCCCAGTAGAAACTTGGATCCGAAAGTGACTGCAGGTGTAACGCTGAGACCTGTTTATGTATAAAGCAAACACAAGGAGATGATGGACGGAGCGCTGAAACTTTTCAGACACTCACCCCCAGTCACAGAACTGGGTTGAATCCATCATCATTCTTTAGCTCACTTCGCCACCTCAGTTCAGACCCAGCTATATGCAAATCAGTCTTGACCCTGTGCCTCATGGGAACAGTCCAGCCCGAACTGCCAAGCCCAGTCTTCCCTGAACCGGAAACAAGCATCCTGGGACTAGGGGTGAGTGTCTGAAAAGTTTCAGCGCTCCGTCCATCTCCTTGTGTTTGCTTTGTTCGCCCTAAGTTGGCAGGGTATGCCTTTACGTGGGTCCTTTGCTCACTTTGCCACTGGTTTCAAGCTAGCCTGGCTGATGAAGGGTGTTACCCAGAAACTGGTCCCGGTTCAATACCAAGGTAAATATTCATAGAATGCATATTTACTGCACGAGAGATGAACTAGCTGTTAAATTATTCTGTTGGCAAGATTGTGCTCTTTCTTAATTTATAAACAGCTGGGTCAAATCTGTATTTTTTTCCAGTCTTGCTTCTTTGTCCTGCAGCATTTTAAAAATGCATGGTATTGGGGGAAGAGGCGGTCACACCTTTCTTTGTTCCAGGTTCTGACTCCAATTTGCTAGTTTTTTAAAGTAAATAGACTGATCTTTTTATTAGTGCTTAGGTCTCCTTACACACAAAGCCACTGCAGCACCTGTTAGTTAGTGGAAAGCCCTTCTAAAAGGTTGGATGGTAAGTTTCCAGTTGCTTATTGCTGTAATTCGTTGTTATCCTTGTACTAATCGGGTGAGAACGTTGCCCAGACGCTGTATGAAGTGATACTATCACAAGATGTGGCACTTTATGCCTCATAATTTGCATTTCCTGCATAATTTAGCCAACCATGCCACCTAATTAAGTCCTCTCCTTGTTGCATAATTGAAGGGGCCCTGCTCATAGCTGCCCTAGTGATAAGGGGATGCATAACTGAGCAACCTCTTTAATAATTTGAAATCCTTTAGCCAAGGTAGTCTGACCATTTCTGCACATTTCCCAAAGTTATTTGAGTAAGTGCATGTACTAGGAAGGTCTGTTTGCGCACCCCAAACCCACCCTCAGACAAGAGGTTCACAGCCCTTTGTTTGGTGGATATGTCTTTATTTCGTATACTTCTTGCCCCAAGGATTATTCAGTGTTCCTAGCTTACTTTGTAGAGCGTATAGATAGTTCCTACATAGGGCCAAATGTCCACGTCTCGGGTCTCTTACTCCTTTGGTCCTTGTCCACGTCGGGTGTGTGGTTCTCAGGAGGGATGCAGAAACCCAAAAGAAACAAAACAAAAGACATGTTCAGGCTGTTGTCTCCCTGGTGTACACGGTTTTAGGGAAATGTGCTCCTCCACCAGTGCCCTACCCGTGAAGTGCCTAGGTGAGGGGAGTAACGGTGCTCAAGGGGTTGTGGCCCTCAACCCTACCCACCAACCCTTTAAAGAAAAGGAACATGTGGTCGGCACTTGCCTGAGGGTCGTGGTGATGGGAGATCCAGCCTCCTTGTCCCTCCTGGGAGCACTGGTCTCTATAGCGGTGCTCTGTGAGCAGGTCTCGTGTCTGGGGTCCTCTCCCTCCACTCGCTGCACGTCTATGACCTCTGGGAGCTCTTCTCTGGCTTCCTCGGTGGTTCCGGTTTTCGTGTTCTCCTCTGCTCCGGTCTTCTTGCTCTCCTCCACTTCTTCGTTCGCTTCTTTCACATATTTTAGCTATGGGGCATGCTGCACACCCCATTCACTGTAGATAGTCCCTTCTCACGGTCCTGAAGAAACGCCACCTGATCCTTAGGACTAATCGGCGTGAAACATGTCGACCATCAAGGAGTAGAGCGCCTCTTGACCCTTGGTAGATTGTTAGTCGCCTCTCCTCACTATTTTTAATCAAGTGGGGATCAACCTAGAATAAAATTTGCTCTTAAGGATTCCCCACTTGTTTTATTTTCACTTTCAGAACATCTACACTCACACTAGGTCCCTCACACCCACGGCACCCATACGGCAGGAACAAAAGATCTCCGGCAAAGAGCCCCTTTATGGGTGCCCGTCGGGTATTGCAGCGCCGACCCGACGAGGAGCAAACCCATATGATGAAGCATGACACCTAGCTTGCTGGGTGTGTGAGGGCCTTAGTTCTGAAAGGAGGATTTCTCCTCCTTTCTGGGTGCCTGGGACACTACCTGCATGTTGAGGAACTGCCTACCTCCTTTTTTGCAAATACTGTAGGGCTCCCATAGCCCATTTGATGGCCAGGCATTCTTTCTCGTTCGTGGCGTACCGAGTTTCCCTCGGGAATAGTTTTCTGCTGAGGAACAGAATGGGGCGTATATCTTCCCGGTCGTCAGGTTGGGAGAGTATGGCACCGAGGCCCCTTCCAGAGGCATAGGTCTGGAGAACGAAGGTCTTTTTGAAATCGGGACAGGCAAGGACAGGGGCTGTACATAAGGTCTCCTTTAACCGTTGAAAACTCTGCTCCTGAAGAGCTGACCAGTAGATATGCTTTCCTGTATAGGTTTTGGTGAGGAGGTCTGTGAGGGGGCTAGCTATGTCAGAGAAGTGTGGGATGAATCGTCTATAGTACCCTACTACGCCTAGGAAGGATCGGACCTCTTTTCGGGTGACAGGATGGGGAATGTTCGAGATGGCTTCTAGCTTGTTCAGTTGTGGTCTCATGTTCCCTGCCTGGATGTCATAGCCGAGATACTCGATGTGGTCAGTTCCAAACGTGGTTTTCTTTGGATTGATTGTGAGGCCTGCTTTTTGTAAGGTGTCTAAGACCTCGCCTAGATGGGCGAGATGCGAGTCCCAATCCGGGCTGTGTATGACTATGCCGTCCAGATATGTGACGGTGTATGACTGATGGGAAGACAAAAGGACGTCTATTAACCTTTGGAACGTGGCGGGAGCACCATGAAGACCAAAGGGGAGGACCTTAAAGTGGAATAGTCCAGATGGCGTGGAAAAGGCGTTTTTTTCTCGGGCCTCAGGAGAGAGTAGGATCTGCCAGTACCCTTTTGTCAGCTGTTAACTCTAGCGTCCCCTAGGCGTTCAATGAGTTTGTCAACTCGAAGCATAGGATATGCATCAAATTTAGATACAGCGTTTATTTGGCGGAAGTCGATACAGAATCTTATGCTTCTGTCGGGTTTGGGGACCAGGACGACTGGGGAGGACCAGGCGCTATTGGAGGGCTCAATAATGTCGGCTTCTAGCATGGCTTTCACCTCTTGGTCGACTGCCTGTCTTCTCGCGGCTGGGATACGGTAAGGTTTCAACTTGATTGGTCTTGGTGTGGATGTCGTGTGCAGCCATGGTCGTGCGGCCTGGTATACCAGATAACACAGAGGAGTAGGCGTTACATAGGGTGTACATCTGTTGTTTCTGTTCCTCCGTTACCTGTTTACCCAACTGGACATGTACCTCCTCCTTATGAGTTTGGGGGGCCAGGGATACCTCTAGGGGTTTGTCCTCGGCTACGTGGTGCACGGAGACGTTTTTACATAGAGACACGGGCACCGGCCCATCCCAGGCTTTGAGTAAGTTGACATGGTATACTTGTCCCGTCTGGGTTTTATGGGGAACGGCTATTTGATAGGTCACAGGAGTGACCTTGTCCAACACCCGGTAGGGACCTTGCCAGGTGGCCAACAGCTTTTTATCAGAAGTAGGTAGGAGTATTAGTACCTGGTCCCCTACCAAGAACTGTCTCAGCTTGGTTTTCCGGTCATATAACGGTTTCTGTTGTGCTTGGGCGTTTTCCATGTTAGTGTGCACTTCTTCCCAGAGAGTGGCTAACGTCTCTTTTAGGGTTGTGCTATACTGCAACAGGGGACGGCCCTCGTCCTCCTCCTCTATCCACTGTTCCGCTGCCATATCGAGGAGAGTATGGAGTTTCCTTCCGAACAATAGCTCAAACGGTGCGAACCCTGTGGACTTTTGTTCGTGAGACCTGATGGCGAATAACACGAGGGGAAGTTGATGGTCCCAGTCCCTCCCGGCCCTATCAATGCATTTTCTTAGCATGGTTTTGATGGTTTTATTATATCGTTCAACTAGTCCATCCGTCTGAGGATGATACACGGATGTGCGGATTTGTTTAACCCTCAGGAGTTTGCACACTTGCTTCATCAACCGCAACATAAAAGGGGTACCCTGGTCGGTCAATAGCTCGTGAGGAAAACCCACACAAGAGAAAAAAGTGATCATAGCCTGTGCTACCGCCATGGTGGTTGTAGAGGTCAAGGGAATCGCCTCCGGATAACGGGTGGCGTAATCTACCTGGACGAGTATATATTGATGCCCTCGGGCCGAGGGAATCAGGGGGCATATAGGTCCATCCCCACCCTTTGAAAGGGAACATCAATGATCGGGAGGGGTTGAAGCGGAGCACGTGGAAGGACAGGCGTGTTCACCAGCTGGCACCAGGCACAGGTATGTTCCTTACCATAATGCCCACCCCCTGTTTGACTATGGGCTAGACATAAGGCCTGTTCTCTAAATGCTTTAGGGATCAACAATTGTTCTTTGGTGTGGTTGACTTCCCGAGTGATTCTATACAAGAGTCCCTTTGTTATACAAAAGAAGGGGCCTACCTTCTCTGGCTGGTCTTCCTGTGTTTGTTCCCAGGCATGCTGCAGCGTTGTGTCATCCCTTTGTGCTGCTCGGAAGCTCCGGCCTGGCGTCTGCGGCACATCTGAGGAAGCTAGGACATGAGTGGGGTTGGCATGACCGACCAGGTTATATAACGCTTGTTCCTCTCTTTTCTCCCTTCGGGTTTTCACTCTTTTGTAGGAGGGTTCGTCTATACCGTCCCTACTGAATGGTGCGCTCTCTAAATAATTTACTGGAGAAAGGGTGGCGGGGGGTTAAGTGCTTGTAAATACTCATGGAACCTAGGGAGGTCGGTTCCTAGAAGAACCGATTCGGGCAATAGAGGGTACTATCCCGACTTTTCTTAACTGTGGCTCCCCATCAATTTCAATCAATACTTCTGCTAACGGGTACAGCTTCTTTTCCCCATGGACACATGTGACCTGGATGCATTCCCCTTCTACGACCTGGGACTCGTGTATCAGTTCTCTGGCAATGACAGTGTGGTGACACCCGGTGTCTAATAGCGCGACAATAGTTTTCCCATTAACGTGGATCTTCTTTTTGTATCTTTCCGGGGTTTCTCCCGCTAACGACACCCACCCACGGGTAGACCCAACTTCCATGGGTTCCTGGTGAGGGTAGCGTGCTGGGCAGTGACGGGCTATGTGTCCCCACTCTGCACAGTGGAAACACTGGGGCCCTTGTACTGGGCTAGCAACAGGGTTTGGTTTGGGAGGATATCTCGGGAGAAGGGGTCCTTTCTGTTCTATGGGCTGTGGGTGTTCTGGTCGAGGTTCTGGGTGGGCCTACAGGAGTCCGATGGGAAGGCTCCTTGAACTCAGGGGATCGGTGATGGGCACAGGCCAGGTCAACCGCCATAGTGACCATAAGGTTGGGATGTTGTCTAATCCATGCTCGGGTATTAAATGGAAGGGCTTCCAGATATTGTTCTTGATATATTTTTTCGGTAAGTTCATCGGTGGAAGACATGGAAGGTTGTAGCCATCGATTCCCTAGATCCCTTATCCGATAATACAATGTCCGGGGATTGTCTCCTGCCGCCCACTTCTCTTTTCTTAAGCGGCTTCGATAATATTCCTGATCACAACCCAAGCGTTCTAGGATTGCCTTTTTTATGTCGGCGTAGCTGGTTACTCCTGCGGGATTAGCAGCCTGGTATGCGGCTTGCAGTTCCCCGATAGGAGGGGGGCTATATACTGTCCGCATCTTTCCTGTGCCCAGGTAGCGGTGGCGGCGACCCGCTCAAAGTTCACAATGAAATAATCCGGGTCATCACCGCTCTGGAACTTTTGTAGGACGGATCTTGGTATGTCAGGATGAACCCGGGCACTAGAAATGGCATAGGTCAAGCGCAGGACGGACGTGTCTTGTACCTGTTGATTTGTAGTCAGGAAAGACACCTGGTCCTTTATAGCCACATATAAGGCCTCCCGTTCCTTCTGTGCCTGCTTGGTCTGCTGTTCGAGCACCCTCAGCCAGTTGGGTTATAATGGCCTCCATCATGATGGGTTGTGTCATCAGGGCTAGACACGGGATCCCACTTCTGACACCACTGTACTAGGGAGGTCCGTTCACGCTCCCCAAACCCACCCGCAGACAAGAGGTTCACAGCCATTTGTTTGGTGGATATGTCTTTATTTTGTATACTTCTTGCCCCAAGGATTATTCAGTGTTCCTAGCATACTTTGTAGAGCATATAGATAGTTCCTACATAGGGCCAAATGTCCACGTCTCGGGTCTCTTGCTCCTTTGGTCCTTGTCCACGTCGGGTGTGTGGTCCTCAGGAGGGATGCAGAAACCCAAAAGAAACAAAACAAAAGAAATGTTCAGGCTGTTGTCTCTCTGGTGTACAAGGTTTTAGGGAAATGTGCTCCTCCACCAGTGCCCTACCCGTGAAGTGCCTAGGTGAGGGGAGTAACGGTGCTCAAGGGGTTGTGGCCCTCAACCATGCCCACCAACCCTTTAAAGAAAAAGAATGTGTTGTTGGCACTTGCCTGAGTCCACGACCCTTCTGGGCCGTGGTGATGGGAGATCCAGCCTCCTTGTCCCTCCTGGGAGCACTGGTCTCTATAGCGGTGCTCTGTGAGCGTGTCTCGGGTCATCTCCCTCCACTCGCTGGACGTCCACAACCTCTGGGGGCTCTTCTCCGGCTTCCTCCGTAGTTCCGGTTTTCGTGTTCTCCTCTGCTCTGGTCTTCTCGCTCTCCTCCACTCTTTCGTTCGCTGTCGGAAATCCGCCCCGGCTCGTCAGTCTTCCTCCTCCTTCCGCGACGCGCCCACGGTGCATTTGGACGTCTAGAGCGCGTCCCTCTCTTCCGGGTTGGACCATCACCGCCGCCATGTTGTGTTCCTCGCGTTGCTTGTGAGGGCCCTGGCTGGGCTCCTCACAGTGCATATTTCGAATAATTGCAAATTATGCTTATTCCACTCATTCTTAGTAAGGGCTTTCAAGGAGTGATCGTTGGTTTTCCAGCATTGTGGTGTCTGGCAAGGCAGACAATAAAAGAAAAATGGGCCTAAGTGTGACAGAAAAATACTCAGGCCAGTCCGTGGGAGGGGGCGTTCCAACTTGGCCTTGAGGACAAATGGCAGTACTTTCAGAAAAGTCATCCAAAACATGACTTACTAATGATATGAATGTATTTTTGATGAGTGCTTGAGTTCATGTTTTGTGTCTTGTTGGTGTCTGGCACCACAAAACCCAGTCATTCAGTTCCCGCCTTTACTATAACTAAGGCAGGCAAATTAAAAATGTACATTTGTATGCAATGTTGGAATTCATGTTACTACAAAGAATTACTTTCAGATCTTTAATTAAGGATAAAAGGATCTGTGCATGGCTAAAATGATATATTAATTGCAGTGCTTTAAAAATGGAGGAAAGCGTTTGTATACAACAATGCCATCAAAATATAAGGCAATAGGTTTCAGATTGAAGTCTCTCTGTAATTGTTATTTTAGTAGTGCCTATAAGTGAATTTTATCCACAAGGGGCACACCTTGCAAGCCCTTACAGTTAAACAAACTAATGAACGGAAGCAAAGTCTGCCTAATGTTGCTGCTACGCGCATGGACTTGCATCGGCTGACTCGGTTCTAAGCGAAAATATTTCTATTCTTTTTTTATTTATTAAAAAGATTATTAGCATCCTGGTTCTGGAAGCATATCATTTCCTCTAGCCTCTCTAAAATATAAGCCCATACCATCGATGTTACTTGTCTGTGGGTTATTAGTTATTATTAGTTATTTTGGTAGTGCCTGGAATTGATTTTTATCCACTCGGTGCACACGTTGCAAACCCTGCTCTCTGCTTTCAGATGTGAATTTATGATGCCTTGATCTTTACAATTAAACAACATCTTAGTACAATGTACACAACACCCTTTACACCACCCAAATCTACTCTACACGGCTGCACCACACTCTATACAACTTAACAACACTCTACTGCACTAAAAAACTATACTCCACTCTAACAATCAACTCCACTAAGCACTACACCCTTCCACTATAGAACACTATACTCCCCATATTACACAACATAACACTACACGCCACTTCAAAACACATCATACCACTTACTTCAATTCTACATCACTATACTACACACCACTGCATAACAATACACTTTACTCTAATTTACAAACCTTCACACAGCACCCCTTTGCACCAAAACCTCTTAGCCATACTACATAGCAACAACACAAATCTGCAATAAAAGAACAAAAGAAATTGGCAAAGTCACAACAAGCACAGCTATCATCTGTCCTAACGCTATACATTAGTTGGAAACAGAAATGCTTATAACAATTTTTTATCATAACTTTTCAGCATGCTAGACCGCAGCCACACTGCTCTATAACATAACTTTAATACATTGGCAAAGCCAATAGCTGTAGCTAAACACTTACAAGGTACCAAAGGCGAGACCTATTGGCTATGCCAATACTTGTTTGAGATTTATAAGCCTGTTCTGGATATTCCGAGTGTATTGACGGGTGGACATGAACTGTGTATTAGATGGCAGTTTGGGTAGCCATCTCGCCAAGTCGCATGTTCAGCATGGCATGATATATATGTATTGAGGGAAGTTACAGAGAATATGGACTTACTAGAACCTCCATTGCCGACTCGGCCGCAGTTTGATCTCCCAGGAGCAGATTCTACTCTTTTCAATCCATGCTAGTACTCCTATATTTGGGAGAGGGTGTGGGTCGCGTGACCGCACATATATCCCACCATGGAGTCTTAGATGCAGCCTTCCAAGACAGTGTAAAAGAAATGACTTCTAATTCTATAAATGATAATTGGAGATCAGAAAGTGCCATAAATGGGCTTCTTTTTTGGGCGGGGGTACCAGTACCAATTCAGTAAACCCACTCTGATTAGTTCTGAGCACAGTTCTCTGCTCAACCCATGATAGCTATGGCATAAGAAACAGCCCCCCCACCCCCTCCCCAGAGAACTGCATGCTAAGTTCAAGCAATATCAACAATTGTAATGTAAGGAACACAACACAATAAAATTCCAAAACCAACTTAGAAAAATGAAGAAAAAGGTAATGAAACAACAGACACCAACATCATCGAAATAGGTTAATGGGAATTGGAGATATGTTTGTTTTGTAAATTTTAAAGCTAAAGGTGCCTAGATAAAGCCAAGCACTATGGTAAAACAACTGTTTGCAGTGGACCGGCATATATGTGCTATTTTAGGCTGCCCGTGATCAAGCGGAGGTCGGATACACCAAGCTGGTTGTCCTGGTCGAATGTTTTACCTTCTGACTTCTCAGGGCAGACTAGGTGTCTCAAGCCAGGTGTCTTACAGGGTTTAGTCCTTTTTAGTCATCTGGGCCCTCTTGGACCCAAGAGTCCTGCTTTTTGCGTCCTTGAAGCGGGTAAAAAGGAGGCCAAACACTTGACCCTTGGAAAGCAGTTCAATCCCTGTATCTCAGCAGAATTCAGGAGTACTTAAGTTCTTATGTGAGTTTTCTTCTTCCAGCAGGAGTCAGAAGTGCACTTTATACACTATATACAATGGACATCTAGGGAAGTTAAATAGGCCAAATAGGGAGTTTCAAAGTACATCACATGTTTTAGAGGGGAAGCACAGTCACTTTACTACTGATTGGCAGTTGTAAAGTGCACAAAGTCCTAAAGCCCGCAGAAATAGGGCCCAGAATAAGGTGAAAATCTGTGGTGACTTTGCAGAAAAGGTGCATTTGCTTCATAATGCATTTTTGTATTAAAAACAATGGTGCATTCTAGGATAGATGGAGCTGGGGGGTTGTTAAGTATTTTTGAGGGAACATAGTCTATCATTCTAAATACAGAGAACAATCAGCATACAGAAATAGGGAGGTTATTGCACTGAAAAGGAGCGAGGGGTGTGAAAGAATGAAAGCGCGTAGAGGCACTGGGAGGTCGTGAATAGAAGAAATTGCAAACAAAAACGAGGAGAACAAGTTGTGGTTTACAGAAAGATCAAAGAACATGGATAGCGAGTGTGAGTGTAATCACTTAAAAACTATACAAAGATAACAGAGTCTAAGCTGTAATGTAAGCGACAGCTACTGAAATGGAGAGAGAGGAGTAGGAGAGTTGAGAGAAAAGAGAAGGCGAATGCAGGAGTTTTGGGTAGACTGAGGCGATATTTAGGAAAACCAACCAATAGCGAAGGGTAATATTAGTATGAGGAAAAACAAAACGTTGAAGAAACCGTTTGAGCGCGTTAAAGGGCAGAAAAGTTTGCATTTTTCATATATTATCACGATGCAAGTGACCGTTCTTGACAACTGATGACAGCTGTTTGGAAAATGTCTATGACGAAGTATTCCAAGGTTCCTAGCCGAGGAAGACAACTGAATAGGAATCGCATAAAAGCCAGTTGGAGGTCGAAAACTTATAAATGATGAGACAGGAAGAAAGAGAGTCTATCTCTGTTTTCGTAGGTCTAAGTTTAAGAAATGCATTGATAACCACTTGCCTTTCTGCAGTAGAAAAGCGGATATCAGATTACAAAGAGAGTCGGTGGATGAAAAATAGATCTGAGAATTTCCCTCATAAAAGTATGAATTAAGTGTCTTTCTCAGGCCCTCTTAATTGTTGTGCAATAGGTCATCTGCTAAGCATGCACCTGATTTCTCTTTGCAGATGTTTCCTTCCTTTACACTGCAAATTAGAATGGCAAATAACTTAGTGGTTCTTTTTTTTTTTAGGGGAGAAGAATTGGCAATTTGTTACATCATTTTGGAAAGTATTTCTTTTACTGAAGAATCAGCAGTTTGAATAACTGTGAACGGCTAAACTATTAAAGAATTAAACTTTGAGTGCACATTTCTTCTATAGATAGCCCTCATTACCACACTCCTTGCTTTTTTGTAGCTCTGCCAGTAACTATGTAACTATTTACTTAGCTTCATGCTTTTTTATAAGCTCTGAAAGGATGGAAGGTTGAACCCTGCCGACAATCGAACCTTTAACGTCCCCACCGATTGCAGGTTTTTTTTAACCTCCTCAGCTGTCTTACTTAAATAAACTTTTTAGTATAGTATGGAGTGGATATTTTGGTAAGTATGGGTTAAAATGACAACAGACGTGCAGCGCTTCATTTATAAAAAAAAAAAAACCATAATAATAATAAGTGCCGGAGCCCCCGTCAGGAGACCATTGTAGCTTGCGCCACACATTGCCCCTGCCAGCTCTGCCGAGGACAGTACCAACACAACTAGTAACAATCGCTCTCCTACAAGTAATAATAATGAGATTTATAGAGCGCGTAGTTACTTCACATGAAGTGTCCCAGCACAAGGACTCCGTTCCCGTGAGATGAGTGGACAAAGAGATTCTAGACCATTGAAAGCCAGCAATAACGCTACAGGTTTTAAACTGTTTCCTGGAACACGCCTCGGATGGGGCCAGTAAAATTGATTGAGGAAGAGAGTTCCAAAGCTTCTGCGCTAGGTAACTTAAGGAACTGCCACAGATTCTAACTTTTTAACATTTAGGGACAATGACTAGCTTGGCGTCAGCTGATCTCAGATTTCTAGCTGGAACATATGGTTCGACCAGAGATTGGAGATAATGTGGGCCAGCACTAGATAACTCTCCTGGAAAACAAACTCTGGCTGGAGACAATTTTACCCTAATTGGGCCTAATCAGTGACGTGGGGCTTAAATCTAATGTCACAGTGACCCTGGGACCACATCTGTGCATACCATATAGCTGATTGGTAACATGGTGCTTTAGCCCATGTTAGACCTTTAAATATGCAAGTGTGTACAGCTTAGATGTTTTAAATCTGAAATCTATGCATATGCCACGAAATGGCTTCACATTGCTAACCCCCACTCAGGCCTGGCCTCTAGTGAGAACTAAAGAGCTACTTATGAGTCCATGTGTTAGATGTTTACACAGTATGCCTATTGAAAAGCCTTTGTCTATCCCACATGGTGTATGTGATTTTGTGCCACTACTGTAGTTTATGCATACGTAAGCCAGATTTAAAGAAAATTCCAATTTGTCAATCAGTTTAGCCAAACTGGCAATATAGTTTCAGGGAAGGCACATGAAGTTAGGGCTACTTAATAGCACGTCGCATTTGTGACAAAGGCGAATTTATACAGAGTCAATTGATATACTTGCTAAATTGATCTGATAGTAGCAGTACAGCAATATTGCTTAACACAAAGTTGGGATGTTTGTCACCAGTGTTTATCGATGGGAGGGTGAGAGGCTTTCCTTGGAGTGTAGTTCTAAATCGCTGAGCAGATGATCTGATGCTCACTCGTGGGACTGTAGACCCGGAAGTTTGGCTGTTTGACATCCAAGTCTGCAAGTAGGTCTATAGAAATGATGAACCAGATCTTGAAGTTACCAGGAAACATATAATGACTTTTGCACTGTGTTTGTGAATCTGGTGGCATTAGGGACTCTGAGCCAGTCCCCAGGCGCCACGTTGGCAGTAACTGATTTAACTGCATACGGGCCTTGTGAACCAATGGTGCACTAAGATTGGGTATATTATTTGGGACTAGACGTTAAAGGGGGTAAGACAGTTGGTTAGGACTGACCCGTTGGTTTGGGAGAGGGCTTGTTTTCATAGATAAATGAAGCACACTCAATGGATTTAGATGTTTTTCCTGAGGGAGACAACTGTTGCGTATCATAGAACTGATGATTTAGGTTAATCAGGGCTTTTATGGTCATGGATGCTCAGATATGGGTAGTACAGAGCGGAATGTAGCCTCATTTATGTAGTAATTAAGTAGTGTTACAAATGTTATATGAAGTCTTGAGATAGTCTTCATAGAGGTGGGCATGCCTTTGGTATACGTGGCAGGGTGGTAAGAATGGCGAAATGATCCGAGCGTGTCAGTCAATAATACTTTTATTGATTTCGTTAAAAATCATAAAAGAATGGAGAAGACACATAATACAAAATGATTTAAAATGAAGATTTGTAAAATACGAGAGATAAAAACACAGTGAGGTCATATCCTCAATCATCATCAACGGTTAGGATAAGATATATTAAATTGTGTAATCCGTGCAATTTGTAAAAGGTACAAAACGGTTCAATAAGGAATAATGAAAAAATAGTGCCAGTGCAGATGGAATGTGTCCAGGCAGTTCGTATCAAAGCCACTCAAGTTAATTCGTTTTTTTTGTCAAATTCTTTGGCCGCCATTTTCCAAAATGTAATGGCTCTGCAGGACAGTTGGATCGACAGGCCTCCAAGGCATTGTATGACTGCAGCTCTGCATGACCTTATTTGTTTTTTCCTAAAAATCTCGCGAAGGACGATTTTACGGGTTTCTAGTAGTGAGGGGCAAGTACATAGGAGGTGTAGTAGTGTCTCTTCTCCTTGTCCGCAGATGCAGCATTCTTTTGTCGGCCATGTAAACTTCCATTTCGGGGTCAGATCCTTCGTGGGGAATGACCCCAGCCGCAGCAGCGTCAGATAATGCTTTTTATAATGTGAGAAGTGTTCAGACAAATACGATTGGGGTTTCAGCGTCTGATAAGATTGAATCACTGCCCATGCATGATATTTCTTGGAAAAGGCTGTTTTATCCATTGACAACGAGATTCGTTTAGTTGCATTGTTCACAGCATTTTTGAATCCAGAGTTAGGAGGTAATTGTATACCAGGCCTCCTCGAGGTGTAGGTCCGAAAGAGATTCTTTTAGAACTGTGAAGATAGAATTGTTTAGCCTAGCTTGATTTTCAATCTCTTCCCAACAAAAGTGGGCTAAGGTATTGTCTTCTGCTTGCCTCATCCGTCAATAATATTTGGCCACCGCCCCTTGTCTGGCTGGTTTCTGGTTTTTGAGCCCATATTCCAATCGAATTTGTGCCTGAGAGATATATCGGGGGATTAAAAACAGGCTCTTAAAGAAACTCGATTGGGCTAGGTTTAGGGCGGCGGCATCTTTTGTGTTAAAAATTTCTGACCCATACGATATGGCGGGTATGAATTTTGCTGCAATTACCTTCAGCAGGTGACCAGTTGAGCAGCCTTTTAGCTTCTTCTGTAGGATTTTGAAGGCGAAGAGGAGTTGTTTGGCTTTCATTTTCCCTTGGTCCAGGTGTTGCTTGAAATTAAGGTTGTGATCGAGTTGAAACCCTAAATATTTGTACGAATCCACCCGGGATATTGGTTTCTCATCCAATTTCCAGGTGAATTTGCCTTTTGACCTTGTTTTATGATGTTTGGCAAAGCATAGCACCTTGGTTTTCTGAAGGTTTATTGTTAGTTGGGCAGAGGTGGTATAAGCTCCTAGTTGGGTCCGAGAGTGACACACAAACACCTCAAAAGGCAATCATATACTGATGGTGGGCAGTAACAGAACCCATCTAGCTCAGCACGTGGAGGTCTTGTTCGTACACGAGATTCAAGACCTGTTTATAGGTGGTGATTTTAATGTCCTCCTGGATCCACTAAAAGACAGGTCTAATCAGAGTCACCACGTAGGGGCCCCTCGAGTCCGTCGAGCAATGAATAACCTGTTGCACGACTTGGACCTGGTAGACGTCTGGAGGGCAAAGAGGGGAGATCTTCAGGGGTTTACATTTCACAGTAAAAAATATTGTCACTCATTCAGGATCGATTACATCCTAACTGATAGGTCTACTTTGGTTGGCCTGACAGGGATTTCAGTTCTACCAAGTCACCTTTCGGACCATGCTCCAGTTTTTTTTTGTTACCATAGTGAAACTTATATGTTACAACCTAGATGGACGCTTAACAGAGCCATGCTGCTGGACCCTGAGATTATTCAGGCCATTAAGTTATCCTCCCTAGAATTTTTTTCATTAAACATGGGCTTTACGACCATGGACTTTGTTTGGGACGCCTTTAAGGCTAATTTGAGGGGCAGGCTCCATGGCCTCATATGCTCTAAGAATAGGGCTGAGGCTCGGGTGCTACATATCATCGAGGAGAGAATACTGCAGTTAGAGAATGAGAGGAATCGACTTAGCCACGGGAGCCCAGGAAAGCTGGCACAAGTTCAGGGTGACCTGGAAGGTGCTAGGCAGGAGTATAGGGGTAAACTAGACCAGAAGTGCAGGGCACAATGGCTTACTAAGAGTATGCAAAACTTTGAGTATGGGGAGAAGGCCGGCGCTTTACTGGCCTGGAAAGCAAGAGCTGACCGCTCCACAAACAACATCAATGAACTGATAATCAACCACAATGGGGATAAGTCGAGTAATGTTGAGGACATGCAAGCCTGCCTGCTTTCCCTTTTTTCAGACCTTTATAAAGAGGACTTGGCCCCTTCCCTTGGTCAAATACAAATTTGGCTGAGGAGTAAATCTTTGCCAACACTCACGAATGATAGCAGTGATATCTTAGATGCCCCTATCACCCCTGAAGAGATTAAAGATCAAATAAAGAAATGTAAAAACAAAAAGCAGCGGGAATGGATGCACTCCCGAACGAAGTCTATAAACTCCTAGCAGAGGAATTGACACCGGTACTGGGTACCTTGTTTAATTCAGTATACTGCCCAACAGGTCAAGTCCCCAGGTCCTGGAAGGAGGCTACCATTGTATTAATTTTAAAACCAGGAAAGGACCCACTAAAAGCTGACTCCTATCGTCCAATCTCCCTCCTGAATGCCGATTATAAGATCTTTATGGGTATTTTGGCGGGGAGACTGGCCAAACTGGTCCCCAACCTGGTTCACATCGATCAGAAGGGCTTTGTTATTGGGAGGTACATCCAGGAGCAGACACAAGTGCTAATAGGTAATATCGACTTGGCCGTGGAAAGATCTGATCCTTTGGCCATAGTTGCCTTGGATGCGGCCAAGGCCTTCGACAGGGTCTGCTGGGTGTACCTCTGGGAAGTACTAGAGGTAATGGGCTTTGGCCCTATTTTTATTCAAACTTTGAGGAAATGTTATCAAGGAGCCTCTGCTAGGATCCTCCTGAATGGTATGCTGACCTCCAGCTTCAACATCCAGAGGGGAACTCGACAGGGTTGCCCTATTTCCCCCCTCCTGTTTAACATCTACATAGAGCCATTAGCGCAAGCTATCAGTCTAGATGATTCAATCCATCCTTTTAAGTCTCAACTCTATCGATGTAAGCAAGCCTTGTACGCTGATGACTTAATGTTATACACCAGTAACCCGGAGGCCGTCATCCCACGGGTTGAAGCCCTTCTGGAAGAATTTGGTCCATCTCAGGCTACTTAGCCAATACTTCAAAAACCGAGGTGATGTGCTGGAACATCGACCAATGGGAGGGCACAACCAGCAAAGAGTTAAGATATTTGGATATATACATCGTTAAACATCTGGATAAAATCCCCCTGATCAATTTGAATAAAATCATCAAGGAAATAGACCGCCTCTTTGCTAGATGGAGGAATCTTCCCTTGACAATCTATGGGAAGGTAAACCTGGTGAAGATGGTTATCCTCCCCAAGCTGACTTATCTGTTTAATGCAGTCCCCTTTGTGTTCCCCAGTAAGAGCATCCGTAAGGTTCAGAGTACGATCGGGAGCTTCATTTGGGGAGACAAGGGAGTAAGGTTGTCTTGGAAGAAGTTGAGGCGTAGGCTTATCAAAGGGGGTTTGGCTCTTCCAGATATTGGCTGGTGTTAGAAATGGGGGTCTCTAGTTGGCAATGGCTGGCCACTGTCCAAGTAGGGACCCTTCTTCCTAAGTCAGAGTGAGAGGGCTACACCCTTTGATAACCCCTGCTCAACCCTGTGGTAACGTAGCACGAGCAGCTAGGCTTATCTCAGAGGCAGTGTGTGAAGCATTTATGACCATACACAGTAACACAGTGAGGAACACTACAAAGGGACACCACACAAGTAGTTTATCAAAAATAAGTATCTTTATATATAGACTTAACACAAGACCAATAACGATAAAAAGCCACAATACTGTAAAATAGGATTACTCTTGAAATGCTGCAAAAATAGTTCAAAGTGTGCCAAGAGGAGTTCAGTTCAAAGCAGTGGTCTCTGCGACCCTTTTACTTACAAAGTACCTGGATTTCGTAGCAAAACCAACAAATTGTCGCAATGAAGCTGTAGCGATGATTTTCTGCACACGAGGCCGGCGATGCGGTAAATCTTTGCCGCGAGGGAGGATGATGCGCCGATCTGCTGATGCGTGCGGAGACGATGCGACAAACTTCTGCACGCTAGGCCGTTGATGCGATGACTCCTTGCCGCGAGGGAGAAGGCGATGTGACGATCCTGTTGCGTGTGCGATCAGGTTGCGATGCGAAGAAATGGCGCTCCGCGAGGGAGCGACGATCCTAATGCGATGCGATGAAAATGGCGGACGCCCGGCGTCCGCGCTGCGATGTCGTGAAGCGATGATCTCGGTGCGATGATCTCTTGGAGTTCACGAGCATTTGGAAGCCCGCAAACGTGCGATGCGATGATCTTTGGAGTTAGCGAGCACTTGGCGGCCCGCAAACGTGCGATGAGTCGGTCTTTGGTTGCGAGCACTCGCCGGCAGCAGCGCGATGATTTTCCGGGCGCTTTCGGCTGCGGCGGCTCGCAAACGTGCGTTAGCGGCGGTTTCAGCACTCTCTTCTCTGTAGTAGAACTAGAGGCCCTGGAACTCACAGGAGCCTCACCTGCAGATAGAAATCCTCGCTGGGAGGAATCAGGAGGCTGGTGGTGAAGTCTGATGTGCCCGAGACTTCAGCAGGAGGCTAGCTCTCTCCTAGCCCTTGGGTGATTGCTTTAGCAAGATTAATAAAAGTTCTCTCAAAGTCCTTTTCCCTCTTCTTCCAAGTCCAATGGTAACCACTGCAGGCCAATCCAAGAAACAGCACACAAGCACAAGGATAGTCACCTCCTGCAGATTCCTTCAGTTACACGGACAGAGGTTCGTCTTGATGTCCAGGAGCAATACACTTTGTAGGGGCTTCAGCACAGATATTTATACCCCAAAAGTCTTTGTTCTCAAAAGCTACAAGTCACTGAGCCAAGCCAGAACCAGTTCTGTTCGGTCCTGGAGCACTTTGTTTACCAGGCTGCATCCTTCCTTTCAGAAAGAGGGGGTCTGCTATCAGACGCACAGTGGGAGGTGGAGCCATCATTCACCTTGCCAGACACAGCCCTATTCAAGTCAAGGAGCTACCCCTCCCCAGACTCCAAATGCAGATCTCTCTATTCAACCCAGGTCTGACTCAGCCTGCCCTGTCCCTCCAAAACCAGACAGCCAATACACATAACAGCAGAGCAAGAAAATACCTACTTTCTAAAAGTGGTATTTTCAAACACAGAATATAAAAATAAACTTCACTAAAAGATGTATTTTAATATTCTGAGCTCAGGCATACTAAATTCGTTTTTCTACCATGTTCCTGGGGTCAGTTAGGACTATAGAATGTAATAGTCAAACTGCCCATTCTAGCCTATGGGGAACAGGTAGCCTTACAGTAGTGAAAAACGAAATTGGGTGTAATTCGCTACCAGGACATGCTTCACACACCAAGGCATGTCCTACCTTACACATACAATGCACCCTACCATAGGGGGGACTTACATGATGCCAAGGGAAGGTTCAGGGGCTGGGAAGTGGGTGCACTTCACAGCCAAGATGGCAGTTCTGGACTGCACACAGACTCTGCAGTGGCAGGTCTGAGACACACTTTACAAGCTGCTTCTGTGGGTGGCGCAAACCAGCGCTGCAGGCCCACCAGCAGCATTTGGTTTACCAGCCCTGGGCACACACAGGCCACGCTACTACAGGTAAACCAAATAAGCCAATCATGGATATACCAAGTCACATGTCATATTTACACAGGGAGCATTCGCGCTGTGGCACTGAAGGGCAGTGGCACAGCGCCCAGAGCATCTAACACCAGCAAAAACAGAGGAGACAACAGCGAAAAAAGGAAGGGAGACCCACGCCAATGGTGCCAGGTCTAACGGCTGGTATTTGGTCGCATTCCAATTCAAAGGCGTCCGGATGTTACTCTCAAAACCAGAGGAGTCAGCGTGGGGAAGGCTGTTGGGTGAAATGGCTATGACGGAAGGTGGTGGAGGCGGAGAAGGCTTTTTATACAAGTTTGGGGCTCCGCGGTATTTTAAACGAGTACGCCTGAAGGTCCTTAGGGCTGCCCTGGAAACTTGGTACAAAGTGAGATGTAGATGGGGAATCGGATACTATTCAGATTTTGCACCTATTTGGGATTCCCCCGGTACACCTCTATGTCTTAGGGATAGCTTGGCTGTACCAATTAAGAGAGCAGGCATCATCATCTGGTCTGACTTGTTAGATGCAGAAGGGATCCATCCTTGGGAGTCATTAAGGGCCAAGATCGGTACTGGGTTGTCCAGGTTTAAGTACCTACAACTTGTTTCCTGGTTTGAAGCAGAAAAGGGGGATGTAAGAGGAGATTGGGAAATGGAGCACTCCCTTCAATCAGTGCATCCAAAAAAGAAAGAGATTTCTATTTGGTATAACAAGTTTTTAGAAGCAGAAGACCTGGAATTTCCACCACAGTCCTCGGCCTGGAATCAATCCCCCTTGAGCCCAATATAGATGCCCTGTTTGAGCCCTCCCTGAAATTACTATACAAACTTATTAAACCAGCGAGCCTAAAGAAGAACCACTTTTTGTTATCAACAGACTCTATTACACACCGGCCAAGATAGCCAAGTTCGCCCCACTACCTATCCCAAAATGCCCTAGGTGTATGACTCCCAAGGCCAACGACATCCACATCTTTTTTGAGTGTCCCGAATTAAGAACTTTTTGGAAGGGGGTGGGAGACGTCCTCTGTGGCATTTTCAAAGTAAACAACGAGGTCAACCTGTCATTACTGTTTTTTGGTGATGATGGTTTGTTTAGTCTGAATGCATCACAGATTCGTAGTGGGCTGTTGCTATACTTGGTGTTACTTGCCCGGAGAGAGATCTACAAGAAGTGGAAAGACCCTTTGCCCCCGAAGAGTGAGGACTGGCTCAAAGCCACATTTGCTATGGCTCGTTTAGATCAGGATGGAGCTGGGGAAAGTTCGATAAACATCTGGCAGCCCCTTATGAGCTGGGGCCGAGACCTGAGATTAATACAACCGGTCCTATGATTACACCGTGCTCCTACTAAATGGGGCCGGTCTGGTTGACCTAAGCAAGTGTGGTAAGCCGTAGGGCGCACAGTTGGAAAACAACGGCTTTGTAAGATCTGCAGAAGCTTATTGGTGAGATGAGGGCAAAAAAAAAAAAGAGATTGTATTATGAATACCTGTGCTGTCATCTAGATGCTTCTGCTCCGTCTAAAGCCCTCACCAGGTCATGGGATTCATCAGACAGGTCCCTGTCTGCACAGTCCCAACCAGTCCCTAATTGACAGTATTTCCTTAGTGGTGTGAGGATAAGAAAACAAACAACAGAATTGGTACATCTTTTCTTGTGCGGTGTACATTAGCCCTTCATCCTTGCCCAACCTTATCAACATTTCCAGCTATGAAGTTGGGGCATCCTAAGGTAATGCATCAGTCCGTTTCCACACTTCTTCCTGAGCAGGTTCGAATGAGTCTGCTCTGGGAGCGGGCCGTGTTGAGGTCCAGTATGCAGCAAATGTCATCCAGGATTGTTTAATTGTTACAGCTCTTACATAAACCTGACTATTATGAACTGAGAAAATTGCCATTGACCATGTTGATGGATACCTATTCAGTAGCACACTTCATACATCACAAGAAATATGTCTGTATATGTATATATGTTGAGAGAGAGAAAGAAAAAACATATCCTCCTTTTCATGTGATCAGGAAGAGGCCTTTCCTCAGGGACACCTTTATTAGTTGCCACGCATTTTGAGGAATAGGTGTATATTTTGATCAGTGTGGTTGGAATGCTGTCTTTACACTGGTGGGTTGCCTTTAGATTTGGTTGATGATCTTATTTAGATGTTGGGCATATCATTTGTTTGGTTAGTAGAAGCCGAGTTGTTTTCCATTATAGTAGTAGTTCTAGTTACCTATGTCTTTGTATCTAGATTTTATTTAGATAATTCTTGGAATTTCTTGAATATGGGCTGAATTCGATTGGATATGATCAAGCCCACAGGTTTGAATTCAGTTTCAATATTTAGAGTATTTATTTTGGTGTGTTTTGTGAATTGTTAATTTTAGCCTGTTGGTAATGCAATTAGGTGTCATTTTGTTTTTTACTTACAACTTTTAAGGATGAGAGGGACCCTAGCATTTTGTTAATTTTCTTTGTCCTTTTAGCCTCTGTGATTCCATTTTTTTGTTTTTGTATTTTTAGTAACCCCTCATCCGAGAACCAGTATTTGCAGACTTGTCACGCATATCTTTTAGCCACTCCACATCGGAGCCTCATCCTCTCTGCTTGAACTCCACAAGAAGCTGAAGACCTGGCTTTTCATTTAAGCAATAAAATAGGCAGGGCTAGGCACATGCACCAGAATACCCTTGCGGTGATAGTGCGCTTTACAAATACACATAACATAACACATAGCGTGATTTGTTTTTTCCCCAGTGGTGTGCACAATGACAATGTCATAATTGAAATGGGTTGTATTTACTTGTGCTTGTTTGTTTATATTGCTTTGGTTAAGGTGTCTTGTGATCTGACTGAACGGTTACTTAGTAATTGCTTCAAAATTAAAATGAGTGGGTTTACGCAGTTGGGACAAATGCATGTCCAGTAGTTTGATTAAAAGGCTGAAGCATCTTATTTCATTGGGCATATGGCATTCCACCTTCACAAAATTAGCAGTGACTATGTCATGAATTTAACTTTGAAGTGAGTAGGCATGTTTTATTACATTATATAAATCTAGTAATGTGTGGAATGAGAGAGTCATTGATTGAAAGTTTGTGTACCCTAGTTTATATTTTGTCTGGCAGTCTTTATTGTTCTGGAATGTATCCCTTGAAGTGAAGCAGACGTTTTGGTGAGTGGTAGATGATGTGTAAATAAAGGATTGAGGTTGGAGAGGAGTACCAAGGAATTTTTAGTGATCATATAAAACATTTTTTTTTTTTACCTTTTATTAGATGTGGAGGAATTGTGAATCATTCTCTTATTGTAGGTGCTGCAGTAAATGCCTGGTTGGACTAGTGTAACATCCTCTACCAGTGTCTCGCTAAGTCCTTACATAAAAAATTACATAGGGCTCAACATATAGATCATTATATTGCTCCCTGTTGCTGACTGTATAGGTTTTAAGGTTGCCTGACTGCTATTAACATTTGCACCCATCAGCCCCACGCTGCATGGCTTCATAAAATCAGTCTCCACTTACCTGCTTGTAATCTTGATAGTAAGGAATCTAGCATTACTCGAGGTGTCCAAGTATATGCTTACTATTAGAGGTGGCGAAAGACACACGAATGATGGTCGGAATGCGGAACAAATCAAACGTTCACCCCCCAGTCAAGAGATCTGGGTTAAATCCATCGTTCTTTTGTTCACCATGCCACCCCAGTTTGGACCCAGCCATATGCAAATCAATCTTTTTTTTTTTTTTAAACAGATTTTATTGGTTTTTCTCCAATGCCGCATGTATCAGTTACAAACATTTATCATCCATATTACTTACATTGTTATATTTACAGCATCCAAATGTATACAGTAAGTTGTCACCATATATGTTAGTAATACTGCCGCCTTTTTTTCCCATTTTTTTGAAATAATATATATAAGCAATACATTGCTTTAACTTTATAAGCGTCCATATTGTGAACGAGATTAACAACTAAGAACAACTACCCCCCTCCCCTCCCTCGTTCTGGCCCTTCATGAGTACAGTCCGATTTAATAATGGCTTCCTAGACGAGCTTGCGTAATGTGCTGAACTTCTGCGGGTGCGTTTAGGGACTAGTAGCGCTGTTGCAGCCTAGGGTGCTGCGGCTGGACATGTGTGTTACTGCGTAGTTGGGGTGCCAGGAGGAGGGTCGGGGTCTATGGCTTTAAAGTTCTCCAGCATAGCATCCCACTCCATAGATATCGTGTTTTTACGCAACCCCCGGGCCTCCTCACGTCTTATAGCTGCACTTTCGGCTCCGCTCCATCGCACTACCTCACTGTGCCAAGTGTGCATCGCAGGAGGTCTCTTTGACTTCCACCTCATAGTGATGGATCGCTTTGCTATTATAAGTGCGAGATCTAGGACTCGGAGTTGCACCTTCTGAGGGCCTGTGCGTTTACGTAACCCTAACAGGCACTCTTCAATATTGTCCGCAACATGCAAGTGTGTGGTTGCCGCCAGGGTGCGACATACTTCCACCCAGAACCCTCTGAGGTGTGGACATACCTACAGCATGTGGATGAGATCCGCCTCCTCCGTCTTACAGGGGGGGCAGCAATGTTGTGTGTTTGGGAACATCCGCTGTAGACGGCGTGGTGTTAGGTAAGACCTGTGGAGAACCATGCATTGTATAAATTTAAATTTTGCATTACGGGTCACCCGTTTAGGATGTTCTAGTATAGCGGACCAGTCCTTATCAGACAATTCCCGCCCCAGTTCGCCTGACTATTTGGTTTTCAGATCGGTGAGGGTCACTGATGCGTGGGCTCGGATTCCGACATAGAACCATTTGATGAGGTGCCTTCCCTCGACCATATAATATAGTGCGCAAACTAATTAGTGTGGCGGAGGCTTCTCACGCTGAGGGGTCCAATGCTTCCTTACGTAGTGCAGTACCATGGCATGTGTCAAATATAAATGGTTTGGCGCCCCAGTTACACGTACGAAATTATCATGATCTAAGAGGATTTTATTGCTAAACAGTGCTCCTACTGTATCGACTCCTACATCAGCCCAGGCCTGTAGCCGGCGTTTCGTAAGCCTTCCACTAGGTGTTGGTATCCCCAGTAGTGGGATGTTACCAGCGTATGGGATGAGGTGGGACGTGTATTGTAGCGCTTTTTTCCAGCACTGTAGTGCTGTTCTTAGCAAGGGTGGTGCGTTCGTGGGGATTTTGCTCTTTGGTAATAGTAGTGTGTGCAGTGTCCCCCGACTCATGTCCTGTGTTGTGTATCCTATTTCCTGCAGGTTCCTACCCGCGGTCCAATAGAACAGCCACTGCAGCTGGCATGCATAATAGTATGCTCTGAAATCTGGCACTCCTAGTCCCCCCTTATGCGGCTCTAGTTGCAATTTTTTAAGGCTCACCCTTCGTCGACCGGATCCCCATATCAGATCTAAAAGTATGGTGTCCAGCGTGTGAAAGATGTGTGGTGGGACTATTATTGGGAGGTTGGCAAAATAGTATAATAGGCGGGGGAGGACCACCATTTTGGATATAGCTACCCGGCCCAGTGCCGATAGGGGCAGGGATGTCCAGAACGCCACTAGATCGAACCGCCCTTATTGCCCTTACGAGATTACCATCAAGCATATCCGCCTGGTACCTATAGATTTGTATGCCTAAGTACTTAAACGTGTGGTGCGCCACCGGTAGATTATACGGGCCAAAACAATCATATCTGGACGGGCGCCCTCGTGAAAGAAGAAGGCATTTGATTTTGCTTCGTTGATAGCTAAGCCTGATATGTGCTCAAAGTTAGAAAAGATATTAGGGAGTGGCTCCAGCACATCTGTTAGGTCTTGCGCATAAACAATTATGTCATCTGCGTAGGCTGATATCAGGTGTGTTGCATTGCCTAGCTGAATTCCCAGCTGACCAGCCTCCTGACGCAGCCTAAGTGCCAGCGGCTCTAGCACCAGCACAAATATTATGGGGGATAGGGGACAGCCCTGCCTGGTGCCTCTGTGTACTGTGTACTCTTGCGATATGTGCCCTCCAGTACGTGCTCTCGCAGTAGGGGTTTCGTATAGTAACCGAATCCACTGGAGGTACTCTGGGGTCAGCCCAAACTTCTCTATGGCCTTAAACATGTATTCCCATGTGATGGTATCTAATGCTTGCCGTAAATCTAGTGCGATACAGCCAGCATTTACGTATTCCACGGGGGTTGTTGCCATGATGTGGTGCAGTCGTCTGATATTTAATGACGTGCTACGCGCTGGTAGAAATCCGCATTGATCCCTATGTATAAGCTTGTTTAGGTGGGGAAGAAGTCTGCATGCTAGGATCTTACTTAAGATTTTGTATTCTGTTGCCAGGAGCGACCGTGGTCGGTATCCCGACAGGTCTTTCGTATCCCTTCCTGACTTGGGGAGTGAGACCACTAACGCCTGCATGGTGGTGTGTGGGAGGTGCCCCAGTTCCAGTGATCTATTATATAGCTCCTCCAATTTAGGGATTAAGGCCTCAGAGTATCTGTCAAAAAACTAAACCGGCAAACCATCCAGGCCCGGCACTTTGTTTCGTGGGAGCCCCTTTATAGCAGCTTTTATTTCAGTTTTCGTGATTGGGCCTATCAAGCTTTTTTGTGCATCTGTAGTGAGCTGGGGGTAGGGCAGGTCCTTTTAAGAATGAATCATTAAGTGTGGTGTCAATTGGGGGGGGCTTATTGTATAGGGTGCCGTAATATGTACAGAAGGCTTCGTTTACGTCACGCTGAGAGTGAGCCGTGCCTCCCCCTGGCTTAGTGACGTTGGAGATTACATGAGTTGGTGGGTCATCTCTCAGTATTTTAGCTAGAAGTGTCCCGGATTTATCAGCATCGGTGTGCTTCATCTGGGTGTACGCCCTGTGGTTAATAACCCTGAGGGTTTCTAACAGCTCGGCATGTTGTATGCGCGCTTCCTGTAAGAGGGCCTGCTTGGTTGGGCTACTCGCTGCTGCCTGCTCTATCAATCAATCAATCAATCACAGAATTTGTAAAGCGCACTAACCCGCGAGGGTCTCAAGGCGCTGGGGGAGAAAAAAAGGGGGGGGGTGCTGCTACTGGTCGAACAACCAGGTCTTGAGTAGCCTCCTGAAGGTCAGCAGGTCTTGGGTCTGTCGTAGGCTTAGTGGAAGGGTGTTCCAGGTCTTGGCGGCGAGGTGGGAGAAGGATCTGCCGCCGGTGGTGGTTCTTCGAATGCGAGGGACGGTGGCGAGGGAGAGGTCGGCGGAGCGGAGTTGGCGGTTGGGGACGTAGAAGAGGAGTCGTCTGTTGAGGTAGGCTGGGCCAGTCTTGTGGAGTGCCTTGTGTGCGTGGATGAGGAGTTTGAAGGAGATTCTCCTGTCGACGGGGAGCCAGTGCAGGTTCCTCAGGTGGGGGTGATGTGGCTGTGGCGTGGTACATCGAGGATCAGGCGTGCGGAGGCGTTTTGTATGCGTTGCAGTCGCTTGATGAGCTTGGCCGGGGCTCCCGCGTAGAGGGCGTTCCCATAGTCGAGTCTGCTGCTGACGAGGGCCTGGGTGACTGTTCTTCTCGTGTCTGTCGGGATCCACCTGTAGATCTTGCGAAGCATGCGGAGGGTGTTGAAGCAGGAGGATGAGACTGCGTTGACTTGCTTGGCCATGGAGAGCGTTGAGTCGAGGATGACTCCCAGGTTGCGTGCGTGGTCGGTGGGTGTCGGGGCTGCTCCCAGCGTCGTTGGCCACCAGGAGTCGTCCCAGGCTGAGGGGTTGGAGGTGTTCAGTTTTAGTCGGCTGATCTTCATCCAGTCGGCGACGGCCTTCATCCCTTCATGGAGGTTGGATTTGGCGGCGAGGGGTCCTTGGTGAGGGAGAGGATCATGTTATTCTCTACCTCGGTTAAGTTTTTGTGTACTTCCTGCCTTGCACCTACTGTGGTGCTAATCGCTGTGCCTCTTATGACTGCTTTGAGCGCGTCCCATTCAACTAGGACCGAAGAGGCAGTGTTCCCGTTTTCTGCAAAGTAGTTCGTAACGGCCTCGGATAATGCGTTACGAAAGGGGCCATCCTCTAGCATCTGGGGCCATAGCTTCCACGTAGGAACTGGAGTGGGAATTCTGCCCCATGCAATAGAAATCTCTAGGGGGTTGTGGTCTGAGAAGGTCTTTGCCAGGTATGTGGCATGGGTCACTTGTGCAGCGATGTTGAGGGAGCATAGTATTCTATCGATGCGTGTGTGCAATTGATGGACTGGGGAGTAGAAGGAATATTCCTTGCTTGCCAAATTCTTCATTCTCCATACATCTACCAGTGCCCACCCGTCAGCCCACCCACAGAGTGCTTCCGCTTGTTTAACAACGCCCGCTCCATGCAGTGGGGGATGTGATCTGTCTAATGATATGTCCATGACCGTGTTACAGTCATCCCCTAATATCCATGGGTGTGTCTCCCATCCTGTCCGTATCAGATTCAACCCCTTGAAGAATTTATCTTGGTCAAAGTTTGGGGCATAAAAGTTCCCTAGCACCACTGGCGAACCATCTAGAGTCCCATGCAGAAGTAGGTATCTACCCTGTTCATCAACACGCCTCTCTAGCTCTATAAACGGAACCCCATGCCTAATCCAAATGGTCACGCCTCTTGCAAAGGCTGAGTAATTGGTGGAGAATACTTGCCCCTCCATTTCTTTCGAACTTTCCCCGCTTCCGACTCTTCGAGATGTGACTCCTGCAGAAACACTATCTGCGCCTTGCGCCTAGTCAGTTGTGCATGCACCCTGTGACGCTTGTGCACGGAACCCAATCCCCGCACATTCCAAGTTATTAAGTTATAGTAATCGAGCATTTGTGGTTAATGATAGTATATATGTGTGTCGTCGATAGGCCTATTGAGTTCCTCAACTCAGAGCTCGTCAATCGCTGTGGGCCAGAAACCCTGAACTCCCATTGAACTAAGAATACGAGGCTCAGCCTTGAAACTATGCTGGGCCGAACTAAAAACGCAACTGTAGGAATATTGCTACATCTGTATGGTGCATACGCATTTAGAGGCTAGTCGCAGCCACCTTCCATTCTTGCTTACTCATTTATATGGGTTCCGCGGTCTCTACAGAGCCCGGGAATTACATCGTTTTCATCGCATTAGCAATTATCATCATAGCCGCATAAAGCAAAAAGGATATTATTGTCCGTGGGACCATGTGTTTAACGCCCGCCGCATCTTCGTCCTTGTGTCAGGCGTGACCACCTCTTCTGGATTATACTAGCCCATCAAATCGTCTGAGGTGTGATTGTAGGGAACAAGGTAAGACTGTTTTCGGAATCTGAGTGTACAGTACTTTCCTCCGAGGAGTCAGGAGCCATGCGGAGGTTACCTTCTCTAAAGGTGTTTGCAGCAGCCAGCGCCTCTTCTCTGCTGCGCTGGGCCTGCTCATGCGTGGGGCTGAGCGCTTGCAACTTATGGGCGTTCTTCACATTGCGACGTGATCTACGTTCCTGAGATCGTATAGGGCTGTTGGGCAGTCTTTGAGACTTGGCGCCAGAGTTCGAGGCGGGGTCCATAACCTCTATCCATTCTTCTGCCTCCTCCGGGCTGTCGAAGAAATATGTTTTTTGTTCATGAATTATTTTCAAGCGGGCAGGGAATAAGAGTGCGTACTTGAGAGACCAGGCCCGCAGTTTCATTTTAACTGGTTGAAAGGAGGACCTTTGGCGTTGCACCGCATGGGTGTAGTCTGGGTACAGTGATATCCGGTGGTTTTCAAACTGTATCTGCGAACGCGCACGTGCCTTCTGGAGTAGTACATCTCGGTCTCTATAATTTAAAATCCTGGCTATCAATGGCCGCGGCGGAGCGCCCACTTTTGGCCTAACATTAGGGATTCTGTGGGCTCTCTCCACACAGAAGAAGGCCGACAGACCGTCCGGAGCTATGTATTCTTGGAACCATTGCTCCATAAAACTTGCAGCGTTGGGGCCCTCGCTGCGCTCTGGGAGACCAATGACGCGTATGTTGTTTCTGCGATTTCTGCCTTCCGCATCTTCAATTCTGTCCTGCAGGTCATTGACTTGCCGTTGCAGTTGTTGTATTTGTGATGCATGCTCTTTATGCTGGGGTGCGATCTCCTGCAAAGTTTGTCCCTGGGACTTCACGGTGCTTGCTAGTTTGGCGTGGTCGGCCTTGAGTAGTGTAAGACCCTTCGTAAGTGATCCAACTTGCTGCTCGATGGCCTTTCGGGACTCCCTGACCTCCTGTAGTATTATGTCCAATTTGTCTTGGGGTGCCTCTGCGTTGGTGGGAGGAATGAAGCTGGGTGAGGGTAGGCGCGAAGACTTGTCTGGGGCGTTTGTGAGTTGCGTGGTGACGGAGGGTGTCTCCGGTAGTTTCCCTTTGGGCCGCCCCATGGCTCGTAGCAGACCTCCACTCGGTTACAGTTATTAATGTGTATGGGATCCCTGAGCCGTCAGTTGTAGCGTTACAAGGATTGCGCACACTTGCTCCAATGATATCAGTATAGGACACTGGAGTGCCACTAGGTCCGGCCAGCCAGCTCACCCCTGCACGCAGTCGGGGTTCATAGAAGATCTTTTGGCCGCCACACACGATAGGGGGTACAGGTCCCTGATAATGACCGTCAAGCCCACAGCTACATGCGTGTTTTGAGCCCACACTCTTTATTAGTCGTTTGTAAAACAAGACATCCTACAGTACAAGGCTTGCTTCACTCGGCAAGCTTGCTTCAGTACCTCTCTTACACATGTATATTTCAAGAGTATTATGTTAATGTCCATATCCTGATTCCATGTCCTCAGGAGCTCCAGCAATAGTTGTTGGTTACACACGTCTACAAATAAAGCAATAAGTAATACAACCCCCCGCCCCCCACCAAACAATAACTCCCACCTCCCACTATCGCACCCCCGTCCCCCCAGGCGTGTCTTGGGTTATGAAACACTTGCGTCTCCCTCCAGGACAACTTCCAGAACTGCTATCTAATCCTCTTAGTCTCTGAAATTCCTGTCAGGGCTTCTGCTGGGGACTCACTCCTCATTGCTCTCGCATCTCTACCCATGCATCTCAATACAGGGAATCAATCATCCACCCCCAACTAGTCTCAGACTTACTCTTCTGAAATGTCATTGAGCTGCTTCAACTGCAACGTCGGAGCCTCCCATGCCCTGGCTGCGTCCAATGTCTTCTCGCTCCCATTACGCTTAGCGTCCCTCAAGCGAATCGTTCCTTCACAACCTGCCCAACGCTCAAATTCTCTTTTCCATCTGCTTATGCTGGGGCCACCCCTCGCCTTCCAGTGGCTCGTGATATCTCGCTTTGCTAGTATTAAGCCTAGGTCCTGAAATTTACTAGTGACCTTGTTCTTAGCAGTGTGTGGAAATCTGTGTAGTAAGCAATAGTCTGCTGTTATGTTCACTTCCTTCTCCGTAATTTCTGCTAAAATTTCCGCCACCTCCTGCCAGTAATTCTTTATTTCCAGACAACTCCAGAACATATGGAGGAACTCCGCTTCCACTTCACCACAGCGAGGGCACACGGCTGTGACTATGTTAAAATACTTATTTATGCGCCCAGGGGTAAGGTACGCCCTATGAAATATGTAAAAATTGACCAACTGAAACCGGGCATCAATCAATCAATCAGGTCACTTATAAAGCGCACTACATACCCGCGAGAGTCTCAAGGCGCTGGGGGAAGAGAGGGGGGGGGGTGCTGCTACTGATCGTAGAGCCAGGTCTTGAGGAGTCTTCTGAAGGCCAGTAGGTCTTGGGTCTGCCGAAGGTTGGTGGGAGGGTGTTCCAGGTCTTGGCGGCGAGGTGGGAGAAGGATCTGCCGCCGGCGGTCGTTTTCCGGATGCGGGGGACTGTGGCGAGGGCGAGGCTGGTGGAGCGGAGCTGGCGGGTGGGGGTGTAGAAGCTGAGTCGTCTGTTGAGGAAGGCTGGTCCGGAGATGTGGAGTGCTTTGTGTGCGTGGGTGAGGAGCTTGAAGGTTATCCTCTTGTTGACAGGGGGCATTTCTAGTGCCCTTGCTGACCCTTTCCGTTAGTTCTCCCTACGTTTTTTCCTCCAAGGGTTCCCCTAGGTCCTCTTCCCATTTCTGTTGTAGTACACTAAGTGGGAGGAGTGTTGCGCGGTTCAGCCTCCTATACAAACAGGTGACCGCCTTAATCGTCCCCGCCGCCGTTACTACGTACTGGCAACGTTCATCTAATCCAGGTTCGGTAAGGCCAACCCCCCAGTGCTTACGTATTGCTGCAGTCAAGGCCGCATGTAGCAGGAAGTCACCCCTCGGTATTCCATTCTGCTCACTAAAGTCTTCAAAGGGCAGTAACATGCCATACTGATATAACTGCCCTACGGTGAGTACACCAGCTTCTTCCCATGTTTCTAGTTTCCTCCAGTCCGCCCTATGTGGCAATGCCATGCAATATTTTAATGGTATCTCCGGTGCATCACTTTAGCTCTCTGCGACCTTCTGACCCAGCATTGGTGGGCCACATGTGCTTCCGCATTCACTTCTCTCTCTGATACAGGCAATTTCAACACGATTCTGGGAAGGAGGCCTGGAGCGGGACATCCATCATCCTGCTGCACGGTTCCCCTAATTTGGCTGGATACCCATTTCGTCAGCCATTGCAGTTGAGCTGCAATATAATAGTATTCAAAATCCGGCACCGCCAGTCCCCCCTCCGTCTTGGGCCTCATTAGGGTCGCCAAAGCCACTCTCCTCCTTCCTGCCCCCCACAGGAATTCCGTCATCATGGTCCGGAGCTGTCTGAACTCATCCGCAGGGATCCATATTGGCAGAACTCCGAAAATGTAGAGGAGTCTCGGGAGAGTCACCATCTTTAGCAAATACGTTCTGCCTGCCACTGAAAGGGGGAGGGTTCCCCAAAATTCGAAATTGGCTTTCGTTCCCCGTATGATCTTCCCCACATTGCCCTCTAGGAGATCCATTTTATCATGGTATATCTGTACCCCTAGATATGGGATGCATCTCCCTTCCCATTCAATCCTCGCCCCGGCATAGTAGGTAACAAACTTGACTTCCTCCAATTCACCTTGAGGCCCGCTACTCTTTCCAGGTCTAACAATAACCTCTTAGCACCCTCCAATTCTGTTTCTGTATTTCTCAAAAAGAGAATCAGATCATCGGCGTACAAAGCTATATGATGGATATGTCCCTCTACTTCCAGGCCGCGGTACCAATTCCCAGACCTGGCCTTAGCAGCCAGCGGCTCCATGGCTATCGCAAACAACAGGGGTGATAGCGGTCATCCCTCCCGTGTCCCTCTCTCCACAGCGTATCCCTGTGAGAAAATCTTTCCTGTCCTAACCCAGGCTGTTGAGTTTCTATAGAGTAGGGCTGTCCGTGCCCCAAATCCCTGCCCTAAGCCGAAACCGCGCATCACTCAAAATGGGTACTGCCATTCGAGACTATTGAACGCCTTTTCGATGTCTATTGTCAGAATAGTTGCCTCTTCCTTGCAATAGGAGTCCGCTCCTAATACTCTTAATAGTCTCCTCACATTCATTGCTGTATTCCTTGCTGGTATGAATCCAGCCTGGTCCCAATGTATGAGACTCGTCATGTGTGGTAAAAGCTGTGTGGCCAGTATCCTGCTCAAGATTTTATAGTCCAGATTTAGCATTGACAGTGGTCTATATGCAGTCTTGTCGTGTGCCTGCTTACCTGGTTTCAGCAATGGAACAATCAAGGCCTCCCTAGTGGTTCCCGGCAATGTCCCCTCCCGTTTTGCTTGGCTATACAGCGCTACCAGTCGGGGGCCCAGCAAGTCTATGTATGTAGCATAAAATTCTATAGGGAACCCATCGGTACCTGGAGTCTTATTTCTAGCCATAGCCTTAACAGCACCCCGTACCTCGCGTAGTTCTATCTCCCGTCCCAGGGCGTCTGCCTCTTCTTCACCTATTGTTGGCAACTCAACACTTTCTACATATTCCTCCAGTTCTGCGGCCGTAGGGGAAGCCTTACTTTTATATAGTTCAGTATAATAGTCACAGAAATGCTGATTGATATCTTGCTGGCGCTATAAAGCCCTTCCCTGGTCATCTCTCAGTTAGCAGATCCCCTCTTGGCCGGATCAGCTAGCCAGGCCAGCAAAGCCCCAGGTTTGTCTCTTTCTGCATGGGCCCTTGTTATATAGTTCTTGTAATCAAAACAACGCAGTCTTTCTACGTATCCTGCTACCTCTTCCCTGGCCTCTAATATGTCCCTCTGTTTTTCTACATTCCCTGGTCTTTCACGTTCAAACTGTCTCAACCTCTGCTTTGCATCCAGTGTTTCCCTTAGAAGAGTCCTCCTCACTCCCACCGCCTCGGAGATACAGCGCCCCCTAAGCACCACCTTGAATGCCTCCCACTCCGTCATAAGATTGGAGGCCGTTCCTTAGTTTTCCACAAAATACTGTTCTATGGCTGTGCGGATCTCAGATTGGTACACCTGATCCTCCAATGCCTCTGATTTAAGGCGCTATGTAGGAATATTTGCTCTAATCCTGGACCAGCTGAGGCAGACCAACAAAGGATTGTGGTCCAAGATTGTACGTGCGAGATATTCGCTACTCAGTATATGCCCGTGGACATCAGGGGTGCTCAGAATAGCATCCAATCTGACGTGTAGGTCATGCATAGGGGAGAAGAACGAATATTCCCGTTCCCCGGGGAGGTGAGCCCTCCAAGAGTTTTATCAATCCCCATTGCTGTTGCCAATCTCTTCTTGCCCGTGCCACGCTATGAGCAGGTGAGTCATGTAGGGGGGGGGGTGAGATCTGTCAAGCCCAACATCTTCAACACTATTGTAGTCTCCCCCCAGGAGTACCGATCCGGTCAGCGCATGCGCTAGCGACCTAGACATATCTGCCAAGAATGAAGCTTGCTCCATGTTTGGGGCATATATACTCCCAATCGTTGCATCTCGTCCATCCAGCTTACCCAGGACTACCACATACCTCCCGTTTGGGTCAACAAGTTCCCTTGTGCATTGGAAGGGGATCCCCGCCCTCACCCATACCAATACTCCTCTGGCGAATGCTGAGTAATTTGTATAAAACAATTGTCCCCTCCACCTGCGTTTTAAAGCAGCCCCTTCTTTTGCATTGATATGCGTCTCCTGCAATAATGCAATATGCACCCCTCTGCGCACCAGAAATGCATGTATTTTATGCCGTTTTGTCATGGAGTTCATGCCCTGCACATTCCAGGTGATGCATTTATAATCTATGGAAGGTCCCATCGAAGAGTTGTTGTACCACTCTTAAGAACATACGTACCCCAGACACGCCCGGTCCCCAGTGCACAACCCCAAGATAACTGAACTACCCAACTCCCCTTCCCCAGGACAGGTGGAAGTAACCCCCCTCCCATCCAAACACTACTAACTATATTGATGATGTGGGTGTAGCAGCTGTCGCCAAGCCTCGGATACCCCGCCACCCGGACCTCCCCCCATGTACGATCTGTCAGTTCCCCCACAGCTCCTCATTTATAATATTCCGAGGGTATTAACCACTGCCCTCCTCCTCCACAGTCTGCACCGAAGATGTTCTGCAAAAGGATATAGTTGCCCAAGGTTGTAGTCTCAAAGTGCCAGATTCCCCAGATCAACCCAGCTCATCCGCGGTGTGGGGTGTCACAACAGGCATTTCCGTTTCCGAGTCTTCTGTCGCGCTCATATTTGGAGAACTTTCTGATCGGCCATCCTCTTTGTCACTCCTCGTCGATCTAGGGCTGGACCCCTGTTGGCTAAGCTCCACCACCGCCTTGATGACCGAGCTTCTTTTCCACTTGAACTTCTGTCGGGGTCGGCGCTCTCGATTGTCGTCGGTTGGTCCGCCATCTCCTGCAGGCGGTCTCGGCGAACTACCTCCCGATTTCTGTCCAGGGACAGTGTCCAGCCTATCCCAGGCTTCCTGCGGCGTTAGAAAAAATTGCGCTCCTTTAGGCCCCACAACTCGCAATCTAGCAGGAAACAGCATTGCATACGAGAGCTGCATTTGTCGTAGCTTTCTCTTCACTGCCAGGAACGTGGATCTTTGCCGCTGTACCTCTTTAGTGAAATCCGGAAACACCATCACTCTGCTATTTCCAATTTGTAAGTCCTTCACTTGGCGGGCCTGCTTGAGTATATGGGCTCTGTCTCGAAAATGGAGCAGACGAGCAATAATTGGTCTCGGGGGCACTCCTGGCCTGGGAGGTCTGGCCGGCACCCTATGCGCTCTTTCAATTGCGTAAAACTGCGAGTGTCCCTCAGGGACTACCTCTTTCTTAATCCAATCCTCTAAGTATTGCACCATATCTTCTCCTTCCTCCTTCTCAGGCACCCCAATGATGCGCAAATTATTGCAACGAGATCTCCCTTCACTATCTTCTGCTCGGATCTCCAATATTTTAACTTTCGCCGCCACCTCTGTGAGAGATTTCTTTAGTTCTGTCACCTCCACAGGGACATCCGCTAGTACTTTTTCCGCGCCAGTGACGCTCTCCGCCAGCCGGCGGTGGTCATCCTTCAGGAGATTGAGATCCGTGCCTATGGAGTCTATTTTCGTTTTGAGCGCCTCTCGGGACGCCGTAATGGCTTCCATTATGTCTGCCAGGGTAAGCTTCGAGGTGGGTGCGTCCCTTTCTGAATCCAGAGTCTCATCCTCTTCATCCGTTGGGACGCTTCCCCCTCCTGCCGTTGTGGCGCCTTGCCCTTTCCGCCTGGCTACTCTTCCCATGATGATCGCTCACTCAGGTACTCTATGCGCAACTGGCCGTGTTGTATATGCAGCACCTTTCTTGCGCGTGTCCGCACTCAGGCCTGGCCCCCAATGGTCTGAGCGGCACTCCTCCGTGGGCCGCTCAGAAAGCCAGTCTAGTGGCCTGTATGTACGGGCTTGCGCCCTCATTGTCATCGCTGTACCCCACAGTGATCTCACCGCCTGGTCTATTCTATTCTCTGTCAGAGTATGGCGCCTGCTCGTCTCCAGGGCACACGCCTACTCTTAGGGTCCACACAGCTCACATTCCACTAAATAAGCCCCGAGTAGATGCCCCGCTCTGGTCTCTTAGACGCTTAGGCCGTGTATCACCGGACCGCACGCGTAAATTTTCAAGGCCTCTTCCTCCCACTAAGATGGCTGCTCACTGTGCTCTGCAGCGCTCACATCAAAGTTCCCAGCAGCGCACGACCTACGGCTCAAAACAGGTCATGGAATAATACTTGCATGGGCAGCTGCTCCTCTACACACTCCCTGGCAATCCATAAGGCTCATTCAGGTGCGGGCTCTCTGATGTGTTCCTCGTCGTGGCCTCCTTGCAGCCTGTCTCCCTCCAGGCCGTAACATTAGCAGGCGATTTCCTCCATGGGCCTGACACGCCCCCAGTCGGCCTCATCCATCGGCAGGGCCTCTCCGGTTGTCTCCTATCGCGGTTCACTATGTCCTGGGGGCCTGAGCACTCGCAGCTCCCAATGCTTCCTCTCCCCTCTAATGCGGCCTCCCGCTGCAGCTCAGGTGAAACTTCCCTCTGCGCCCAAGCACCTCACTCGGGGCCCTCACTCCCATTTCTCGTCTCAGGCCTCAGGCAATCAGGGGAATACCAGCTGGGCTTGCATTGCTCTCCTCTCCCATCCTACCGTGTCGGCCATACTCCGCCATTCATAGCCGCGGCTGGAAGTGGTGTCTCGCTCTGCACCTCTCCGTGCCCGCCCGGAGTCCAGTTACACAACTGCAAGCTCTGAGTCAGGTGAAGCTCCACATAGGGGGTGGGTCGTCAGCCTCCACCCCCACTGCTTGTTGCCCCTCGATGCGAGCGCTCCCCGCCTGCCACACGGCTCGGTTCGCCGGCTCGGGTATCATGCAGCGATCCCCGCCTCACACCACAGGCGCCATTTTGGATCCCGCTCCTCGGGATCGTTACCCCCTCGTCGGCCACCACTACCGGCCGGACACTGCAAATCGCCGCCTCAGTTCACAGCCGCTGCTTCCCAGGGTGGACAGCCGCCGATTTCCCTGCTTTTCCGAGGGCTCAGGATAATGTTATCTACGGGAGTCCGGGGACGGAGCTCCGAAACTCGCTCCCGTCTACATGGGCGCCAAGCCACGCCCGCAGCGCGTTCAGCCTTTGATGCGTTGTATTATAGGCCTCCTCAGCAGGATCGCTCCTCCAGTTGCAGGTGGTGATGTCTTACTCCACTCACGCCCATCCACGTAATTCAGCGTTATTGTAGGAGCCGGTTCGGGCGACAGTCGTGTCCGGGTCTCTGACTGTCTGCGCGTCTCCAGTCAGGCCACCTGTAGCTTATATAAGCCCCTCGCGGGTTGTGAAAACTCCAGATCCCCAGTGGGTTGCTTCGGGGGTCCCAACTTCCTGCGCGATAGTACCAGACGCTCAGAGAGATATATATATATATCACTCAAAATTTGCCCTGCAAATGAGTCCGCACTCCACGCAGGTTAGTTGGACACCAAGATTTATTTCCAAGGAAAGCAAGCATTTTAGTCCGTGAATTTTCCCAGGCATTGCCTGACGCGTTTCCGAGAACATTTCTCCTTTTTCAAAGGCGCATGGAAAGACTGCATTTCAAACCCCACAGTTGCCGCCTCCTACTATGATGGTTTAATTGGCCTCTGGTGTGCCTCAGCCTTCGATGTACTCCTTCCAACAAGGCACTGTGGGTCTTGTAGTTTTTCTTCAATTTTTACCCTCGAGTGGGTTTACATTATTTAGCAGTTTTTTTTAAAAGGGACACACAGACTGAAAGTCCCGATTTTCTTTAATTTTTGAAGCCTGCTTTGTCGTTTCTTTTCCTGGCATAATTCCAAGTCACGATCCCTTTCTTTATCTAGGGCGGTGCGTCGACTCCACGGCTGGACCTGCCGTGCTATAAATCACTCAAAATTTGCCCTGCAAATGAGTCCGCACTCCACGCAGGTAAGTTGGACACCAACATTTATTTCCAAGGAAAGCAAGCATTTTAGTCCGTGAATTTTCCCAGGCATTGCCTGACGCGTTTCCGAGAACATTTCTCCTTTTTCAAAGGCGCATGGAAAGACTGCATTTCAAACCCCACAGTTGCCGCCTCCTACTATGATGGTTTAATTGGCCTCTGGTGTGCCTCAGCCTTCGATGTACTCCTTCCAACAAGGCACTGTGGGTCTTGTAGTTTTTCTTCAATTTTTACCCTCGAGTGGGTTTACATTATTTAGCAGTTTTTTTAAAAGGGACACACAGACTGAAAGTCCCGATTTTCTTTAATTTTTGAAGCCTGCTTTGTCGTTTCTTTTCCTGGCATAATTCCAAGTCACGATCCCTTTCTTTATCTAGGGCGGTGCGTCGACTCCACGGCTGGACCTGCCGTGCTATAAATCACTCAAAATTTGCCCTGCAAATGAGTCCGCACTCCACGCAGGTAAGTTGGACACCAACATTTATTTCCAAGGAAAGCAAGCATTTTAGTCTGTGAATTTCCCCATGTGTGTGTATGTGTGTATATATGTATGTATATATATATATATATATATATATATATATATATATATATATATATATTTTCTGTGGTCAGGTTGAGAGGGTGAGGGATAGACAATCCGGGTGAGTAGCCTGTTCGTAAGCTGCGCCTGGTTCGCTCCCCAGAGTCTGTGTTCTGCGGACTCACACCCACTTCTGCTGATATGCGCGATACACCCTCTGGGTCCGTCTGTGTTGCGATAGGGGGGGGGGGACCAGGGGGCAATGGCCAGTACCCCTGCGCAATCGTTCTCACCTGCAGCGTTGCGTCTGCCGTCCGGAGACCAATCGAGCCCGTTGCGTCAATCGAGAGCCCAGGTCAGGCAGAGTCCTCACTGCTCCTCCGTCAGTAAGACCGGTTCAGCCGCCTGCTAGCGCAATGCGGCCCGTGCGCTTTATCTCGCCCCCTCAGTCTGTTTAGTAGCAGCCTCACTTCCAGGGAGATGTTACGGCCCCAACTGGTGTCAAGAGCAGGGCCAGCAGCCCGGATACGTCCGGGGTCCGACGCGTCTCAGCTCCCCCGCCAGAGCCCGGTCATCAGCGCACCTGGCTGTCCGATCTCCCCCGATGTCAGCTGGTCAATAGGGGTGTCAGAGGAATAGCCGTTCGTTCCGCCGTTCACTGCAGGCTCGGAGCCCCGACCGGGTGGCTCCTCGTACTTTCAAGCCACACCTGACTCGTGGGGCCTCACTGCCACGCCGGCCGCTCAACAAGGAATCTGCCCGGCAATGGCGGTATCAGCTTCACAATTCACCCGCAGGCTCGCCTCACCAGTGCCGCGACAGTGGTGTAGCGGTACGGGCTCGATGGGTCGCAGCTTATGATGAAATATCAGGATTTCGACTCCCGGGCTCCAGAGCCTCGCTAAGCCATGTCCGCCATGTTCGGCGGCTAGCCACGCCCCCCCATGCAAATCAGTCTTGACCCTGCTCCTCATAGGAACAGTCCAGCCAGGAACTGCCAGGCCAGGTCCTCTCTGGACCAGAAACAAGTATGCAAGGACCGGTTTCGGGGTATCACCCCTCATCAGCCAAACTAGCTTCAATCCAGTGGCACAATGTGCCTGGGACCCACGTCTGGGCATACCCATCGCACTTTGGGCGAGAAAGCAAAAAGACGCACAAATGATGGATGGAATGCGGAACAAATCAAACATTCACCCCCAGTCAAGAGATCCTGGTTAAATCCATCTTTATTTTGCTCACCATGCCACCCCAGTTTAGACCCAACCATATGTAAATAAGTGTCGACCCTGCTCCTTATGGGAACTAAGTGCGCTGGGTATGCCTATGTATGTATAACATGTAAATCCGAATATGCTGTTTATGTTTTAGAATGCAGTTGCAAATTGAAATATATTGGCAGGACAAAACTAGCTGTACACAAAAGAATATTGCAGCACACAAGGGCAATAACAAATAACGACCCGAGCTATCCAGTGGCAAGGCACTTTAAAGAACATCATAATAGTGACCTGAGACAACTGAAATACTATGTCATTGAGACAATACCGCCACAAAAGAGAGGGGGATATCGGGAAGCTATGTTAAGGCTTCTAGAGACCAGATATATCCTAGAATTCGATTAAAAACAACCAGGGGGCCTAAATACGACAGAAGACCTGCACACATTCTTGTAACATTACCATAATAGTTTTACATTATCAAATAATATCTTACAGCACTGCTATGATCACGGTTACCACACCTAACTGCGAATTTAGGGGCAACTATGAAAATTCATTTACATATATACATTCAAGCGCTTACAAAATATACATATGTACATTTGTAAGGTCTTTTAATTATGTATATATTTATTCATTTTAGCTAGATGATTATTTATGCCATATTAATATGTATGTATGTATATTTATTTACGACATGTATTTTTATATATGGATGGGAATCAGCTGCTATTTGAAGTAATGTATTCATGAATTAATCCTATACATTTGTCATTCAATCCTTTGGAAAACCTTTGTACATTCACCACTTGAGCACTTTCTTTTCTTCGGCATAAAATTAGATACTGCGATATTTGCAGTGTCAATAGTAAGATGGCCGAGAGAATATTTATCACTTAGCACTTTAGTTTAACTTTTTTCTGCACCTTATGTGAAAATGAAAATTTTAGATTTTTTAACATGAGTATTATTATTATTAATTTTAGATTTAAGCACATCGTCACTTTATCAGCTATGGATATTGGATAATAGCAGATGGTGATGATTATCACTTTTTATTATGGGGATTTGCACTCATTTTTTAAGCGATCAACTTGATTAAGGTTAGAGATGGGCCATTAAGGCATTTATGCCGATACATTCACTCATTTGTTTGGGGGAGATACATATGGCCCATGACAACATGCTTTTACTGCAAATAGGAGAATTATATTTATATATTTTATATAAAACTGTTAATATGCACATTTTAGACACAGAGTTTGTACCATTTTCTTAATTTCAATGCAATTTTGCGTGAAACTCTACAGATGTTGTAGTATGTTGTCTATGTTTATGTAACAAGTTGAAAGCACTAGCACTTTAAAAATGAGGGTTGCACTGTCTTAGCTTTGTCATGTGATCAAGGCCGTGAACCGGCCGAAACGCGTCATGGCGGACTGAACTGGTGGCAATAAACATCTTGCACATATGCTGGGTCCACACTCGTTTCTTAGTGATTTTGGAACCCTTAACGAGGCTGTTGGATATATATATATATATATATATATATATATATATATATATATATATATATATATATATATATATATATATATATATATATATATATATTCACTGAAAAACCATAGGTTTCAGACACGTTATAGTTAGAAATTAGCATTTAAAAACCTTTGAAATTCACTGAAAAAACCATAGGTTTTAGGGACAGTTATAGTTAGTTGGACATTGCACTCGTACAAAACCCGTGAAATTCCCCCGGTATAGTTAGTTCAGCTAACTATAACTCGCGCCCCCGCAATGCACTGCTGATTACGTCACATATTACATCACTCATGACATGGTCAGTGACATCACTGATGACATCACTGATATCTCAAATTACATCACTGATGACATCACTGATGACATCATCCACGTGATAATCTGATGCACCTCCTCACACCCTAATATAACCTTTGATACACCCACTCTAAATTACAGACTGCCATTCGCACAACCATAGACACTCCAACACCAGTAACTACATACCCACTCACTGATTCTTAGGTCTACACACACATCCACTTACTCACCCGTACAGTCACTCACTCACCCGTACAGTCACTCATACTTACGGTCACTCAGTACAGGACTATCATATGCACTCATACTCCTATATAGACACTCAAACACCGCCACTCATCCATAGAGGTACTCACACACCTAGTCAGTCATGCAAATAATTAAACACACTGCCATTTACTCACCTATACAGTTATACACACACCAGCTCACTTACTCATACAAATACTAGCACATTCTTACGCTCTTATTCAATCACTGATACAAGCACACACTCATCCATACAGTCACTCTCACAATCACACACTCTGGCTTATAGCTATTTATATACTCCAACACACATATATACTGCCTTTCACATATGTAGTTACACACACATGTACCACTGGGACATACATTCACTCACTAACACACTCTTACACACACTTACCCACCCATACAGTCTATCACAGATGCACTCTTGAAATCATCCACCCAGTGAATCACCCACTCGCACATCTATGCACAGTCGCACACACCCCACCCACACAAACACTCAGGCACCCATACAGATACTCAGACAACCAATCAATAACTCATATAGACACTCATGTAGCTATTCACAAACCCATGCAGCCACTTACACAGCAACAGACAGACGGATACAGACATTCACCCAGTTTAGTCACTAACCCATGCATTCAGTAAGATATGTTTAATCACTCACTTATAGAGTTAGTCACGCACCTACTAAATCATCCATGCAGACACTTATACACCCACTCATTCTTCAATACGCCTTTCCCTATATATATTAAAAATATTTAAACTTTACAGAAACACAGTTACTGGATGATGTCATCAGTGATGTCATTTGAGATGTCATCAGTGATGTCATGAGTGATGTCACTGACCATGTCATGAGTGTTGTAATATGTGACGTCATCAGCAGTGCATTGCGGGGCGCGAGTTATAGTTAGCTGAACTAACTATACCGGGGGAATTTCACGGGTTTTGTACGAGTGCAATGTCCAACTAACTATAACGTGTCTGAAACCTATGGTTTTTTCAGTGAATTTCAAAGGTTTTTTAAATGCTAATTTCTAACTATAATGTGCCTGAAACCTATGGTTTTTTCAGTAAATTTCAAAGGTTTTTTAAATGCTAATTTCTAACTATAACGCCCTAAAACCTATGTTTTTTTCAGTGAATTTCAAAGGTTTTGTAAATGACAATTTTTAAATGTATTAATTGTTATATTTATTTTTTTGATACTGATTTACTACATTTTTTAAAACTATTTATTTTTAGATATTTTATTTTTAAATTACATTGTAATTACATTATACATTACATTACAAAATATACTTTCTCAGAATGAATTACTTTAGTTTAAATACTTTGCAAATAGGCAATAGACTTTTAAGTACAGTAGTTACAGTTGTTGCAATGGGCAACACAATTTCAAACACAATGCAACATTGAGCTCAATGTGAATTTCTAGTTAAATGCAATTAGTTACTTTATGGATTACTTTTCTAACCACAGGACTGGATCCTCGATTCAGTCCTGGGACATCTCCTGTAAACAGTTGAGTAAAAGCGTTTTGGTTACAGTAGTGATTTTTAAGGGATATTATTGTATTTTAAAAGTTGACACTTAGAAACTTTTTCACATAGAATCACCAATGTTATCCTATGGGAGGAAATTCACTTAGCAGGTAAGTAGTGTTATCGTTACTTTTTCTTACTCAGTGGTGGATCCTGGATCCAGCACTGGTGCATCTCCTGTAAACAGTTGAAAGAATGCGTCTAAGTCATACAGGCAATTTTTAAGGAATATTTTTAGTTTGTGAAAATCGACACTTTGAAACTTTTCTGCTGAAAACCAGACAATGGATTCCTATGGAAGGAAATACAAGTTACTGGTAAGTATGGTTAGAATTACTTTTCAGGGTCAGTGCTGGGCTAAAAGATGCAGCACTGGGTTCTCTCCTGATAACAGGTGAGTAAATCGGAATTCGTAGTTCGACTGATTTTAGAGGAATATTATAAAGTTCCAAAACTCAACACTTAGAAGAATTTTCAAGTGAAACCAGTCAATGTTAGCCTATGGAAGGAAATTCAAGTTACTGGTAAGTACGGTTAAAATTACTTTTCAGGATCAGTACTTGGCTCAAAGATACAGCACTGAGGTCTCTCCTGATCACAGGTGAGTAAATCGGAATTCGTAGTTCGGCTGATTTTAGAGGAATATTATAAAGTTCCAAAACTCAACACTTAGAAGAATTTTCAAGTGAAACCAGTCAATGTTAGCCTATGGAAGGAAATTCAAGTTACTGGTAAGTACGGTTAAAATTACTTTTCAGGATCAGTACTTGGCTCAAAGATACAGCACTGAGGTCTCTCCTGATAACAGGTGAGTAAATCGGAATTCGTAGTTCGGCTGATTTTAGAGGAATATTATAAAGTTCCAAAACTCAACACTTAGAAGAATTTTCAAGTGAAACCAGTCAATGTTAGCCTATGGAAGGAAATTCAAGTTACTGGTAAGTACGGTTAAAATTACTTTTCAGGATCAGTACTGGGCTCAAAGATGCAGCACTGAGGTCTCTCCTGATAACAGGTGAGTAAATCGGAATTCGTAGTTAGGCTGATTTTAGAGGAATATTTGCACAATGGTGAAGGAAGGGGTGGGGCCTGAGGTGACATGTCTGCAAACACGCCCTGTGGCGCGTTTTAAGTTGGAGAATGAATTCCTCCTCAATCCCGAGGGTCCCTAGGGGTCAACTAGCCCACCAGATACCTCCAGTATGCGCCAGGAGCTGCGTTGCAGAGAGGTGTTCAGAGGCCACGCCCCTTTTACACCTCTCTGCAACGCAGCTCTGTGGCGCTTTCTGGACGTACCTGGTGGGCTAGTTGGCCCTCAGGGACCCTCAGGATTGAAGGGGATTTAATTCCCCATCTTAAAACGCGCCACGGGGCCTGTTTGCACACATGTCACCTTAGCCCCGCCCCTCCCTTCACCACTGTGCAAACGCGCACCGTGGCGCGTTTTAAGTTGGGGGATTAAGTCCCCTTGAATCCTGAGGGTCCCTGGGGTCCAACTATCCCACCAGGTACCTCCAGTAAGCGCCACAGAGCTGCGTTGCAGAGAGGTGTAAAGGGGCGTGGCCTGGACCACCTCTCTGCAACCCAGCCGTGTGGCGCTTACTGGAGGTACCTGGTGGGCTAGTTGGCCCTCAGGGACCCCCAGTATTGAATGGGAATTATTTCCCCAATTTAAAACGCGCCACAGGGCGCGTTTGCAGAGTGGTTGAGGGAGGGGCGGGGCCTGACGCTCGATCGCGTCTTTTTCTTTCTTTTTGTTTTTTTGAAGGGGGCTATGTGGCCCCTTTTCTTTTACTTTTGGGGCCCTGGGGACCCCATCCCCCAGGGCCTGATGCCTTTTTTCTTTAAAAATAAATAAATACTGTAGGGAAGGGGCCACGTGGCCCCCTCCCGTGGCCGATTCCGGCCCCGGGGACCCCATCCCCCGGGCATGGCCACTTTAAAAAATAAATTTGGAGGAGGGGGCTGCGTGGCCCCCTCCTAAGGCCTCTATTGGCCCCGGGGACCCCATCTCCCGGGCCGGCCTTCATTTAAACTTTTTTATTTTTTTATTTTGGGGAGGGGGCCGCGTGGCCCCCTCCCGGGCCACTACTTGCACCGGGACCCCATCCCCCGGGCTGGCCCTATCCTTTGGGGTCCGTGGGGGGACCCCAACTCCCCCACGGACCATGCCGGCTCCCAGCGTCCTGCGGGAGCCGGCATTGCTTTTCCACATGGGGAGCTGCTAACATGCAGCTCCCCGTGTGGAAAAGCAATGTGCTTTGGATATTGGAAGCGAGAGCAGGTTTCCTGCTCTCGCTTCCAATATCCAAAGCAGTTTGCTATGACAGGACGGGAGCCGCGAGGCTCCCGTCCTGTCATAGCAAACTACAGTGTCCCGGGGGTAGGCACCCCGGGACACTGCAGGAGCTGGCCCTGGGGGTGGCGGTCCCCAGGGCCACCACAGGCTCCAGGAGTGGGGCCACGCGGCCCCCTCCCAACATTGGCAAAGCCCCGGGAGGTGGTGGTCCCCGGGGCTCGGGGTCCGTAACGGACCCCCATATTTAAAGATTTAGTGCCCCGGGAGGTGGCGGTCCCGGAGCGTGTGGGGGCCTCGAGCCCCCACACACATTTTTTTAAAAAGAAGCCCCGGGGGTGGCGGTCCCGGGGCTGCGGGAGGGCCGAGAGCCCTCCCGCACCATTATTTTTAAAGCCCCGGGGGTGGCGGTCCTCGGGCTTGGGGGCCTTAGAGGCCCCCAACTAAATAAACATTAACCCCTGCATGCCCCGGGACTTGGGCCACCCGGGGGCAAAATACCTTCGAAGCACGGGAGACTGCGCTTCGATTTTTCTTTTTTTATCGGCGGGATCCGCGCACCCTAAGCGCATCCCGCCAATTTTTTTTTGTTGATTTAAAAAAAAAAAAAATGCTTTTTCTGCCCAGGGGTCCTTGTGGGACCCCTGAGCAGACCTAGGGGTCAGGGTGTTCCTACCCTGCCCCTTTTGCGCTTTGCGCACTTAGTTTCTGTCCCTCGGTTCTACCGAGGATAAAATGGCTGCCAACACTTCCTGGTTTGGAGTGTTGACAGCCAATTAGCATGCAGCTCGTGATCGGGAGGGTGCGCGGATCCACCGCGGCCATAGATATCGAAACTTTAATTTTGGATTGTCTCAGCAACTACTGAACGGATTTACACCATTTTTAAAAAGGGTGCTTTCTGAACCAAGCACTACCTTTTGCCAAATTTGGTGTAATTCCGTTCAGCAGTTTTTGCTGTAGCCTTGCATAAAGTTTCCTATGGGAAATTGATTTTTTCACTCTTATTTTTTAATTTCTCCGCAACTACTGAACGGATTTACACCATTTAAAAAAAAGGTCGCTTTCTGAACCAAGCGTTACCTTTTGCAAAATTTGGTGTAATTCCGTTCAGCAGTTCGGGCTGTAGCCGTGGCTAAAATTTCCTATGGGAATTAACATGGAGAAAACACGCTTTGGGACCCCCTTTTCTCAGCCCTCGCTTGATGAATCACCTCGAAACTTTCAAGACAGGAGCGGACCGGAGCGCCCCACTAGTTTTGAAAATTTCGCGATGATTCGTCAAACAACGCCAAAGTTATTGGGAATAGAATGTTATGAATTTCCTATGGATAATAGATCCTAACTATAACTATCTACTGGCGACCGCCAGTAGATAATATATATATATATATATATATATGTGTGTGTGTGTGTGTGTGTGTGTGTGTGTGTGTGTGTGTGTGTGTATATATATATATATATATTACCTACTGGCGGTCGCCAGTAGGTAGTTATAGTTAGGACCTATTTTCCATAGGAAAAGCATTTTTGTTTTCCTAATAACTTTGGCGTCGTTTGACGAATCTTTGCGAAATTTTCAAAACTAGTGGGGCGCTCCGGTCAGCTCCTGTCTTGAAAGTTTCGGGGTGATTTGCGAAGTGGGGGCCGAGAAAAAAGGGGGGTCCCAAAACGTGTTTTTCCCATGTTATTTTCCCTAGGAAACTTTAGACACGGCTACAGCCCGAACTGCTGAACGGAATTATACCAAATTTGGCAAAAAGGTAGCCCTTGGTTCAGAAAGAGTCCTTTTTGTTAAATGGTGTAAATCCGTTCAGTAGTTCCTGAGAAATTAAAAAAATAGAGGTCGGAAAATCAATTTCCCATAGGTAACTTTAGACACGGCTACAGCCCGAACTGCTGAACGGAATTACACCAAATTTGGCAAAAAGGTAGTACTTGGTTCAGAAAGCGTCCCTTTTTTTTTTTTTAAATGGTGTAAATCCGTTCAGTAGTTGCTGAGAAATTCAAAAAATAAAAGTTTCGATATCTAGGGACGCGGTGGATTCGCGAACCCTCCCGCCCACGAGCTTCACTGTGATTGGCTGCCAACACTCCAAACCAGGAAGTGTGGCAGCCATCTTGTGACTCGGTAGAACCGAGTCACAAGAAAACAGTAAAAACAAAGGTGAAAAACAAGAAAAGGGGGCAGGGTAGAAACACCCTGACCCCCCAGGCCTGCTCAGGGCCACAAAAAGCATGTTTTTAAAATATAATTTCAGCGGAAATTGCGTTGGGGTCGCGAATCCCGCCGAACTTATAAAAAAAAAACAAAGCGCGGGCTCCCACGCTTCTTTTTCTATAAGTCCCTAATTTGTTATTGCGGGGGCCCGCACCTCCCCAGGGCTATGTTTGTAGTATGCGGGAGGGCACGCGGCCCTCCCGCAGCCCCGGGGGCCGCCACCCCTGGGGCTTGTTCTTTAATTTGTGGGGGGGCCTCCAAGGCCCCCCCAAGCCCCGGGTACTGCCAACCCCACCCCCCGGGGCTTTTCTAAAATATTCGCGGGGGCACACGGCCCCCCCGGGGACTGCCACCCCCCGGGGCTTGTTTTATTTTTAAAAATTAAACCTGTGGGGGGGACATGAGCCCCCCCACACGCCCCGGGGACCGCCACCTCCCTGGGGCACTAAAATGCAAATGTGGGGGTCCGTTGCGGAGCCCCGGGGACCACCACCTCCCCGGGGCTATGTAAATAAAGGGAGGGGGACGCGCGTCCCCCTCCTGGAGCCCTTGATGGCCCTGGGGACCGCCACCCCCAGGGCCGGCTCCTGCAGTGTCCCGGGGTGCCCACCCTCGGGACACTGGTGTTTGCTATGACAGGGCAGGAGCATGGCTCTCGCCCTGTCATATCAAACTCTGCTTTGGATTTTGGAAGCGAGAGCAGGTTTCCTGCTCTCGCTTCCAATATCCAAAGCAGATTGGTTTTCCACACAGGGAGCTGCATGTCAGCAGCTCCCTGCGTGGAAAAGCAATGCCGGCTCCAGCAGGAGATGGGGAGCCGGCGGGACCGTGGGGGATTGGGGGCTCACCCCACGGTCCCTAAACATTTGGGCATGCCCCGGGGGATGGGGTGATGTCACTGACCATGTCATGAATGATGTAATATGTGACGTCATCAGCAGTGCATTGCTGGGGCGCGAGTTATAGTTAGGTGAACTAACTATAACGCCGGAATTTCTAGGGTTTTGTACGAGTGAAATGTCCAACTAACTATAACGTTCCTGAAACCTATGGTTTTTTCAGTGAAAAAAAAAAATATATATATATATATGTGTGTGTATGTATATGTATGTGTGTGTATATATATATATATATATATGTATATATATAGACACTCATTCATGATGTTCATTGACTGAACTATGGTTATGTAATGCACTGACTAAACTATAGTACTGTAATGCGCTGACTGAACTATAGTTATGTAATGCACCTTTTAAAGTGTGAACAGACTCCCTTATGATAGTGTCCTGTTTAGGATCTCTGACTTTGCATCTTGGGGTGGCGTTGAATTTTGTTGATTTTAGGTCTGCTAAGTGGGAAGATGCAGAAGATTTGTTTGTGAAGGCACATTGGTTGTGAAATAAATAAGGAAACCAGTCAAAATAAAATTCAACGTCCCTGGTATCCTAATATATTGACTGCACAGATACAAATCTTTGACATCTGTGTGGTACCTCTTCAGTGCACTCTAACTATGCCCACAGAGGCAATAGTACACACCTATGTACATAACTAGTTTGGTTGCACTCAGTATCTGAAAGTATTGTGCCTACTATTATGTGTAGGTAGCATGTCCTGTGTATTTGAAGGTTGCACTGCGGTGAGATGGACTAGATCTACCATGGAAAGGTCCGGTCCCAGAGAAAAACAGAGTGGAGGATAATGCTCTGAAGGAGTCTGATGGCGGCTGAGGAAGCATTGGCTTAGGGATGCTAATTATGGCACTAATTATTCTGTCAGAGGAAGTCGTGTTCTGTCATCACAGGTCCATTATGCTATTAGCTGCGCTTTCTAATGGAAAGCAGCTCACAGGCACTCTAGTTGAGGCTCATCAGCCTTGACTTACAATATAGTTGGATACTGTGGGTGGACAAGGCACAACTGCATTTCAGCGCCTTTGAAGTTAAGTGCGCTCTGCATTAAGAGCAATGACCACACTAACAGGCTCCGTTTTTAGTTCGAGCGCAGCGCGCATGCGCTGCTCTATGGGAGGCTTCTTGTAAGCACTCCAAACTTCCCCAAAAGTTCTTCGTGTGGGTCTGGTAACGCCCACACATTCTATTGGCCTTTGCGTGTGGCTTTCAATAATAAAAGCACGCAAATGGCCAAAGGCGGGTGCATGTCCCACCTCTTTGTGTAAAGGTCACTCCCACGGCGTTTTGGTGTCGGGAGCAAGCAGCGGCGCGCTTTGTGGCAGCTGCATTCCTCCCTTGTTGTTGTGGATCATGTTACTAATGAAACACAGGGCGGTCGCTTTCACTTTGCGGCCGCGCTTGTTTTCTCTTCCCATGATTTTTGTCCTTGTGTATATATATATATATATTGCAAACGCACGCATTATTTTAACCCCTTATTATTTTTTTGCAACGGTTTATATGCATTTGAGGCGCCCTTTTGTCTTTTTTTATTCTTAAGTATGATAATATTATTAATTATTATTATTCCTAGCAACTTTGCCATTGACATTATTGCCCTTCATTACACTATTTGTTAGTCTTTAAATCATCAGCAGGAAAAGTAATATTAATACTAGTTCTACTAGAACTAATAATAATGACCGCCTTAATAGTTATTGTAGTAATAATAACAACCTTCCTTTAGTTGTCCCTCCTTGCCAAAATTGGTTCTGACTGACTGACTCTCTCACTATCTCTCTCTGACTGACTGACTCTCTCACTCTCTCTCTCTGACTGACTCTCTCACTGACTGACTGACACACTGGCTGACTGACTCTCTCAGTGACTGACTGACTCTCTAACTCTCTCTCTCTCACTGACTGACTGTCTGACTCTCTCTCACTGACTGACTCTCTGACTCTCTCTCTCACTGACTGACTCTCTTACTGACTGACTCTCACTCTCTCTCACTGACTGACTCTCTCACTCTGTCCCACTGACTGACTAACTGACTGACTCTCTCACTGACTGACTGACTCACTCACTCAATCTCTCTCTCACTGACTGACTTACTCTCTCACTGACGGACTCTCTCACTGACTCTCTGACTCACTCTCTCAATCTCTCTCTCACTGACTGATTCTCTCAATCTCTCTCTCACTGACTGATTCTCTCAATCTCTCTCACTGACTGATTCTCTCAATCTCTCTCTCACTGACTGACTCTCTGACTGACGGACTGACTCACTCTCTCTCTCTCACTGACTGACTGACTCTCTCACTGACTGACTCTCTCTGACTGACTGACTCTCTCACTCTCTCTCTCACTGACTGACTCTCTCACTCTCTCTCTCACTGACTGACTCTCTCAATCTCTCTCTCACTGACTGACTCTCACTCTCTCACTGACTGACTCACTGACTGACTGACTCTCTCAATCTCTCTCTCGCTGACTGACTCTCACTCTCTCACTGACTCTGACTCTCTCTCACTGACTCTCTCTCTCACTGACTGAGAGAACTCTCACTCTCTCTCACTGACTGACTCACTGACTCTCACTGACTCTCTCTCTCTCTCTCTCTCACTGACTGACTCTCTCAATCTCTCTCACTGACTGACTCTCTCTCTCACTCTCTCTCTCTGACTGACTCTCTCACTGACTGACTGACTCTCTCACTGACTGACTGACTCTCTCACTGACTGACTCTCTCACTGACTGACTCTCTCACTGACTGACTCTCACTCTCTCTCTCTCACTGACTGACTGACTCTCACTCTCTCTCTCTCTCACTGACTGACTGACTCTCACTCTCTCTCTCTCTCACTGACTGACTGACTCTCTCACTCTCTCTCTCACTGACTGACTCTCACTGACTGACTCTCACTCTCTCTCTCACTGACTGACTCTCTCACTGACTGACTCTCACTCTCTCTCTCTCTCACTGACTGACTGACTCTCTCACTCTCTCTCTCACTGACTGACTCTCACTCTCTCTCTCACTGACTGACTCTCACTCTCTCTCTCACTGACTGACTCTCAATCTCTCTCTCTCTCTCTCACTGACTGACTCTCACTCTCTCACTGACTGACTCTCTGGCTGACTGACTCTCTCTGACTGACTTACTCTCTCACTAACTGACTCTCACTGACTGACTTTCACTAACTGACTCTCTCTACTCTCTCACTGACTGACTCTCTGACTGACTCTCTCACTGACTGACTCTCTCACTGACTGACTGACTCACTGATTCACTGACTGACTCTATCTCTCACTGACTCACTGACTGACTCTCTGACTGACTCTCTCACTCTCTCTCTCTCACTGACTGACTGACTCTCACTCTCTCTCTCACTGACTGACTCTCACTCTCTCTCTCACTGACTGACTCTCAATCTCTCACTGACTGACTCTCAATCTCTCACTGACTGACTCACTCACTCTCTCACTGACTGACTGACTCTCTCAATCTCTCTCTCTCGCTGACTGACTCTCACTCTCTCACTGACTCTGACTCTCTCTCACTGACTCTCTCTCTCCACTGACTGAGAGAACTCTCACTCTCTCTCACTGACTGACTCACTGACTCTCTCTCTCTCTCTCTCTCTCACTGACTGACTCTCTCAATCTCTCACTGACTGACTCTCTCACTCTCTCTCTCTCTCTGACTGACTCTCTCTGACTGACTCTCTCTGACTGACTCTCTCACTGACTGACTCTCTGACTGACTCTCACTCTCTTTCTCTCACTGACTGACTCTCTCTCTCACTCTCTCTCTCTGACTGACTCTCTCACTGACTGACTGACTCTCTCACTGACTGACTCTCTCACTGACTGACTCTCACTCTCTCTCTCTCACTGACTGACTGACTCTCTCACTCTCTCTCACTGACTCTCACTGACTCTCACTGACTGACTCTCTCACTCTCTCTCTCACTGACTGACTCTCACTGACTGACTCTCACTCTCTCTCTCTCTCACTGACTGACTCTCACTCTCTCTCTCACTGACTGACTCTCAATCTCTCTCTCTCTCTCTCTCTCTCTCACTGACTGACTCTCACTCTCTCACTGACTGACTCTCTGGCTGACTGACTCTCTCTGACTGACTTACTCTCTCACTAACTGACTCTCACTGACTGACTTTCACTAACTGACTCTCTCACTCTCTCACTGACTGACTCTCTGACTGACTCTCTCACTCTCTCACTGACTCTCTCACTGACTGACTCTCTCACTGACTGACTCTCTCACTGACTGACTCACTGATTCACTGACTGACTCTCTCTCACTGACTCACTGACTGACTCTCTGACTGACTCTCTCACTCTCTCTCTCTCACTGACTGACTAACTCTCACTCTCTCTCTCACTGACTCTCTCACTGACTGACTCTCTCACTGACTGACTCTCTCACTGACTGACTCTCTGACTGACTGACTCTCTCTCTCACTGACTCTCTCACTCTCTCACTGACTGACTCTCTCTCTCTCTCTCACTGACTGACTCTCTCTCACTCTCTCACTGACTCTCATTGACTGACTCTCTCACTCTCTCACTGACTGACTCTCTCTCTCTCTCTCACTGACTGACTAACTGACTGACTCTCACTCTCTCTCACTGACTGACTCTCAATCTCTCTCTCACTGACTGACTGACTGACTCTCTCACTCTCTCTCTCTCACTGACTGACTGACTCTCTCAATCTCTCTCTCGCTGACTGACTCTCACTCTCTCACTGACTCGCTCTCTCTCCACTGACTGAGAAAACTCTCACTCTCTCTCACTGACTGACTCACTGACTCTCACTGACTGACTCTCTCAATCTCTCTCACTGACTGACTCTCTCAATCTCTCTCACTGACTGACTCTCTCACTCTCTCTCTGACTCTCTCTGACTGACTCTCTCTGACTGACTCTCTCACTGACTGACTCTCTGACTGACTGACTCTCACTCTTTCTCTCACTGACTGACTCTCTCACTCTCTCTCTCTCACTGACTGACTCTCACTGACTCACTCTCTCTCTCACTGACTGACTCTCTCAATCTCACTCTCTCACTGACTGACTCTTTCACTCTCTCTCTCACTGACTGACTCTCTCACTCTCTCTCTCACTGACTGACTCACTCTCTCACTGACTGACTCTCTCACTGACTGACTCTCTCTCTCTCTCACTGACTGACTCTCAATCTCTCACTGACTGACTCTAAATCTCTCACTGACTGACTCTCTCACTCTCTCTCTCTCTGACTGACTCTCTCTGACTGACTCTCTGACTGACTGACTCTCTGACTGACTCTCACTCTCTTTCTCTCACTGACTGACTGACTCTCACTCTCTCTCTCTCACTGACTGACTCTCACTGACTGACTCACTCTCTCTCTCAATCTCACTCTCTCACTGACTGACTCTCACTGACTGACTCACTCTCTCTCTCAATCTCACTCTCTCACTGACTGACTCTCTCACTCTCTCTCACTGACTGACTCTCTCACTCTCTCTCACTGACTGACTCTCTCACTCTCACTGACTGACTCTCTCACTGACTGACACTCTCTCTCTCTCACTGACTGACTGACTCTCTCTCTCAATCTCTCACTGACTGACTCTCAATCTCTCACTAACTGACTCTCTCACTCTCTCACTGACTGACTCTCTCTCTGACTCTCACTCTCTCACTGACTGACTCTCTCACTCTCTCTCTCACTGACTGACTCTCTCACTGGCTGACACTCTCTCTCTCACTGACTGACTGACTCTCTCTCTCAATCTCTCACTGACTGACTCTCAATCTCTCACTAACTGACTCTCTCACTCTCTCACTGACTGACTCTGACTGACTGACTGACTCACTGACTGACTCTGACTGACTGACTCTCTCACTCTCTCACTGACTCTCTGACTGACTCTCTCACTCTCTCTCTCTCACTGACTGACTGACTGACTCTCACTCTCTCTCTCACTGACTCTCTGACTGACTCTCTCTCTCTCACTGACTCTCTCTCATTGACTGACTCTCTCACTCTCTCTCACTGACTCTCTCTCATTGACTGACTGACTCTCTCAATCTCTCTCTCACTGACTGACTGACTCTCTCACTCTCTCTCACTGACTGACTGACTCTCTCAATCTCTCTCTCGCTGACTGACTCTCTCACTCTCTCACTGACTGACTCTCACTGACTGACTCTCACTCTCTCTCTCACTGACTGACTCTCTCACTGACTGACTCTCACTCTCTCTCTCTCTCACTGACTGACTGACTCTCACTCTCTCTCTCTCTCACTGACTGACTCTCTCACTCTCTCTCTCTCACTGACTGACTCTCACTCTCTCTCTCACTGACTGACTCTCACTCTCTCTCTCACTGACTGACTCTCAATCTCTCTCTCTCTCTCTCACTGACTGACTCTCTGGCTGACTGACTCTCTCTGACTGACTTACTCTCTCACTAACTGACTCTCACTGACTGACTTTCACTAACTGACTCTCTCACTCTCTCACTGACTGACTCTCTGACTGACTCTCTCACTGACTGACTCTCTCACTGACTGACTGACTCACTGATTCACTGACTGACTCTATCTCTCACTGACTCACTGACTGACTCTCTGACTGACTCTCTCACTCTCTCTCTCTCACTGACTGACTGACTCTCACTCTCTCTCTCACTGACTGACTCTCACTCTCTCTCTCACTGACTGACTCTCAATCTCTCACTGACTGACTCTCAATCTCTCTCTCGCTGACTGACTCTCACTCTCTCACTGACTCTGACTCTCTCTCACTGACTCTCTCTCTCCACTGACTGAGAGAACTCTCACTCTCTCTCACTGACTGACTCACTGACTCTCTCTCTCTCTCTCTCTCTCTCTCTCTCTCACTGACTGACTCTCTCAATCTCTCTCACTGACTGACTCTCTCTCTCACTCTCTCTCTCTGACTGACTCTCTCACTGACTGACTGACTCTCTCACTGACTGACTCTCACTCTCTCTCTCTCACTGACTGACTCTCTCACTCTCTCTCTCTCACTGACTGACTCTCTCACTCTCTCTCTCACTGACTGACTCTCACTGACTGACTCTCACTCTCTCTCTCACTGACTGACTCTCACTCTCTCTCTCACTGACTGACTCTCAATCTCTCTCTCTCTCTCTCTCACTGACTGACTCTCACTCTCTCACTGACTGACTCTCTGGCTGACTGACTCTCTCTGACTGACTTACTCTCTCACTAACTGACTCTCACTGACTGACTTTCACTAACTGACTCTCTCACTCTCTCACTGACTGACTCTCTGACTGACTCTCTCACTCTCTCACTGACTCTCTCACTGACTGACTCACTGATTCACTGACTGACTCTCTCTCACTGACTCACTGACTGACTCTCTGACTGACTCTCTCACTCTCTCTCTCTCACTGACTGACTAACTCTCACTCTCTCTCTCACTGACTCTCTCACTGACTGACTCTCTCACTGACTGACTCTCTCACTGACTGACTCTCTGACTGACTCTCTCTCTCACTGACTCTCTCACTCTCTCACTGACTGACTCTCTCTCTCTCTCACTGACTGACTCTCTCTCACTCTCTCACTGACTCTCATTGACTGACTCTCTCACTCTCTCACTGACTGACTCTCTCTCTCTCTCACTGACTGACTGACTAACTGACTCTCTCACTCTCTCTCACTGACTGACTCTCAATCTCTCTCTCACACTGACTGACTGACTCTCTCACTCTCTCTCTCTCACTGACTGACTGACTCTCTCAATCTCTCTCTCGCTGACTGACTCTCACTCTCTCACTGACTCGCTCTCTCTCCACTGACTGAGAAAACTCTCACTCTCTCTCACTGACTGACTCACTGACTCTCACTGACTGACTCTCTCACTCTCTCTCTGACTCTCTCTGACTGACTCTCTCTGACTGACTCTCTCTGACTGACTCTCTCTGACTGACTCTCTCACTGACTGACTCTCTGACTGACTGACTCTCACTCTTTCTCTCACTGACTGACTCTCTCACTCTCTCTCTCTCACTGACTGACTCTCACTGACTGACTCACTCTCTCTCTCACTGACTGACTCTCTCAATCTCACTCTCTCACTGACTGACTCTCTCACTCTCTCTCTCACTGACTGACTCTCTCACTCTCTCTCTCACTGACTGACTCTCTCACTCTCTCACTGACTGACTCTCTCACTGACTGACTCTCTCTCTCTCTCACTGACTGACTCTCAATCTCTCACTGACTGACTCTAAATCTCTCACTGACTGACTCTCTCACTCTCTCTCTCTCTGACTGACTCTCTCTGACTGACTCTCTCACTGACTGACTCTGACTGACTCTCACTCTCTTTCTCTCACTGACTGACTGACTCTCTCACTCTCTCTCTCACTGACTGACTCTCACTGACTGACTCACTCTCTCTCTCAATCTCACTCTCTCACTGACTGACTCTCACTGACTGACTCACTCTCTCTCTCAATCTCACTCTCACTGACTGACTCTCTCAATCTCAATCTCTCACTGACTGACTCTCTCACTCTCTCACTGACTGACTCTCTCACTCTCTCTCTCACTGACTCTCTCACTCTCTCTCACTGACTGACTCTCTCACTGACTGACACTCTCTCTCTCACTGACTGACTGACTCTCTCTCTCAATCTCTCACTGACTGACTCTCAATCTCTCACTAACTGACTCTCTCACTGACTGACTCTCACTGACTGACTGACTCACTGACTGACTCTGACTGACTGACTCTCACTCTCTCACTGACTCTCTGACTGACTCTCTCACTCTCTCTCTCTCTCACTGACTGACTGACTGACTCTCACTCTCTCTCTCACTGACTCTCTGACTGACTGACTGACTCTCTCTCACTCTCTCTCACTGACTCTCTCTCATTGACTGACTCTCTCACTCTCTCTCACTGACTCTCTCATTGACTGACTCTCTCACTGACTGACTGACTCTCTCAATCTCTCTCTCACTGACTGACTGACTCTCTCACTCTCTCTCACTGACTGACTGACTCTCTCAATCTCTCTCTCGCTGACTGACTTTCTCACTCTCTCACTGACTCTCTCTCTCCACTGACTGAGAGAACTCTCACTCTCTCTCACTGACTGACTCACTGACACTGACTGACTGACTCTCACTCTCACTCTCTCTCTCACTGACTGACTCTCAATCTCTCTCACTGACTGACTCACTGACTCTCTGACTGACTGACTCTCTCACTGACTGACTCTCACTCTCTCACTGACTGACTCTCTCACTGACTGACTGAATGACTCTCTCACTGTCTGACTCTCTCTCTCACTGACTGACTCTCTGACTCTCTCTCTCTCACTGACTGACTAAACGACTGACTGACTCTCTCACTCACTCTCTCTCACTGACTGACTGACTCTCTCTCTCACGGACTGACTCTCACTCTCTCACTGACTGACTCTCACTGATTCTGACTGACTGACTCTCACTCTCTCTCTCACTGACACCGACTGACTCTCTCACTGACTGACTCTCTCACTGACTGACTCTCTCACCGACTGACTCTCTCACCGACTGACTCTCTCACCGACTGACTCTCTCACCGACTGACTCTCTCACCGACTGACTCTCTCACCGACTGACTCTCTCACCGACTGACTCTCTCACCGACTGACTCTCTCACCGACTGACTCTCTCACCGACTGACTCTCTCACTGACTGACTCTCTCACTCTCTCTCTCTCTCTCACTGACTGACTGACTCTCACTCTCTCACTGACTGACTCTCTTACTGACTCTCACTGACTCTCTCACTGACACTGACTGACTGACTAACTGACTGACTCTCTCACTCTCTCTCTCTCACTGACACTGACTGACTCTCTCACCGACTGACTCTCTCACCGACTGACTCTCTCACCGACTGACTCTCTCACCGACTGACTCTCTCACCGACTGACTCTCTCACCGACTGACTCTCTCACCTACTGACTCTCTCACCGACTGACTCTCTCACCGACTGACTCTCTCTCACCGACTGACTCTCTCTCACCGACTGACTCTCTCTCACCGACTGACTCTCTCTCACCGACTGACTCTCTCTCACCGACTGACTCTCTCTCACCGACTGACTCTCTCTCACCGACTGACTCTCTCACCGACTGACTCTCTCTCACTGACTGACTCTCTCTCACCGACTGACTCTCTCTCACCGACTGACTCTCTCTCACCGACTGACTCTCTCTCACCGACTGACTCTCTCTCACCGACTGACTCTCTCTCACCGACTGACTCTCTCTCACCGACTGACTCTCTCACTCTCTCACTGACTGACTCTCTCACTCTCTCACTGACTGACTCTCTCACTGACTGACTCTCTCACTGACTGACTCTCTCACTGACTGACTCTCTCACTGACTGACTCTCTCACTGACTGACTCTCTCACTGACTGACTCTCTCACTGACTGACTCTCTCACTCTCTCTCACTGACTGACTCTCACTCTCTCACTGACTGACTCTCACTGACTCTCTGACTGACTCTCACTCTCTCTCTCACTGACACTGACTGACTCTCTCACTGACCGACTGACTCTCTCTCTCACTGACTGACTGACTAACTGACTGACTCTCTCACTCTCTGTGAGAAGTTGGCCTGGTATATGCTGTTCACTAATTAAAGTGGACACCTTGCACCAGGGCAAATCGACTCTTATGGTAGATAGGTTTAAGACAACCTTTTAAAGAAAGCTATCCTAGTGGTAGCTGTGGAGAGCAGCCTTCAGGCTAAGTCTCGGAGGAATGTAAAGCAGCTTGTTTTACCATATAATCTCTTGAATCACCAAATGAAAAGACACCACACAGGTATATATATCAAATATATATGTATTTATTTCTAAATAACTCTCTACTAATCTCTTTATGAGATTAGAAGACAAACATATGCACAAATCAACGTTTCACAATAAGTTAAGCACAAAATATGGCTGGGGCCCTAGGGGCGTACCAGACCATATACTAAGTAAGAGACTTAGAAACAACGACTTGCAGGGAGACAAGGCCTAGGGCCTTCAGAAGTGCTGGGGCCTCACGAAACCACCCAAGGCAGGTAAGTAAAGGACCCACGGGGGACGCGTGCAGTGTGGATACACAGGCGCGAATCGCCGTTAACTTCAATGGGGCAAGTCGCGGTTGGAAATAAAGAGTTTTAGGATACTTCGGGAGAACCTACAAGCAAGTCACTTACAGGGTAAGTAGTTCTAGGGCCCACACCCACAGGAGCACCGTAGTGCTGGAGTTACCTCACCCAGGGAAGCCGGGTGCACAGGTGTCCTTTGGTGTCGGGTCGCGGCGTCGTTTTCAATGGCGAACAAAGAAGACTTGCTGCTTGCGGGAGCTGAAGAAGTGTCCGGTGGAATCCAAGCCTGGATTCTGAAGAAGGATGACCTGAAAGCAGAGGGGACAGTGTTCAAAGTCACTTGGCAGTGACCCGGGGCAAGGAAGATGGATGCCCACCGTCGTCGGTCGCTTCAGGTCGGTTGCGGGTGCCTTGACTCTTCAGCCACGTGGTCCAGGAGGCGTCGACGACGACCAGGAGCTGGATTCGGTGTGTCCCTCGACGTCTGCAGCTGACTGCGGTGTCGGCAACTCGATCGGAGCCAACAAGCCTTGGCAGCCGCAAGTCTCGGGGAGATGAAGAAAAGTCGATGGCGCAGACCAGCAAGGTCTGTGGAACTCACCCAGCGAGGGTAAGTCAGGGCAGGCCTGGAGCAACCAGGGAAGCCCTTTGGTTTCTTTAAGAAGTCTTCTGGGGACCCACAAGCCAGCGGGCAAGGGATCGCGAAGACACCTCGGGCGGAATCACTCAACAGGGGCCCACGGTCACTCGGGACGGTGTAGGCCTCTGATCTTCGGAGGGATTCCTGTTGGAGGTCGGGACCACACGTGGTCCAAAGCACAAGTTCGTAGAACGTTGTGAAGGGGTTGCACTCGACAATAGTGCACGGTACCCAGGGGTCGCGGTTCCTCGTTACTCGTGGGGTCCACTTGCCTCAGCTTCGCTGGGGACTCACGATGGCCTGGGAGAGGTCAGGAAATCCACTTCTTGGGCTGCAGGGACTTCGGACTCCGGCGGGAGCGGCGTAGTTTGCGACCGTCGTTGTCGTTTTTGGTGCCTGCCAAGCAGGGGAGTCACTCCTTGACTCCAAGGGAGATTCTTCTGTCTTCCAAAGGTAGTGGAACGTCGAAGGGCCAGGATTCTTCTGTAGAGCGTCGTCCAGGGGTTATCTGCTTTGCAATGGCAAGGTTCCCCCTCTTATACTAAAAAGAGGGGATGGACTAGCTCTATGACCCCACCTATGGGAGGGTCAAGGGAGGGGTGGCTACACCCACTTCCCTTTGTCCAGTTTCGCGCCAGAGCAGGGGCAGGTAGCCCCTGAGCTGGTTTGAACTGGCATATGCACAGAGGAGCCTTCTGCTCCCCAGTGCAGGACTTCAAAGCACTCTAAGAGTGCACCCACCCAGCCCCAATACACTAAACCCTGTCTGGAAGGTGGTTACACCTCCCTGTGACAGGATGCCTATTGTTGGGCTTCCTCCACTGCGAGTTTCGGTCATCAGCAGGAGGGCAGCCCAGTGTCTGTGACTGGTGGCATCCATTTTGTGATGCCAGGGCTCTTTAGGATTCTACCGCGTTTCCACAGCAGGTACATGTCTTATCCCTCTAGAAGGGTGGAATGCTACCCCCGCCGCCAAGATTGGCGGGGGGTAGTATTCCAAGATGTTTGACACCAAACACGACATGTTTTGATGCAGCCATTCCAAAGTTAGCATTTACCGCGAGGATATAATGCACTTAATAGTATATGGTTTAACCGCATCCACAAACAGCACCAGAGAATAGACTCTGAGAGCTGCAGAGGGGCCCTGCTCAGGCAGAGGCACCCCCTCACATAGAAGCCAAGCACCCTGCCCTCAGGATTGATAGGGCCTGCCTTAGGGGTGACTGATAGGTTTATATGTGTGTGCAGGAGAGATATAGGAAACCTATATCTCAGTGAGGGGTGCTAGCACCACCTCACCCAGGCTGCAGTAGCAGGCCTGTGGTGTCAGATTTAGACTGCTTCCCAGGGGTGGCATAACACATGCTGCAGCCCCTGGTAGGCCTGTGAAGTACCTATGCCCTTGGCACCTAAGGTACCATATACTAGGGACTCATAAGGCACCACAGTATCCAATCACTAGTGCACCTAGAGTGCACTCCATGTCGTTTAGAGAGAACAGAGAGGCTGGGGCCCTGATTGGCAGGGACCCAGCCAGACTATAGCCAGAAACCAGTGCTAACATCAGAAAAAAGTGGGGGCAACATAAGAGGCAGATCCTACTCTCCTACACAACCCCCCCAAACGTAGGGACACTAAACTAACCTTGACCAGTTGAGTCTTCGTGTTCAAAGTGGAAATACCTTGAGAGTCCATCTGCATTGGCATGTTGGGTCCCAGGCCTATGTTCCACTGTATAGTCCATCCCCTGTAGGGAAATGGACCACCTCAAAAGTTTTGGGTTTTCACCTTTCATCTGCTTTAGCCATAGGAGGGGCTTGTGGTCAGTCTGAACTATGAAGTGAGTACCAAACAAGTATGGCCTCAGCTTCTTCAGGGCCCAAACCACAGCAAAGGCCTCCTCTCTATAGCTGACCAACGTTTCTCTCTAGGGGTCAGCCTTCTGCTAATAAAAGCTACTGGCTGGTCTTGACCTTCATCATTCAGTTGAGACAGTACAGCTCCCACACCCAGCTCAGAAGCATCTGTTTGGACAATGAACTTTTTGGTGTAGTCTGGACTCTGTAAGATGGGGGCAGTGCACATGGCCTGCTTTAGGTCTTCAAATGCCTTTTGACAGCTAGCTGTCCACTGAACCTTTTTTGGCATTTTCTTAGAGGTAAGATCATTCAAGGGGGTCACTATAGATCCATATCCCTTGACAAACCTCCTATAGTACCCAGTCAGGCCTAAGAAGGCTCTCACCTGTGTCTGGGTGGTTGGAGCAACCCATTCCAGTATGGTTTGGATTTTGCTCTGCAAAGGCTGAACCTGGCCTCCACCTACAAGGTGGCCCAGGTACACAACCTGACTCTGCCCTATCTGGCACTTGGTGGCCTTGATAGTGAGGCCTGCTTTCTGCAGGGCCTCCAAAACATTTCTGAGGTGGACCAGGTGATCCTGCCAGGAGGAACTAAAGACAGCAATATCATCTAGATAAGCTGAGCAATAAGTTTCCATCCCTGCCAGAACTTTATTCACCAACCTCTGAAAAGTGGCAGGTGCATTTTTCAATCCAAAGGGCATCACCACAAAGTGGTAGTACCCACCAGGGGTCGAAAATGCTGTTTTGGCTTTTGCATCATCAGCTAATCTGATTTGCCAGTAGCCAGCTGTTAGGTCAAATGTGCTTAGATACTTGGCTGAGGCCAAAGTATCAATCAGCTCATCTGCCCTTGGTATGGGATAGGCATCAGTCCTAGTGACTGCATTGAGGCCTCTGTAGTCTACACAAAACCTCATTTCTTTCTTACCACCCTGGGTATGAGGCTTGGGTACCAGGACTACTGGGCTAGCCCAAGGGCTATCTGAAGGCTCAATCACGCCTAACTCCAACATTTTCTGGACTTCAGTCCTGATACAGTCCCTGACATGGTCAGGTTGCCTGTAGATTTTATTCTTGACAGGCAGACTGTCCCCAGTGTCCACCTCATGGGTGCACCAGGTAGTCTGACTAGGGGTCAGGCTAAACATATGTCTAAACTGTTGCAGAACTTGTCTGCACTCAGTTTGCTGATGGTCAGTGAGGCTGCTTGCCAAAGCAACACCATCTACTGACCCATCATCAGGGTTCTGAGAGAGCAGGTCAGGGAGAGGGTCACTCTCCTCCTCCTGGTCCTCATCAGTTGCCATGAGCAAGCCCATGTCAGCCCTGTCAACATATGGCTTTAATCTGTTGACATGAAGCACCCTTAGGGGGCTCCTGGGAGTTCCAAGATTCACCAGATAGGTGACTTCTCCCTTCTGTTCAACTATTGTATGGGGGCCACTCCATTTGTCCTGGAGGGCTGCTGGGGCCACAGGCTCCAACACCCACACTTTCTGTCCTGGCTGGTATACAGTCAGCACAGCCTTTGGTCATGCCAAGCTTTTTGCAATTCTTGGCTGGCCTCCAGGTTTTTGGTTGCCTTTTTCATGTACTCTGCCATCCGGGAGCGGAGACCAAGTACATAGTCCATCACATCTTGTTTGGGGGCTTGAGAGGTAACTCCCAGCCCTCTTTTACCAAACATAGTGGACCTCTCACAGGATGCCCAAACAGAAGCTCAAATGGGCTGTAGCCAACCCCCTTCTGTGGAACCTCTCTGTATGCAAACAAAAGGCAAGGAAGAAGAAGGTCCCATTTCCGCCTAAGCTTCTCTGGGAGTCCCTTAATCATTCCTTTCAAGGTCTTGTTGAAGCGTTCAACTAAACCATTGCATTGTGGGTGATAGGGGGTGGTGAACTTATAAGTTACACCACACTCCTTCCACATTGCTTTCAGATATCCTGACATGAAGTTGGTACCTCTGTCAGAAATGACCTCCTTTGGAAAACCCACTCTGGAGAAAACTCCAATGAGGGCTCTTGCCACCACAGGTGCTGTGGTGGTCCTCAGGGGAATTGCCTCTGGGTACCTGGTGGCATGATCCACTACCACCAGGATAAATCTGTGCCCAGATGCAGTCTGAGGGTCAAGGGGACCAACAATGTCAATCCCTACCCTTTCAAAGGGTACCCCCACCACAGGTAGTGGTATCAGGGGGCCTTTGTTGTGCCACCTGCCTTACCACTGGCTTGGCAAGTGACACAGGAGCGACAAAACTCCTTTGTGTCCTCTGACATATGTGGCCAATGAAAATGTGGAACAAGCCTGTCCCAGGTCTTGTTTTGGCCCAAGTGTCCTGCCAAAGGGATATCATGTGCTAAGGTCAAGAGGAACCCCCTAAACTTCTGAGGTATTACCAACCTCCTGGTGGCTCCAGGGGCTGGGTCTCTACCCTCAGAATATAGGAGTCCCTCATCCCAATAAACTTTATGGGACCCACTAGCACTCCCAGCAGCCTCAGCAGCAGCCTGCTGTCTGAGGGGTTCAAGAGAGGGGCAGCACTGTTGCTCCTTGCTCAGATCTTCCCTGGAAGGGCCCCCTGCCCCCAAGAACTCAACCTGGTCAGGTTCAAGTCCCTCTGGGGCAGTTCCTTCTTCAGGTTCTGCTTCACCTCCCTCTGGAAGTGAATCCTTGATCTGAGACAGAGGGGAAGGCACTGCCTTAACCCTACTGCTCCTCCTCTTGGGAAGCATCTGGTCCATTGTTCCAGGATCCAGAGCTGGTTCAGTGTCATGCATTCTTGCTTGTGACCTGGTCACAGCAAATACCTCTGCAGGGATGCCCAACATCTCAGCATGAGTCCATAACTCTACTTCAGACCAGGCTGAAGTCTCTAGATCATTGCCCAATAGACATTCTACAGGGAGGTCTGCACTGACTACAACCTTCTTGAGGCCAGTTACCCCTCCCCAGGAGAAATTCACAACTGCCAGACTATGGTTGGTCTGGACATTGCTTGCATTGGTCACCTGGTACATTTCACCCAGGATGATCTGTCCAGGGTCCACTAGGTCCTCTGCCACCATGGTGACACTAGCACCTGTGTCCCTAAATGCCAAAGCCTGTTTGCCATTTATCAAAGGCTGCTGTTTGTACTTGCCCAGATTACTGGGGCTTACTAGGAAGGACATATCAATGTTTCCCTCACAAATCAGCATTGCCTGAGTGGTCACTCTGACTAGGTCAGAATCCACTTCAGAACCCAGGGTCAACCCTACTACACCCTTATTCTGAGTACCACCTCCACCAGTAGCTGAGCTAGGGGGCACAGTTGCCTTAGGGGCAGGAGTGGTGGTGGTTTGGTCTTTGGACTTGGTACAATCAGAAGTCCAGTGCCCTTTCTGTTTACAGAATTTGCACCAGGGCTTCTTTTGGCCTTTTCCCTTGTTGGACTGTGACTCCCCACCAGATGCAGATTTTTGGGGCCCTTGTGAAGACTTCTGGTCTTTTGACTTATCCCCACCTTTCTCAGAGCCTTTAGGATCTTGCTTCTTAGTGTCACCCCCTTGGTTCTGGGTTTTCTGCCTCACCCTGGTTCTGACCCATTTGTCTGCCTTCTTTCCCAATTCTTGGGGAGAGGTCAGATCAGAGTCCACCAGGTACTGATGCAACAACTGGTTCTGGCAATTATTTAGGATCTGTTCTCTCATCATCAGATTATACAATCCCTTGAAATCAGTAACCCTACTGCCAACCAGCCAACCCTCTAGAGCCTTGGTTGCACAATCAACAAAGTCAGTCCAGTCCTGAGTCTGTGCCTTCTGGGTATCTCTGAACTTCAACCTGTACTGCTCAGTGGTTAAGCCAAACCCATCTATCAGTGCACTCTTCAGGACCTCATAATCATCAGCATCCTCCTCTCTAACAGTGAGGAGCTTGTCTCTTCCTTTATCTGAAAAGGAGAGCCACAAGATTGCTGCCCACTGCTTTTGGGGGACCTGCTGTACTCTACAGGCCCTCTCCATAGCAGTTATCCACTTGTGGATATCATCCCCACTCTGGTAGGGAGGAACAACCTTGCTCAGGTTCCTATGGTCAGGAATATATTCTCTGCCTCTAGGGACACTGTTGCTGCCACCAGGGGGTTCTAACCCCTCTTTCTAGAAGCTCTCTGGATCTCCAGGGCTTCCTATCCAGTGCCAACTGCTTGGTTCTGAGGGCCACTCTGGCTTCCTCATACTGGAGCAGTTTGCACCTTCTCTCAGAGGAGGTCTCTCTTAAGGAAAAGTATGAGCTCCTCTGCTGGACAAATTCTCTGCCAGAGTGATAAGAGTGGTCAGATTCCCTGGAAGGGGATCTGTGCCTCTCCTCCTCTCTGTCAGTTCTCTTAGGGAGAATTCCTCTGTCCTTTTCAGGCCCCTTGGAGCCTGGCCCTTCAATCACAGAGTCTTGGTCATTCTGATTTTCATCATCTGACCCAGATACTATGACTGACCCACCCACTGATTCAAACCCTTTAGCTCCTAGAGCCAATCTAAGGTCATCTGCTGTCAGCAGATCTATCAGGTGTAGTGTTGAGGGACTCTGTCCTAGTCTCAGGTGTCTGTCAACACACATGGCTCTCAAGTCAGAGAAAGCCATGTCCTTATACTGAGGCTGAGTGGATCCACTGGGTCCACTCCTTTAAGGACATTCTAGTGTTGTGCAGTGTTGTACTACCTACACTAGTTTGTGGCCTACTGATCCTAGCTTGAGCTGTGGAAAGGGTGTGCTATCCCTTGGCACACAGCTCTAAGTTCAGTAGAACTTATTGATACTAAGCTTGACTTTATATGTACCTTGAGTACCTATAATGGTTTTCAGTTAGTAATTCAAATAGAGATTTTCTGGTAAAACAATGGCAAGCTGGAATCCCACACGCTGCCCACCAATGTGAGAAGTTGGCCTGGTATATGCTGTTCACTAATTAAAGTGGACACCTTGCACCAGGGCAAATCGACTCTTATGGTAGATAGGTTTAAGACAACCTTTTAAAGAAAGCTATCCTAGTGGTAGCTGTGGAGAGCAGCCTTCAGGCTAAGTCTCGGAGGAATGTAAAGCAGCTTGTTTTACCATATAATCTCTTGAATCACCAAATGAAAAGACACCACACAGGTATATATATCAAATATATATGTATTTATTTCTAAATAACTCTCTACTAATCTCTTTATGAGATTAGAAGACAAACATATGCACAAATCAACGTTTCACAATAAGTTAAGCACAAAATATGGCTGGGGCCCTAGGGGCGTACTCAGACCATATACTAAGTAAGAGACTTAGAAACAACGACTTGCAGGGAGACAAGGCCTAGGGCCTTCAGAAGTGCTGGGGCCTCACGAAACCACCCAAGGCAGGTAAGTAAAGGACCCACGGGGACGCGTGCAGTGTGGATACACAGGCGCGAATCGCCGTTAACTTCAATGGGGCAAGTCGCGGTTGGAAATAAAGAGTTTTAGGATACTTCGGGAGAACCTACAAGCAAGTCACTTACAGGGTAAGTAGTTCTAGGGCCCACACCCACAGGAGCACCGTAGTGCTGGAGTTACCTCACCCAGGGAAGCCGGGTGCACAGGTGTCCTTTGGTGTCGGGTCGCGGCGTCGTTTTCAATGGCGAACAAAGAAGACTTGCTGCTTGCGGGAGCTGAAGAAGTGTCCGGTGGAATCCAAGCCTGGATTCTGAAGAAGGATGACCTGAAAGCAGAGGGGACAGTGTTCAAAGTCACTTGGCAGTGACCCGGGGCAAGGAAGATGGATGCCCACCGTCGTCGGTCGCTTCAGGTCGGTTGCGGGTGCCTTGACTCTTCAGCCACGTGGTCCAGGAGGCGTCGACGACGACCAGGAGCTGGATTCGGTGTGTCCCTCGACGTCTGCAGCTGACTGCGGTGTCGGCAACTCGATCGGAGCCAACAAGCCTTGGCAGCCGCAAGTCTCGGGGAGATGAAGAAAAGTCGATGGCGCAGACCAGCAAGGTCTGAGGGACTCACCCAGCGAGGGTAAGTCAGGGCAGGCCTGGAGCAACCAGGGAAGCCCTTTGGTTTCTTTAAGAAGTCTTCTGGGGACCCACAAGCCGGCGGGCAAGGGATCGCGAAGACACCTCGGGCGGAATCACTCAACAGGGGCCCACGGTCACTCGGGACGGTGTAGGCCTCTGATCTTCGGAGGGATTCCTGTTGGAGGTCGGGACCACACGTGGTCCAAAGCACAAGTTCGTAGAACGTTGTGAAGGGGTTGCACTCGACAATAGTGCACGGTACCCAGGGGTCGCGGTTCCTCGTTACTCGTGGGGTCCACTTGCCTCAGCTTCGCTGGGGACTCACGATGGCCTGGGAGAGGTCAGGAAATCCACTTCTTGGGCTGCAGGGACTTCGGACTCCGGCGGGAGCGGCGTAGTTTGCGACCGTCGTTGTCGTTTTTGGTGCCTGCCAAGCAGGGGAGTCACTCCTTGACTCCAAGGGAGATTCTTCTGTCTTCCAAAGGTAGTGGAACGTCGAAGGGCCAGGATTCTTCTGTAGAGCGTCGTCCAGGGGTTATCTGCTTTGCAATGGCAAGGTTCCCCCTCTTATACTAAAAAGAGGGGATGGACTAGCTCTATGACCCCACCTATGGGAGGGTCAAGGGAGGGGGTGGCTACACCCACTTCCCTTGTCCAGTTTCGCGCCAGAGCAGGGGCAGGTAGCCCCTGAGCTGGTTTGAACTGGCATATGCACAGAGGAGCCTTCTGCTCCCCCAGTGCAGGACTTCAAAGCACTCTAAGAGTGCACCCACCCAGCCCCAATACACTAAACCCTGTCTGGAAGGTGGTTACACCTCCCTGTGACAGGATGCCTATTGTTGGGCTTCCTCCACTGCGAGTTTCGGTCATCAGCAGGAGGGCAGCCCAGTGTCTGTGACTGGTGGCATCCATTTTGTGATGCCAGGGCTCTTTAGGATTCTACCGCGTTTCCACAGCAGGTACATGTCTTATCCCTCTAGAAGGGTGGAATGCTACCCCCGCCGCCAAGATTGGCGGGGGTAGTATTCCAAGATGTTTGACACCAAACACGACATGTTTTGATGCAGCCATTCCAAAGTTAGCATTTACCGCGAGGATATAATGCACTTAAGTAGTATATGGTTTAACCGCATCCACAAACAGCACCAGAGAATAGACTCTGAGAGCTGCAGAGGGGCCCTGCTCAGGCAGAGGCACCCCTCACATAGAAGCCAAGCACCCTGCCCTCAGGATTGATAGGGCCTGCCTTAGGGGTGACTGATAGGTTTATATGTGTGTGCAGGAGAGATATAGGAAACCTATATCTCAGTGAGGGGTGCTAGCACCACCTCACCCAGGCTGCAGTAGCAGGCCTGTGGTGTCAGATTTAGACTGCTTCCCAGGGGTGGCATAACACATGCTGCAGCCCCTGGTAGGCCTGTGAAGTACCTATGCCCTTGGCACCTAAGGTACCATATACTAGGGACTCATAAGGCACCACAGTATCCAATCACTAGTGCACCTAGAGTGCACTCCATGTCGTTTAGAGAGAACAGAGAGGCTGGGGCCCTGATTGGCAGGGACCCAGCCAGACTATAGCCAGAAACCAGTGCTAACATCAGAAAAAAGTGGGGGCAACATAAGAGGCAGATCCTACTCTCCTACAGAGGCACTAACCTGACTTGCCTAAAACCATGTTTAAAATTTACAAACCACTTGTGTTCCACGGTGGTCACTCAAAAGATGCACCTAAAAATGTTCATGTTTACTGCATGAAAGACCGGAGAGGACATTAGGCAACATGGGTGATCTCTGTAGAGTTCATGGCATCTGACAATCCAGATGCTGAGACACTCATGTAAGATTGGTCATCCTAAATTATAGCACATGTATTTACACCCATAGACTCCTCTCTCTCTCCCATTTTTCTTCTCCCTCTCCTTCTTCTCCCTCTCTTTCTCTCTCATTCATACTCTCTCTCTCTACCTTTCTTTTGAGCCGGAAAAAGTACTTTGAATGCTTCTATCCTGCCGGAAGGCTCTTCACAGAACTGATTTCTGACACTAAGAAAAAGACTCAAACAGGTCGTACTGACAGAGAACCATCGACGATGTGCTGAAGCTACTGTCCAGAGAAGCTAAATTGCTTTGGTGAAAATATTTTTTCATTTGGTAGTTAAAGACTTTGCTGGGCAAAGAATCCTTCCACATTTTTTACACTCAGAATCTTATTTGTGTTTTTCTGGACAAAGGCTTTGTAACCTAGTGCCCAATTCACAAGGCGTTTATGACTATATGATGCAGTGCCCCTCTAGTATTACTTCACAAATTCTTAAATTATTTTGAGAATCGTCCCCAAAGCATCTAAAATGGGAATACAATTGGAATATTCAGGGGCAATTCTTATACATTTAGTACAAAAGACTGTGCTCTCATATTACTGTTTTTTTTAGTTAGACGTTACAGTGGCCAATTCACAAAGGCATTTAGGGATACCTCTGCACATACTCTTCACTGCCTTTGTGAATCACCCCATAGTATTTTGGAATATTGATTTTAGAAGGTGAACTTGAATGTGCAAAATATGTTGTAAATAATTCGATTGTAGTTAGCTGCTGGTGAGCCTTTGCCCGTTCTGTATTTGAAATTGTCAAATTGTAATGAGAATTTGATTTCTTATCATTTTCATTTCTGGATAGAATAATAACTCTGGGTTACAAACAACCATTGGAAAGAGAGGACCTGTTTGAACTCGATGAAAATGATTCCTCTTACACTGTATGTCCTAACTTCGAAAAGCACTGGAGGAAAGAAGTCCTTAACAGACGGAGTCGTCAAAGGTGATATTTGCCTGACTTTTTTAATCTGGTTCTTCCACAGTGTTTTTATGCAAGACAATCAAAACAACATGTAGTCAGTGAGTGTCTAACAAAATAGTGTTTATTTACTTGTAGAGACTAGACGTTAATGTATATAATAAGTAAACAAATTATTTGAAGACATTAAACTTTAAAGTATCACACATAGAAGTAAATTCAACGTGCAAACTGAGTTCTATACACTGTGGCTCAGGAACTAATGGTGAACAATATGAAAAAATTGCTTCTCTACTTTACTAGAGATGAAATTGTCTGATTTTCACAGCTGTAAGGTGCATGAGGAGAGATTTGGAGGGGAGTGTAAGCGAAGCTACACTTAAAATGTATTCGAAATATAGTTGCATTTCTTGTTCGATGTGGCTGAGCCATGATATGATTTGCTCCGAAAGACTGGTTAGATGCAAACAATTGATGAAGAGGTATTCTTTATGCAGAGTAGCATACAAGCAGCAGAACTACACATATACTAGATAGTTACTGTAAAACCCCTAGCTGACGTTGTGATAGGGTGGTTTAATACTAAAATACCGAATATTCTACAAAATATTATATCAATAAGCAAATTATAGTATAAATAGGTCAGTATAGGTTTTCTGTGCTTAACTCCACATAATGTTCCTAATCTTCAGGGGACTTGGATGTGGAATTAAAAATATTAAATCTGTACTTACTTATAAGTAGCTACCATGTCAATATTTTAATCGTCAATATTTTTACTACAATATTTTTGGGACATTTTATTGTAGTTTTTATTGTAGTCAATATTCTGATATACAGCCGACAGAGTGCATAACATCTATCCACCTTGAAGTTATATATACACAACTATCACACAGAAACAACTTGACAGAGATTTGGTAGATGTATTTCAAAAGCTTTCAGTGGTTCTGCTGGTGGAATACTTTCACTAAAAGGTCGAGCTGTCAGAACTTCATTAACTGGGAAACAATACAATGCACATGCACAAACTGCTTATTTATATCCTCTCTCATGTTGTGAATACCAAGGACCCCTGATATCAAGAGTCTAAGGATGATAAGACATTGAATTTTAACCCAAGCAAAATGTGTAAGAGTTAGATCACTTCAACAAACTGTCCTCAACCTTGCTTCACAAACACAGGAATGTCTGAAGTAGGATGGGATAGACAAGGTAGAGAAGAAAAAATAGAAAAACAACTTAGACATATAATTTGACATGACAATTTTGTCCAGGCCTCAAATTCAGTGCATATACAAACGTCCTGCTGTAGTGGTTCTGCTATTATTTCAATCACTCTAACAATACAATAGTGCTGCCCAAAACGTTTTTTAGTCTATGTTTTTATGTTTAGTCATTTGAAGCGCAACCAGTGACATACATGGCATCACGGCACTGACAGTCATCTAATCGAAGCACATATCACATTATTCACAATAAACTGTGGGAAAAATGTAGATATTGCCTGAATGAAAGATGATTTTCAATCGCACAGATAGGCAGAGAAGAGGTGTGTTCATACTCTGTTTTATGAACTCTGATGGGTATGTTAGGAAGGAAAATGTAAAAGAAACCGGTCCTAGGATGCTCGTTTCCAGTCCAGGGAGGACCTGGCTTGGCAGTTCGTTCTGGACTGTTCCCATGAGGCACAGGGGTCAATCAAGACTGATTTGCATATGGCCAGGACTAAACTGGGGTGGCATGGTGAGCAAAAAATGATTGATTGAACCCAGATCTCTTGACTGGGGGTGAATGTTTTGATTTCTTCTGCATTCCGTCCATCAATTGTGTGTCTTTTACTTCCAGGAAGGAAAATGTGGCACAAAGGGTCCATGTTGAGGTATAGCATTTCAGTTTCTTGCAGAAGGGTCAATCCTATATATTATCATTGTTCAATGAAGAGACACTTGAATGTGATTTTCTGTTGAGCTGGTAGATAATAAAAGCCCTGAGTATGACAGATATGTGCTCTCTGCTTCCCCAGCAGAGTACTCAATTTGCAGCAGCATTCTGGAAGTACAGGATTTGAAGGAACAGTGTTTCTGAATAGTTCAGCAATACAATAATAGAATAATTTAGCACTGCCTGCACTAGAAAGTTGAAGAAGATGGGAGAGAGATGTCTAATGAGATACGCTCCCAGTTCCTTTTCTGACTCAGTCTTTAAATCTTTATTATGCATTTTCACAATTTCAATTGTTTCACTAAACACTGCAGAGAATTACTTGTACCATGCAAGTTATCAAGAAATGTTAAGTTTATTTTCATAGGTAGAGAGATCAGGTATATCGGAACAAGTAAACAGGTTTCACACATTTATTGATTATGGCTGGCTCCATAGGTAGTGGGATATCCTCGATTGAATCCTCCAAGATCAAGGTTTGATTGTTCTTTCTTACTTCTTGGTCATTAGCTTAGGCGTTTTCAATACATTCTCCCCTATCTCTCCAAACGTATTAGGACAGCCTTTATTTTTTAGAACAACTTTCTAAAATTCCAAGCATATGTCCGTTGTCCATTCCTGCTTGGCATTTGTTTTCATTGAAGTTATCCTTTCTGCCCACTACATTTCTAAATCTTTGTTTGCCATCAACAGTTCTAGAGCCATCATGTCTTTAGTGTGTGTGCTTATGCCCCCTGGGTGGTGAAGTAAGCTAAAGAATGATGATGGATTCAACCCAGATCTGTGACTGGGGGTGAGTGTCTGAAAAGTTTCAGCGCTCCGTCGATCATCTCCTTGTGTTTGCATTGTTCACCATAAGTTGGCAGGGTATGCCCAGACGTGGGTCGCTTGCTCACTTTGCCACTGGATTCAAGCTAGCCTGGCTGATGAGGAGTGTTACTCTGAAACCGGTCCCAGGATGCTTGTTTCCGGTCCAGGGAAGACCTGGCTTGGCAGTTCGGTCTGGACTGTTCCCATGAGGCACAGGGTCATGACTGATTTGCATATGGCTGGGTCTGAAGTGGGGTGGCGAAGTGAGCTAAAGAATGATGATGGATTCAACCCTGATCTGTGACTGGGGGTGAGTGTCTGAAAAGTTTCAGCGCTCTGTCCATCATCTCCTTGTGTTTGCATTGTATGCCCCCTCTCCCCTTCCATGTGCTGCACAGAAAAAATACTATGTTCATTTTCACTTAGCACACCATCACCTTTGAACGATTGTCTACAATCTGCATTCACAATCCCTGTATGTGTGAGCAGAGCCAGGTTGTGTGACAGATATCACCCAGCTGTCCTACTGCACCTATAATTTTTGTGTCTGCCCATCTTGTGTAGTCTCTTTCTAAAGTGATAGATTGCATGTCCATATTAATTGGAAGAACCCATGATTGGATGCTATTAATCACTTTGCAAGAAAACATCACAGACCAGGTGCAGTCCTTTTCAACAAATGGCCCAAGTCTCCCCACTGGTACGAAAGTGAATTATTTTTTGGGGTGGATGGTAGTCTACCACAAGTAATAAAGTCACTAACCTGTCAAAGGTTTCAGTAATTTAAACCGGAGATCAGTTCCTCATAGCTACGGCACAAAGCAGACAGGCTTAACTTAAAGAAAACATGTAAGGCATTTAAAAGTACCAAAACAGTTAAAAGGTTAAAGAAATAAAATCTCATTCCAATTTATAAACAGAGTTTAAAAAGAGAGAAAACTTTAATAAGCAAAATGGCACCAAAACTACAAAAATCCAATAAATGAAACCGGAGATATGATTTTTAACAATTTAAGCGGAAAAACTGCCAAGAATAGTATGGCTCCCAATGGATGCAATGGTCACGGTAGACCTGGGCCAAGGTGCAATTTCAGGCCAACCGCGATGTAACCAGTGTCAGATACACCAAGTGATTTGGTCCCAGTGATAGTCTGGAAGTCAAAAAGTCAAAAAATTGGACTTTGTCACTTCACTGAAAGAAAAATGTTGAAATTTCTGCTACATCCCAATGCAGAAAGGGACTTTCTCACATTTTGAGGAGAAAAGTACTCCCTTCTTTGGTTGATGATGCAACTGTTACTGCTGCCATGTAACTGAAGGTCGGATACCTGAAGCAGGTTAGTCCTGCTGGCGCGCTGGAGATTTCTTGCGGAAATCCTTTAAAGTCCTAATACAGAATGGGACTTAGTCATTATTCAGAAGTTCAGAGATCTCTGAGCCGCCGGACGAAGATAAAATGCAGTCTGATCCTGTGGAACTGCCTGTCTAATACTTTTTCCGGCGGGCCCCTTTGGAGAAAACGTTTTCCAAAGTTTTCAAACTTTCTTCTGGTTCCTTGACTGCCAGTACACTTGTAAAGCCCCAAGGACCTCAAAGGGAAGGCTCATAGAGACTTTCAAGGTGTCAGGCAGAGCCAACAGCAAAGTCCAATCAGTTCCAGTTTCTTCTCAACAGTTGGACACTTCAGGAAAAGGCCTCTTACAGCTTGTTGTGTTCTGGTAGCCACACAGGAGGTCAGTCAACTGTCCACTTCTTAGTCCTGGGTACAAGTGGGAGCAGGTCTAGCTCTTCCAGTCCCCTCACGGGTCTCAAAATCAGGTGCATTCCCTTTTCTGTTTCCACAGGTCCAGAGAGGGTTCTAAAGATGGTTCTTTGGGGTGCCCCATTTATTCCTGGCTCCAGCTAGTGGGTGAGTGGAGGGCCGGAACTCCTGGCTCTTCCCTAACCAATGGGGTAAAAGTTCCCATTCCCAACACTACCCACTTATGCAGCAGTTCTATTTGCCCTTCTGCAAACATTCCCACAGTGCACCTTATTCACAGAATCCAAGATAAGGAAACCCTTCCCCTGTGTGTCCAACCAGAGGTGTGGCCAGGCTAATAAGCATTCCCCCTCTGTGGTCAGTCAAACCCGGTTCTCAGATTAGCTTTTTCCCACTAGGTTTAGTGCCAGCCTGACCTTGGGTCAAATGCTGATGCCTTTCTTGGTGTCTCCTGACTTCTGCTCATAACAGAGCCTGCCCCTTTGAAGTTAATTAAGTTCCTTATCCCATCCTAACTGGTTTCCTGCCAGGGTAAGAAACATATGCTTGCTCCCAGGCCATTGCCAATGTGCTGAGAGCAGTTTTCACAAGTCATCAATGTCAATCACTTAGTTGCCAGCTGCTGGAGAGCTAATGTAAATTTAACCAACCAGGAGCTTCAGGCAGTATAAAGGTAACTTTCTAAAAGCTACTTTTCCTAAATATGTATTAAAAGTCCAACTTCACCATTGAATTGAGCTTTTAATAAATATTAAAACGGTCGGTTGAACTATTTTTCTAGCTGGTCCTAAACCTAAGATACAGAATTAATATTTTAATCTGTACTCTATAGTTCTCTCATTGGACAGCCAGGGCCTTCCACAGTGAAAATAGCTTTTGGGGGCTTGTCACTGCAGGGACATGGTAACATTAAAGTTCTCCATGACTTATTTTTAAATACCATGCACACTACTTTGTGGGCTACTAAGCCTACATAGGTGTAACTTATTATTATTTAAAGGAAGGTTTTTCCACTGTCAAAAGAGTTACTGGTTGGGCCGCAGGTTTAAACTGCAGCAGTCAGCCTACAATGGTACACCTAAACAGTGCTGGTGTAGGGCTTGAAAAAGCAGAGTCTGACAGTCAATTCATACATTTTTTAAATGAAAATCTGCTGCAAAGAAAATGGCAACAAAGACATATGTGATAGTAAATCTGTACTAGCTTGCTTAATTGGCTACAAAGATGCTGCATTTTAAAATCTTGTACAGGGTTAAGACATCTGCTGCAGAGATCTTTGTGTGCCCAGCAATTTTGGGGAGATTATAATAGTGGTGAGGTAGCTCTAGTGGTTGACACAGTTCTGAGCAAGTTCTGTGTTTTGTCCAGTTACAGTTTTGACTCATAAAGTAGCATAGAGGGTTAATGTACCTGCTGCAAAGCACATCGTGTAACATACAGATCACGGATTTCTATTTTATGTAGGTAGGTAAGTGGGCAACTGCTTTTGACACTGAGATCATTTTGTTAATTCCAGTTCGTAAGTTGCAATCCTTCTAATGTAGCACAGCAATCTATTTACTGGCATCAAGGAGCTGCATGTGAACTGTAAGTCAATAGGTTAAGATCCTTATTGTTTTTTTTCTCAACCTGTTATGTTAAGATTGCAAAGAAGGATTCATTTTGGAAGTAATGAAGTCTTGTTTGTGCAGACAACCACATTCACTGTGTTATGCTTTATATCCAGACTTTGTGTTTCTCCCGACAATTAACTCTTACCATACATTGTCTATAAGTATGGATGATATGTGATTCTACCCCTAATAACCCTCATTGTCTTATGAAACATTTACTGTACTTGAATTTACACTTGTATGATTTCTTGTGCCTCTGTGTGTGATATAAAATGTTCTGACACCCTACACTGGGATGAGTAGCGCTGTAAAAGGATTATATTGAAAAAAATTAGTTAATGCCATTTATTTCATTCTTTTGTGTAATTACTCATACAAACAGGTATATCTTTCATTCTTACATTGCATGCACATCTCTTACGTAGGAGGTAGAACAAAGTCAAACACCTGCCTCCAAGTTATAGTTTCTCCAAAGTACTTAGGAAGTGATAAACTGTGTATCGTTGTTTCCCTTCATTGTATTGGCATCTAGGTAATAGGTTCCAGATAGCACACAGCCAGGGCGGTACTTGAACAAAAGAAGGGCTGACGGTCCTTTAAATCAAAGCCTTTATTTTTAGGCATGCTGCAGCTGAAAATAAGAAAGCTCCCTCGCTGCCTGCAGCAATGCAGACAACATATGGGCACTGCTAAATTATGTCCCGGTGTCAGAAAGCGGCACCAGGAAAAATTCAACGTTTTCCTGGGTCAGCCGTATCGCAGATCTGGCCCAGAAATAGCTGCCAGAACTGGGAATCAGTGGGATCCTTCTGCTTTCCAGCATTGGGGTTCAAGCCATGTTTTCCTTCTACCAACTGGGACCCAGTGGGATCCCCTGTTATCCAGCACTAGGCCTGAAGCCATGTTGTCATTGTTCTACTAGAGTATGACACAATAAGTGCTACGGTCCACAGCTGACATTTAATTTTCAGTGACATGGGTATGGTTTCTACACCATAAAATATGGCCTGATAACAGAGTTAAGTATGCCAATCGGGGATTAGCCAGTTTCTACATGTTTTAGGGGTCAGAGGATATCCAATGGACAATGGACAGCAGTGCCCCAGTGTGCAGAGTCTGAAAACCAGCAATCAAATTCAGCAAAAAAAGGGGGACAGGGGAAATCACACAAAAAGAGGAATTTTCGTACAGCAGCCCTTTCGCTTTTAGCTTCTACAAAGTTTTGACAGCTAATACCATTATAGCTCTGTAAATTGTTAATATCAAAATTCTTGTCATAGGAAAAAGCAGTGGAAAGTGTTTTGTGATGGATGCCTCTTTTGTTGCCCATTAAAATGTTATTTCATTTTTGTATTTATCTGAAATGGTCAATATTGGGCAGTCTATATTCCACTTTCAGTTCATCTGACTTTTTAATGTTCTTCATCTTTGGTAAATCTCCTGATTTACTAATCCATCTCACTTTCCATTCCTCAATCTTCTTCAGTATTACAAGTTCAGGGATAATCCTGCTCCTTCAAATGGCACTTTAAGAGGTGTTTTGGCATTCCATAGCATTTTATCTACTAGCCTGTTCTGTCAAGTCATCCGAATAGCCCTTCTGTGGTACAAATAAATTATACTTCAGCATAACACGCACATATACAATATACCCATGCATTATTTTTGTAGTATAATTGTTCAGTTATCGCTTGAAGACAACTCCCCTCATGTGCTGACTTTTTCAAAATAAATCTGGGTTTGCGAACCTTGGCTGAACTTTTTTCTTTCCTCACAAAATATTACTGAACTTACCTCCCCAACCCTTCATCATTGCAGTGCAAGCTTCTCGTGGGGTTGGACCCTCCAATAAAGTTGAGTGCAAGTAAATACTTTACCTCTCTTGTGCTATCTTCTGTAACTGACATGCCACCTTGCAGGATTTTGTTCACTGGCACAATGACTCAACTCCGGGGCACATGTTCCGCGTTCTCGGTGGCAAAGGATGGGTGGCAGCTCCCTTGCTCTGAAAGCCGCTCTAGCTTGGAACTCGTTGGCGTTCACTCTCCGGTCCAATCAGGATCCCATGCTGTTTAAAAAAACTTGAAAACATTTCTTTTCGCTTGATCTGGCTCCCACTCTCTCTGAGGCTCGCGCCGGGACACTCTTCGGAGTAGCCGTGCGTGTTATAAATATAAATAACATAACGCGTTATAAATATAAATAACATGACTCGAGGTAAAGTTTTACTGACAATTTTCTACCATCTATTTTGTCAAACAAGATCCATCATTGTGACTGTGTCAATACCAAAGAGGCCAGTATTTCTTTTACTAGTACATGAATGAGTGATCGAGCCATCTTGAATTTAAAGTTGATGCATGGTAGTCTGCTTGACATTCTCTTGTGTTCTATGACAACACGGTGTTCAGTGAAATACCACTGGTGAGCAAGAATCCTGCAGAGTGATTGCCTACCAGAAGCTCAATGGAAGCACATTTCTTCATTTCCCTTTCCTGCCTTCATCATGTACAGATATTCATTTGCATATATCATCTAGTTACATACTTGTTGATTATAACTATCTGGATGTACTGTTCCTTTGATGGGGGAAATGGTCCTTTCACATGACTTGTTTGGGCAACGAAGACTGATTCTCTTCTTTTTTAGTATATTTCCTGAAATGGTTCTCTTTTCCACATTCATGTTAGCACTGTCCCCTTTCAAAGTTAGCACCTTTATGCATACATACTGATTAACACCTGAAACCTTTCACCTCATCATGTAGTTTGGTTTCGGACCATTGGGTAATACGTGTCCTTGTTCTAGATGGTATGCCTTCCTTTCTTTCGATAACTATGCTTTAAACCTCCGTCACATGTGACAAGTCCTTTATGCTATTCCTCAGCTGAACGACATTGTTACTGAGCATATAAGCTTAGTATCTTTGAATATTATGGTACTAATGACTATGTTAGAGATTCACTCTCTTTATTTTTGAGACTGATGCCTCACTATTGGTGAAATCCATGAAAAGCAGGAGTGGCCCGCCTCACTGTTGGTGAAGTCTGCAGGGAATAGGAGAGGCTTGCTTTACTGTTGGTGAAGTCCATGTAACACAGCTGTGTGACATAGCTGGTACAGAGAGGATTTTCCGTGCGGCTGCCATTAAGGGCAAGAAGCCGGGAGTCTAGCAGTGTTAACACGTAAAGTCATATATTGTACGTGTGGTTATGCATGGGTCAGGCACCATTTCGGTTCGGGCACAAATGGTTCAGACAAGGTTCTAGGCCTTGTTTTACCATAGAGTACATGTTGGTAGAGAGCCAAAAGAGAAGAACTTGTTGGAACGGCGGCCTGATTACCACTTCACACATAGAACTCTTACCATCCTCAAGTGGTAGTGAGCATTTTAGAAGTACAATTGAATGATTTCAGTGAAAATAATTCTATTTACTCATAGTATCAAATTGTTGATGGACCTCATGTGGTTGTGTGGAGGAAATGAAATTTTGGAGGTACAATTAAATATCCCTTGTGAAAACAACAATTGTTCACACAACTCACTAAAAGCAAGTCAATACCTACTTGGAACTTGCAGTATCTACTTGGAAATTGTTGTCAGAAACCATTGTTGATTGTTTTAATGCCATCAACATATCAAGTGTGCAAGCTCCACAACTGAGTAGGAGATATTGGTCGACTTACTTCAAGCAGTGATGTTTTAGTAAGATGGTGGGTGCAACCATCAGAGGAAATTGTACGTATTGAAATATTGCTTTGAGGCAGTTGGCCTATGACAATTTAAAAATGTATCTGCACTTCAAAATGTGAAAATGTAGGATGTGGGCAGAGCCAGCTGTGACCAAGATGGCCGCGACTCTTTAGAGGTCCCGTGCAGGCCGAAGCATTTCTACTGTCGGAAGCGCAGATGGGGCACTGAGAGACAGGGCAGTACCAGACCGGACAGTAGAAGGTGCACTGCACTGATCGAAGTGGGTGGATCGGAGTACACCCCCGTAGACACCGAGAAATGACATTCACAAACCTGAGGTCGTCCGAGGCCTACATCCTGCCGAGAGACCACTCCCTATCCTAACACCACAACCCAGAGAGTGAATAGGACCACAAGGGCCCTGGCCCAACAACGGATATGCCGCACCGCTACGACTTCACTGCGGAGGGAGCAGGATTGGCAATCACTGGATCAATGAGGTCCACCAGCACGGCCTAACCTGGAGTGGGCTGCGCGGGGACCACAGTAAGGCAATCGACTTTGCAGGAGGCAGCGGGGAAGTGAAAGAGTGGTTCATCAGCGTGACCCTGACCTGAAGTGGGCTGCGCACAGACCACAAAAAAGCAATTAATACTGAGGGGGCAGCGGTGGAGTGAGATAGTGGCCCGCCCCTCCCCTAGAACCAATATGAGACTCCAATCAGAACACCCTCAGCTACCATAACACCCAGTGAGGAGCCCATTGAGGGATACACAGGAACTGCTGGGATGGACAGTTGAGACCCACGTTTTCCCTGTGAAAGGAAACCACCCAGCCCTGACAACCCAGAGATAACGGACAGGAACATGAATGAGGTATCCTGGAGAGTCATGGTAAGGCCGGAGGAAAGAGCTGTGTCCAGTAATATACTCACAGTGATACAAATGCTAACTTTCCCCTGAAAGGGGCTCCTCACTCCAACCCCCAGGGGAACAAGAAAGGATACCCTCAAAGGAGACAAGAGCAAAAATGACCACATTGATTACAATGGAGCATTATGACTACCCCTGGCTATGGCTGACTTTAGCAAGAGAATAGCATGAGGCACGGACACACTTTCTTGGCCTTCATAGCCCAAACCCCACACATCCTCCCTCTGTGGGCCTTTCTAGAGGGCCAAAAACAGTCAGCTGAGTTACAGGGTGAACTGGAAGTTGCAGTGCCCACCTGAGGTAAGAGGACCAGAGTCTTACAGGTACCACAAACTCCTATGCCTAGAAGGAACACTTATCAGGATTCTACACAGAGACACCTTTGCTCAGGGAGCCTTGATCATTGCAAAGAAACAACTCGCCTGACCACAAAGACAGTTATTACAGTCCGAGCCGGAACTTATTTGGTAACTAGGAGCCCGCTTCTAATCCATTCCCCCCAACGACATCTGCGGGTGAAACCGGTATACAATAATTCACTGAGTGGAACGCAGACCAGCACCCTGCTGCAAAGATGCACCGCAGGGGTAATGAGGCACATGGTGGCCCTCATGTCCCTCATTAAATCGACAGCGTGAAAACTTCTTTTACAGAGTTCCTTCAGAGACCGACCCCCTCCACCATTACAGAGTATAGACACTCCAACAATTCAAAATATGGAAACATTACTACAAGAAATCACGACCATTGGAACCAAGCCTTCCATAATGGACACCAACATAATGAATTTGACGACTGAGGTCAAGTCTGTGAGGCAAGCTCTATCCATCATCCAAGCAAGACTGGACATGGCAGAACAACGACTGGATAGAGTGGAAAAGCAATATTAGGCTATACTGGAATGGGAGCAAGATAATGATTTCCTAAACCAGAAAATCACAGACCTTGAGGACCGAGCATTCAGGGACAACTTCTGAATCTATGGGTTCAATGGAGGAGGCAGAAGGCGTAGACATGATTGGCTTCCTGAAGGACATGATACCCAAACTACTAGATCTAAGCCTCCCTAACCATTAGAATTCCAAAGGGCCCACTGCATTTGTCCACATAATGGCCCCAGCAACAAATGCTCAGAGGCCCATTATTGCATGCTCACTAAGGCACCAGCATACTAGATTGATCCTTCAGGCAGCTGGACAATCTAAGGACCCACTCCTGTTTCAGGGACAACGTCTTAACCTCACAATGGACTACTCTTTGGTGACCAATATTAAATGGAAAATATTCTTAGTTCTCCGTCACTGTCTGAGGAAATGGGACCTCAAATATGGCCTACTGTAACCAGCGCACATGCTAATCACATTGGATGGTAAAACAAAAGACTTCCAACACCTAAGCTAACTTGAATCATTCCTGGACTCTCTTGACGACTCCACAATGGATGAAAACACACAAACACCTCCATCTCTCCTTCTTGTTAGAACAAGCAATGGGAAGAGCTACCATATACCCATAGGCTTCCCAAAGCACTACAAAAGTTATGGCCATAGCCACAGAGAATCAGACCAAGCGGGCCTTGACGAAGTACTGGTTGTACTATGCAAAGACACGGACAAATCCAGGTCACCACTAAAATCCCCTCAAGAATAGGAACAAACACATGAAGAGACTGGATGAAAACTAAAATACCAGTTAGAACCGTATTGTATATTCTTTATTTGTCTCTCTGTCTACTACTCTATAAGTTTCTCAGTAATGATAGATTATAATCGAAGGCCCCCAGTTTTCCATTTTTACAGCTGAATACAGACAGAAAATATGTTTTCTGCCTGTATTTATTTATAAAAAATACTAACAATTGTGATTCTTGTTAGTAACTCTACCTGCTGTCTTTTGTGAATTCCAGGACAACAGATGAGCATATAGACAGCATGGGGAGTTAAAACAGGTTAAAATATCTTTAAATACAGGCATATGTTAAAATATATTTGTAGTATATTGCTAAAATGTACCTGTTGGTTTAGTGTTTTGCTATATTTGGATACCAAATTTGTTAAAACATGACAGGCATCAAAGTATGAGTGCATGTTTAATAGTTAAATAAATGTGGAAATGTACAATTTTTTTACTCCACTTATTCGCAAACCACAAAATGAATTTGGGTAAATACTAATAAGATGGCCCAAAAATATATTTGGATAACTACAGATAGAAATGTTCAAAAAATAAATACCATAAAACCGGAAACCCGAATTGTAACACATAGTATTTTTGTTGTTGTTATGTTATGTTATGTTAATCATATTTGTAGAGCGCGTGGTTACCCGAAGGTGTCCTGGCGCTAGTAGCTCAAACTCTACTGAGAGCAAAGTGGCGCGGAAAGGCATGTAGCTGGAGGAAATTATAAGTTAAAAAGCCAGGTTTTGAGTTGTTTCCTGAAAGCGAGGAGGTTAGTGGAGTTCCTCAAACTCCAGGGGAGGGTATTCCACGCTTTGGCTGCACCTGTAATGGAGCTTCTCACCCCCCACGAGGCTTTCTTCGAGGGGTGTATGCTCCATATTTGGCTCCTAGTGAGCGGAGGGTTCTTTGGGAGTATACCATCGAAATTGGTGAATCAAAAAGTCAGGACCCTGACCATGTAGTGCCTTAAAGACAATACAAAGTGTCTTAAATTGCACCCTTTTCCTAATGGGCAGCCAATGTAGTCTTTTAATTTCTTTGGTTACCGATGCAAATTTGGGGTGCCTGTCACCAGCCTTGCTGCTGCATTTTGCAAAATCTGCAGTCTGTTCAGATGTCGCTCTAGGATGTTTATATAGAGCCCATTACAATAGTCCAGTCGGGATAAGATCATGGATGAGACAATTGTTCTTAAGCTGTCTTCTGGCAAGAAAGGTTTAACCTTTTTTAGCAGTTTAAGGGAGTGAAAGGTGGCCGAGGTTGTCGCATTTATCTGGTCCTCAAAATTCAGCCTGTCGTCCACCATTATACCTAGATTTTTTGCCTTCTTCGTGGGTATAGGGAGGATGCCCAGATCTGCTGGCTACCAATCCGGGGTCCAGAATTTAGCCTTGTTTCCAAACGTGAGGACCTCGGTTTTGCCTGAGTTTAATTTTAGGCAATTTTGTAACATCCAAGATTTGACTGCTCCCATACAGTCGTGGAAATTCTTACTAATACCTGATTCTTGCCCTGGTAGTAGTGACACTACAATTTGTGTGTCATCTGCATATGACGTAGGACTGAAGCCATATGATCTGATCAAAGGGCCAAAGGTGCCACGTACACGTTAAAAAGAGTTGGACTAAGGGATGAACCCTGTGGAACTCCACATGGTAATGAGAAAGGGTTGGATTCGAATTTCCCTAAGGACACTGTTTGTTTCCTGTCCATCAGAAATGCTTTTAGCAACCCTCTACGCCTTTCCATTGACTCCAATCTCGGACAGACGGTCCATCAAAAGATTATGATGGACCGTGTCGAAGCTGCGAGATAAGTCCAGCATGATGAGGGCCGCCTCACCCCCTTGGTCCAGGACTTTCCTAATTTCTTCTGTTGATTTTATCAAGGCGGTCTCCGTACTATGCCCTATTCTGAAACCATACTGCGTTGGATCCAATAACTTGTTTTCGTAAAGAAATGCACTCAATTGGGCATTTATTTCTTTTTCCACCACTTTGGCTGGTAATGGGAGGCGGGAGATGGGCCTGTAGTTATTTGGGTCCTTAGGGTCCAGATTATTTTATTGAGATGTACCTCCCATAATACTTCAACCCTTGTGGAGTACCTACAATCTGGGGAAGAGTATACACTAACCATCCAGACTCAGCTCTTGAACACTACCAGACTAAAGTTTAAAGCTACATATCCGAGCACTCTTGAACCACTTCCCCCCTTAAGGCCCCATGATGTGCCAGAACATACACCCCCCAGCACTCGGGGAGCACTCACCCACGACTGATGCTACCCCTGCTGTCTCTAGATCCTACCTCTGCAGGGCCATAATGTTAAAGGGGGACCAAACCTCCAATGAGAAAATGACAGACTTGCCCAACACCCACATTATGGATTTCAATATACCCACGCTCCCATGTAAATTAACAGCTCCATCCTGGCAGCCGGGAGGAGTGCTCACCCACGGCCTGAGGGTCGAAGGAGTAGGCACCAGATCCAAAGCTAGATAGGGACTCCCGCCCCTAATCGCATTGTTCATTCCCAGAACCTTTCACCCCCTCCACTGACCCACCACACACCCCAAGCACCCAGCCTCCCGCAGAGACCCACTTACTCCCCTAAAAAGCACACATAAATATAGAAGACCCCTTCCCCATTTATCCCCATGAAAATATAGAGGAGACTGTTTGATCACATCTTGATACCCATAGATCACCACTCATTATATTACAGACTTTAAAACTTTTCATATGCAAGTACTATTATCTGTCGGAAGCAAGAATACAGTCACATCCCTCCCACCCACCCACACTCAAACCCCAGCACTACCCCAACGAATATCAAAACACAGACTGATTGGTTTGTAATGGCTCGCCCTCGCAATGCCCAAGCCTCTCACACTCATAAGATGGAATATCAATGGGATGTCCCACTACATTAAGAAAGTCCTCCACTACCTTGCCACTAAGAAGACAGTCACAGCATTGTTACAATAGGCACACCTCTTAAGTACCAAATCTCTCAAACTTAGGAGAGACTGGGTGGGTATCTCTTTTAGTAGCAGCAGCAGACTAGTCAATGAAGATGAGACAGAATTGCACCCATCCTGCAATACTTCCAAGAGATGTGGGGTGGCCATCCTCATCAATAAATACTGTCCTTGTGAACTCATTAAATCATGCACAGATGAAAGAGGAATATGGGTATTGGCCAAGATACGCATACATGAATCAACTATAATTGTGGGCTCAATCTGTGCATCCAGTGCTGATAAGACTGACTTCGTAGCCGAGTTATTCTGCCTCATTACAACTTATGGACTCAATCCGGTCATACTAGGTGGAAACTGGAACTTGGCACCTTATCAAGTCCTGGACCGATCAGGAAGAATAGACCACGCCAATTGAAACAACATGGCATGCCTAAAAGCTTTACTGACAGATCACACCCTACAAGACATATGGTGGGTCCTTCACCCAACAAAACAGGACTACAGGTACCTTTCTTGCCCACACACGGCACAATCCCGAATTGATTACTTTTGGCAGCGGAGGTAATAGACTTCTCCATACTAAAAGCAGGAATTTCAGATCATAGTCAGCTTAGACTAGGCCTTGACATCGGCCTCACAACCCCACCCCCAGCACACTGGCGAATGCTGGCATTTGTCTATAGAGACAGGAATTATTCAGACACCATATAAGTCCCTTCCTCCAGGATAATGAGGGCTCTGTACAATGTACATAGAGTACTGTGGGAAGCTGGAAAGGCCACCCTAAAGGCAGTATTAATGAAAAACTCCTGCAATTGCCAAACAAAAAGCAAAAATTGACTTTATTTCTCTAGAAGCTGGGATCAAAAAGCTGATAGAACTGTATGCTACTTCACCTACTATGACCCACCTAACAGAGCTAGAAATAACACAAATGGCCCTAAATACTTTCTTTACCGAACAAGCTGAAAAAGTGCTGATCAAACTAAAATGGCGCAGATCCGACCAGGGCTAGAAGTCGGGCTGGCTGCTGATGGATCAACTGAGACAACAAGACTGGCAACTAAAAATACCAGCGATTAAAGACAAGTAGGGAACCCTCTTAGTCTACTCAGTGGACATAGTAAATAGGTTTGCCACCTTCTATACGTCGCTGTATAAAGTGGAAACCCTTTCTTCCTTGACTCCCTGTCCTTAACGAGGAGGGCCATGCGATACTCTAAGGGGAATTCACGGATGGAGAGATAACGGAGGCTATCTCTCTGCTCCCCACATGTAAATCCCTTAAAGAGGATGGCTTCCCAGGGAATTTTACAAGACTGGCCAAACTATCCTGGTTCCTCTTCTGACCGAGACTTATTAAGAGGCCTTTCATGCGGGCTCCCTGGATGGACTCTCTAACAAAGCCATAATTACCCTCCTCTCTGAAGATGGAAATGACCCATTAGAATGCGCCACCTACCATCCTATAACCGTTCTAAATGTAGACCTTAAACTAATGACAAAGATCCTCGCTCTGCAACTGCGGAGGCTTACACACCAGTTGATACATCATTTACAGCTGGGGTTTTTCCTGGCCATAATTCTCATAACCACCTGAGGACGCTCAGGCAGGTATTGTGGGACTCTAAGGATGCACTGGAAGAACAACTCGCCTTATCATTAGACGATGAAAAGCATTTATCCGCGTGAAGTGGTCATATCTGTTCCATGTGCTGGCCGAAATGGGACTGGGAGAAGACTTCATCAGAATTGTTCGCCTTTTATATGACTTGCCATCTGCGAATGTCAACTGTGGAGTCTTTTTTATCTCAAGCATTCCCCATAAGTAGAGGTACCAGACATGGCTGCCCCCTTTCACCCCTACTCTTCCTACTCGCATTAGAACCCCAAGTAGGAGGACAAGAGATAAATGCACTCATATATGCGGGTGACATACTGCCCCCTTTATCCCAACCAGCTCACTTCATCACCAGAGTAATGTCAATTATAGAATCCTTCTCCGTCATCTCAGGGTACAAAATAAACTGGACCAAATGTGAAGCCCTACCCATTTCTAGAGTCACTACTCAATGTTGTATCCATAATCATAACATGAAATGGATACCTAAAGGCCTAATATACCTGGGGTGCGATTTAACAGAGGCCTTGACAACATGGTAGAAGACCATCTTTTTCCCCTAGTCCAGAGAATGAAACAAGATTTTCTCAAATGGTAACATTTAAACCTATTGCTATGGGGCAAAGTGCAGACGGTCAAAATAGTGATTGCGCAACATTTTAGCTAACTCCTAGGGATGCTACCACTTTGCATCCCCCGAGCAATACTCTTGAACATAGTGTCTGATATCAGAGACTATACATGGAGTGGTCGGAAACAGAAACTGAGGGCTTCGCGCCTTTGGGCTAATACAGTAGCTGGAGACCTGAGACTACCACACTTAACCTATTCAGTCTGGCATTCCATTTGTCACAGATGCAACATATTTCCATAATAGTAAGGATGCGCCAGCGTGGGTACTCATCAAAAGTAATCTCCTTGGTCAGCATGCCCAGCTCCCTCTGGTTTATCTCCCCACGAGCAAAACCAAAGGGGATGATGGACGGAGTGTTGAACATTGCAAGCACTCACCCCCAGTCAACTGATCTGGGTTTAATCCATCATCATTCTTTAGCTCACTCTGCCAGTTCAGACATGGCCATATGCAAATCAGTCTGACCCTGTGCCTCATGGGAACAGTCAAGCCCGAACTGCCAAGCCATATCTTCCCTGGACCGGAAACAAGGATCCTGGGACCGGTTTCTGGCTTACAGCCGTCATCAGCCAGGCTATCTTGAATCCAGTGGCAAAGTGAGCAAGGGACCCACGTCTGGGCATACCTTGCCAACTTAGGGCGAACATAGCAAAACCAAAGGGGATGATGGACGGAGTGTTGAACATTGCAAGCACTCACCCCCAGTCAACTGATCTGGGTTTAATCCATCATCATTCTTTAGCTCACTCCGCCACCCCAGTTCAGACATGGCCATATGCAAATCAGTCTGACCCTGTGCCTCATGGGAACAGTCCAGCCCGAACTGCCAAGGCATGTCTTCTCTGGACCGGAAACAAGCATCCTGGGACCGGTTTCTGGCTTACAGCCGTCATCAGCCAGGCTATCTTGAATCCAGTGCCAAAGTGAGCAAGGGACCCACGTCTGGGCATACCCTGCCAACTTAGGGCGAACATAGCAAAACCAAAGGGGATGATGGACGGAGTGTTGAACATTGCAAGCACTCACCCCCAGTCAACTGATCTGGGTTTAATCCATCATCATTCTTTAGCTCACTCCGCCACCCCAGTTCAGACTTGGCCATATGCAAATCAGTCTGACCCTGTGCCTCATGGGAACAGTCCAGCCCGAACTGCCAAGCCATGTCTTCCCTGGACCGGAAACAAGCATCCTGGGACCGGTTTCTGGCTTACAGCCGTCATCAGCCAGGCTATCTTGAATCCAGTGGCAAAGTGAGCAAGGGACCCACGTCTGGGCGTACCCTGCCACCCATCCGAACCACAAAGTCATTGCAAATCAATCAATCAATCAATCATGTCACTTATAAAGCGCACTACATACCCGCGAGGGTCTCAAGGCGCTGGGGGTGCTGCTACTGATCGAAGAACCCAATTTTACTAGCATTGGTTCAAGCTTGGCAGCGGGCACAGAAACTATTAAGCATCTCACCACTTCTTCACACCAAGGCACCCATCTGGGGTAATTTGGCCATACGGCTGGGTGATAAAAGGTATCAAATGCATTGACGAACTATACACAAGCTGATCCCTCAAAACATCTCAAACTTGTAGAGACGAATTTGGTCTGGCACACAGACCACTGGAAATATCATCAAATGATCCTCTGTCTATGCACAGCACTAGGGGGACTCTCTGTTACCCTTATTTCTTCCCTGATCCTACAATAGCTCTGGACATGGGGTCGCTACACCAGACTGATATCTGGCACATATGCAGTGGTTAATTCGTAAAACAATAAGTGATGTGGCTCTCATCAGGAGGCAGCTTGCACCAGCCCATTTCTCCTGTTAGCGCTGCCTTAAACATAACCAACTAGTAACCATGAAAGTGGGGTGAGGATGTGGCATAATGGCCAGAGCTGTCGACTTCGGAGCTGGGGAACCAGATTCGAATCTCGGCGTGGGCTCCACATCCTGTGATTCTGGGCAAATCACTTAATCTCACCATGCCTACCATAAAATAATGTGTACTTAACTGGTGCTCATGAAAAGCGCCGGTGTTGATTAAGTGCCGGTGCTGAGTACTGGAAACCACCGGCTCACATTAAGCACTGCATATATGGTGTATTAATAAAGGTTCAACATTCCACCTCGAACAGCAACCAGACTCCATTGGCAAACATCATTCGGCTCAGAGTATACACCAGAAAGATGGGCAAAACAAATGCTAGATCACTATAGAGTATTACGAGAGTTTAAACTTAAGTTCTATTATTTAAAAATCCTAAACAACTGGTATTAGACCTCAAAGGGACTGAAACAAGCTCATCTCCTCGATCATGACCAGTGCTGGAGATGTGAAACAAGCCCATCTCTTCGATCATGACCAGTGCTGGAGATGTGAAACAAGCCCATCTCCTCGATCATGACCAGTGCTGGAGATGTAGCAAAGAATCATGTGACCTACTACACATGCTAGGGTCATGCAGCTCACTCGACCGCTATTGTAGAGAGGTTTGGAGACATATCTGTAAGTGTAGCCCAGCGCCACTGGAGTTATTTGGCTGTCGAGCACTACATTATGTATCATGGTTAACCGAATTAGGCAGCAAGAAAAGGCATATTTTGCGGCATAATGCGGCACATTTTTTTAAAGTATTACTTTATTATTTTGTCATTTGTACACATGATAATTCTTTCTGGGGAAAGATTTCACCTTATTAGTACCAGTATAACAGCCAAATACAGGAATAGCAAATTGAGAAATGACACGTTAACCTTTGTGTAGGTCCTTGCTCCGTGCGCGACCACCTGTTACAACATTTTTAGTAATGTATGAACTGGCTTGCAACTATTTTTTTGTTAAAATCTGCAGATTAGGCAGAAAATGATGGATTATGTGACAAATGTGGCAACTCTTTAATTATGCGAAAAAAGCCACGGCTGCAGAATCGCATATATCCAATGGTCCTGTTCAGAGGCGCAACTAGAGCCAAATTCCGGTGGGGGGGGGCGAGGGGGGCTGACTCTTCCAGCAATATGCAGAGTGGAGATGCAGGGGCTCTAAGAAGGGGTGAAAAACAACAAAGCCTCCTTAACAAGTAAATGGTCTTTTAAAGACCTGTGAAGTACTCGGGTGCGGCTGCCATAAGAGGGACTCTAGACCACAGCAGCACAGAAACTCTGTGTGTGTGTGCCCGGGAAGCTGTCTCAGCCCGGACTGACACACACGACGGGGGGGGGGGGGCGGCTGAAGCCCTTTGAGCCAATGGGCGTTGCGCGCCTGGTCCTGTTATAGCCCCTTCGGCATTAACCTAACAACCCCCCCCACGCACTTCTACATGATACATGGGGCGTTCACCCCTTAGACACCCATGCTCACCGATAGCCAGCTACTTCATTAGCGATAGCGAAGTTTTGCATCCTTCGCCACTGGCGACTATCTAGTCTCCCCACTCTTCATGAATGGATAAGTGAATTATACCGTACAGCACTACATTAACAGATCAAATATAAACTAAACAACAACTTGCACAAGTTTAAGAGAGTATGGTGACCCTTCCTGACTAACCGAGAGAACCGTATTTGACCACCAACCTCCCATCCTGTAACTTGCACCCACCCCATCCCCACACCCCCAGACCGAACTCTCTAAACATACCAATGGGACACTGCCTATATACTCCAGATTCAATCAAACCCCTCCCTGGGAGCAAAGCCAACTTCCCTGGCTATCAGTATAAGTGTTCATCACGCCCAGTGGATACACAGAGGTGGAATCAAACCACTCCAACCCCTCAGCCTAGGACGACTCCTGGTGGCCAACGACACTGGGGGCAGCCCCGACACCCACCGACCTGGGACGCATCCTGGGAGTCATCCTCGACTCAACGCTCTCCATGGCCAAGCAAGTCAACGCAGTCTCCTCCTCCTGCTTCAACACCCTCCGCATGCTTCGCAAGATCTAAAGGTGGATCCCGACAGATACAAGAAGAACAGTCACCCAGGCCCTCGTCAGTAGCAGACTTGACTATGGGAACGCCCTCTACGTGGGAGCCCCGGCCAAGCTCATCAAGCGACTGCAACGCATACAAAACGCCTCCGCACGCCTGATCAACGACGTACCACGCCACAGCCACATCACCCCCCACCTGAGGAACCTGCACTGGCTCCCCGTCGACAGGAGAATCTCCTTCAAACTCCTCATCCACGCACACAAGGCACTCCACAAGACCGGCCCAGCCTACCTCAACAGACGACTCTTCTTCTACGTCCCCAACCGCCAGCTCCGCTCCGCCGACCTCTCCCTCGCCACCGTCCCGCGCATTCGAAGAACAACCACCGGCGGCAGATCCTTCTCCCACCTCGCCGCCAAGACCTGGAACACCCTTCCACTCAGCCTACGACAGACCCAAGACCTGCTGACCTTCAGGAGGCTACTCAAGACCTGGCTGTTCGACCAGTAGCGGCACCCCCCCCCTTTCTTTTTTCCCCAGCGCCTTGAGACCCTCGCGGGTAAGTAGTGCGCTCTACAAATTCTGTGATTGATTGATTGACTTACAAAATAAACCTGTAGGCTATTGACGACTTACCTTTTACCCAGTACACAATTAATCCCCACTTCACATAAACATGTCCCCTAAGTTTCACATTTTGCACAACCCCCTGATCATCTCAAGGACTTCCTCCTACCCCCCTTTCCTTTTCATTAGTTCATGTTTGTACCCAGGAGTAATGAGCAGTCAAGACCTTGCATACAAGAACATCTTTTAGCTCAAGAAACTCCTCACCCTTCCATTCATACCCTATCACACAGTTATCAGGCACAGTGATGTTAACATGGAATGATACCTAGTTTACACTCCCCTCGTCCTTCATTTTTCATTCTGTTTATTCTGTTATCATACACCCTAGTGGTATATTGTACCCTCTGAGGACGATCACGGTCTACAAAATGCAATTTAACAATTGGACAATCTACTACTATGTATTCCAAGCTGGTAATGAATGAATGCGAATCTTTCAAAATGAACAAACATATGTTTAAAAAGAGAACATTTAGAGGTGTGAATGTTTGTCAGGTAACTTTTAATACACTTCAGAAAAGGTATGGTTGGAATTGGAAAGCAGACATTTTATATGAACATAACCAAAGAAAGGGAGAAACAATCGATCAGTATATAGCTATTTTGAAAGGAAAGGCTGTGAAGTGCAATTTCGACTGAATAACGTACAATTATGTTTTTCGTGATCTAATTTTAATGAAGACCACACCAAGAAGGTGCAAGAACGGCTCTGGGCATGCTCTGGGCAGTTTCAGAGAGTACATTACTAGGGTTTGTTAGTGTGTCTCGAAGAACTGAATTCTCAGAAAATTATGTGCAGGATGTACATAAAGAATTGTTAATGTTGTAAAGAGGGAAACGCTCAGGAAAAAGGAGTGGAAGAGAGTAATGCATGAAAGAAAAAAGATTCTTGTCATAGGTGCTGCACCTCAGTCATTTGGTGAATGCCAAAAACTGGACTGATCTAGAACTGATTTTCAATTGTTGCCGTAAGAAAGGGCATTTTGGGAGCCTGTGTCAGGAGCCAGGGAAAGGTGTTAGTTGTTTGGCAAATACTGAAGAGAAGGAGGTTGAGGATGATGGTGTAGTTTTATGTTTGGGAGGAAGGTGGTATGGAATGAAAGGAAAGGATTGTCCAGGTTCAATGCCACTTTGAACGGGATACGACTGAATGTGATGGAGGGTTCCTGTTTTTTGTTCACCATTATGGAGAAGCCATTGTTTAATAGGCCTAGGAGGAAATTGGTTTATTGTGATACTCGTCCGGGGAGCTATTGTGCAGCATTGATTGGGAAGCCCTCATTTGGGCAGACTTGTGCTTTGGGATAAAGTGTATGTGGCCATAAAAGAGCAACTGAGTGTGGGCTTGGCACACCAGGAAGACCTTGATAAGAGGTTGGACCCAATGAAAGACTCTCCATTCAGGGATGTGGAATTCCTATAGCCCAACGCCCAGGACATATTGTTTGGGGTCAAAGGCAACAAGTTTTCATGTGTATTTTGTCCTTGGGACATGTAGGCCCAACCCCTGCAGCACAAACCCTTTGGCTGCCAGTTTGCAGTACCACATTATGGATCAGGGAAGGGTATTGTCTACAGTTAAGGTAATATGTGTGTCCATGTTTTAATGCTGTTCAAACTTGTATTTATGGTTCATTAATGCAATGCCTTTATTAGGTTTCGCCTGGCGTTGCAGCGCAAAGACGCTGCTCGCTCAGCGTGAGACTTTGTGAGAGAGCATATTTCAGAAGGGGCTTGAAGCTCCGCCCCTCATTTCCATTGGCTTGCGTCACCGTTTATGTTAAACTGTGGCCTGCCATTGGAAATGGGGTTTTGTAGCCGCTGCCCTTTCGCCTTTTTGTCCGGCCCATCCGGACTGTCTCGTCTGCTTTGCGGCTGTCGCAAAGCATTTTCTTATCTTTGTCGGGGCCATCTGTTTTCACTCAGCCCCCGACAAGCGGCTGAGTGAAAACAGATGGCGAGTGCTTGTTTTTACCACTCGCGGGATGCCAACTCAGCAATTGTGGGCGCTTTAGATATTTGGAGGGCCCTTTCACTTTTTCTTTTCACTTGCGGGATGCCAACTCGGCAATGGCGGCCGCTTAAGATATTTCATGGCGGCTGCCATTTCACCATTAAGGTTCCCCAATATCCCGATTTATTTCCTTAAACTCACTGCGGCACTGTTGAGGTGGAGATATAAATGGAATAAAAGAAAGAATGAGATTTGCGGCTGATACAAAGTGGTGAAATAAATGTAATATTTGCAGATGGAGACGAGGTTTAATGAATTCATCACTTGGCTTTCTTGAGTTAACTGCGGACACGAGAAGTACAGAGAAGTCATTAAGGCACCATGAGATGTTCTGTAGCCGCACCAAACGCATTTTCTTTATTTTGCTCGTAAGATTTAACCATGTGTTTTTAAAACACTCAAACTCCCTGAAAAAAATCCCTGGTGGAGGGAGGTGATTGATAAAATTTTCAGGGCAAAAACGGAAGAATTCACTGCATGTGGTTAAGCTCTTTATCCGTAACGCTCTGCAGTGCAGTAATGTCACACATCACTCGTGACTTTCCATATCGCATCATCGATGACATCACTATGAATCCATACGTCTTTATCTGCCCGTGTGATAGGACGTACAGAAGTTGTGTTGTTTGCATTTCTCCATTGTTGTCAGGGATCACTTCACCCTTAGCGAGTACCCCAGGTGGGCCCAGGGCCATTCCTGGGACCAGAACAGGATCTCAAACCTGCGTCACTTCCTCCAGTTCAGGCTGAAAGGCAGAGCTGGTATTTTAACTCCATTCCATACAGCGGTGACATCAGTCAGTGTGGGGCGGAGCCACGACTCACCAGAAGCAAAGTCTGGACTGGCGATGCGCTAGTGATAAACAATTTATTAAACTCTGGCCATCTGCATGTATGACACACCGTTCTTTCACTCGCACTAGTTACAAACACGCGCCTTGAAGGCGAAGCAGAGGAAACTCTTGCTATTTCAGGCCTGGTCCTGGTATAAAGCCGCGTAGGTCACGGAGGTGTTTATTTGACAATACTGTGCTAAAAACGTGTGCTTTGTGTTGTGTTGCTGAGCGGGTAATTGCCGCTCGCGCTTATTGGCCGCTGCGCGGGACACCAGACGCGGCACACATCAGTACGGTCGGAAGTGCCGCCCCGAGCGAGCGCCTTCCCTTTATTATGTCCCCGCCGGCCACGCCTGGCCAGCGGATGTGGTGGGACTTCCGCTCCAGCGCTCTAGGCACTGGAGCGCTAACCATTACATCCCTTCCCAACTCAGTTCTTGAAAACAAATAAACTTTGCTCAATATGTCAGAGCTCACCCAGTCCTTCGCCGGTGTTCGGCGCCTCTCTGGATGCTTTCTTCACCATCTCAGGGTACTGTCCTCAACAGGCGAAGTCTCGCAGCCGTTGGCTGGGGCGAGGATTGGGCCTCAGATCGTATCTCTGAGTTCGGTGCCCTCCGTGCCCTCTTTCTGGGCTGTCGCCTTCAGGGGAGAGGTGTGGTGACCTGGCGAGACGCTGAGCACCGGGCTCCTCTCCGCTGGGATCGCTCCTTGGCTCGCTCTCTAGCGTCTCAGGATGTCCGCCGGGCGGGATTGTCGAGGGTCTGACCTCCTGCCCTCTTGCTGGTTTGGCAGGGACCTCTTTGAACCACGAGATGTTCCTCAACACATTCTCCCCTCCCTTGCTTGCCGTTACCATGGTCCCACGGTTGGCTACCACTGTCCAGGTGCCTGGTTCGTAGGGAGTCTTGAACTTTCCTCCGGGCCGTCGATCTTTTAGGAGGGCGGTCGCTCCTGGCCGCAGGCTCCGCGGCGCGGCGCGTCGTCTGGCGCTCGCCTGGTTGTTTTGGTGTTCTCGCCGGGCTTGGGTCACTTGGACGTCCAGGGGTGGAGGTGTCCACCCAGGGCACGTTGGCATCAGGTCCTTCCTCGGGCCTTGCAGCATCAGCGACCACGGGCTTCGTTGCGTGGTGCAGTGGAGGGTGCTCCAGTACTCTCTGAGGAATTCGTGAAGCCGCCTTTCCGGGTCGGCCTGTTCCAGCGTGGCGATGCGGAATGTCTTATTCAGGGTCTGCATGAATCTCTCCACATCGCCGTTGGCCTGAGGCCATTGAGGCGTGACCTTCCGGTGGTGTATTCCCTGCTGTTGCAGGAAAATGGCGAACTCCGATCCTTGGAACGGCGGTCCGTTATCGCTCCGAATTTCATGTGGGAGTCCGAACATGGCGAACGCCTTTTCTAGGCCGGGGCGCACGTGGGTGAATGCGGTTGAGGCCACTATTTCCACGACGGGGTATTTGGAAAACGCATCCACGAGCACTAAGGTGTGTCGTCCGTCTGGGAAACTCCCAAAGTCTATGCTCACTTTGGACCATGGTTCTTCGCATGCCTCCTCTGTGATGACCGGGAGCGGCCGTGTCGGTGTGCTGGTAAGTTGGCAGGACGGGCATCGACGGACGAGCTCGTCGACCATCTGTTCTAGTTCGGGAAACCAGACCTTTTCCCGCATCCTCGTCTTCATCTTCGTGGCCCCTTGATGGCCTCCGTGGGCGAGTTGGGTTGCCCGGTCTCTCAATGCCTGGGGTCATGACCAGCCGGGGTCCCCTCAGCAGGAGGCCGTCTCCTGTGGCACTGAGTTCACTTCTCACCCGCCACATCTTCGTCAGCCCTTCCCTGTCTTCTTGGTTCCAGGCGTTTGCTTGATGCAAGTAGTCCTTCCACGATCCCGTCTGAACAGCGTGTAGGGTGCGGCTGTAAACACTGTCGTCTCGGGCGGCGTTCTTGATTTCCTCTAGGGTCATGGCTCGCGGGCATGCGGCTGTGGACACCATGTTGATGTACTGCTCGGCTGCTTCATCATCACCTCCGTGCGTCTGTTGCGTCGGATGACGGGATAAGAAGTCCGCCGGGTTCTTGGCCCCAGGCCGGTATACGACGTCCATCTCGTATGACTGCAATTGCACGGCCCATCGTTCAATTCGTGGCGGGGGATGGGGAGCAGATCCTTTGAAGAGTGGTACGAGGGGTTGGTGGTCGGTGACCATGGTAAATGGCTGTCCTGTCAGGTACAGGTGAAAATGGCTACAGGCCCATTTGATGGCGAGCGCCTCCCGCTCTATCTGTGCGTATCTTGTCTCCGTCGGCGTCAGGGACCTGCTGGCGAATGACAATGCTGCCCATCTGTCCGGGCTCTTGCTCTTGGGCTAGAATTGCTCCAAGCCCTACTGGGCTTGCGTCGACGAGGACTTCTGTCCGCTTTGCGGGGTCAAAGTAGGCCAGCGTAGCTTCTCCTAGGAGGGCATCTTTTATTCCTTGGAACGCCTCTTCCTCCTGTTGGCCCCACTTCCATTGGCTGTCGGTCCGGGTAAGTGCCCTGAGAGGTTCCGCTCGGGTCGCCAGGTCAGGGATGAACCTCCCGCAGTAGGTGGCCATCCCGAGGAAGCTCCGCACTTCTGTGGGCGTCGTCGGGCGGGTGCGTTCTTGATGGCCTGCGACTTCCTCTGGTCTACTTGAATGCCTTCTTGGTTGAACACGTACCCGAAAAACTCCAGGGAGGGCTGGAAGAATTGGCATTTGTCCCTATGGAGTGTTGCCCCATGTTCGCCTAGGCGCTTTAGCGTGCTCCGGAGGTGCTTATGGTGATCGGCGGCTGTCGCTGAGTGGATCAGGATGTCGTCACTGACGTTGAGCACGCCAGGCATGCCAGATAACATCTCTCTGATCGTGTTCTGGAACACCTCGGCCGCCGAGGATATTCCAAAGTTCAGTCTTTTGTACCTTCTGAGCCCCAGGTGAGTACTGAAGGTCGTGATGTATCTGCTTTCTTTTGACAGCGGCAGTTGGTGGTAGCCTGCGTTGAGGTCGATCTTGGAGAACCACCTCGACCCGTTGACATCGGCTATGATGTCGTCCATCGTTGGCGTAATATGGCGTTCCCGCTTGATGGCCTTGTTTGGCAGCCTCATATCGATGCACAGGCGTATGGCGCCTGGCTGCTTCGGTTTCTCCGCGATGACTAGCGGAGACACCCAGGGCGTCGGCCCGGATACTTTCTCGATTACCCCTTGTGCTTCGAGGAGCTCCAGCTCCTTCTCCACCAGTGGCCTTAGGTGGAACGGCACCCTCCGATGTCGTAGGGCGACTGGGGCGACTGCTTTGTCGATGTGCAGCTTGATGGGGTCACATTTGATGCAGCCCAGGCCTCGGAATAGTTCCGGGAACTGTTCAAGCAGTTCGTCTACTTGGTGTGCCTGGACGCTTCTGGCGAACGAGACAAGTCCCAGGTCCTCCGCCGTGTTGCTGCTTAGTAGTGTATCCGCTTCCTGGTCGATTACGTGGATGGTAGCAGTTACTTCTCGTCCTTCCGTTCTGATCGGGACAGATATTTTCCCTTTAGTGGTAGTGGCGTGTGTGCTCCGTATGCATAGATCCGAGTCTGTGAGGGGGTGACAGGAGGGCACGGTCGTAACTCGTCGATACTGCTGGAGGCCCATCACGTTCACTGATGCCCCCGTGTCGATGATCGCCTTTACCTCGGAGCCGGCGATGCTGACCACGCAGGTTGGCTGAGGTCTGCAGCGTCGCTTGAGCTCTTGCGCAAATGATATGAGGTATGACTCCTCATCTTCGTCCTCCGATGAAGAGTCTGCTGGTCTCTGGTATCGGCGGCTTGGTCTCGGCGCCTCTTCCGATGTGGTCGCCTCCATCACAGATAGGTGGCGGATTGCCCGAGATGGTGGCTTCGGGCCTCTGGCGTCACGACCTCGACGTCTCCCTCGGCATACAGTGGCGAAATGGTTCGGGATCCCGCAGTTTGTGCATGTCTTCCCTTGTGCCGGGCAGTCCTTCGCTGCATGGGGCTCGTGGCCACAGTAGCCACATCGTGATCTGGGCGCGTCTGATTTCGGCTTCCGGGGAGCCTCTATCCTGGTTTTTGTCCTGATGGCGTCTGCCCTCTCGACCTTGATCTCAGATCGCCCCGTCGGTTTGATGAGGGCCTGGTCCATCTCATTCGCTCTTGCCGCCGACAGGTCATGGGACCGTGCTAGGATGAGGAATATCCTCCAGCGCTATCCTTGGTTGGCGGAGAATGAGGCCCCGCAGTGTTCTTGTCTCTGCACCCCTGGATGAGTTGGGCCCTGATCTCCTTGGGCTGGTCATCCTCTGTGCAGGTACTGGCGAGCTCACGTAGGCGGGCGTAGAATGCGTCTATGGATTCCCCATCCCTTTGGCGCGCATGGCGCAACTTGAAACGCTCGAAATCCGGGTTGAGCTGAGGGTCGAAATGGGCATCCAGCGCGGCCACCGCCGCGTCGTAGTCTGTCGCGGCTCCGGTGTGAGGCAGGTGCTTGAAAAGCTTGAAGATCTCATCCCCTGCATAATGGAGGAGGAGGGACCGTTTGATCGCGTCGTCCGCCTCTCTGGTCGCAACGAGTAGTTGTTGAGGCGCTCAATCCACACCCTCCAGCGGGGGGACGCCGTCGCTGGGTCCTCCAACTTGCTGAATGGCGGCAGCACACCGGAGGCCGCGTGCTGAAACGGGATCCGGATTGGGGCATGGGCGCGGTCCTCGTCACCCATGGTAAGTCCTTAGCAGGCGCCGGATCGTGGACTCTGGAAAACCTAGTGGCCGTTGGGGCAATGCAGGCCGGTGCCAAACCTTCAGGCGCCTGCCCGTCGCGCGCGGTGACGGAACCAGCAGGTGCGTGTGCGCAGGTGTGTCCACCGGAGGGCGTAGAGCGCAAGACACACGTGCTCAGGTAGGCCTATGGTATTGTTGCACCGGCCTCGCAGTGCATGGGGCCTCCCTTTTCGTGGGCCCTGGATGGCACGTGATGGCGTGGTGTCACCGTGGAGACTGAAGTAGGCAGGCACGGTGCAGCGCACTGCGGCGCTGTGCTGCCCAGGGACGCTGTGCCGCGGGGCTGACTCACCCTCCCACGAGCGTTTGGCGGCAGGCTGAAGGACGTTCCACAGGTCGCGGGCGTCGCCAATCGGGGTTTCAATGCCGGCCCCGATGGTGTTGCGAGCGAGGTCACATCCCATCCTCGTCGCCAATGTTGTGTTGCTGAGCGGGAAGTTGCCGCTCGCGCTTTGTTGGCCGCTGCGCGGGACACCAGACGCGGCACACAGCAGTACGGTCGGAAGTGCAGCCCCGAGCGAGCGCCTTCCCTTTATTTGTTCCCCGCTGGCCACGCCTGGCCAGCGGATGTGGTGGGACTTCCGCTCCAGCGCTCTAGGCACTGGAGCGCTAA